>OY728136.1:623589534-626089534 GCA_963277665.1 Viscum album | reverse complement strand
TCTCTCAAGAACCTCAAAAATCTAGAACGCATGCTCGGATAATGTATTCATGCACCTAAATCATATGCTCAGACTGGACATATGTCTGAGGATGGTAGGTTGTACTCAGAAGCACCTGCGTACCCAAAGCTTTCTGTAGCCCCTTCCAAATTCGAGAAGTAATACGTGAACCCCTATCTGATATGATGGAGTGTGGAACCCCAAGTTGACTTACAATCTCACGAATGTACAACCGCCCTAGCTCGTCAACGCTGAAGGTCTCCTTGATTGGAAAGATGTGAGAGGCCTTTGTAAGTCTATCGATGACAACCCATACTGCGTTGTTCCCCCAAGGAGACCTCGGAAACCCTATCACGAAATCCATCACGACTTCGTTCCACTTCCACTCGGGAATGGGTAACTGCTTTAAAACCGCTGCTGGTCGCTGATGCTCTGCCTTCACCTGCTGACAGGTGAAACACCTCATAACAAAACCAGAAAAATCCCTCTTCATACCTGGCCACCAATACTAATGGTGTTGGTCTCGATACATCTTGGGGATGCCAGGATGAACTTCCCAAACTGAGGAATGAAAGTCCCGCATCATCTCCTCACGTATGTCTGCAGGCACCCATACGTGCCCCTATAAGCATAAGATCTCATACTCACCTATGGTCCAACAAGGAATAGGGTTCTCTCCTAACAGGCTTTCCCGTAGGACTAGGCCTTCTGAATCTGATAGATGCCTCATTCTCACTCAATCCAGAAGAGTAGAGTTAACAGCTATAGAAGAAAGAAACATCAACCCCTATCTATCATGCACCTCCAAATGCATCTCAGAAAATAGAGACATAAGCTGCCACTCACTGCTGGCCTCTTGAACTGCATGTATCTGAGTCCTCCTGCTCAGTGCATCAGCCACTACATTGCCTTTCCCAGGCGTGTAGGCAAGCTCGAAGTCGAAGGACTTTAAGTAATCAACCCACCATCTCTACCTCAAATTCAAGTCACACTGAGTGAAAATATACTTGAGACTCTTGTGGTCGGTGAAAACTACAAAGTGCTCTCCCAGAATGTAATGTCTCCAACAGCGTAAGGCATGAACAACTACTGCCAACTCGAGATCGTGCATTGGGTAATTCCTCTCATTTAGCCTCAACTACCGAGACCCATATGCAATGACTATATCTCCATGAATAAGCACAACTACTAGCTCGATACCTAAAGCATCATAGTAAATAGTATAAATCCTACCATGCTCTAGAAAGACTAGTATCGGTGCTGACATCAACCTCCCCTCTAGCTCCTAAAAGGCTGACTCACAAGCATCTGACCACAATAACTTCGCACCCTTCACAGTCAGACCTGTCAGTGGTGCTGCTAAGCATGAAAAGTTATGAATGAAGTGTTTGTAGTTTCCAGTGAGCCCTAGAAAACTCCGTTCCACAAAGATGTTCTTTGGATTCTTCCAGGAAACTACTGCTCTCACTTTCTCTGGGTCTACTGATACTTCAGTCTCTGAGATAACGTGACCTAAAAAGTGAATATGATCCATCCAAAAGTGGAATTTTGAGAGCTTAGCATATAACTGATGATCTCACAGTGTATTCAAAATGATCTCAAGATGTGTGGCATGGTTGTGTCGAGTGTGAGAGTACACCAAGTTATTTTCCATGAATACAACCATAAAAGAATCCAGGTAATGATGGAACACTCGATTAATCAGTGCCATGAAAACATCAGGCGCGTTTGTGAGACCGAACAGAATAACCATATACTCATATAGACCATACCTGCTCTGGAAGGCTGTAAGAGGTATATCTGATGGTCTAACGTGCAACTAATGATAACCGGACCTCAAGTCAAACTTTGAGAACACCCAGGCTCCTTGAAGCTGATCGAAGAGATCATCAATCCTTGGCAAGGGATATCGATTCTTGACCGTCAACTGGTTCAAATTTCGATAATCAACGCAGAGCCTGAGAGTAACGTCTTCCTTCTTCAAAAAAAGGATAGGCAAACCCCAAGGAGAAGTACTGGGTCAGATGAAACCCTTTGCCTGTAACTCCTCCAACTACTTCTAAAGCTCCTACAACTCAGGTGTAGCCATCCTATAATGTAGAATGGACACCGATGCTACTCCTGGCATGAGCTCAATTGAAAATTATACCTCACACTCTGGAAGAAAAACTGAGAAGTCTTATAGAAATAAATCCCTAAAAAGATCCACCACCGGAGGAAATTCTAACAGTGAAGTCCCCTGGTCATCCAGATACAGACTAGAAATATGGGCTATAACTCCTCCTAACCCATGATGCTCTGGTCCCGCTCTACTTAGTTGGACATCCCATTCTCCCTTATGAAGAAACGATATGCCCTCTAGTGATATGAACCTCACCCTACGACGATAGCAATCGAAAACTTCTTGGAAGGGAACCAACCATTCTATCCCGAGAATGAAATCATAACCAATCATCTCTATGACATATGGGTCCCATAGAAAGTGACACTCACTAACCTCAAGGGTGCACTCCTTGCACTGACGCATACTAGATGTCCTCATCACCATTGGAGTATCCACTGTCAAGATATCAGATGAAGAAAGGATACATAGCTCAAGGATCTCCACAATGGTGACAGATATAAAGCTATGGGATGCCCCTATGTTGAAAAGAGAAAAAGATAAAACTGAGGAAACTAAAATCATACCTCTAACTATAGAGGGTACAAGATCCTGCTCCTACTGGGTATACTCTACTGAAAAATCTAGGCCTACTACACGAACCTATGGCCCTGACTAACCATTCTGAGCTAATCCGCCCTACTGTCGCTGATAGCCTGGCGACTGACTGCCACAGTCGCGACCTCCATCTCAGCCTGAATGGCAAGAAGAACTCCTGTTCCCAGAGTGGGGAGAAACTGGCGATACTGATCCTGAATGCGGGGTCATATATGAACCCCTGTCACCAACTGCTGGTGAAAAGGCCTGACATAAATGATGAATATGGCTCATCTTGCTGCAAGAACGACACCCCATCAGGTATCTCTAGAACTACGGCCTAGTATGCCCGCTCCTCCTGCACTGGTAGCAAACTACCGGGTGACCTGAAGATGCATCGCGCCTACTCTGATCTCCTCATGCAGTCTCCCTGTGGCGCTTCCTGCTATCAGGAGGAATAATATACATAGATGTCGAACCTCCCTGGCTCACTGCTTCAGAATCCCTCAAATTGCGCTCTTTGATTAGCGCCTGGTTGACATTACAAGATATCGAAGTCAACCTGAAGATGTTCACCTACGATCAGATGTCATGCCTCAGACCATCCTAAAACTTCCTCACAAGGAACAACTCATCACCTCTACCCTGCTCCAGGATCAGGAACTCTCGGGCTTGATCGGCCTTCAAGGTCTCTAGTTAGAAGTTGTCGTAGAAGATGCGCTGAAACTCATTCTAAGCCATAGTCTGCTGGTGCCCTGCCTATGAGATCACCTCTCACCACCTCTTGGCGGATTCTCAGAGCATGTAGGTAGCAAGATTTACCCTTTTCTCAAGAGGTATCTCCAAATTCTCTAAAATCATCAAAGTGGCTTCTAGACATGACTCAGCAGCCTGGGGTCCTCCATCCCCTGAGAAAGTAGAAGGATGCTGCTGCTGAAAACCCCACGTAAATTCTGCCATCGATGGGGAAGGAGGCAGCCCTCCCGGAAAAGACTGCATCATCCACATAAATCCCTCTCTTGACAAAACATCATCTCCTATGTCAGGTATAATGGCTGGTGACAAGACTGGAACAACTGGAGGATTGACAGGAAGTCCCTGATCGGCCATATCTAGTTTCTGATCACCATCTGGAAACTGGCGTACAACTGGAGGGTGTCTCGGTGGCATGACTCCACAATCTCAAACGCACACCTTAGATCACGATTATCAAGGACTGAAAACAATGATGTGCAAGAAATGAACAGGATAAAGAAGACATTCAAGTTTTACAAATCATGACTACACGGAGTGTATAAACACTACACGGCGTGTTCTCTAAATCCATTCACATGGGCATGTACTCCTTCCACAACTGGTCGTGTAACACCCCAAAACACACGGTGTGTTGTTCCTACACATGCCGTGTACCTAAAATCTATTCCCCTGCCCGAGTCTCCTTACATGGATAACCCACATGGTCCTCTCAACCCAAGACTACATGGTGTGTTCGGTCTAGAAACGACATGTATTAGACAAGTTTAAACGACCCGTGTTTTTAGTTACACGGTCAGCTACATGTCTCTCCCAGAAAAAAACTACATAGTGTGTTAATAACCAACACGGAGTGTACTACACGATCTTCCCTGGCTCATGTTGTTAGTGACATGGCCGGGTACATAGATCACTCTACACGGCGTGTTCCAGCTGGACACGGAGTGTACATGAAGGTTTCCTCCGACTCGTGCTTCTCACTACATGGTCGGATACCAAGGTTACACAACACAACCTATACAAAACTGACATGATGTGTATCTCCCTAGTTTCATCCCTCTGTGTTGTTAGTCACACGGGTAGACACACAGTTACTAAAACAGGGCGTGTATGTACTGTACACGGCGCGATCCTGTAATATTTTCACAACCCCGTGTCCCTACCCACATAGTCAGTGACATGGTTATAGACTACACGACATGTATTCATAAAGTACACGCCGTGTATTCTGGGTTTTTTCATACATTAGCCTTAGAAATTGCTCTGACGCCCAGAAAACATTGAAAACGAACGTTAAGGTGCAAAATTCTGATCCGTGAGGGCCCATACTCCCCACAAATCAAATTTTGGCACCTCATACATGTCATATACAAGAAAACAAGTTAATGATCCACCAAATTCTGATACATGAGGGCCCATAACACCTCAAGAATCAAATTTTGGCATTCATCCAAACAAAGCCTTACTCAAAGTAGTACTTATAAAATAGCAAGTATTCTATCAAGGAATATATCACAATAGCATGCATATTATACACAACATCTATCACAACAACATGAAATTACTAATGCACCCTAAATGGCATGGCAAGAATGCATGGAATGTGATTTCTAGAAAGTACCTATACCATACATGAGATCGTATACCCTTATCTCCTTGGGTTTCGATAGAAATAGAACCTCAATAGAATCAACAGTAATAGCACAAAGAAAGTGATCCACCCAATGGTGAAAATCAAATCAACTGTAAAATTAAAAAATCAGAAAATTGCATTAATGAGGAAAAGTAGCTTTTCCCTGTACAAAGGTTAGCTATGCCCAAGCATAGCTTATTACTAATTATCTATTATGTCCAATCCCTAGTTATAGGCTCCAAATTGTAAGTCATGAAAAATAATTCCTTTGATAACACTTTGAAACATCCAAGTTTTGGAAGCCACCTAGAGGCACCCCGTACCCGGTTGGTCACCTGGCCTCATGCGCATTTCCCCAATTGCTAGAGGTTGCCCACTAGCAGCGAGGGCCTTGGGTATGATAATGGGGAAAATATTCCCTAATTGGAATAGTAAATAGAATAAGTAAACAACATGCAATAGAGGAAGTAGTAACAATCCACACACAAAGTAAACAGTGGAAGACTATAACAATAAACAACTGGAGCATAAATATATATAGATGATGTGTGGTACATATATGTCTAGGAAAACAGCCGAGAAAACCACAATTCTGGAATACAACAGTACTAAACCAAAGTAAAAAAGGAAAACAACATAAACATCTCCTCAGCATCGTGAGCCTCAGCTTGGTCCCATTCTCTCCAGCTCCACAGCATATCAAGTACCTGGAGTGGAAGGGTGCTTTCCCTTATAAATACCTACAGGAATATAATCTATTTGGGCCAAAAAGAGTGACCCAAATATGGTGTGAGACTAAATTCCAGTAGGCAACCACTCAAATATATGTGCCTAACAGTTATTGAATATATGGCAGGTAAAATTATAGAAAGCATGAAACATGAAAGTACTCAGCAGTAAACAATCCATAGTTCAATATCAAGAAAAAACTATACACAACAGGTAACCCTCTAGGAGGTGCTCAAAGTCGTCCCCTTTGTTCCTACCTAACAAGTACAAGCAACCCTCTGGGTAGTACACTTAGCCTAACCCATATAGTTCTTACAAATTAATAAATACTCTCTGAGGAAGCACACTCAGTCAATTCCCCTTATAGTCTAGGGTAGTCAAGGACTCTATGAGGAAACTCACAAGGTAAATTCTTCTTGTATTCCAAAGGTCTAGGAAACATCTGAGGAAGCACACTTGGTCAATTCCCCTTATAGCCCCGATAGTACAAAGACTCTATAAGGAAGCTTGCTCGGTCAATTCCTCCTATAGTCTAGGATGGTTCAAGGAATTTCAAACTAAAACGAAGACTCTCTGAAGAAGATCACTCGGTCTATCCCCTCATAGTCTATAATTCCCAAAGACTCTCTGATGAATATCACTCAGTCTATCCCCGTATATCCTATAATGTCCCAAAGACTCTCTGAGGAGGCTCACTCCGTCTATCCCTGTATAGTCTATAATACTCAAGACTTTCTGAGGAAGCTCACTCGGTCTATCCCCATATATTCTACTACACCAGGTTCTCACAATTTCATGTAATTCAATGCATAATAATGATATATAGCCAAAGTAAACCTATATAACTACTTGGATAGACAGTCTACCACAAATCAAGCATGTCAGAACACAGCACACCATCCTACAATCACATGGCATGGAAATTGGTAAGGCGGCCAAATAGGCTAAACAAGTTAAACAGAACATGCAAGGTAAAAACATCCAATGCATGGAAAAACATCCCTATTATTATCCAATTCTCCTATACATAGGAATAAAAGCATGGAAGAAAAAAAATAGGGGTAAAATGGTAAACGCACAATACCCCGTTCTAGGGTATTGGCATAATTGCACATAATATTCAACGACTTTCAACGGAAAGGAAAAAACCACCTAACGCGATGTTAGGAGATCAAAATAATTGAACCATGAGGCTTGAATCACCTTAGAAAGATGTAGATATATGAAAAAACATAAAATTTTCAACCCATGATAACTTGGAAAAGAGGAGGAATTGGAAAACGATGCTCTAGGAGAAGGAAGAGATTACCGCTACAGTTCCAACGCAATCAAAAGAGATTGATTTGGAGAACAGATGGAGGCTTGGGGGTTTGTCGATGATCCGTGGCCGTACATCACTCTCGGACGAACGGGACCAAAAAGGAGGGTGTTCTGGCAATTAGATGCAACCCTGGTGAGTTTAATGAAAAAAAACAAAATACACAGCGCGTACTCGTCTTTTCCGTACTCTACTTTAAGTGGCCTCCAAACACCCTTACATGGCCATGTGTGTGTCCCCTACATGGCCAGCACATGGCCTTCAGCGGCAAGTAAGTACACAGAGTGTACTCATAAAGTACACGACGTGTACTTCAAAAATTTCTAGAAACTCTTCTTTTCTCAAAAACACTAGAAAAAATAAAAACATACCTGAAAAGAAAGTTCGGGTTCTTACATGTTATGATAATTTTCTCCCTAGATCACCTTCACACTCTATATAATTATAGAAAAATTCTTGAAAATTCAATAAATATATTCCTATCACATACATAACTGGAAATACTCTTCATTTTATATATATAGGGATTTCGTAGGGTCTAAAGATTCCATGAAATTAAATAGTTTCATATGATAGTTTCCAAATCCATATTTTTTTTCATAAAAACACTTATTAAAGTAAAGTGTGATCCTTAACAAAATTCACAACAAGAGAGGAAACATATTTAAAAATTTTAAAACAGAAATACCACCAAAGTCAAAAAAATCACTCCCACCAAAGTAAAGCATATTTGAAATTCATAAACAACCTAAATAAGAATAGGCCACCATGTCGCCATCGTCTAAATCCATTAATAAGAAAAGCATAAAAATTTAAAAAAACAAACCAAACGACGATTTGAAATATGAACCACAAAATCCTTAGGACATGGAAACCATACCACCATCATCCTTGATCCGTACCCCAAGAATCCCAATCTATCACCAAGTTCAGACCATCATCAGCCTCAAGACATGCCTCGGGACTGCACCACTAACACACTGTAACTGTGAACAATAGACCAATACTACTTCAATCGAACCTACTCACTGGAATCCAGACACCAAACTAGCCTCCATATTCACCGTCAAACCAGACCACACCAACACAAAATCAAACTACACCATGAATTAGTTAAACAAAATGTAGGGCTGAAGAAGAAGATTCATATTCCAGAAGTGCCTCCCATAATTTTGGTGACCTCTTGAACCGCAAATCCCAAAAATCATGTTGAACCATCGCACCAGACCAAATTGGAAGGGGTGTTGGAACATGAAGTTAGGGTAGAGTTGAGTGAATGAAAGACAAACCATCCAACGTCGTCAATGTGATAACTTCCATCTTCTAACATAGAAATCAAACCAAATAAATTTTATAATTTGATATTAATGGGATGAATTTTTAAATGGTGATTCTTTTAAAAAACCTTAGTAATAATATATCAAATATTTCTTTTAAATAAAAAAATTATGAATACCTCGATTATTCAATATGGGTTACATTAACTATTAGGTTCCTATGAATTATCTTTTGTAAGAAAATAATTTTATAGGTGAACCAAAACATTATATTCTAATATCTAATTCAATATTTTTTGACATTTATCTAGGTGACCCTGACCATAGGTTCATTGAAAATGTAGTTAGGAAGATTCATTAGATGAACTGGGAAATGAGTTATCCACGTAACAATATAAGAGTGACATGTGATATGATTGAAATGATTTTATATTATATATATTCTTCACTTTGGCTAAAAGATTATCTGGGATAATTCATATTAAAATATGGATCTTGTCTTAAAAATGTTTAAGATAAATGAGGTTATCATTTATTTGTTATACATTAAATAAATTTAATTATTAAAAATATATAAAAAATGACACCCCACCCCATAAATATTTATTAATTAAACATTTTTTATTCCATATTTATTTTCATTTCATGTCCTCTTATTCATATGTCCATTAGCGCAATTCTATATTAGTATGTAAGGTTAAATAAATTCACAATGAGAATAATTCTAAGGAAACAGATGTGAATATTCTTTCAATCAATTTTTGTAAGTCTTACTCTCAGGTATTGGATATAGGTTATGAATCACACATTTCTGATCATGAACATAGATATTGAAATAATATAGAATTGATAAATAGTGAAGTATATCCCTTTACTGGAAATGATGCATGAGTTATCATATTGGACAATGGAAGTCATGATCTAAATCTATATAGTTTATTATTTATTTAATTAGAAAATAATTTCTATATTCTAGAAATAAATAAAAATATTATTTACATATATTTTTTGGACATGATAGGGGTTTCATTCATTATTAATAATAATTTTTGTTCTATATAAGATACTGAAATATTAAATAGAATTCCAAATATAGTGAATTTATTTATATTATGGACATAATAAATTCAATCAATAACATTCAATATAATAAGGGAAAGAGTGAGTTATCATCACCTATCATTGATAATTTCAACATGGATATATAAATTAGAAACACGTATAAGGACTCTATAGTTATGAATTTCTTCACTCATTGAATTTAGAATCATTTGAAAAATATGGAATTTTAAATAGTTATTATTTCTATAAAACATATTAGTAGAAAATGATAGAGGGGTAGTGGGATAATGGATAATATTTATATTAATGTATATAGACTAATGAGTACTCAGGAAAATGGTTTTTATAGTTTATAAACTTTTTAAAGATTTTAGTTAGAATTTTTAGGTGATTCTTATGATAAGATATTTAAAAGAATATAAAATTAAAATATATTTAAATTTGACGAAAAATATAAATTAGGAAAAATTATCCTGATTATTCAATTAGATTATGTGGTGAATACTTGATGAAATAATTTACTAATAATCTAAAAGATCATGAAATTCATTTTCAACTCACTCAATATATAACAAAAATATAATGGTTTACCTAATCATTGGAATCACGAATTTTTGGAAATGGTTCATTTAAGGATGAGTTAGTGTGAACATTATTTAACATTTTGGGGATATTATTTATAAATTATTTTTTTCTATGTAACTACATTATATGTAAAGAATTTATATTGATACTATATATGAAAATTGACTATTAAGAATAAAAATTTATAATTTATAAGGATTTATAATTTTTTATAGATTTATAATATTTATTTTCTAACAAAATTTCCTTAAAATCATAAAAATAATTACCTTTTGGTTATCCAAAAGTTATTATTTAATATTTCATCTATAACCCTAATAGATAAAAATATTTTGTATTTGGATGTGATTTTATCATTAATAATAAGAAAATTATTCAATGTATTATTGGTATTAAAATTAAACATAGATATGTTCAATACTAATAATAAAGAATTATTCCTAGGATGGTACTTAAGTCAGATCCTAAAAGAGTTATGGATGAAGAACTGACTATAGTTAGACAAGATTCTTGAAGGTCTAGTGGGAATCAATAGGAATAGGATATATATGGATTTCATGAAAAATGTGAAGATTATTTAATGTTATTAAAGGATGAAAATACTAATTTGTAAGAGACCATTGAGAGTTTTAATTTTGAGAAATAATTAGAGGCCATGAAATATGAGTTTGACTCTATGTGCAAAAACCATCTCTATAACATGGTGGGTACACATGAATGAGTGATACCAAAATGGTTTAATTGTGTATACCATTAGAAAAAGTTCATTAATAATATTTTTTATACCTATAATTATCTTCTTGTAGCTAATTGACACAAACAAATTATTCCTACTGAGTATGAATAGTGAGTTTCACCATCTAAGATGATGAAGTTAATTAAAATATTACATTTCATAATAACTCATTAATATTTTTATATTTTTAAAATGTTTTTTAAAACTTATTTCATTCATGTGAATTTGGAAAATGATTTGTATATATTATAGGTAGATGGTTTTGATTTACCAAATGATTATAATGGAGTTTGAATGTTTTAATGTCCCATTTATGGAATGACCCATGTTTTGCAAAGTTCAAACATCTAATTTGATGGTGTAGCTTAATAATATGGTTTTATTAGAAATGAATTACAATATAAGGTATACAATAAGGTTTTGGAGGTTTTTATATTTTTTATTATATATTATATGGGTTTTATACTACTCATTAGAAGTAATGTCTGTACTTTACATTCTATAATGATGTGCTCCAGAAAATATTTCTTGATGACAGAAATTGTTGAATTATGAAACATAACATGTGTGAATATATATTGATGTAGTTTTAGTAGGTATATTTGATTTTTTAAAAACCTATACTGGTAATTTTCTAACTATTAATATCTTAAAAAACTCCAAAATGGACATCTACCATTATTGTATGGCCCAATTGTTTTGAATAATCAAAACCTAATTAAATAGTTAGAAAGGAGAGATATGATTCCTTATATATCTACTATATTATTTATAATGTAAACCATTTTATGTACAAAAAAATATTCCACTTATTATCTATGGATAAATTGTAGATACCAATCCAATATTAGTGAGATTCATGAGAGTAAAATCAATAATAACCTTATAAACTTATACAAAACAAAAGATATTTTCTTGGTATTTAGATGAGTGTATGTGCTCACTGTATTAGGTTACACTGATTTTAGATTTTAGACATATGAGGATCATATAAGATATATATCTAGTTTAATATTATACATCAATGATGTGTTGATCAGTTGTTTGAGTTCCAAATAAGCTACTATAATATACTCAATAACTAAAGTGAAGTAAACCACAATGACAGATTCTAAAAAGGAATATATTTGAATCAATAAATTCATCATTGAACATTGGGTGGTATCAATAACTGAGGATGAAATTTATATTTATTGTGAAAATAATGAATTTATGACTCAGGCTTAGGAATCATGGCGTCACTAACATACCATGCACCTCCTTTGAAAATTCCATCCCATAAAAGATTTTATGGGGTAGTATTATATAATGATTAATTCATTTTATAGCGGAGAATATTTCTAATCCATTAACAAAGACATTAATATAGTCGAAACAAGAAGTTCAGGTGATGTCTTTGGGTATTAGATAGTGTAGGGACAATATATAATAATATTTCTAAATGGGATTGTATCATGGTTTTATTATAATCAAAATATATATATTTATCATTCATTTATATGTGTTTAACCAATTTCATGAACGATGGATTTATTAGATCACCTTGATGGATAATGTTTATGAGGTCCTTTAATGGTTATCACAACATAAGATTATTGGCTATGACGATATTTTAAGATTTACAAGAGTAAAATCATGTATATGATATAGAGTAGACTCATGTGATTATAAGTGGAGACTAGTAATTAGGGATAAAATAAGAAAATATATCATGAGTAATTTTATACAGTCATAGATATACATAGGGGTGTATACATAATACGAATCCTTATTACCTACGATTTAAAAGAAAATTTTAATTTGAGATATTATACATTAATTCCTTTATTAAGCTAGTAATAAAGATATGATAATCAGGGGGTTTGGATATATATATTGTTGATCACAAAAACATTTGAATTTAATCAATATGGGATTAGTCCTCTTGTATTACATGTACTAAGTTTGTATGTATGATAGAATTATAATAAGTAAATTCATATTTTTTCATAATTTAGTGACATGTGATGTGGTCAAGTACATATATGAATAAAATGTGATGTAATCATTCAAACTAGTTTTTTTATAAAAATTATGAATGTATGAGATTGCCTATATAGGATTGACATATTCCTTGAATTTTGGAAATATAATATTTTAAACAAAGTTACTTGAAAATCAGGAATATTATATATATATATATATATATATATATATATATATCTTTGTGTGGACACAGTCACATTGAAATATGCATGTCCTTGATCCTGATCATTCCGTACCACTTTATAACATGAGTAGAAATGATTTTCTTTCCATTGAAAATTCACTGCATAAAATTATATAATATGTAATTTTTAATTGTTATTAATGATACAATATCCGAAAATGTTACACAGAAGGTCATGGAATGATGACTATTCTCTATATAATGTTCATGTTTGAAATTTAAAAAAGAAAATCATTAAAATCTTCAATAGATATCATATTTATTGATAGAGATTTATTTTTTTATTATAATCTATGTTATGATTTAGTGAATGTGATAAATTGGGGATATTTTTTCACAAAAGCTTAGAATATGTCATGGTGAAAGTCCCCATGTTAGGGTGGGTATCTTCTCATGGAAACTGAGATCTTGTTATAATTAATTGATGGATAATATTATTATCTGATCAATACCCACATAATGATTATAATTCACAATTTAATTAAGACAAATAATGACATAATGTATACAATAAATATTTCATAAAATTAATTTTATTTATTTTATAAAAAATCACTTTTAATTGATTAGTGGGAACCCATATATCACTAATCTAATATAGACAAAACCACAATCCCAAAAAACTATAGAAAGAAACACGAAGAAAACGTTAAAAAATTTAAAAAATAAAAAAATGAAACTGTTATCTTCACTTACAAATTCTAAATTAAAAATAGAATAATCTAGAAAAATAAAATTTGAAAAAAATAAAAATGATGGTCGGTGGGTCGTCTTTGAGACTCATATCATTAGACATTGAATCACATGAAGGATTCCTTCAAACCCTAATAAGTACACTCTTATCATCATCATATATACAACCCCTTGAATAAATAAAATACCACCATTGATCCATTCATATTTTATGAAATGATCATCACTCTTCATCAAAGATCACCAAATCAAATCCATATTAATATGAAATTCTTGTAACTTATTAAATGCTAAATAGCTGATAAGAAAATAAATCAATGTATTAGGACACCAATCACAATCATAACCATCATTTTTAGTTGTACTTGGTATGCCCTATGTACCACTATAAACCATAAGAACATCACATCCCAAATCCTCTTAGAATACCACCTCACCAAACAACACAAGGGGGATAAATAGAATATAGAATCCCAAAAAGTATAGAAGTCTGAATGTGATTAAATTTCAATCATAACCCATGCTAATACAATCATGAAAATATTATAAAACCCTTTAGTAACTTATTGAAAAATGTTAAAGCACTATAGTTATACCAACACAATCGCTAGAGGGGTGGCGAAAGATCAATTATAGGATGATAGCTAAAGAAGGGTGTGCGTTGAACACAAGTGACCAACCAAATATCTCATCCCAAAACATCCTTCAGTCCACCGTACCAAAAGTGAAATGGAAAAAAAAAATTGGGATCTTGAGGCCAGGTTAGTGATTCAGAGATGTAGATCCTAAAAAAATTGTTACATTTTCCATGATAACCAACTCCAACCATCGAAACCACCACTACCCATCACCATTCTCAACATGGATGAAACTCTAGTAGGAACTGTCACCATATCATTCTATGACCTTTTCCAAACCACCGACTAGTTCCTATGAAGATTAGTGATAAAAATATACACTAATCCTAATACACAAGTATGAAAGAAAAAGGTAACTTTAGGGTGGAATGGTACGAAACTATGGAGGATATAGGGGAAGCGGACCCTAGTTGAGGTGCATATACCTCACCTTCCAAATCTCCACTGAGGGGAAACATATGATGAGAGGTAAAAGAGACAATCTTCACATAGAGGTGCATGTATATAATTCATTAACCCACTAAGAATGACCAACATTCATATAAACTAAATATTAATTTTTGAAGAGCATTAACATTTTATTTTTTGAATGAAGTGGGGTCCCATGAGTTTTAGAAAAACATAATATTAGGAAAGATACTTAAACTAACAATAATTTTAACTTGATTTATGTGGCCTATATAAAAGAGATTAATAAATTCATTAGTAAAATAGTGGATTTTATCATGTATATGAAACTCTTTTATTCCCAATTATCTATTTTCCTTTGAGGATGAGGTTCAGTATCACTATTCATAAGAAAGCGATCCTACCGAATAATTTTGGGATTTTAGTGCATGGTGCATACCATCAATGGTAGGAACCTATCAGTTATTTCTATGGGAACTCTTTTAAATAATTCCCAATGAATAATAAACTAATTGATAATGAGGTATTCCATTTTATAGGATTCTTAATTTGTCTTCATGGTTCCTCTCTCAAATAATATTATAATTATTTTGGTTGTTTCATCCATTATAATGGGAATTTTGATGTCATGTTATTATATAATCCCAATCCTTTTACACAATTTGTTACATGATTTTTAACATAAAAACCATTAATTACAAACCATGGATCATTATTCACGTGTTATTTTGAAGACTTGGATCATAGTACATCAAAGTGAGGAAAAATATTATTTTTTATACTCTGTATTATGAGATAATAAATCCTTTCGATCTACTAAAATTTTGTGGGATGAACTATGGAATACATATACAAAAGAGGTAGGCTGAAAATAACAGTATGGGAATATACATGAGAATGAAATATAATGTTTGAGTGATGTTTATAACATTATATAATACAATATAATTCTAATGGGTAATTGCATAAGATAATAACCTAAATAACATGGTATGATAATATCATAACGGTCACGACCCCGACCCCAGAAGTCTGAAATCGTTGCCTGAAACATGGTTTACAATTTTCTTCAAAATAAAAGATATAAAAAATTGCACATATTGACCCAATAAAGATGATCCTTTAGATTTAGGTTCTTGGAAAATTAGATGTTGTTGAAGCACTTCTTCTGAAAACATAACAGGGATAAGCTTCAACTTGGTGTCATCACAAGGAGTACTTAAGGCATGGGAACAACTACTAATAACCTGTAAAACGTAAATAGAAACATAGGGTGAGAATAAAAATTCACAGTAAGGGGTTTTAAAACATTTTAAGTAAATTACTCATTTTTTTAAAAAAACAACCACCATGAAAACAAATATAAAACATTTTCTCAAGAGGAAGACATTACATTTCGAGGAACACCATCAATATTTTATGAGGTTACATGTAGACATGTTTTTTTAAAATGGAAATTTTCATAAAAGATAGATGTCCTTTCTACAAAAACATGAATCAAAGTGCTCATGTGTATGTAAGAAATGAGATGTGCATAATTCATAACTTAGTCAAGAAATCTCCGAAATCATTTTCAAGAATATAAGCATTCATAGTATGCTTCATTAGAGCATAAAATGAGATTCATATAACATTAACATTAGATACTTTTCCCTCGTGTAAATTTCCATTTTCACACTTGATTATGCCTTAAGATTTCACTTCCTTCATCATAAAATATTCTTAATTAAGGATCCACAATCCCTCGGTTGATCATTTACTATTTCATAATGAGGAAATCTATAATGCTGGACTTTGTCAAGGCCTTGCGCCAATACCATATGGGTAAAAATCCAACATAATTGTGGTTAACTACCACACGTAGTTGTGAAAAAATATAACATCATGTTCACACAACATTTCACTTAAATCCTCAGACTTCATCACTTTACCCAATGCATTAGAGCACTGTATAATTTCAGGCGCACCTGTCACATCATTTTAAGTCCAATACATTAATCATATGTCTTAGCATGGTCTCATCTCTGTATTGTTCATACTACATAGAAAACTTATATTCCTAATCTATAATCATTTGAATACATTCACTTAATTTAATTGAATTAAACATTGAGTGTCAGAGAACTAGATTTGTTAGTTCCCTATATAGCAATGACATGCAAGAACTGAAACATCACACCCTTACACATGTAGTAAGAATTTGTTCACATAAAAAGACGGGTTATCACATGAAATACAAACACTTGCATTAAATTACTAAGAATCTAACCCCTTTTTTTTAAAACCCACATTTACATGCTTTGACATTGGGATACTAATTTATTTCAAGCAAAGTAAAACGGTTAAATCATAAACTACCAATGATCCAAGTAGTTATTGTGAAATTTGGGAAAATACAAAGTGTGGATTATTCCTTAGAGAAAATTACATGCATTAAAGAAGTAATTAAATATGTGTAATCATGCACGAATGTATAATTATACTTGAACATAAAATCTATCATGCCATTTTCTTGAGAAATAAACTTCGAAATATACATATGTATTTATGGGGATTTGAAAATCATGGTAAAATATTATATATATATATATATATATACTTTTATATGTATATAATGTATATGCATTAGATCTTGCATAACCCCGAACAAGGCTAAATATATTTTTTTCCAACTATTTCATTCCTCATGATCATGTATTAAATTAATGAGGATAGGTTTTGTACCAAGTTAGTTATTACCAAACCTATATTATATATATATATATATATATATATTCTCGCATAACGACATGTACATGGGATGTATTTAAAGATAAAAAAGTGATAAAATAGAACCCTTGCATGTCATTTCTCTATCGAAAAGAATACAATTCTAGAAAAAAATACCACTCATTAATGTTCATAAACCTGAAATAGTTTTCACGAAGAAACCATATGATACTTCAAAATTTCAAAATAGGTTAGAACAAGATTCTAAAACCCATGAAGCATTAAAATGGACAAGGAGGATTTTTATGTTTGAATCATAACCCCTTACATGTGTTTATATACTATAATTATATTTAGAAAAGACCCACGTGAATTATGATTTAGAAGAAACTGAATACTTTTATATATATGCATATATATAAGACCATATACACACAAGAATATAAGAGCTTTACTGAACAAAACAAAACAAAATTTATCCCTTATCTGACTTCGGGTGTGTAAAAAGGATGGGCAGAGAATGTTTGTACGTCGAGAGGAATAAAATCAGTAATTTCAGGTGAAAAATATAGGGTTTATATGGGCAGTATACATATATTTCATATATATAACATATCATAAATAAAATATATACAAATACTTAAAACTTAACTGAGATAAAACAATCCAAACATGTTTCTTAAAGAGAGAACACAAATTCAATCGGTGATTATAATATATATACTTATATAATGTTTTTGGAAAACTAAAATCGAAACCAATGAAAGTATTCTGAAAAAATAAAATAAAAAATAAAAAGGGGATTCGGGAGGATCTTACAAGTAGATTTCAAGGTCTTGAGGTCATAAAATAGCAGGGGATACATGAGGAAGAAGAAAAGAAAAGAAAAAAAGATGATGAAGGAGAAGAAGGAGAAACAATGGCCGACCCACTAGTCAACACGAGGTAGAAGAAAGCGATGTAGAGGAGAAATACAGAGATTAGATGAATAGTTCAGATCGATCGAGCTTTGATAAGATGTCTAGGATGAGTTCGTGGTTTTTAAAAACGAAGGATAGTTGAAATTATATCTAGAATAAGATCAGATGGATGAGGCAAGGCACAGGATATTAAAACCGAGCGAACGACTGAGATTAGATCTAAGATATATCAGACGGCCCAGATTCAATTTCCGCTGAAAATTCTCATCCCTTATCGAAATGAAACTCATTTCTCCGCCCCTTATAAGTCAGGAGCTCCCAAATATTGGTCAAAATCTCCCTCCCCCACCTCGGTACCGCCCCACAACAGATTCTTTGCGGGCACGCTACCGCGCCCACGCACGCCTCCGTGCCTCCCTGCACGGTGGCATGCTACAGAGATCCTTCGTGCGCTCCAAATGCATGACGCACCCATGGGCTGGCCTCCGTTGAGGATGAAGGCCAGGCTTGGCTGCTAGTGCATGCTTACCCCTTTGGCCTAGCTTATATGGCTGGCATGTTGGGTTAATATTCTTTTTTTATTAACCCAATTCTCGAAATAACCATCTAATAAATAAAATACAATATATCTTTACTTTCATAAAAAAATTATTCCTATCTTTGGAAGTTTTATTTACACAAATCAAACTATATAACTTTTAATTAAAATAAGTATTAAAAAATGTTTTCAAAATGCATATTTTACATTGAATTAATGTAGACATGTGTACCAAAACCTTATCATTTCAAATTTCATGTTTCCGAAAGTTATCCTCAATTAAATATGTTCAATGATAGGACATTAAAGCACCCAATCATATAGAACGCTTCAAGGTGATTTTATTCATAGAAAAATAATTACTCATTAAGTTCAAAATACGAAATATTTATAATTTCATACTAGAGATTAATTTATAAAACCATAATGTCTTAAATATTTGAAACATTAAAGAAAAGTCCTTGAAATCAATTTTGAAATCATAAAATAAATAAAAGTTAATGAATTTAACGTATATTTGAAATGATTCGAAATTTTCAATATTTATAAATAATTAAACTATAATACCCAATGGATATAATTATAGTTGTTTTAAATTCAATGGTCACCTAAATGGCAACGGTCAAATTTTAGGTCTTATAAAAACGCGATTAAGGCCTTCTAACATCAAACACCGAGACATAGAAGATAGTTATCTTGATCCCTTTAATGCTTAGCACGATTGTTGCAGATCTATTTATAAATTTCTTAGTCGTGGTTGATTCAATGGAAATCCAATACTTTCTTGGTATGTTTGTGGTGATGTGGGGTCTACCGATGATCTTGATTGGCCTAATTGTACAAATTTTAGGTTAGTTATGGTCCTTAGGCCTTGTTTCCATGTATCTGTTTCCAGTGATTTAAATGAATAAAACTTCTTGTTTTTATTTTGCAGGCATTACTTATATAAAAAGGAAATTAATCCAAATGTAAAAATTAAAACCATTATTACTATAGAAATTAAGTTCGGGGTGTCACATTATCCCCTCCTTCAAATAATTTCAACCTCGCAATTCTATTACCCCCGTAAGAAACTACTGGAAAAACCAGAGAGACATTATGCATGAGGTCCCCTCCTCCAGGACCACCATTGTGGATAATCCACTGATGTTTCCAAATGGATCCCCATATTAACTCACAGTTCCTCGATCTCCTTGGCCCATATACCCCATGAGCAGTTAGGTTCAAACATATGCATAAAACATTAGGTCTTCCAAAGAGTGGCATGAGAGGTGTTCAAGTTGGAGATTTCAGAGTGAGCTACCTCTGTATAAATCTCTCAGTCCACCTCTCATTTGAACACTTCAAATTCATAAAGCATCCCATACATACTGAAACTCGGGACCTGGAATAGATA
This sequence comes from Viscum album, assembly GCA_963277665.1. Taxonomy (NCBI): domain Eukaryota; kingdom Viridiplantae; phylum Streptophyta; class Magnoliopsida; order Santalales; family Viscaceae; genus Viscum; species Viscum album. Next base: position 626,069,232 of record OY728136.1, on the reverse strand, counting down.
GGTTTCTCGGGTGTCTCCATTCAAGGCAGCTTCATGAATCTTCTCTAGGGATAGGTATTTCTCGGACAAGGTGAAGTAAATGAAGAGACCTTCATGCTGTGCCACCTTCCGCATGTACTCTGCTAGTTGTGCAGTTGCTATGTGGCGATGCCCATTAAGGTTTCCCTGGTAGGTCCAAAGGATGTTTGGGCTAAGGGACACTTTAAAAATACATTTTCAAGACAAGCACAGGTTGGAAAAATGGTAGTAGTATTCTGAACATTTCCTGGTGATTATGGATTCTTGAAATTCAGTAGGGAGTGATAAAAGGTTGACCGATGAGCTCACATTTTCCATCTTAAAAACAAGGGACATGTTTCACATAGTAAAGCATAACAATATTACAATAGAGACATTAATTTTATAGAAGTATAATAAGATAAAATCACATAAAACATAACATTATTCATTTAACAAGGTTCCTAAACTCAAGGTGTTACATAATCATCGTGACATATTTTCACAGGTACTACTAGTGTTGGTGATTTCCCAGGTTCCCAGTCAAACGAATCCCCAAGGAGATTCCAAATGCTTTGATCTCTTGGGTCTAGATGCAACACGAGAAACTAGGATCAAATGCATGTGGACATCTATGGTTCAGGGTGAGGAAGGCCTGATGTGTATGATGTTGGGAAACATTGGTATGAACTAGACACTAATAATGTAAATGAGTAGGTTTTTCCTTAAGAGCTTAAAAGTCCATAACATTACCATAGAGACCATAGGTCAAAATTTTACAAAGGTATGCCGCTCGGAGATCACCCCCTTGGGAAGCCTCTTGGAAATACTCTCGAGATAAAGCATTACTAGCTTGGGAAAAACACTTAAACAAACCCAAAAAGAATTTTCCTTACTAAGAATATAATAGAAATTGGGAATTAAACGTAAAAATATAGTCGGGGTCTACTCCTCGGTGAATTTGGAGTACACGAGGGGAATTGGATACACGATAGAAGGTTTTGCATGATTGAAGGACATTTTCAAATGTCACTTAATTTTATGCACATGACTTTCCCACTATAGTCTCTAATACCTCTATTGGAAGAGACACTATGTGTGATTCATCAGCCATTTGAAAGATTGAGAATGATTTTTTTCATAGTATGATGCAATTAAGTAATTTGTGGTTGCTCTAATTTTCCAGAGATTTCTTAAATCTATCCTCTAATACCAACTGTCATGACCCCGACCCCAGAAGTCTGAAATCAGTGCCTGAAACATGGTGTGCAATTTTCTTCAAAAAAATATACAAAAAACTACATTTATTGAACCAATACAAAGGATCATTTCGGTTTAGGTTCTTGGAAAATCAAATGTTGTTGAAGTACTTCTTCTGAAAACATAACAGGGCTAAGAATCAACTTGGTGTCGTCATGAAGAGTACTTAAGGCTTGGGCACAACTACTATGAACTTTTAAAACATAAATTAAAATGTAGGGTGAGCATAAAAATTCATAGTAAGGGGTTTAAAAACATTTGAAGTAAATTCCTCATTTTTTTAAAAAATCAACCACCTTCAAAACAAATATAAAACATATTATCAAGAGGAATATATTACATTTAGAGGCACACCATCATTATTTTCTGAGGTAACATATAGAATGTTTTTTTTTTCAAATAGCCATTTTCATAAAAGATAGTTGTGATTTCTAAAAAAAGATGATTCTGAGTGCGCATGTGTATGTAAGAAATGAGATGTGCATAATTCACAACTTAGTCATGCCAACTCTGAAATCATTTCCAAGTATATAAGAATTCATATTATGATTCATTAGATCATAAAATGAGATTCATATGACTCTAACATTAGATACTTTTCTCTTGTGTAACTTTCCATTTTCACACTTGATTATTCTTTGAGATTTGACTTCCTTCATCATAAAACATTCTTAATTATGGATCCAAAATCCCTTGGTTGATTAGTTACTATTTTATAGTGAAGAAATGTATAATGATGGACATTGTCAAGGCCTTGCACCAAGACCGTATGGGTAAAAACCCAACATAATTGTGGTTAACTACCACACATAGTTTTGAACAAATATAGCATCATGTTAACACATCATTTCACTTAACTCATGAGACTTCATCACTTTACCCAATGAATTAGACTGCTGTATAATTTCGGGTGCACCCATCACATCATTTTAAGTCCAATACATCCCTCATATTTCTTAGCATGGTCTCATCTCAATAGTGTTCATACTAAATAGAAAAAATACATTCTTAATGCATAATCATTTGCATACATTCACATACATTAATTGAATTAAGCATTGATTGTAAGAGAACTAGATTTATTAGTTCCCTATTTAGCAATGACGTGAAGGAACTAAAACATCATACACTTACACATGTATTAAGAATTTATTCACATAAAATGACAGGTTATCACATGAAATAAAAACACTTTCATTAAATTCCTATGAATGTGACCCCTTTTTTTAAAACCATATTTACATGCTTTGACATTGGGATACTCATTTAATTCAAGAAAAGTGAAAAGGTTAAATCATAAACTACCAATGATCCAAGTATTTCTTGTGACATTTGGGAAAACACAAAATGTGGATTATTCCTTAGAGAAAAGTCCATGCATGAAAGAAGTAAATAAATATGTGTACTCATGCACGAATGTATAATTATACTTGAACATAAAATATATCACGTCATTTGCTTGAGAAATAATGTTCGAAGTACACATATGTATTTATGGGGATTTGAAAAACATGAAAAAATCATATATATATATATATATATACTTTTTTAAGTATATAAGGTATAAGATTGAGATCTCGCATAACCTCGAAAAATGCTAAATAGTTTTTTTTAAACCGTTTCATTCCACATGATCATGTTTTAAACAAATTAGGATAGGTTTTGTACCATGTTAGTTGTTACCAAACCTATGTTATATATATATATATATATATTCACACATAACCACATGTACATTGGATGTATTTAAAGATAAAAAAGTGATAAACTAGAACCCTTGCATGTCGTTTCTCGTATCGAGCAGAATATAATTCTTGACAAAAAAGGACCACTCATTAATGTTCATAAACCTGAAATAGTTTGTATGAAGAAACCATATGAGATTTCAAAATTTCAAAATAGGTTAGAACAAGCCTATAAATTCAATGAATAATTAAAATGGAAAAGGAATATTTTTACGTTTGAATCATAACCCCTTACATGTATTTATATACTAAAATTATATTTAGAAAAGACCCAAGTGAATTATGGTTTAGAAGAAACTGAATACTTTTATATATATTTATATATATATGACCATATACACCCAAGAATATAAGATATTTACCAAAGAAAACAAAACAAAATTTATCCCTTAACTCACTTCGGGTGCGCAAAATGGATGGGAAGAGACTTTTTGTATGCTGAGAGTAAGAAAACCAGTAATTTCAGGTGAAAAATATCAGGTTTATATAGGCAGTATACATATATTACATGTATATAACGTATCATAAATAAATTATAAACAATGACTTAAAACATGACTGAGATAAAAAAACTCAACATGTTTCTTAAATAGAGAACTCAAAAGAAATCGGTGATTATAATACATACACATATTTAATGTTTGTGGAAAACTAAAATCAAAACCAATGAAATTAATCTGAAAAAAGAAAATAAAAAATAAAAAGGGGATCAGGGAGGATCTTACAGGTAGAAGTCAAGGTCGTGAGGTCATAAAATAGTGGGGGATATATGAGGAAGAAGAAAAGAAAATAAAAGAAGAAGATAAAGGAGAAGAAGTAGAAACAGTGGGTGACCCACTGGTTGGCGTGAGGTAGAAGAAGGCGATGTAGAGAAGAAATACGGAGATGAGATGAATGGTTCAGATCGATCGAGCTTTGATCAGATGGCTAGGATGAGTCTGCGGTTTTTAAAAATGAATGATGGTCTAAGATTGATCTGATGGACCAGATTCAATTTCCGTTGAAAATTCCTATCCCACCTCGAAATGAAACTCATTTTGCTGCCCCCTTATCGGGCAGGAGCTCCCAAACACATGTTAGAAATCTCCCTCCCCCTCCCCAGTGCCGCCCCACACTGGATTCTTTGTGGGTGTGCTACCGCGCCCACCCACGCCTCTGTGCTGCCCCGCACGGTGGCCTGCTACCAAGATCCTTCATGAGCTTCAGATGCATGACGCGCCTGTGGGCTGGCCTCTGCTAAGGCCGAAGGCCAGGCTCATCTGCTAGTGCATGCTTCCTCATTTGGCCCAGCTTAGATGGCTGGACTATTGGGTTAATATTCTTTTTATATTAATCCAATTCTCAAAATAACAATCTTAGAAATAAAATACAGAATGTCTTTACTTTCATAAAATTTGTTTTATTCATAACTTAGGATGTTCTAAATACACAAATCCAACTATATAACTTTTAATTCATAAAATTATTAAAAAAGGTTTTCGAAACTCATATTTTTCTTTGAATAAAAGTAGACATGTGTACCAAAACATTATGATTTCAAATGTCATGTTTCTGAAAGATAAGCTCAATTATATATGTCCAATGATAGGACTTTAATGCACTCAATCACATAGAATCATTCAAAGTGATTTTATACTTAGAAAAATCATTACATATTAAGTTCAAAAAAATAAATATTTATAATTTCATACAAAAGATTAATTTATAAAACCATATTGTCTAACATATTTGAAACATTAAATAAATGTCCTTGAAATCAGTTTTGAAATCATAAAATATAAATAAGAGTTAATGACTTTAAAGTATATTTGAAATTCTTCGAAATATTGAATATTCATAAATAATTAAACTATAATACCCAAGAGCTATAATTATAGCCGTTGTAATTTCAACAGTCATCTAAATGGAAACAGTTGAATTTTAGGACTTATAAAAATTCAATTAGGTCATTCCAACTTCAAACACCGAAACACAGAAGATGGTTCTCTTCATCCCTTTAATGCTCAACACGATTGTTGTGGTTCTTGTTATAACATTCCTAGTCGTGGAAGATTCGAAGGAAATCCAGCACTTTCTTGGTATGTTTGTGGTGATGTGGGGTCGACTGGTGATTTTGATTGGCCTACTTGTAGGAATTTTTGGTTAGTTATGGTACTTAGGCCGTATTTCCATCTTTCTGTTTCTAGTGTTTTGAATGAATAATAATTCTTGTTTTTATTTTTCAGGCATTACTTATATAAAACAGAAATTAATCCAAATGTAAAAATTAAAACCATTATTACTACAGAAATTATGTTTGGGGTGTCATAATAAACTCATAAAAATGTTGGAACAAATTAATACATGACATAAAAAAATAAAGGATAACCACTAAGATAGCATCAAATGCTGGAAATATTCCAATAATATATTAGGGTAACTACTTAATCACATACATGATATCTCATGATATTAAAACAACACCCAATTAATTAGAGGGAAATATAATCGTGGTTTCACCCATTATATTCTTATCATGTACATTTATATGTGTGCAACATAAGGAAATAAAAAATAATGATTAAACATTATAATTACCCATGAAAAGAAAATTGATTGTATAATATTTCCTCATATAATAATCAAAATAAATTTCTTAAAAAATGCATCTGAGAAATGATCATCAGGAATGTATTGCACCATTAAAATAATGGGGAGTGAACTAGATATATATGTATGATACATATATATAGAATTCATAATCATTCAATAATATTAATGGTTGTTTTCATAGCTGAGTATAAATACTATTAAAAATAATAAAAAAATTGAGGAAAATAAAATTTCAACTTTGAAAATAAATTTTGAAAAATAGAAAAATAACAGAATACTTTTTATATAAATTTCATTGAAAATAACCTCGTGGACTTATAAATAAATATTTAGATAAAATAATTTTCATGATATCAAGAAATTCCATACATGTTTTACAATTAAAAAAACCCATTCAACTTGTAGTAATAAATGTAATTTATTTTAAAAATAGTAACAAAATTAATTTGAAAACACTTTAAAAACAAGTATCCAAGGATAAAAATGACTTTATAAATCATTGAATAATTTTTTGACATTTTAAAAAAAGCATGGACACTGAAGTGAAATTTTTTTCATCCAAAGTGAGAGTTAAATTCAATTTTCCTTAAAAAAATACTCAATCATTTTAATTACCCAAGGGAAGAAAATGGTAATATTACCTGAAAACATCATGAATATCCAGAGGAGAATAAATTATTTGGGTTTGTTTTATAATGATTAATTAATTTTGTTCAATAGAAATTCAAGCATAAACAATCCTCATAAAAATCATATTGAAGCATAAAGCCTTACCACCAGGGTATGTTTTGAATCACAACCACTATGAATGAATTAATTGAATTGTAACTTAAAATAACATTAATTATGAATAATTTTCAATATAATATTTAATGTAATTTTATATATACTATATAAAATAAATATGGTGCATAAAAGAACATGTTTTATAAAGATAGATGTTTTGTGACGAAAACCATTACCTCAATTTCAAACATTGTCATGTATTTATTTTTTCTTATATATAATAAAATAATATCAACTATTTTATTTGGTAAGAACCTTTTCCTAATTAATTATCTTATACATAAACCATTTACTACATTTATTTTATTGATATATTTAAATAAGGATTCAGCTATTTCTTTATCATGTGTTTTGAGGATACTTAGTTCAAAATTTAAAAATTGAACTATGGTGTTAAAAGGGGAAAAGGGGGGAATTATTCCATATTATCAAAAATAATAATCTTGAAAAAACTATCATTTTAAAACATAAATTTTACTTTTATAACCATTATTTATATATTATTTTGAAAAATGAACTATGTTAGCATCATCAGGATTATAGGTCGTATGTATCAACAGTAACGTTTCTGTTTTTAAATAATCTAGTTGGAAAAAGTTGTGTGGTATTTTATATTTCTATAATGATAAAAATATAATAAATATAAAATTATTTCATTGAATATAGTCACATATACCATCCATGTGATGGGGTAATAAAAATATTAAATCACATCACTTTGAGATCCAATTGTCTATCGTACAGACAAACGATGTCATCATTTATCAATGTATTGTGACGAAATAAGGTAAATGATATGTAAAATTTTAAGAATTTTTAATATTTAAGGAATATTAAATATAATAATTACATCCATGATAATTAAATTACATGAGATGCAATGATGGAAAACCAATTGCATCGGTTCGTGAGGCGGTAGTCTACCACACGTATGAATGATGGTTTTGTTTCACATTTGATAGAAGTGGAGATAGATCAATATTGTTCCATTAGTATAATAATATAATTATATATATAAGATACTATTGATGTTATATTTTAATTTTTAAAAAATATGTGAATGTGGAAAATAAGTATAAAAAATGACCTATGTACAGACGATTATATTTAGTTGGAAGAACCTCCTGTGGATATCTTATTAAGGACCATATGGTTTGTTATTTTGGAATAAAATAGTCCCTATAATGTATGTAAGTATTATAAGGATATGCTTATCCAGGATTTTTTGTATCCAATTATCTTCATAGGTTCTAAGTAGTGAGGTGAGGGGTTCCCTTTTATAATTTAGGGGCAACGTCATTTTTTAAATACCCAAAAGTATTCAATAACGGGATGTATCCCTCAAGACACGTGCCTTAAAATTGTTAAATAAAGAATTAAATTATATCTAAGGTAGGTAAAGGCCACTACTAATAAAAATAAACATTTTTTAAACATTTTTTCTTCTTTACCACTAAGGTAACGCATTTTACCCATTTAAATTTTTTTACCACGTTAATTTTTTTTTACTTTTTTTAATATTCATTATGAAATAAATAAGATTAGATTATTATATAATAAAAATAATTAAGATTAAAAATTTGGAGTTTTTTTTATCATATTAGTGTTCTAGATTGTGGAATATTTAATTTAAAATAAAACACACAAGTGTGATGAAAAGTGATTTTTTGAAAAAAAATATTTTTTTCAAGGAAAAAGTGATGTTATATTAATTGTATGAATAGAAATAACCATTATATTAATTGAATTTAAAAATATAAATATATATAATCTATACATATAATTTAAATCATTCTTCATTTTGGTTTATAATATTTATCTAAAATGGAATAACACTATCCACTTTAAAACCCTTTTTAGAGAAATGCGATTTTAATCCTAAGAATAAAATTTTACTAAAATAAATTATAAAGGTGGTTTAAATGAAATTAATAGGATTGTAACTTAATATATAAAAATTATTTTATTTTTATATCAAATTAAGTTAATAAATGGAATTTTATGGTACATAACTTATTAAAAGAAATGACATTTTTACAAAAAAAATTGTATTTTTCAATATTTAGTGAAAAATTAATATTTTTCCAAAATCTAAAAAATATTACCCTTTGTAAATATTTATATGGATACTTAAGAAATTATTATTTTTATATTAAATAAAATTTTAATATGTTTCAAATATTAATTATATTTTTAAAAAAACCTGTAGTAAAAGCTTTATTTTATTATGAAATCAAAGACCACTTTCTATCTCGGTAAAGGGAGACTAATTACATAGACCGTAAGGCCAAGGTCAAGTGGCCCCAGAATATTGATTTAAGGCCTAGTGTAGAATCATGCATGCATCTTCCTACTTATTTCATTCCTATGTCACCACTTACCTGGATCATGTCTACGTCACCGTCTCCCTGCATCGTTCCTACTTCACTACCTATAACAGATATACCCAAAGGGGCATACCAGAATTAAAACCGTTATATTTTATGAAAATGTTTTTTTAATGAATAAAATGAATTAATAAAAAATTAGTTATTATTTACTGAGAATGTATCAATAAATTTATTTTGTTCAAACCTTTATACATTTTTATACGGTTGTTAATAATATTTCAACCAACTAATTTAATGGCCAGGTTATAAAATCAGAAAAAATCACAGTTCATTTAAGCTCAGTGTTTCATGTCACATAGGCTATACAACATGATATTATTCTTTTAAAAAATCAGGTTGTTTCATTCTATCACTATAAAAGTTATCAACCTTCCAAGTTAAACTTTTTTTCAGAAATCTAGGGTTGACATGAGAATTTTTTTTTGAAAAAACCACATCGTAAACATGGTTAATAAAATTTATTCTTAAAAAGAAGAATTTATAAATAAAAATGTATCTTAAAATGACATATTAATGTATTTCCATATAAAAATGACATTGGTGGAAACTTATATTTGAAAACAAGATTCAATTAAGATAAAATGATATATCTTTTTTAAGATATAATAGACTATCAATTTTTTGAAAATGAGTAAAATTTTTAGTCAAACAACCATTTCTTATAGTTGATAGATCTTTATATCATATTTTTTAATAACATAAATAAATATACCTAATTTAAAAGTATAATTTCATAATTAAATATTTTTTCACCACAATCTCATATGTTTCTCCAAACGATGATTATTGAAGACGAATTTTTTATACATGAAGCACTAAAATTAAACTCAAATGAATCACATTATTAAAAAAAATTATATCCTGATATTTTATTTTTCTTTAGTCATTATCCAAATCTTGAAATGATTATAATATTTTAAGATAATTCACAAAATGAATACACCATGAAATTAATCTCGAAACCCAAAGTTCAACATAAATCATTCCCTAACTAAATAACATTACATCCCAAATAACCTTAAAATTATAGTATTTTAACATGTTATTATAAATATTCGTTCATGTAAAATCACATGTTATACCCAACGGTTGCATATACATCATCATAATGAAATTAAAAAACACATTAATCTTCACAAAACTGTAAATTTCATAAATAATTTATCCTAAAATATATATCCAAAAAACAAATTAATATTTCCCTATAAAATTATTTAGGAAAGTGATATTGTACTAAATAGTACATCACATAGTCTAGATGTAGGTGATACAAATTTATCATCCTTTGGTTGTGGTTTTGATCTATGCAGCCATCCAAGATAGGATGGGTTATTTCCCAGCCTGTAGGATTCCCTTTTTCTAAAACCCTATTTTTGTAATTCTTTAACATTACCAATAATATGATAAACATCAATAATGTGAAATTAATCATAAAATAGTTTCATATAAACTAAAGTCTTCTATACATATTATTTTTTCTGCAACAAAAAATAATCTTAACAAACTATTATTACCTCATCACCAAGAACATATAAGCGAGTTCATTTTTCTAAACCATATTTTTTCAATAAAATATCACCTTACCCCTAAATCACCTTTCTAGGTCATTAGTTCCATTCAAAATATTATTACAAATAATTTAATAAAATCCACTATAGAACAATCCTTTGATATTTTAGGATTGTTATATCTAGTATACCATTGATAAAAAATAAATCAATAACCTTGAGTTTCAATAAGTAAAAAATTAAATCATTACACTATAATTATTGGGTAAATATAGGCTTGTTTGAAATAATACATGGTTTTGGGAATTTAATTAGACAATAACCATGGTCCCCACATTTATAACATTGAGCTATTAGTGTTCCCTTTTTTAATATTATTTTCATTTATCTTTTTAAGAATAAATTTATTTTTATTTAGCAATTAGCTACAATGTTCCCGCAATTTTCGAAATGTAAAGAATATTTCAGTTCCTTTTTGGAATTTTCAATATCACCTATTAAAAAAAATTGTAATGTTAAAAATTGAATATTTTATTCTTTAACGTAAATAATACTTGATCATCCATGAGACGCCATCCTTATCTTATTTTATGTTTTTGGAAATTCTATTATGTTTTAGTTATTGATCATAATTTTAGATAACAGTTTTGGAATGATCATAATATGTATAACTTTAATTACCATTAGGTTAGGGATACTATTCAGTAAAAAATTAAATTTCCCATAATATTGGTTGTTGATATGAATTCTCCTACTTCAGGCTATTATCTATGAAGACTAAAATAAAAAATATGTGACTACATTGACATATTGTTTTTTATTAAATAATCATGGTGTTTTTTTGTTAACCACCCATGTGGTGAGAAAAAACAGGTTTGACAAGAACATGGAAGCTTATCCATTTTATCTTGTAAAGGAGATTACAAAGTTAAATGATTTCATTTTAGTTTAACCATTTTGTTTCTGAGGAAAGAATTAAGACATCCCCATTAGTATGATCAATTATGGGGGGTGTGAATATTGCACAATAATTCAAATTGGGTTCATCATTCTTATCTTTCACCTTCTTTTGAATGTTTGGTTTCAAGTGGGGTTTGTTCATTGAACCAGAAAAATCCAACGACTCTCATATATGTGATGAATCATGGAACTAATTTCCAACGTAAGGTGCTCATTGTGTAACTTGGCTATCGATACTTAAAACTCACATTGGTTGATAGGATGGGATGTTTGTATCATCACACCATTTTTTGGGAACTAATTCCTATTTCAGGAATCTATTATAGATTTCAGATTGCTCATAAATCCTTTCTTCATTCCCAAGTATAATGTGGATCACAATGAATTAAAAATCAATTAAGAACATTCATTATTTCAGATTCATCTTCATGTATTCAGGGTATCCTGCACATGTTACCCATTTATATGTGGATTAGAGATTCATTTGGTTTTCCTCATTATGAAACTTATTTTAAACCACCCAATGAGGTGATAACGAATATACTATCACCCAAGGATATAGAAGTTTTTTTGAGTTCAAGATAGGACCCATAAGATAATCTTCATACATATCATCAGAAAAGATATCAAAATCAATGTAGTTTGGCTCCACTTAATAGTAAATGTACCCTTTTAAGTGAAGGTTTTTGGTGTAGTGGAAGTGTGGTTGGGATGGCACCCAATATTGATTTTTTTTACCTTGATCAATTATTATTCCAGGATTAATACGAAGATGAACGCTAGTCTCCACAGAATATAATCAAATATTTAGATAAAGAAGGAGGAGGGACAAAACCTTTATAGAGGATCTTTCACATAATGTTTATAATTAATTTAATTAATTTCATAAAGAAAATAATATATGGATCTTCGGTATTTTCTTAGTTGATGATGTTGATCATCTGGAATGACCCTTCCAAATTATCTCGTTGCACTTATAAGGATCTAAACAAGAATCCCTCTAGCAGTGATCCACATGTGCTCCGATGGCCTCTGATCAACACTGCTCGTTCTCCGGGTGCTAGCGTGGTGAAGTGAGTGTCTTGTGTTGGTCATTCTTGATCACTTGTTCTTCAGCCTTAAAGTAACAATCTCGTTCTTGATAGGGGTGGGAATAGGATTCGAGAGATAAATTGTTTAGGACAACAATTCTCAGTTCACCTGGTATACTATTCAGTGTCATGTGGTGTCTGGAAAAATAGTTGTACTTGTCTATTTATATTCATGGAATTTCAGTAACAATATTTAATTTCAGAACAGATATTAAATGCATTCCGGATCTTAGATAAAAACCATGCTCATAAAAATTATACCGCATCATTATTTATGGTGTGAAAAATTATGCAAAATATAATTATAATTAAAATTATGTGTCATAAAATAATAGCAACATCATTATTATTTTAACTTGTTCCAACTAGTTAAAAAATTATTTGTCGTCTTTCAAATTATTATTTTACCACCAGACCGGCCTTGGCCTGATCGAACTCCAATTCCATTTATTGAACTTCTGAATAAATAAATAAATAATTTATTCTCTTAAACAAATATTTTATTTACAAACTAGTAAATAAATATTTATTAAATGTTCAATAAAATAAATAAATATATTTTATTTAATTTATGTGATCATTTTAAGTTGAATTAAATTATTTCATAGTATTGAAAATAATATTTACTTCATTAATTAAATTCAAATAGAATTTAACTGAGACCACCAAAAACACTTATTGTGTGACCCTCCAGGATACTTTCTCGTTGGCATTAAGCGGGCTTGCCTAAAGTCCAAGAGTACTATCTAGCAACCGGTTAAGGCACCCAAGAGAAAGAATGTAAAGTCGCAACAATGACATCAACATACGAATGCTCATTTTTTAATACAATCCCTTTTCCACAATATCTCATCAAGTAGGTTTCATGATAGTGACATTAAATTTTATTCTTGATTTGTCGTTCTTTGATACCTGAAATAAACTCATCATTACACCATACCCATGGGATTTTTTATGACGATTCTATTTAAATCAAAGGGGTGAGATATAATATTCCATAAATGGAAGGGAAAAATACTTCCTCAACTTATCCATTAATTGAATTCCACTCATGACACACCCAACATACACTACTTCCTGCCAACTATCTGTGTTACAGTTTTCTTCAGTAAATCAAATTTTATGAGTTGTGACATGTTTTAAGGATAATATTGAAGTCTATGGATCATTACATATGGTCACAAATAGAAATATCTAATGACACCAAAACATGTAGAACTTCTACTAGTGGGTATGTTCTCATAATCTCCTATCTTGGAGATTACCAAGTGAAAAATTCATGAGAGGAAGTCTCATCTGCTTACGAGTACTCGCACCTGACGGTCTTCATGCTATGTGTCCCATTATAGTATGTCATCCAACCGCAAAAATATATTTATGAATATTGTTATTGAATTTCAAAGTTCTCATCATAGCAGGGAACTGGAATGACCTTATCAATGCAAGAAATACTCTAGGAAATTAATACATCATAGTCATGCATAAAAATGAACAATATGTAATAATACATTAAATATCCATGTAATCAATGCAAAACCAGTTGGTTCTATTAAACCAACTCTTAAAGACTCCCACTTGGACTAGATCCAACTTCCTATGACTTTCAGTCCGCCAGACCTCACATTGTGATTATGTTTCTCCTGAGTCAAGGATTTAGTCAAGGGGTCTTCCATGTTGTCTTCTATGGAAATATTACTCACTAAATATTCACCTCTCTGAGAAAAATTCCTCAAAGAGATGATACTTTCGAAATGTGTTCTTCATCCACTGATGTGAACTTGGATCTTTTGCAAGGGCCACCACTGTAGTATTATCACTATATAGTGTGATGGGATCATTACTTCTAGGTATCACATCTAGCTCATGGTTGAAGATTCGCATCCAAACTTCATCTTTATCTGCCTCAGAAGATGTGATATATTCAGACTCTACTGTAGAATCTGCGACCACACTCTTCTTTGAGATCTTTATGCTCACTGCACCTCCTTTCAAAGTGAATATGTATCCCGTTTTCAAATTCATGTCATCTTGATTAGTCTGTAAACTAGAATCTTCATATCCTCTAATGACTAGTTTCTCATCTCCTCTATTAACTAGTAACATATTCTTATTACTCCATAGATACTTTAGGATAGTCTTGACTGCCATCCAATGGCGGTCACCTGGGTAAGCTTGATATCTTCCTACCGCACTCAATGCGTAGGTGACATCTAGCCTAGTACATAGCATGACATACATGACTAACTCAATTGCTGATGCATATGGATTCCATGCCATTATATTTCTTTCCTCATGTGTCTGAGGACACATTTTCTTGGAAAGTTGAATTCCATGTGATACTGGTAACAATCCTCTCATAGATTGTTCCATACTGAATCTCTTCAGTATCTTATCAGTGTATTTACTTTGACTTAGTCCCAACAATCTCTTAGATCTATCACAGTTGATCTTGATCCCAAGAATATATAATTCCTCTCCCAAGTACTTCATGGAGAAGCATTTATTCAACTATGTCTTAATAGACTGTAAGACTGGGATCTTATTTCCAATAAGTAATATGTCATCAATATATACTATTAAGAAAATGACTCCACTCCCACTAAATAGTTCGTAGACACAAGGCATACATCCATTCTTGATAAAACCAAATTTTGTTATGGATTAATAAAAATAAATGTTCCATGACCTGGATGCTTTCTTAAAACCATAAATGGATTACTGTAACTTTCATACCTTATTGGAATCCATTGGAGTCAAAAACCCTTCATGTTGTGTCATTTAGACATCTTCCTGAAGTTTCTTGTTAAGGAGTTTTGTTTTGAAATCCATATTCCAAAACTCATATTCATGGTAATCCGCAATTTAAAGTATAATTCTAATGGATTTCACCATTACAACTGGTGAAAAGGTTTCATCGTAGTCAATTTTTTGATATTGTTTAAACCCTTTTGCAACCATTCATTCCTTATAGGTTCTAACTTCTTCTTCCATGTCCAGTTTCTTCTTGAATACCCATTTGAATCCAATAGTATTTATATCAACTAAAGTATCTACCAAAATATAGACTTGGTTTTGGTACATGGAATCCATTTCAGAATTCATGGATTCTTGCCACTTAGAAACAACTGTTCCACTTACTACTTCCTTATAGGATATAGGATCATTAATATCAACTAAAAATGAGTCACCGTCCTTAGTAACTAGAAAACCATACTATTCTGGTTCTCTAACCACTCTTGTACTCCTACGTAGTACTTGTATCTCTGGAACATATTCTCCTTCCATTGGGCTTTTTGGAATCTGTTCCTATACCAACTCGTGTATACCTTGATCCTCGAATTCATCGAAGTCTATCTCACTCCAACGATCTCTTTTGGAGATGTGATCCCTTTCAAGTAATGTGGCATGCCTTGCCACTATAACCTTTTTTAATGAGGGGTTGTATAGGTAATGTCCCCATGTTTCCTTAGGGTATCCTATTAAGTTACACTTTGTGCCTTGGGGTGACTGTTTGTTACCTGAAGAGGCCTTAAGAAACACTTCACCACCCTAAACATGTAAATTTGATAGCATGGCTTTTCTTCCACTCCAGAAATCATATGGAATTCCATTTATCGATTTAGTTGGTACTTGGTTTATTATGTGTACTGGTTTTTGTAAAGCATACCCCCAAAAGTATAATGGAAGACTTACATGACTCGTCATTGATCTCACCATGTCCAATAAGGTGTGGTTCCTCCATTCTCTTACACCATTCCATTGAGGTGAGTAAGGATGAGTGAGTTGGGATAGGATCCCAAAATCATTTAAGTAATCAATGAATTCCTAATTAAGATATTCACCACTTCGGTCTGAGTAGAGTTTTTTAATCTTTGTAACAAGATGGTTCTCAAATTTATTCTTATATTACATGAACTTATCAATGGAATCCTACTTATACCTCATTAAGTAGATATATCCTTATCTACTAAAACCATCAGTAAAAGTTATGAAGTATGAGTACCCACCCCTTTATTCAACTGTAAATGGTCCACACACATCATTATGAACCAATTCAATAATCTCTTTATCCCTTTTACCTTTCCCACCAAATTGGGCTTTGGACATTTTTTCTTGTAAACATTAATGACATACGCCATGTGGTTTTAGTTCAAAAGAATCTAAATAACCATATTGATGTAAATTTACCAAGCATTTCTTGTTTACATGACCAAGATGGTGATTCAAAAGTTGGGTGTGGTATGATTCATGTGAATTATCTTTGTCATTGATTGTCATTACTTGGTTTGTGTAATCCAACACATAAAGACCATTGTATAAATGTTCCCTACCAAAAAAAAGATATATTTATAAAAGGAGCAACATTCATTTCCAAAATTAAAAACAAATCCATCTATATGTAGTATGGATATGGAAATTATGTTTTTGGTTACAGAAGTCACATACACACAACCCTTTAACTCAAATATCATCCCAGTTGGAAATGTGAGGTGGTAGTCCCTGGTAGCTACAAAATCAAGTCTGGCTTCGTTGGCTGCCCATAAATCTGCCTCCCCCCGATCAATCGTCTTGAATCAACTTGGTTCCAATATTTAGATACGTATGTGAGAACCAAAAGTTGTATCTAATTCCCAATTCATGGGTATATATAGATTTCATTTGATAACAAATGCAGCTGAAGCTTTCCCTTCCTTTTTAGGATGGGTGAAATTATTCATCCAGTGTCCCTTCTTACCACATGCAAAGAAAATAACCTCTTGTTCTCTTTCCCCCCTTTGATATTCATTTTTTTGGAAGGTCTTGAAGAATATTTGGGCTTAAAGCTATTCGCCTTCCCTTTCCTCTTTCACCATAAGGACAGAAGTAGTTTTGCACTTCATATCTATTTCAACTTGGCGAGCGAGGATAAGAAGATCAGATAGAGACTTATCAATGTTGATCATATTTAAATTGAAAAAATATTTAGAGAATCTCTAAGGTAGTTATGAGAGAATGAGATCGATGCCCAATTCTTCAGAGAGTTTAAACCCTAGAACCTCCACATAGTCAATGTAGCCAATGAGCTTGACTATATTAGGCCCAGCTAGGGCACCTTGTCCAAGCTTACTCTAAAAGAGTCCCTTAATGATCTCAAACCTTTTATGTATTTCTCTCTCCTAGTAAAGACCACGGAGGTGCTTGAGAATGCTATAATCATCCATATTTTCATGAGACTTCATGATCTCACTAGACATTGATGATAACATCAATCATTGAATGTTGACCGTGTCATTCATATGTTTCTCATAGACCAAGAAATCCTCATCGATCGCCTCTTTGGTAGACCGATCAGGTAATGATGACTCCATCATGTAAGACTTTCGTTCATGGTGTAGGATAACCCAAAGGCTTCTAAACCATTATTAAAAGTTACAGCTTGCGAGGATGTTGTCTTTATCCATAATTGATAGTACGGATAGTGTGGTTGAAGCTATTTTCATTTTTATTCTATAATTAAAAGATTATAGAATTAGTACATTCTTGATTACATTTTATTAGAAATAATAAATTTTATTATGTCTCCCACTATTTTATCAAGTACCAATGGCACTCACCATTGAACTCAGAATGTCCAGTTTCCATGAAATTCTAGTGTAAGGGATCTATATTCCCCTTTTAATAACCCCAAAAAGGGTTGGTCAAGTTATTAGAAGGTATTTAGGTAATAAGGTCTTTTCCGAATGCAGTCTTGTAGCTCCTTGATCTGTTGAGTGGACTCCCCAATCCTAAAATCATGACTTTAGATTTCCTCAACTCTTGCCTCCAATATTACACCAAGTCTAGCAAGTCCTGCTCCTCTTTATGTAATATAATTAATTCAACCAGAATACTTTAATAAGGGATTCCTATATAAAATTAAGTGTCCCAACAAGGGTTGGTCAAACACATTGTTTTATTAAGATTGTCTATTAATCATGTGATGGAAGGCTTGGTCTAACTTAATATTTTATTGGAGGGATTTTTATCACATATGCATCAACTTATTATTATCATTATCATAGGCTTGTTAATAATAAGTGGAACATTATTAAGTGATGAAACATGTCTTGATAATATTTACGCACAAGTATGGTTTATTTTAGTTCCATATTGCATGATTTTTTAATTCATTAATTATGTGATCGTGACAATACAACCCTAATGATAAAACATGAAACTGACAGAAATAAAATAAAGTAAATGGAATGATCATGAGATTTTCTAATGGTTAGTTTATCTAGCGGTTGATAAACTAACCTTTACCTAGGGGAGAAACACCTTGAACCATTTGGGTTCGTGTTTACAACTTCCACCTATCTACCTCTGTATCTCCTAGGATCGGTTTTGTCTCGGCTCCATCTTGAACCGCCTCCACTAGCTAGTGAGTTCCATCAATTACATATAACATTTTTAACTCACATGTAGGTGAGGTTTAAAAAGGTTTTTTAATAAAAGAAACCTTGGGCACACAAGCCCGACATATTAATGAGGAGAAGGCTCATACGCCAACAAATTTAATTCAAATAAATAAATTAAAAGAAACGATCCATATAGAAAGGTCTTGGTCTAGCTCACGATCATCTATACATGAAATGATATTTATGCACAAATAAAACTAGAATTCAATTCTTTAATCATTCTTGTTTAAGATAAATCACACTCAAATCAATTAATTATCATATTTAATTAATCAATCCTTTTATCTTAAACTATTTTATGAATTTCCTTGATATTCTCATCCATCATAATTTTAAACAAAAAATTCATTTAAAATTTTCTTTGTATGTAACTTGAACCTTGGAGCCAACCTGGTAAATTCCTATTCATAACTACCCAATGATTATAAAGAAACATTGTGCATATGCTAAATTAAACATAAATATTTAAAACACCTATCACGAGTTGTGCCTCGTCTTTACGCTTCCACGATGGTACACGTATCAAGAGTTTGTATAATATAATAATAAATTTTAATAAATATGCATAATTTGGATGACGACACGGCGTGTAGTTTCAACTACATGGTGTGTACTATTGTTCACTATCCATCCGAAGTACAGGCCCAGGGAATCGATGTGAAAGTGTACTTCATAAATCTTTGGAGTATACAGTGTGCCCACTGTGACACACACCATATAGTTCCTCGTTACACAGTATCTAGCTGGGAAAGCCATGTATGGGGTACATTGTCCAACCCTAACCTGAAGGGACTACACGCTGTGTCCATTGGTCCACAAGGTGTGTAATCTAGAAATCGTGTGCCACCTGTTCCTGGTTACCAAATGGATTCATTAGGACTGAGAGAAACTCCAACGAAACAGTTTTGTCTGGAGGAACATATCCACTGCATTGAAACTTGACTACACTGTGTTTACTGTCGAATACATGTTGTGTGTTCTGGTGTTGTACAGCCAGGAACCTTTGGTACCTCCAGATGAGATCGTCTGTTTTATTTTAATCAAAATTAAAAGAAAAGATCATTTCTATAAGGTGAAAGAGAAACGAAAGAGGATGAACGGATATCTAGATTCATATTTGCAGATCAATTAATGTGAATTAAAACAACTAAATTGTTAAATTCGTAAATCATCAAACAAATATTTAAATAATTATAATCAATGATGTAACCACTTTGATAACACGTGAAGGTTCTGGGCGCAGCAGAAGCGTGGTGGGGATGGAACCCAACTTTGATTATGTTTACTATGATCAATAATTATTCCAAGATCAATAAGACGATAAATACCAATCTCCACAAAATATAATGAATGATTTAGATAAAGAAAGAAGTGGACCGAAACATTTAGAGTGTATTTTTCACATCAGGTTTATAATTAATTTAATTAATTTCAAAAAAAATACCTGGATATTTGGTATTTTCTTCGTTGATGATGTTGATTGTCCGGAATGACCCTTTAATTTTATCTTAATGCACTTATAAGGATACAAACTTTAATCCCTCTTGTGGTGATCCACACGTGCTCTGATGTCCTCTGATCGACATCGCTCGTTATTCGGGTATTAGCACGGAGAAGAGAGTGTCTTGTGTCGGTTGTTCTTGATCGTTTTTTCTTTGGCCTTTACGAACATCTATCTTTATTAAGAGGGGTGGTAAGAGGATTCAAAGAGAAATTGTTTATCTCAACAATTCTCAATTCACCAGGTGTACGATTCGGTGTTGTGTGGTGTCGGGCACAACAAGTGTACTTGTCAATTAATATGCATGGAACTTCAGTTACAATATGTAATTCCATAATTTCAATTAAATTCATTCATGAACATAGAGAAAACTCATGCTCATAATAATAATACCGTGTCATTATTAATGGTGTGCCAACTTGTGCAAATGGAATTATAAATAAAATTCCATGACACAAAATAATAGAACCATCATTATTATTTTAACATGTGTCAGCAAGTTAAATAATTATTTCCGTCTTACAAATAATTATTTTAATAGCAGACCGGCCTTCATCCACTCGAACTCCACTTCCATTTATTCAACACCAGAATAAATAAATAAATAAATAATTCCCTTAAATAAATAATTTATTTACAAAATAGAAAATAAACATTTATTAAATATTCAATAAAATAAATAAATATATATTTAATTTAATTTATGAGATCATTTTAACTTGAATAAAATTATTCCACAGTCTTGAGAATAATATTTATTTCATTAATTTAATTCAAATAGAATTTAATCAAGACCACAAAAAACAGTTAGTGTGTGACCTTCTAGGATTATTTCTCATTGGTATTATGTGGGTTTCCCTAAAGTCTATGAGTACTGTCTAGAAATGGGTCTGGGTAACCAAGAGAAAGAATGTAAAGTCACAACAATGAAATCCACATAAAAATGCTCACTATGTTATATAATCTATTTGTCATAATATCTCATCATGTATTATTCATGATAGTGTCATCAACTTTATTTCTTGATACGTCATTCTTTGACTACCTAAAAAAACACATCGTTGCACTATGGACATGGAATTTCTTGCGACACTTCTATTTCAATAAAGGGAATAGATATCAACTTCCATAAATGGAAGGGATAAATCCTTCCTAGACTTATGCATTAATAACATGCCACTCGTGACGCACCCAACACACCCTACATCCTGCCAACTGTCTGTGTGAAGGTTTTTGTCAGTAAATCAAACTGTGCGAGTCATGACACTTTTTAATGATAATCATAAAGTCTAAGGATCATTACACATGCTCACAGATAGAAATATCTAATGACACCAAAACATGCGGAATTCTTACTAGCAGGTTTGTTCCCATAATCTCCTATCATGGAGATTACTATGTGATAACTTCATGAGAGGAAGTCTATTATGCTTATGAGTACTCACACCAAACGGTCTGTATGATATGTGTCCCATTATAGTATGTCATCCAACCAAAAAACAATATTTAATAATATTGTTATAGCATTTCAAGGTTCTCATCATAGCGGGGAACTGTCATGGCCTTATCAATGCAACGAATAATCTAGGACATTATTACATCATATTCATGTAGAACAATGAACAATGTGTAGTAATACATTAAATATCCATGTAATAAATGTAAATACAATTTGATCTAGGACGCCAAATCTTACATTAAGGTCGTGTGATGAGGACCAAACCATGCGGTCTAATGTCATGTGGAATAGACATGTAGGCGGAAGGTCCATAGTCCACATTTGTTGTGAGACTTACATCGAGGCATCACAAGGAACTTGGAATGGATGTGGTCTCCTAGGTGGGGGATTATCTAACTGGGGATATCACCCAATAATGATGGTGATTAAAGGAGCCCAAAATAAATATGGTCCTTCGAGTTTCACATGACCCTATTCAGAATATAGATTGGAGATAATTAGGAGGGATTTGGTTTTTGGGTTTTGACCTCAGTGAGTCTTCCTATGTATCCCAATTAGTTTGGATTCAAATCCCATGTAGTTTGGTATGGTTGGGGATTAAACTTAATAGGAGGCCCATTTGACTATAGTCGGGGCATACACTGAATAGGATTCCCATTTGAGTATGGTTGGGGCCTACACCCGATAGTAGGACCATTTGAGTATGGTTAGGGATTACACTCAATAGGAATTCCATTTGAGTATAGTTGGGGTTTCACCGAATAGGAGGACCCTTTGAGTATGTTTCAGGCTTACACCAAATATGAGGCCCATTTGAGTATGGTTTGGTCTTATACAAAATAAGAGGGCCATTGGTTCTTGGGGTCATGTAGATCTCATGATAGAAACTAACCTCTAATCATACATGAGTTATGATTGGTATGAGAAAAAGGAAAAAGTGGTATAAATGAAAATCACATAATCTAATATTTTGCCGATGGATGAGGACTAGGCCCAAAGGAAGAGGGAACTGAATTAACCTAGTTTCCTTCCCCCTTCTTGTTTTGGAATCTTATTTCGAAATGGATAGTGAAAGGGCTATGAGTTACCATGTATTATATTATTTTGGTAATCAAGAGAGTCATATTGACTCATGAAAACATCTTAGGTATGTGAAGAAGATCAAGAGAGATGCCTCCTACATGAATTTTTAGGGGCTTACTCATACAAGGATTCACTTGGCTTGGTTCTTTGGAAAGACATGAAGATATGGCACTACACCTCAAAGGTAATTGAAAGAATGATACCCCTACACCCTCCTAGACTAGAATGAGGAGGTATTTATGAGAAACTCCATGGTTGATGAACTCATTACCATGGGAATTTTGACTTGAGAACATTCTAAGGACCCCTTTTCAAGGAGGTTAACGTTGAGACTCCATTTTCCATGGATATGTAGAATCAAGAGGAAATGTCGATGTGTCCAATGACCTGATCATATATATAAGGTTGATTTAAAGATCACATGGCCTGATTCTATTTAAATGTTTTTTAGATGAGAAAAAGTGAGTACCAATGGTATGATGGAGGGATGTGATGGGAGATGGAGAGAAAAACACCCGAGGATGCCTCATTCCATATAGTGCATTCTTTTATGTAAAGGGGTTCCCTCCACATAGTATTTTTCTACGTGGGTGAGGGTGTTGTCTGCATAGCATTATTTCTATGTGGAACTGGGTTCCACATGAGTATAGTTTTGATACATGGGGTTAGGATCCACCCACATAGAGTTTTTCCACGTGGGGTTGAGTTCCTCACACGTAGAGTTTTTCTATGCAGGGTGTGGATCCACCTCCAAATCAATCTATTATTTGGGGTGGTGGACCACAAATGGGACATCCACTTAAGCTTCGTGTAATGGTTTCCACGAAGGGGTTTTGGGATTGTTGACAACTGTGTGAATTATTTTTCATCCTTAATGTTATGTGGTTGGTTTACATGCTGTGAATTGATGGCTCTCACAACCTTTTTCCAATATTTGATTCGTGTTTCGTTTCTTGTTTCTGTTCATCCTTTCCCCATGGCGGTATTTTATTAATGAATAGTTTAACTGAAAACCTAGCTTTTCAGTCATCCATAGAGGGCCTTAGGCCTTCATTTTTGGGAGCCCAACAAGGATTCCTGGACCCTAGATGATTTAGTTCACAAGGACTGAAAATATCATCCACACCCAAAAATGACTTATCAATTTTGGGGGACAATCATTTTTAGTGGGAATAAATCTCCTTCCAACACTGTAAATGATATTTTTCATTTGAGATCACCAATAGTCATCGGTGTGTTCCACAAATGATTCAGTTCATGGGACACCATGAAGAGTTGTGGTCGGCATAGTAACTTTTTCTATGCAAACCTGAAATACTTCACGGCTTCACGTCCTTCAACATTTTTATCAAACTCTACATTGGGTTTCTTTAACACATAAAAATTCATGGATTCGGGTTCATTTACCCCTTTACCAAATTTATGGAATCCTATTATCATTTCATGCTGACTATTTAGGACCAAAAAATTCCCCACATAAGAATGGGATCAAATTTGGAGGACGGGAAAGTTTTTTATTTGAATAAAATCATCCCCTTTTGTACTAGTTTATGGTAGGAAAGTGGAACTGCAATATGGACCACTCCTATATATAAGAGGGTAAATTACTTGTTTTTATTTTTTCGAGTCATATTTGTGAACCGAGGTTTCCAAAAACTCGCATCACTCACTTATATCCTTCGTATCATATTCCTTTACAGATGAAAATTCTGTGAACAAAGAGTAGCAATCTGTGAATAGTTTCTTTGCTCCATGCATAGTCATCGTGTCATCCCCATTGATTCTTACCAAGAACTAAGTGAGTCATTGACCAAATGTTTCTTGAGATAAATGCCTCATGGAATATGCTCATCATATACTGAAACACCACACTCAGTAGTGGTTCATTGGGAGATGATTGGCAGGTGAAGTAGCATACAATTTTTAAACTTTTCTAGGATATTTAATGAATATCATATAATTTTTTAGATCTTATCAAATGTATAAAATGTATATGGATTCCACTTTACTAACTATGATTAAGAGAAGAACATAGTTTACTAATAACATTGTTGATAATATTCGACTTCACGTTGTCCCTTGGGAGGGAATTATGAAGAGACTCTTACACTAGGGATTCTGAATAACATTTTTTCCAACAAATTACTAATGTATAACATTTGAATTTAATACAATGATCTCATCCCATCATTTTATAGGAATCTTCCATTATCTTAGCTCAAGGAATCATTGTATTGTGTCCATGTGAACATCTCTCTTAAAGGACATATTATTTCAAAATAAGTTGAAGAGAAGGTTTTCATTTTAAATGGTTCCCTATGGACTCAGAGAAACTGATATAATTTTTCTATATCTTTACATCCTATCATTCAATACTATCCATCCATTCTTAATCTCTCAAAATAAAATACTAGTGTAGTATGGAGTTCCAAAATGGATTTTCATTCTAGAGGGATGTTTTATAATGATTATGCTTGGGAATTTGGGATGTTCTAGAACTGCATAGATCTAACCAACTTATTGGGAAAATTAATCTTGAACTGGTTAATTTTAATTAATAAGCTTTTGATATATTCACCAACCAAGAACATGTTTGAATTAATCAATTTCTGTTGTTCGAGCACCAATAATTTTCATTTAACACATTATGATGTCGAGATCAACATGTGGGATATTAAACAATTATGATGAATTATAATTCTTTGGAATATGAATAATGAATTATTTCCGGTATCTAATTGTTCGAGATATTCTAAATAGGTTTTTCCATTAAACATGCATTTACTTATTATAACCAATAAATAACTGGTTCATCCACTTAATACCCATTCAATAATTCAGTTCAGTGACAAGATAAAATAAATTTTGTAGGTTAGTGGTTTCAGGCCAAAGTTTCAGTGTAACAAGGCTCACCAGAATCAATAGTCATGAGGTATTCAGGGTTCATATCATGCTAATCTTGAGGAAGGACAACATATGGAATGGGGTTATCAAATCCAACCAAACGTACTTCCATAATATTGGTTGGAAATATTTTTTGTATACTCATGAGTAGATACCTTTTCTCATATCGTGATTCCTATACCAGTGTCAAGGTTCGTACCCTAATGATGGTAGCAAATTTGGATTAGGGACAACCTATAAACCACGTTGTTCACACTGTCTCTCGTATTTATGAGTTTGGGGTTATATACAAGAGGTTATATCTCCAAATCATCTTTTTAGTCTATTATTAGTTTCTAAATGGGTGGGTGGTGGAACACTTTCATTAATATGAATATTAGTATACTCCAACAATCCCTCATTCCACCTATTTCCCTGAACTTCTCAATATTGTTGATGTTCTCCCGACATCCCTTGGAATCAATTACACTATTGATCTATTAAATGATTTTTTTTTTATATTTTTCACAAGTTATCGAGATCCCTATTGAGAGGTAAAGGATAATGGAAAAACTTCTCTAGAATAATGTTCCATTATTATATCATTGTGAGATGGGATTTTGACTGCTTAGGTGGATGGGGTAACCATTTGATAACCTTATACTCCTTGCTGGTTTACACGACAATTTAGATTCTTACAACAATTTGAAAATTTTCCCCTTACCTGGATTAAAACATAATCACAAGTTCCATTAGCATAACCCAATCCCCTTTTTATGATGTTGGGATGAATTATTATAGCCCATACTGCACACCGGTTTTCAACTCTGTGGTTAGAGCTCCTCGGTGAGCTCGTTAGGGGTTTCAGGGTGCAACATGCCCCTGCTCCAAGGGTTTGGGGGTTGATGGACAAAAGAAAAAAATTTGGGGTACTTTATAATTTCTGACCAGCTTTAGCAGAGCTAACTGGACCACACTGATAGGGTAATATAGAAATGTGTACATTAGCAAGAATATTGTTAGAGTTCAACCTTTGGAGACAACAGTATTGTATATTCATGGAATTACATCTATCTTCCACTGTAGAACTTTAGACAAGGGTGGACACAACACTATAGTGTTGCAGACTTCCAACTGCCTTTCACTATAGCACGATGGACATTCTATGAGGTTAGTACACTAGTGCTTATTCCTCCTCATTATCCCATTTTAGGATAGGGTTTTAATTTTTTTATAAACTCTGAGATATCTCTTTGTAATATTGCTCCTGAATTTCACGGTGAAATTTCTGCCACTTCATAGTTGTAGGGATCATTTCCCGAACCACCTAAATATTTAGGTCCAATAACTTCTACTTATTTTTTTCCATTTTACACTTCTGTGAATCATTTTTTCACTTTGTTACACTTGATGTTTTCAAAACATCACACCCATTCATTGTTCATCGATTATGGTTGATGATGATGCAGGAGGGTTCAGTATAGAAAAATCCTTTACCTCCCATAAGAGAACCTACAAACATATCAGTGTTATGAATAAAATTTGGTAAAATATTATCCTGAGGGGATGATAGGGAATAAAAATCAATGGGTGCATAAACTATTAGACACTCTAAGTTAATTTCTTACTATTCCACCATTACCTGCTTATGTATGAGGAATATTTTCATACAATCATTATAATAATTTTGAGGGAGATTCATACTCAATTTCTAATTTTGTATGGAGTGGTGTGGACTTAATAATTTTGACCTGCACTATTGGAAATATTACTAAGGTCAGTCGTAGTTAGATAGTATTGGAAATTACACAGATTGATGCCAAACCATTTAGCTTAGTTATAGAGATTGTACAAGAAGTAGATATTGAGTACTTTCCAACATGGGTGTAATAATTTAGATTGATATTATCTGTCATCAATATAATCCTAGATTATATACCAATGTTAGTGGGTGGGAAGATTCAAGAACCCAATACTTTTATTAAACATCAGGTCATATGAAAATGTGATTGGTGAAAAAAATACTATAAACATGGAGACCTCTTTGGTGGAGATTTCTGATATGATGGATAGCCTATGTCAACTCTCCCTTAGCTTGGGTGTAGGAGGGTTTGATTATTGGCACCTGTATGCCTTTATTCACCAAGTTCTTATTTCTCATTAAGAGTTAGATACCTTTAAAAGTGATCATATCATGTTTAATTCTACTAATAGTCACATGGAAGACCTAGATGACACTAATACTAAAGTAAATCACATGGTTTCTGAATAATAATGATTTTATGATTAGATGGTTTCAAAAACTGTGGATCAGTGAGAATATGAGGCTTAAATATCTAATTAAATGGTTTGGATATCATCGAAAAATGATGTATTCTAGGAAATCAAACAAAGATGTCATGGGATCAGGGATATTATTAGACAAATGAATCCATTAGATGAATCCAAATCTTGGAAAAGAACTAATCTAGAGGATGTGACAACTCATGTCTGGTTGAAACCGACACGATGAATAATACCGGACAAGATTCACTTTAGTCATTTTAATTACTTTTATTTGCCAAGAAACATTAGGGAGAGACTCCGGGATGTGGATGTTCCATCCTAGTTTCCAGTCAATAAATAAATGAAATCATTTTCTACCACTAGATCATATCATGTATCTTATCCGGAAATTCCAATAAATTGTAATTTGTAGTGTGTTAAAAGATAATCTTATAGATAACCTGAATTATTTCATCACTGGATAACAATTTCAATCACAACCTAGGCTAGTCATGATAAAATGATCATGTAATTATCTATTTTTTCCTAA
Source organism: Viscum album (assembly GCA_963277665.1). NCBI lineage: Eukaryota > Viridiplantae > Streptophyta > Magnoliopsida > Santalales > Viscaceae > Viscum > Viscum album. The sequence continues at coordinate 626,040,725 of OY728136.1, read as the reverse complement.
ACAGAGGGACTTAGTGAGATTAGTTTCAACTATTTTGAGAGTTACATAGAAAACCCTATAAACTTTTCATCCCTTTTTTATCACCCTAATTGTTTCCTAATTTCACTATGGTGTAGTCCTAGTGGGTGTTACTTGAATTTTTATTAGTCCAACCTATTTTGGTTTTCAATATGACAAGTTTTGTGACTTTTTATTTTGATTTATTAATAACACCTCACACTAATCATATATTTAATTTCATAGTTCACTTTGATATCAAATATAGCTTCTCATTCTTAAACCCATTTGGGTACTTAAATTATTATTATAAACATATATACTAAATAATTATGAAAATTAAAATAGGATAATAAGTAAAAGAAAATAATTAAATATTATTTTTGAAGTATCCAACCCTATAGTCCTCTAAAAAAATAATACCATTATGTGTAATTTTATTATGATGGAAAAATATTAAAAATATGATATAAGTTTTGAAATAATTAGAAGAGTTATTTTATATTATTATAGAATGTTATAAATAGAATTGGAAAGTTTTTATGTGTTTGATATATTGTGGTCAGGTATATTTATTATCCTTCGATATACATATAGTCTATCTATACATTGAAATTGTTTTAATTAGAGTATAATCCTTAGGTTGATGTAAAATATTTATTTAAAAAATATATTCAACCTACATATAAAATAACTGACAACCATAAAATAATGATAATAAATAAAAATATAGCCATTAATATAAAAATATGTTTTTTCATTATAAAAATTTATTATTCTATTTATTATATATTTTCATTTAGAACATAAATTTATCATATTTAGAGACTAAACATAATAAAATAGATGTTATATTTGGAATTAGTATGTCAAAATTATTTAATAGAGTTAATTTTATTTTTTTGGTGAAAACATAATATACTGAGGTGATAATTAAAAATGGGTATTTAACAAGAAGCATGAAAAGAGAGGGTGGAATAATTAGAGAAAGAATAGGAAGAGGTTACATGGTTGCCTAATGTAATGGAGACCAAGGTAATCCCCTTGTATTACATTAATACAATCATTTGTAAAGACCCTAAACTCAAAAAAAATCCCATTTTTGGTACACCGTTTTTGGTTAGAAGATCCAACAATTTATTCCCTTATAAAAAGGTATGAAGGATTTTAAATTCTATTGAAATCATATTTTGACACATCCTTATGGAATATGTGATGCTCCAATGGCTCGTATTGGAGCCCAATAGTTAGTTGACATGCAAGGATAATTTGGTCTCAGTAGTTGAAAGAAAGATATTGTTTGACCTAAAAATAAAATGTTCGGTAAGCATAGATTTTGAATCCGATGGAGAGAGGAACCTACATAAAATAAGACTATGAAATCCATTAATATATAGCCATGTCTTTACAGAACTAGGACTCATAAACACATACACCAATGAATTCATGAACTGTTAGTTTTGATTTTGAGTCTCTAGTTTGGAGGATTCCATCAAACCCAAGCTCCACTGATTCTTGGACAAGATTTGATTTTTGCCTCTACATTATTGTAAATATATATTTAGACTAAACCTAGAATACTATAATCATTGTATATACTACTAAAGAGAAGACTATATTGAGGATACTAGATCTTAGGTACCCTCTAGTGGTAGAAATATTTAGATGCAAGTAGCATTCCAATTTTCCCAAATCTCTAAAAACATCCTAAAAAGAATATAATTTCCATGTTTAATAATTATAGACCCATAAAATTCAATGAAAATAGATTATAAGAACATGTTAACTGAATCAAGTCCATAATACTTCCTCTGATATTTTTTCAAATGAAATGGTACCAATACACTTCAAAAATTAAATGTAATTCATATTGGGATATATCCCTCGAGTCTCATAGGCATTTTAATGTGAAAAAATCCTTTCCATCGGATATTATCATCCATATAGATCACTGAATTTAAGAATATAGAGAGTGGGAAATTAAATTTAATGTGATTTTGATTGCACTAGAGTTTACATCCCAATGGGATGCGACTTTACGACATTTGAATTAGATCTTAGAAGGAGGTTCAAGTGAAGGGTCCTCAAGTTGAATGATTTAATTTGTAGTTCCCAAGTTAATTATCCCAAATAATGTGGTTGTCGATTTCTTTTTTATAATAATTGAGGAATTCAACAAGGAATAAAAGAATTTTTAATCCATGACTGAAGTTGAATTCCAATATAGGGAATCTAGGGGAATTGATAGAAAAATTATTACATTAGTTAGTTGAAAAAGATATTTCACCTCTTACATCAATTTTTTGGGAGTTTTAGAAAACCTTACTAATGTAATTGAGTATGCCATGTCATATGTGAGATCCTGAAGTCCCCCCAAACCAAATAAATATGGCCAGCGTAACACAGATAGACCAGTGATGCCTCCCTCTTAATGATAATCCTAATTGAAAAATTTAGAACAATCAAATTTTATTCATAACAATATATGAGGTGTCTAAAATTAAAATAATGTTCATCATGATAGAATAAAATTCAATTTTTACAAGGAAAATATGGTTTCTATAATATCAAAATTTTATCTTCTAATTTAGGATCCTTACAATTATTTTATAATAATTCCATCAAAGTGGTGAATATGGATCCTTCCATTTGAAAGTAGGGTTCCAAGATAGTCATTGGGGAATTGTCTTTTGGTGATCAATATTATCTCATCAATAACCTTGGTGCACCATCTGGGTCATGATTTTTAGATAATGAATTTTTATTTTTTGTAGTTGATTAGTTGAAAACTCATGCAATGGTATGAAATAATAATAATTTTATATATTGTAATATATTTACACATACCATTCATGAAAAAAAAATCATCCTCAAAGAATAGATGAGATGTTCGTTTAATCCCATATTGACCACTATAAAGATGCATAATGTTGTTGTAGATGGCTAAATTATGGTTCTAGGTTTCTATTGTGGGCGTCCTCGGAAAGGATAAATATAATAGGTTAAAGAGGGCTTCTTTGATGAAGTCCCCTGAAGGTCATAAATAAATAATATTACATTACCCTAAGATACATTATAAACCATGGAAAATAAAAAACATGAGAAATAGGTCACATACCCACTCAGAGAATCCATACTGCATTAGGAATTTGACGATAAAGATAAATTAAATCATATCATATTCCTTTTTATATTAATTTTGATCATAATATTGTAACTAAAAATCTTCATATCAGTATGAGAGATTGTCTCTTGAGCTATGTCAATATACCGTTGTATGATCCTTCATTTGATAAAACCATGATTCTATATTTAATTTTGATCTCTCACAGTCTTAAAAATTATTTTTTTACAGTTTAGGTGAGCATCTTATAAGGGATTTTTCATAAGTTGAAAGGAAAAAAATTTCACAAAACCATTCAGGTTTATCCCCATCCAAATAAGGACAAGGACCATGTATGAGAAAAATATTGAGAGGCATTATCCTTTGGTTAAATCGTGGATACCACTAATGAAATCATATCTCAATATATCCAATGATATTATGTAGAAGGATCTAGGAAAGACAACTGGTCCAAGAGAACTATTAGGACTAAGAGACTAAATGGCCTCCAAAATATGATTCTGAAATAGAATATTTTGTAATATATTGTAAATTGATCTATAGATATATCTTATGATGTTTTAGAAAATTGATTCACTTGGTTTTATAATGTCAGGTTCCACTCTAGATCTGCATCCTAGACCTGCAGGAAAGTTGAATAAGTTTATAGAGATAAGGTGGCTAGTGACTTCATACTTACAATAATTACACTTGTACTCCATTTTTATACTGGTTTTTTCGCACACAAAAATATCCCGTATTCAAGCATGAAATTTTGTCCTGTTCTTACCCCCTCCATAAACCATTATTTTATTGACCTATAACTAGTCACTCGTTCTTCCTCAAATAGTCTCTCATCCAAAATTCAGTATTTTTGGGAGAGAATAAAGAAATACCATCACCCCATTTATTATTTAGATGGATCCAGATGGATAATATCATCCTAAATATGTTGAAAAGAATAGTTTAGAGTAGGATAGTTGTTGGACCACCTTACTATGTCCCCTTTCAACCACTAGAGCGTGTTTTTTAGGACAACACATGGAGGTAATTGAGTGGTCAGTGACCAAGAGGAAACATCCATATCTTTATATTCATAATGGTCCATCCAAAATTTGGAACCAAAAGAAGTTTTTTTTCATCTGTAGAAGGAGTTACATATAGAATAGGTGGACATTAATGTAAGAGATATCAATAAATGTTCTTGAAATTAGATATAGAGAAGGATGAGATAACATTATAATTATCCATGAATATATCTAACCTACTCCAGATCCCACATCTATAATTTTTATTGTTTTACCAATTTATTTTTTTCTTATTGAATCCTATGTAATTTTTTTTAGGATGAACTATCCTGGAAATACTCCATAGCTTTATTAGAACACAGAACACCACCCTTATTCTATGAATTCTTGATGATAGTGTTGAAATATCCCCTATGAACCATGTTATGGTACCTGGATTAAAGTAGAAGATTGTATTCCAAATATATTCCCTTTTCACAACCACTCATATTGTATAAAAAACTAGATAAAAGAAATAAAATTAATGTTTATTAACCTTCAAAGTGATTTACTTCAATGATCCTTCAACAAAATCCACATATAAATGATCCTTATAGAAGATCCAAATGTTATAATTGGTTGGTCTATCAGGAAATGTTTTGGATATATATATTTTGGTTTCAAAATCATTGATGAAAAGAACCCGGTGTTTTATTTCATAATTTTTAACAACATGATAGAGCTACTACTAATATTCTTGAGAAGATAATGACTCTTTGTTGTGGATCAGATACCCTAATCATTATAAATTAGATATGATTTCATGAGGATGTGATGGGTAGTTCCACAAGGGAAAAACAATCTTTTTGGAGGGTTGAAGATTCGAGGGTAACCTAATTATGTTTAGATTTGGTGAAAAAGATTTTATTAATAAAAGGTAAGGATTCTTTAATATTTTTCACTATTTTAAGGAGGGGAAAATGTGGGGGGTCAACACCAATGTCTTTAGGATCCATGAAGGATTTATAATACATAATATGATCAAACATTAGACAATATAAATGGATCCCATGAGGATTATTAAAATTGAAATTAAATGGAATATTCCAGGTTAAGGATTCAAAATTCCATATCCAACATCATCTTCAGACTCAAAGAAGGTGAGAGAAATATGGGGATATAATTATGGGATGTAGGGATGAGATTAATATATAAATTAACCATTGTAGGTCTAAATGAAACCAGATATTCTAAGATGCAAGGAGCCTAAGGTTGGACCCTATTAATATTTTGAAGAATTAAAGTCCAACATGGATATAGAAGAGTAATTGGGGGAATCTCTTATAAAAAGTTCATGGTGCTCCTCCCTTAGATGAGTTAGAATATAAACCCAAGAGTTTGGGGTCAGGATTGAAATAATATTATACCAAACACCATGAAACTAGGTTTAACATAATCTAGATCTTGTGAGCCTTCGAGGACCTATCCCCATGATACCCCATAGGAAATTGGAAGAGGACCCCTTAAAAGATACTCTAGAGAAGAAATGGTACCTAAATATGAGGGTGAGATTATACCACTGTGGTTATTACACATAGACATTGAATGGATTTCCATGCAGAAAAAAAATAAACCAGGGAAATATGAATAAAATAATTTTCAAGAAATAAAAATCAATCCCTACACATAGAATAATTCTCTGAGTTAGGGGAGAGGAAAAATATATCTCTACTCATATACAAGTTATCACCTTCTCTCCATCCTAAGGTAGAATCCTTAACACATAATAATAGGGAAATGTATTTAATAATCTATTCGAGGATGGATGGGTTTTGAAAGGAGAGGGGGAGGCCAAAAAGTTAGATACAAAGGACTACTTAAGGGAGTTTTTGTCACTGTAGATGTCCAATGGCCACTAATGGATAAAAAATCTCCACCAATCATAGGTTCTCCCATCCCATGACCATTCTGTTATGAAATTGAACCATTAAAATAGGTGAATGAAAAATAATTTCCTATTATAAATTGAATGTGTGGACTTAAAATCTAGAAAAAAAATAGTTAATGAAATGGAATAATAAATCCAATGGATGGAGATCCATTTGAAATTTAAAATGAGAGACCAATGATGATAAGTTGAATTAGTATCAAGTTATTTATAGAAAATTATGATAATTGGGAATCCTTTTGTAGATTATAATTCATTGGTATCCAAGGGGATCATAGGGAACATTGGTAGTGTGCGTCAAGGAAATGTGGAAATCTCACCCAGGGCTGCAAAATGTGAGGAGCAAAAAGGAGGTTGAAATGTGACTAGGGGATAAGAGGTTATAATAATACACAAGGTAGGTAAAATATCACCTTTAAGTGATGGAGGAATCATTATAAACGGTTGAGATAATTCTTGGAAGGCCAGCATGAATGTGCTAAAAGCTATATATTTGGAGGAACTTCCAATAGGGGAGCAGAGATCAAAAAAGACTCATTGATCATTAGGGCACCACTACTACCACCATACCAAAATTTTGAAACGGGAATAGGTTCATAGGATGTTTTCTTTTAAAAATAGTACATTATGTTCCACTTCTATCAATCGGGTTTAATAGTGTATCCATCAATAAATGGTAATTGTGTTAAAACACCATATATAGTAAAAATAACATATAAATGAATAAATAATTAAATATATATATATATAATATTGGGTATCATGACCCACATTACCTTTCCATTTACGGATCAGTTTACTTTTATAATGATATTTCATAATAATTAAGGAATTCGAATTTAAAATGGGACCTCCTCCACTGATTCTAAAATACAATTCATATTTGATTTATTCTTCAATATCTATCCAAATAAAATCCCATAATGTTTTGTATTTTAATTTTAATATTATGAACATAATAAAGACTTGTTAATACTTAATTACAAAGGAGGTTGTTTAGAGAATGATTAATTATCTTAATATATGCAATGAGTTCTTATCTATCTCTATTATTTTTATTCCCATACTCATTCTTAGTAAATAAGATGTTCCACTCTAATAACATATAAATACCACTATTATAAATCTATATGAGTAATATTTTAATAATATAACTATATATTCTTACTAATCCATTCATTATTTAATGTTCATGATTTGTTCGATTCAACAACCTACATGAACACTTTTATACCATTTATATCGTTTTCATAATGGGTAATTACCACCAAAATAAATAATGATAAGTTATAATATTAATGAGAAAATTATGTTATGGTTATATTTATAGAATTTTAATATTAAAATTACACTAATTTTTTAAACAATATCATATAATTGAATTTGTATTAACAAATGATTTTTCAGTTCCATGTTAATTAAAATAACATTTACTTCCATTCGCATTCCTTTGAAACCATTTATTCATACTTTCTGGGTTATTTTAAATGAAAATCAAACTAAAATAGATATTTCTTCTTAATTATTTATATAATTTATTATCTTCCTCCAAATAATTTTTAATTTATATCAATGCTTTTTATGTTATACTCCCTTAACGTTTTGAATTATCTATCTTTTAAACTATGGATATAAATTTATAGTGTTATATACTTTATTTTTATGGATGATATATTTTTACACCTCATTAAATTATTATAAAACCCTTTTTCATGAGTTAAACATGCTATGATTTTTACTGATCTACATTTATTTTAATGTTTATATTGTTCATGTATTTAAGGATTTTATTTTATATGATTAGAGGTCCTAAAATTTTACAAACCTTTAATTCATTGGGTAAATAATTACATCTCAATAGATAATTAATGGGATATTGGTTGTTTTCATTTTCCACTATATTATGGGACACCAATGGTTTTCTTAGACAGCTATATTATAATGGTCCTAAAATTTATCCACGATAGTGTCTTATGATATCCTATATATATGTGTGTCTGACACATTCATTTATAAATCCATATTTCACAATTATCTTTTTGTCTCTATGATTAATAACCATTCTATTCTAATTTCTACACTCATAAGGAATGTTTATTCTTTTATTATCGATCAAAAATTGTTATTTTTTATACCATATGATCATTCATGTATCTCTTATTGATATATCTCATGTTTTCTCCATCACTGGGATGTTATCTAACCTTTTCCTTTATCTAAATATTTTCTGATGATATCATAGGCATAAATATTTATAACAAAGAATAGAGTGTGAAAATGTTTTACGGAAGAAATGTATTATGTTCATATGATATGATAAAATATGTAGTTAATAACCAAAGATGGTAATAATTTTTGTTGTTTATATGTATTTTATTCATGTTTTTTAATTTATAATCTTGTAATTTTTTAAAAAATCTATGAATATTATTTATGAATACCCTCAAATCCCGTCTACACCATCAAAATAATCTAAGCGTATACCACCATCTCTCATAAGGCTGAATTAGTCGTCATTCTAGGGATAAAGACCTATAGGAAAGCATATGATTAGAATATGTATAAAGATCAAACTTTAAAATTAATCCTTTGACATGACCCCAAAATAAAAAATAATTTTCACTCTTGAGTTAATCTCTTTCACTAAGATCATCATAGGCATTACCTATTTGTAGGGTTGTATCACATTATATGTGTTTTATAATAATCATATAACGAAATAATAATATACATAAGAAGACACTATATCTCACATTGAAATAAAACCATAATGCACTAAGGAAGGAACCAACATTACTCCTATCCCTAGGCCTCATCCCAGATTGATAAAAAAAAAGTAACATTTACATTATCTCCCAAAAAAAAACCTAGGAATAAATTAGTAAAATAATAATACCATATCTAAAAACATATCTATAACCATAAATCAAAATAATAAAGTGTTTAACCCATGATATAGAAACCACTACCCCCAATTATTAGAGTAAATTTTCGCATCCCTCACATGATCAATACAATGTGTCACACATCACTGTAAGTGTCATATTTTACCCCAATCACAATAAATTTATGATTTTCCTATAAATTAAAATTAATATTGAAATAGTTTATTTCAATTAGTCATGGAATGTAAAAACTCTATATTTTAACAAAATCACCTTGGGTACCTTCACGGTCACACTAATAGTTATTCCTCTATAGAAGCACTATACATCCTAACCTAGTCTAACAAGATCATCATAGATTGGATTTTTTTATTTTCATTATAGAAAATACCATTCATCCTTATGTTATTTTGAACTTCATAAAAATAAAATTTCAATTGATAACTAACACACTATTACATGTCCATTAAATATTTGAGATATCATATAAACAGTAAATTAAATAAACCATTCATCAAATCCTTCAATTTTTTTCCTTATTTTTAATTCGATTGAAAATATATGTTTTTTAATCCAATAAAAGTATCTCATTCCATATTTACATACTCATTACCCTTAAAAAATAAGTGGAAGTCCATTTTTCAACCATTATCATGAAACTAATTTCATTTAGAATAACATTTCAAATCATTAATTTAGAACATTGTTTTATACAAAAACTCATTTCGATATCACTCAATTATAAACAAATTTCAAATTTATTAAAATTTTATTTCATAATAAATTCTACCGTAAAATATATTTTTAGTCCTCAAATAATTTCTTTTTATATAACTAATCCTAATATTATCTGAAACTACCATGCAACTCATAATATGAGTCATGGATTCTCATTCATCTTGGGAAACACCAAGAAAATATAAACTATCTATGCTATATTTTGGTGACTCTTAGGTGAACTCAAGGCCATATAATTTTATATTCATAAAAAATTATAACATCATATTGTAATAATTTAATTACCCCCAAAGGTAATAAGATTAACAATAAGTATGTGAACACAAGATTGGGGTTCTATATATTTAATTAGTAAAACCTACCTATTTTTTGTTATCCAATAATTTACATATTACCATACTAGCCATATTTGATTTCAATAACTATCTATCTCTCAAGAAGGTCTAACATTTCAATCACTAAAAAATGTTTGATAAAAATTTCTAATCAACATAAAGATGGAAAAATTCACTGTGGGTGCACCAATGATCAAACTTAATGAAGTTTCACATGGAAAATTATCAATGGGATATCAATTTTCTTATAAGAAAAATATATAAGTCATATTGTCCAAAAAAATGTCCAATTATATATAAATTTCTCTAATTATAGATAAAATTTATTTATTGATGTATCTTTGCTAAAATGACGAGTAAAGTGTGAAATCACCCTTCTCAGACATCAACTAGCTTCCTCATATGATATCCCTTGGATAATGGTTGGATTTAAGCATAATCTAATGAAATATGTATTTAAATCATTAATTATGTAACACCAAAATTAGAGTAAAAAAAATATAATAAATAATGATGATCCAAAACCATTTTTCATGATGAAACAAGCCCAGACCACCTCAAATAAATGGGTAAGAAATGAGAGTAAATATTGGAATAGGGAGATAGTATACGAATATTCCACCCAAAAATATATATAGAGCCCATTAGGTGTTCATATTATTTGTAATTAAAGAAAACCATTTTCTACTTTCAATAAAATGGGGTTTAGGTTCCAATAAGCACCCTATAGAACTCCATATTTCATCATATGGAAGACTAAGTTCCTAGTGCAATACCAATAACAACTTACTTACCTAATGGGTGAGAAACCTATAATTTATAGTGACATGTTCTTAGTGAAACTATAATGAGAACTTTATAAATGATGAATCCCATTTTTAATATTATTTTAAGTTCACAACATATAAAATTACACTCCATTTATTTTTACATCCATCTATCCTCCTCATAACGAATTAAATTTGTATACCAGAAACATCCATAATCTGGTTACAGTAATTCAAAATCAAAAATTTATAGTCATAAATGATATATTTCTATAGTATTATGGATGTTTTTTATCTTTTCTTACACAAAATGGAATGAATAACTATAAAATTCCCACCATAATTCTCTTCAACCACAAAAAGAATAACTTGTTATTCACATTAAATCTAAACCTGTCATGGGCACAAATAATAAATTTTATTGTTACACTAGTACACAAATGGGTTTTTTAAATCTGTTATTTTATATTTTAAATTTTGGTTATTAATGATACATAACTTAATGAGATGTTGAAAATATGATTTTAACATCGGTTATTTGAACCAACCATAAAATATTTTCTTATGATTTCTCACGTTAGGATTTAAAAACCAGACATCAATTTGTTCCCATGTTGGTTTTTATAAAACTCATGTGAAAGACTATATTTCATTATAGTTTTTTAAAAATGATGTGAAATATCATTTTTTAGATTATATTTTTTTGAAATGATATTAAAAACATTTTTCTTGTCAGTTTTGTAAAAAATGACTACAAAGATATGTTTTTCAGAAAATATTATTTTAGATCCTACAAATTTACACACATTTGTTTGACAGAATCAAACAAAACAAATATTGTACAATATGGTAAAATAAATATTTTTCAATTATAGATTTCAAAAAAATATGGATCATTAAATTATATAATGATAATAATCAAAAAAATATTTATTATAATGTTAATTACTCAATTTGATGAAAATAAAAGATTGATAAATAGTAAAATACCACAAAAACCAAAACGAATATAGAAAAACATACTCAAATATTAGACTTAATCTTTAATCTTTTATAAGTATTTGTTGATTTAATTTTCTTTAATGGAATTATCTCTTGAGGAAACCAAAGGAGTGGCTTAAAATGAATTTTTGACTCAAAAATAATTTTTTTCGTATTAACATAATACAAAGAAGGATTCCTAAATATAAGAAAAATAGAATCATAAACTACTGTATCAATGGATAAAAACAATCATAAAAAATATATCATGGAATTATAATTATAAATACCAAGATGAGATCACCACTAGAAGAATCAGTGGAATGATGTTGATGGTCAAAAGAGTTGAATCGGTGGAGGAAGATGATTTAATGTATTGATCATGAAATAAATAAAATTGATGCATGAAATAATATAAATAACACTGTAAAGGTAAATTTGGTCTCAGAAATTTAATTTTCAATTGACAGTTTATAAGTTGTGCTGTAAAAAATTGAATTCCGTGTTGGTGGGATATTAAATTTAATCTTTCCCATTGATTTTCGAATAACAGACATAGAAAAAATTATTTTTAACAAAATTCATCTTATAATAGATGATAATTTTTTTCATGTTAGATTTATGATAACCAATGTGAAAAATCTGTATTTTCACATTGGTATTATGATAACTAAGGTAAAAGCCTATCCTTTCACATCGGTTATCATAAAACGGATGTGGGAAACCAAACAATGTTGTTTTTAACATCAGTATTTTAAATAATAAATGTTAAAACCCTTTTAATTATTTATATTTAAAAACTAGTGTTCATACTATAACAAAAAATCTGGTTTTCTATACTAGCTTTATGTCATATCTTTGACCAATAATCATTATTTTTATTTATAACTCCAAATTCTAGAGAACACTATTCCCTAAAAGTGATGAATGTCCATAAATATCATTTACTCTAATTCATAATTATATTTATAACATCACTAGTTTAATTTTACTCTACACTATCCATACATTCTCTCATATTGAAATCCTTATAATCCATGCACCTGATGCTCACATTCACCTCTATAACAATAAAGAGGTGGTAGGAAATACCTTTAATACCAATTTCTTGATTAATAATCAATATTTATCCATTTATAACTCACCACATTAAAGCAATAATATTAAAAAAACTATAGTACTCTATTCTATAATAATAACCTATGTTAAATGAACTCCAAGATTTCCAATCAATAAATATATTGTTTTCCATACCTTGTTACTCAATCCCAACTGTAAATTCTTACCATTTGAGCATAAATCACATGAATATATCAACTCAATAAAAATAAAAATATTGAAGAATATAAAACAAAACATAATGTGGAATCCAAATGTGAACTAAATTGCAAGAAATCTTTCTTAAATATCAATTGATTATAAAATTTAAAAAATGAGTTAAATATATTTTTGCATTACAGAACTCACTATTGTTTCTTAAATACCCACATGTATATAAGGGTTTTATTTTAAGAGTAATAATTAAAAATTCCTTTGCATTACGAGTCATTATACAAAATATCGCTTAAAATAATATTTTATACATGTTGGGCGACAACAATTTTTTTTTCTAAAACACAAACATTTTTACTCTGTAGAAATCAAACAATCACAATCATGTAATCAAATAAAACCATAAAAGAATATACCCAATATTAGTCAATTCATAATTAATAGTATAATTGAGAAACTATAAAATAGATTACTACTTTATTTTAATGGACATCATATTCTTTAATGGAAGAATGTCAACCAAGACCATTTGTATGTTTTTGTACATCTTTAAACATGAAACCATAATGTTGAGTAAACCATTATTTCAATTTTTTCCTTAATTAATCCTAATAATAAAAAATCATTTTTATTTACCATAAATTGGTATTATTTGTCATAAATATACCTTAACCTAGTAAGCCTACTCCAAACATAGGATATCCCCTAGAATCTTGGGTAACACTTATACCTATATTTAGACGGCGTGCTCAATCTCTGTCTCTTATGTGGTAATAAGGTACATCTACCATTAACTAACTCTTTCCCATCACTAAAAAATGTCTTTTATACCATTTTATCAGATACCATGTTTTTTTTACTAAAATAATGCATGTTAAGGGTCCCCATGGGATATTTGGCACTCCTCCAAGTATTTTATATGTTTTTGTCTATTAGAAATAAGTTAATATAGTATGTGGGAGACTATTCCATCAATTATAACCCATAACAGTCATTCATAAAAATATTAAAAATTTATTATGGCTCAAACGTGGACCTTTATGAATTATCCATACTCAAAACCGTTTTAAACATAACAAGAAACTAAAAGTGGTATCTCACATTCTTTTAGTCAATAGTATAATCATATAAATTATGAACAAGATCCGTAAAGTGTAATAAAAATATTATATACATAGTATGAAAAAATATGTATATAGTCTAACCATATGGTCAATATATATATATATAGTATATTTAAAAAATGAATATATGATTAACTTCATTCTAGATCACTTGAAAAAAAATATGGGAAAACATCGACCTCTATAACACCACTCATCCTAATTAATAATTATTGCTCCAAGATAATACCAAAACCTATAAAGAATATTTAAATACTGGTAACATACACCAAACCCCATATTGAGTACAATAGTATGTGGTAGGTCCAATAACCCAGTTGGAGTCCCCAGGTCACTGTGAGTCACAACATTCCAGTGATCAAGTAGATTAACTTGAAAGTATGTTATTAGTGTCACTCAACCCACCAAAATAAATATCGAATTAATTATAAATAAATATATTTATACCATTATTCCATTATAACAAATAAGATAGACACACAGACACACACACACACACCCAGTTATACTCAAATGTATTCCCAACTCAAGACATGACAAACCTTTGGTAACCGAGGACACGTATTACTACATGTCTTAGTAAATCTGACCATAAATCATCTTTTATATCAATATTAACTCACACCAATAGGTTTCATGTCACTTCCATAATGAATCAATAAATAGAGTTATACCTGACTATTCAGTCATTTCACTAAAAGTTAAATAAATAAATCCCCAAATATCATGAGAAATAATGATCAGATCATGAATTACAACAATTTAAAATCATGTACGGCCTAAACAGTATTATAAATATTTTTAAAATAATGAAAAATATAAGGTAAATGAATGAAGTATTGAAAAAATAAATTTTACTATAAAAAGAATGTAGAGAAATAATATAAAAAATAGTTGGTCACAACTACATTATATAACAATGATCTCACATCTCATTCCTTTCTCCATCTTGCTTCATAAATCCTCTCCAAAAACCCACCTAGATTACCCATTAATCACCTCAACATTGATCCCATGTGTCTTGTATCATCTTTGAAGTGGAACCCCCCTACATGATCGGGTAACACTATCATTTCACATATATCATGTGGATTGAATAAGTATATCATCATGTGTGTTCTAATGACACAGTATTAAAGAATGTTTATACCTTTTTAATTTAATCTCAAACTGTTACAAGTCATTGTTCAGTTTTTTAGGAACTAAAGAAAATAAGTTGGATGAAAGTAGTTTTTGTATGTTGAACGAAGTTTGAATTTATTACTTTTTATTTTTTTTCCATATGAAAAAACTATTTCACTTTGTAAAAGTTGTTGATCAAATGAAATGAATGAATGTTGGAATCCTAATAAAAATATAAAACACAATTTAAATAAAAATTTCATAAGTTTTGGTTTTTTTTCTGAAGAAGTTTTCTTGGTAAAATTGTTTTTGGACTCACCTTGTGTTCAAAAAGGGAGTTTCAATCAGTTTGAGGAAATGTATCACAGTATGAATGTATCCATACTAAATCAAAAAATTCTTTTCTGATTTTTAATTCTCAAAAATCATAATTTTGTTTAGAAACATGTGATTCACGTTTTTTGAAGGAAATGATGAAATGTTGGTTGATTAATTCCAAGTGGTACCAATCATATTTAGGTTTGGATATAAAGATGTAATATGCTAGATGTATGGGAATTCATAGAACATTCGAATATAATTCAGATGATTCTATATTGGTATTAATGTTCTCAAAGTCATGATGAATTCCTGATACAATCAGAAGTTTGTGGGAGAAGAAAGGATGTGGTGTTTAAAGTGTTAAGGAAGTTCTTTTTGACTGATCCATCAGTTTTTCTAAACCATCAGACTATCCAACTTACATTAGTAAATAAATTTAATGGTCAATCAAAAGTTTAATAGAAACGAGAAGAAAGAATTCACTACATAAAGTGGTCTATCGAACATGGCGTGCACCAATCCATCATTGGTTGCTCAGAAAAAAAATTTAGATACATATTAGTATGCATATATTTTTAAGGTTGATGATTTTAAATGTGATTAGAGACCGATCAACATGATTTTTTTCAAACATGTAGTCAACCATTTTCATCTGTTTGTTGTATTTTGTTTCAATTGGGTCAATTAAAAAAGAAAATTTTTTGGTTCAAGAATCATCAGACAAGAAATGTTACTGATTCATAGAATAGAGAAAAATATCGATTCATCACACATAGGCTAACAATAATATGTCATCGTATGTTGTACTTAATTAGACACAGTCCTTAGGATATTTTGAACAAATGAAGAAGAGGATAAATGTTGAGAAGTTGTTGTCAAACTGCTTTATACGGGGTTTGAATCTTGTGTGAAATTTTTTCAAGGGTTGTTGATATATTTATAATTTTTTATGGTGTTTATGGAAAAGGAAAATAAACAGAAGCCTAATGATGTTTCAATAATTTTTTGGGAGAATGAATTAAAAGGTTTATTTCATTAAGTTGTAATGGAGCATTGGAATGAGAATTCATCCATTTCTTACATGTGATCATCATAAAAGAAAAGTTCATTTGAATGAAATTTGGCATTATACTGAAGAATTTTTTGAATGTTTTTACAAGACAGATGTTTAAAAATATTTTATAAGTTTTGAGAATAATCAAGAAGATATGATATGCATTGAATGATTTAATGATGAATAAAAAATGAAATGAAATAATTTTTTTTGGAAATCTTGTTGAGCAGGGATGTTAATGTAGTTTCCAACCCAATCCACTTTTTTTAAACTATAAATTTTGGGAAGTAGATTTTACATTATGACACTAATGTTATTCACATGTGAAGTTATATAGAAGTTATTGATATTTTTGGAAGAGAGAATAATTTTTCAAACATATCATTCCTAAGGAGGTTTTCAGATAGGATAAGTTCAAGAAAGAATTATGGACAAAGTTACTAGATCTTATATACCCATTAGAAGTAGTTTTTTGGGGAAATAATGAGTTTCTATTTATTATTTCCAGAGTATTATTTCTTATCTATTTTTTATACTAATCAATTGGACAGAGGAATTATATTGATCAATCGAACATAGATTTTTATGAAAACCAGAGAATATTTTTCATACCTGCTGCTCAGTAGAAATGTGAAGAATTTTGTTTTTTAAGGTATTCAAGTATAAGTTAATAAGGTATCTTAATAACTTATTTTTAACCAATTGGTGATGGTTTCATTACATTTTACACAAACAATTTTTAGATCATTCATTCTAGATCAATCACATTCATTGTTGTATAGATCATATTTCTAGAAAAGTGTAACGGTATATCCTACTTGTTTTCTCCAAAAAGAAAAGACAATTTCATATAGGCTTTTGTTGTATTATATTGTTTCCAAACCCTGAAAAACACATATATAATCCTTTTGATTAGGGAAACTTGAAAGTACTTATGTGCTTGTGGATTTATGATTTTCTTGTTTCTAGAGAAGTGATAAATCATTCAGGTGGTGAGGGTTATTTCAATAGAAAATAATATTAAAATAAAAAATATATCATTGATTCACCCCTCCCCCTCTCAATAATATATTGATCCTGGATGGGCACTCACAACTCGTATTAGAGATAAGGTTCCCTTCCTTTACTCTTGGATGAAGATTTTGTAAATAATTTTTTATAGAGAATCTGAATTATTTAAATTGTAAGGTGACTCTAGTCATAAATGATAATAACTATCATATATGGAAATATATAAGGATTACATATCTTATTTATCCTGGGAATGATTTTTTTCAATCTTCTATAGATGGATTTCCTCCTCCTATTAATAATTCCCCCTTATAGATGATGATAAGAAAAACTTAAGAATGATGGAAGAGATAAAAAGGGAATTAATCTCATCACTATTTGAAGTTAGTTTCTTTGATTAAAGGTAGATACAACTGCCAACAATATCTAGTACATGTTGATAAAAATTTATGTAAGAAATAAAAAGTAAAGAAGGAAATCTTACAAATCCGGAGGCTGACGTATGAAGACTGTGAGAAGGGTGAGGATTAATCTATTGGTGATTTCATTAAAAAAAGAAAGATACAATGATCACCATTAGATATCAAAGTGATATGTTGAAATACTCAACTATTATTGAAAATATATTGAGAATACTTCAGGATAAGTCTGATTCCAAATTTTTATCTTTTGATGATTGTGATCTTAAAACTCTATCTTCAAATAAAGATTATAGTAATATCATTACATATGAAATTAGAGTGGAGAAATTTCTTAAAGTAAAAAACAAAAGTTGACTAGGAAATATCTATCAAGGATACCAATAAAGTAATATTTAATAATATTCATGAAGATTAATTTGATACTGATTCAAATTTCTAGAATATCATATGTAACAATCAAAATAAAATTTTATATAGTTTTTCTTAAAAAGTGAAAATAGGTATAAGAATGTTTAAAAGGAAAATTACCATAAAATTTTTTGGATGGGGAGTTTTTGGGAACTTTACTATCAATTCCACTTAAAAATGTAATAGCGAAAAAAAGTGATGAAGAAGAAATTTTTAAAGAAAAAAGAGGTTCAAGAAGATCATAGATGAAAAATGTTGACAAATCATACTGCAAAGTAAAGAAACACAAGTTATCAAAATCAATAAGGAGAGTTTTTTTGTCTAAAGATGGTGGTAGTGAAGTAGAAACTAAAAAATCACTAATGTTTTAGATAAAAATGCATTTTTTATAATATATAATGATGAGGTTTTTGGAATTAGTATTTCTTAAGAATAAGAGACTATGTAATAGTTTCTATTAAAGAGATAATTGAATGATTTCACGGGGAAAATTATAGGACTTGAAAAGGAAATCTTGAAGTTGAATAAATAAATTCCTATAAAAAAATCATGAATTTATTCTTGATGAAAAAAATATGTTTCTTAGAGAGATTTATTATATAAAAAAGTCTCTTGAAAAGGAAAAAGGAAAAATGGAAATTTGGAAGTTAAGATGAATGTTATGAAGGAAGAGTTGGATATTATCTTATAAACATTTTCTAAGCCCAAGGAGGGAGTTAAAAGTTTCAAGAACTCTATATCTAATGTTTTTGAATGTTATGGGAAAGTAAATCAAGATATGTATAAAAAAATATACACTTAAAGGTTGGGAATAAAATTGAAAATGTTCCCATTAATAATAAGGTTGAGAAAGTCATGTATGTGTCGAAAACCAAAAATGTAGATAATTTATATGTTTCTAAAAGTTATGAGTCTAAAAAAAACTTCTAAAATACTTCTAGTTTTAATGTCTCTAAAAATAAATTAGAGATAAAGAAGATGAATCCAGGTGATAGTAGAATGTTTGGAGTTCAACAATTTTCTAATATTAAATATAAAAAAGTTTCTAAAAATCATGTTCACAAATCCAAACAGTATGGAACATATAGAGGAATATATTATTTCTACGGGTTAGGCAAGTATTGTGGTGGATTTGGGAATATATAAAATATGTGTTGGTTTATTCAGAAACATTACAACTACCCAATGAGTTATATAATAAAATGATCACGATTGATTCAATCCTCTCAATTGAAGAAATCTAATAAAGTTATTTTGAAAGGTGAAAATAGGTTCCATCCTTTGGAAACTATTTGATAAGGGTTTAAAAAACCTATTAATCTAGAAAAAGGGTGTCTTGTCTTGTTTCCTAAATAAAAATATGTTTTTAACAATTTCCAAAAGTTGGAAGATAAGAAATTTAAATGGAATGAGAAATATCTTTTTTTAGAAACCACTCTCAAAGAAACAAAAGGATAAATAACTTAGATATTGAATAGAGGGTGGTCCCCACATATTATAGTAAATTTTAAATTATTGAATAATATAAAATGATACAAAGAAGGAAGAGTAAAATTTGGAAATGATGGAACTATCTAAATAAAAGGTGTTGGATCTTCCATCATTGGGGATGAAATGTTTAAATCAAAGAAAAAAATTTATTTATGGTTTAAAACACAACTTGTTGGGGTTTCATAACTTTTTGATGAAGGTAATAAAGTTTTTATTACAAAATATGGTGTTTATATGAAATTAGTGAAACTGGTAAAATAGTTACAAGAGACCAATGAACAAAATAATATTTTTTCATGTTGGTGATGAAAAAAACATTGGCTATACACGCATAATGAAATAAAATTAATTTTTGTATAAAAATAAAAGATATATGTTCTATAAAAACATGATCAAGTTATCAGATGGAGAATTGAACTCAACTCTTTCTAGTGGTGAGGAATAAGTTTGTACATCTCATCCAAGGATGAAGAAATATGTTGAAGTTAGATATATTATTTTTGATCAACATAAAAAGGATTGGATTCACGCTACGAATGATGTACTGGAAAATATATAGATGACTTAAATTGAGATGGTGTATATTCTTACATCAGAACAAGTTGATGACATATTTATAAACCCATTAATAAAAGAATCAATTTTCAAATTATGTTTGAACATGGGTGTCCAACCTCTTTCTCTCCAAGGTCAAAGTCTGTTTTTTTTATCCTCTATCATCTAGTATTAAGATAGAATTTCAAAGGGAAATAATTGAATCATAAATATATCCATTGATATGTTCTAAAACGTTTAAGGAATCATGTAGTTAGTGGTATTTTTGGGTACTTCATGAACTCATCATGTAAGTGTAAGAAATGTTCTAACAGTTTGTTGAAATGATTGTAGGGATTTTTTTCAATAAGTAATAAAGAAGTATAAGAAGTTAATTTTTTAATGGTGAAGATTTTTTTTAATTCACTACCTCTGGAAATCATGATTTTACTATTAATTATTACTGGTTTATACAAATATTTAACTCACATAGGCTTATAATTATTGATTGGTGATCCATTACATGATATTACAAAGTCCTATTGTTTATGATCCTTGGTTGAAAAAAAAATCCATAGGGGGAGATTATTGGGACCAGGTTGCTAGATGGTGGTTTTGGATGATGATAGAAGTATGTGTTTATAATTTGGTATTTTTTTCCCAGTGTGATAAAATTCATACACTTTGTAAAAGTTGTTAATCAGAAGAAATGAATGAAAGGGGTAATTTTAATAAAAAACCAGAGGCATTTTTATTAACAATGTTCATAAGTTTTGGTTTTGTATTTTGAATATGTTGTTTGGGTAATGTGGTTTTTATACTCACCTTGTGTCTGGAATGAATGTTTCAATCAGTATGTGTAAATGTATCAGACTCTGAATGTAATCATACTAAATACTATTATTCTTTTCTGATTTGAAATTAAAAAATATCATAAGATCATTTAGAAACATGTGATTTAATAATTGTGAAAGAAGGTGGTGAAATGGTGGATGAATCATTCCATGTGTTTCTAATTGGATTGAGGTTTGGATGTAAATAAAAAAGATGACGAATGGATGGTAAGGCATGGAACAATCCAATGTAAGTTATATGTTGGTATGGCGAACTACATTTTCTCGAAGACATGAAGAATTAATGGTACAAGAAGATTTTTTTTTGATATGAAATGAAGCTAAGTTTAAAGTTTTTTTTATGTGCTTCTTGATTGATCCATATGACTATCCAATTCACCAGAAGAACAAATGAAAAGGGTCATTCCATTTTTGCATAAAAATAGTAGAAGGAATTCACTATTGACACTGATCCATTGGACGTGAGGTGCCACCGATCTATCAGAGTTTGTTTAGGAATGATTTATTGACTTATATCAGTATGTAGATATTTTTTGGACTGATTATTGAAAAATGGATCAAAAATTGTTCAACTGAATGATTTATAGAAATTTATTCAATATAATTTATCAGATTTCGTTGATTTGTGTCTATTGTGTCAAGAGAAAGAAAAAAATTTGTTTTTTGTTTCTCATTCGGGTTAGGAATTATCAGATAAGTAGTGGTATTTATTTCTCATAAATAGAATTATATTGATTCATAATACATAGGATAAAACCAAAAATTCATCATATGATGTTCTTCATTTTACATATTCTAATGATGTTGTGAAAAATGGAAGAAAGGTGAAATGTTTTGAAACTATTGTCAAAGTTTTTTCAAGGTGATTTGAAGCTTGTATTGAAGTTTTGCTGAGGGTTGCTGATATATTTAAACGTTATAATGATTTTTGTGGAAAAATAAATGAAATTAATTTTTAATAGAGTTTATATAATGTTTTTAGAAGAATGTTTTCAATGGTTTATGTCTTTCAGTTGATATGAATAATTGGAATGGGAAGTCATTTGTTTATTACAAGTGGTCATCGTAATAGGAAACTATATCATAATGAAGTTTCATATTGAACTAAATAATGTTTAGAATGTTTTAAGAAGAACTATGTTTTATACAATTTGAGAAGGTTTGAGAATAATTAAGAAGATCTTAGAAGAAATGAATGAGTCAAATATAAAGAAGAAATGAAATGAAATTCATGATTCTAAAAATTTTTCAGAGAAATAAAGTGAAGGAAGTTTCCTTCAATTCTTCTTTAGATGGTCCTATAAATGGTAGGAATTACATTGTACTATTTAACAATTGTAATACTCATGTATGATGTTAGAGAGAGAACTATGATGGTTTTGTAAAATATAAGAAGATTCTATATAGATCATTCACGAAGTGGTTTACTAGATAGAAGAAGCACGTGAAATAATTTTGGACAAAGTTACCAGATTGGATAAAGCCATCAGAAATAGATTTATGAGGAATATGAAGTGGGTTGAAATTGTTTCCAAAGTATTATTTCTTATCAGTTTTTCAAAATCAACAATCATACAAAGGAATCAGACAGAGCCATAAAACTATGTTGTGTATAATGTTTAGAGAAGGTTCTTTCTCCTGATATTGGGTAGGAAAGTAAAGAATTTTTTTTGAAGGTATTCATGTGGGAGTTGATAAGGCGATGTAGTAACTTATTTTGAACCAACTAGTGAATGTTTAATTACTTGTTTCCCAAAATTATATTAAATCATTCTTTCTAGATTAATCACATGAACTATTGTATTTTTCTTATTTCTTTAAATGTGTAAGGGTATATCCAAATTTTTCTATCCACCCAAAATGTTTTCTTTCTAGTTTATTGTGTTGTATTGGATTAATTCTAACTCATTCCAAGGATGTATATACTATTGTTAAGTAGTGAACCTTTTAAATACTTTTTTTCTTTGGATGTGTGATTTTTCTCTTTTTAGTAAACTAAAAAATCTTTAACAGAATATGAAGGTTGTTTCAAAGGAATGAAAATAAAAAACAGAATGATGTCCCTAATTTATTAACCCATCACACCCTCTCATTGATATATTGTCCCTAGATCACCTCTAAAAATATCCCATGGATTAAATAACTATATCATCATTTTTTCCAAAGACATGGTATTACCAAAGTTTTATACCTAGTGAAAGTTATACCAGACCATCACAAGTCATTATTCAATATTTAAATTCCTAAGGGGAAAAATATAGCTAGCATAAGAATAAATCTAAATTATAAAAATCAATAAAAATATATAAACCCTAAAAATATATGTACAATGATCCTCAATCTCAACACAGTCCATATGGCCATCCTAGATGTAACCTCTCTATGGGGGTCATAACATATTCTTTGTGTTCTATCCTAATCATTTATCTTCCTTATAGAATATGTGTCCATTCTATCTATCTTTCACTAGAAAAAACTACAAATACAATAAGCATGAAACCCATTTACCCACTTATCCTAATAACTTATCCCTATCCATTTATTATAATACCCCTAGGATTATTACCATAAACTCAACCATAGTCATCATTAATTATAATAAAAGGAAAATATTCTTAATCATTGACTACATCCTTAATTGGAATATTATACAATGTATACCATGATTTGGAAACCAATACCAATATGTTTTATAATGAATACTCATGCCCATAAATTTCCCAATACATGGTATCCCACATCATTAGAAGGGTTTTCAATATATAAACCAAAACATAAATACATTAATATTACATATTTTCGACTAATATTTAATTTATCTCCCAAAAAAATGATTGAAAACCATAAATATTTAGTGTACTTAGAGACTAGATACATAAAAAACATATTTATGTATTATCTTCATTATATATAACATATTTATTTACATAAGGTCCCCTTGTAGACTCATCAAACATTGTTACCTTCTATATAAACTAGTATAAAAATAAAACATAATAAGGTGTGAGCTCAGATGATCAGTAAGGGAAAACTGGGGAGACATAAATAAATTATCAAATGTAATAATATCAAGACCATAATGGTATGAGAACATGTGGTCATCTATATAAAATAGTACCCAACAACTCATAATACATAATCAGGAGTCATGGAATAAAATATTAGTATGTCACGAATTTTGGGGAATCAAGAAAAAATAAATCATGATCCATGAGTTCAAATAATAATAATTTCAATATGTCATAAGTTTGTTTCACTATTATGTGGATAATAACCATATCATATGTCAAGATTAACTACTGAGACCACCATATCATAATGTACCAGCCATCACCACCTATTTTCTATATCATAATTGATTAGGAATCACTATATTTTTCCTATATCAAAGTGGATCGAGCATCCTAGCCTATTTAATATAGATCATTGAAAACCTCTAATACTTTATCATTATTATCTCACAAGATATACAGATTTATATAATTCCTTATAGGTATAAAAAATGTATCCATCATAAAATTAATACCTTACATATTTGTGACACAATGTTATAAACAATTCATCATTTCCACATATCATAATCTGTGGAAATGAAATGTTTTCCATAAGGATGTCATCCTAATGTAAATAAATCATTTAAAAGAGATAAGTTTAAAAGAATTTTAATCAGCATAAGACAACTAAATAAACAAAATAATGGTACCATATGATCATAACCCCAGTGAAGCATAAAAATCCTTAAAGGATAATGACATAGATAAAAAGTACCTTCAAAAGATAATTTTGACATTAATTTTAAAACTGTAAAAAATTTCTTTTTTCATTAAATGATATTTTATCATAAAATTATTGGAATATTAAGAAAAATATTTTAATTTTAATATAACTATGATATTTTTAAATAAAGACTCGGTGATAATAATGTTCATGATGGTGTGAAATCTATTCCTAATATATATGTTAAAATAAAACATTTATTTTCAAATATTTGTAAAAAGTAGAAAAAATACTTATTCAAAAAACATTAATAAAGATTCATTTTAAAATAAATTAAATAAATTCAAAGTTAGTGAAAATAATCTTTTAAATCATATCATGTGTAATTAATAACTTCTATAAAAAACTTTGGGGGCATGGATAGGGACTAAATAATTTATCAACCAAATAGAAAATAATGTCATCTTTTCATTAATAGAAATTTTCATGAACATTTTATTTTATAAAGAGATAAAAATTATATTAATAAATTATAATTATAGGAATAAATATTGGGGAATAAAATATATGCATATTAATGTATAATATATATAAAATTTCCCTCAATGAAAATTTATCTTAAACAATGAAAAAAATAAAGGAAACTCTAGAATAATCCCTCACCACTTTAGTAATCTTTGAATCAAAAAAACTCATAAAGATATAACCTTATATATAATTGTAAATACTAATAAGTTTCCTGAGAATCGTCAGAAAATAAATTCATGGGAAGTATATACAATAGACAAAATAAACATGTATTCAATATAGCACATGTCTCAAAGATATAAAAGTGAAATTAGAAACCTTTACCTCAAGACACATCTTACTTTGAATGCATTCAAACATCCTATATAATGAATATATATTCATTAAACCTATATTATGGAACCATAATATTATATATATTAAAATTTATTATATTATTGTAACATATATTCAATATTTATTAATAATTAATTATTTAAATCCTTATTCCAAGTGATAACCGCTTCTTTTATCATACTTTTTTAGGTTCGCTAGTACCAATCCTTTTAATTTGATCATGTTTGCATCATGTATATGATTTAAATAATTTAATTGTTATCATATATAATCATTATATAAATTTTTATAACTATTCATATAATGTGCTGAAGAAAAATGAATTACATCACTTCATGTAGATGGTAGTATGTACGTATACCCAAGTGATGTTTTCAGATGTTGATGGATGGTAGGAAAGGTAATTTTATAATAATTACCCTTTAAGGAATAATAAAAATATAATAATTATCATATATATTAATTAAATCCATTTTTATAGCCATCAATTTCAAGAGGAGATAAAAATCGAAATGCATCGCTTCGTGTAGGCGATAGTCCACACCTTTGTTTGAGTGAGGTTTTCTTTTCGCATTGGATAGAAAGTATGTGGATAATGGTTTTTACATAATAAAAATAACAATTAATTATATATAAGGTACTAAATTAATTTTTTTATGAATAATTACATAGATTTATAGCGTGTATGATAAGAAATAAATTTGAAGGTACTTGGTTAAGATTCAACCTCTTCATTGAGAAACCACATTTTACATATACATAAAGCATTGAAAGGATTTGGATTTTATGGGAAAAAAATATTTGATATGTAAATTTAATATGGTATGGTATTTGGTTTGGTCATTTATTATATAGAGTGTTCAATATTTTTTAATAAAGGAGTAGTGGAGGTACCCTTTATAAGTGAGGGGATGGGAACCCTTGGAATCACATACAATATTTAAATGCAATAAAAAATTCATTTCAATGTGGTAAAAAGAAGATATATTTAGAGTATTAGGTGATTAAGACTACAAATAATACAATATAATAAAATTTAGACAAGTTTGGATGATTTTTTAATTCTTATCACTTAGTTTTTACCCCATCTTAACCCTTTTAATGATTACCATAATATCAATGTTTTTTACACTTTAGGGGTCAAAAAAGTTACTATAAAACTAAACTTGGACCATATATAGATTTTAATTGATATTATCAACCATATCCGATTAAATAGTCTAAATATAATATTTTGGTTAATTTTAAATAACTTAATAAAATTCTATTTCATATAAGATTCCATTAAAGTCATTTTCAGGACTATTCACAATTTTTTAAATTATGGAAAACAATAAAGAGATTAAATTATAATTAAAAATTTTAAAACTTGAATAATATGTCATATTTATGTAAAAAAATATTAGAAAAATATAATTATTCCAAATTTTATTGCTTTTAATATTGTTAAAATCATTTTTTAATTTATTTGTTACTCAAACAAGTACATTATCGATGTTCCATAAGCATTAAGGGTAATTATTCCATTAGTACACATTAAAAATAAATTACCATGATAGAAAATTAATTAATATATAAAATTACCATTTAAAACCAAACATAACATATTTTTATCCCTATGAAAAATATTAGTGATATTTAAACAAAGAGTGTGACATTTTTTAGTTATTCATCACCTAAAATATTATTAAGGACGTTATCAAAAAAAGTTGAAATTAATTGAAGAAACATAAAATATGTATGTTTAATTTATAAATTAACCTATAAAATGAAATAAAAATAATTTTTTTAGATATCTATCATTCTTATCTAATAGTTTTAACCTTGTTTAAACCTTTTTACCCTTACTGAGGTGAAAAATATTTATCACAGTTACTATTCATAGTGACCAAAAATAAAAAAGGACTATTTAACACATTTTACCCTCCCAATTCCAAATATGGAGTCCATTTTTTGAGATTAAATTTCTATAACTAGTAGAAATGAATTTTAAAATAATCATGAAAAAGGAAATGAAATACATTTTTAGAAAAAATATGGTTTTAAGAATTAAAGAGGAATAAATCTGATCTCATATATAGAAAAAATCATTAGATAAATTTTAAAAAATATTATTGAATATATGGTAGGAAAATTTCATTAATAAAATTGATAAATAGTGATTAATTTAATTTATTAAGATAAAATCACATTGCGTGTATAAAAATAGTTTTTCAGAAAAATATCTCTTTTTTTACTTTCAAAGTCCTTTATCAATTTATAACCAATTAATTTATTCTATATATGTATAAAAAATAATTTTTCATTATAAGGCCCTCGCCTTAAACATTAATCAACCTTGAGATAAGTCAATAATTTGACTTTAATTCACATCGAGGATTTTTTCAAGTTTATAGATTTAGATAATTAGATCATAGCATATACATAACAAGTTAAATATTGTAGGTAGATACTTCTACTCACTATCCATTTTTTCATAAAACAAAAACTATTTAAAAAACATGTTATCATTTCTTTTTTTAATAGAATAACTTTTCCTTGATCCCATCCTCTAAATTATTCTTCTTTATTTACTATTAAAAAAATTCAAAACATGGGATGAGCATAAAATGTTCGTTAAGGGATACACAAAGAAGGAAAAACTGTTAGTCTTGGGAAAACATGAGAACCAGGAATACCTTATAAAAAAGTAATAATTTTTACCTTTTATAATTAGTAAACATTATTCACTAAAAATAAGCACATTTCCTACCCTTTTATAACCAAAATATTAACATAAATCCCATAGAAAGAAACATATAACATATAATGGTGACTTGGGAAATAAACGTACTTAAATGGAATAACCATATGGTCGACTTGGACACATATCACTAAAAGGAATAGCTATACAGCTGACTTCCATACCCAAGGCATTGAAGGTTATAACATAACCACTTATCCATGGTTTATCACAGAACCACTCGTCTATGGTCTATCACGTAACCACCCATCATTGGTTTATCACGTAACCACCCATAAAATGTCTAATTACCATTATATAATCATAACACATAAATGATTGTATATATCAACATTTAACTATTAAAATTTCATTTTATATCATAAGAAATCATTTCAAGATATTGAAATATTCGACCCACTTCAAAAACAATTTTCAATACAAAAACACCCAAAAAGTGGATAAGGTATTTCATTTAATTTTAAAAAACATTAAGGGTCAAAGAGGAAGCCAAATATAAAATAATGGTTATTGTGTTAGAGAAGTCATTGTCGCCACATACGTTAAAATCATTCCTTTATGTCTTTTAGTAAAAAAATTCATAGAAAAAATATTCCCTTTGAATGAAATTAAATTTCATTGGGGTTTATTATATATCTTATAAAAGAAGATGGTGTATCTTATCAAAATATGCCTCAATGAAAGAAGTTTGATATGAAGTCCCTTACCTTTAGTCCGACTTGTCACATTCGTTATCTATATTCCTTAATAATATAAATAGGTTAATTTATACTTTATTTATAACCTTTTTCATGTTTATTATTCATCATGTTATAAATATTACATAACTATTTCAGTTTATATCAGTTGGTTTGTCGATATTCTGTACTTGAGTCGAAAATGTACTTGTTTGATGTAAATTGTCCAGGTGGAAAAAATTCCCTCATATAAAAAATATTATTCATTATTTAAATATCATATATATACATTATATATGTATTTATAAAATCTACAATATTTAGAGATAAAAAAAATTAAATGCACCATTCATGGAGATGGTAGGTCGTACGTACGCATGAATGATACATTCATTTCTTTGTCATATTAAAATAATAATAAACAATGATATAAATGTAAATTATAATACCAGTATTATATTTATGTAATTATGTCTCATAGGTTTAATAAAACCATCCATTATACATTCCTTGTATATCATGAACGAATCATATCACTTTGAGGGGGTGGTAGTCCATACTTCCTCAAATGAAATTATCATATTTACACATCATGGAAAGATTAAATGAATATTGTAAATAAATATTATATAATAATAGATAAAATATTGAAATAATATATATCATATATAAATATAGTTCCATCATAGTTTCCACCATGATAGGTGGTAGTGGAAAATTGAACAATCATCGTTTCGGGAGGCACTAATTCACCATACACTGAAACGGTACGTTCATATCCATTAGATGGAGGTCTATGTAATTTTAGATCAAATGATTATCATAAATAAATAAAATTATATTTATTATACTGGTGTTTTTATGTAATCACATAAAAATAAGATCTTAGGGAGTGGAGAATGAAAATAAAGGAAATGAACATGATAGAAGACGTTACCCTTAAATCGGGTAACTTCTTTTGATTTGAGTCAAAAGATTTTCTTGAATTGCCTTCTTCCAAAGTTAAGGCTTCTAGGAGGAAGGTAGGGAATTTGAGTGATTATTTGAGCATAATTTAGACGATCTAATGGTCTTGAGAATTTTTAGTTAGTTGGTAGAGTTGGTGGCCTTTTAAAAGAGGGAGGAGGATCACTTTAGGAATGTCTTGAAATTTTAATTTATTATAAAATCAATTTCTCTTAAAAAATGTCAAAAACTCATTTAATTATAAGATAATATGATTTAGGTTATAATAACCATCATCCATTAATTTTTAGACAAGTTTTGAATATTTTTTTACCCTTATCATTTTGTTTAACCCTTATTTAACCCTTTTAAATATTATAGTGATATTATATTATTTACACATTGTGGGTTAATGTAATTACCAAATCATGTCAAACGACCAAAAAAATTCATTTATGAAATATTTGGACTCATATTTACCATTTTTCCTATTCTTATATTTTTAGGAAATTCATATCATTTAATAAACTATTTTATATTTTAATTTATGAATTATGTCAATTTTGGACACTATTTATACTTATCTTTTTAAAAATTTATAACAACTTCATTCTTTAGAAAATAAAAATAAATCAATCCTAAAATATTATATTCACATTTATAATTAGTAGATGAAATTAATTATGTCAAATAAAATTTATTTTAATATTTATAATATCATTTATTTGAATATTTTATTAATGAAGCAATCAGTGCATCATCATTGTGTCATAATTAACATTATTTATCTAATCTCTAAAAATTATAAATAAAATACCATGATGTAGTAAATGTTTTTATATTTATAATTATTTTTTATAGTCGAAGAGATAAATTATATAACCACATATAAAACTTTTATTAGTATGAAGATACATGTTTATGTTATTTTTCTCTTTACTTTAAATTAATTAATATAACATTTCATTGTCACTCCCATGTGGCTCCCAAATGCCGGAGGTTTGGGATAAGGATTATCATGGTCAAAAACAGATCATCTAATAGGATTATAACACGTTTAGGGAAGTTTTTTATTATAAAAATATTATTTTTTACACATATTTAACAGATTTACCATTTAACTATGGAAAATAAAAATAATTACTCAAGTTACTATTCATAATGTCCAAAAAATAAATGGTACTTATTTAAAAAAATTTAACCTTATGATTCCAAATATGGAATAAATTTTTCCAAATTCCTAAAATAGAAACTGTTTTAATTAATTTAAATTTAGCTCATGTTGTTAAAACCAGAAAGCAGGTTTTTAGGAAGTTAAAACTATCAAAAGATTGGCATGTGTTTATGTACAATTTCAATGTCAAATTACTTCCAATGGACAAAATTGGATTAGATGATAAAACATTAATCCAATTATATGTTAAAACAAATTCAAAAGATAATATAACTATATAAATAAATTATATTAAAATATAATTTTGAATTAAAATGCAGTATTTTTCACAATTTATTAAAATATGAATTTCATCAGAAAAATACCAAAATTTCAACAAAAGTAAATTTTTTTGTCCCTCTTCAAAATAAGAATTTTATCTTTTCAAATATAACATAAAAGTGAAAAAAACTATAATTAAAAAGTTTTCTCTATCAAAAGGTGATAAAATTAGCCTTTAAAAATATTGGAGTATTTTATGCTTAAAATTGGATTCATTCTCATTTTAAGCCTCTGATATTTATTAGATAAATGTAAAAACAATCAAAAAGAATGTATAAAAGTATTTTGGTAAGATTTTTTAATTCCATCCATTATAATGGCTAGGTGTTAAATACCATTTGAAAAAATAATAATAGTATTGTTTTATTTTTCGGTATAACTCAAAGTTGTGTGCAACGTATGATTTCAGAGAAACATGTTGTTGTGTTTTGAGTATTATATCATACAAAGAATCCTCTTTAACATAAAATTAATATCATCTTCATAAATATTAATTGATATGAGAAATTATTATTCTATAAATACTTGGGATGCTACAAACATAATATAGTTAGTATTATTCATATCATCAAATCCAATGTCTAGAAGATATCTATCATATTAAATAATAATAATTGAGAAGAATATAATAGTTTTTAACCGTGTGTTTTATGTAAAATAGGATATGAATAAAATTGAATTTATTCGAATAGAAATATTTTAAAAAAATTAATGATTTTAAATTCAACCCCATTATTTTAATTTTTCCATTTACAATGCATCTAACCCATCATATTATTTGATTCCAATATAGCTTCTTCTCCACAAAAAAGTTGACTAGGTGGGTGTTATTATTTCACAACACCATATATCATTAATCCATAATCACCACCTATAATTTCTCATAATTGAGTTCTTTGTCCAATTGTATGGCCTATGAGTTTAGTATATGTTAAGTATATGGTATGTACTTCCTTATGATATATACATGGAACATGTCGTGCACTTGAGAGAGATTTAGAGGAAATTACAAATGATAATCAACCATGCTCATAAGATCATTAATTATTAAAGGACCGATATATCATGTAATCAACATGATCTTCATTCAAAATCTAATAACCTTATTCTACAAAGATATTCATATCAATTATTTATCACAAACTTTTATACATTATATCTCATCAAACTTTTTTAGTATTACTTTTCTATTGACACTGAGATTCAATTATTTATTGTTGAATGGATGTAATATTCACTTCCATTTTCTCATAAATATTAGGTATAAATAAATTTCTTTATCCAACTTCATTACAACACTTTAGATATATGCACTTCCTTCTATATAGTTATTTTTAATGTGCCGTCTGAATTCACAAGTGAATATTAATGTTAAATTTTTTTACCAAATGATCATATTTATCCCAACCGCATTTTAAATACATAGAATAGTCTCTCAATATTTCTTTTATAATTTTAATGGTCCGATCATACTAACCATATGTATAAGGATGATTTGTAGTAATAAAACTCAATTCTATATCTAGATATTGTTGAAGATTTCTCTAAAACATCGAGGTAAATCTAATTAGGGTCAACTAAAAGTGTAAATCTAAAAAATATCACCACTTACTTGATGTATAACCTAGTAAGTTTACCAGGCTAATAATATTCTCTAATGGAAATAAACAAGATGATTTCATAATGTGATTGAAAACTACCCAAATAGAATTATGGACTTTTTATTTTTTGTGGAGTCTAATGCTGGACACTTTGGTGATGTTTTACCATTTCCATTTAGGTATGGGGAATTGTTGTATCATACCATTATTATTTTTTCTTTGGACCTTAACTTTCTAATAAATTATAAATCATGATACATACTCTGAATTATAAATTTTAATGTTATCCCACCAAAAATATTATTTTATATCTCTATACATCTTCTCAATTCTAGAATGGATAAACAATAATGATTTATAATAATAATATAACAAATCCTACATCAATTCTATTATTAATAAGAAACATACATTATTCCAAAAACAAATCATTCCATCATAATCATGGTTGAACTTAGGAACAGGCCTACCATTCAAATATAGTTCAAAGTATTACTAATGTACCTCTTTAATGCTATAATTAAAGTATGTTTGAACATTCACCTAATAAAGATTGGATATTTCGAATTTTCATAGGATTTTAGGTTCTATCTACTGAAAATACATAGGTATTTGATTTCATTTAATCCTCATCATGGGAAAATAAGGATTTTAATTCTGACTTAGAGCATCAATAACATTGTTCTCATTCATAGGGTAGTAATTTAAAGAGGATTCATAATACTTAATCAAATCCAACCATAATATATAGTGTATATTAAACACTTTCTATGTGAATATACATAATTCATGTTTTTTTATCCATAAATATGTCACACATTTCACAAAAAAGATAATTACACCATACCATAAACAAAAAAAATCATTGGTAGCTCAAAATAATTAGTCAGTAATTTTCTTAATGTATTTTCAAATGGTGATTGGTATATTATATCACCGTTACATTATGTAGAAAGAAACCTCCCATTACATTAATTGATGCATAAATATAGATCACAAACCCTTCTCCACTATAGGGTAGAGTGATAATAGGTGCACTGACGATCCTTATTTTCAAATCCTTGAAATTCTATTCATACTCATCCATCCATATTGATATAAAATACCTTGTGAAGAAAATTTATGAGTGGATCATATTTTAATAATAAATTTCCCAAAAAGAAACATTGGTATCCATAAAACCCAAGAAAATTGTTGATTTAAATTTCCAGTATTGGACTTTTTTCATTACTCTATAACTTCCATCTTTGAAGGATCCACTGGTATGCCATCACTTGAGATTATATGACCCAATAATGAATCATTCTGATGAAAAAATTCACAATTTTTAAATTTAGAATATAACTTATCTATCATCAGGGTCTTCAAAAACATTTCTCAAATGATCATAATGATCTTCCTTACTCTTTGAATATATAAAAATATAATCTATAAATACTACCATAAACTGATCATGTTAATCTCTAAATACTATTTATTAAATCAATAAAGATATAAGGGGAATTACTAAATTCAAATAGAATCAATACAAATTCACATTTCCATTAACTTATATGAAACTATATATTAGGAATTACATTTTTTTTACCCTTACCTTATGATATCCAAAATGAAGATAGATCTTTGAAATGTATTGATCTCATCATAATTAATCATAAAAATCATTGATATAGGGTGGATGATAATATTTCATGAAACTGGTCTTATTATTTTCTCCATAATCAATCCAAATACACATTGAACCATAATTCTAATAAAAAAATATAAGGTTTACCCAAAGTTGGCGTACTAAGTAATATGAATCCATTTTCAAGATTTTTTTGTATTTTGTTCTACAATTCATTTAACTCAGTTGGGGACATTCCATATGACTTTTTTAAAATAGGTTTAGCACTATGAATAAGTTCTATTGAAAACTAAATTTAATTATTTGGAAGAAGACTAGGAATATATTTGTAAAGGAATTATAAAACTCTTGTCCAATAGAAATATCATCAATGTTGAGTTTCTCCCCAAAAATCGGAGATAGATACAATTCATGGATAGAAATCAATACCTATAATATAGATGGAATTTCAATTGTAATTTCATAACCATATTCACATAGAAAAAATGAATAGAGGTTCATTTGTAATGTCAAATATGAATTCACATCATAAAAAACATAATATATGATCTATATAAATAAATCCAATATGTTACAAGAATGACATAAAATTGAACTAGTGGGATAATAACTTGACATATAAGAATAAAATTACCACTAAATTAAAATAGAGAGGAACTATATACTACATATGGTATCATTATAACATTAGAATATTATACTACTAACTCAAAATTTAATCATTGACTTGGTAATACAATAAAATAGAAATTAATTTCATATGAAATAGTGGGTAGATCCAAAATCAAATAGGAAATAAATAATTCTTGAGTGGATGATATGAGTACCTTTCACCGCATCAATTTCATAACCCACTTCAATAGTAGTGATCAAATGATATTAACCATTTTATTTAGGTTTAAAATGTTTTTGAAATCAATCATCATTAATAATAATCAGATCCATGTATTAGTTGGAATAATTCCCATTATACATTAATTTTAATCATTTTAGTTTGTGTTGTTCATCAGTAGGCTTCTTTTTCTCCTATATTGTATCAACCGGCCTCTTTATCATTGTTTTACTTTAATGGGATTTATGTAATTCATAACTTATTTAATGAACTTCCCAATTACATTCAAGAAATTTCTTTGGTATTTATTCCCATATTTATTTCATGTAAGTGATTAAAATTTCATTCTTCCATGTGATTTGTTCAATTTTTCCTAGGAATACATCTTCATTTTCTTATCAACAGCATATGAAGAATGGGAATTTCAAATTTCTATGTCTATCTTGAGATCACAGAAAAAAAATTATTTATATATACTAAGGTATATTACAGATGACTCATTTCAGAGGCTAATGTTTTCCTAATAATGAATCAATATATTTTACTTTCAGGGTTTATTATTATAACCAGAAGTATAACTTCCTAGTCTTGTAAAATATTCCTTATAGGTACTAATGAAATTATTCTTATCTCACACCTTTTAAAAACCATTATATGAATATTAAATAATTTTATTTAATATAAAATCTATAAATTTTATTAAAATAATTGGTAAATAATGATTATTTTAATTTTTTAAGATAAAAACACAATGCACACATAAAAACAGTTTTTCATAAAATAAATCTCTATTAAAATTAATATTATTTTATAAATTGAAGAATAATTTATTCATTATCTACATGTATAGAAAATACATTATCATAATTTAGTAATTAAAATTCATATACTCTAATACAATATCCAGGAAATAATTTTGACATTAAATAATTATTATTCAATAGTATATCGTGGTTCGTTTGAACCCAATGTTTCATGTAAATCACGTTATCATAAAATATAGATTATTTAATGATAAATATTTCATAAAATATTAGTTTTTTACAATTATATACCATAATAACTAACTATGGGTGATCATTCTTTGAAGACTCAATTAGATCCCATAACTCAGTTCAATGTGAAAATTAAAGAACCCTAGACTCTATCCTTATCCCCTCAGGTTCCTCCAAGGTCCCTCTAATAGGAGATTCTATAGGTACTAAATAGATATAATGGTCTATAAATAGTTATTAAATCCATGATATTTTTTGTAGGAACCTTTTCCTCCTTACTAGGAATCTTCTTCTCTTATTTTGTGTCAACTGGCCTCTTTATCATCATTTTACATTAATGGGATTTATGTAATCCCTTACGTATTTAATAAACCTCCCAATTCAATTCAAGAACTTTCTTTGGTATTTATTCCCTAACATGGTTTTATCTACGTATTGTGTTTTTATCTTAATAAATTATAATAATCATTATTTACCCATTATTTTAATAAAATTTATAGATTTTATATTAAATAAAATTATTTAATATTCTTATAATTGTTTTTACAAGGTGTGAGATAAGAATATGTTCATTGGTGCCTGTGTGGAAAATTTTAAAAGACTTGGAAGGTATACTTCTTTTTATAATCACCAACCCTGAAAGTAAAATTGATTGATTCATTAGTGGGTAAAAATAAGTCTCTGAAATGAGTCATCTGTAATATACCTTAGTATATATAAATAATATTTTTATTTGATATCAAGATAGACATAAAACTATTTTTATGTGTTCATTGTGTTTTTATCTTAATAAATTAAAATAATAATTATTTAAAAATTATTTTAATAAAATTTATTGATTTTATATTCAATAAAATTATATAATATTCATATAATGGTTTTTATAGGGTGAAAGATAAGAATAAGTTCATTGGTACCAGTGAGGAAAATGATGTATGGAATCCCTTATACACAGTTAATAAATCCATGATATTTTAATAAGAAGGATATCCTTAAATTTATTTTAAATATGATTCTAGTACCTATTTAATAAAAATATTCAAATTCTATCTCAGGTAAGATTTACTAGCTCAACGGCCATGTCCAAAAACTTGTGGAAACCCCTTTCTAAATCATTCACTTCAAACTCTTTTTCATTTTAAATCTCGTTTAAAATAATTTATTAAGGTGAAACATTAATAAATACATTAATTCAATGTCTCTCATTTATAAATAAATTTCAATTCCCATGAAATATCATTTAATTCTATATTATCCTCCAAAATATCATTTTAATTGTTAAATAATTTAATTTAATAAAACCAATCCAATCGTCAATATAATCATGAGATACTTAAAATAGATTGTTGATCATTATTTTTTAGGGTTTTATTGGGGGAAATTATTTTATAAACACATCAAAACAAATCATCCAATTATATTTTCAACTAAAAAAATTATTCCATTAATTGATAAAGAATAAAATAAATAATAAATGTATTGTATTAATATTCTCCTTGACATAATATTAATTGTGATCATTGAGAGGAGTCCAATAGAATCCTTAATCCCAATCAATCCACAGGTTGTGTGAATCATCCATTAGTTATGAAGGGTCTCGTCTTCCTCACACACTATTATATTTTTTCAGTAAAACGGAATATAAGTAAGAGAGTGAGAAAATTGTATTTGGGGAGTTTATAATAAAATCACACAATATTTGAATACAAAAATAATGAAAAACCATGAGTGTATTTATATGGATATCTAATTACCTTCAGTGTAATCTAAACATTTCTAAAACGTTCATCCATAAAATTGAAAGTTTCATAAACATTTCATAAGTTACAACCCCTTGTAACCATCAAATCATTTGTTTTCACCACAAAAATATTTGTTTTGAATTTTCAAACTCACTAAATAATTATAACATAGTGACCATACCAATATGAATGCTTATAGTAAAAGTACTAACTATTATCATATATTTTATAAACTACAAATCCAATGAACCTTGAGGTAGTGACATTCTCTATGATATTATGCACTCTAGCACAGACCATGATATGGTTAAGAGTAAAATGTATTTGTTTTAGATTTATTACATATTTTTATCAATATCCCACTTTTACTAAAGTCACTTAGAATAATACAAATTTAACATTATGACACATCATATACATCAACTTGTTAAAACTTATCAAATACTCATTTGGTATATATTCCAGAACTCATTTTAGAAAAGGTGTGACTCATTTTTAAGCATATATTACATCATATGTGACAGCTTTTTAAAATCCATGAAATGATTCTTTTGGATATCCTCCAAAAACCATTTAGGGAATCTCTTAAATTTTTATATAAATATTTTGTAATAAATAATACGACATATTCACACAAACAAAATGTGTAACCCCAAATCCCTTAGCACTGAAAATTATTATGAACTCAATAATACATAATTATATGAAAATAGAAACCTATATAAAAGAATTAGGTGTATTCATTATATAATGAAATTAATCGTGATTAATATCAAACACATATATCTCAATTGTTATATCCACCAGAAGTATCATATATATATATATATTAAACGTAACATAATACCTCTATTTATGAAATAATGTTACCAAAATACATGGACTTTCTCAATGTTGTATTGAAAATGTATATATTCTAGATTATTAGAGTATAGATAGACCAAATAAATGAACTGATTACATGTTTTTACCCAATAATATAACCACCCCAGATTACCCTTTCTAAAATAGATATGTGCATCACATGTTCCATAACATGGTTATACACCTCTATAATCATTATCAATCGAGGTCCCAAATGTCATACGTTTAATATAAGAGGAAATATTCTATCTTTGTTAAACATAAAACAATGTAATTATTGGTAACATACTCATTCACTATTTATTATCATAACCTATAGGATATCATAATAAAGGTATCAATTAAAAAATTTTCTAATGAATGTTATAATTTAAAACTTGGGTGCTGATATTATGTATGAAATATGCACCCCATGTGTAATATATTCATACCATATGACAATAAATGTGGAATATTAATTAGATTATGTAGTTAAGAAAACTCATTTTATGCCTCATTACTTAATCCTTTAAATCTATATGAATCCCAACCCATGTTAATTGTCATAAGAAATATTGACATATAATACTATAAGATTATTATTTATTATGGATATTAAAATATCATAGATGAGTGTTCAGTTATCATTTCACATTTAAAAAATATATATAAGCAAAAAAAAATAATTATAACTCTAAGACTATCTTCAATATAACATGATATATTTTAAATTCATAAACTCTGATATAAATACTAATAAAACTATTCATAATATCCAATAAAATTGATTCCTATATAATAAATGGGTATGAAGGTTTTACTTTTTAAAAAAAATTGGATCGTCTAAAGTGGTTGGGAAACCACTAAAGAGGTGATTACAATTAGAAGATATAGATGTATACTTTTGTTTTAATTTTAATGTTTAAAAAACTAAAATAATATTTATTTCCTAGAATATCATATGTCACCATATTATAAATCCTCTCACTAAAATATTTCAATGGGTAATATCTATGATGAAATATTCTTTGAAAAATGGGGACATTAATATTTTTAATCTCCATGTTCATATCTTTGAATCTAATTTTCAAACATTGTTACTTTAATGAAACCATTTCTAGGTAGTACATAACATTCTTAGTTTTCTGAGCTCAATATTTTCTTCATCATTGAACATTTCCATTAAAATTTTTCATTTTAGATCATTTGGATTGAATATTTTTAAACATAACTCTTTATATTAAGATCTTTCTTTACCATCATATACTAAACTCTAATAAATTATAACATCATATTTATTATTAATTAGTATTATATTATACTTTAGTTTTTATACTTTTGGATTATATATTTTAAAAAAATCTCCCTATATTCTATTATATATTATTATTTTTATAACTTATATTTTAAACGAAGAAGATATTTTTTTGAGGAAATAAAAATTATTCCATGTAGTTATAATGTTAAATAAATAAACTATTAAAACACATATATTATATGGTATTTAATATTTTTAAAGAAATATTTTGAATTTAAAATATGCCAATGTTGGGTGGGGTGAAATATTTCCCCATTATTTTAAAAAATATCATGGATAAAATATTCTATCTTAGATAAATCTAATATTACCCTTAAATTATTTTCAAATGTGTTATAAAATTGGATCAAATAATAAATATTGTGTATCAAATCCATAGTCCAATGTTATTCATAAAAACTATTTATTTATAAAAATAACTCTCTTATAAAATAAATGAAAAAATGATGAAAAAATATTTTATAATTTATTGATCCACTCAAGATTTGATATACTAAACCATATCTAACAACGTGATTTAACAACCCCTTATTTCATAATTTTTTTAAATAAAAACCTCTATTTTTTTTTAAATGAAACTTTTATTGTTTAGTGGAAACTAAAA
Organism: Viscum album; assembly: GCA_963277665.1. Lineage (NCBI taxonomy): Eukaryota > Viridiplantae > Streptophyta > Magnoliopsida > Santalales > Viscaceae > Viscum > Viscum album. The sequence continues at coordinate 625,999,348 of OY728136.1, read as the reverse complement.
CATCAAAAATGATCATGCACAAAAAAATATAATAATGTATACAAAATCAAAATGAATACCATGTGAGACCCATTTGGGCCACCTGAATGGACCATAAGAAACAAACAATATATTAACTACATTGGTTTAGGCCACTCAAAATATTCCTATAGGTTCTAGGGGAGGCCTAAGGTAATCAGATTTAGGATACTTCCCTCAATCCACATGATTCATATGGTACCATAAAAATTCCAAATGAGAAGTATACCACTTTACATTGACTCATCGCCATCATTTTCATTAATCACCATCCCCAATAGCACCAAACCACATAAAGAAGAAGAGCACACCAAGACTAGTATCAAGAAATTAGTGAACCACCACAATGCTAAGGAAAACATAAATATAAGAGTTCACTAGAATAAGACCAACATTGAATCTAGGAATACACCAGAACTCCTAAACCATAGGTTGACCATTAAACAAATTTATAAACCAAATAGAATCATCTTCACATAATATTTACATAACATGAATCAGTTCCATTCCATAAATCATGCCACTTAATTTTTTAGATTCCCTCTAATTAACCTATCAAATAACTACCCATAATTAATATTGAATAAGTGTAAAACTATAGGTCTAATCTCTGGAAATACCATAATCACAAAACAAAATCCATTAAATGAAATATCAAACAAGGTCGGGATAGGTCTATGAATAATATCTGAGATATTAAGAGCGAAATGTATCACCAATAGAGTGCACTCTAATAAGGAAATAAAATATAAATAGAATAGAAAATCATACAAATTAATGGATGGTAATATATGATGCAAAGTGAACATGATTGATTCATCATTGAGAATTAATACTAAAATATATATAAGCCACCCTGAACATTATTTTATGGGATAAAGTGTGGTCCAGAGCGAAAAAATTTATATAATGAGTGATGAGTAAAGTTAACAAAAAATGATGAAACCTAAAATGAATTAATAATTGAATATGGTGTTATAAATGAACTAAAATTGGGATATAATATTTTATGATATCACTAAGTCATAAAAAGTGATATGGTCATGAAGATTATATTATCATAACATACATCTTGTTTCATTCATAGTGTATGATACATATAAATATATGATATTTGGTGCTTATACACTACCATATTCAACTATAATTTTCTTAGATTATAAATCATTAAGAGGATACATTTATTGATACAAAAATTGGTAATGATATTTTAAAACTTTCAAATGATCATAACCTAGTAAGATTTCAATATTTTAGACTATGAAAGCCACAATGAGTAAGTATCCTATGTTGGATTCCCTTTATTGAGTAAAGGAAGCCTATATAGTTTACATAACCCCCCTTTGGTTTTCTGAAACACTCATAAGGTATATCCAATTTATGATTCCTCCCAAATAAATATTTATCTTTTTAAATAAGGTTATAACACTACTTTTATTCTTAGGTGTCATCTTATAGCATTGTAGGATCCTACCAGACAGTGTACCACATGTGGAGGTGAAAATATTTTGGTTTTCACTTTGTGATCTCAATCAAGCCTATCATATTTTATAGAGATGGAGATCACTTCGTTGAATATTTACCTCTTTATTTATGTTTTTTGTATCACATATTGATTCTATCAATGCAATATTATGCATTTTATATGTTTTATTTATTTTTTATGATCATATGACGATCCTTAAAAACCCATTACTAGAATCAAAGACACATTAATCAATGAATTAAAATGTTATTCTATTAATTTTAAGAATAAAAATCCCTTCATTACCTACAAAAGGGTATACCCTAGAATATTATATGATGTGGATGAACTTTAACCACTACATCACTTGGATTTATGATATATGATATCATAATTTTATTGTTTCTTAGTTATACTATATAACTGGGTTATATCATAGAGTAAGATAAATCAAAATCTAGTGGTTTTATGCTATAATATATGATACTATATAAGTGATATCATAAATCAAAATCTAGTGTTTTTATTCATATTATATATTCTAATATATAAGTGATATCATAGGATAAAACTAGATTATGGGACAAAAAATAGATCATTTTATCATAAATATTTTATAAATATATCTTAAAAAATAACTAAATATATAGGGATCTATATATGCACTGTTTAATCAAACATATGGGTATACCTATATATAATATTCATTTCCATTATAGGGATTCTTAATATTATATAAGGGTGCTCATGAAATAAATTTAATCCCATATAATTAAAAATTTAATACCTAATGGTCATTACTCCATACTTAATTGAAATTCTCATACATATAGGTCATTAAAGTTTCTAAATTTTTGAAACATAATACTTTTGTTTGATATCAATTAACGATTATGAGTGATAATTTCCCCTATCAATCATAAAATATGATATAGCTAAATATAAAAAAAAATTAACATATTTTTTATAATTTATTTTAGTGTACTGGGTTTTTATAAATTATTTTTGTAAGGAATAGTAAATTAAATATTTTCATGCCTAAATAAAATATAAAATTTTTATATTTATATCTCACGTTTGGGAAAAAAAATTATTTTCTTATTCATTTAGAATATTAATGTTTATAGAAATTTATGAAATATGTATAATACTTTTTCTTTAATATATCTAATAATTTGGTTCTTTTGAATTATTAATACATGTGTTACATGTTAGGTACTGCATCATGAGATGTAGTTTTCATCTGTCTTGACTTTAGTATGTAAATAAATTTATTATCTTCAATTTCATTATAGAATATTGTTTATATATTTTTCTTATTAGTAATGTGATTATGTTGATTCTTTTTTGAGTAATGCACATCAGGGAATTGGTATATAGGGTCATAATTTCCATTTTCCTATATTATTTTGAATTATTATAAAAAGATTGGGGTTATCTATCCATGTATTTATGCTTACTCTTATGGAGTTTATCAATTTCATATAATTGTAAACCTTTACATGAAAAATTCAGGTACCTTATGTATTAGATGCATTTGGATAAGTGGGAATGAGTTTGTATTTTATTTTTAGGTGACTAATAAAAACATCTAGGTTCTATAAAGTGTTACACAATTATATTTTTATAGAATAATGATTTTGGGGTTGTAATTGGGATCTAAAAAAATTATTAGAAGAATGAAAACATAATGAAATAATACATGATATAATAAATTCTTCATTTGATGAAATAGTGATCAATTTATTATTAATAGGATGTATAATATATTAGTGGAAATTAATATAATACCTTTTAAATAATATGTCTGATATTCCTTCCAAAGTCGCATTTATTATGACCATGATCATCCAACTAAGTAGATCCCACTCAAAGGTGCACCTGGATTATCTTGTATAAGTAAATAATGTAAAGGGTGACCATTTAGGGTTAGGTTCTTAGTCCTGGAATTTGATTTGGGTTGTACTTATCCATGAAAACATAATAGTATTGGGTATCTAGAGGAATATAATTAATTTAATACATATGATGTATTGAATAAAGGGTTGTCTACTCTACTATAATAGAATCATAATTGTTTTTATTTGAATTATTTCTTATAAAAATATCTATGTGATGAGAGAAATAACAAATTCATTAAAAAAACAATGAAATATATATTTTTTTCTCAATAAATGTTCATGATTTATAGGGCTATCATTTTTAGTAGAATAATTTCATTAAAATTACTTGATAAAAATATATAAAACATAATGCTCACATGCATTTTAGTCTTTGTTTTAGATTATGGAATGTATCCAGTATACCCCTTTTAGATCCATTATAGGTATGACCAATAAGACATTGTTAGATTTCTATTTAAGGTTGAGAAGTGTTCTCAAAGAGAATAATCTTGAGAATCTAAATGTGAATTCCTTATAGATCGATTTATTTAACTCTAACTCTTGGTTATTTGATATTGGGTGTCCAAAACTGATTATTTCTAATGTTCATAGACTAATGGGTGGGATAGAATTGAAAATGTGTTAATTTTATCTATATATTAGTTGTAAAGTAAGAGTTTTTACATTGGAGGTCAAAACAAGTGATCTATGTCAACCTAAATGATTAGTTATAGAATTGTAGAACAATTATTATTCTCCCACCAGAAACAACTATTTTACTTATATATATATTTTTAATATGATGTTATCTTCATTAATATTTTGAAAAATTGTTTTCATATATATATGATTAAAATAATTTATAGTATCAATAATGTGGTAAATATAATGAACCAAACTTTCATTAATGAAAACTCCTTTTCATCCAATAAAATTTCTTATGGTAATATAAAATGTCAACTTACTTGGTATTACGTTTTTGGATTTTAAAATACCATTATGAATTGTGACAGTTTCTCATATAGTCGTTGAACAGTAATCACATGATTAGTATAAATATAGGGCTTTAACAAATCCAATTTACTCAGAAAAAGCAAGTGATGGCCACATCTAGTAGAATTTCTCCATACGAAGTCCATTTGTCAGAGCTTGGAAAGGAGGTGGCGTCATTGGGCTTCTCTCTTGACCAATCCTAGGATGAGCTTTAACATGTTAAGCTCGAATGGAACCGCCTATGGGAGAAGTGGAAGTTGATAGAGATTACCACCTGAGAGATGTTATCTGAGCCACCCAAAGAGACTGTCACAATCACACACCTTACCCTTCGGTCATATACGTGTGTTATAAGGGTTTATGTAATGAGACCCTGGTACTATGATTATGTACATTTTTTTGTATAGAGATTATACATTCATTTTGTTATTGTTACTTTGAAAATAGTTTTGAAAGAAAAAAATAGTATATTTTGTTAATTAAGAAATCTATTTTATAAATTAATAGATTTTTGAAATAAATAATATTTTAATTAAATATTATTACTAAATTAAATTTTATTAAACATACATTATTGTATAATTATTATGAATGCAATTGTGATTTTTATTATGGTTTGAACACTATTTTTTGTCAAACCCCATTAATTTTAGATAAATGTAGGTTTTTATTTTAAAATTAAAAACCCACATCTTTATAAAATTATTTATGTAAAATTAATATTATTTTTTTAGTTAGGACTTTGAAATTATCCAACGGTGAATTTTTCATAATTTTCTGAGATAGTCAAATTTTTGGATAAAAATTAAATACCGTTTAAATATATAATGTGTTTTATGACATCATAATGACCCAATAGTGATTTAATAAAATAATATATACATTATATTCGGAAAATATGTGTTTTACCATTATAATAATGTGATTTTAGGTTTTTTTTATTTATTTTACAAAGCTTTAGTGGACTCTTCAAGACATATAAAACATTTTTACTTTTTAAATTGACTTCCTTGAGAGTGTGACTCACCTCCACATAATAAAACCTAATATTTTAATGAGTTAGGTAATTTTCCTTATGAAATAATGTTTTTCAATCCCCTTTGGAAAAAACCGTGGGAAAAATCCATGGGCTGGTTTTTGGTTTTGATTAGTTTAATGTGTGGTGCCCCAAACCAAAATAATAAATACTTCCCTCTCTTTTCCTATATGAACCCACTCAATATCCCACTTCCTCTTCATTCAAAGCATTTGGAGCTCTCAAACCAATTCTATTCTCTCTCTATAATCCTGCCAAGGTGCCCCATGCTCTTAATAAACCTCTCCCAAGCCTCTACCAAGCCTTTGGGATCACACTTCCAAGTAAGGGATTCCTTCCCTTATCATTTTGTCCAAGTTTCTTAATATTGTTATGTGCTTTTATTTCCAACTATAAATGTTGGGGTATGATTTGAAACCTCCCCCATACTACCATATTTATGTTTTAATGGTGATAAAACCCTTTCTCTCTAATTAATTCCTCCCATGTACACCTGTTTCCATACCGAAATTCCGTAAGGAATTTCTCTCTCCTCATTTACATTCAAGCAATTATTTTGTATTACGAATCTAAATTCCATTAAATTTTATGGGACATGTATCTATATGAACCCCCTACATTAAATTTTATATAAATATTTTGATACACACATTTCTCTCTCATCAACCATTTTTATGAATTTTTAGGTCACGCTGTTATGCTACCAAAATTGCATCACAATTTTCCAAGAAAAAGTCATTGTGTAGTGAATACCATGCCCATTTATCTATCAAGGGTGTTCACCTTTATGAAAATTTACTAATTTTATATAGATTTTAATTTATTTATTCGGTGTTCATTTATTATGGAATAAATTATGATATTTAATGACTCTATGTTGTATAATCCATGTGGCACTCTTATGCATGAAATGAAATGTTTAAGAAGGGTGCGGCCTGATAGCGCTCCAATGCATTGGGTAAACATTAGTATCATGATACATCAAGTTAAATAATATTTTACTCGTTCTAATGAATTTTAAATGATGGTTTACACATGCTCCATGTGCAATGAGACTTATCTCATGCTAATACCATGTTAAGTTTTGTTGCCAGATTTCCATGTTATGAAAATCATGCTATATCAAGACTTTATGTTCAGGTTTCTCTTATGATCATTTTATATGACTAACATATACTTTACTCTTTATGTTATTCCTTTTTTACTACATTACTGGTCTTTATTGATCAACCTTTTGTTATGTGTGTCCTTAGGTTATGCCATGTAATGCTAAGTACGAGGGAATGTAGTGGTCATGTAAAGGATGTTTTCAATAAAGATGTTGTGTTTCCTGTTTTAAGTCATTATGTAATGCTCATAATCCCAAAATACACTATAACTCTCAATATTCTATGTTTTATCAAGTGATTATTTATGTAATAAATCATTTTTAAGTATGTAATAAAAAGTATGGTTATTATAGTTGGTATCAGAGGATAGGATTAGTTATTTTTGGGATTAGGATTAGAAATTCCTAGTAAATCCTTATATATAAGAATAAGTAAAATAAAAACATCCCTAAATTTTGGAGAGTATTGACTAAGTGTTTTTTAAAGAAAATGAATCCTTGTCTTGATACGAGTGGGTAGAGGTGAATCTGGAAAAGATGTACCTAAGATGAAAAACTATTATAAGGAGTTTCGAGTTTTACTCGGGGTATCATGGTACATGACAACGGGCCTTTTTGAACTCTTGGTTACGACATTCCCAATGGATATTCTTTGGTAAATTCACAATCTTAGTATGAACCATTATTAAGGGAAAAAATTCCTCTATTAAAATATGTTGGGAATTAGATCATTGAAAACATATATTGAAGCCTATAGATTCATAAGTTAATGAAATAAAAGTTATTTATAAGTCATCCATTTTTTTCCTTGGATTATCCTTTATGTGCTACCCCTAAATTTCATTTTATTCCAACTAATGGCAGATAATAGGGGGACTCGAGCTAACAACCAAACAAAGTTCAATGTGATTACTATTCTAATGAGATGCACAATCCGATGGGAGAGGAAATCACAAACTTTGTCACGATACTCTATCAGTTAACTCATGATTTGAATAGAAACAAGGGTCAAGAGGAAAGTTAAACCCCCATAATAAAGAACAAGTTGAAATAGAGAGATTCATGAGACAAATACATCCTAATTTTAATGAATCATATGATCCCTAAGTTGTTGAACAATGGAACAACTCCATTTAAAATAACTTCTTTATCCTTAAATGTTACGAACAAGAGATGGTTCTTCTGGATGTTTGTCATATGGAGGGTGATGTTGATCAATGGTGAACATTGATAAAAAATACAAAGCCTAAGGAGGAGATCAAGTCATTGGAATGGAAGGATTTCTGAAAAATGTTTTTTGATAAATATTTTCCTCGCACCCTCCGACTTAATATGAAAGGGACTTCCTTTCCCTCCTGAAAAAAATATAACAAATCCATCGGAGACTAAGCTGAAAACTTCATAAGTCGTGCACGATGTGCCTCTGGATTTTTCGTTACCCCTAAATTCAAGGTTGACCGTTTCCTTGGTGGGATGAAACTTATCCAAGGGAATTCCCTGGTGATCAGTGACTTCAATAGCTATGAGGAAATTTTTTGATGTTCCCTCAAGGTTGAAATGGAGATTGGAGAATCTTAGGTTTATCATGGGGATAAGAAGCGTAAGCTAGAATTAAATTCTAGAAGTCCAATGGATAAATCCAATGGTGCAAAGAAGATCCAGTACCCTACTTTCCAAAGGTGTAGAAAGAAGAACCCCAAAAATTGCCTGAAGTGGACGAGGAAATGCATTAGGTGTTGTAAAGAGGGTCGCCTAGACATTAACTTCAATCAAGAAAAACATGCAGCTGCGACAGAGGAGAGGAATGCTCTGTTCGATCCTCAAAAAGTTGTTCATTGCTTCAACTACAAAGTACCAGGGCATCTTGAAAATCAGTTCCCTAAGCCAAGGGTTTTCGGAGGCATCCACCAACCACCAAGGTAGCAAGAGAGAGATTTTTCCATCTCTACCACCGATGAGAAACCAAAAATGAAGTGGTGACAAGTACACTAGTTATTCATTCAAGAATAGCGAACATATTTTTTTATTCTCGTTCTACGCCTTCTTTTGAATCCAAAAAGTTTAGTAGAACAATCCCAATACCACCACAAATCCTGGAAGTAAAGATTTCGGTGAGTACGTTAAATAGGGAACTCATTACATCCCATGAATACAACTCCTCCCTCTATAATAATATGCAGACTGAACTTTTTGGCGAACCTCATCATAATCCCTCTGATGGGATTTGATGAAATTATTAGCATGGATTGGATTCCCCTATATAGAGCCAACATAAATTTATATGGGAGGGAAATCACTCTCTATATGGATAATCGACCCCCGATTATATACAAGTGCAAGGAGGAAGTTGAATCTTATTTATCACCATCATCTCAAGCGTGGATATTATTTCACTATGAGCATGTGTATCTAGTTCAGATGATTGAGTCTAAGGAAGAAACCATCCTTGAATACATGCCTATTGTGAAAGAATTGTCTAAAGTGTTTCCTGAGGAATTTTATGTACTTCCTCCTAGAAGAGATTTTGAATTCTTAATTGGTCTTATACCTAGGGAGTTTCTAATATCCAAGACTCCATATAGAAAGGTTGTTGTAGAGATTTAGGAGATGAAGAAACAACTACAGGAGAATATAGATAAAGGGTTTATACACCCATGTGCTTCACCATGGGGTGCCCCAGTCCTCTTCGTCAAGAAGAAGGATGGGTCAATGTGCCTTTTCATTGATTATTTTGAGCTCAACAAAATCAGAATAAAGAACAAGTGTCATATTCCACGAATTAATGACTTATTCAATTAGATATGTGTTGCAAAATACTTTTCCAAGGTTTATTTTCATTCAAGATATTACCAAGTAAGGGTGAAGAAGTAGGATATCCCGAAGACTACTTTTCGTACAAGGTATGGGAACTATGAATTGATATTAATTCCTATAGGACTCACTAATGCTCTATAAATATTCTTGGGCATGACGAATATAGTCTTTAGATATTACCTCGAAAAATTTATGGTAGTATTTATAGACTTTATTATAATATGCTCTAAAACCAAGGATGAGAATTAAGAACATATATGAATTGTACTAGAGACCTTGTGAATTGAGAAGCTCTATGATAAGTACAACAAGTGTGAGTTCTAGTTGAAGGAAGTCTCTGTCTTGGGCCATATCTTCACAATTAATGGGATATCTGTGGATCCCTCCAAGACATCTGCAATTGACGGATGACCGAGGCCAACATTGGTAATGGATATTTGTATCTTATTTGGGTTATATGGATATTATGGCTGATTTGTGAGAAATTTCTCACCATTTTCAAACCGTCTTACCAAGGTAACTCAGAAGGGAGTAAAGTATTATTGGAGTGACGAATGTGGATAAATAATCAAGGAGTTGAAAAGGAGGCTTATCACTGCACTCGTGCACACATTACCCACAAGTGGAGAACGTTTTGTGTGATTTAGTGATGTTTCAAAGAATAAAATGGGTTTTGTGTTGATGAAAAATGAAAAATTCATTTCCTATGGTTAAAGGAAATTGAATGTTCATGAGAAAAACTATCCAACACCTGATATGGAGTTGGATACAGTAATCTTCGATTTGAAAATTTGGTGGATGTACCAATTTGGAGAGAAGTTTGAAATATATACGGACCACAAAAGCCTCAAGTATATATTCACACAAAAAGAGATGAACATGCACCAACGAAGATGGTTAGAGCTAGTAAAAGACCATTACTACTCAATCCATTACCACCCAGGGAAAGTGAAGAAGGTGGTGTATGCTCTAAGTAGAAAAGTCCCAACGATTCTATCATTAATGAGAACTTAAATGGATTCAATCGTTTTATATTTGATGAAGATGGACATGGTAATCATAAATATTGGAACAAAATCAATCCTTTAACAAATGATTGCTCAACTGTATCTTCTGTAAAAGTTAAATGATGAACAAAATAATGATGTTTTAATTCAGAAGAAAGTGGAAACTATCGAAAAATGTAAATCATTAGAGTTAATTGTTAATGAAGAAGGAATTTTGAGATTTGGGGAAATAATATGTGTTCCATATGTTCTGAAGCTGAAGAAGGAACTTTTGGATGATGCACATAGTTTGAATTTCTCTATTCACCCAGGGAACACAAAGATGTATCAAGATCTCCGAGAGCATTGTTGGTAGGATAACATGAAGAAGGAGATTTTTGAGTATATATCAAAGTGCCTCGTGTGTCAGCAAGTGACGTATGAGAGGAAGAAGTATAGTGGGGTGATCCAACCATTACCCACACCATCATGGAAATGGGAGAACATCACCATGGACTTTGTCATAGGACATCTGAAGGCATACAAAGGAAACAAAGTTTTCTGGGTTGTTGTGGATCATCTTACAAAGATTCACACTTCATTGCAATTTGGGAGGATTTATCACTGGATAAACTAGCACAGATGTACATCAGAGACGTGGTAAGGATTCATGGAGTACCACTATCTATTGAATCCAATCGATATCCAAGATTCACCTCTATGTTTTGGAGGATTCTTCAACATGATATGTATATTGAGCTGAACTTCAGTACGACATGTCACCCTCAAACTGATGGCCAATCTGAGCAGACTATCCAAACACTTGAGTACATGTTGAGAGCATGCTCAATTGACTTAAAATGATGATAAGATCAATATCTTCCTCTAGTTGAGTTCTCTTTTAAAAACAGTTTCCACGTAAGCACCCAAATGTATCATTATTAATCCCTTTATGGGAAGAGGTTTAGAAAACCGGAATGTTGGGATAATGTTGGGGAGAAAAAACTCCTAGGTCGGGAAATGGTCAAATAAATTCTAAATAATGTTAAGGAAATCAAGTAGCTTATCAAAGCTACTCATAGTCGATAAGGGAGCCATGTTGATAATCATCGACGAGACATAGAGTTTGATGTTGGAGTTAGGGTATTCCTCCACATATCACTATGGAAGAGAGTTATGAGATTTGGGAAGAAGGTAAAGCTTATTCCAAGGTATATCGGCCCTTTTGAGATCCTTGATCGCATTGGAGCAGTGGCCTATTGACTAGCACTCCCACAAAACATGTCTCAAGTACATGATGTATTCCATGTATCACTCTTGAGAAAGTACATACCAGGCTCATGACATGTACTCAATCCAGAGGTAGTACCATTTTAGAATGACCTCTCATATGAAGAGAAGCTAGTGAAGATCTTAGATCATAGGGAAAAAGTTATATGATATAAGACAATTCCCCTCGTCAAAGTGTTGTGGAGAAACCACGCATTTGAAGATGAAACGTGGGAATCAGAGGAAGCGATGAAGCAGAGTTACCCCCATCTGTTTTAGTGTGGGAAATGTAAATTTTGAGGGAGAAATTTCACAAGGGGGGAATATTTTAATTACCCAAAATTTTATTAATGAAAACTCATTTTTATCCAATTAAATGTATTATGGTAATATACAATATTAACTTCCTTGGTTTTATGTTTTTGGATTTTAAAATACTGTTATGAATTGTGATGGTTGCAAATATAGCCATTGAACAGGGATCAAAAGGAATCAATGGCCTCATCTTGTAGAATTTGTCCATACAAAGCCCATCTTTTAGAGATCGGAAAAGAGGTGGCTTTATTGGGCTTTGCTCTTATCCAATCCCAAGTCGGGCTTCAACACGTTAAGATCAAACAAAACCGCATACAAGAGAAGTTGAAGTTGATAGAGATTACCACCTTAGCGATGCTATCTGAGCCACCACAAGAGTCTTTCATCATCGCACACCTTACCCTTTGATCTTATGCAGGTGTTATAAGGGGTTATGTAACAAGACCCTAGTACTATGATTATGTACACTGTTTTTGTATAAAGAATATACATTCATTCTATTATTGTTACTTTGTAAATAGTTTTTAAATCAAATATTATATTTTTAGTTAATTAAAAGATCTATTTTGATGAATTAATGGATTCTTGAATTAAAAAAAATATTTTAATAAAATTTTATTCCTAGATTAATTTTTATTAAATAGAAATGACCATATAATTATTATAAATTCAATTGTAATTTTTATTATGTTTTTAAAGCTATATTTTTCAAAACCCATGAATTTTCGATAAATGTCAGTTTTTATTTTAAAATTAAAAATTCACATATTTAGAAAATTATGTCGATAAAATGATTATTATTTTTATAATTAGGACATCGAAATTATCCAACTGTAAATTTTACATAATTTTCTGAGACAGTCGAATTTTTGGTTAAAAATTAAATACCGTTTAAATATATAATGTGTGTTATGACATCATAATGACCCAATAGTGATATAATAAAATACTATATACATTATATTCGATCAATATATGCTTTACCATTAAAATAATGTGATTTTAGGTTTGATTTATTTATTTTACAATGCTGTAGTGGACCCATCAAGACATATAAAACATTTTAACTTTTTAAATTGATTTTCAAGAGAGTGTGACACACCTCCACATAAGAAAACCTAATAATTTAAGAAGCTAGGCCATTGGAATTATAAAATAATATTTTCCAATCCCATTTGGAAAAAACCATGGGAAAAACCCATCATCTGGTTTGTGGTTTTGATTAGTTTAATGTGTGGTGTCCCAAACCTAAGTAATAAAGAATTACCTCATTTTTCCTATATAAACCCACCCAAGATCCCACATCCTCTTCACTCAAAGCGTTTGGAGATCGACCAAACTACTACCTCATCTCTCTATAATACTCTCAAGGAACCCCAATCTCTCATGAAGCCTCTCTCAAACCTCTCTTAAGCCTTTGGGGTCATACTTCCAAGTAAGGAATTCCTTCCTTTCTCATTTTATCCAAGTTTCTTAATATTGGTATGTCCTTTTATCTTCAATTATAAATGTTGGAGTATGATTTTTCACCTCCACCATACTACCCTATTTATTTTTTAATGATTAGAGACCCCTTTATATCTCATTAATTTTCCTCATGTACACTCGTTACCATGCTGAAATTCTATAAGGAATTTCTCTCTCCTCATTTACATTCAAGAAATTCATTTTGTATTTTGAATTTAAATTCCTTAACATTGGTTGGGCAATTTATCTATATTACCTCCTTACTTTCAATTTCATGTATATATTATTAGACACCCTTTTCTCCCTCATCAACCATTTTTATGAGTTTTTATGTCACGCTGTTAAGCTGTCGAAATTGCATTGTGATTTTCCAAGACAAAGTCATTGTGTAGTGAATATCATTCACATTTCTATATCATGGGTATTAACCTTTATGAACATTTACTTAATGGTTATATATTTTAATTCATTTATTCCACATTCCTTTATCATGGGATAAATGGTGATTTGAATGACTCCATGATGTGTGATACATGTGCCACACTTATGCGTGAACTGAAATGTTTAAGAAGGGTGTGCCCTGATAGGGCTCCAATGCATTTGTTAAATATTAGTATCATGATACGTCAAGTTTAATGAGGGTTTACTCATGATAATTCATATGAAATTAGGTTTTACTCATGCTTCATATGCAATGATCCTTGGCCCATGCTAATACAATGTTAAGTGTTGTTGCCACATTTCCATATTATGATAATCACTCTATATCATGCCTTTATATTCATGTTTCTGTTATGATCCTTTGATATTCCTATTTCCTAAAATTTACTTTACTCTACATGTTAGGCCTTGTTTACTCCCTTACTGGGATTTATATCTCACCATTTTCTAATGTATTTTCTTAGGTTGTCCAATGTAATTCTAAGTATTAGGGAATGTATTGTTCATGTAAAGGAGGTTTTAAATAAAGATGTTATGTTTCATGTTTTATGTCATTATGTAATGTTCTTGATCCCTAAAGAAATTAGAAATCTCGATATTCTATGTTTAATCAAGTTTATATTTTATGTAATAAATCATTTTTAAGTGTGTAATAGAAAGTAGGGTTGTTATGGTTGGTATCTGAGGGTAGAAAATACATCCCTGTATGGATACAAGTAGGTAGAGGCGGCTTTGGCACAAATGTACCTAAGAGTAAAAACTCTGATAAGGAGTTTTGGGATTTAACTATGATATATTTGTACACAACAACATGCCTTTCGACACTCTTGGTTACAACACTCCTAGGGGATATGCTTTGGTAAATTCACAATCTTAGTATGAACCATCGTTAAGGAAAAAATTCCCATATGGATATATGTTGGGAAGTAGATCCTGGATAACATAGTTTGAAGCCTATAGATTAATAAGTTAAGGAAATAAATGTTATTTATAAGTCATACATTTTTTCCGTTGGATTACCCTTTATGTACTACCCCTAACTTTTTTTTTATTCCCGCTAATGGCTGGTAATAGGAGGACTAGGGGTAAAAACCGATGCAAATATCAATGTGACAGTTGTTCTAATGAGATGCCCAATCCAGTGGGAGTGGGAATTGAGAGCTTTGTAATGATACTCTCTTATTTAACTCAAGCATTGAATAGAAACATGGTTCAATTGGAATGCTCAACCCCCCCTAAGAATGTATAAGTTTCAATTGAGAGATTAATGAGACAAAGGCCTCCTACTTATAATAGATGATATGATCCCTCAATTGCTGAACAATGGATCAAATCCATTGAAAAGATATTCTCCATCGTTAAATGTTAAGAACAAGAGAAGGTTCTTCTGGATGCTTATCGAATGGAGGGTAAAGATGATCAGTGGTGTAAATTGATCAAAAATATAAAGCCTGAGGAGGAGATTGAGGCTTTGGAGTGGAAGGATATCCAGAAAATGTTTTTTGGTAAATATTTACCTCGCACCCTCCAACTAAAGATGGAAAGGGACTATATTTCCATCATGAAAAAAGATAAAGAATCCATCAGAGTGTATGAGGAAAACTTCACAAGGATTTCATGATATGTCTCTGGATTTGTCATTACCCCAAAATTCTAGGTTGATCGTTTCTTTGGTGGTCTGAAACCAAGACTACAGAAATCCCTGTAGATCCATGACTTCGATAGCTATGAGAAAAATTTCTGATGTTCCCTAAAGGTCGAAATGGATATCAAAAAATCTCATGGGTATCATGGTGATAAGAAGCATAATGTGGAATTAAATTCTTTCAATCTGACGGATAAATCCAATAGTGCTAACAAGATCCAGCACCCCACTTGCCAAAGGTGCGGAAAGAAGCACAATGGAAATTTCCTGAAGGGGACAAGGTAATGCTTTAGGTGTGGGAGATATTGGAACCTATCCGTTAACTTCGGACAAGAAAAACCTACAGCTGAGACAAAGGAGAGGAACACTCTGTCCGAACCTCAACATGTTGTTCATTGCTTCAACTGCCGAGAACCAGGGCACCTTGCAAATCAGTTCCCTAATACAAGGGTTTTCAGAGACAACCAACAATCTCCAAGGAAGAATGGGTGATATTTTTTAGTCACTACTGCTAAATTGAACCCTAACAATGAAGTGGTGACAGGTACACTAGTTATTAACTCAAGAATATAGAATATAGTATTTTTCTCTAGTTCTAATCATTCTTTTCTATCCTAAAAGTTTAGCATAACAATCCCAATACCACCACAAATCAATGAAGTTAAAATGTCAGTGAGTACAGAAAATGGGGAAATCATTTCATCCCATGAATATAACTCGTCCCCTATCTTAATCTATGGACTAAACATTCCGGTGAACCTAATCATACTTCCTATAGTGGGAATTAATGAAATTCTTGGCATAGATTGGCTTTCCTTATATAGAGCCAACATAAATTACCCTGGGAGGGAAATCATTATCTGTATGGATAATCGACCCCCGATTCTATACAAATACATGGAGGAAGATGGATCTTCTTTAGCACCATCATTTCAAGCATGGATATTACTGCCCTATGATCACACATTTCCAGCTCAGATGATTGAGTCTAAGGAAGAAACCATCCTTGAAGACATGCCTATTGTTAGGGAATTTGTTGAAGTGCTTCCTAAGGAATTGTATGGTATTCCTCCTATAAGAGATGTTGAATTATCAACTGACTTTATACTTAGGGTGTTTCCAATATCCAATATGTCATATAGAATGGCTATTGTGGAGCCTGAGGAGATGAAGAAACAACTACATGAGAATCTGTATAAAGGGTTTATACACCCAAGTGCCTCACCATGGGGTACACTAGTCCTATTAATCAGGAAAAAGGATGGGTCAATTTGCCTATTCATTGATTATCGTGAGCTCAACAAATCACGGTAAAGAACAAGTATCCTATTCCATGAATTGATGACTTGTTCGATCAGATACATGGAGCCCAATACTTTTATAAGGTGTATTTGCAGTCCAGATATTACCAAGTAAGGGTGAATAAGGAGGATATCCCCAAGGCTTCTTTTCATACAATGTATGGGCAATGTGAATTCATAGTAATTCCTTTTAGACTCACTAATTATCAAGAAATTTTTATGGTCTTTATGAATAGAGTCTTTAGATATTACCTCGACAAATTTGTGGTAGTATTTATAGAGGATATTCTAATTTAATCTAAAACTATGGAGGATCATGAGGAACACTTAATCACTGTACTAGAGACCTTGTGAAATGAGAATCTCTATGAAAAGTGCAACAAGTGTGAGTTCTAGTTGAAGGAAGTCTCATTCTTGGTCCATATCTTCACAAGTAATGGGATATTTGTGGATCCCTCCAAGACAATTGTAATTGAGGGATGTCTAATTCCAACATTGGTAACAGATATCCGTAGATTCTTGGGGATAGCTAGATATTATCACCGATTTGTGAGAAATTTTCCATGATTTTAAAACCCTCTTACCAAGCTAACGTGGAATGGAGTCATGTTTTCTTGGAGCGATGAATGTAAAGAAATCTTCAAGGATTTCAAACGGAGTCTTATCATTATGCCCGTGATCACATTACCAAAAAGTGGAGAAATTGTTGTGTTATTTAGTGATGCTTTGAAGAAGGTCATGGGTTGTGTGTTGAGGAAAAATGACAAAGTCATTTCATATGATTCAAGTAAATTGAAAGTTCATAAGAAAAACTATCCAACACATGATTTGGAGTTGGATGTTGTAATCTTCTCTTTGAAAATTTTGCGGCATTACCTCTTTGGAGATAAGTGTGAAATATATATGGACCAAAAAATCTGCAAGTATATATTCACACAAAAAGAGTTGAACATGCAGCAACGAAGATGGTTAAAGATGATAAAAGACTATGACTGCTAAATCCATTACCACCCTTAGAAAGAGAACAAGGTGGAAGATTCTCTAAGTATAAAGGACCCATCAATTATATCATTAATGATAATTGAAAAGGATCCAATCTTATTATATTTAATAAATATTGACATGGGAATCATAAATAAAGAAACATCATAAATCCTTTAAAAAATGATTGCTCAATCGTCTCTTTTGGAAAGGTTAAATGATGTTCAAAAGGATCATTTTGAAATTCAGAAGAAAGTGGAAACTATAAAAAAAGGTAAATCCTTATTGATCAATTTTATTGAAGAAGGAATTGTGAGATTTAGGAAAAGACTATGTGCTTCATCAAGTCTAGAGATGAAGAAGGATCTTTTGGAAAATGCACATAGTTTGAATTTCTCTATTCACCCAGGAAACAGAAAGATGTATCGAGATATCTGAGAGAATTATTGGTGGGATAACATAAAGAATTAGATCGTTGAGTATACTTCAAACTGCCCAGTGTGTCAGGAAGTGAAGTTTGAGAGGAATAAGTCTAAGGGGATGATGCAACCATTACCCATACCCGCATGGAAATGGGAGAACATCAACATGAACTTTTTCGCCAGACTTCTAAAGACATCCGAAGAAAACAATTCTATTTGGGTTGTTGTGGATCATCATAAAAACACTACACACTTTATTTCAATTACAAAGTATTTATCATTATATCAACTGGAAAGTATGTAAATTTGAGAAGTGGTAAGGCTCCATAGAGTACCACTATCAATTGTATCCGATCGAGATCCAAGATTCACCTATATGTTTTGGAAGAGTCTTTAACATGCTCTAGATACTATGTTGAACATCAGTACAGCTTATCACCCTCAAACTGTTGTACAATATGAGAAGACTATCCAAACACTTGAGGACATGTTGAGAGCATAATCAATGGACTTCAAAGGAGGATGGCATCAACATCTTCTTCTAGATTAGTTCCCTTATAGAAACATTTTCCACTCAAGCATCAAAATGGATCCTTATGAAGACCTTTATGGGAAGACGTGAATAACATCGACATGTTGGGATAAAGTTGAAGAGAAAACACTCCTAGTTTCGGAAATGGTCGAAGAAATGGTGGAGACAATTAAAACCATCCCGAATCACATTAAAGTTGCTCAGAGTCGGCAAAAGACCTGTGCTGATAATCGTCGACAAGACCTAGAGTTTGATGTCGGAGACATGGTATTCCTCAACATATCACCATGGAAGAGAGTTATGTGATTCGAGAAGAAGGTAAAGCTTAGTCCAAGGTACATCAGCCCATTTGCGATCCTTGATCGCATTGGAGCAGTGGCCTATCAACTAGAACTCCCACCAAACCTATCTCACGTACATGATGTATTCCATGTATCACTCTTGAGGAGGTACATACTTGACCCATCACATGTACTCAATCCAATGGTGGTAACATTGTAGAATGCCCTCTCCAATGTAGAGAGTCGGTTAAGATCTTAGATCATAGGGAAGAAGATCTTTGAAATAATACAATACCCCTTGTCAAAGTTTTGTGGAAAAAGCACATGTTTGGAGAAGCAACGTTGGAATAAGGTGAAGTGATGAAGAAGAGTTACCCGCATCTGTTTTAGTGTGGGAAAAGGAAATTTCAAGGGAAAAAATTCTTAAGAGGGGAATATTGTAATAACCCAAAATTTTATTAATGAAAACTCATTTTGATCCAACTAAAATTATTATGGTTATATAAAATGTGAAATCCCTTGGTTTTATGTTTTTTTTATTTTAAAATACCGTTATGAATTGTGACCATTACTAATATAGTCGTTGAACAGTGATCACATGATTAGTATAAATATAGGTCTTTGACAAATCCAATTTACTCAGACAAAGGATGTGATGGCCTCATCCTGTAGAATTGCTCCATACAAAGCACATTTGTCAAATATTGGAAAGGAGGTGGCATCATTGGGCTTCATTATTGACCAAGCCAAATATGAGCTTCAACATGTTATGCTCGAACAGAACCGCCTACAGGAGAAGTGGAAGTGGATAGAGATTACCACTCTACCGATGTTATCCAAGCCACCCCAAGAGTCTGCCACCATCCACACCTTACCCTTCGGTCGTACATAGGTGTTATAAAGAGTTATTTAATGATACCCTAGTAATATGATTATGTACATTATTTTTTATAGATAATATACATTCATTTTGTTATTGTTACTTTGTAAGTAGTTTTTAAAACAAAAATAGCATTTTTAGTTAATTAAAAAATCAATTTTGATGAATTAATGGATTTTTGAATTAAATAATATATTAATTAAATATTATTAAAAAATTAATTTTTATTAAATATAAATGACCGTATAATTTTTATGAATACAATTTTGATTTTTATTAAGGTTTGAAATCTATTTTTGTCAAGACCCATGAATTTTTTATAAATGTCAGTTTTTATTTTAAACGTAAAAATTCACAGATTTTAAAAATTATTTAGATAAAATGAATATTATTTTTGGAATGAGGACTTCGAAATCATCCAATGGTGAATTTTCATAATTTTCCGAGATAGTATAATTTTTGGGTAAAAATAAAATACGGTTTAAATATATAATGTGTTTTATGATATCATAATGAACCAATAGTGATGTATTAAAATACTATAAACATTATTTTTGGACAAAAAAAAATTACCATTAAAATAATTTGATTTTAGGTTTGTTTGATTTATTTTACAAATCTTTAGTGTACCCTTTAAGACTTATAAATCATTTTAACTTTTTAAATTGATTTTCTTGAGAGTGTGACTCACCTCCACATATGAAAACCTAATATTTTAAGATGTTAGTCCATTTTCCTTATAAAATAATATTTTCAACTCCCATTTGGAAAAAATCATGGGCAAAAACCATGGGCTGGTTTGTTGTTTTGATTAGTTTAATGTGTGGTGTCCCAAACCTAAATAATAAAGAATTCCCTCTCTTTTCCTATATAAACACACCCAGGCTCCCACTTCCTCTTCACTCAAAGACTTTTGAACTAGACCATATTATTCCTTATTCTCTCTAGAATCCTCCCAAGTCACCCCAACTCCTAAGAATCCTCTCTCAAGCCTCTCCCAATCCTTTAGGATCACACTTTCAATTAAGGGATACCTTCCTTTCTCATTTTATCCAAAATTCTTAGTATTGTTATGTCCTTTTAATTTCAGTTATAAATATTGCAATATGATTTTCACCTCCCCCATACCACCCTCTTTATGTTTGAATGATGAAAGACCCCTTTATCTATCATTATTTCCTCCCATGTACACCTGTTAGCATGCCAAAATTATGCAAGGAATTACTCTCTCCTCATTTACATTCAAGCAATTATTTTGTATTCTGAATCTAAATTCCATTAAATTTTGTGGGAAATGTATATATATGACCCCCTTACATTACATTTAATTTACATATGATGAAAAACCCCTTTATATCTCATCAACCATTTTTATGAATTTTTTTGCCACACTGTTATGCTACCGAAATTGCATCACGATTTTCCAAGCCAAAGTCACGGTGTAGTGAATACCATGCCCATTTCTCTATTAAGGGTATTCACCCTTATGGACATTTACTTATTGTTTATATAATTTCATGTAAGTATTAAACATTACTTGATCATGGATTAAATTATGATGTTTAATGACCCCATGTTGTATGATCCATGTGGCACACGTATGGATGAAATGAAATGTTTAAGACGGGTGCGCCCTGATAGCACTTCAATACACTGTGTAAAGATTAGTATCATGATACATCAAGTGAGATGAGGTTTTAATCATGATAAATCAATTACAATGAGGTTTTACCCATGCTTCATGTGAAATTATCCTTCGATCATGCTAATACCATGTTAAGTGTTGCTGCCGCATTTCCATGTTATGATAATAATCCTATATCATGCCTTTATGTTCATGTCTCTATTATTATCCTTTGATATGCTTATTTCCTAACATGTACTTTACTCGTGATGTTATTCCTTATTTACTCCCTTACTATGATTTATAGCTCAAACTTTTCTTATGTAATTCCTTAGGTTATCCCATGCAATGATAAGTACGAGGGATTATAGTTGTCATGTAAAAGAAGTTCTCAATAATGATGTTGTATTTCACGTTTTAAGTCATTATGTAATTTTATTAATTCCCAAATACACTAGACCTATCATTCTTATATAATGTATCATGTAATGGTTTTATGTAACAAATCATGTATATGTTTTTAATAAAAAGAATGGTTAATATAGTAAATCATTTTTACATTATAGATATGTGTAATAATTAATATAAAATTTTGAATAATACGTTCAATTTTATTATAATACTACTGATATTTATCATTATCTCTTTTGATATATAAATGATAAAGTCATATAATGACTCCATAGATATGGATTATTAGAATTATTCAATACTAAATAAATTGATACATCAGAATCTTATATATTAGGAAAATTGAATAATGAACCATATAATAGAAAAGGTGGAGGGGGAATTTGGTTATTTGATTTTAGTCATTGTGGTGTATGTGTTCCAATATGTACATAAGAAAGTGGTCAGTTTAGGAACTTCAAAACCTATATCGATTAATTTAGTCAGTATGGTAATGCATTTCTAATGAATAACTTGTTTGAAATATTTACATAGTTAAATGAAATTATAAATTAAGAATTGAATCAATAAGAAAAATTTATTGAGATTGTTCAATCAGATCAGGGTGGTCAATACATGATTGAGGTTTTCACTAATCATCTAATAATTTATGTAATTATTTCGTAACTCACACCTCTTATAACACTATAATGTAATGGTTTGTCTAAGAGGATGAATTAAACCCTATTTTACATGGTTCAATTGATGATGAATTAGTGTGGCATTCCTATTTATTTTAGGACACGTTCACTATTTACGATTACATTCTTACTTAACCATGTTTTATATAAATCATTAATAAAGACACCATATTATTTATGATAATGGATGCATCTGATTATGTTTTTTATAAATATTTAGGGTTTTAGTGAACTATTACAATGATTCGGTTCAGATAAAATTATCCTTAAATCAGATTAATTATTATTTATTTGTTATCTATAGAAAATTATAGGATATTATTTCTATAATACTACAAAACATAATTTTTTTATTTCCCAAACGGAAACATTTCTCCAGAAGAAATATATAAGATGAAGATTAAATGGGAGGATAGTTTAACTTGGGGAATTTTGAGACCAATAAATTAGAAATATTATTGATATGGAAGGTGATAAAATTATATAAAGAGTTGTGGTAGATGAACTGACTAATGATGTATAGGAATGTAAATTTTATGGAAGGAATCATTAGGAACCTGGGAGATGTGTATTTCATATAGAAAGTGATAATTAAGTAATGTTAAAAGGTGATGAACCACTACCAAACAAGAATACATTGAGATTATTAATTTTGATATATAGATAAAATTAATAGAGTCTAAAGTGGACTCCATGTGCACAAACCATATTTGGAACACTGTTATGGCAGCTTAAGGGGTGAGGCACAAATAAAGAAACTTCAATTTTTAAAAGAAAACATACATATATGGTAGAGTTTAAATCAATAAAAAATTTCTGGTGTCAACGATTTACATAAATATCCATGTTATTGACTTTGAAGAACCTTTTCACCTATTTTTAAGATAAATTCCATTTGGAGATTTCTTATTATAATAGCTCATTATGATTATAAGATATATAAAATGGATATTGAAACCACCTAACTTAACATGATTTTATTTTATGACAAGTATATTATACGACCCAAATGATATGAATTTTGAAATGAATTTTTATGGTTTATAAGTGGTAATGGAATATTTATAGATTTAACTTAGACACTTAGAGATAGAATATCTAGTTTGATGATGCAATTAAAGAGTTGGTGTCATTATAAATGATGATGATTCTAGTGTGTAAGTGAATTAATGTGAGTGTACTGTTGTTTTTAATATTATATATGGATGACATACTACATAAAAAATATTTCATCTTAACTTTACACTCTGTATAGTTGTGGTTGGTAAAATGATTCTCAATTAGATACAAGGGCGAAATAGCCTACAAATAGGTATAAAGATATATATAAATAGATCTAATATGTTTCTTAGACTAAGTCAATATATGTATATTGGTAAAATGATAATGTATTTTAGGACATAGAAATCCCTAATGGGACCATTACTAGTTTTTTATGGCATGAATATTAGGAAGATATAAAATCATTTGAAAGTTTTAGAATGATTATATATAATTTATTCTCTTTCTACCACAAAATGTATCACATATTCTATGTTTTTTTCTTTACCATATATGTCTTATTAATAGATCATAACAAATAAATTTCAATCCAATATTGGTGAGAGTAACTTGATTGATATTAATAATAACCTTAAGTAATTATGACGTTATGATATGTTCTTGGTCATTAGAGGAAAATATGAGCTAGTTGTAAAGGGTTAAACAGATGTTATTTTCCAATATAATAAATATTATATTTAATTTCTATCTGGTTTCATTTTGTTCCTAAATTAGGGAACTATAAATTGGATTAGTTTTATATAAGTAACCATAATGATCTTTATAATAGAGTCAATGTATATCACTACATCACATATAACAAAGGATTTTATTTATAACAAGAAGTATGTTTCTAAAAAAGGGGTTCTTTTTAGAATTGAGGGAGAAATTAATATGTATAGTGACAAAAATAGAGGTATTGATCATTCCAAGGTACCCCAAACTCACATAGGACCAAACACATCCTTCAAATATATCATCTCATTCAAGAGATTATTGTGATGACCAATGTAATTATCTATTTGGTGGATATATATGGTAATGTTGTAGATCCATTGATTAATCCATTACCAAAAAAATAATGAGGATCATGTTAAATATCTTGGTATAAGATACTTCATAAATTGGATGTAATGGTTAATAAATGTATCATGATTTTTACAATAAATTTAATCTCTATTAACAATTCAATTATGTGAGTTATAAATTAATTTATTTGAATATTGGAAATATAATTTCTCCTCAATATATGACTATGAATTTTAACTAATCAATAATCAAGCTAAATTATTATAGGTTGTGATGATATGTTAATATTAGCATGACTAGGATCATGTAATTGATACAAATATTTTTATACGAGATACAAATAAAATAATCTTGTGGTAATTACTTGAGACCTTTCACTTAGACTAACAAACAAAGTATATCAAATAGAATATTATATGGTAGTAGATATACATATGACTGTATTCTTACTGTCATTTCCCATTACCTACAGTTGGTGAGATATCTATCATTACAGCTTCATAATTTGATACCTTTTTTACAAAAGTATTCAGGACTAGCTAATCAAGTGTCAAGTATGTTTGTAATCATGTCATCAGTTGGGGATAATCTAATATGATATTTTTCCACACATATAATGAGAAAAAATATATAATTTTTTGGCTGAATTAAACTGAGGAAATATATATACATACCTAGTTTAGTGACATAATTTTTTATAAAATTCTTGGATGTGGGGAAGGTGTCCTAGTCATGTAATAAATAGATCACATATGATTTATTCATGGATATGTTAATTCAATTTCATAGAATAATTAATGAGTGATATTTTATATAATAAATTGAAATGCTCTATATATATATATATATATAGCGGTCACTAAAGTTCATTGAAAATGGGATTATATAGTTATAGATATAATGTATATGATACATCTATTTTTGTTCATGTTTTATGGAGATATGAATATGTTTAATTGATATCACACCAAACCATATTATTGCTTGAGAAGAACTGGTGCATTGATAGAGGCCACACTTTTATTCCATATATAAAATTAGGATTCCATATTTTCTATAAAATTTTAAAAAGTCTTATGGGGAAACACAGTTATTCCTTAGGATAAGGATAAAATTTTAGACAAATTATTTGTTCCAAAATTAAGAGGGTATTATAAACCACATCCGAAGTAGTTTTATGGTCTCACAAAGAGTTGGGATGTTTTCCATAAATTATTGAGAATATTTTTTTTTCAAGTGGGAGATCATTTTAAATAAACTAAAATAAATATATAATATTTTCTGATATGATTAAACCATTTATGGTAAAATGGGAATGTATGTTCTATTATCATAACATTCAATATGTTTAATCATAGTGTATGATAGATAAAAATATAAGATATTGAGTTCATATCCAGTCCCACATCATTAAGTATTGTTTCATTAAATTATGAATCATTATGATGACACATTTATGGATACACAAAAAAATCATGATCATTTAAAGTGTTCAAATGATGATAGTCCAATGAGAATATGTTATTATTACATATAAAGGATTCCAAGAATTGGAAACTAATTCTTAAATACCATAATTGTTAAAGAGAGCCTTTATAAGGGATACAATCCTCACATTGGTCATGTGTGAAAATCATAATCCATAGCTAAATATTTGTTTATTATTACCCAATTCATTATAAATGAAATTCCCTTTTCAAATTAATAAATTCCCTTATGATGAATTGAAATTATAGAAAACTCATGCACTACTTTGGATAGTTTACACCATTGTAGTTATATCCTATCAAATTTAAAATACAATTTATCATCAAAATTTTTGTTAATATAGTTAGTGTATAGTGATTATTATGATTAGTAAATATTAAGGGTTAAGATAAACCACTTAACATAGAAGAAATAAGAAATTTCCTTGACTAGTAGGATCATACCCAATAAAGCCTATTTAATGGAGCTACTGAAGAAAATTGCATCATTGGGATTTTCAATTAACCAGTACCGAGCAATGATTCAACAAATAGAGAATGAATGAAATTGATTATGGGATAATTTCAATATTACCATGATCATGACCTAAACCATGTTCACTAACCACCCAATGAACGCGTCACCATCCCACACCATAACCACAGGGCATACACTAGTGTAATAAGGGGTTATGTATCTAGACTATAAAAGTATAAATTTTTATGTTTTTATTTTTCATTAAATAATGATTATTTTAATACTTTTATTATTATTAGTATATAATTGATTATGTAATGAGTATGACAAAAAATATTTTTTCATCTAATGAAAAACAAATTCTAATTTTTGGAAATATATAGTTTCAATCAAGTCACTCTTTTTGATGAATTCAATAATCTTCTAAATAGTTTTTTTACTATAGTATTCTCATTAAATAATATTTATTTAATTTTAAATTATAATATATTTTTATAATTTCAAATATAAATTTAATAATTTTATGAAAACTTTTATCCCCATAAAAACCTGTATTTTTCATTAAATAATGATTTTGAAATTAAAAGTAAAAAAATGTAATATATATAAAATAATATGTGTTAAAAATAAATATTATTTTTTATATCATCGCGTCAAAATTAGACAATATTAATTTTTCCTTAATTTTTTTGACACAGCTGAATTGTTTGGTAGAAATTAAATGTGGTATAAATATACAGTCTATTTTATGACATCATGATAGCCTAAAAGTAATGAAAAAAAACTATAGATTATCCATGACCTGAATTATATTTCCCTTTTAAAATATCATTTTTTGGAAGTTGTTTGATTAATTTCATAATCCATTAATGAATCCTCGAAGACCTATATTTTATTTCAATTTTTTAAAATTATTTCTTTAAGAAGATGAATAACTTCTTCATTACCTGGGGTATTATTTTCATGATTTATCTTGTTAACCTTATAAAATTTTGAAAAAATCTTATAGTTCATAGAATCCATGGGAAAAACCATGTTAAGGTTTTTTTTTGTATTTATTATATAACTATATAGAGTCCAACACCTATGTTTATAAATTAATAAAGTTTTCCCCTCTATTTTTCTACAAAACCCCAGCAAACATCTTATTCCTCTCCACTAAAAACCCTTAGAGTGTGAATTTACAATGAATTTCCTTTTATATATCCCTTAAAATGTGTCTCGTGATTTTAAGAACCACCTCTAATGCTTTTAGAAGCAACCACTCATGGTAAAGGATCCTCTCCTTCTCTTA
This sequence comes from Viscum album, assembly GCA_963277665.1. NCBI lineage: Eukaryota > Viridiplantae > Streptophyta > Magnoliopsida > Santalales > Viscaceae > Viscum > Viscum album. The sequence continues at coordinate 625,971,488 of OY728136.1, read as the reverse complement.
TTTATTCAAGAACTTTCTTCATATAATGAATTTTTATTTCCAATTACTCAAGTTTTTATAGTTTTTTATATCAATATTAGATTAAAAAAGACGGAAAAAAATTTATAGCATATGTTATATTACACATTTATCTTAAACTACCAACAAAATACATTTCTTTAAATTTAATCTCTTCAATATCTTTGGGAACATCAAACCACGAGTCAAAATGAACCATAATATAGTGTGCCTTTATTACATAGCCTTTAAATTAGTAGGTATGAATAGTACTAAATAAATTATGAAAATTATGGATTTCTGATGATTAAAAATAAAATAATAATCATTTTAAACAAAAAATAAATATTTTCTGAACAATTATATTTTTTGTAAAAGAAGGTTTGGTTGTGATTCGCACACATAATTAAAAATAAATTTAAACCAATTTTTGAAAATTTATTTTATTAAATTATGTTAATTTTTGAAATCATCGTATCAATATTAGGTTATGGTGAATTTTTAATTTTTTTTGAAATGTTTCATTTTTCAATGAATAGTGAAAATAATGAATTTTAATTGAAAACAAGATTTTCATCAAAATAATTTATAATGAAAAATTATATATTTAATTTGTTTTGAAGTAAAATTAGATCAATTATATATCATTTAATATGATTTATTTCATTTTAATTATTTTCATATTGATTTTTGATATAATTTTTTTAATCTTTTGATCATTTTCTCTTTGAAAACCCCCTTTCTTGTCACGTCTATGGGATTAATTTTAAATAATATTTTTCATATTCTATAAATTTAATTATGAAAATGATTTCATATATTTAATCATAATAATTTATAATGTCTGATATTTTAGAATTATTTATTTACTAAAATAAATTTTGAAAATAGCAAAAATTATTTATTGTGGTTAAGGAAAAAATGGATTTACAATGGGGTTAAACTAAAAGGATAAGGGAAAAAATGAACCAAAAACCTTTAAAACACCAATTTTCTTCCATTTTTCCTACTTATATCATATATAATCAATAATGGCCCATTTATTAACCTTTTTGATGGATAGAAACATGTGTATTATTGAATATTTCCAAACATTACCAGTGTGCCACTCACCTCACTTGCAAAAGGAAACCCATATCACCTATTATTCACACCATCAAACCATTTTTATTTAATCAATTAGTACCCAAATAACTTAACAAAATCATTAATCTCATACTATATTCAACCTTTTGGATAGAATACAATCCTTGGAAAGCTTTGGTTTAAACCTAATGAAGATACCTTAAGAAGAGGTAATGTTATTTAACAAGTATTTTTATTTTATTTATTACTCCTAATAATGAAATTATTTTAAACCGTTATGAAATAACATAATAAATTTATTAAATATCGTAAAATATTTTAATTTTAATGGAATTTTATACAACCACCTCCACTTCAATCGAATGTGTTACGAAACCACAATTCATATGTACAGCGGACTACTGCCACACGAATAGATGTAATTCATTTTTCTATTATAAACATTCATGGTTGGGTATAATTATGGTTATAATGTATATATATGATATTTATAATAAAAGTATACATATGGAGTCATTTTATCATATGTAATTTTTTAATATCTAACCTATATGGGATACAATAATGTTGCTTGTGTGTACAGAGGACAACCACCTCACAAAGTGTTGTCAATTATTTTCACTAGCACTTTATATGAATCATTAAAGTGATGAGTTTAATGATTTTATTTCATATAAATATAATAATTATGATATTAATTAAATATTTATCATTTTTAAAATGTAATATATTCTTACACTAAAAAATTATAACGTTGCTTGTGTATGTATGGACTACCGCCTTTACGGTGTAATGCGACCCTTTTTTAAACACCACTCCACATGGATGGTGTATATATATAAATAAATAATATGGTATTTATGATATTATTATAATAGTTATTTAATGATAAAATTTTACTTATCTCATTTCCATAATGATCTTTGAATAATTGAAATGTTACTCATGTGTATGTACGGTCTACCATCTCCATGATCATAACATGCTTCAATTATCAAAACCATATTTCACGAATGGTCATAACATTATAATTGGTGTATAAAAATGGTAATTATTTAATATTTATTATTTAGTATATATTAAAATTATGACCGATAGACCAATAGTTACCTTCTGAAGTCATTTTTGACATATAAGTCAAATTTCATCAAAACAACCAACATAAACATAAATTGATAAAGTAATCATATATAACAAGAAATGAGTAAAATAAAATGAATAATTAAATTAAAAAAAGGTCTTAATATTGTAAATAATTAAGATACTTTTATTATCCAGGAAGATAAAAAATGAACATGGCGAATCAGACTCAAGGTAATTGAATACATCTCAATTTCCCTTTATTGAAGAATATAGTAATGTTATGCACTACATTTATTTTATATAGTTTATATAATACTGTTTTACATGTAATAACATGGTTAACTCATAATTCATGTTAATTTAAGTTACAATTTGAATTATTTTATCCAAGGGGATTTGACTTGAAAATTACCATGTGGTAAATGTTATTGTGTAATATAACTTTATTTTATGATTGTTAACTTTATCTTAAAACAATCACTTTCTTGCGATAATTTTTTCAATGGAAATTAAATTTTAATAAAATATCCACATTCTTTTTTGATATATATGATTAGTTTCTAAACATTGTACCAATTTTACATGTAATGTTTACTTTGAATGTCATTTGAATAACATGGGAAGTATTGATAAATTTTTTCCCATTACTTAATAAGGATATATGATAACAAGACACATTGTTTATGAATTCAATATATTATTAATGATATTAGTAATGAATTGAAAATTTAATGCATGGGTGGGGCTCGATTATAGTTAGCCCCTATATGCATCGGTAGTCTCATGAGACGAATCAGTTGGCCAAATAAAATATATTTTTACCCAATAGTTTAAATTTGTCTTGTGGATTGATCGTGCCGGTAAAGTTATCATATTCTTGGGAACCATTTAATCCAATAATTAGGCATTTATTTAATTAATAATTAAGTTATAAATATTATTATTCGTGATATTTTCACTATGATATTATCAATGGATTCATTTGATTATTTATTTATTGATTAAATGGTGTGTATTTTCTATTATTTAACATTATATTTTTATTCTTCATTATCTTACCATGATAGTAAAGATATTTAAATGGAATTGGTGTTGAGTTATTTAACATTATATATTTACCATTCTTATCGATTCATGATATCTTTGACTACACTTAACCCTTATTGATAATTTTATCCCACCCATATTTTTTTCCTTTCCCCAGGATATAAAGAAATAATATTTGAATGTGTTTTCAAGGATGTTTCTAATTTGATTTTGATATTTAATCTGTTTTATTTTATATTCCCAACATAAAATGGGAATCATGTATGAATCTTTGTATCTAATAAATTGTTCAGTCCTTTAGGGTTTTATTCCTTGTATCTATGAAAATGTAATAATGTGATACACCCACTTCGGGATACTTGAGTTGGGGTCACTATTGTGGGTATTAGAATAATTTGAGTAAAGAAATTGGGAACTAGATTATGGAAAAAATATATTAGGAAAGATAACCCTATGATATAATTTTAGGATAGTATAGTAGAAAATCATAAAGTCTTTTTAAGGAATATGTTATGTGGTTTTTCTTAGAAATACATCTCTTTTTGGATACTATATGTGGATTTGGTTCTAGCATAGAGGTACCATATGGTATAAATCCAAAAACGGTGTATTGGTATTGACCTGATTGTCACGTAGTTCATGAAAATGGTCCTTACTACACACCTAGTTTGAAACTTCTAGGGGATATAATTATGATAATTCACATTTTCTTTACACACTATTATGAATGATTTAAAAATAAAGATATCCTAGAAGAAACCAATAATGTATAAATTTTAATTTATGATAAGTTTTACAATAGATATGTAAACAAACCTTATGATTTATAATTAGTAGTTTTTTATCTAATCTAGTATATGTCATTTTTTAGAAATGGTTCCTTGAAAGAAAAAGGGTATTAATACTCATGGACAATGTAGAGAGTCCCCTAATGAGGAATCCAATAAAATTGGTATTAAAACTGAGTTAATTGTGGATAAATTAAGGAATATTAATCAGGTTAGGACAAATAACATTTCCTAGATGGATCAACCTACTCAAAAACATGATTATCTAGTATTGGATTTCATTATTCGATAGAAACCCCCATCAATGGTGGGACTACTAATATATGTGTAGTTGAGAAATGGATTAAGTATCTGGATAAGATATTTATGGTCTCTACATGTGGGGAAAGGAAAATGGTTACACTTTCATTTTATTTTCAGAAAGGTGATGTTGATCAATGTTGTTTATTGATCCTTATTATTAGGGAGTTATAGGAAATAGATCTCATCGAATGGAAGGCTTTTAAGGAGACATTATTTGGCAAAAATTTCCTTTGTGAGAAACAAACTGAGATAAAGATAAATTTCCTTAGCTTAAAGAAAAAGGAAGAAGATTGTGTTGTGAATTTTGATGTTACCATTACAATGTTATCTAAGTATTATATGGATTACATATAAAATATTTATTGGAATATTAGACATTAATTTGAAGGGATTAATCCTAGTCTATGAATGGATTTTGTTTCTAAATTTTTTTATCCATACGATGAAATATTTTTATATGAAATAAATACTAATAAATAATTATACAAGACTTATTTCATTGAATGGAAGCAATATGAGAAGAATTTGGTATAGAAAAAATAAATAAATTGAAGAAGGGAAATAAGGATTATCCCATATGTGATAATTTTTGGAAGAAACACGCTAATACTTGCTTGAAGGGAATTAAAGTTTTCAATAATTGTGGAGAGAAATTCCACAGTAATCATGATTGAAAGGGAATGAATGAAATATAAAATGTGAAATATTTCCATGATAAGGTAATGAGTAACTATTCAAATGAATTCCCCAAGATTCCATAGAATATACTTCAGAATAAGATAAGGGATCAAGGTCAATCTTATGTTATTGATCCAACTGAAGTGGAATAATTAATGTGGCTATGTGTTTAGATCCATGAAATATGTTATAGATGTACTATATTAATTATTTTATCATTATAAGAATAATTACACATAAAAGTATTATACTGCAGTACTATTTCTTAAAGTATTTGAAATCATGTGTCGAATGATATGAAGAAATGTGATTCAGTGTCAATTCAAACATTTTCGAAATAAATAAATAAAGAAAGATAATCGTTAATATGTGTTATATGTTGACATAATAATAAAAATGATATTTCTGTGGGATATTATTTGTGATCATGAAATAAGTTATCAACTTGATGGTTTAGGTTATCTTTGCTGGAGTTTAATACATGTTTGGATATTTGAAATATATTTGAAAACATGAGATCTAACTTTCTAAAGCATTCAGGTTTCCATTAAGGTTTTATCAGGTCTAAGGTATTCACATATTTAGAATGTGAAATTAATAGACACCTTATATTATTTGGGGAAAATAATGTTGATTTATTGACCTTGCTTAAAAATTTGGACAAATATATTTTTGATGATCCTTATGGTCAACTATTTATGAATAATATTAAGTTGAACTTGGTATTTCCTTGGATGGATTTATCTAACCAATTTGGTTTTATTAATTATATAAGTATCACCATTTTAATATTTTATGGATATTAAAATATGTTAAAATTTAATTGAAGTGTTACATAAATTGAAAATAATTTTTTACAAATTCATTTTTTGGAGTAAGAGATTAATTTAAAATTGAGTGAAACACAACCAAAGGATGAAATTAATCCTCTGAAATAAAAATATTTCAAGTAAGTATATTTCCTTATATTATTAGATAGTTAAATAATTCAACTTATATAGGAAAAATATATTTAATTTTTTCCCCTATTATCATCATTTTCTATTATATCAATGACTTTTGTCACACCTCATGTTTATGGCTTTGTGGTAGTTAACTTTCTCATTACTATAATAACTATCACTCACTATCAGTATTTGGGTAATAGTTTTCTCTTCTATTTCTATGTTCTAACATCCCACTAATGTTACCCTATTTGGAATCCTAGAATGTGTTATTCCATATTAAATTTGTACATCCCTTTCACTCTTATTAAAAAAATATTAACCCTTTTTCTAATGTGGGATTTTCAACAATGGTATTTCCAAATGTCAAACACATGATTATCAAAATCATATTCAAATTGTAAGCATGTGATTTATTTATGGTGGGGAGAATTTAACAACCTGATATTTCAAAATAATAAAAAAATTTCAATATCACAGGTCACATGCAACACCGAGCTAAAACAAGACAAAAAAATATATTTCATTAAATTCAATATCTTCTCTCGCTTTTGAAACACACAACCCTAAGTTGAAATAAAAAATAATTTTTGTGTGTTGTTATAACCTAGCTATTAAATTTATGGGTATGAATAGTACTATTTAAATTATGAAAATTATGATTATCTATTTATTAGAAATAAAATAACAATCATTTGAAATAAAAATAAATGTTTTCTCGAAAACTGTATTTCTTCTCAAAGACAGTGTAATCATGTTTTTCATACATAATTTAAAATTAATTTAAACCAGTTTTATAAAATTTATTTTATATAATGAACTTAATATTTTAAATATCATATCAAAACTTTATTATGGTGAATTTATGATATTTTTCTTAAATGTTTCTTTTTTTTGACGAATATTGAAAAACACTGAATATTAATTGAATTTTTTTTTTAAATTAATAATAATTTTAAATTATATTTTAAAATAGTTTTAATGTTAAATTTTATTAACTTTATATAAATTAATATAATTTAGTTAATTGTAATAATTTTTTTCTTTAATTCTGATATATTTTTTTAAGTATTTCTGCATTTTCTCTTTGAAAACTCGCTTTCTCGTCGCATTTTGGACATTAATTTGAAAATAAGTTTTTCCACTTCTATGAATTTATTTTATAAAAATTGGATTCCATATTTTTAATCGAAATAATTTATAATCTGTAATATGTTCAAATAAATATTTTTCCAAATTGAATTGTGAAAACATTAAAAATTATTTAACATGGTTAAGGTATAAATGCATTTATAGGGGATTAAACTAAAAGGATAGTTGTTAGAAATGAGAATCCAGATTTTACAACACCCATTGGCTGGATATATATATTTTTTATGACTTCTATGATGAAGAAGGACTCATTTTCTGGCCTTAAGGGATTATAAAAACGTGTTTATAATTGAATTGTTTCAAATATTACAAGTGTTCCACTCACCACAAATATAAAAAGCCACCCCTACTCTCTTATTCACACCTTTATAAACATTTGTTTTCTCCAATAAATTCCTAAATTACTTAAAAAAATTATAATATATCATCCTATAAGACTTATTTTCCATAAAAATCTTATCTAATATGGAAATGCAGAAAACCTAAGGAAGATACCCGTAGGAGAGATAACGTTCTTCAAAGAGCATTTTTATTTCATTTCTTTATCCACCTCCTTCAATTATTTTTAAACCATGATGATATAATAACCTAAGTATATTATATATAATTATTTGTTTTTATTTTCATGTAATTTCAAACAACCACCCCCCACTTCCATCAAATGGGTTACAAAATCATCATTCGTCTGTATGGTGCACTTTTTCCTAGCGAACCGATGTCATTCGTTTTTACATTAACACCTATTATATGATGTCTTATATAATTTATATATATAATATTTATGAAATTATTATACCTATATATTAATTATATCATGTATATATTTTTAATTTGAATTCTGTATGGGATACGATAATATCACTCTTGTGTATGGCGATCTACTGCCTCGCGAAGAAATGTGATTTTTTTCACTAATTCTTTAAATGATAGATTATTTGAAAAAATATAAATATTATTTGTGAAATATATGGAATAATTATGATTTTAATTAAATATTTATTATTCATAAAAGAAAATTTATCATTTTCTTTCCTACGTTTGAAAATGATAACGTCGCTCGGGTATGTGTGGACTACCACCTTCACGAAGCAATGTGACTCTCTTTGTATCAACACACAACATGGATTGTATTTATAAGTATATTTATAGAGTTAATATGGTATTTATAATATTATTATCATCATATAAAGGAAAAATATAACTTATCTTCTTTTCATAATGATCTTTGAAAAAATAGAAACATTACTCATGCATACGTACGTCATACCGTATCGATGATCAAAATGTAATTCATTAATCAAACAAAATATATCATGATTGGACATAAATTTATAATTTATGTATAAATATTATAATTAATTCATAATTATTATTCATAACATATTTATATAATGACCACTTAGACCAATAGTCACATTCTCACGTAATTGTTTACACATAAGTCAAATATAATCAAAACACTTAATGGAAACAAAATTGATTTAGTAATCACATTTAACATTGAAATGTATGAAATAAAAGTAATAATAAACATGAAAATGGATCTTAATAAATTAAATAATTAACATAAGTTTATTATTCAGGAAGATAAAGAACAAATGCGATGAGTGAGACTCAAGGTAAGGGACTTCGTCTCAATTTTTCTTTATGGAGTCATATTGTAATGTTATGAACGAAATTCCTTTTATATAGTGTATATAATACACTATTATATGTAATTTCAATATTAATTCATAATTCATAGTATTTTATATTTTATGTTTAATTATTTGATCCAAGGGTATTTAACTTGAAAATTTGTCACATTCTTTTGTGATTGTTTACATTATCTAGTAACAATCACCTTATTGTGATCATTTTTCATTTCACATTAACTTTATATTGAATATAACTATTAGTTGTGTCATTGATACGATTTTTCCCTAAACTATGTACCATTTTTAAATATGATTTTCACTTTGAAATTCATTTTATTTACCAGGAAGATATTGATAAAAATGTATCCTTTACTCAATATATTTACTGAATGATAAAGAACATTTTTTATGAATTAAATAGATTACATTATATAGTAGAAATTATTTGGACATGAAATATATGGGTGGGGGCCAGTAATAGATATCCCCTCAATATATCTTTATTTTAATGAGATGAATTTATTGGCCAAATCAAATAGTTTTTTACCCAGTAGTTTTTAATTTTATTGAGGATATATCATAAGGATAAATCTATCATATGCCTAGGAAATATGAAATCATATAATTAATAATTTCATCCATTTATAATTTAATTATAATTATCATCCATGATATTTTTTCTATAATATTATCTATGCATTCATTTCATTATTAGTTTATTGATGTGTTTTCATTCATTTACCTTACCATATTTATTTGGTTATATCCTACCATGATAGTAGTATAATTTAAATGGAATTTATGTTATGTTATTTGACTTTACATGTTTATTATGATTATTTATTCATGGTATATTCCATTATACATAACCCTTACTGGGAATTTTAAATCATCCTTATTGTTTTTCCTTTCCACGGGATGTGAAGAAGAAATCATTGAATGAGTTTTCAAGGATTCAGTTCATTATATTTTTTATATATTATGTGTGATTTTATATTCCCAATATAAAATGGTTATCATTTATATATCAGGTTATCTAAAACTTCTAAATAGATAAGTCCTTCGGTATTTCATTCCTTGTATCTATGTTAATGTAATAAAGAGTGACATTGGCTACGGGCGACTGGAGTTAGAGTTGCTATATTTTTAAACATCCATATCATTTTTCTTTATGATTTCTAAGTGAAGAGATCTCCCCTTAACTTTCATTAAACCCTTCCTTTAATCTTTATGTACCCCCATTCTAATTCAAAAATTATCATATCATTTTCCTTATCATACATTTTTTATATTAAAAACACATCGTCATTTCTACTCAAGGGTGATCACCTAGATGTACATATCCTTCAATGATTGTGTAATTACATGTATGTAACCCATACTCATTAAAAATTGGATTTAAAGTGATGAAATATGTAATGTATCGACATAGGTTCCACACAATTGTGCCCCATGATGGTTAACTACATGATATCAATCATGCCTCCACATAATCCAGAGGCTACCAACTATTAGTGAGGGTATAATATTTACAATGGGGAGACTATAACCTCTTTATATTATAGAAAAAACTGGAAATAAATAATAAATAAACAAGTGGTATATTCAATAACTGAAGAAAACTATTTCACATAATAACCATAAAGGGAAATATGATATCCAAAACTAAATTGTAGATATTTCATTCTAAATACATATCATGTGTCAATAAGAAAAACCCAAAATAAATAAATACATTGAAAAATTAAAAGGGGTTCTTGACACCATGTCTAAATCCCTCATCCATTCTCCATACTGACTCATCCAACTAATCCAGGGACCTTACCCTTAACATATCTTGCAACCATGAAATCTATTCGGGTACCGATTAGGAAGACTTGGTAGGGTGCGATTACAACTCAGTAGTCCATCACCAACGACATCTAAAATAATATCTAGTCAATAATAGTGTATGCATCTATATATATAATAAAGTACAAGTAATTATGTAAATCGATTACATTTGTTAAATCACTCTTTATTTTACCACATAACTCATGGGTTCCTGAAGACACCCGAAATCTCAATACCTACTCTAGCCTATGCTGGAATATGAACCATGTCACAAATTCAATTCACATTTCATTAGAACACATGGTATTCATTATCCATTTCATATCATTTCATATCATGTCCAATTGGAACTATGGTCCAATCCCAACTAATGTGCATAGAATGATGTGTCTAACACCCTGTGGGTTTTTTGGAGTGTCATTGCCTATTTCAAACCACAATAATTACTATGTGGTTTTTAAGAAATATTCATGATCCCAAACTATTATATCAATTTAACACAATGGGATTTTGAAAAATCAGTATGTGTCCCACACACATTTTTCAATTTATCACTATGGTATTTTGAGATAGCAGACCTTGTCCCATGCACGAATATAAATATTTATCACTATAGGATTTTGATGTATCATACCATATCCCACAAACAGATATAATTATTTATCACTATAGGAATTTTACGTAGCAGACCAAGTCCCACACATGATTATCCCATATATCACAATATGAAAATTTCACATTTATCATAATATAACATGTACCACAAAATCCAATATGTTAATTCACATTAATTAATCAAATTAGAAAAATTCACATCATTCCATTAATTAATTCAACAATTAATTAATCCAATTCGAAAATTTTATAATCACAACAATATCAATTAATTCAAAAATTATTTAATATAATTTAATCATTTTTTATATTCCCAATAATCTCTTTTAATTAATTCAGTAATTAACTAATCCAATTTCCTAATCTCAATGTCCCATTCAATTCCACAGTCACACATTCCATTAATTAAATATACAATAAATTAATCAAATTACATGTTTTAATAAATTTATTAATCAATTAATTTATTCAAATCAAGATTAAATTTTCAACACACCAATTGAAATATAACAACACATTCACACATTTTGAATCAAGTCTATGATATTTGAATTTATACCTCTAAACTCAAATCGTTGAAAAACGCTCACTGATGGAAATCTCTCAATCGAGTAGAAAAATCAAGAATGTGATGAATAATGAGATCTAGATCCGAAACCTAAATACAAGATCAAGAGAAACATGATCCATACAAAATAAATCCAAACCCTTTTCAATAGTGGATAAGACAACCATATTTTATTCTAATGGAGGAGTAGGAGACAGAGATCTAATCTGGAAGAACCAACATACCTGGGGGGTGAAGGTATTCAATATGCGCATAGAATCATCATGAACAGATTTCATAAGGTCTTAGAATACATCCAAAAGCCTCTAAATTTTTTTGAAATCATTTAATCCTAATTTGGGATCAATTTATGGTATTTTCTGGGGGTTCATTAAGTAAATTTAGGGAGATTAAAATCATGTATGCATAGTTTTCCTGTATGTGGTTCATATTTTACCCAAACCATGAAACCCAACCATGTACATCGCCTAGGGTTTTCATACAGTTACTCCTATGAGGGAACACGGTTTTCCAAATCATGCATCAACTGTGTGAATCCCCTCAGTTTTATTTTTCAAGATTTTCTGGGATGGGGATGCGGTTTGGGAAAACCATGTGCCAATTATGAACAACCCTTCTTCCATTCAAAATTATCCAATTTTACCCAAACTCACCCAAGATAAAACCCAAAAAAATATAATCAAAATATGGAAAAACGAATACCTAAAAACAAGCTAGATTATTCTTTAAAAATTGTTAGGATCTTACAATATCCAATCCTTATAAAATATCTTCCATGGGATATACTCCCATGTATCTTTAAGATTCTGAGTCATAAGATCATGCCACTAAGCCTTCATATCCTCCTATATTTCGCATGTTTCTTCCTGAACACTCCCATGTTGGAACAACACATGAAATATCAATACGGTCATTCCCCGTAACTCTTTCTCACAGTGATCCAACACATTTATCAGATTATCCTCAATAGAAACACCAGTCTCAAGATCAACATAATCTTCATAAATCACATGGTAAGGGTCAGGGTGATATCTTTGAATTTGTGACACATGAAAAATTTCATGCATATCACCCTATCTCTATAGAAGAGCCAATTGGTATGTTACTAACCCGATTCTCCCGACAACCTCAAATGGTCCCACAAACTTTGGTGCCACCATTCCCTATATTTTTATCCTACGGTAACCCAAACTAAGAGATGACAAAACAAACACAAGATCACCCTCTATAAACTATTGGGATCATATATGTCTATCTACATATGAATTCTATCTACTATGAGCTTTATAATCTGTTTCTGAATTAGTTGAACTCGCTCTGACGTCTCCTGCATTAGACTATATCCCAACAACTCTGTCTCACCTTCTATAGCCTAGAATATAGGTTATTTGTATGGTCTACCATAGAGATCCTCATAATTTCCCGTATTTATTGTATCCTGATTGCTATTCATGTACAAAAGATCCACCAAATCATGGTTCTTTTACCAAGACACATCAAAGTATAGGACACACACTCATAGAATATCCTCAATAACATATATATTATTCTCTAACATTCCATCTTTCTGTTGGTGGAAATCCATAATCAATGAAAACTATATACCAAGAACCTTCTACAAACCTTTCCAGAAGAGGGAAGTAAAATGTGAGTCAATTTCTGAAACTATAGATTGCGGTGCCCTGTGTAGATGCACTATTTCCCAAACATAGAGATCTCCCAATTGATTCCATGATAACGTCTCTCATATAGGTAAAAAATGCGCCACTTTCATCATTTGGTCCACAAGCACCCAAATAGTGTAATTATTCTAAGTCACCTCAGAAGAACCACTATGAAATCCATAGTAACATAGTACGTATTCTATTCCAGAATGGTAAATAGATGTTCTGAACCACCAAGTCATTTATTCTCTACATTCACCTATTGAAAATTGTAGAACCATGTCAAGAACACTACTATATCCTTTTTCATGCTCAAAATCAAAAATTATCGATGTAGTTCATGGTATATTTTGATCACATCTAGATAAAACGCCCACTTAGAGGCATGAAACTCACTTATATTCCTCTATTACATGATTACAGACACAAAAAAATGATTAATGATATATATGATATCAACCACATCTATAGTCCATTCTAAATGTGTCTCCCCACCATCAAGGCTTTCCCTCAAGCGTAAACATTTTGGATCCTCATACTTCCTATCTTGTATCCATATCAAAAGTGTATACTCCACTAAAACTCATATGAGATTAATTTTCACTTGGATCTCTTCAACCACAACATACATCTCATTTAGTAAAATCATCATTTTCCACTCGGAGATAGACTCATGAACTGCTTGAGTCTGTGTTTTCCCACATAAATCATCAGTAACATTGTTTCCATTCCTGAGCATATAAGCTATATCAAAGTTTAATGAATGCATATACCTAACCCACCTCCACTACTTAAGTTTCAAATATTACTGCGAAAAGATATACTTTAAGCTCTTATGATTGGTATACATGGTGAAATTTTCACCCAAAAGATATTTCTTCCAACACTTCATTGCATAAATCACTGCAACCAACTCAATATCATGTGTAGGGTATTTCCATTCATGTGACCTCAACTTTCATGATCCATATTCCAAAACTTGATATCCCTGCATCAACACTTCTCTAAGACCTATCCCAGATGTGTCCCAAAACACAATATACTCCACCCATAGCTTGGATAGGATCAAGATCGGTGTCGATGACAACTGTTTCTCAACTCCTATAAGGCATTATAAAATACATCCATCCATTCAAAATTTACTCCCTTATTGGTTAATATTGAAAGAGGTGCTTACAAATGGGAAATACCCCTAATGAACCACCAATAATAACTCTCTAACCCTAGAAAACTATTGATATTGAAATTATTCTTGGGTTGCCCCTAGAAACCACTACCTATACCTTCTATGGGTCTACAGGTACACCTTCCTCCGAGATGATATGACCCAAGAAGTGTACCTAATAAATCCAAATTTGAAACTTATATAGATTAGTATATAGTTGATGTTATTCTAGTGTACTCATGATGATGTCAAAATGTTGGGAATGATCATCCTAGGTCTTCAAGTAAACCAATATTTCATCCATAAAAACCGAAACAAAATGATCCAAGTATTGATGTAATATTTTTTTCATCAAGGCCATAAATATAGGTGGAGGGTTCATCATCCCAAATGGAGTTATGAAGAACAATCATAGATCATACCTGCTTCTAAAATCAGTCCGCAGAATATCATATGTTTGAAATATCAAATGATGATGACCTTATCTCAAGTCAATCATTGAGAAAACATAAGCTCCCCTCAACTGTTAAAATAGACTGTCGATACGCAGAAAAGGAAATTAGTTCTTCACAATCATCTGGTTCATCATCTTTTTATAAACACATAAGTGTAGATTTTAACCATCCTTTATTTCAAACAAAATTAGAGAACCACAGGACAACGTACTCGTACTGATAGACCCCTTATCCACTAACTCTTCTTCTTTATTCTTGAGCTCTTGATCCTCTGTTGGTTCAATTCTGTAGGTTTTATTACAAAGTAGATCAGGACCCAACATGAGATCAATAGTAAATTCCACATCCCTCTCTGGTGGAATACCTAGAAGTATTTAAGAAACACAACTTGAAACCTATCAACTATGGGTGGAAAGACATCATTCTTCACAACTCTATCATCCAAAAATATAATAGTAACCTATATGGTTAAATCCCCTAGTTGTTGATGAATTTTCTACTCACAGACTTCCTAGATATCCCACTCCCCATGGTAAATACAATTTTCACCCTTAGATGATGTAAAGGTAAATCTACTATGGTAATAATATATGTGGTCCTGATATACTACCAACTAGTCCATATCCATAACTAGTTTGAAGCCTAACATGTCAATGATATAAATATCCCATAGAAAATTATATTCTCCAACCTTGATATAATACCATTTTCACAAACATATGTCTCTCAATCATACTCCAAAAGGTGTATCGATCATCATGACCCCACTCTTGAACTCCACCTCCAAGATGAAACCATTAACTAGTTGTGTAGATATAAAAATGAGGATAACTAGTATCAAATAATGCACTATCTAGCATATAAACTACAAGAATAGTATCTCTAACTGTCGATAGTCTATCCTCGCTATCCAACAGTGTAGGATTAATTACATGTAATTGTCTTTAACCTCTTAATTGTGATGCAGTCTGAGTCCCCTAAGATAAAAGGCTCTGTTGATATACGAACCCTTTCCTAGAAACACATCATCCACTACCTCAACCATCACAACTAGTAGAAATCTAGCTGAAAAAATGATGTGGTGCATAAGGCCCCCTTTCTATGCTCTGGTTCTATCTATTTTATCAATCATTACCCATTTGATGTGGGTTTATAAAGTACCAATATAGTTGTCCCAAACATCTACATCCTTGTTACTATAAGTTTTGTTGGATCACTATCTAAAGAGGTAACTCGACCTACCACACTAATGATAGATCACTTGAGTAAGGTCATGTATGACTGGCACTTCACCATGGATGCTCCTCTTATTATCACCCTATCTAACAATATCATAATTATTATTCCTAATATTGGAATTACTACATCCTAACCATCCAGTAAAAAACCTATCCTCCACTATATTCCTCCTTCATGTTCCCCCAAATATGATAGCATGATTCATCACTTCTGAAAACTTCTTCTGCCTACAGATATTTACCAGGGAATATATTTCATATTTAATCCCTTCCAGAAACCACTTTTTTGTAGCCTAGTCTCCTTCCAATTCTTGATAAAAGAACTTCAAATATATAAAGTGTCCATCCTAGTCCATCATAGACATACTCCCATGAGTCAACATCACAAACTTTGTTTCTCTCTTCTGCCTCAACATCTCTGGATAAAATTGCTCCAGAAAACTCTCCAAAATTTACTTCTATATCAATCTATCTCCCTTCCCATTCCTAGCATGAACATCCCACCAATTTTTTGTTGAACCTCATAGTATATAAGCATCTATATTTAACCCTTTTTAAGTTGGAGTCTCCAAATGGTAAATTATAGTTTGGATTGACTCCATCCAAAACATTACTACCTCAGGTATTCCCTCTATCCTAAAAGTTATTCAGTTTTGTAACTGAAAATACAATATCAAATGAAGCATTCTTCTTATAATGCACCCTAGCTATATTTTCAAAAATGGTATGAAACAAGCGATGATCTCTCATAACGGCTCCCGCCCTCCTCACCAGACACTATCGATGCCTCTAGTTCCATCATTGGATGATCAATTCCAATCATATACTCCTGTCATCCTCTCAAAAAGAATTAAAATGGTTGAATATCTCTAAAATTAAAAACACGCATCTTTGGAAACATAACACATCATTTACTCCACATTAAGAGGGATTTTAAAAAAAATCTATAAAAATTTATTCACCCTTTTTCTTTTATATGGTCAAAACTGATGCACAATCACTAGCCTTAACCATACACTATCTAGGTCATGGAAAACAAATGGAAAACTCATTATCATATCATGTTTCACATTAGAAACCAAATTATTAATATCTTGAATCATTTTAAAACTTTTCATTTTACATTGGCACCATTTCCAGTTCAATTACACTATCAGGGAAAATAATTTCAATTTCAAAAACTTAAACTAAAATACGATTTTTACCATGCATGCATAAAATGATGCTTGTCACATAATAATCATGATTTCCATGAATGATGCGTGATAACAAAAAATCATTCCATATCAATCCGTGATTCAAATATCAAGAAAATCTATGAAATAAATAGTATCACACAACAACTGAATAAATCGAGGTGAAATAGAATCTATTTTAACAACACACATAATTAACAACAATATCACCCTAGATACATGGATTTTAACTTCATACATGGGTTAGCTACTCCCATGAATGAGCTTATAACCAATCCATGAATCATCTTATTCTCTTTTATACCTTTTGTAAATATTAAGATAAAATATAAAAATGAAACCACCTTTGATACTACTTTGTAACCTCCTAACTCGACTTCCACACACCAGTGACCCGAGATGGTTCTCTACATGACCTCAAGAGTTCCTCCATGTATTCAAGAGGCTTCTGACTAATAGTGAGGGTTTAATATCAATCATAGAAAGACTATACCCTCATTATCATGTAGCACAAAAATGAAAAAAAATAATCTATAAAAAATGGTATATCCAATAACTAAAGCTTCCAGTATCCCATAATTACTAAAATAGGAAATCCAATATCAAAAAATAAACAACATATATTTCATGGTTAGTATATTTCAAGTATCAATATTCAATACCAAAAATAAATAAAGACACTGAAAACTCCCAACTGGGTCCTGACACCATGTTCAGTTACCTCAAACATGATTGATCCGGATTTATCCATTTAATAGAGGGACTTTACCCTTAACATGTCCTATAATAATGAAATCTATATGGGTACCGATCATGAATATTGAGTTGGGTGTGAGTACAAATTATTAGGCCACCACCAAAGGTATCTGAAAAAAATCTAGTCAATAATAGTGTTTGAAAATGAATAATAAATAAATTATAAGTAATAAAGTAAATAGTTTACATTTATTAAATTACTCTTTATTTAACCACAATACTCCCAGGTTCTCAAGGACACCCAAACTCTCAATACCAACTATGATCACTATAGGAGTCTGAACAATGTCACAAACTAAATTCACATTTCATTATAACAAATGGGATTTCATTATCCATTTCATATCAGTTCAGATCATGAACATTTAAACCATGGTCCATTTCAAAATAATGGGCATAAAACATCATGTAAGACACCCCATTGGTATTTGGATCCTTATTACTTGTACCACACCATAATAGTCACTATGATATTTAGAATCAGCAGTCCTTATCCAACATTCATCTATCATTTTATCACTATAGGATTTTGAAGCTGTAGTCTATATCCCACACTTATTTATAAATTTATGAGAATGGGATTTTGACACAGAAAACCATGTCCCACACATCTATATTAGTATTTATCACTATGGTATTTTGATGCACCAGACCACATCCCACACATGGATATCAATATTTATCACTATGGGGTTTTGATGCAGCAAAAAATATCCCACACACAATTATCACATAGATCACAATATCACATGTATCACAATATCACATGTATCACAACATCCCATTAATTAATTCACACTAACAAATGTAGTTGAAAAATTGCATATTCATGTCATTTCATTAATTAATTCAGAAATTATTCAATCACATCAATTCCATTAATTAATTCAACAATTAATTAATCCTATTTAACAAATTGTAAAATCACAACAATATCCATTAATTAATTAAGCAATTAAGTAATACTATTCAATAAATTGTGTAATCAAAACAATATCAATTAATTAATTCAATAATTAATTAATCCAATTTCATAATCCCAATATCCCATTCAATTTCACAGTCACACATTCTATTAATTAATTCCATAATTAATTAATCAAATTCAATGTCTCTATAAATTAATTAATCAATTACTTTATTCAAATAATGATTCAATTGAAAACATGAAAATTGAAATCTAAAAAAATATAAACACATTTGGAATCAAGACTATGATATTTTAATTTATACCTCCTACCTCAAATCGTTGAAAAATGTCCAATCACAAAAATCCCCAATTCAAGAGAAACAAATAAGAATGTGACGAAGAATGAGATCTAGGAATGGAACCTAATTCAAAGATCAAGAGAAACAAGAACCATAGAATCTAGATATAGACAATTTACAACATCAGATAAAACATCCCTCTTTTATATGGAAAGAGGAGTGAGAGAGATATATATAATTGAGAATAACCCACATACCGAGGGTGGTGAATTTTCAAGGGATTAAAATCTCATATGCATGGTTTTTTATACGGGGCATACAATTTCCCATAAATGTGCACCCTAATCACATGCATCACCTTGGTGTGTCAGATGGTTAATCTAAAGATAGAACATAGTTTGGAAAATTGTTTTTCAACTATGAAAATCCTTGTTTTTTGGGTTTGCAAGATTTTATCGACTCAGTGCTCAGTTTGGGAAAACCATTTCCCAACCGTGCACAACCTCTCTTCCATAAAAAATACTCCAATTTTTACCCAAAAAAACTCCAAGATAATAGCCAAACAAATTTACTCTGAATAAGATAAAATGAATACTAGAAAACAATCTTGAGAATTTTATAGAAAATTCCATGATCATAAAAAACACATCCTAATATTGTATGATCTATGTGGCATACTTATGGACTATGAATTATTTATAACTCTAATGAATTTGGTAATATTTTTGTCTCATTATATAACATGTCCGGTGCACATGAGTTAATCTTAAGAACACCATGTTATGATGTCTAAGTGTTTATCCTTGACTTGTGTTTATTATGTCATGTTTTATGTTTTTTTTCACATTTTCATGTTGCCTTTATGTTATCATATTATAATATTATTCAATGTTAATGTTTATGATTATCACCCCTATTATGTTACCGTGATATACCTCTTGACTAACATTTACTACTTTACCATATGTTATTCTTTGACTGTTACCTTAGTGGGATTTGTATCTCATCCATTTCATATGTACATTTTCAGGTTATCGAATAATGTTTTAGAAGACAAATGGAATTTTTAGAGAATGTTTTAGAGTTTTCAAATAATATTATTATACCAATGTTTCAAGTTATTGTAAAATATACCTAATTTAACAATGTAACAAGACCACATAATATAATCAGATTATATTATGTTTTCCATTACGTAAAAAACCATGAATTAAGGTGTATTAAAATTTGGGTTATCAAATTTTCTATCAAATGAATGTACATAGATTTTGGGGATTCAGATTAGAAAAACCTAATAAAATCCTCTGGGATAATACTAAATATAGGGAAAACCCCTATTTTCTTAAAAATTGTAGATTGAGTTTCTTCCAAGAAAATACATCACATTCGAGATACTATAAGTTGATGTGGCTTTGGCACATTTTTTCATAATGGTAATAACCCATAAAATAGTGCATTATGATTGAGTTAATCATCACCTTAGGCATGAAAAATAGGCCTTTATGTACACTTGGTATGAAAAACGTAGGGGCTATGATTTATTAAATTCACATGCCCCTTATAAATCATTATCATGGGAAGAAAAATTACAATATTATTTTATATTGGGAAATGGATCAAGGATAATTTGATTAAAACCTAGAAATTCATAGGTCAAAGGATATATTTTATTTAGGAATTATCACATTAATGTTAATGGTTAATTGTTTATGTGTTTAATATATAAAATATTTTCAACCCATTTTTTCCCTTTATTTTATTCAATGGTTGTAAATATAAGAACCCAATTCAATAACCAATGTTAGTGGAAATTTGATGACTATCCAAATGAGACAACCAACCAAATAGAAGAAGAAGTTTGGAACGTTTTGATATTACTTTCTCAATTACCTCCTGTATTGTATAGAAACCTAAATCAGGACGAATAACTACATACCCTTAAGAATATGAAGGATTCATTTGATACCATTATGAAATAAAGTAAATTGACTTTCAAGGGATCTTTTGATCCCCTAAGTACATAAAAATGGATATATTTGTAGCCACTCGGGTTTTTGGCCCTGTAAGACTTTGGAATATTTCTAGGAATAATTCCAGAGCTAGGCGCGAAGACGACGTGCGATTCAGAGGCACAGTGTGCCCGGAATTAATATTATAAAAATATTAAGTATTTTTATACTATGCACGTGGCGGGGTGTGGTATCTAATAAATAGTAGCTCAGAACGGGAATATGAGGGCACGGTTGCGTCCGGAACGTGCAGTTTACCCTAGGTGAGGTGTAAACTTTGTGGGCGCGGGCCTGCGGTGAGAAACGCCACCAGGGGCATTTTCGTAAATAAGTGGCGAAGTTAGTGGGCGAGCGTCGGCTCGAATAACTTCTGAACGGAGTCTCGGATGGAAAATATGAGTCCTCCGTTACGTTCAGAATGACACGTTTATCCTAGGGGTGACCTTACTTTTGTTCGCATCGGGCGTCGGGTCCGAGGCGGGTTTGGCGTCGGCGGGCGGCTGATATAAATATCACCCCCCCCCCCCCCCTTATCGTTTCTCTCGGCGTTCTTCACCGTTCTTCACCGCCGCTCCGCTGAATTGATCAAACGAAGCACCCACGAGCTCGGAATTCGACGCCGGACGTTCCAGGAGCGCGCAGCGGAAGCTCTGGAGCGCGGATCTGAGGCAGAATGTCAGCGTTTCGCCCGCGAGGTAGGCAGATTTAAGTTTTAACCCCCGATCCCGTTTTTGCTGCGTTTTTCTGAAAATTGAAGCCGTAGCAGTGTAGATCGGGTCCCGAGGGTCGTGTAGAAGCCTCCGGATCGCAAAACGGACCACCGGGGTGCCCCCGGCGGTCCGCGGAAGGTCCACCGGCGCGGCGGCCGGCCGCCCAGCGAAGCGGCGCGCGGCGGAGCCGCAGGGGCGCGCCGGCGGCGTGCGGCGGAAGGCCGCCGGCCTGGGCGGGCCGGCGGCGGCCGCCAGTCCAGGCCGGTTCGGCCTCTTTTCTCATACGGGGGGTCTTTAAACCCCCGTATCTTGCAAACCGGGAGCCGGATTCGCGCGCCGTTTGCTGAGACGTGACCCTGACGACAAGGCAAACCCTACGGTGTGGGTTCGAGGGTTTAAGGGTTCGGGATCATGGCCCGGGAGTTAGAAACGTCGTATAAAATAATAATATTTTATTATTTTACGACTTCGGACCGTTGTAACTTCTACCCGGAACGTCCGATTGACGTGCCGTCAGTGGCATTGAGACCTTGATGGTACGGCAGACTTTTTGAGATGGTTTGCGGGTGTTGGTCCTGAGAACGGGGTGCGGGCCCCATGAGGCCGGGTTTTGGCGTTTGCGGAGGAACGCAGCTTTTGCACCAGGAGTCCGATTTTGGCGGATGAATAGTCGATCCTGTGTGTTTTTCTGAGGGGATCGCAATGGTGCTATCCGTTCGACGGGTTTTGGAATCCAGGCATGGGCCCCACCCGAGCTGGCCTTCGGTGAATAGTACCTTTTTCACCGGGTGTCCGTTTTGGACGAGGGAGTAGTCGATTCCTCTTGTTTTTCCGAGGGGATCGTCGTGGTATGGTCCGCTCGATGAGTTTTGGGATCGTTGTGTGGGCCCCACATGGGCTAGCTACGGTGAATAGTGTCTTTTTCACCGGTGCTCCGTTTTGGGCGAGTAAACAGCCTATCCTGCGTGTTTTTCCGCGTGGAACGCGATGGTGGCCTCAGATTTGGCTTAGGAGGTGCGCCATGTGGAGTTGTGGTGGGTCACTCGGGTTAGCGACGTTTGGACCAGCAGTGGTTGAGGGTTCTCCCTTGGATCGTTCCTACGAGGGTTCGTGTGGTATCACAACATACGTATGGGTTTGTGATCCTCTCGATGGGATGTTTTAAACTGTTAGAGTTTTGGTATCCCTCCGGTGGGCCCGGAGTGGATCCTCTAGCATCTTTACCCTAGATCGGGTTCTTGGTATCGTTGTAACTGCTTATTTATGGGCGGCGATCCCCTATCTAGCAGGTTAACCTCATAGGGTTTGTGGCATCATTGGAAATATGATCCCCTATGCGGTGGGCCGTGCTCAGTAGGGTTGTGGCATCGTTGGTTATGTGATCCCCTACTCAGCACGTGGTTTCGGTAGGGTTGTGGCATCGTCGGTTCGATCCCCTACATCGCGAGTTATACCAGATAGGGTTATGGTATCGTTGTGACCATCTTTATATGGACGATGATCCTCTATCTGAGTGTGGAGTTTCTGACGAGCGCCAGATCGGGTTATGGTATCCCCCAGTGGATCCTGGGTGTGATCCCCTATCTGTGAGAACTACGTCTGCCAGATCGGGTCGTGGTATCCCCCAGCGAACCCTGGGAGTGATCCCCTATCTGTGAGCTACGTATATTGGAGTGGGTCTTGGTATCTCCTAGCGGACCCTATCGGCGATCCCCTATCCGAGGAGTTTGGAGGTTTTGTTATTTCAGTGTTGTTTCCTTAGTGATGTTATCCAACGAGCGTGGTCTCTCAGGTGAGCGTCTGAGATGTTTGTTTGGGACCCGATGGAGTGTATCTCTTAGATGAGTGTCATCTGGTATGACAGTGATCATGGGGTGTACTCTCCTGGTTGGGATAGTTGCTGGTGATGAGGTCGGTACCTCTTGTGGCTTTGTGGCATGAGCTGAGTATATCTGGATTGTTCAAGGTGTATGTATGGGCATACACCTGAGTTGAGCTGAGATGACTAGTTGTTTTTAGCTGAGGATGGTCATGAGATGAAGTTTCTCTCTCGTCTGGATTCCCTCTGGCTGGGTTGAGTGGATTGTTGCCTTTCAGTTTCTCCCTTGAGTTTTGGGTTTTGGGGTGCCTACTGAGTATGTTTATACTCACCCCTGCACGGGCTTTGCCCGCACATGTTTGTGTCATGTGCAGACCACAGGCCTTTTGACGGAGTCCCAGGAGGACCCGGAGCAGGCGGAGCTTAGTGAGCGAGTTGACCGGGGTGTTTACCGAAACTGTGTCGAGGGAGCTTCCCGGCGGGTGTTTGTGGCAGTGTTCCCCCTTCTTCAGAGCAGGTTGGACGCGCTTTGTAGTTTTCTTTTGGTGGGCCCTGTTTTGCCCTTGTACTTTTGTTGTTGCTCTCTGGTTGTGGGATAGTGTATGCATGCATTTACTTTCCAGTTTCTTTATCTCTGCACTGTTGCATGGAGGTGTTTGTGGGTGCGTGTGTATAGGTACCTTAGGATAATGCCTCACATGTGTGTGATAGCCTACTCAGCACTGGTCGGCAGCCCCTGGCCTATTGGAGGCGGGCTTGGGGAGTCGCAGCGCGAGCCCCGTTAGGTCGAGTCGTGACAGAGTGGTATCAGAGGAGGTTCCACCTCTGGGATCTCAAAGCATAGCTGTTCTAGCTATGAGTTTGGTTTGGGTTGCATAGCGGAAGTGTTAGGGTGTTTCGAGTTCGTCTTTCAGGCCAGGGACTCCAGTGTTGGTGCGGCGGCCGACATATCCATACACCAGGACTCTGATAACCTGCCTTTCGACTCGGGACATTCGTACACTGGTCGCGGGTACATAATGGTACATGCATCATATAGGACTGGGTTTTTGGTTTTTCCTTGTCCTTCTTGAGTCAGCTCTCCAGATATACTCTTTGACTATGGTGCATCTTGAATGTATTTTAGGATGCCTCCACGACGACAACCAGCGAGGGTTCCACAGCAGGATTGTGCTGATGACCCGCCCCGTGTAGTGGCTGTGGAGCAGGGCGCAGGTTCTAAGGTTGCACCTCCAGGTGGTCTTCCAGTTGAGCCACCACTTGTCGAGCAGCTGATTGTGCTGACGGTGCTGGATGAGGTTGCGCGCAGGCTGAGTGCACTGCATGAGTTCCAAAGGTAGCGACCTCTGAGGTTTCAAGGTGATCTAGACCCCCAGGCAGCTGATGACTGGCTTGAGGCATTCACTCGAGTTTTCCGCCTAGTGAGGAAACCTCCCGATCAGATGGTGGTCCTAGCGGCGAGCCTTCTGCATGGTTCGGCTGGGCGATGGTGGAGTTTGGTGACGCAGTCCCATGACGAGGAGATGCTCACGTGGGCAGAGTTTGAGCAGCTCTTCAGGGAGGAGTTCTATCCGGTGACACTGAGGTCAGTGCGGATCCAGAAGCTTCTGCAGCTTCGACAGGAGATCATGACTGTGTCGGAGTACTCAGCGAGGTTTACAGACCTATCACGCTACTCCCCAGATATGGTTCGAGACCCGTTCTTTAGGGATCGGACCTTCGAGCAGGGCTTACGCAGGGACATCCGAGCAGGTGTGGTTTCCTTGTGCCTGCCCACCTATGCTGGAGTGCTGGAGCGAGCGTTGGTGGTGGAGAGTTTTCTGGATGAGCAGTTTCCCCCTGTTAGCGTTGGGCACTCGAGAGCTGAGACTTCGTCAGTCGGATCAGCATCTGTTAGTCGACAACAAACTCAGGGGTCAGGACGTGGCCGATATTTCAGGAGGCAACCCCAGGATGGAGGATCTGAGCCTCAGGGCTCACAGGGCTCGCATGCCAGTTTTGGTCAGCCGTAGGAGAGGCGGTGTTACGCTTGCGATGGTCGAGGACATCTTGCTAGATATTTTCCGAACCGACGTGCTGCTAAGAGGGAGTCGGTCGATGGACCGCCTTGGCAGAGGCAGCGTCTCGAGCAAGGAGGTCCGCAGGGCGGTGGACGTGGCGGTGGAGCTGGTGCAGCAGAAGGAGGTGGTAGGCAGTATCAGTTGCCACCACCCCCACCCCCAGGTGGACCACGCCAAGCTCAGGGAGCTGGTGGTCGAGGGCGAGGACAGCTGCATGCCCTGGAGGCTATTGACCCAGAGGCACCGCAGATGGATAGAGGTACGCCTTGTGTCTTTTCTACTTATTACAGTAGTTTGTCAGACACTGTTTAGTAGTACTCTTTCCTTTTTTTGCTTGCTCGAGTTTTGTTCAGGGCGTTGATAAGACCCTCTGTGGGTGTTTGTTGGTGAGCTCGCTGGTGTGTGAGACCCAGTTGAGAGTTCGATCGCTTTCCTTGTACTTAGGGATTTTCGGGGATGAAAAGTTCTAAGGAGGGGAGGATGTAGAGACTTGGGTTTTTGGTCCTGTCAGACTTTGGAATATTTCTAGGAATAATTCCAGAGCTAGGCGCGAAGACGGCGTGCGATTCCGAGGCCCGGTCTTCCCGGAATTAATTTTATAAAAATATTAAGTATTTTTATACTATGCACGTGGCGGGGGTGTTATATCTCCTAAAAGGCAGCTCAGAACGGGAATCTGAGCGCACGGTTGCGTCCGGAACGTGCATTTTACCCTAGGCGAGGTGTAAACTTTGCGGGCGCGGGCCTGCGGTGAGAAACGCCACCAAAGGCGTTTTCGTAAATAAGTGGCGAAGTTAGTGGGCGAGTGTCGGCTAGAATAACTTCTGAACGGAGTCTCGGAAGAAAAATATGAGTCTGTCGTTGCGTTCAGAACGACGCGTTTATCCTAGGGGTGACCTTACTTTTGTTCGCATCGGGCATCGGGTCCGAGGCGGGTTTGGCGTCGGCAGGCGGCTGATATAAATATCAGCGCCTCCCCCCTTTATCGTTTCTCTCGGTGTTCTTCACTGTTCTTCGCCACCACTCTGCCGAATCGAGCAAACGAAGCGCCCACGAGCTCGGAATTCGACGCCGGACGTTCCAGGAGTGCGCAGCCGAAGCTCTGGAGCGTGGATCTGAGGCAGAACGTCAGCGTTTCGCCCGCGAGGTAGGCGGATTTGAGTTTTAACCCCCGATCCCGTTTTTGCTGCGTTTTTCTGCAAATTGAAGCTGTAGCAGTGTAGATCGGGTCATGAGGGTCGTGTAGATGCCTCTGGATCGCAAAACGGACCACAGGGACCCCGGCGGTCCGCGGAAGGTCCGCCGGCGCGACGGCGGGCGGCGGAGCCGTGGCTGCCGGCCGCCCAGCGCGGCGGCGCACGGCAGAGGACCGCCGGCCAGGGCGGGCCGGCGGCGGCGGCCGGCCCAGGCCGGTCCGGCCTCTTTTCTCATATGGGGGTCTTTAAACCCCCGTATCTTGCAAACCGGGAGCCGGATTCACGAGCCGTTTGTGGCGACGCAACCCTGACGACGAGGGGAACCCTCCAATGTGGGTTCGAGTGTTTAAGGGTTCGGGATCATGGCTTGGGAGTTAGAAACGTTGTATAAAATAATATTATTTTATTATTTTACGACTTCGGACCGTTGTAACTTCTACCCGGAACGTCCGATTGACGTGCCGTCAGTGGCATTGAGACCCTGATGGTACGACGGACGTTTTGAGATAGTTTCTAGGTGTTGGGCCTGAGAACGGGGTGCGGGCCCCATGAGACCGGGTTTCGGTGTTTGCGGAGGAACGCAGCTTTTGCACTAGAAGTCCGATTTTGGCGGATGAATAGTCGATCCTGTGTGTTTTTTCGAGGGGATCGCAATGGTGTGATCCATTCGATGGGTTTTGGAATCCAAGCGTGGGCCCCACCCGAGATGGCCTTCGGTGAATAGTACCTTTTTCACCGGGTGTCCGTTTTGGACGAGCGAGTAGTCGATTCCGCTTGTTTTTCCGAGGGAATCGTCGTGGTATGGTCTGCTCGATGAGTTTTGGGAACGTTGTGTGGGCCCTACACGGGCTAGCTACGGTGAATAGTGTCTTTTTCACCGGTGCTCCATTTCGGGTGAGTAAACAGCCTATCCTGCGTGTTTTTCTGTGTGGAACGCGATGGTGGCCTCAGATTTGGCTTAGGAGGTGCACAGTGTGGCATTGTGGCGGGTCGCTCGGGTTAGCGATGTTTGGACCAGCAGTGGTTGAGGGTTCTCCCTTGGTTCGTTCCTACGAGGGTTCGTGTGGTATCAGAACCTACGTATGGGTTTGTGATCCTCTCGATTGGATGTTTTAAACTGTTAGAGTTGTGGTATCCCTCCGGTGGGCCCGGAGTGGATCTTCTAGCATCTTTACCCTAGATTGGGTTCTTGGTATCGTTGTGACCGCTTATTTACGGGCGGAGATCCCCTATCTAGCAGGTTAACCCCGTAGGGTTTGTGGCATCATCGGAAATATGATCCCCTACGCGGTGGGTCGTGCTCAGTAGGGTTGTGACATCGTTGGTTATGTGATCCCCTACTCAGCGCGTGGTTTCGGTAGGGTTGCAGCATCGTCGGTTCGATCCACTACATCGCGAGTTATACCAGATAGGGTTCCGATATCGTCATGACGATCGTTATATGGATGACGATTCTCTATTTGAGTGTGGAGTTTCTGTCAAGCACCAGATCGGGTTATGGTATCTCCCAGCGGATCCTGGGTGTGATCCCCTATCTGTGAGAACTACATCTGCCAGATCGGGTCGTGGTATCCCCCATCGGACCCTGGGAGTGATCCCCTATCTGTGAGCTACGTATACTGGAGTGGGTCTTGGTATACCCTAGCGGGCCCTAGCGGCGATCCCATATCTGAGGAGTTTGGAGGTTTTGCTGTTTCAGCACTATTTCCTCAGTGATGTTATCCGACGAGCGTGGTCTCTCGGGTGAGCGTCTGAGATGTTTGTTTGGGACCCGATGGAGTGTATCTCTCGGATGAGTGTCATCTGGTATGACAGTGATCATGGGTTGTACTCTCTTGGTTGGGACAGTTGCTGGTGATGAGGTCGGTACCTCTTGTGGCTTTGTGACGTGATCTGAGTATATCTGGATTTTTCAAGGTGTATGTATGGGCATACACCTGAGCTGAGCTGAGATGACTAGTTGTGTTTAGCCGAGGATGTTCACGAGATGGAGTTTCTCTCTCGTCTTGGTTCCCTCTGGCTGGGTTGAGCAGACTGTTTCCTTTCAGTAGCTCCCTTGGGTTTTGGGTTTTTGGGGTGCCTACTGAGTATTTTTATACTCACCCCTGCACGGGCTTTGCCCGCACATGTTTGTGTCTTGTGCAGACCACATGACTTTTGACGGAGTCCCAGGAGGACCTGGAGATGGCGGATCTTACTGAGCGAGTTGACCAGGGTGTTTACCGGAGCTGTGTCGAGGGAGCTTCCCGACGGGTGTTTGTGGCAGCGTTCCCCCGTCTTCAGAGCAGGTTGGACGCGCTTTGTAGTTTTCTTTTGGTGGGCCCTATTTTTCCATTGTACTTTTGCTGTTGCTCTCTGGTTGTGGGATAGTGTATGCATGCATTTACTTTCCAGTTTCTTTATCTCTGTACTGTTGCATGGAGGTGTTTGTGGGTGCATGTGTACAGGTACCTTAGGCTAATGCCTCCCATGTGTGTGATAGCCTACTCGACGCTGGTCACCAGCCCCTGGCCTATTGGAGTCGGGCTTGGGGAGTCGCGGCTTGAGCCCCGTTGGGTCGGGTCATGACAATATTACATTGAAAAGTTATTCTCTATCCTTAAATTCATTCAAAAAGAGATAGTCATGATGGTCGTTTATCATATGGAGGGAGAATATGACCTATGGTATATATTTATCTAAAATAAGATATCCAGGAGGAGATTGATGTGATGGAGTAGAAATAATTATTTAATTTTTTTAATAAATATTTTCCTCACACAATCTAAATTAAAATGGAGAGGTATGTCCTTAGACTCAACAAAAAGGATAACAAATCCATTATTTAATACAAGTAAATAATCAAAATACTTTCATAGTACACTAATATTTTTATCATTAACCACCAATGATGAATTTTAATGCTTCTTTAGTGGGATGAATTTGAGTTTATGAAAATAATTGGCCATTCGAGACTTCGATATCTATGAGGAAACAGTCTAATGTTCCATCAAAGTTGAAATGGATATTAATAAATATCAAGGGTCTCATAGGTCAAACAATAATAATTGGAGGAAATATTTTAGTTATAGTTGTGTGATGGAGAAATATCATGGGGAAATAAATTTTAACATCCCACTTGTCAAAATTGAGGTCAGAAGCATCCATGAAATTTTCTAAATGGGGCAATGAAATGGATTTGGTGTGGGAAGGAAGCGAACTTAGATAGCGATTGGCGATGGGAAAAACCGGCCAATGTGATATAATAATGGAATGATCTAACAAATCCTCATTATATTGTCAATATTTTTAAATGTAAGGAGCAAGGAAACTATGTGAATTGATTCACTAAGAAAAGGGTTGTTGATGAAAACCAAAAACTACATCCTACAAGGCCTAGAGATAAATGAAAAGCTTATTCCATCACAAATGTTGAGGTCACAACCAATAATGTAGTGGTGATTCTAATGTTAGTTATTCATTTGGGGATAGAAAATCTACTAAATGATTCTAGTATAATGTATTCTTTCATATCACACTATTTTAGTAGAAATATTCAAACACCACCACAAAACACAGAAGTCAGGTTATTAGTGAAGAAGGAAAATGGGTAAATTGTTACATAAGAGTCATATAAAACATCCCATATATAAAATTTTGGGATTAATTTACCACAAAACCTTGTGATACTCCGTTTATCGTAAAACTCTTCTATTTTGGTAATGGATTAGATTTCCTTTTATAGAGCCACCACAGATTTCCGAGAGAATAAAATTACCCATTGTATTAAAAATCAACCTCCAATTCTATACAAGTGAAATGTGGAGGATGAATATCCTTTGGTATCATAATATCAGTCATGGATATTTTTACGCTATGATTAAGAGATTCCAATATAAATTATTGATACTATGTAAAAGACCATCCCTAATGACATGGAAATTGTAAGATAATTCACTTATATGTTTCCCAATGATTGTTTTGGACTTCCTTCAAACTGAGACATTGATTTCTTAGTCCAACATATACCTGAATATTTTAAAATATTTAATACCCTATATAGAATAGAAACAATTGAAGTTTGAGAGACGAATAAGAAACTATAAGAGAATCGAAATAAATGGTTTATATACCCATGTTCTTCACCATGGTTTACATCGGTCCTTTTCATTAATAATAATTATTGGTAAATTCATCTTTATAATGATTATTGTGAGCTCAAAAAAATCATGATAAACAATACGTATCATCTTCTATGGATTTTGGAGTTGTTTAACATGCTATATGAATCCCAAAACATCTATAAGATAGATCTTTGTTTGGTAGGTTAAACTATAATATATTAGTATATGATGAATAGGTAATTATGGATAATGGATAAATGGGTGGGAATTTATATCAAAAGTGAGAGATTTTGTTTAGTGATTTCCTTGGACACCTCGGTAGTGGTATCTAAAAAACTGTTGGATTTACCAAGGTATTTTTCCATTGTATTAGACACTTGGGACACATATTATGTTGTTATAATATAAAATAGTCGACTACAATCTTATATTTCTTTTTACATCATTATTATGTCATTAAACAAACCAAAAACTTGAAATTGTAGTTTTACTATTCACCAAAATATATTTTAGAAAATTCTCATATATTTACCCAATCATAATTACAATTTTATGATTCGAAAAATGATATTTATTTTTTCAAAATAATTCTCTATGTATTATATATTTAACATTTAAATATAAATATCCTTATTTATTAAATATAATAGTAGATAAAAATGCATAGTAAAATTTCTGAAACTTAAAAAACAATTATTTTATAATTTAAATTTGAATACGAGTTTTTTAATAAAAATATTTATTTAAAATAAAAATTATTAAAAATACCACAGTCTATTAAAATAATTAAGTTTTTTATGAAAATTACAATTTTTTTTCAAAAAAAAAATAATCAAATTTTTCATATTTTAAAGGAAAACTAAACTCAAAATGGGAATGGCGGAACAATAGTTTTATTTAAAAACGGGATTATATAATAAGTAGCTAAGTCTATGACACATAACCCCTTATAACACCCAGATTCGACTTAGGGGTGTGGTGTGTAATAGTGATAGTCTCCTGGGGAATCTCGGCTAACATCGCATGAGTGGTAAACTCCACTCACATGAAATTCTCCTGTAGGATATTTTGTTCAAGATTAACATACTTAAACTTGTATTGGGTTGGTTAACAGTGAAGCGCAAAAACACTACCTCCCTCCCATGTTCTGAAAAATGGGCTTCGTACGACATTAATCTACAAAATGATGCCATCAAATCTTCCTTCTAAATTAATTAACCATTATTATTTATATTTATAATATGAATAATAACATTAAAATTTTTATTAAGAGTATTTTTACAATGGTCATAATTAACCAATGGTTAAATAACATTCAAACCCCATAGGTCACATTTTAAATTATACTCACATCATTATTAAATAGATATATTTATATTGAGTTCTAAATATTATAACACACATTTTTGCTAAATGAATTTTATTCAAAATTTTCAGGTCGTTACTTTTTTCCCTCATTAATAAATTTCAACCCCAAAATTTCAACTCGTTCCCTTAGTTGAGAAATTATGGGGGTATTTTTGCCTCATTTTTTCTTATGGTTACCACATGAATTCATCGTATTTTTAGTTCCTCTATAACATTATAAAAATTTGGGTAGTCTTGTTGCGTAGAACATTTTCTCTACTGTCCAATATCTCCACAAGATTCTCCTCATAAGAGAGGTCGTGTTCCAGTTGTACCACCTCCAGCTTCAGTATATATGAAGGGTGAAGTATTTATTTCATCAAGAGAGATACGAGGAAAAAATCATAAACTTGACCTAGATTTGGAGGATGTGAAAGATGATATGCCACTGCTCCTATGTGATCAAGGGTTTCATAGGGGCTAATGTACTTGGGGGTGAGCTTATGTTTCTTCTCAAACTGCACGGCTCTCTTACAAGATGAAATTTAAAGGAATAATTTGTATCAAAAAATCAAGCTCCATGTCCCTTAGACAGTTGTCCACATAACTCATATGCCGAATCTAAGTAGCCTTTCTGCGTTGTTGGGTTACATAAACCTTTTTTATCATCTCTTGCACAAGATAATACCCAATAAGCTTTCACTCACAAACTTATTCCCAATAAGTATGAGTTCTACATCTCTTCCGGTATGGAGATTCATATGGTCCCATTTTAACACTCAAATGGAAGCTATTTTTGTATGATAACTAAACTAATGGGAGATGTTGATCTATTCCACCTTTCAATTCCAATGAGAATATTATTATCATTTCTCTAAGTGTCTGAATATTCTATTCATATTTCTATGAATTTGAGGGTGATAAGCGATACTAAAATTCAATTCGTTATTCGGAGATTATTAAAGACTTCTCTAGAGTTTTGATGTGAACCATGGATCACAATCAGAAATGATAAAATGTGAAACTCCATAAATCCTTACCACTTCCATCAAATATAAATTTCTGAGTTTTTCAAGGGACAAATCTTACATAATAGAGATTAAATGGAATGTCTTGGTGAGACGGTCAACTATAAACCATATTGTATTACTTCCTTCATATTTTTTAGGATACCAGTGACAAAATCTATAGTGATATCGTCCCACATCCATGCGGGTATGGGTAGTGGTTTTAATACCCATTTAAGAAGTTTTCAATCTATATTCACTTTCTAACACAATAGGCACCTTATAGTATTGTCGGAAAACTAATTTTTCAGGTTATCCCACATATAATGATCAGAAAGTTCTATGTACATTTTAGTGCTTCCAGGATGTATAGATAATGTAGGGCTATGAGTTTTATCCATTACCTCCTAATTTATTTCTTGAATAGATGGAACTCATAGACTTGTTTGACATTTTAGTACACCTTCATGATCAATATTGAACTTAAGAAACCTTCCATTATACACATCCTCTAAATTCATCTATAATAAAGGATATTCTCTTTGATATTTCTTGATCTTCTCTAGTAATGATGGTTGAGAAAGAATTTGGGATATATTTGACAATTTACCTTCCCTTATGATTCTGATTTATAGTTTTACTTTGTATTTGATAAAATGGTATCTTATAATACTCATAATTTCCATCACAATAGGGTGTTTACTAATTAATGCATCAATAACTATTTCAGGATGATAATGAATTGAACAATCATAGTCTTTAAGAAGCTACAACCTTGTTCTTTGTCACATGTTCAATTCATTTTCCATGAAAATATACATCAAATAGTGATGGTCTATGTATACATCACATTTCTCCCCATAAATATAGTGTATCTATATCATCATAGAAAAACAATCGTAGTTAGATCCAGTTCGTATGTATGATAGTTCTTCTCAAGAGGCTTCAACTATCGAGATTCATAAAAAATTACCTTTTCATTTTTCATGAGGATGCACCAAAGCCCTTTCAGAGATGCATCACCAAAAATAACTAATCCTTCTCTAATAGATGGTAGAGTTAACATGGGTGCAGTAACTGATTTATTCTTCAGCTCTAGGAATCTTTCTTCACACTCCTTTTTCCAGATGAGCATGACCCCATTTCTAGTTAACTTGGTTACTGGTTTAGAAATTTTTGAAATGTTTTTCACAAACCTCTTATAATATACTATTAATTCAAATAAACTATGAATCTCAGTTACTACTATAAGATGAGGCCACTCCTCTGAAATATTTTTCTTTTAAGATCAACTGGCATTCCTTCATTGGTTACAATGTGCCCCTGGAAAAAAAAATTTGTAACCAAAATTCACATTTTCTGAACCTTTCAAATAGCCTCTCCTTCCTCACATTTTTCAATATAACCCTTCTATGATCCTCATGCTCCTCATGAATTTTTTAATATATCTAAATATCATCTATGAAAACTACCACAAAGTTATAAATATAGTCCTTAAAGACTATATTCCTCAAATCCATAAAAATAGCAATATCATTAGTTAAGATAAAGGGCGTAGTAAAAAACACATAAGGACCATATCTTAACCAGAAGGCGGTCTTTAAAATATCTTCATTCTTCACTCTCAATTGATAATAAATAGATTGAAGATCAATCTTGGAGAATAATTGAGCCCCAAAAATCTAGTGAAAAAAATCATCAATTATATTAAGATGTACTTTTTCTTCTATTGTGATTCTGTTAAGTTATTTATAATCATTTAATAACCACATTGATACACCCTTCTTTATCAAAAAGAGAATAGGTTCTCCCCAAGGAGACGCACTTGGTTGAATAAAACCATTATCAAAAATATATTGGAGTTGTTTCTTGAATTAGTCCAGTTCCACATTTTTCATTCTATATGGCATCTTTGAAATAATCTTGGAACCATGCCTAAGTTCAGTGGAGAACCCTACATCTCTTTCTGGGGGAGGTCCAAGTAACTACTTAGGAAATACATCAATGTATTCTTGAACGATGGTGATATAATCTATTCATATACTTTAATTTACTTCTTCATATTCACTAATAAAATCCATAAATAAGGCCAGGAGTGGTGCTTCTAGAAAATATTAGGTCACAATATATCTCCTTTGAAAATAGCTGGGGGGGTTTTAATCCATGAATACTGATATTTCTTTTCTTCTGCATTGGCTATTAATATTATACGTTGAGAGTGAGTCAATCCCTTGTATAATGTTGAATTTTACCATGGGAATGACTAATAGATTTTGGATGAGAGTATTCTCACCAATGTAAATAATAGATATGCTATATATAGCATATTCTTGGATAATTCCTTCAAGAGTCTTGACTAATAACTCTACATCTAGATGTTTAGGGATTGATTCTATATTCTTTGAAAACATGAAGAATATAAAGTAATGTATAGAACTAGAATAAAAAAATGTTCTTAATTACTTTGAAAGAATAATGATAGTACCTGCCACCATATCATTTGGTTCGTCAATGTCAGTCATTGTAATACTAAAATCGTGACCTTAATCCCTTGACTTATATTGAGGTTGGTGGTGATTCCCCTGCATTAACTTTAGATTTGGACAACGATTAAAAAGGTTCCCAAGCTATCCACATATGAAGCATTGGACTTTAGGATAGGGTGCACCATATTCCACATGTCGTTACTATTGAGAAGTTTTATCTTCACCTCATAATGATGGTTCAAATCATGGACATCTCTTCCACACTTGTAACATTTCCTAATCCCAAGAAAGTAGTTCCCTAAATGCTTCTTCCTACATGTTTTCATGTGGAAAGGTTAAATTTCATTCCACATATACCTTGATCAAAGAACCTCCCAATTTTTGGTACCAATGTAATCTTATTTTCATTTGATCTATGGGACCAATATATAAATAAAAACTATTATTCAACATTCATAGGACTCCTCATGATCACCTCAATGTTTTCATAGTCTCAGTTGGAAAGATCCATCCATAGATGTGGTCTTATTCCACTGAAGAATCTATCAACCTTCCCACACTACATCAAAATCATCAATTCTCATCGGTCTTTTAGTAGTGGTTTCTTAAACTTCCGGTACCTTTTTTAAAAAATAATTTCACAATGGTTTTTCAATAACCCCCACAAAAACTTTTATATTTTTTAAAAAACATGAAACTTATTCCCCCTAGACACCCCTCACCCCCATCAAACCTAAAACCCTCTCCCCCTGAGCCCCCTAAGCCCCGCAGAACATAGCCCCTCACCACTGGTCTGATCCTAATCCACTGAACCCCCTTCCCCCACTAACACCAAATCCTGATCCCAAGCTACCGACAACCCCTTCCCTCGCTGACACCCCCTTCATGATCTCGAACCACCAATACCCCCTCACTCACACCCCAAGCCCTTAGATCCTGGTCTTTATCCACCAAGATCACTCTCCCCCAAACATTCATAGCCACTACTCCCCCTAGTCACCACACCACTACTAGTCCCCCTCCTCTGCTTGCTACTATAAGATCATTTTTCCTCATTTTTTTAGATCATCAATGTAATATTATACCAGTCTTGAGGTATGTGTTTTTATGTAATTTATTCTTCATTTGATTCATTAAGTGATAAAATTATAATTTAATCCATTTGAGATTGTCTAAGCCTAATTTATCAATATTTAACGAAAAATGTGACATTTTTAGGAAAATCGTGTTTTGAATTGATATAGACATATAGCGATTTAATCCTTTTTTTAAATGATTTCAGTTTTTTTACAAAACTCAGTGGATTTCATTATCAAAATATAATTTTCTATTTTAAAAAGATTATATTTATTCACTAATGTTAATTCCACATGCTTTAATGTGTGTGCTGCCTTTAAATGTATTATGGAATGATTTAAATAAAAACATTCAAATATTTTTATGAATGGTTTATTATATTGTATTTCAAAAAATTGAAGGAATTTCATAGCATTTTCATATTCATTCCTTAAAGGTCCTTTCAACACATTAAAATCATTTTTATAGGAAATGAGTTTTATTGGGTTTTATAAAATTAATGGTTGAATGAAAATTTTGTTTGTCGATAAATGAAATTGTTACCAACACAGTTTTCCATAAAGAGCCATTTAGAAATTAGTATTGTAAATTATCTTAGTTTATAAATTCCTGATGAATACTTTACTTATGATTTTCCTTAATGGATGGTTCTTGGTGAAAAATATAATTGTTATTGAAATAGTGGTTTGGGTCATTGAGGAATCTAAGGGTGGGGAGATATGGGAACTTTGTATCCAATGGAATTTTGATTGTTCATGTTTATTACACTTAGGATCATTATTGGGATCCATGTTTCGTGAAATATCACTCACCACTTTTATTGGTCAAATGGAATCCATGGTATAATGATTAGAAATTATAGATTTATTATAGGATTTTAAAGACTCACACCCCAACTATAATCTACCTAGAAATTTGAATTTATTCTAGGGACACTACTATAAAATCGTTCTTCATCTATGCTATAAAAGGCTTTTATTATTGCTAAAAAGCAATGATAATGAAATAATTGTTAAAAGCCCGAAACTTTTATCAGTGCTAGAAAAGAACTGTTAAAGGCCCCATTTATCACTGCTAAAAAGGCACTTTTAAACATGTCCTTTAACAGTGCTATTAAAGGTCCCCTTTATCATCTCTTTTTTTAGCACTAATAAAGGCTCCGCTAATAAGGGTTATATAAATTTATTTTTATAAATCCCATCCACTCCAATTTATCAACACTTCCCCCACCCCATCATTAGTGATTTTTCTAATCACATCCTCCTACGTGCGCCCCTTCCTCCAACGAGTTTCAAACCTAAAACCTCATGCTTATACATCCAACGCCTTTACCACAATACTATACTATTTTTTATTAAATTTTATTATATATATATAAATTTAAATATATATTTTCTCATTATTTTATCCATATATTTATATATGTGTTTATATATTAATAAATATATTTTATATTTAAATATGTTTAATTTATTTATTTATTAAATTAAATTTCAATGTGTGAATATATAAAACATATGTATATATTGTTATATATTTGATTACAAATGAAATTACATTAAAAAAATATAAAATATAAACTCCATAATATCAATATGAATGTAAAACCTATGAATAAATTCAGTCCCCATTGAAAAATGGAAAAAATACCACCATAAATGAGGCTTAAGATCCATTGAATGTTAAAAAAATGGGGCACCTCGACTAAAAACTCAGTTTTGGAAGCCTTATTGTAATATTTTGGCCATGAAAAAACAAAGAATCGGGTCCCCCTTAGTCATGACTGTGTAGATCTTGTCGCAGAATTCAATTTGATTTGTGGTAGAGCCCAAATGGGCACCCTGATCAAAAGTTATAATCATTTGAACTTTGAGTTACATTTTCAACTAATTTGAGATATTTTATCATTTTTTTATTTTTTTTAATCTTAAAATTGATATTAAATGACTATTACTCGGTAACAATAAGTAAATTATAAATTAAAAATATTTTTTTAGTTATTTTATAAGCCATTTTTAAAAAATATATTATATTTTAAGTGTAAATGCATATATACCTTATCTAAAAATTATTTCCAAAAATATATATTATATTTATATAAAAAACTATATATTTATATATTATTTTTAATGAAATATATATTTTTGGAATTATACCTTTATCCGTGCTTGTAAAAAAGCACCCATAAAGGGGGTTCCTTATCAAATCATCTAAAATAGAGCTAATAACCCCCCCCCCCCATCAGATCTTTTTTACAGGCGCTGATTAATGACCTCCTTTATTAGCGCTTGTAAAAAAGTGTTGATAAAGGCCCCCCTTTAACATTGTTTTTTTAGCGCTGTTAAAAACCCCATTTAACAGCGCTGACAAAGGGGGTTCTTTAACAGCATTTTTAGCTATTGTTGTTAAAGCTCTATCCCTGGATAAACCCATTTTTGTAGTAGTGGTACATGAAACGAGGTAGAAGGTGTGCTCTAAGTAAGTAAGCTTGTATAGATAGTAGACACAAAATTCGAATATAGAAATTTGTTGTTATATTTTTATTGTCTTCGATGGTATCACTAATATACCTAGGACTATAAAATGATATATGACCTCGACACTTGTCATTGTTAGTTTTTATGTATCTCTGATCCCTTGATTGTTACCTAAAAATTCAATTTCCACATTTGGACTCCTTTATTATATCTGTTTGATTGTTATGAGGTACATTTTTAACCAATTTATCTTCTTTAATATGATGTATTCCCTATAGGTACATGGTATATACTCATTGATTCAATATAAATTATTGACATTAGATTAGGATACTTTTCTCAATTATTTATTAGAATAATATTTTTATTAAAAATGGATTTCAACAGGTATTTTTTCTCTCAGGTTTCATAATGGGTTTTAAATGAAAAATGCAACTCTTTTACACACAATTTCCCTAACAACTAGACTTTATGGATTTGAATTATCCTTTTTTAAATGCTTCATTATTTTCCATATGTATTTATAGGATCACATAGTAAAATCTATAGTTTTTGAATAGGATCGCATAGTACTATGTATAGTTTTGGAATAGGAATACTCAATCATCTTGAAAATATAGTATCATTAAATATACATTATACATTATATATCATTTTTATGTAAGTTTAGGTGAATCTATTTGATCAACAAGACAAATTATTGATAATTTTTTGTTAACATGGTTTTCTATCAAATATTATTGATATTTCTTTTCCTCTTGGAGATGTTAATTAAGGATATTTATAAAACATATCGGTTCGGGAATGAATTTTTAGAAGAAATATATATACATATTTTAATTTAATCATTGAATCTATATTAATGATCTTGGACTAGTTATAGTGATAAATTAAATTTTTATAGCATGGAATATAATCAAATAATAATTTACTAAGTATTAAGTTATCATATTATTATAAATTCAGCTTTTAATAATAAAAATTTAGTAGAAGAACATCTAGATACATCTATATAAAATTTAATGATGAATAACACAATGTAAGTTGTTAAAATAGAAAGTTTAAGTGATTTATTAGTGAGGTCCCCTACCACTAGTAATGCTAGTGAAGCATTATGTGACATCCCCTCTAGTACTTATTTGACTTTTCTTATATGAATATTTTTATAACTACTTGGTTTACAGTTTTTTCACATCCATTTCTCTATTTTCTTATTAATAATAGTTACATATTTTAATTATTTTTGATAATGTGTAGGCACATTATGATAAATATTTAGATAAAAGATGGATCACATTACCAAGGAGAACACCTTAGTAGGCTAAGGATTTGGAGAAGTTTTTATATTTCTGAATTTCTAATCGATACGTTGATGGGAGAATAAGATGTCCATGTCCAAAATGTAAATTTGGAAGATGGTTGATGAGAGATGAATTTTTAGAAAACTTGATATTGAAGAACATACCTACTCAATATTTTTGTTGGATTTTTCACATATAATCAAACATTATAGAAACACTGAGAACTGAAGTCAATCAATAGAATGATCTACCAAAATCATTAAAAATGTAAAATGAAATGAAAAACCTTATTAAAGATGCATTCAGCATTGAAAGAAAACATAAACATAAAAACATATCAGAACAACCAGTTGAGGGTGATACAAATAGTAATGTGACGGATGATGTTTTTGAAACTATGTGACAACTAGATCAAGATTGTATCATATCATTGGATCATATTCTTGATTCTATAGAAACTAATGTAAGAAAAAACATCACTCAGAATACAGATGCATTTCATGGTTTAGTTGATGATGGAAATCAAGAGTTGTATAAGGGGATTTTGAAATATTCCAGACTTTTTTTTATGCTGAAGTTGTACCATATAAAATTCATATATGGAATTACAAAAAAGGTTATTTCCATGATATTGGAATTGTTGCGTGATGCATTTCAAGAAGCAAAGATTCCTGCTTATTTTTATGAAATGAAGAAATTTTTCAACAATCTTGGTCTGAATTATATAAAAATAAATGTGTGTCCCAATGATTGTATGCTTTATTAGGGAGAGGATTCAAGCAGATATGATTAAAAAATGGTCTTCCTCTAGATTGTAGTCAATGAGTGATGTTGTAATTCTAAATCAATATACTGTTATGAAGAAGAAGATAAGGAACACACCTATAAAGGTTTTTCATTACTTTACTTTAAATCCTCAATTGAAAAGATTATTCATGTCATCAAAAACCTCCAAACATGCATAGTCAAATTTCGTATATGATAACAATGATGGGTTAATGTAACATCTATGAGATTCAAATTTAGGGAAGAAATTTGATTCCTTAAATCTAGATTTCCCATCTGATCCTAGGAATGTTTTATTGGGATTGGATTGCAATGGATTCAACTCTTTTTTGAATTTTAGTACATGTTATAGCATTTGGATGGTTGTTTTGATCCCTTACAATATACCTCCATGGATGTGTATGAAACAAAAATCTTTTATCATTTTGAGGATTATTCATGGAAAAAAATTTATTGGAAATGATATTATTGTATACTTTTAGTCTTTAATTGAAGAATTATAGGAGTTATGGAGCAAATTTGTTGATACATATGATGTATCTTCTAGAACAATGTTTAAAATGAATGTCTCTCTTATGGGGACCATTGGTGACTTCCCTGGACTTGGGAATTTATTTGGTTAGAAAACCTATATGGTTTTGGCTTGTCCTATTTGTAACGTAGATTTTGATCCCTAATTACTACCTCAGAGTAGAAAATGGTGGTTATTTTGTCATCAAATATTTATTAGTGCATCTCATATATTTTGTTTGAACAAGTAAAAATTCAATGGATCTATTGATCGTATAACACCTTCGAAGTTATTGACAGATTCTGAAATATTGACAGAACCTGGATATTTTGAAACCAAATTTGGGAAGGTGTATCATTTGAATGGTAGTGGGAAATGAGTTCTAAGTGACTCATCAAGTGAAATCAGGACGCAACAATTGAAGAAAAAAATCTTAATCTTCAAACATACATATTATGAATTTAATTTTTTGTGGAATTATATTGATGTGATTCTTATTGATAAGAATATTTTTGATTATTTGATATTTAAATTTCTTAATGAGCATGGAAAATTGAGGCATCATTTCAATTCTTGAAAAGACTTATAAACAATAAACATAAAGTGTGATCTATGGACATATG
Organism: Viscum album; assembly: GCA_963277665.1. Taxonomy (NCBI): domain Eukaryota; kingdom Viridiplantae; phylum Streptophyta; class Magnoliopsida; order Santalales; family Viscaceae; genus Viscum; species Viscum album. The sequence goes on along the minus strand of OY728136.1, from coordinate 625,928,562 downwards.
AGAATGGAAAGTATGCTCCGAAAATTCTTGCAATGAAAAATAGGGATAAAGATACATTCCTTTCAATTTTAAAACATATCAATGTATTTTATGGTTATTCAAGTAACGTCTCAAGGTGTGTTGACCTAATACACTATAGGTTATACGGATTGAAAATTCACGATTCACATATTTTGTTACAGTAGATTCTACCATTGGTATTGTGTAAATTATTACCTGAAAAGGTTACTGCTGTTATACACAAATTTTGAATAATAATTAAATAACTATGTGAGAAAACTCTAAAACCATTTGAGATTGAAAACCATTAGAAGATGTTTTTTACAGTTTGTGCAATGGAGATGATCTTTTCTCCTTATTTTTTTACAATCATGATATATTTAACTGTGAATTTGGTTGTGGAAGCTAAAATAGGAGGCATCGTATATTATCGATGGATGTATCCAATTGAGATATAATTTACATATGTGTTTTTCATTTAAGTAAAAAATTATTGGTCTTTAAATAAAAAATTATGTTTTTTCTTTTATTTCACATATATCTTGAACATCTGAAATCATACATAAAAAATAAATATATTCTTGAAGGATCTATTTCAAAAGATGTCTGGAATAAGATTCCATTAACTATTGTTCTAGATACTTTGATGATATTGAGATAAAATTAAATTTAGTTGGATGTGTTGATGAAAAATCAACTCAATTTCAAGTACATTGGAAATCAAAAATCTTTCCTGCAATTCGCTGATCAGTTTAGAGGAGCTCAAATGTTACACTAACGGAAACAAAATTATTAAATGCACATAGATATGTGCTTCTAAATAGTGAAATTGTAGATCTAGTTATTGAAAGAGTTGAGTATATAAACAAAAAGACGAATGAGAGTCTGAACATAAAATGAGAAATATATAAGAAAAACTATTAATAAAGAGCTTGTAAAATGATCTTTAAGAAGTGTAATTTCATAAATATTTCAATCAATACATATATTATGTTGACACACATATTTTTTAAATCTAATAATATATATTAATATTTTTAGACCATGAATACTAATACTTGGTATAATTTTTCCAAATATTTGAAGTCTCTTGCTCGAGGTCCTCTAAAACAGGCTAGAAATTTCAACACTTAAAATGTGAGTGACTTTAAATTTCATACAGTCAATCAAGAAGAGGGTTTGAAAAAACATAATAGTGATATATTTAGGTTTTTTAAAGTGGGGTACTGTGGAAAGTTGAATGATATTATCAAATTAAACTACTAAATAAATTTTTTAGTTGTTTTATTCAAATTCAATTAGGTCGATTTTATCAGCGGTGTTAAAAGAGATTCCTTGTAATTTAATTCTGTGAACTTCTCTCACTTGGTGGATGTTGGTGACTATGAATTATATTTTCGGTATATAATTTCATCGTAGGTGAAAATGGTATATTATGTGGTAGATTTCATGGATGAATGGTATAGTGTAGTTGCTCAAGTAAAACAAATATACATTTACGATATGGGTTATGAAGTGGAAGATATGACCTATCACATTGAGTCTTGTCAATAGAAAGAAGATAACTTATATGTCCATAATGATATTGAAAATATTAGTCTTACAAGGGTGGATGAAGTAGATAAAGTAATTATGGAGTAGGAAGATTACATGATTGAAGGATAATATGATTTTATGTACATTAATCTATTCATTTATCAACCACTAATGTCATTTGTGTAGTCATTCATTATTATAGTTATGTATATTTTGTTTTTTAGTACTGTGCATTTTTTATAATTTCTAATTTTGTCTCCATGAATTTTTTGAAATATATGTTTTGAAGAAACTGTTATTTGATTAAATGACATTAATTCCAAGGAGGAAATGTTATATTGATACCATTCAAACCTCAGTAGTGAGGAAGCATGACACTTTTGGTTTATTATAAGGATATTATAGGGTGACTATTATAGGTACAAATTTTAAAATGAATAATGTTATTTCATCTTTTTATACCACTAACTGTTTTTTTTTTCAAAAAATATTGAAACAATAATACAACGAAGAAAAATTTGAAATGTTCATATGTCTGGAATCTGAACAGACTAAAGCTATTTGTCCCATTTGACTGTTATGTGGTCTATAAAGATGATTCCTTGAGATTAATTTGCCAAATTCTAGGCCAGCTGGTAGTGGAGTTGGTTACCCTTTTGATTATGTATGATTATTATAGACATATCCATTCATCATGGAAAATAATTTTTTTGATTCATAGATAATGGAAATTTTAATACATTTTGGTGTAATTGAATTCATTGTGTTATTAAATTCTAATATTTTCATAATCAAACACTTTTAAAGATGTTTTTTCACTTTCCTGTTGCTTATGTTGTAGCAAAAACTTGGACACTGAAATCATTGGTTGATTTATATCAGAAGATTACTGGATCTCCCCTCGTGATATTGCATCGATAATTGGTGATGAGTAGGTAAGTCACATAACTTCAAAATCATTTAATTCATAAAATTTTATTGGTTTTAAGTTTAAATATAAATATACAACACTATTTAATTTTTAATATAATTTTTTTATTGGTTCCAGTAGTATGAAGTATATATGGAGATGAAGATGGTGATTGAGATGGAGAGCGTGAAAAGAAAAATTTATTGAGCAGTGATTAGTGGTTTTTTGATGTCATGGAATAATATATAGTGAGAGGGTTTGTTGATGTATTATTTGTGACATAGACATAAAACCATTTACGGTTGGATGTAAACTAATATAATTTTTTATGCAAGATTTTTCCTATATGTGTGATTTTGTGTGCATGTAATAGGTATTTTTTTGATACTGGTAGCTGATATGCTTGGTTTGATTTTTTTTCAAGGTAGTTCTGGGGCTGCACAATTTGCAGTTGGAATTTTTTTGTAAATAAACATTTAGCGGTGGTTTGAACTGATCCTATATATGGAATATTTTTATTCACATTTTTTAAAACTACCACTATAAGATGTATTTTTATATGGTTAAAATGTCACTAATTATGATGCACTACTATTTATCAACGGTAGGTGGGGGAAATTTTTTGGGATTTAGTAGTGGTTTAAAACCACTCCTAAATCATCACTCCCCCCCAGAAACTACCAAAAAAATAAAATAATCATCGCTAAATACACTCTCTAGGATGATTAACAAAAATTGATACTAAATGGAAGAAAATAATTCATATTGGATGCTAATGTATGATTTAGTGGTGCTTTTTTGAAACCATCACAGAACCATATAGCGGTGGTTTAAACCTCTACCAAATCAAAGAAAAAACGCTGCTACTCTGCATTTTTCTTATAGTGCCATTATGATCCATCACAGAGCTAGGGGTGTAATGGTTGTGAAGTTCATCTCATAGGACCCCATATATTCATTTTCCTTCTAATTCAGTTCTAGGAATTATTTCTTAATTTTCATTCACATTGAATGGGGGAAATAGTTTTTGAAAAAGGTTCCTCGGAACTCTTCCAACTTCATATCTTCAATCATCCATGTTGTCTTCATCTTTTTCTCCCTCTAATACGTACACAACTAAGGTGAATATATCTCATTCCAAACAATAGAGTATAAAAAATATCTTTTCTATAGGTCTTATCCACTATTCAAAAATCAATGGATCAGTACATCCACTAAAGGAATGTGGTCATTGACACATATAGAAATAAACATAAAGTTATTCCATTTGTAGTGAATTCATTATCTCAGCTTCATTCATGTTATTTACCATTACACAAGTTAGTTGATTCATCATTCTTATGAAGTTTTCCATTCCCTATTCCATTAGAATCTTGTTAGTTCCTAGTCCGTTTATCTCACCATTTACGCAGTTTCTCCTATTCCCTGACATTTTCTAAAAGAAGAAGACATTAGTGAGAAACACATTTCATTTAATAAAATTATAATTTTTGTGTAATTTCATTTCATAAAACTTGATTCCTAAATATGTTATTATTTAACAATAATTACAATTTCTATAAATCATTTATAATGGTTTATAAAAAGATTGTAATTAACCAAAAATGTAACACGTGAATGTTTTTATTAAATATTTTCTTTAAATAATTTTAATTCTTTAATAAATTACATTGAAAGAAATAATGATTTTAAAAAAACTCTGAGATTACCTTATTATAAAATGACATTTTTAACCTAGCCATTAGGTTGGCTAGAATAAATATAACTAACTTATGAAAATGTATGGTGAATTTATTGTCTACCAATTATTTATGAAAAAATATAAATAAATTATATATTATTATTTTTAAATTGAGTTAATTACTATTATTAAATGAAATTAATGAAATATAATGTTATATACTTAATAAAATATTTTTTATATTCATCCAACGGATATTTTTTTCATACGGTTTGAATAAACCCTATTTGATGTATAAAACCCCATATTTTTCATAAGGGTAAAATTATTACTTTTAATGGATAAAAAATTTTCAATTAATATTTTTATACATTAATAAATTTTATATTAATGTAAAACATGTTCTTTGTAATTGTGATAAAAAAAATTTACTTTGGATGAATTTTTGATATTTTCTGTTAACTTTCGAGTTTTGATGACTAGTTAAGATACAATAAAAGTTAATTAAAAACAAATTATTTCATAAAAACAATATATATGGTTAAATTAAAATTTTTATGGTTTTAATGTATAAATATAATATAATTTTATAATTCAATATAATTTATGTCATTATCATTAATTTTACATTGAATTTACATGTAAAAAATAGTTCAATATTTTGCAATGTTCTATCTCTTACAGCTCTTTCTCTGATTCCGACAACGAGATTAATTTTAAATTAATTTCTACAACTTATGTGTGTTGAATTTTGAAAACTGTATTCCATATTTTTAATCATTAGGCCCAGATTATGTAAATAGATTTTTTTTTGGGCAGTATGAATAGTAACTTCGATAATTTTTATTAATTCGGTAAGATGGTAAATATGGTAATTCAGGGTAATAATAATTTTATAAAATTACCATAAAACATTTTTTAATATAATTTTATTATTATCATTCTACATAAATCATTATTCGGTTTAAATTGTATCCATTTGAATCCACTTGGATGGGATTATGACATTTAATTTTTTTTTAAGAAAAGTTAAATATATCAAAATCATATTTTAATAACAATGTAATTTTTAATATAAGGATATAAAAAATATAAATTCTAATATAAATAATAATTTGAAATATAAAATGTCTTTTACCATGAAAATTTATTTTTAATATTTAGGGAATAAATAAATACATTAATGACTTATACTTTAATTATGTAGAAATTAGTTAATTGATGAGAAGTCAATAAAATAATAATTATTAAAAAGATAAAAACCATTAAAAGACCCAAAAAATGATCAAATACTATTTTTAGAGTATATCTAGACTATAATAATCCAACGTTCGAGTTATTTACCTTTTGGATCCTTAAAGAATATTTTAGAAAACATATATTATTTTATTAAAAGTGATGATAAACATGTCACATTTATGTTTTAATAAGTATACCATTTTTAATGATGTATTATACTGAAGATATATTTGATTATAAGTATTCTTATGAATTTTATAGGATTTTTATTTTTCATAGTATTTTATTTTTAATTTTCATTCAACAAATAAGCATATTAAATAATTACACAAACTCTTGTAGTAATTATTTTATTAAAGGAAATATCAAATAAATATTACTAATAATATTACAATAAATATAATTTAGGATAATTAATATGTCCCATGAATTTTATAGATTACCATGACCTCTTATTAATATAATAAAATATATTTTTTGAAGTTATCATATTATTTTATATATTTAAAAATCAATGAATTGAATAGTGTCAAAATTGACACTATCGATTGTTTATAAAAATAATGTTTGATTAAATATTTTATAAATAATAAAATATTTTTCAAAGTATATAATAATTATTATATGGTCTAAAATGTTATAAATATTTTATTTATTGTCTAATTTACATGAAAAAATTAAATATTTCACACTTTTAATATTAAAATATTTGTTACCATAGTTAAAAAGTAAAATGAAAAACTAAGTTTTAATTAAAATGATAAGGTTTAAATTGATATAAATACTTGTATAAAATTTATTGGCTTATTATTTACAACCTTATCTCATCTCATATTCATAATTGGGAAATTTTGGTGGTTTTTGGATGAGGGTTGAGTTTATTATATATTAATATTTCTGGAGTTTTATAAACTCCTCCACACCTCAATTATAAAAGGGAACATCTTCTATCGCCTCTTCATTTCACATTGATCCTTCAAGATCGTCCATCATGTTACCATTTACCTTATAAATTATTTATTTAAATTATATAGGTTCTTTCCTTTTTATAAGATAAACTCTAGTGCTTTAAGAGGAGATTTAGAGGGAGTGTGTCGAAGAAGTGGTAATCTCCTCTACCGATTCTTTAAAAATTATTTCTTATTCTACTTCCACTTAATGAGTTGTTTAATCATACTGTAACAACTCTAGTATCAAATATATGTTTATATTTTATTATTATTATTAAACAACCATATTCCATCTTCTATCTTTCCTACGAAAAATTAAATCACCACGAGTGAGTACGTGCGGCTTACCGTCTCCACGCCGTGGTGTAATCTGTTTTTCACCACCACCATACTTGGATGGATATAATGATGTAAATAAAAACTATATATGTTTATTATAACATTATATTTATTATGAACTATTATACACCATTCAATTCAATTCCATACATCAATTATGGGAATGATATTGTCGCTCGTGCGTAAGTACGACCTGCCATCTCCATGATGTGATGCGATTCATTCTACATGATCTTCACTAAAGCATGATTATAAATAAATTTAATGAATAAATATGATATATATTAGACTAATATAATTATGTAAATTTTATAACTATAACCTAATAATAGGAACAAGACATTATCTAACAAAACATTTATAATAAAATAAGGAAATTAACACTTGATGGATGAGTAATAATGTTACTAACAAATGGATGATAATATGATCATATATAATATCATAAAAATAATTATGATTATGCAATAAGTCAATGAAATTATTTAAATCATTATACTATAGGTTCATATACATACAAAGGAAATCAGAAATATGGTAATAGATAATTTTGCAATCTCATTATTATCCAAGATTATTTATACATAAGTATTTACTACGTTATATTTATCATCCATGTCCTTTTTCATAAATATATAATATTATTTCTATTATTATAAAAAAAATTAAAGTCAATTTTACCCATTGTTAAATTTTTATTTAATGATATGTTTGGAATATTTTGTCATTTTTCTATTTAAGGTACTTTTTGACTTATCCGACAAAAGTACAAGAAGAATGTTTTCTTTTAACTTATATAACACAAAAAAAATTTATGTTTTCAAACCATTGTGTTCCATGAAGAATCCTTTACAGGATTTTAAGGTTATTTTCAAAAAATTATTTTATTTTAAAATTTTCTGTCATTTTGATAAAAGAAAATGTTTTTGAATAAGAAAGGATATTTCCTCAATAATTAATTTCATGTATTCAATCAGAATTATTTTCCATCTATGATGGAATTCATTTATAGGGTTATCTTTCAAGTATACTATACCTATTATTATTATGGTTTTATATTGTTTTTTATGGAATGTTATTTATGAAATCCATTTGTTTTACATGAATTATGTTATGATGGAAGGATGTTTAAGAAACTCATTTTATTTCATCAGTTATTCCTTGATGAATGATTTTTGTTTTGGGGCACACATAAGAATGAATTTATTATGACATAGGTGGGACCTATATCGGCCTCAAATTAATTGGGTAAGGATTTATATATCATGATATGGGCATCATTGGAATGGGAAATGACTCGGTTCAGTAGTATAGGGTTGGAATGGGGAGTGAACTCAATTCAATAATGGACATTGTCCGCTATGGTGGTCTTGAAAATGATACATGACTAATATGAAATGATTTTATATTCTTATGTGAATGCCAAAAAAAATCATGTCTTATGTTATGACTTTTTGGATTACGTTCATTGATTCTTATAAACTTTTATGATTTATCTCAGGGCATGATATCATCATCTTTCATATGAAGGATCATATTTTCAAATGATATGTTCTTATGTATTATGATTATGATCTGATTGATATCTCTATTGTTTACCCTTACTGAGCATCTAAGCTCACCCTTTCATAATTTTCTTTTACACATGTCAGGAAGAAGGTTATTAAGTAATATATATCAAAAAGAGGTATAGTTATGATGAAATAAGTGGGAGACAATGATGATGTTTTATGAACCAATTGTGTATGTATCCCAGTTTCTAAAGACACTATAACTATACAGTTATATCTTATCATTGTTATATTTTATAATGAATATTCTTCAATTTGTATATAATATATATATATGTAAAGTATAGGTCATTATAGTTGGTATTAAAGTAAATTTATAGTTAAAATTTGGAAACTAGTTTGAGAAAACCTCAGTGAGAATCCAAAGGATATGTCAATGTATAGGTCACAATACTAGTGTTTTAGAAATGATCATGAATAACCAAGGATAAAACCTAAATTTTCCTAGATTGAAATTTTAATCTTGATTATGTGGTTTTCCATTATTATTAGTGTTGATCACAGTATGATTCTTGGTTTTAATCAATTGATGTAACCCATAGGGACTCTATTAATTCTTAATTCAATAAGAAATGAAATTATTGTCCTCCTAAGCAACCAAATTTTATGACATATATAATGAAAAATATTTTAGCTATTCTCACACAAATTTTTGAAGATGTGATTCATTAGGGACTTCCAAACAAACAACGGAGGAAACAACATTCTATTGAGTATTTCATGAGGCACACCCACATTCTTTTAGTGGGTATTATGATCCACTAATGGATGTACAATGGATCAGTACAACCCAGAAGATATTTTCAATTAACTAATGTTCATAACATGATAAAATGATCTTGGTTGTGTATCTTTTGGAAGTTAAATCTGATCAATAGTGTAACCTTATCAGGAATACGAGGTAATGAGATGAAATTCAATCCATGGAATGAGAAGAGTTCATGAACTTATTTTTTTCATAAGTAATTTCCTTTTATTATTCAAACAAATATGGAGAATGGGTTCCTTGAACATAAGTAAAAGGATGATGAATCCATTGGTACCTAAAATGAAATTTTTATAAGACATTCAAGCTATGATTCTGGAATTATTATCCAACCTGAGATTAAAAATGATCGATTAATTAGTGGAACAAAACTGAGTCTCCAAATGGAATTAGCCATAAGGGACTTCAATAGCTATGAGGAAATAATTTGATGCTCTCATAGGGTTGATTTGGATATTAAAGTAACCCATCAGTCTTATGGGTTTGATAAGAAGATAAAATGGAATTCAAAGGAAAATATAAACACAACACTAAAAACGAGATGAGTTTTACCTTATGCTCAATGTGTGGAAAGAAAAATGGTGGAAATTTTCTTAAAGGAACTAGAAATTTTTTGAAGTGTGGGAGAGAATGTCATTATGCAGTTGAATGAGTAAGTGATGGGAAAATATGTCTAATGATGTGAATAGAGAAAAGGCTACCCATAATACACCTCATACACTTCAAAGTTACAAGTGCAAGGGAATGGGGCATTATTCTTATCAATTCCCAAATCCAAGGGTTAATGATGATGATCGACGTCTAAAAACTCTTAAGGGAAAATTCAAAGGCAAGTAGCATGCGATCACTATCAGAGAATTAGAGTATGATAATGAACTGTTGAGAGGTACACCTACTATTCAGTCTAAATTTGAAAATGTTTTATTTGATACTTGATCCATCCACTCTTTTATTTCTGGGGAATTTTGTTAGGGTATCATTTTATTACCTCAATAATTATATATTGAGATAGATGTTACAACTCTTAATGTAACAACGGTTTCATCAAAAGTTTATCATTCTTATCTAGTTGAAGTTTGTGGGAAAGTGGTTCCTGAAAATCTTGTGATCCATCATTTAGTGGAATTTTATGTGAGTCTTGGCATGGATTGGATTTCTCTATAAGTAGATCATTTCAATTTCCAAGGAAGGGAATTTAAATTCCATATTCTAGATCAATCAATGATCATATATCAATGCAAGGATGAATATGAACTTCTAATAGAAATGTCATCCATCTTATTGGTATTGATTCCTATAAATGTATGTTATCTATCTGAAATGGTTGGGGAGAAAATCACCATTACGAATACACCCATTGTATAGGAGTTTGATGATGTCTTTTTGGAAAAAAATTCAGGTCTTCCACCAAATCATGAATTTGAGTTTTCAATAGAGCTTAGACCAGGTGTTATACCTATTTCAAAGACACCTTATAGAATGGAGACAATTTAGTTGTTGGAATTGATGATGAAAATCCAAGAGAATCATGAAAAGGGATGAATACTCTCAAGTGTGTCACCTTTGGGTGAACACATTATAGTTTTTAAGAGGAAATATGGATAAATGAGACTCTACATTAATTATCGATAACTTAACAAGATCATTATCAAGAACAAATATCATCTTACCTGCATTGATGACTTATTTGACCAACTACACAGATGGTATTTCATACAAGGTATGGACACTATTAATTTATAGTGATGCATTTTGGTCTTACTAATTCCCTCTCTATATTCATATATCTAATCAATAGAGTCTGTATAGACTATCTTAATCAGTATGTGTTAATGTTTTTAGATGATATTCTTATCTATTCAAAGAGAAACGAAGATAAAGAAGACCACTTGGGAATTGTTCGGAATACCCTAAAAAAGGAGAAGTTTTATGAAAAATTTAAGAAGTAGGAATTTTTTTTGAGAAAGATTCATTGTGGGTTACATAAACCCAAGAGATGGGATATCTGCGGATCCACCATAAATAGAATTTATTGAAAGTTTTTCAAGACCAATAATGGTATCTAAGATCCAAAGTATTCTTTTTCTGGATAAATATTATCAATGTTTTGTGAAAAAAGAGTCATGATTATATAATCCACTCACCATGTTGAATCGTAAAGGAGTTAAGTGGGTCTGGATAGAGGAATGTGAATAGAATTTCAAAGAGCTAAAAAGAAGGTTAGCTAGTGCACCTCTTCTCACACTGCCTTCTAGTGGAGAAAGGTTTTTATTAAAAATTAATGCATACAAGAATGGTATGGATTTTTTTCTCATGAAAAATGTTATGGTTATAGCTTATGCCTCATGAAAATTGTGAATACATGAGAAAAATTGCCCATCTCATGATTTGGGTTTATATGTTGTAATTTTTCCACTAATGACAGGGAGGCATTATCTTTATGTTGAAAGGTTTTGTATTTTTACTGATCATAAAAGATTAAACTATATTTCCACACAAAAGGAGATGAATATATGTCAAAGAATATGGTTGGAGTTTATTAAATATTAAGAATGCTCAATACATCACCACTATATTAAAGAGAACAAGGTGGTAGATTCTTTTAGTCAATAGGACCGTGCTAGCCTATCTATAATGAGGTTCAAAAAAATCCAATATTTATGGATTTTCATAGGATGGATCTGGAAATTTTAAAGGAAGGGGAGAAATGTTATCTTTCCCAAATTAATTTTTTACCATCTATGCAAGTGAAGATTAAGGAGGTGCAGAATGAATATTTAGAGATACAGAAGAATGTGAGAAATTTTCTTAAATTTAACCTAGATTGTAATGGAAAAATAAGGTTCCAGAACTGGGTTTGCATTCCTTATATACAATAATTAAAGAAAGAACTATTGTATGAGTCTCATAGTTATTATTTATGTATTCATACTAGATGTAAAAATATGTATAGGGAACTCAAAGATTATTTTTGGTGGGATGGCATGAAAATAGATGTTGTTGAATGTCTCTTAGTGATTGATTTTTCAGCATGTTAAGGCTGAGAGACAAAAGTCTAAAGAGATGTTACTACCATTACCCATACAAAAATGGAAATGTGAAAACATAACTATGACTTTGTCATTGAACATCCCAAATCATATAGTGGCCATAATACTGTATAGGATATATTTTATCACCTTATGAAGTCAGCACACTTCATTACTCTTAGAGATGACTTCTCTATTGATCAGTTTTCCAATATATATGAAAAGGAAGTGGTAACATTTTATGGAGTGCCACTTTAAATTATATTTGATCAGAATCTTAGGGTTTCCTCAATGTTCTAGTGAATTATCCCATAGTCTATGGATACAGAGTTCAGTTTCAGCACTGTTTATCATCCTTAGACATACAGTCAGTCCGAGAGAAAATTTAAAACTCAAGAAGACATTTTAAGAGCTGTCTCTATGGATTTCGAAGGTCGTCGGGATCAAGACCTAACTTTGGTGGAATTTTCTAACAACAATAGGTTTCAATAAAGGGTTTATATGGCTCCTTATGAAGGCCTATTTTGAAATAAGTGAAGAACTACAACTTTCTAGGATGAAGATGGAGAAACAAAGCTATTAGGACCATATTTTGTTGATAAAATGGAAAAGAAGGTCATATCTATTGAACAACACAAAAGAGAACCTCAGAGTCAGAAAAAAAGTTATGTTGAAAACCAATGAATAGACCTAGAGTTTGAAGTGGGTAAAAATTGTTACTTTGAATATCTCCCTAGAAGAGAGTAATGATATTTGGAAAGAAGGGAATGTTGATCCCTAGTTATATCGATCCTTTTGAAATTTTGGATCGTGTTGGGAAGGTAGATTACTGATTGGAAATTCCACCGAATCTATATAATGTTTAGGATGTGTTCCATATATCTCTCCTCAGAAATTAAAAAATTGATCCTTCACATGTAATAAACTCAAAAGTTGTACTGCTGGATTAGAATATTTCTTTTGGAGAATAGCCAATAGAGATTCGGTATCATTGCGAAAAATTAATGAAAAACAACACCACATTCTTAGTTAATGTTTTATGGAGGAACTGAAAATTTGAAAAATATATGTGGAAACTTGAGGATATGATGATATATAAGTATACCCATATTTTTGTATCCAAGTGATGAATTTCGAGGAGAAATCCGGTTTAAGGGGAGTAAAATGTAATTCCCAGAAGTTTTTACGAAATAATTTCTTTAAATAATTTTACTTATTCAGTAGCATTAATTGGATGAAATCATGAGTTTAAATGAACCATGATATTCCCTTAGTATAAAATTAACATTTTTGTAACACCCCAAGCTTCTACGGTACACTTCTCTTTGAATAATGTGATAGCGTGTGTTGTACGCAACACCGAGTTCTAACACACCATAACCAATCACACTAGCCATTATGAATAGTAATACCTAATTTTTGAAATTATATATATTTTATATTTCAAAATGGACTTCATTTTTGGATTTTTAATATCTAATTTATCCTAAGGTGAAATTTTGGTACTTTTCAAATAACTTTAATATTTTGATGAATAGTGAAAATTACTAAATTTTAATTAAAAACAACTTTTTTAATCAAAATAATTAATAGTGATAAATTATGAATTTGAGTGGTTTTAAAGTATATTTAGAATATATTTTTACCATTTAATATAATGTTGGTCATTGAACATAATTTTACAATTAAACCAGACATAAACAAGTGTCAATCATTTGATAGTCATTATCTCTTAAAAACACACTTTTTGTTTTAACAACGGGAATTAATTTTAAATTAATTTCTGCCACTTCTGTGTTTTGAATTTGGAAAAAATGGATTCCATATTTGGAATCAGGATGTTCAAATTGTGTAAATAGGTAACTTTTATTTTTAGACATTTTGAATAATTACTGCGGTAAATATTTTATTTACCATGGTTAAGGGTGCATCCGGTAAATAAGGGTTAAAAAATAATATTATAATAATACTAAATTACCCTAAAACGTGTCATAACCTTATTGATTGATACATTTTCGACCATAGTTATCTTTGGGTCTATTTTGGGACCCCATGGAGCCACTTTTAGGTGATAGGGACACTTTATTTTAATTAAGTTAAAATGAATACAAAAATGACACAAGCATATATCTTTTAGAAAACAATTTTTTACATAGGGTTATATATGTTGGATTTTCGACTATAAATATTAATTAGAAAGATAATGATTTCCTACATAATGATATTTTATTTATAATTTTTAGAGATTACATAATTTAACTTATTTATGACATAATGATGCTACAGTAATTACCATAATAGTGAAATTCTAAAATAATTGATATTATAAATACCCAAATAAATATAATTTGAGACTTTTAATGAATTAAAATACTTTTATAGGATAATATGACATATTATGATTGATTTAATTAACTTTTTTCGAAGTAATCATTATATTATGAGTTTCACAAAAATCAACTGTTGAATAGTGTCAAAATTGACATAAAAGAGTTTTTAAAACAAATATTATATTATTAATTGATATTAAATTCCTAAAAATCTAAGGATCATCCAAGAGACTTATATCATGATAGTTTCATCATTAATGGACCACTTTGGGGTCTCTTGGATGTATATGGTATGTTTATTAACCATATAATATAAAAATACAAACAGACATTGTAAAAGTGAACCTAATTAACTTAGAGTTAATACATAACGATAAGGTTAATATAATGACTCAAACCTATATAAATTCTATTGGTTGAGTGTTTTTAGACCTATCCCCACCTTAACAGTTAAATAATCCACTTTGGAGCCATTATAAACCGAATATGAATTTATTATAATCTAATATTTCTAGATTTTCCAAAGGTGCCCCTCACCCCTCTTATAAAAGGGAACTCCTAATTCTCATTTCTTCACACCTTATAAGCCTTTTGGATCGGCCAAAATCTACCCAAATACTCTCACAACTTCCATCACTACAACCTAGAGGCATTAGTTTGATCATAAAGCCAACCTAAGGAGCCCTTTTGATCAAATCAAAAGGAAGAACCCGAAGAAGAGGTAATGATTTCACCACCCTTTTCCAAGTTCCTTTCTTCTTCCACTTCTTCTTCCTTTGTTATTACCATTCTAAAATAATAACTCCAGTATCATATATATACGGTGATGTTATTATAAATATGGTACAACCATATTCAGTATTCTATCCACCCTTTGAATAACATGTCACCATACGTGCGTACGTACGGCTTACCGTCTCCACGTCGTGGTGTAATTGTTATTAAATATATTATTATTTGGATGGGTATAATAATGATGTGTAACTCATGTAAATAATAAATATAACATGTTAATGATTCTGTATATATGATATAACATCCATTTAAATATTATTTTAATATCAAAAGAATGATATTGTCGCTCGTGCGTACGTACGGACTACCGTCTCCACGAACGTGATGTGATTCATTCTCCATCGTATCTATTCAAGTATAATTATAATTTGATGATTTAAAAATGATGTTTAAGGACTTTATATAATTCTGGATATGAATAAGATACATCCTATCCATAACAAACACGGATTGTGTAACAAAACATATAAAAGAAAATGAGTAAGTTAACACCCGAAACGACGATAATTCTAAGTTATTATTAACAAATCAATGTTAAAAGATCATATATGATATAATATTAATATATATGATTATTTTATAATTTAATAACAATTATTTCACCATTATACAGGAGGTTAACCTACCCTCAACCATGGAAAAGTGCAAGGTAAGGGTTATTTCACAATCTCTTCATTATCCGAGGTTGTTTATATGTAATAATCTACTGGGATCTCTTTATCATCCACATCCATGTTTCTTAAAAATGTATATCAAAACATTTTTACTATTTACAAGAATATGGGTTAAAGTCATTTATACCCTTGTATGACTTTTTATAAGAGGTTTATAAAGGAATCTTTCCATCGTTTTCCAAACAAGGTGATTTTTAACCTTTTCGACAAAATTAAGGTAAGAATGTTTTTTTAACTTATACGGCGGGTGCGGCTATTTTCCACCGTTATAAAGTCGTCGAAGATTCCCTTACAATATTATAATAATATTTTCAAAGAAAATGTTTTATTTTATAAATATATCACTCTTAAATGATTTTAAAATAGAAAGAGATATTTCTCTAAAAAGAGTTTTGATTTCATCTATGTCAACATCCTTTGATGGATTTTACGCTTATTGAAGTTGATTTATTATGATAGAAAACTTCTATATTGTACTGAAGGTTTTGTGACATGTTTGACTGTGGATGTGCTATTTTTTATACCATTCATGGTTTATGGAGAAAGTATTTACATTTTGTATGCAAGTTTTGATACGAATGTTTATGTTATGTTTAAACCTTTTCATATGGGAATGCATTGGACTTAATATGTGATGGGTGGAGCCCACTATAGCTCCTCGATGCATCGGTAGGTCTCATGAGACAAAATAGTGTCTTGGCATAAGGCCTTGGAAAAATCTTATTTGTAGTCTAGGCACGAGGCCTTGGCTATGTGGTTATGATAGTCTGGCATTATGCATTCCATCATTATGAAAGTGGTAATTGATATTGCTTGGGATTATTCGATTAGTAGAATATCCATGTGAATAAGTAAATGGCATTATTTCATTTTACTTTTTCCATACTATGTTGAAGTTGAAGTTTAAAAGGCTTTTGTTTTAGTTATACATTGCCTTAAATGCTTATGCTTATTTTTGAATGTTTCCTCTATATTTTTATCCTTACTAGGCATTTGATCTCACCCCTTTTCTATGTTTTATTTTTCCCAGGATGTGAAGAAGTAACTTATGAATGAACTGTAGGGATAGTATGTGGGGATATGAGTGCGGAATATGGAGACTATGTTGTTGTAGTAGTTTTTCACTCAATGATGTAATGTAAAACTTTATGAATATATCTAGTGTTTCCAAGGCTACTAAACCAATCCGTCTTTTGAGATTTGATATTTCTTGTGATCATGCCAATGTAATGTAATAATGCGCCGACTCTGGGTAACAAGGGTCGGGGCGTTACAGTTGGTATCAGAGGAATTTTAGTACAAACCTTGGAAGCCAGATTTAGATAAACTCTGATTATAGCATGTAGACCTAAGATGAACTTTGAGGATTAGTATAGAAGAACTTCCTATAATTTTGGTATTGTAGAGATTTTGTGAGTTTTCCGAACAATACATCCCTATCTGGATACGAGCAGGTAGAGGCGGCTCTGGCACAGATGTACCTAGGGGTGAAACCCGAAAACACCGCTTTGAGCTAGACTCAAACAGGAACTGGTGCACGACAACGGGTCTTACTGCACTTTTGGTTACGACACTCCCCGGGGATATACTTAGGATAACTCTCACTTTATTTACAAATCATTATGAAGGGTTTATGAGTATATACTTCCTCAAATAAAACATTTTTATGATTATGGATTATATCCATAAATAGTTCAATTTATGTTAAGTGTTTTATAAGTATGGAATTATTTATTTTGATTCATAAACTGATCTAGTTTATGCCATTGTTTAGAAATGGCGCCTAGTGGAAGAAAGGGAAACCGTATCAATGCACACACTCCATGTAGGGATTTCCCTCCTGCTCAAGATAATTATAGTGGAGATGGTGATGCAACTGGTGCCGATCAGCTAATCACCATACTGGGACAACTCACTCAGGTTATGAATAATAACCTTACCCGTATGGAGCACCCTGATCCGCAGCATGGAGGATCAATTTTAGATTGATTCATGAGGAAAAAACCACCAACGTTCAATGGGAGTACAAATCCCTTAGTAGCTTAGCAATCGATATTTTCCCTAGAGAAAATATTTCAGGCTTTGGGGAGTAGTGAAAGGGAAAAAGTTATCATGACAGTTTACCTCCTCACTGAAGATGCTGATCAATGGTGGTCATTGATTCAAAATATGAAGGAAGATGATGAAGTATCAAATATGGAATGGAGGGAGTTCAAAGATCTGTTTTTAGGAAAATACTTTCCTCGCGACCATCGAGCAGATATGGAAAGGCAATTTCTAAGTCTCAGACAGAAGGAGGATGAGAATGTCACAAATTATGAGGCTAACTTTACAAGGTTAGCAAGGTATACTGGAGATTATATACGTAACCCAAGAAGTAATATTGATCGTTTATTTGACAGGTTAAAACCATTTCTCCGTCGAGCATTAGTCTCACAATCCTTCTTGTCGTACGAAGACATTTTCTCATGTGCTATCAAGACCGAAAAGGAATTCTCTAAGTCTTATGACTTTAAAGCAAAGCAAGAGAAGAAGAGGCATGCTGATCAATTTGGGAATGGAAATAAGGGGAAGAAAGGAAAGGTTGAATATACATCCTATGTTAAATGTGGGAAGAAACACCCCAGTACTTTCTTGATGGGAATGGGCATCTGTTACAAATGTGGTGAAAAGGGCCACCAAGCTCGTGATTGCAAAGGGAAGAAGGAAGCTACCAATGTTTAGTGATACAATTGTCGGGAGATGGGGAATTATGCAAATGAATGTCCTAAGCGTCAGGATAACTTACCTCAGAAAAGGCCAAGGGATCAAGGCCATGCTTATGCTATCACTACTGCTGAGGTAGAAGCTCCGGAAGACATGGTGGCAGGTAATTTAATGGTTTCCTCATGTTTAGCAAATGCATTATTTGATTCTGGATCATCACATTGTTTCATATATTCCCAGTTTGCTAAGAAAATTAGATATTTCCAATTTGATTTAACAAGGGAGTTGTCAGTTAAAACTCTTAAGGGAAGTATCATTGCAAAAAAGTTTTGTGAATCAGTCCCCATTAGAGCACATAAATGTTCTTTATCTGTTGATCTCGTCGTCATACCTATGATTGAGTTTGATATAATCCTTGGTATGGACTGGATTTCGGACTATGATGTGAAGATTTATTGAAAGAATAAAGAGGTTACGATTCTTGATGATGATGATAAGGAACACCTTATCTTTAGAACAGAATCTTCACCGCCTAATTCTTATTTAGATCCACCCTAGTAGGTTAAATAAATTCAATTATTAGGGAGGAAGAGAATGAAATAACTTTGGGTGAGGAAAGGAATGTTCAAATAGAGGATGTACCTGTTGTGAATGAATTTGTAGATGTATTTCCGGAAGATTTACCTGGACATCCTCCAGAACGAGAAGTTAAGTTTTCCATTGATTTAATTCCTGGATCAAGGCCTATAACGAAGACCCCTTATAGAATGGCCACTATATAATTAGTTGAACTAAAGAAATAACGAGAGGAATTGAGTAATAAGGGATTTATTCGCCCTAGTGATTCTCCATGGGGAGCCCCTGTTCTTTTTGTTAAAAAGATAGAAGGATCTATGAGGTTATGTATTGACTACAGGGAGATCAATGCTATAACAATAAAGAACAAGTATCGCCTACCACACATTGATGATTTATTTGACCAACTGCATCGAGCTCAATACTTTTCAAAGATTGACCTTTGATCTGGATACCATCAGTTGTGTGTGTAGAAGGAAGACATTCCGAAGACAGAATTTCAAACAAGGTATGATCATTACGAGTTTACTGTAATGCCTTTTGGATTGACTAATGCACCCTCTATATTCATGGATCTGATGAATAGAGTTTTCAAGGAGTATCTCGATGAATTTTTGGTGGTATTTATTGATGATATCTTGGTATACTCCAAATGCT
The DNA here is from genome assembly GCA_963277665.1 of Viscum album. NCBI lineage: Eukaryota > Viridiplantae > Streptophyta > Magnoliopsida > Santalales > Viscaceae > Viscum > Viscum album. The sequence goes on along the minus strand of OY728136.1, from coordinate 625,908,803 downwards.
ACGAAGACCATGAAAATCACTTGCGCATTATCTTGAAGACTCTGAGAAGACATGAATTATATGGGAAGTTTAGCAAGTGTGAATTCTGGATTTAGGATATTTCTTTTCTTGGCCATATTGTCTCTAAAGATGGAATCTCTGTTGATCCTTCTAAGACCAAGGAAATCCAATAATGGCCAGCACCTACGAGTATAACTAAGGTACGTAGTTTTATTGGTTTGGCAGGTTATTATAGACGATTCGTCCAGAATTTTTCCCGATTGGCTAACCCATTAACGAAGCTCACACGTAAAGGGGTTAAATTTGTTTGGACAAAAGAGTGTGAAGAATGTTTCAAAGAATTGAAGAGAAGATTAGTCAATGCTTCTATATTGACTCTACCATCGGGGAATTATGGGTTTTTTATTTATAGTGATGCATCGAAGAAAGGACTTGGTTGTGTCCTTATGCAGAATGATAGGGTTATTGCCTATGCATCACGACAGTTGAAAATTCACGAGCAAAACTATCCTACTCATGATCTCAAGTTAGCATCTGTGATCTTTTCTTTGAAGATATGGAGGCACTACCTCTATGGTGAAAAATGTGATATTTATACTGATCACAAGAGTCTGAAGTATATTTTCTCACAAAAAAGAACTCAACATGAGGTAAATGAGATGGCTTGAATTACTCAAGGATAATGATTGCACGATACACTACCACCCGGGGAAGGAAAATAGTGTGGAAGATGCTTTGAGCAGAAAAGACCATAGAGTTTTGAACAATATGAGAATTGAAAGGGATCCAATCTTCATGGATCTAGTGAAGATGGACATGGGAATAACCAGGGAAGGCGAAACATTAATTCTTTTTCAAATGGTTGCCAAACCATCTTTACTAGAAAGGATTAAGAGTTCTCAGACCGATGATGAAGAATTTCAAAAGATTATTAAAGCTGTGAATGATGGGATATTGAGAGACTTTGTGTATGAAGATGGAATTTTGAAATTCGGGAAGAGACTTTGTGTTCCTGATATACCTGATCTAAAAAGGGAATTGCTGGATGATGCTCATAGTTCCAATTTCTCTATACATCCTGGGAGCACCAAAATGTATAGAGATTTGAAGGATCATTTTTGGTGGGAGAACATGAAGAGGGAGATTGCTGATTTTGTGTCAAGATGTATGGTTTGTCAACAAGTGAAAGCTGGAAGGCAACAGCCTAGAGGAGTCATGCAACCTCTTCCCATACCGGAGTGGAAATGAGACAATATTACAATGGACTTTGTCATGGGACTACCAAAGACTCCTAGAAGGAACGATGCAATATGGGTTATTGTTGATCGTCTTACCAAGTCAGAACATTTTCTTTCTATAAGAGAAGATATACCACTTGAAAGTCTAGAAAGACTATATATTAATGAAGTTGTGAGACTTCATGGAGTACCCCTATCAATTGTTTCTGATCGTGATCCCCGTTTTACTTCAAGATTCTGGAAGAGTCTTCAAAAATCCCTAGATACTGAACTTCATTTTAGCACTGCCTACCACCCTCAAATGGATGGACAATCAGAACGAACTATTCAAACCATAGAAGACATGTTGAGATCTTGGTCACTTGACTTTCAGGGTATGTGGGATCAATATTTACCTCTGGTAGAATTTTCCTATAACAATATCTTCCATTCGAGTATTCAGATGGCACCATATGAAGCGTTATACAGAAATAGATGTCGCACACCAACCTGTTGGGATGACGTTGGTGAAAGAAAACTTTTAGGCCCAGAACTGGTGGAGGCAACGATGGAAAAGGTGAAGGTAATCCAAAATCACATCAAAGCAGCTCAAAGTAGGCAGAAGAGCTATGCCGATAATCGAAGGAAGGATTTGGAATTTCAAGTCGGTGATCATGTTTTACTGATGGTGTCTCCATGGAAGGGAGTCATACGTTTTGGTAAGAAAGGTAAATTGAGTCACAGGCACATCAGACCTCTCGAAATTCTAGAACGAATTGGGGCTATAGCTTACCGATTGGCAATGCCGCCAAGTCTCTCCAAAGTTCATGATGTGTTCCACGTATCTCTATTGAGAAAATACATGCCTGACCCAACGCATGTACTCACCTATGAGGAGTTAGAACTAGAACCCGATCTGTCTTATTGTGAATATCCTGTCAGGATTCTTGATACGAGAGAACAAGTACTGAGAAACCGGACGACGCGTCTGGTAAAAGTTTTGTGGAGAAACCATAAGATGGAAGAGGCAATGTGGGAACCCGAGAAAATATTGATGAAGAACCACCCGAGTCTTTTCATGTGATAAGTATTCTAGAAATTTCAAGGACAAAATTATTTGAAGGAGGGGAGAATGTAACACCCCAAGCTTCTATGGTACGCTTCTCTTTGAATAATGTTATAGCGTGTGTTGTACGCAACCCTGAGTTCTAACACACCATAACCAATCACACTAGCCGTTATGAATAGTAATACCTAATTTTTGAAATTATATATATTTTATATTTCAAAATGGACTTCATTTTTGGATTCGGAATATCGAATTCAGCCTAAGGTGAAATTTTGGTACTTTTCAGTTATCTTTAATATTTTGATGAATAGTGAAAATTACTAAATTTTAATTAAAAACAACTTTTTTAATCAAAATAATTAATAGTGATAAATTATGAATATGAGTGGTTTTAAAGTATATATAGAATATATTATTACCATTTAATATAATTTTGGTCATTGTACATAATTTTACAATTAAACCAGACATAAACAAGTGTCAATCTTTTGATAGTTATTATCTCTTAAAAACACGCTTTTTGTTTTAACAACGAGAATTAATTTTAAAATAATTTCTGCCACTTCTGTGTTTTGAATTTGGAAAAAATGGATTCCATATTTGGAACCAGGATGTTCAAATTGTGTAAATAGGCAACTTTTATTTTTAGACATTTTGAATAATTACTGCGGTAAATATTTTATTACCATGGTTAAGGGTAAATCCGGTAAATAAGGGTTAAAAAATAATATTATAATAATAATAAATTACCCTAAAACGTGTCCTAAACTTATTGGTTGATACATGTTCGACCATAGGCATCTTTGGGTCTATTTTGGGACCCCATGGAGCCACTTGTAGGTCATAGGGACACTTTATTTTAATTAAGTTAAAATGAATACAAAAATGACACAAGCATATATATTTTAGAAACAAAAATTTTACATAGGGTTATATATGTTGGATTTTCGACTATAAATATTAATTATAAAGATAAAATTATTTCCTACATAATTATATTTTATTTATAATTTTTATAGATTACATAATTTAATTTATTTATGACACAATGATGCTGCAGTAATTACCATAATAGTGAAAATTTAAAATAATTGATATTATAAATACTCAAATAAATATAATTTGAGACTTTTAATGAATTAAAATAATTTTCTAGGATAATATGACATATTAGGATTGATTTAATTAACTTTTTTCGAAGTAATAATTCTATTATAAGTTTCACAAAAATCAACTATTGAATAGTGTCAAAATTGACATAAAACAGTTTTTAAAACAAATATTATATTATTAATTGATATTAAATTCATAAAAATCTAAGGTTCGGCCAAGAGACTTATATAATGATAGGTTCATCATTAATGGACCACTTTGGGGTCTCGTGGATGTATATGGTAAGTTTATTAACCATATAATATAAAAATACAAAGACACATTGTAAAAGTGAAGCTAATTAACTTAGAGTTAATACTTAAAGATAAGGTTAATATAATGACTCAAACCAGTATAAATTCTATTGGTTGAGTGTTTTTAGACCTATACCCACCTTAAAAGTTAAATAATAAACTTTGGAGCCATTATAAACCGAATATGAATTTATTATAAACTAATATTTCTAGCTTTTCCAAAGGTGCCCCTCACCCCTCTTATAAAAGGGCACTCCTCCTTCTCATTTCTTCACACCTTCAAAGCCTTTTGGTTCGGCCAAAATCTACCCAAATACTCTCTCAACTTCCATAACTACAACCTAGAGGCCTTATTTTGATCATAAATCCAACCTATGGATCCCTTTTGATCAAATCAAAAGGAAGAACCCGAAGAAGAGGTAATGATTTCAACACCCTTTTCCAAGTTCCTTTCTTCTTCCACTTCTTCTTCCTTTGTTATTACCATTATAAAATAATAACTCCAGTATCATATATATACTGTGATGTTATTATAAATATGGTACAACCATATTCAGTATTCTATCCACCCTTTGAATAACATGTCACCATACGTGCGTATGTACGACTTACCGTCTCCACGTCGTGGTGTAATTGTTACTCAATATATTATTATTTGGATGGGTATAATAATGATGTGTAAATCATGTAAATAATAAATATAACATGTTAATGATTATTTATATATGATATAAAATCCATTTATATATTATTTAAATATCAAAATAATGATATTGTCGCTCGTGCGTACGTACGGACTACCGTCTCCACGAACGCAATGAGATTCATTCTCCATCGTATCCATTCAAGTATAAATATCATTTGATGATTTAAAAATGATTTTTAAGGACTTGATATCATTCTTGATATGAATAAGATACAACCTATCCATAACAAACATGGATTATGTAACAATACATATAAAAGAAAACGAGTAAGTTAACACCCGAAATGACGATAGTTCTAAGATATTATTAACAAATCAATGTTAAAAGATCATATATGATATCATATTAATATATATGATTCTTGTATAATTTAATAACAATTATTTCACCATTATACAGTAGGTTAAAATACCCTCAACCAAGGAAAAGTGCAAGGTAAGGGTTATTTCACAATCTCTTCATTATCCAAGGTTGTTAATACGTAATAATCTACTGGGATTTCTTCATCATCCACATCCATGTTTCTTAAAAATGTATCTAAAAACATTTTTACTATTTACAAGAATATGGGATAAAGTCATTTATACCCTTGTTTGACTTTTTATAAGAGGTTTATAAAGGAATCTTTCCGTCGTTTTCCAAACAAGGTGCTTTTTAACCTTTTCGACAAAATTAAGGTAAGAATGTTTTTTTAACTTATACGGAGGGTGCGGCTATTTTCCGCCATTATAAAATCGTCGAAGCTTCCCTTACAATCTTATAAGAATATTTTCAAATAAAATGATTTATTTTATAAATATATGACTCTTAAATTATTTCAAAATAGAAAGAGATATTTCTCAAAAAAGAGTTTTGATTTCATCTATGTCAACATCCTTTGATGGATTTTACGCTTATTGAAGTTGATTTATTATGATAGAAAACTTCTGTACTGTATTGAAGGTTTTGTGATATGTTTGACTGTGGATGTGCTATTTTTTATACCATTCATGGTTTATGGTGAAAGTATTTACATTTCGTATGCTATTTTTAATACGAATGTTTATGTTATGTTTAAACCTTTTCATATGGGAATGCATTGGACTTAATATGTGATGGGTGGAGCCCGCTATAGCTGCTCGATGCATCGGTAGGTCTCATGAGACAAACTAGTGTCTTGGAACAAGGCCTTGGAAAAATCTTATTTGTAGTCTTGGCATGAGTCCTTGGCTATGTGGTTATGATAGTCTGGCATTATGCATTCCATCATTATGAAAGTGGTTATTGATATTACATGTGATTATTCGATTAGTAGAATATCCATGTGAATAAGTAAATGGTATTATTTCATTTTACTTTTTCCATACTATGTTGAAGTTCAAGTTTAAAATTCTTTTGTTTTAGTTATACATTGCCTTAAATGCTTATGCTTATTTTTGAAAGTTTCCGCTATATTGTTATCCTTACTGGGCATTTGAGCTCACCCCTTTTCTATGTTTTATTTTTCCCAGGATGTGAAGAAGTAAGTTATGAATGACCTATAGGGATTGTATGTGGGGATATGAGTGTGGAATATGGAGACTATGTTGTTGTAGTAGTTTTTCACTTTATGATGTAATGTAAAACATTATGAATATATCTAGTGTTTCCAAGGCTACTAAACCAATCGGTCTTTTGATATTTGATCTTTATTGTGATCATGCCAATGTAATGTAATAATGCACCGACTCTGGGTAACTAGGGTCGGGGCGTTACAATTTTAACCTAGTTGTTATGTTAGCGTTAATAAATATAACTAACTTAAGAAAATGTTTGGTGCATTTATTGGCTATTAATTATTTATGAAAGAAATATAAACCAATTGTATATTTTTATTTTTAAATAGAGTTAATTAATATTATTAAATGAAATTAATGAAATATATATGTTATATACTTAATATAATATTTTTTATATTCATCTAATAGATTTTTTGTCATAGGGTATGAATAAACCCTATTTGATGTATAAAAATCTATATTTTTTAAAAGGGAAAATTTCCACTTTTTAATGGAGAACCCCTTTTAAATTAAGATTTTGACAAATTAATAATTTTTATATGAAAACATAAACATTTTATTTGGAATCCAAATATAAAAATTTACTTTGGATGTTTTTTTATATTTTTTATAACTTTCATGTTTCGATTAATAGAAAAAATCCACTAAATTTTTATTAAGAACAATTTTCTTCATCAAAATAATTTATACAGATAAATTATAACATTGAATGGTTTTAAATTATAAATAGAATATATTTTTATTATTTAATATAATTTATGTTATTAGCATAAATTTTACATTTAATTTAGATGTAAAAACATATCAATCTCTTACAATGTTTGAACTTTTACAACCCATTCTCTCTTTCTGAAAACGTGATTAATTTTAAATTAATTACGGAAAATTCTATTTTTTGAATTTTGAAAATTTTATACAATATTTTTAATCAGTAGTTCGAAATTATTTAAATATCTTTATTTTATTTTTTTCAATTATGAATAGTATCATCGGTAATTTTTATTAATTCGGTAAGAGGGTAAATCGGGTCACTAAGAGATGAATAATATTATAAAATTACCATAAAACTTGTCTTAATATCATTGTATGAATATGGTTTTACCTATATCATTATTTAGTGGAAATGGTATCCATTATAATCCACTTGGATGAGATTAAGACATTTAATTTATTTTATTTAAATAAAAGTAAAATATGTTTTACTCAAATTTTAATAACTATATCATTTTTAATATAAATTCATATAGAAGGTAAATTTTAATATAAATACTCATTTGAAATCTAATTTTTTTATTTATCACGATAATTTATTTTTAATTTTTATTAAATAAATAATTACCTTAAATACATATACTTTGATGATGAAAAATTATTTAATTAATGAGAAATCAATAAAATTATTATTATTAGAATTATAATAACCATTAAAAGACCAAAACAATTTACCATATATTATTGGTCTAGTATATATCAATAATAACCATCCAATGGTAGAGTTATTGACCATTTGGAGCCTTATAAAAGAGATTATGACACTTATTTTATTTTATTTAATGTGTGGATAAACATGTCACATTCATGTTTAAATAAGTATATAATTTTTTATAAAGGATTCTATAGAATATATATTATATTATATGTATTATTATGAATTATGGAGGTTTATATTTTTCATAGTATTTTCTTTTTAATTTTTATTCCAAAAATAAGAATATTAAATCATTGCACAAACAGTTGTAGTGATTATTTTAGTAAGAAAAATATCAAATAAATACTATTAAAATTATTAAAATAAATATAATTTTGGAAAAATAATGTCTAAAATGAATTTTATAGATGACATTGATTTCTTATGAATATAATAAAATAGGTGGTTTAATTTTACCTTGTTATATTAATATTTTTTAAATTCAATGAATTGAATAGTGCCAAAATTGCCACTATTCATTGTTTATCAAAATAATGTTTGATTAAATTATTTTAGAATAAAAACACATTTTTAAAGATAAATAATTATTATTATATGGTATAAAATTTTATAAATTATTTATTTATGGTCTCATTGATATCCAATAAGTAAATATTACACCCTTTTAATATTGATATATTTGTTACCCTAGTTAAAAAGTAAAATGAATAACTAAGTGTTAATTAAAATGATAAGGTTTAAATTGATATAAATACATGTCTAAAATTTAGCGGTGGATTCTATTACAACCTTATCTCATCTCATCTTCTAAATTGGTACATTTTTTTGTTTTTTTGTGTGTGGTTTGAGTTTATGATAAATTTATATTTCTGGAGTTTCCAAAAGTGCCCCTCACCTCAATTATAAAAGGGAACCTCCTCTATCACCTATTCAATTCACATTGATCCTTCAAGCTCATATATACCCTTAAAATTTCCCTTATAAACATAACTAGTTAAATTCTATAGGTCTTGGTATTCTTAAAATAGAAACTCTAGTTTTTTATGTGGAGATTTAGAAGGAGCACATCGAAGAAGATGTAATCTCCTCTGTCGGTTCCTTGAAACAACTATATTATTATACTTAATATTCATGATTTGTTTAATTATAAAGTAATAACTCTAGTATAAATATTATTTTGATATTATATTGTTATTATGAAACAACCATATTCCATCTTCTATCCATCCTATTAAAAATGAAATCACCACATGTGCCTACTTACGGCTTACCATCTCCACATCGGGGTGTAATATGTTTTTCACCACCAACATACTTGGATGGGTATAACAATGGAAATAATAAAAATATATGATTATTATAACAAGATATTGATTCTAAAAAATTTTACACTGTCCATTTCAATACCATTCAACAATTATGGGAATGATATCGTTGCTCGTACGTACGTACGACCTATCCTCTCCACAATGCGATGAAATTCATTCTACATGATATTATTTAAAGAATTATTATATAAATTAATTGAAGAAATAAATATGATATATATTATTCTAATATAATTCTATAACTAATATAACTATATCTTAACACTATGAATAAGAACTTATCTGAAAAAACATGCATAAGAAAATAAAGAAGTTAACACCTGATGGATAAGTAATATTGTTAATAACAAATAGATGATAATATGATCATATATGATATCATAAAAATAAAAAAGATTGTGTAATAAGTAAATTAAATTATTTTTGTCATTATATAGGATTTTTAAATACATACAAAGGAAATCAGACCTAAGATAAGGGATAATTTCGCAATCTCATTATTTTCTGGGATTGTTTATATGTAAGTATTTACTGGGGTATATTTATCATCCACGCACATGTTTCCAAAATATTTAATATTAGTTTTTATCTTATAAAAAATTTATAGTAAATTTTACCCAATGGTGAGTTTTTATTAAATGGTATGAAAGGAATCTTTTTTCCTTTTTGATATGAGGTACTTTTTGACTTATCTGACAAAAGTATGAGAAGAATGTTTTATTTTAACTTATACGTTATGATGAATTTTTACATTTTCATAACACCATATTTCCATGAATATTACTTTACAAGATTTCAAGTTTATTTTCAAAGATATTCTTTTCCTTTAAAATTGTGTTTCATTTTGAGAAAAGATTGTGTTTTTAAATTATAAAGGATATTTTCATTAATAATTAATTTCAATTGTTCAATCAAAATTATTTACCATATAAGATGGAATTATTTAATAGGGGTATGTTTCAAGTATATTATCCATATTATTCTTATGGTTTTTTATGTTTTTTATGGAATTTTATTTTTGAAATTCATTTATTTTACATAAATTATGTTTTGATAGAATTATGTTTAAGAAACCAATTTAATTACTTGGTTATTCTATGATGAATGATTTTTATTTTTATGGAACACTTAAGAATGATTTCATTAGAGATGGGTGGGAACTATATATCCCCATAATGAATTGGGTAAATATTTATATCTCATGAGAATAACATGGCTAGAATAGGATATGATATCTTTTCATTAGTATAGGGATGGAACGAGGAGTGAACATGATTCCATAGTGGACTTTCCCTACTATGATAGTCTTGGTAATGAGCCTTGAATAAAATGTAATGATTTTATATGATTATGAATATTCCAAATAATTTCATGTCTTATGTTCTGGCTTTTGGGATTACATTCATTGATTCTTATTAACTTTTATCATTTATCTCATTTCAAGATATAATGATGTTTCATATATAGGATAAGATTTTTAAATGTGATATTATTATGTCTTATGATAATGATATGATTTATATCTCTCTTGTTTAACCTTACCAAGAATCTTATCGCACCCTTTCATATGTTTCCCCCAGGTCATGGGGGATGTTATTAAGTGAGACATGTCAATAAGGGTCTAGTTATGATTAAATTATTGGGGGAAAATGAAGATTTCTTATGAACCAGTTTTTATCTTTCATAGTTTCACAAGACATTATACCTATATGGTCCCATCATTTCATTGTTATATTTTTAATGAATATTCTTCAATTTTGAAGTAATGTCTATGTGTGTAAAGTCTTGGTCGTTATAAAACACATCCCCCGAGAGTGTCAAACCAGGAATGCAGTAAGGCTCATTTTTCATGCACTGGTTCCTGTTTGAGTCTAATTAAAAGTGGTGTTTTCATGTTTTACCCCTAGATACATCTTTCCCAGAGCCACATCCACTTCATCATATCCACATAGGGATTTCTTTTCCTAGAAACCACTTACTTAATATTTCACCAAAATACCATGATGTTTTCTTATATTTTACCTTGTCCCAAAAGTTCTTCATAATGTTTTGAAATCCTATTTTCTAAAAATAACTAAAACAGCCTTTCATACCTACTATGGAATCCTAAATTTCTATTAAATAACTTTTCATTACATTTAACAAACAGATGATATTTTAAAGATTAGTTTCTGTAAAAAAGGTACATAATACATGAAAAGTTATAAATTATTCTAAAAACATGAATGTATCCTTCATTGGATAATATTAATTACATTTACTACATCTCATAACCCGGGGTATTACATTAAATGAATGGATGAGTGTAAGTACCAACAAGGGAATGTAAGGGAAATAGTTTACAAGTAATCCTTAGAATTATTGATAAGAATGTGAAGAATATAATAAAGTCAAGGGAAAAATATAAGAGAGAATTGTGATAGTAAAAAAAACATGAATCATAAAATATAAATGTGGATAAAACAATTAATTGATTCATTCGTATTCATATCAATAGGTTTTATCATTGAGGTGTCAAAAAAATTACCAAGGTTATTCACCAAGCTATCATAAAAAATTTCATCTCTAGATATTAAATTCATTACCAAAATTAATTGGAGTTATATCAAGGTAAAACCTAAAAATTAATTAATTAATTTAAAACACATAATATAAAAAAATTATAAATAACTAATTTAGAATAAAATAAATGAGTTTCATATCAAAATCATAGCATTTTAAAAAGTGCTTAAAACATGATCATTGTGTCATTAATGACCCTTAGAAAGAGAATTATGGTTTTATGTATGTCAATTGTATAATAAAATTAATATTTTTTACATATAGGTGAATAAATGAAGAAAATAATTAGGTTTTGGTATTCATATAAAGAAAATAATATAATTTCTTCAGAAAAAGAGAGAAATTGTGAACAGAAAATTCAACAGTATAACAGGTGAAAAACATGGTTTTCTGAAAAAATAAAAATTGTAGGGAAAAGGGTATCTAATTCATACAAGGATATTAATTATGTAAATGGATAGAATAAAATTTAAAGAAAATAATAGTATGGAAATTTGGAAGGCCTACCACAAAAAAGGTAACTTGAAAGGAAAAGAGAAGTTGAGATTTCTCTTTCCTTGAAGAGTGTTTCTAAAACTCAAATATTGGGGCCTTATGGGAATAGGGACACCTACTGAGGACTCACTAGGAGGTAAAAAAATTATATATTTGTGGGGAATAAATTGTGAATTAAAGATAATGCACAAACAGGTGGGTATTTATAGAAAAAGTGAGGGATTTTTTATTCATTTCCTTAGACACCACGGTAATGGTATTTGTAAAACCACGTGTTTTCCCATGGTATTATCCACATGGGACCCATATTATGTTATTATAATTTAAAATAGTCCTCCAGAATTTTATATTATATATTACATCATTATGATGTATTTAAACATACCAAAAACTCAAAATTATATTATACTGTTCATCGGAAAACAAAATATTTTAGAAAGTCCCAATTAATTCACCCCAACCTAATTTCAATGTAAATATTTTAAAAATTATGTTTATTTTAATATTATAATTATCTATGTGTGAGAAAATTAACCTTTTAACATAAAAATCCTTATTTATTAAAAATAATAGTGGATAGAAAATGCATAGTAAAACACATAGTAAAATTTCTAACACTTGAAAAAAAAATATTTTATCATTTAAATTTAAATAAGAGTGTTTAAATAATATAATTAGTTAAAAAAAGTATTAATAATAAACTAATTTTTTATAATAATTATACACTTTTGAAAAGTACAATTTCATTCAGAAAAATAAATTTATCAAATTCGTCATATTTTAAAGAAAAACTAAACTCAAAATGGAAATGATGGAAAAAGTTTATTTAAATAAAGGGATTATATAATAAGTAACTAGGGACTTGACACATAATCCCTTATAACACCCTCATTCAACCTAAGGGTAGGTGTGTGATAGTGATAGGCTCATGGGGGTGTCCTCTAACATTGTTCGAGTGGTAATCTCCACTAACATCAACTTCTCCTGAACTAACTTGAAATCCTACCGTAGGTGATTTCTTTAAAGCATAAAATTTTGATGCTTGGGTTCAGCTTGGTAATTAGAGAATAAAAAAGATTATAACTCCCTCCCAAGTTCTTAAAAATGGGCTTCATACAAAGTGACAATGTTGTATGAGGTCATCGACTCTTTTTTCTCCATTAATTAAACATTGTCATTTCTATTTATAATATTAATTCTAACGTTAAAATTATTATTAAGAATATTGTATACCATGGTAATATTGACCAAAAATTAAATAAATTCAAAACCCAAATGACATATTTCAAATTATACTCACTTAATTATTAAATTGTTATAAAGTGTTGATTATAAAATAATATAACACATATTTTCTGGAAAAAAAATATTATTCAAAATGTTTGGGTCGTTACATGAAGGATCACTTAGACCAACATCTGTGATGGAAATTTATAGTTTCCTTATATTAGATAGGTAATAAAATTGATTTTTTAGATTCTTATCATGATTTTAATTACTAGAAACCATGATTACATGGAATGGAGTTATGTTTTTCTGGACTAATGAATGTAAGGAGAGCTTTAATTAGTTAAAGAAGAGTCTAATTACTACACCTATACTCACATTACCAAATAGTAGGGAAGGATTTTATTATCTACAAGAATAATTATAGAAAGTTATTTGGTTGTCTACTCATGTAAGATGAAAAATTGATATCCTATGGATCCCACCAATTAATGATTCTTGAATAGAACTACCGAACACATGATCAAGAATTCGTTGTAATGAGATTCATAATAAAAATATGGTGAAATTATCCTTATGTAGAGAAGTTTGAAATATATATATGAATCATAAAATCCTCGAGTATATATTCACACAAAATGTGCTCAATATACACCAATAGAGGTGGTTAGAGCTGATCAAGGATTGTGATTGTCCAATCCATTACCATCTTGGGAAGGAAAAGAAAGTAGCATAGTCTCTAAGTATAAAATATTTCAAAACCCTATCCAAGAGGAGTATTATAAAGGATATAATATTATTTTACATGAAAATGATTAATATGGGAATAAAAAAAGTAACTACATCCCACCAGTATAAAATAACTACTTATACATCCATTCTTTAGAGGATCATGGAGGTCTAAAAAGACTATGAGGTGTTATCTGAAGAGGTAGTGAATATTTTTGAGGTAAAAACAAGAAAATATATTGTTATAAGTTTTGAATCATGGATATGTGTCCCACTAGGATTTGTATATATTAGAAAAAAAAGATCTTACAATGGGATAACCTAAAGATTGGCATTGAATTAGTTTTATCTCAATGCTTGGTATGTTAACAAGTCAAGGATAAAAAATATGAGTCTAAGGGTACGATGAAACCATTTTATATACCGGTATTTTTATAGGAAAACATAACCATATATTTCATCATAGTAATCCCCATGACATCTAAAGGAAACAATGTTATCTGGGTTATAGTTAATCACCTATAAAATTCAGTGCATTTAATTTTTGTGAAATAATATTTCTCTTTTTACCAAATCAAGATGATAAACATAATATAAATGGTATGACCCCATGGGGTTCCACTCCTAATTGTATATGACTGAGATCTAAGGTTTTCCATGATGTTCTAGAAAATCCTTCAACAAGCACTGGATATAGAATTGAGTTTTAGTACTTCCTATAATCCTTAGATGGATGGTCAGTCTAAGTGTACCATTCAAACTCAATAGTATATTGTGAGATCATGTGTGATGTATTTACAAGGATATTGGGATCAACACCTTCCCCTTGTGGAGTTCTCATATAATAATAGTTTCTATTAGAGCATTAAAATGGAACGATATGAGGATTTATATGAGAATTAATGTTATACTCTGGCATTATGGGATAATGTTGATAGAGGAAGCTGATGTGACTTTATCTTTTCTAGGACATGACATAGATGGTTTAAACCATTCAATTCCATATCAAATATTAACACATTAGATATAAAATATATACATAAGAACATCGACATGATCTATAATTTTAGGTCATAGATAATGTTTTTTATTTTTATACTTCTATATAATATATTCATGAGGATTGGTAAGAAGGGAAATCTTAGCCCAAGTTACATCAGCCCCTTCGATATCCTTGATTAAAGAATATCTATGTCCAATAGACTGGTAGTCCCACCGAACCTAACTCAACTACATAAATTGTTCCATGTATCACTTTTAAGGAAGAACATACCAAGACACTAACATGAAATAAATCTAAATCTATTACAATTGGAGATAGATATTTTATTTAAGGAGTAGCTGTTGATGATATTAAATCATAGATATAATGTTATATGAAACTAGAAAAATGGCCTAGTCAAAGTGGTGTAGAGAAACCAAAAAATTCTGTAAGAAACATGGAAAAAATAAGATGAGATGATAAAAAAGAATCCTTATCTATTTTAGTATATGAAATTTCATTTTGAGGGTGATATTTCTAAAGGGTAAAGAATGTAATAACATTATGTTTTATAAATTAAATTTCCTTTCCAATGAATAAAATTATTATTGGGAAATGATTTTTTAGAAAACACATGCACTAATTTGGTTATTATGAATTGTTATATGTTATATCCATTCATATTTAAAAGACCATTTTTCATCATACACATTGATAATAAATCCATTGTTCAATGATTATTATTATTATTATATATTAAGGGTTATGATATATCCATTTGATATAGATGAAATAAGCGAGGGACTAGACCAGTAGAATCATACCCTATTAAGCCCATTTATTTGGGCTTATGAGGGAGATAGAATCACTGGTATTTACACATATCAAATCCCAAGATAATATTCAACAACTAGATAATGATAAAAATAGTTTAGGGGAGAAGTTGGATCTAATCATTATCACGAACAAACCATGTTCTTTGAACCACCCCAAAAAAGTTTCACCATCACACATATTACCCTTAGGGAATATGCTGGTGTAATAAGGGGTTATGTGTATACCCCCAACGAATATGAATTTTAATATTTTAATATTTAATAAAATAATGATTATTTTTATCCTTTTTTATTATTACTTTATAAATGATTAAATAATGAGCTTAATTAAAATTATAATTTCTTATGATGAAAAACAAATTGTAATTTACGGAAATAGATCACATTAATCCAGGCATAAATTTTATGAATCCAATAATTTCTATTTTAATGAAATATTCGTATTAAATAAATTTTATTTAAATATAAATTATAATGTAATTTTATAAATTCAAATTTAATATTTATATGGGTTAAAAACAGTTGTCATCATAAAAGTCCATATTTTTCTGTAAATATGCAATTTTTTATTTAAAAGTGGCCATTATTATATTTAAGAATTTATTTTTATAAAATAAATATTTGTTTGAAACTATCATACCAAACTTTCAAATTGTGATTTTTTCATAATTTTTTAAGACATTTAAATTTTTGTCTAAAAATTAAATACAGTATAAATATACGAAATGTGTCATCAGCTCATAATATCCCAAAAGTGATATAATAAATACTATAAATAGTATAATTTACCAAAATAATATTTAACATTTAGAATAAATTGTTTTTCAAGTCATTTGATTAATTTTATAAAAACATAATCAATCATCCAAAGCCTATATTATATTTTATGGTTTTAAAATCAATTCTTTAGGAATGTGAACCACTTTTATATCAGTAAGGGTATTATTTTAAAGTGTTTTATTATTAGAATTATAAAATAATTAAAACCACTCTACGTTGGGTGAATCCATCGGATAACCAATGGTAATTTTTGTGGTTTTGATTATTTTATTATATTCTGTCCAAAACCATTGTTTAGAGAATAATAAATAATTCTCATCTCTTTTCCCATAAAAACATACCCAACCTCGCATTGTTCTTCAGTAAAAAACCTTGGATCATGAATTTACTTTTCCTTTTCCTTCCTATATCCCACCCAAAGTTCTTCCAATATCATAAGAAGCTCCTCCTGAGGTTTTATAAATTTTATCTCAGGGTAAGGGATCCTGTCCTTCTACTATTTTTTCAAGGACCTTATTTATATTATTCCTTTGGATTTCCAAATGTTCATGTTGGGATATGTTTTCACACATGAATCATACTATTATATTAATTTAAAATATATTATGGAACCCTTTAACTCTTAATAATTCCTTCCAAAAATCTTTATCTACCCCTATTGTGTTGTTGAAATTATCCTTCAATTTTACATACCAAATTGTTGTGTAGTGAATACTCATCCCCATTTCCACTCAAGGGTGTTCACCTTGATGTATATATTCTTAATAGACTGGGGAATTCCATGTATGTAACCTTTACTCATTAATTTTGGGATTGAACGTGATAAAAGACATTATTATGTTTTATGGTCTTTTTAGAACACTTATTCAGGTGCACGGTATGAATTTGATGGAAGGTTATGGAATCATATAGCCCTACAATGCATTTGAGTAATGTTATTATCCAATTAGATACCATGTATAGTGCATGTGAGGTTATCCTAAGCACACAATGTTATGATGTCTCGATGGTTGTCCTTGATTTGTGTTTATGATAAAAAATTTATGCTTATTCCACTTTCACATGTTTCATTTATGTTACCTTACTTTAATATGACTTAACATTCAATTTTATGATTATAACCCCTCTTATGTTACCTTTATAAGCCTCTTGACTTACATGTACTGCTTCAACTTATGCAATTATTTTATTATTTCAATACTGTTATTTACATTTCTCTCATTTCTTATGTATATACCTAGGTTATCCCATGCAGTATTAGATGAAAAATAGAATTATAAGGCCATGTTCAAGAGATTTTGAATACATTTTTAACCCATGTTTCATGTTAATATTTTATGTACCTAATTTACCAAATAGAATAAGATCCTGATCTTATAGGATTGTATTATGTGTAACTTTATGTTGTAAATCATGAATTAAAGTGGATTAAAATTTGGATTTTGATATGTTTATTACTTTTTTACCATTTATGTTAACAAAAATGGGGCTAAAACTTCCTTGATGTTTGGGATTCATCATATTTGTTATGACGATCCTAGTAGATTGTGTAATATCTTTGGAGGAAATAATTTTGGGCGATCACTCAATGATCTCAATCAAGTGAACTCTATCAGGTTTGATAGTGATGAAGATCACTATGTTGCTTGTGTACCTATTTATTTATGTTATTTTTATTGTATATTGATTCTATTGATGATTTATCAGTAATTATTTGTGTTTTCTTCCATATCTATGATTATATTTTGATCCTCTAAAACACATAAAATGGGAAATGATAGTAGAGTCAAAGAAATTAAACCCTAAAATAAGAATCAAGAAAAGAACCCTTCAATGATAACCTAAGAAGGAAACCTAAGCATGCATGATGATTAAATAATGGATATTGACATTATCATAAAAAAATTTATGGGTAATAGGATATCTAAAAAAGAGGAATAAGCTAGTGTGATGAGAGAAGATGGATAAATACTAATAAAAATGGAAGAAACCATCACTGTCAGATATTTTTAAAACAATTTCTTCATCACATGAATTCATACATCATGCTATAACCATTAATATTTTCTAATTTTTTTAACTTCTATAAACATTCACAAAAATAATTATTGAACAATGATTATCAAATACCCTTTAAAATAGAATAATTTATTTTAAAAAATTAATACCTAATATGGAACCTCTATGGAATTTCTTAAACCCCTACATATAACTTGAGATTATTATATCTGTAATAAAATAATTTCCCACCTTTCAAACATTTTATTACGTTTCAATGGCCTATAATGAAATTTAGACAATATGAAACTTATTATTTTAAATTAAACAGTCACCCTTCTATATTTTCAATATAGATCTAGATACTATAAATACCATTTACAATATAATAATCCTCAATACTTTGAGAAAATAAGGTAGAATTTTACTAAATTAATTATTATCAAAACCATTCCAAAAATTATTTAAATTTGAATTAAATTCTAAATTCAAGCTGTAAATAAGGCCTCTAGTCACTAAATTTCATTGACATGCTAAATAAAATTGAGTAAATGGGTTTAAATGGTAGTCTGTTTGATTATATTATATCTATAAATTTTTTTACATGATCTAGAGAATTTATATATTCTTACCATAAGTATATAATTCGAATTATTGTATAATTTGAACAGTTGACTACTTATAAAATGGATTATCTAAAATATAGAATTTTCCCACCTATATAAGAATTATTCATTAGATTCTATACATATCCAGAAATTTTATTCTATTAATATTTTATTTCTTCATAACATCATGTTTGATGATAACAATCCCATTTTTTCTACGACATTGTTTTTTATCTTATAATTATAAAGATTTAAATGAATTTAATGAGGAATTGTATTAATGTGATCCTATTAAAATGATAACCCCTTTAAAATCTATGTTGCATACATTATTTGTACAAGATACATATTTCATCATTACTAATCCTAAATAATCTCATGACTTAATCCATGAATATATCTGGTAGAAAATCATATCAATCATATCACATAAAACACATAGATATTGAACTGGAGAACTCTTTTCACAATCTATCATATAGATTGCCTCAATAATATTTTTTTTATCAAAACAGTTATTTTTTCCTATATAAGTGTAATTTAATTTCATACTTGGGATATTCAGAGAGCCACTATGGTAATCTATAACCACAAGAGTTACCAGGGTTCAAAATTGTATATCCTCCCTTGGGGAGATTTCGGTTAGAAATTGAGTTGGTCATTCATTAGTAGTGGTGATATATCCTTATTAGTATAAGGGCATGTATGGAAAAAATATTTAATAATATAATTAAGCAATTTTATATTTATTAAAAATAATTATAGTGTTATATTAGCTATAACAATATTAAGAAATTTTGAACCAAAAAATAATTAGTTTTAATTAAAAAAATGTCTTATAATGTGTTATTTAAAAAATTAATTTCTCAATTTTATAATTATAATTTGAAAAAAATAATATTTATTTTGAAATAATCACCTAAAAATTTACTCTGGGTGAAATTTATATATTTTTTAGAAAATATTGATTTTCTAGTGAATAGTTAAAAATATGGGTTTTTGTAAAAAGTATTTTATTTTTAATAAATTAAGCTATATAAAAGTCCAAATATGTTTTTATATGTTTTAAAGTATTATAAGTATTATTTAGTGATATTTATACAATTAAATTGTTTTTAATCAACTTTACATAGTTTTTTTATTATAAGCATGTTTTGGGGAATAAAAATGGGTTTTCCTTAAAACTATTTTAAAATAAATAATGTCTCTCCATATTAATTAATTAAAATTATCCATCATGGGGAATGTTTTAAATAAAATTTATATATGATATTTTATAGAATAATAACTTATTCTAATTAAATAATTTTTATTATTCATATAGTTAACATAGAATCATCTTTTTTCACAAAATATACTCTTCTTAAAAACCTACGTTCTCACTACGTCTGTGGGAATAATATTAATTTCATTCTTCCACTTATATGAATTTAATTTTAAAAAATAGATTTAATTTTTAAAATAATAATAGTTTATAATTTCAAATTATTCAAGCATAATGTTTAACTAAAATGAATAGTGAAGCCAATAAAAGTTAATTACAAAATTTAAGGTAAAAATGGGTTTATTGGGGGTTAAACTAGAAATATAAGGGAATAAATTACCAATAAACATTAATAAAAACTATTTTATGGATATATTTATACCATTAATCCAATAACCTTAGATATTGGTTCTTTTTTGTACACTTTTAACATATGAAAAATGTAGAATCACTCAATTCGTTTAAAAAATACAAAGTATGTCATCTCCCCCACTTACGAAAGTCTACCCCTTCTCCTCCTCTATTTTCATATTAAAACCTATTAGTTCAGGAAATAAACTACCCAAATAACTTCCCATATTCCCTTATCTCATCCTATAAGGCTTATTTTGGCCATAAATCTAGACAAGGAAGGCTTTTGGTGCAAGCCTAAGGAGGACACTTGAAGAAGAGGTAACGTTCATCAATGAGGGTTTTTTGTTTTATTTCTTCCTCCACCTCCTTCACTTCTTATTAAACCATTTTTATATTAAAAAAATAAATATATTTAATATTAGATGATTATATATATAAATTTAATAAACTAACTCACTTCCCTCTTCCATAAAACTGGTTACAAAATCATCATTCATGTGTATTGTAGACTACCACCTTGTGAAATAATTCCATTTGTTCTTCCATTACCACCTCTAACGGTTGTGTATGATGAAGTATATAAAGTATATATATGATATTTATAGAATAATTATACCTATTGAGTATTTATATCATATATACCTTTTTATATTTCATTTCATTAGGGATATGATAATGTCTCACATGTGTACGACGGATAATCCTTCGTGAAGCAATGTGATTCATTTTTCACTAATGCTAACATGGAAGGTAATAAGGTTAAATATAATAAATATACATGATATAAATGAAATATTTATGACATTAAAGACATATTTATCATTGTGGGTATATAATATATCATTTCCATTTTTACCTTTTCACTCACTAAAACAATACGATATCATTATTCGTGGATGTGTGAACTACCACCTCATTGAAGCGATGTGATTATTGTTTTCATCACCACATCAAAAGAGTGATATATCTAAGTATATATAATTAAATAATTTTTTTTTATGATACTATTATCATTCCTAAATTATAAATATTACTTACCTTCTTTCATAATGATCATTCAAAAATGGAAACGTTACTCATGAGTACATATGACCTACCATCTTCATGATCTTAACATTAGTTCATTTTACATAACCAAACCTCATGATTGGTTTTGATATTATAATTGTTGTATAAATATTATAATTATTTCATTTTTATTAATCTTTATATTTTTAAATAATTAAATCTTTGACTATAGTCAACCTACCAAATTCATTTTTGACACATAAGCTGAATACGGTCAAAACATTTTACTTACATTTAATAAATTATGTAATTGTATATAACATGATTATAAGTGAAATAAATACAATAATAAACATTAAAATGTTTCTAGAGCTTGTAAATAATTAACATATATTTTTTATTCATCAATATAAATAAACATGTGACAAGTCAAACCCAAGGTAAGCGAACTCCTCTAAATTTTATTTCATTATGGCTTATTTTGATGTTTTTCACCAATATTATTTTATGAGGTGTATAAAAATATCCTATTACGTGTTATATCATGAATTTATCTATTCACATGGTATTTAATTTTTTTTATTATTCATTTGTGGGTCTTATGATTTAAATATTTCCAAATTGATAAGGGACTTTTCTTTAAAATAAATCATCTGTTAGTGTTTTCCTTGAAAATATATTTGTATTCAATGTTCATTTTTTAAAATGATTTTGAAATTATTTTATATAGACATAAATTATTTATAAAGTTTATTTTACTTTATTTAAATTTTTTTAAATGAATATTTGTTTGTGTTTTAAACATAATGCTTTAAAAAATGAAAAATGAAGTGTGTTATTTTTAAAGAATATAGCAACAGTGAAATTTCCTACCAATGTCACTATTATTTGATTTATAGATTCCTTTTAAAGGATATATTGTTGACCTCACCTATTCTGATAATCTCAATTATGATTTTACTGACTTTGATAATCCCAAATAACTATTTATCTATATATTAATTCTTTCAATCTGTGATGTTTCATTTTATAATAATATTTAAATAACATTTGAAATATGTTAATCATTGATTATCCATGTTTATATGACTTCTCAAATCATTCTAACTCAATCGGATATGTTTTACATAAAACAGACAAGTGTTAAGTCACTGATATGCTCATAGCTACTAATACAGACAAACAGAGAGGTCTACCGGTACTTAGTCTACCGATAGACTAAGGTTACCGATAAGTAGAGCTACCGATAGAACAATTCTACTGGTATGCATAAGTCCACTAGTACACACTTGATCGCTAATATAGAACAAATCTACCGATATGTGTAAGTCTACTGATAGATCCAGTCTACAGATAGAGAAATCTAACACTCAGAGCTACCGATACGAGCTACCGATAGGTATACCGATACACAGAAAAGCTACTAATATGAATCGGCTGACTTAGTCTACTGATACAAGTTAGTTACTGCTAGATGAATGAGCTACCGATAGAATCCAAGCTACCGATACGAAGATAATGATACAATGATCTTCTGATACAAGATGAAAGACCTACCGATACAGGATCAATGAGCTACCGATAAGAGCTCACTACTGTACAAAGTCTACCGACTCAAGTCTACCGATGCAAGCCTATTTTTACAAGGAGCTACTGATTGGAAGATAGTCATTGATTTCTAAACTCTACTTTTTCAATATTATATAAATAATACTAACAGTCATATTTGATGATTTTAATGCAATTAATGTTATTTAATTTTAGTTGTTGGCATGTCAGGGAACCGTACCTCGTACCTATCAAAAGGTAATCATTCCCATTGCCGGAGCTCGTGGAATAAAAGGAAGATCGAGCTGCAGTAAATAAAGGATGAAAAGTGTGCGTAAAAAAGCATTGAGACAGAACTCTTCCATGCACATACATACATGAAAATAAGAACACGTGAGGAACACGAGGAACACATAGAAAGATCTTCAAAGAACTCTCATGCATGCAATCCAGCACTACTGAAGAACACACAAAGAACCCTTGAATCCAGAGAACATACTCACTTGTGAAAAACACCAAGATAAACCACGATACTCTGTTTTTAAACAACAAAAACCAGAGAAGAACTCAGGACCATTTCTGTTGAATCCAACGAGTCCAGAGTTGCATTGATAATCACTAGAGATTTATAAACTCTTATCTATTACCTCCAAGTGATTTCTTTATTTACTTTCGAGAAGTGTGTATACTCTATATATTTTACACACACACTAAATACTGTTCTAAACTAGAGGATATCAAAATCCTCACACCATATTCTTTACTCTTGTTTACCCATGAAAACTGTGGAAGAGGTCCTTGTGTGGATTGGTCATTGTTTTTATTTCCCACGAAAAATTGTGGTAGAGGTCCATGTGTGGCCTGGATAGTCTTATACTATTCTTAACCCCGATCCAAGGTGTGGATCAAATTTATATAAATTGTTTGAGAGGACTAAGTCTCGGTTTGAGACTGAACCTCTTGGTTATATGTGATGTTCTTCTTAGATTAAGTCTAAAGTATACTATACATTTATTTTATATTCCACTTATATTACTTTGAAATTAAAATCTATTTTAAAGTTACGTTGATAGTTAAATTAGAAAGTGTTTATACTTATTGTTAACCAATAAGTTAGTTTCAAAAGTTAATTTAATCTTGTGATTAAATTAACTGAGTCATAATCAATCTTTGAGAAACTAATTGAACATCTACAATCTGTATAGATTCACTATAGTTTAACTTAGTTTGTAAATTGGGGGATTTTAAGATAAATATTTTTAATATAAATTTTAATTAGAACTCAATTCACCCCCCCCCCCTTGAGTATCCATTCCGACCAACATTTGGTATCAGAGGTTTTATTTTGTTTATAAAAGTTTTCAAACACTCTGTTTAACAACTGTGACTGTATTTGTATTTTAAAGATCTTAAATTTCTATTAGTTATAAATTTTATCTCTTTAAATTTATTTGCTAAACTATAGTTATGGATTATAGACTAGAAGGTGCTGCTACCAATAGACCAACCTTCGTTAATGGTAAAAATTATGCCCAGTGGAAACTGAAAATGAAAATTCATTTAGAAAGTATGGGATTTGATATCTGGACTGCTATAGAGACTGAATATAAGATACCAGCAACTGTTAGAACTACTTGGTATGAACCTACTAAGAAAACATACAACAATAATTATAAAGCAATGAATTCCATGTATTGTGCTTGTGCTTTAGAAGATGAATAATTTAACCGCATATCTACTTGTAAAACTGCTTATGAAATATGGGATACATTGGCTATTTCAAATGAGGGAACAACCAATGTCCAAGAAATGATATTGAACAAATATAGTCTTAAACATGATAATTTTAAAATGAAGACAGATGAACCGATTTCTGACATGTATCTCAGGTTTAATGAGATTGTCAATACAATGATCTCTCTTGGAATAGATGTCACTTCAAAGGAACAAATCATGAGAATATTGAGATGTCTAGCAGATTGATGGAGAGGCACTTCTGTTTCAATTAGAGAATAATGTGACATAAGCAAGTTGTCTGTCAAAGAGCTAATTGGTAAACTTAAGATGTATGAGGAAGAAATAAAAGTAAATAAGGAAGAATATGATGAACCAAAAAGGAAGTCTATAGCATTTAATTATACTTCCTCAAAGAGAACAGATAACGAAAAAGTTCACATAACAACAGAAAGCTCAACAAGTGAAAGTTCAGCTTCTGACAGTGATGCTGAAATGGCTCAGATAGCCAGGAGATTCAAGAAGTTCTATAGGAAGAAGAAATTTTTTAGAAAATCAAATTATAAATAAAAGTTTGAAAATAAGGGTCATTGGAAGAAGTATTGGAAAAATCCTGATGGAAGTGATGAAATTGTGTGCTATGAATGCAAAAGAAAAGGACATGTGAAAGCTGATTGTCCTAAATTTAAGTTCAAGAAAAAACATGACTATAAGGATAGTTAGTACGAGAAAGCCATGAAAGCAACTTGGAGTGCTTCAGAAGACAATTCAAGTGATTCTGATTCTACTCAGGATGACAAATCTCAAAAAGCTAACATGTGTTTTATGACAAAGACATCTGAGGTAACATTGGATACTCCTGCTTTAAATTCATACTATTCTGGGGTTGAATGAGATTCTGAATCAAAAAATATGACTATTGAGGAGTTATTTGAATAGTGTAATATACTAGAGGAAACATGTAATGAATTGAAGGACAAGTATAAGGCCTTAAAGAAACAGCATGCTCTCACTACCAATGTTAAATCTGCACTTGATACAGAAAAGGAAAAGAATGCTCAATTGTTAAAGCAAAATATTGAACTGAAGTTGTCTAATGAGCAATTAAGAAAAGATATGGAGAAATTTACAAATGGAAAGGACACTATGACTGAAATTCTAGGAAAAAAGTGGCACCAAAATATACTACTCGTATATGCTATCATCCTGGACAAAGACAACTTACTAATACTAGATTTATTACTAAATATGAACATAATTGTGATAGTTCTTGTTCTAGTAATTCACATGCCTCAACTAGTTATTCACACATTTATAGATCAAATAGAGTTTACTTTTCAAAGTATATTGATTCTGTGAATTATATGAGTCCAATAAGATATATTTGGATACCTAAAGCTTTGATTGCTAATGTATTTGGACCTAAGAAGATCTGGGTGACAAAATCATTTTCCATCTAAATATGTTTTGTAGGAAACTTGTTTGAAGAGTTCTCACAAGTGGATATGGTACTTGGACAGTGGATGTTCAAGACATATTTCTAGAGATTACTCATTCTTCAAGAGCTTAATCAAAGTTGATGGAGACCATGTCACTTTTTGTGATAATGCTAAAGGAAAAATCATCGGCCTAGGCCAGATTGGTAACACTGATTCAGTTTTGATTTCTAAAGTTTTATTTGTTGATGGACTTAAATATAATCTGTTAAGTATTTCTCAATTATGTGATGATGGCTTTAATGATAAATTTGAATATGATTCTTGTAATGTTTTCAATTCCAAAAATGTTTTAGTATTTTTTCCCTTGAGAAATGAAAATGTATATGCAGTTGATTTAAATTATTTATCCATGAAAAATGTTACTTGTTTAAATTATTTTCATAAAGAATCTTGGCTATGGAACAGAAGATTAGGATACTACAACATTCATTCACTTAGAAAACTGACTAGGAAGAACTTAGTTAAAGACCTACCCAAGCTTGAATTCCCAAATGAAAAAGTTTGTAATCCCTGTCAAAAGGGAAAGCAACATAAAGTTTCTTTTAAATCAAAGAAAGAAGTCTCAACATCTCAACCTCTTGAGTTGGTTCACCTGGACTTGTTTGGACCTTCTAGAGTTTCTAGTTTTAATGTGAAGCACTATGTCTATGTACTAGTAGATGACTTTTCTAGATATACTTGGGTATACTTCATAGCTCACAAAAGTGATGCTTTCTCTTACTTTATTAAATACTCCAAGTCTGTAGAGAACCTTAGTGGACTTAAGATTAAGACCCTGAGAAGTGATCATGGTCGTGAGTTTGAGAATCATGAGTTTGAATCTTACCGCTAACACAATGGCTATATTCAAAACTTTTTTGCCCCTGGGACACCTCAACAGAATGGTGTAGTAGAAAGAAGAAATAGAACCCTTTATGAAATTGCAAGAACCATGCTCAATGAATATGACATACCTATTTATCTTCAGGCTGAAGCTGTCAATAAAACTTGTTATGTTATTAATAGAGTCTTGATTAAACCAGTTCTTAATAAGACCCCTTATGAATTAGGGAATAATAGAAAGCCTAAAGTTAGTTACTTCAGATTCTTCGGTTTCAATGTTTTTATTTTCAATACTAAGGATAATCTTGATAAATTTTCATCCAAAAGTGATGAAGGAATATTTTTAGGATATTAAATTTCTATCAAATCCTATAGAATATTTAATAGGAGAACAAAGTGTGTGGAAGAATCTGTTCACATCAAGTTTGATGAAACTGATCCACATGAACCTAAACCATCCCTTGAGAATATTGAAGAAGATTTGTCTGTTATGAACCTTAATGATAATATCAATGAACCTGTTGTAAAGACATCCAGTTCTGGAAACTTTTCAGAACATGCTTCGGTAGAACCTGAACCTAGAGAAGAACCTGAAATCTCTAGTCCTACCTTTACTATATCAACTAGAATTCTGAAGAATCATCCATTAGATTTTGTTGTTGTTAATATTGATAGGGGGACACAAACTAGAGCTTCTCTAAGAAACCAGGTTGAACATCAAGCCTTTCTTTCACAGTTAGAACCTAAAAATATCAATGATGCAATCAATGATTAATTTTGGTTAATGGATATGAAATATGAACTAAATCAATTTTAAGGAAACAAATCTGGGAATTAGTTGATAGACCAAAGGACACTTTGACCATAGGCACTAAATGGGTTTTTAGAAATAAATTTGATGAGTCTGGAAACATAGTTTGAAACAAAGAAAGATTATTTTCACAAGGATATAATCAAGAGGAAGGTATAGACTATGAGGAAACCTTTGCACCTGTGGCTAGATTAGAAGCTATTAGGATTCAACTTGCCTATGCTGCTCATCTAAATTTCAAGTTATATCAAATGGATGTTAAAAGTGAATTTCTATATGGTTTTATTGTTGAAGATGTTTTTATTAAACAACCCCCTAGATTTACTAATCCTCATTTTCCAAATCGAGATTTTAAACTTTCTAAATATTTATATGGTTTAAAAGAAGCTCCAAGAGTTTGGTATGATAGACTTAGTAGTTTTCTTATTTCAAAAGGTTTTACTAAAGGGATTGCTGATCCAACTCTTTTTATTAAAATAATTTCTAAAGATGTTTTGATATTACAAATCAATGTTGATTATATTATTTTTGGATCTTCTAAAAATGTTTTTTATGTACTGACTTTTCTAAGAGTATGAACAATGAATTTGAAATGAGTTTAATGGGAGAACTCAAATATTTTCTTGGATTTCAAGTTTTCCAAAATAAAAAATGGTATTATTTTGAATCAAATTAAATATACAAAATATCTTTTAAAACGTTTTATTTTGGATAGTATTAAGGAAAATGATACACCTGTGAGTACTGTTTGTAAATTGGATGCAGACAAAACTGGGAAAATAGTGGATCAAACCAATTATAGAGGTATGATTGGGAGTCTACTTTACCTTACTTATAGTCGACTAGATATTATGTTTAGTGTATTTATGTGTGCCAGATTTCAATCTAATCCTAAAGAATCTCATTTTTTGGCTGTTAAAATAATTTTCAAATATCTTAAACATACTACAAATTTAGGTCTGTTTTTTCCAAAAAGACAATCTTTTGATTTAATCAGTTATTCAAATGCTGACTTTGCTGATTGCAAGTTAGATAAGAAGAGCATGTCTGGAACATTTAATTTATCAGTAAAGTCCTTAGTATCTTGGTGTAGTAAGAAACAGAATTTAGTTGCTTTGTCTACTGCTGAAGCAGAGTATATAGCTGCTGGTAGTTTCTGTGCCCAAATTCTGTTGATGAAACACACTCTTTTGGACTATGTATCTGATTTTAATCTTGTTTCTATTAACTGTGATAACACTAGTGCAATTGATATCTCAAAGAACCCTGTGTCTCACTCTAGAACCGAACACATTGATGTAAGGCACCACTTTTTGAGAGATCACTACCAAAAGGTGATGTTACACTTGAGTTTATTAGTGCTGAACATTAATTGGATAACATTTTCACCAAACCTTTAAGTTTGGATAGGCTAAGTTACATTAGACATGAGTTAGGAATGATATACTCTCTCTGTTGAAAACCTCACCGATGTGAAAACCTCACCGATGTTAAAAACCTCACTGATGTTGAACCTCACCAATGGACCTCACTGATAGATAAACCTCACTGATAGGAATTCTCACCGATATACCCTACCGATAGATTGTGTTGTTTTAAACTTTTTTCTATCACCAGAATCTATATCATTTATACTTTACTCATATTATTTATTTACATTACGATTCATAAAAGATAAAACATTAGATTAACCTCATTTCGATCCACCTCAACCCTTTCACCCTCAAACCTTAGCTCCCGAAACTCGTAAGAACCCTAACTTCCTCGAACCCGAAATGGAAAAGACCAAGATCCCTACAGTCAGAGATGTTTTTGATGAGTCGAATGCAAAGAAGCAGAAGACAGGACCTGAAGCAAGTGGTAGTTCTAGTAGAACAAGTTCAAGAAGATGACCAGTAAATCCACACTTACAGAATAGAGTCATTGTGATAGAAAAAGTGATATGTGTGGAATGGATGTTAGTTAGTAAATATTTAGTTCTTGAGGTACTAGAAGATCAGAAGTAGGTAGACTGCTTCTTGAACAACAATGGACCCTACTATCTGAAGCTAGTGAAACAATTTTATGACTATGTAAGCTTTGAGAAGTTTGAATATGAGAACCGAGTAATTTCTTTTGTGAATGGAATGGAGATGTCTTTTTCATCCACTGAGTGGGTTGAATGTCTGAAGGTTCCACATGAAGGTGTTTCTGGATATTCCTCAAAATCAATACCACCTACATGTGATATATTTTATTATGAGACTGCCTTAGTGTAGCTCATTGGTAGTAGAAACAGAGACAAGTGGTTGCTGCTGAAATTGATGGAGAGAACAGACTACTGTTCAAATTTGTTCAGTATGTTTTGATTCTAAGGAGAGGAGACTTTTCCAATATAAGATATTAGGATATCTATCTGCTACATCATTTGAGACATGGAGTCAAGGTAAATCTGTGCAGATTGCTGATGACTCAAATGGAGGATATGATTAGGCCCAAGTCAAAGACAAATGCCTTATTCTTTGCTAATATTTTTTCAGTTATGATCAAGGTAAAAGTAATATGTGAGTCTCAAGATGAGACAGTGGTAGTGAAGAGAAATTTCTGTATCACTAGAATAGTGTGCAAGTACATGAAAATAAATTGGAACCCTTGGAGAGGAGAATGGGTTACTGATGACAGGATGATTTATGATAAATTCAATCCTGTGGATCATCCTTCTAGGCCGAAAAATGTGAGGGATCCAGGTCATGGACCTAATTAAGAGGATCCAGAATATAGTGATGATTCAGAAGAGGAAGAGTCATCTACTGATGAAGGAGGAGATACCGACTTGTCGCTAGCCTAGCTCCTGAAAATGTATCTCAAGAAAAAGATCAACAGAAATCAGAGCATGGATAAGCTTCTTTAGAGGATGATTAAGAGGCTAATGTAGAGAATGAAGAAGATGTTCATGAGAGTGAAGAATCTCTTTCAGCAGGCTTGAGCCTTAGTCCAGTGATTGGACAATATTTAGTGCCTTATAAGGATGCAAATGAAGTTGACAGACCCTTACCTATTCTTAAAGAACCTCCTACTGTTGGAGAGATGGATATGGTTGTGCACGATTCTCCTGAGGTAGAAAGAACTACTGAGAATGCTGCTGAGAATATTGTTGTTGTGCATGAGAATCCACCAGTTGAGGGGGAGCAACCTGCCAATCTCAGAAATGTTTCAGTGGCTGTTAGCATATAGGATTGGATAGAGGATCCTGGTTTTGTGGTTTGGGGGTTGGATTACCCTAATTCTGATAATGAAATATCCCCTAATAGACCTCAAGTCAATTATGGCATTGAGTCTGAGATTTTTCCTGAAGATGTGATTAGAAGAGGTGATTTGGATAAGTTGAAGTCCGACCTAAATGACAACTTTGTAGAAGAAGTAATAAGGATGGAAACAACTTTGGTTTCATCTATTCAGTCAGTTATGACTGAGTCTGTGGCAGCTATTGTGGATGAAAGAGAACATGTTATAGTTGCACCTACGTTTGTACCTCTGAACATGATCACTAGAGCTGAACTAGTTTCTTTAAAGGCTGAAATGAAGGAATCATTCAATGTTTTTTTACTGAAATGAAGAGTTGATTTTTTGAAGGAATGATCAATTTGGAAAAGTCTTTTGAATTATCTATTGGGTGTAATGTATCATCCTTTTCGGGGGAGATAGTGGATGAAGTTACATCTTTCCAAGATCAGGTATCTAAGCTAGAAGGGGAGGTTGCAAGTCTGAAGAAGTCTGTTATCTCTTTAGACTCATATATGAGTTATAAACCCCAAGCTGATAAGGATATGGCCTATGTGAAAAGTGTGGTAAGCCAAATGGTTTCTGTTTTTGAAGGTTTCAAAAAGTCTATTTAGAATCATGTTAGTTCCCAAGATTCTACAGTGAAGACTCATATATGTGGACTAAGCAAAAGTTTCAAGGAAACTGTGACATTTTCTCTTGGTTCCATTACTGCCAGACCTTCAGTGTATTTGGATCAGATTAGAGCTGTGATGAAGAAAGAGCTTGGTTCACCCTCAACCAATGGCTCTATGGACTCATCGGATATGACCAAATTAGTGACCTCTACTCGAGATGCCACCAAAGATAACATGAAAATAGTCCAAGACTATATGAGAGAAGGTTCTACCTCTCAGAAAGAGGTTAAAGACAAAGTTGATTACTACTTTCAAAGGGTGTATACCAAGAATCAACTGGACAATCATTTAAAGCTTATGTTAGAACATATGAAGCTGCCTCCAGTGACTCAGGCCATCAGAGAGCAAGTTAGAAAGCTAAGAGAATTGACTCCATCCTTGGACAAGTTTATGGAGAATAAGGATGACTTCATATCTTCCATGGAGAGAGGAGGAGTAATTATTATGGATTTCAGAAATCTCATGTTGCCTTTCTTGCATGTTGATGCTAGGCCAGTGACTATCCCTCCTGATTTTCCTGCCTCTACCTCTACATATTCTCCTGTTCAGTTGACTCATGCCCAAGACATCTGAAGCCTTACTCCAATGATTACTCAGAGATCTACTCAGTACAGCCCAGGGACAATTTCAGTGGCTCATCCTCCTTTGATCCTTTCTAGTGTTCCTAAGTCTACACCTCAACCCTCACAGTCTGAGTCTACCTCAATACCCAAAGGAAAATCTCAACCAGACATCCATGAGGTGGATTGATTTGGTGGATAAGACTTTTGATAGTAATCCTTTGTATTCTTTTTGTTTTAATAGTTGTATTTCTTTATAACTTTTTTATTCATGGAATTAAAATTCTTCTATTCTATTTTGTTCCTTTCTGGTACTTTTATTTTTTCCTGTTTCCCACTTTTTAATTATCACAAAGGGGGAGAAAATATGAGACATTACTATGAAAAAGGGGAGAAAAAGCATACTGCATTTACTTCTATCTGTGATACCTATTTACTTGTCTCTGATAACCAATTATTTTATACTACAATGCCTCTGATACATTAGTTTAGTCCTATGATACATAATTTTAGTACATATGTTTTATAATATGTTGTTTTCTCTGAGACAATTGGATTCAATTCTATATTCTATGATACATCTCTAATACAATTACTGAATCTTTTGAGATTACAATACCATAAGTTGTGATTATCTAAAAGGGGGAGATTATTGACCTCACCTGTTTTGATAATCCCAATTATGATTTTACTTACGTTGATAATCCCAAATAACTGTTTATCTATATATTAATTCTTTCAATCTGTGATGTTCCATTTTATAATAAAATTAAAATAATCTTCGAAATATGTTAATCATTGATTATCCATGTTTATATGACTTCTGAAATCATTCTAACTCAATCAGATATGTTTTTCATAAAATAGAAAAATGTTAAGTCACTGATATGCTTATAGCTACTGATACAAACAAACAGACAGGTCTACTGGTACTTAGTCTACCGATAGACTAAGGTTACCGATAAGCAGAGCTACTGATAGAACAAGTCTAACAGTATGCATAAGTCCACTGGTATACACTTGATCGCTAATAAAGAATAGAGCTACCGATATGTGTAAGTCTACCGATAGATCCAGTCTTCCGATAGAGAACTATAACACTCAGAGCTACCAATACGAGCTACCGACAGGTCTACTGATACACAGACAAGCTACTGATATGAAGAGGATGACTTAGTCTACCGATACAGGGGAGTTACTTCTAGATTAATGAGCTACCGATAGAATCCATGCTACCGATAGGAAGCTATCGGTACAAGGATCTACTGATACAAGATGAAAGAGCTACCGATAGAGGATCAATGAGCTACCAATAAGAGCTCACTACTATACAAAGTCTTCCGACTCAAGTCTACTGATGCAAGCTTATTTTTACAAGGAGATACTGATTTGAAGACAGTCACAGATTTCTAAACTCTACTTTGTCAATATTATTTAAATAATACTAACAGTCATATTTGATGATTTTAATGAAATTAATGTTATTTAATTTTAGTTGTTGGCATGTCAGGGAACCATACCTTGTACCTATGAAAAGGTAATCATTCCCATTGACGGATCTCATGGAATAAAAGAAATATCGAGCTCCATTAAATAAAGGATGAAAATTGTGCGTGAAAAATCATAGAGACAGAATTATTCCATGCACATACATACATGAAAAGAAGAACACACGAGGAACTCGAGGAACACATTGCAAGATCATTAAAGAAATATCATGTATGCAATCCAGCACTACTGAAGAGCACACGAAGAACACTGGAAGCCAGAGAACATACTCACTTGTGAAAAACACCAAGCTGAACCACGATACACTATTTTCAACAATAAAAACCAGAGAAGGACGTCCATAGCTGCACTTCTAATCACTAGATCTTTCTAAACTCTTATCTATTCCCTCTAAGTGATTTCTTTAATTACTTTCGAGCAGTATGTATACTCTGTATATTTTACACACACACTGACTCTTGTGCTGAATGAGAGGATATAAAAATCCTCACACCATATTCTTTACTCTTGTTTACCCATGACAACTGTGGAAGAGGTCATTGTGTGTCCTCGTCATTGTTTTTGTTTCCCACAAAAAACTGTGGTAGAGGTCTATGTGTGGCATGGACAGTCTTGTACTGTTGTTAACCCCGATCCAGGGTGTGGATCAAATTTATATAAATTGTTTGAGAGGACTAAGACTCGGCTTGAGACAGAACCTCTTGGTTATAACTGTTGTGCTTATTAGATTAAGTCTAAAGTATTCTATACATATATTTTATATTCTGTTGCTATTACTTGGAAATTAAAATCTATTTTAAAGTTACTTTGATAGTTAAATTATCAAGTGTTTATACTTATTGTGAACTAGTAAGTTAGTTTCGAAATCTAATTTAATCTTGTGATTAAATTAACTGAGACCTAATCAATCATTGAGAAACAAATTGAACATCTACAATCTATATAGATCAACTACAGTTTAACTTAGTTTGTAAATTGGGGGATTTTAAGATAAATCTTTTTTACAGAAATTTTAGTTGGAACTCAATTCACCCCCCCCCCCCCTCTTGAGTATCCACTCCGACCAACATATATGTTTTTATGAATTAAAAACCCACTTCCCAATTTTCTAGTATTTTTTAATTGAGAATAGTTTTAAAAAAAATTATCTTATTATCTAAAGGTGATTTGGATAAAAGTTTAAAATATTTTTCATACGTCTTATGATTAGAGGAGAGAAAATAAAATGATTTAGTCTTGTTTTGGTTTATTTAAATTATATAGATTTGTGCACCCAGATAGAAATAGGTGACTTAGTTATAGATTATATGAGTTCTATTCTAAGATATCACTCTAATGCATTGGGTAATGATTATGTTCTCTAGAGAATTATATGGGAAGATAGTCATATGACTATTATAATTTTTAATGGTTCTATAAGGGTTCTATGATATGATGTTCTGAGGTACATACATAAATTTTCTATGAATTATATGGAGTTTTAGTGGAAATAATTTGTTTTTTAATGGTAAAATAAATGATATTTTCAAATGAATTATAATTCCCTTTCTCGGAAAAACAATTATGTTTTTAGGAAAATATTTTTCATGGGTTTTCATGTTTTTCACTGGACTAATAGTTTTTATCTTTTTATGTCCCTCACATAGATTTTTATTCCCATACCGTGTTTTTAAAAAAATTTCACTTGATTTAAGGATAATTAAGGGAAATGAAGAGGTCTAAGTGAAATTGATGGTGTTCTTTCATGAAAACTGATCATGTTTTAATTTAAAACATTTATATTATGGTAAAAATGGATTCTAATAATATTTTTCTACTTTTTAATTAATTTTTTTATGTATGAGTTAGGTGAAAAATCAAAAAAAAACTCTAAACCTAAAAAACCATTAATATAATAAAATGAACTTTTGAAATAAAAATCGTGATTATGTAATGTTTAGGGATGGGTCCTTATAGTTGGTATCAGAGGTCAGATTTGATAAATTTAGAGGTCAGGATAATGATAATATCATTAACTTGAAATATTATACCTTTTAGTCAAGTTAATATAATATAAAATTTTAAGATTTCCATGTTTCTTCATCTAAGCTATATCTATTCAGAATAGTTTTTATGGAAGAAATAGAGAAGTTATACTAGTAATGAACTGAGAAGAAAATATCCTCTCAGGTCAATATCTTGATATGGTTGGAATTGTAATATAGTATTTTGTTATAGTTATGTATCATTTGACACAATCAATAAAAAGTGGTGGTATTCATTCTAGAGAGGAACCTAATCTACCATGAACGAACATGTATATTGTGAAGAATTTCATAAGGTAACATCCCCCATCATTTAGTGGATCATCTTTCCTAATGGTAGCTTAAATATAGATCAATACACTGGAGAATAGATTTTATGTCATTGGATGTTTGGAATGTCAAAAGATAACTCCTTTTATTTATCATTTTGAAGGGTAAACATATTGATTATAGTCTTTGGTTAAGAATACGATAAATAAAGATGGTCTTGAATTCATATAATGGGATACACTTAAAGATCTTATTCTTGAAAAATATTCCCATAATGTTTTTCAACTCTATATATAAAAACAATTCCTATAATTGATGAAAAAAATATAAATATTTTGTAGCTATATATAAAGTAAACTTTAAAAGATTTTATAGGTATATGCTAATAAAATTTCATGAAATTGATATTAAAATTAATATAATTTACTATGGACTGTAACTGGTTCTATTAATATCTTTGGTCGCACAAGAATTTATAATCTTTGAGAATGTTTTTCATTGGGATTAAAATGTTGAGAGGCTATTTTCTGACTCTTATGTACCTCGTGAGAATAAAAATAAGAAGTAGCTAGGATGTTAAGTGATAGGGAAACCTACAACAAATAAATATTGGGGTAAGAAAATGAAGTTCCCATATTTCGGTAAGTGTTCTAAATATCACCCTGGAGAATGTATTACAATGTCTGGGAAGTGTTACTAATGTGGAAATTATGGATATATGGCCCATGATTGTAAGGAGAAGTATCCTGAGGAATTAAATAACGGGGTAACTAATACCCATACAGTGATAAGACTTTTTATTTTCAATGAGGCGGATCATTTTATTAATATGTTCCCGAATTTAGTAACTCATGGTAGAAATTATCAATATCGGAAGCAAATGGGTGTGGTAAAATTGTTTTCAAATACTACAGTTGATGTTGGGCTATCAAATGAACTTGTGATGGGTATATTACTTGAGTATTGAATTATTTCAATACCCTATTAGAATTTGGATATTTTAATTCATTAATTTCTAATGAATTTTCCAGTAAATTTTCAAAATCACCTCATGAAAGTGACATAGAACATTTTTTGAAAACTCTAGGTTTAAGTAATAACGTAGCTGAGATTTATAAGAATCTTCCTCTTGTTATCAGTGGGATGTTCTCCTCCTAAAATGTTATTTAACTTTCCATAGTAGAGTTTTATATCATTCTTGGTATGGATTAGAGTTAAATTTATCTTGCTAAGATAGATTACATAGCTATAAAATTTGTGCTCAATGATTTCATTCCCTTTATAATCAAAAATAAGATGTTAAATTTATTAGATATGGTAGTAAAGGATTCCTAGATTATATTTTTGAAAATAAAGAAACCAATCAAATTAGTGATGTTCTAATAGTGAACGAATACAAGGATGTGTTTTCGGATAATTTTCCTAGTGTTATTCATGATAAGTAGGTTGAGTTTACTATTGACTTGGTACCTAGTTCTGAGACTATTTATAACCCCCATTATCAAATAGATCAACTAGAACTCTTATAATTGAAAAATAAATTACATTAGTTATTAGATAAATGTTTTATTCAACATATAACATCACCATGGGGTGCTCCTATCATTTTTGTTAAAAATAAAAATAGTTCATTAGGAATTTAAATTTACTATAGATAACTCAATAACATAATTGTTATGAATAAGTTACTTTGAATCAAATCGATGATTTGTTTGATCAGCTCTCGGGAGTTGATAATGTTTTGATGGTTGACCTACAGATGGGGTACCATTAGTTGAATGTGAAAGAATCAGTCATTCAAAAGACTGCTTTTATACTAGATATGGACACTATAAATTTTTTGTTATGTCATTTGGGTTTTCTAATAAACCTTGTTTATTTATAGACTTTATGAATATAATTTTTCATGTGTTATTAAAAAGGTTTGTGGTGTTTTTTATTGATAATTTTTTTTATGTTCTACAATTCAAGAGTAATATGAAATATTCTAAAGGATTTTTTTTGAAAATCACTAAAAATTAAAATATATGGGGAATTTAGAAAGTGTGAATTTTGGTTGCAACAAATTTCTTTCCATGGAAATATAGTTTTTAAAGATGGAAAAATAGTTGACCCTAGTAAAATAAAAGTTATTAAATAATGAAAAATTCCCACCAATATCATAGAGATTACTAGTTTTCCTATATTAACGGTTAACTATTAGAGTTTTATTGAAAAATCTTTTCAGTTGTCCATCCAACTAACTATGTTAACTCATAATGAGTAAAATTCATCAGGAAAAATAATAAGATGATTTTTTTCATAAACTAAAAATAATATTAGTGAATTATAAAATTTTTCATTTCCATAAAAAATGGTGAATTTTTAATCTAAAGTTATGCTTAATTGAAAATATAGGGTTATGTCCTAATGCATAATGATTAGTTAACTACTTGTGATTCAATTCAGTTGGAACCACATGAGTTAAATTACCCTAAGCATGATTTGGAATTAGTTGATGTGGTTTTTTCCTTAAAATTTTTGTTACATCATTTATATGGATAAAAGTTTGAAATATATAATGATCATAATGTTTTAAAGTTTATATTCACTCATAAATAATTTAACATGAAAAATAGAATATGGTTTAAAATTATTACGGATTATGATTCCATGATTCCTTATCATCCTAAAAAATAAAACAATGTGTCC
Source organism: Viscum album (assembly GCA_963277665.1). NCBI lineage: Eukaryota > Viridiplantae > Streptophyta > Magnoliopsida > Santalales > Viscaceae > Viscum > Viscum album. Next base: position 625,869,860 of record OY728136.1, on the reverse strand, counting down.
GCTACTCTGAGTAAAAAAATAATGCCTCATTAACCATGTTATGTTTAGAATGTGTAACATTAGTTAGTTATTTGATAAATTTTCTCCTATAAGTTGAGGATGTTGGTAAATCCTCTATATTTTTCAGGTTTTAGTGTAGTTGAATTTTTTGGAAATAATTATGAAATATCATAAAGAGGATCAAGGTTTGCAGAAAAATGTAGAATCAATTAATAAGGGTATGTTTATATATTATTATATTGATTAAGAAGGTGTTTTGTGTTTTGGAAAAAGTTTATTTGTTCCTTGAGTTTCCTAGTTGAGGAGAGAGTTTTTAATTGGAGCTCATAGTTCTCTATTTTTCATTCATCCAAGCATCACTAAGATGTATGAAGACCTTCGATAGTATTACTGGTGGGATGGATTAAAAGGAGATATTAATGGAATTACCTTAATGTTTTTGAATTTTAAATAGGTTGAATAAGGATGTAAATTACCAAATAGGATGCTTCAACCAATTGCAGTGTCATATTGGAAATGAGAAAATATAAAATGGATTTTTTGGTAGGATTTCCAAAGACTTATCAATGTAATAATATGATATGGGATATTTTTCATGGATTAACTAAATCATCACATTACCTAATAATTAGATATAAAATGTCCTAAATTATATTTACCAACTATATATAAAGGATATAGTTTTGATAAATATAATGTCTCTCTCAATTGTATCAGATCATGATCCCATGTTAACATATAATTTTTCAGAAGGACTTCCTTAGTCATTAGGTATTGAAATATATTTCAGTATATCTTTTCATCATAAATATGATTGGTAGTCTTAGAGGAATATTAAAACTATAGAGGATATACTTCATTGTTATTTAAGGGATTAATAGGGATTTTGGGATCTACACTTTTCTTTGATTTAATTTTCATATAATAATAGTTTCTATTCCATTATAAAGATGGAAAAAATTTGAGGCATTTTATGGAAATAGATGTCACACAATAGTTTTTTGGGATGATTTAGGATAAAAGAACATTAAGAGACTATATTTGGAAGATTAAATAGTAAAGAAGGTGCAGTTGATATAGTGACATATTAAAGAAACATAGAGAAATTTGAAATATTATATAGATTACTAGATGAAATATTATTCTTTTGAGGTAAGTGATCATATCTTTCTAAAAGTTTATCCTGAGAAAATTGTGATGTTTTTTGTAAGTAGGAGAACCTGAATCCATTTTTAATTGGACCATATGAAATCCTAGAGAAATTTTGATCTGTTTCCTATAAATTTTACTTGCCTCTATGTTTATCTCAGTTACACAATGTATTTAATGTTTTGATGTTATGGAAATATGTTACATATTCATGTCATGTTTTCACCCTTAATGTAGTTTAGTTAGAAGAGAATCATTCAAATGAGGAAAAACAATTTTGTATTATCAATCACAAAGATAAAGGTTTTCATAATAAGGTGATTTATTGGGTTATTTTTTTATGGAAAAACCATATTGTTGAAGTGGAAATATGGGAATTTGAAAATTCTATAAGGAAAAGATATCCCCAATTTTTAATAACTGATTAATAGTATGAAGAAAAAATTTATAAATGGGGGAATAATTTAAAACCGTTATAAATTTAAATTAAATAATTTTCCTATTTATTAAAATGAATTTAATAGTTACAATAGTTATAAAAATATGATGTAATTGTTAACCAAAATAGAAATGGTTTTAAAAAAATAATTTTCTTATACTATTATATTTTAAATTGTAATTTATAAATATAATAATTTTAATTTGAAAAAATAAATATCATTATATAAATAATCATACAAAATTTTACTTTGGGTCAATTTTTTAGATTTTTCAGAAAATATTGAATATATAGTAAATAGTTAAAAATACTGATTGTTTTATAAAAACATGTTCCTTTTCCATAATTTAAATAATTTAAATGTAAAAATTTATTTTTAATATTATTATATGTTAAATAAGTTTTATTTAGTTATATTTAATCCACTTAATTTCTTTTAAATCAACTTTATTTTGGTTTTTTGTATAAGTTTTTTTTTTGAAATAAAAATATGTTATTCTAAAAATTGTTTTAAAATGCAGAATATTTATCCATTTTAATTTGTGTAAAATAACACCTAATAAGGAATGATTTAAATGAAATATATATATTATATATCATAAAATATTAATTAATTTTTATACATTAAATATTATTGTTAAAATATTTAATATAGAATCATCTTTTCTAAAAATATACTCTTCTTAAAAAACCTGATTTCTCACTATGTTTAAGGGATTATTATTAAATTAACATTTTTCAATTCTATGAGTTTAATTTGGAAATTTTTATTTCATATTTTTAATGAAAATAATTGATAATTTTTAATAATTTCAACTTAATATTTTACCAAAATTAATATTTTAAATAATAAAAATTATTTATCGTGGTTAAGGTAATGTGGGTTTATCATGGAATCATACTAAGAAGATAATGATAAAAATAACCTATACACATCAGTAAATCTATTTTATATCCATATAATGACAATTACTCTTCTAAGGTTCTATAATTGTCTATTTTGGACCCTTGTAAAATAAGGAAATTTTTGGGTAACTCAATTCGTTTCAAAAATACCAACTGTGTCCACTCCCCAAATTATAAATTCCACCCCTCTCATCATATATTAAAACCTTATAAGATATTTTTTGGATAATAATAACTAAAATAACATACCCACATCCATAAACTCATCCTAAAAGAAATATTTTGGTAAAAATTTGAACCTAAGAAGTATATTAGTCAAAACCTTTGGAGGGTACCAAAAGAAGAGGTAAAGATTATCAATGAGTGTTTTTTATTTTATTTCCTCTTCCATACCTTTATTTATTTGTAAAAAAATTCATATATTAAAATCAGTATATTAAATTTTGTGAGACGTTTTTCTATTAATTTAATAACTTAATCATCTCCCTCTTCCATAAAATGGGATACGAAATCATCATTTGTGTATAGGGCAGACTACCTCCTCATGAAACGATTTCATTAGTTTTTTCCATTATCACATCTCAGGGTTGGGTATGATGATAGATATTATGTTAATATATTATATTAATAACATAATTATACCTATGGACTCATTATATCATATTTATGTTTTTATATTTCACTAATTAAGGGATGTGATAACGCCTCTTTTTTGTAGGGTGGACTACCGCTTCGCGAAATGATGTGATTCATTTTTCACTAATGCATAAAATGGAAGGTAATAAGGGTAAATATAATTAATATAAGTGATATAAATTAAATATTTATTATATTTATTATATTTATTATATATTTATCATTACTTAATTATAATATATAATTTTTTTTCTTGCATTTTTACTCACTGAAAAGGATGATGACATAGTTTGTTGATGTGTGGAAAACCACCTCCTCGAAATGATGTTATTTTTTCATCACCAAATAAAAAATGATATATATATATATATATAATTAAATTATATTGTATTTATGATATTATTATAATTCTAGAAAGAAAAATTTTACTTTCCTTATTTCCATAATGATCATTAAAAAATGGAAATGTTACTCAGGTGTACGTTTGACTTACAATCCCCATGATCATAAAGTAAGTTCATTTTTCATGAGAATATTTCATGACTAGTTATAAAATTATAATTTATGTATATATATGATAATTATTTCATTAATATAATTATGTATATTTTCAAATAATGACCTCTTTGAGCATCATCAACCTACCAACGTTATTTTTGACACGTAAGTCGAATATGGTCAAAAAATATGATGTAAACATAATTAAATAATTAATTATATATATATAATGTTATAAAATGTGAAATGAAAATAATAATAAAAATTAAAAAGGTACTCATTAAATTAAATAATTATCATATGTTTATTTTTTGGGAAGATAACGTTAAACATGACATGTTGGGCCCAAGGTAAGGGGCATTGTCTTAATTTCTTTTCATTGAGGCATATATTGATGTTAAGCACCTAAATTATTTTATGAGTTGTATATACATCCCATATGACATGTTATATATTTAATCTTTATATTCTAATGGTATTTAATGATATTTTAGCTAATTATTTCATGGGCCTTATGATTTAAAAATTTATAATGTGATAAGAGACTTTTCTTCAAAATAAATCATCTTTTAATGTTTTCCTTCATACTCTCTTTATCTTCAATGATCATGTATTAAAAATGATTTTGAAATTTTTTTATATGGATATAAATGATTTACAAATTTTATTTTACTTTATTCAAAAAAAAAATAAAAAATTAATCTTTTTACATGTTTTTAACAGAATTTTTTGACAAATGACAAATGGAAGGTAGTATTTTTAAATTATATGGAGAAAACAGATTTTTCTACCAGAGTGACAGATGTTTGATTTCAATATTACTTTGTAATCCTACAAGTTTTATTAAATTAAAAACAATCTTACTAAATTTTTGGGTTTTTTATATTTAAAATTTCTTTAAAAAATAAAATGGTATTTTCATATCCATAAGTGCTTTAAATACAAGTTTAAAATTTTATTCCAAATGTTTTATAATGACAAGGAAAAAAATAAAATGATAAAATCATATTGTGTTTTTTGGTCATTATATATGATGGGTGCACCCAAATATCACTATGTGATCCCAATATATCTTATACGATGGTTGACCGCAGATGGTGGTCATATGTATTGGGTAATGATTATGTTCTCCCAAAAATTATATCAAAAATAGGTTAATGGTTATTCCAATTTTTATTGAATTTTTAGGGTTCTATGAGATGATGTCCAATGGTACCTATGTGAAATTTCAATGTTTTCAAATTTGTTTTTAAGGAAATATTTTTTTCTTAAATGGTAAAATAAATTCTATTTTCAAAGGGATGATAATTCTGTTTTTGGATAAAGAGTTAATGTTTTAATGAAAATATTTTTTCATGGGTTTTCTTATTTTTCACTATACAAATAATTTTTTATTTTTTTGTCCCTTACTGAGAATTTCATTCTCAATCCAAATTTTTAAAATATTTTTCATAGGATATAATGATGGTGATGGGTAAAGAAAAGGTCAAGTTGAAAGTTGTGAAGTTTTTTCAAGAATATAAGTCATGATTTATTTTAAAAGTTTTAAATTATGACAAAAAGTGACACTAATCAGTTTTTTCAACATTGTATTTTATGCTATTTATTATGTATGATTTATGGATTAATTATACAAAACTATAAACCTAAAAATATCCTCAAATCTAAGGAATGAATTATTGACTTAAAACTCACTATTATGTAATGTTTAAGGTCATGTAAATATAGGCTCTGTGTTTTTAAATTTCTTTTATTATCTTAAGAGATAAAAAGATTATTATTATTCGATAATACATGAGTACCATAAATTGATAAAATCTACTATGATTCATTATTGAGGTCCTAAAAGTTATTTCATTTAGAGGGAATATAAAAATTACTATTTATAATGTATTTTAATTCTCACCATTTCATTCCATACTTTTAACTATTGAGTATTATTATAATATACCTTTAGAAAAATTAATATATTCCAAACACATTATTTTATAAATCATTATAAAACTCATGATTTCTATTACCAAAAATATAAAACTTATAAATTTACATATATCCAAATATTTCATGTATGTAAATTTCATTAAACAATTTTATGTAATTTTTTATAATTATATTAACTAAAAATACCTATAAGATAAATTATAGTGTAATAGGTAGTCAAACACCACTTTTCCAGATAATTATTAATCCCCACATCAAATTATAAATATTTCCTAATGTCTAATAATACTTAGATCAGTACTCATGACAGATATCAATTACATTATAATCATAATACATAATGTGTGTAAATAATATTCAAACTCCAATTAAAAGCTTATAAACTTTAAATAAATTAGATTCATGGTTGAGTGAAATTAAATATTATGTTGTACCTATCATGTAACTATATTTATATATGGTATTAAATTTATAATAATCCATATAAAAAACTAAATTAAATTATACATACATTAATAGTATAAATTTTATAGTCATGAATAAATAATGTAGGGAATAAACTAAATAACTGAACAATTTTAAAAAACCAGCATGAGTGATATTTACAATTGGTATTCAAAATAAATTATAATTAATCATGCATTATACACATTCCATAAAAGAATATTCCTAAATAATTATCATCTATATAAATATGAACTCTTTTATAAGAACCTGAATCTTATTTTCATGTATAGAGCTCATTTTCATGTTTCTTTTGAGGACAAAGGGAAGAATGAAAATTTTAGGAGTACACTCTATGTACTTCCTTGTACATGTCGTATACTCTGGAACCGAGTCCATGTCGTGTTTGGTCGTGTCATGGCCACATACACGACTGCGTGAAAACGTGACAGGGACACGTAAGGCGACCCCGATAAAGGCATATACACACCATGTATCCTTAGGTAACATGTTGTGTATTTTTATTTTTTATTGTTATATCAGACCGGGTCACATCTCATTTAGAGAAACATATTCTTTTAGATTTGTCTCATTCAGTAGTGACCGAAGATCATGGTTTCTTCTATGAGCCCCTGATCGACCTTTTGTGCTCTGAATCGAACCCTGTCGATTATGTTTGAATCACATCGGTGAGTTCTTACTTCTTATTTATCAACATCTCTTGATTCCTCCTCTTTTGTGAGGTATCCATGGTTGAACATTTTAGACGTTTTTGTAGATCTACATCATTCTAGGTTGATTCAGAGGTTGTAGTTCAACTATATTATTTTTACAACATCGAGGTAGGTGGTTTGTGCCTTTCCATAGTTTTTATTCAAATTATATGTGAAAAAAGTACCCAATACCCTAGTTTAGTGTATTACATGTTTACAGAATTTAAACCCAATAATTCATGACATGCCTTGTTGCTTGAGTATGGGTTTTTTATTATAAATAGGGTTATTTACATTTCCATGGATGTGTTTTCCCATGTTTGATCTGATATTGGCCATTGGGCCTAGAATTGCATGTTAGGCTACACTATTTTCCATACCTAGTGTTGTTAGTATGGAGTCATATTATCTAACATGCTTGGGTTATGATTTTTAGCCATTTATCCAAGTAGTAACTGCGATTTACTTAGGATTCTGAGCATTTTATTTGCATGATTGCTTTACACAGGGTTGTGGGAACTTGGTGTAGTGAGACCATAGGGGTAATTGACATTGACGGCTTCCCCAAAGTGTATATTGAAATTTTCACGTTGAGATACCATAGGGGGAATTGATGTTGAGTTCTCCCTCAGAGTGTCTATATGTATCGTTACAAGACCACAGGGGGAATTGACATTGAGTGTTTCCTCAGAGATTTTTTATTTTATCGTTAAAAGACTATAGGGGTAATTAACATTGAGTGCTTTCTTAGAGAGTTAGTCTGCATGAGACCAAATGGGTTAGACTGTGTGATATATCCCAAGGGGTCACTATATCTTTTTTGTTAAATGATAAGTTCAACCATATGGGTTAGACTGTGAGAACTTTCCCAAAGGGTTACTTGTGCGTGATTAGTTGAATAATTAATAAATGTAAATGAATGTAGTTTAAACTGTAGGATTTTTTACTCTTGATTTCTTATTTGTTTATTACTTCATTTTTTATATTTCTTTCTATATATATTCACGCATAGTTTGGTACAGATATTTGGGTGGTTTCCTACTTGGATTTATCTCACACCCTATTTGGGTCATGCTTTTGGGACAAAACAGATTATGTTTTTGCAGAAATAGATAAGAGAAAGTTACCTTCTACTTCAGGTACTTAACTGTTGTGGAGATGGAGATCATGGGACCAATATAGGGGTTGTGATGCTGTTGTATTTGTTTACTTGTTTTCCTTTGTACATTGGTTTAGTAATGTATTCCAGTATTTTGACTTTTTTGGATTCTTTATTAGATACATGTGACATGCATCATTATTTATAGATATGATACAGTTGTTTATTTATTATTTGTATTATGTTGTTTACTTTTTGTATGGTATTACTTCTTCTTATACTATTATCTGTTTCTTTATGTTGTGTTACTCTGCCAATGAGGGCATAGCTTCCCCACTATGGCACCCGAGGCCCTCATTACTAGTCGGTAGCCTCTGGCATTCGGGGAAATGTGCTTGAGGCCATTGACCAACAGGGCACGGGGCACCTTAGGGCGGCACTCAGAACACTAATGTTACATATATTATAATTCTTTTTCCATGGAATTTAAATATGAACTCATATATATATATATATATATTATATTTATAGAAAATTTTATAATCATATAAAAATTTCATATTTCATGAAAATAATTTAGAACAACTAAATATCTTATAATTAACAATATTTAACCCATTGACTGAACCATCCAAACCCCATGTTATTGTGGTTTAAATAAATTTTAATTATGGAATTGAATATTTATATTTTATATTAACATTTTATAACAATTAAAAAAAATATATAGAATCCTTTATATTTTTCTATATTTTACAATTTATAAACTGATAAATGATGTAAAACTAATTTAAACCAAGATTATATCAACCAAAACATTTATAATTGGGATTAAAGTCCCCCCTAGATTTAACACATGAAACAAGAATGAAAACTTATCAAAGTATGTGATAGTTTAAAAAAAGTAAATTTTGTATTAAAAATAATTAAAACCATATCCATTTTATTTTTTAAATAATGATGTGGTCTTTCTATATAAATAATATTTCCATAGGATACCCATTATCATTTTTCATTGATGAATTTATTTCAATTAACTTCTTAAAAAGGCACACTTATGAAACCGTGATGTGGTTTATCCTAACTACGTTCTTATTTTCATGTGGATGTTTCAATTCTATACTTACCCAAGAGTTTTATAGGTAAAACTTGATGTAAAAATATATTATTTAAAGTTATCTTTCTTTCATTCCACTATTCCATACACATTTTACACAAAACATTATGTTTTGTTGTAACATTTATAAAAATGTTGTTGTTTTCATCTTAAAACGCATCATAGATTAGAATGGTTCATTATCAAGGACCATTTTTGACCAAACATGTCATGACTCCTGAAAAAACCTTTTGTATAGCTTCATTATATATAAAAAACATTTATCTAAAATACATATAAGTGAATCTAATACCATTGTATAGTTTTAGAGGGTAAATCTTATCCATATATAGTAGAAATAATCAACAACACAAAATTTTATCCAAGTGATCATTATATTCATTTTTACTAAATAAAATTAATTATGAACTCATATTTTTTATATATTAATCTATTCTATCCAATATCCTTGACATGATCTGGATAGAAATCATAGATAATTGTCCAACAAAATCCTTCCTCCTAGTGTTGTCATGGTCTCTAAGAATCATCAAATTCTTTATAAGCATCTTCTTTTCCTTAAAATCTATTATAACCTTTTATACTAGAGATAAATAAAGAGTTAGAGTGTGATATTCAACATTTATTAGTTTATACTAATTTATCATAGTATTTGGAATCTATAAGAATACAAAATCAAGAGATGATTTACATATCCAACAGAGTTACTTTTTTTGAATATAATCATTTCCCAAATGACCATCTATTAAATAGAATTTTTTATAAACATTTCTTAATTCACAACCCCTTGTAACATTAGTCTCTGAAAGGTTTAGTAGATTTGATTACATAGAAGAAATTTGAAGGATATGTGATTATTAGTGTCATGGTGTTTTCGATTTCATTAAAAATATATCTATATATATTAAATATATATAATGTAATGTTAATTCATAAGGTGAAGGAGGAGAATTCATAATTTAATGAAGTTACTTTGAACTTTTGCAAGAGAAGTGAGTCAGTAATGATGGAATCACCACTGGTCTCTTTATATATTCAATATGGATTGTGTGTATTACAAGAGAAGTGAGTCATACATTCTTTATAGTGTATGTTCCTCCCACAAGATTGGTGAAACAAAAATTATAAATAACATTGAAAATCATAATGGAGGAGTAGTGAAATTTTGAAATTACTCTTCTATAAAAAAAATATGAGGTGGTTCATCTAAAATAAAATTTAAATGTCTAAATTAAAATTATGTATTATTTTTCATGTCACGACCCATCCTCGGGCCCCGTGCCATGACTACCCCAAGCCTGCCTTCCATAGGCCAGGGGCTGGCGACTAGCACCAAAGGCGTAAATCCCGATATCTGGGAAGGCATTGCCTTTATAAAAGTAAACAAACACGACAGAGTATAAGCGGAAGTAAACACTAAGTACAAAGAGAAGTGCGGAAAGGAAAAATGGGCCAGAATACAAACCCAAAAGAAAGTAAAACTACAACTGAACAAAGTACAATAGGAAAAGACAACAGCTGGTGGGACGGAAGTGGCTCCTGGGTCGTCCTCCTCGGATCCTACCTGAAGGGTAGGTATAGTTGGCGCAGCTCCTGGATCGTCCACCACGGATCCTACCTAAAGGGTAGGTACAGATAGCCTCCACAACGCTCTCACCCGCCAACCACCTCTGAGTGTCGTCTCTTCGTGAAGTCCACCTCCGGATACTGACTCGCCGTGCAGTCCACCTTCGGGTACCGTCGAGTCCTCGAACACTCGGCCTCCGTCAGCACTTCCCGTCGTCTGCAACCAACACAACGAGGTGCGGGCATAGCCCGTGCAGGGGTGAGTATAACGATACTCAGTAGGGACCCCGAGACCCTCAAGGTCTCACTAAAACCAACATGGATAACCATAAGGAGATCTCAACAGATAACCTCTACTTAAGTATATGCCCATACATATACCTAAGTTATCAAGTAACCCATCTCAATAATGAGGAAACACAAGGATCATGAAATCAACGGATAACCACTACCTAGGTATATGCCCATACATATACCTAAGTTATCAAGTGACCCAACTCAATCATGCAGTAAACACAAAGGTCAAAAGTCTCAGCTCAAACCTGGATTTTCATTATTGAAACCGTAACGGCTGAAGAGCTCCGTCTTTGGAGCGTACAGTGGCCCTTTCACGACTCCGAGGTACTGCTCACTAACCTAAGACTGCTGAAGTACTCCTCCTGTCGAGTACCACGGGTCAGCCACCCAGACACAGTAGTGCTTCCCGCCGAGGTATGTCACCCAAACACAGTAGTGCACACCCCTAGAAGCCTGCTGAGGTACTCTCCGGATGAGTACTGCGGGTCTGCACTGTCACACAGGTAGTGCTCCGTCCGCCATGGGTATGCACCTCAAAAAGTAGTGCTCCGTCCACTGGGCTAGTCGACTCACTCCAAGTCGAGTCGGTCAAGCAGTCGTCAGGTCTCAACCAGTTACACGGTCTCCGTACTCCGCACGCTCGTCACTAGAAGGGTCTGCTCCATGAGCTACAGGTCGATACTCCAAGTATCTCAAAGTATCACGAAGAAGTATCTCAAAGGACCGCCACGTCATAGGGGTCTCAACGCAACAGACGGCGCGTCAATCGGATGCCCGGTCTGTGAGTTATTAGCCTTTTTGTCCCAGGGGCCCGGTTGGTTTCGTGAGCGAACCAAACCCGGCCGTATCTCAACTGTACCCCGAACTCTCATAGGGTATACTCATAGGGACCGTTTCTCAACGAGATCACCAACGCCGCTGACGGTTCATCAAACGGACGTCTGGTCTGAAAGATATCAGCTTTTCCGTTCCAGGGCCCCGGTTGGATTTCGGTGCGATCCAACCCGGCCACTATCCATCTACATCCAATTCTCTGGCAGAGGATGCCAAAAGTTCCGTATCGTCAACAGGAACTCAACGCAATAGACGACGCGTCAATCGGACGCCCGGTCAGAGAGTTATTGGCTTTTTGGTCTCACACCCACCCTGGGAAACTTCCCAGGAGGTCACCCATCCTGATCACTACTCTAGGCCAAGCACGCTTAACTATGGAGTTTTAACCACGTAGGCTCCCGAAAAGGAAGATGTACCTTGAGTATAGTATACCGAAACGACCGTCTCGATCCAAGGATCGCGTTGCCGCTGACGGCGAGTCGTTTGGAGGCCCATATCCCATGATACGGGCATTTGAACAAAAGTGGTCTGAAACTGGGGGTTTGGGCCCGGGCCGACCCAGCCCGACGACCCGGCCCGGCTCGGAAAACCCGGCCCGGCCGGCGGCGCGGCGGCACAGACCGGCATGGCGGCGCGGCCTGGGCGCCGTTTGGGTGCCACGCGCGGGGGGCAAGCCCCCCCTCCCCCCCCCTTTGAGAACTGCGGCCCCTTAATTGGGGACGCTTTTGAGACCCGGTCGGGGGAAATTAATTCCCCTGGTCTCCACTGCCCAGCCGGCCCGCACTGGCCGACCGGTTTCGCCAGCAAGGACCGGCGACGGCCGGTCCTTCCTTTGCCGACACCGGCGGCCCGGGGCCGGCCACCGGTCATCTTGCTCCGCCGCGGCCCGGAACCGGCCGCGGCCTATGCCGTTCGGCGCGATGCGACGGCATCGCTTCCCTCCGCCGCGGCCCCGCTCCGGCCGCGGCGCCTTTGACTTTCTTCGACGCGACGCGACGGCGTCGCATTCTTGGATTTCTTTCCACGGTGCGACGGCGCCACGCGTATCTTCCGCAATAAAACGTGTGGTGCGACAGCACCACGTTTTCTCGTATCATCCTCAAGAAATCATCACGAAAAACAAAGGAGGAGGGTCGGCCGTGTTTGTGCGGTCCGACCCCCTCGCGTTATTCGATAACAAAAAGGGTTTTAATCCACGATCATCACCAAGTTTGTATTCACGAAGAATTAAATAAATAAAAACCCTCAATCATCAACCGCTTGATCGGACGATCCACGGATCAACCCGATATTGGTTGGTCCGCGCTCGTCATTTTTTTCTCAAAAGATAAGAGAATTCCAAAATAAAATTCCCCTACCTCAGCTTCAAGAACGGAGTTCTTCAAAGACCCGCGGAAGGCAAGCGTCGCGGAGGTCGGGCGTCGTTCCGTCTAGGTTGGTGGGAGAAGAGCTCGGTGAAGTCAAGCCAAGACGTCACCCTCTGTATACTTTGTAGGCGGCGGTGCTTCCCTTCCTTACTCCGGTTGAAGATGGTCGGAGGTGTTGCTTCACGTTCTTCGGAAACGTGGAACGTTCTTCCTCGAGAGGTTGGTGATCTTCCAAGAGTTCTTCTCCTCTCCTTAGTTCTCCCAACAAGGTTTATGCCAACCCAAAAAGAAGAATATAATCTCTCTTTTTAATGTTGGCAAAATGAATTCAAAAGAATTCAAACACTCAAAATAATTAATTAAGTTGGTTTAATTAATTAATTGCAAAGTGTTGTCAAGAATTTCAAAAGATTTAAATTCAAATAAACCATACTTAACTCACCTCATTAATTAATCAAGTTGTCAAATATTAAAGAATGTGAGTTAATGAGGAGTTGGAAAGTGAGAGGTTAAGAGGGTTAGGGAGTTTAAGGAATTTGAAAAGGTGGGGTGGGGGGTTCGTGTGGGCCCCACCCTTTCAAATATTCACACATGGGAAGTTGGATGGATGTGGGACCACCACCAACTTCCCATGGGAGAAGTTAACCACTTAACATTGTTAAAATTTGATTTAACAATTTTATTCACTTCTTTAGTTAAACACAAAAAATTAACTTCTCCTCCCGCACAAACGCAACTACAGTAAAGGTTCTCTTAAGCGATTACCGGCGTTACGAGTTCATCGGTGCAATCGGATTTCAATTCCGAGCACCGGTTCAAAAGATAGAAATTCCCGCTCGCTCGTTCACTAAACGTACCCGAGCCAAAATTCGGAAAAAAATTCTGGGCACACCGGGCCTCGGAATCAGGCTCCGTCAAAAACTGCGTTCTTGTAAAATTCCAAAGAAAATTAAGAAAAAAAATTCCTTGAAATTTCCGGGTCTTTACATTACTCCCACCTCAGGGCTTTACGTCCCCGTAAAGCTTCAACACAAACTAGGGTCACAAAAGCGGTACAGAGCACACATCTGAGCCTTCCGCTCCCATGTGCTTACCTGGAGGTTCCATACTTCCAAAGAAAGTGCACCCGAGGAATCGATCATCCTCGTAGGATCTGTTCCTGTCGATCCTCGATCCCCACTGAAATCTCCGTGAAAGACACCCCATCGCCATCGTCCAGCTCCTCATGGTCGATGGTATGCGAAGGGTCGAGCACGTATCTCCTCAGTTGAGATACGTGGAAGTCGTTGTGCACCTGGTGCAACTGCGGTTAATGGGACAAGCGGTAAACCACCCCGCCTACCCAGCTGGGGACCTAAGAAGGTCCGCTGAACCTTGGAGATAACTTGCCGCCTTGGCCACATCTCCGTAAACATCGTCGAGGTGAGACCCGTATAAGAACGTGGTCGCCATCCTCAAACTCCAGAGGTTTCTAATTCCTGTTAGAACTGGAACTCAAACGACTGTTGCCACGAGGGTAAGTTTGGCCGATTCAAGAGTGATCGGTCGCACCCTCCCGTGAAAGAGTTTATCCCGTGCTGCCTGGGGTTTCCTTTCCACCGACCAAGGAAAACCCATCCCGACGTTTGCCTAAAACCGTCAATTTGAGTATGAACTGTTATTTCCCATTCCATACTCAAACTAACGTCGTAAGGCCTCGACGCTTTCACCAAGAGATTCCAACCGAAACTCTCACCTCGAGGGTCTGACCACACCGTCGGCGTAAGTTTGATTATCGAGTCTCCTCCCAAGGTATCTCCAGACGTGAGGGTCAAGTCCACGACTTACCGGAAACTCTAGGTCTGGAACAAGATTTGTGAAAGCGAGGAATGATTCATATCGACGTCTGTTACTACAGCAGCTAGTAGTGGACACAGACTGTCCCTTGAATCATTTCTAGAGCCATTGGGTCACACTCCTTGACCGCATGCAGCCGCATTCTTCCACCGCCCTCCAGCTCCCTGAGCTTGGCGGGGATAACTAAGGCGGGTGGTTGTAGCATGATAAGATGTACAACACCTCATGGTTCTCTCCTAGCTCTGCCTCCACGTCTGCCGCTTCGCAGACTCATCTCTATTTAAAGATTCCTCTTATTGAAACATTTAACATGCCCGAGTCTCTAAGACTGGCACCGGTTCCCTGTTTCTTACTGCACTGTGCAGTCTTCATCTGCTCCTGGATGAACTGCACCTCCTTTAGTCTCACAAGAGATGCTATGATTTCTTCTTTGCCGATAAGATAAACCCGGTCTCATCCCCTGGATGAACCACATTCGTTGCCTAATACAGTCAATCCTGACATGAATGATGCATTCATGCCATGGATGATGTCGTAAGACCTCGACGTAACTACCAAGAGATCCAACTGTCACTCTCGCCTCCAAGGGTCGAGTCACACTGTCGGCATCAGTGTGAGGTCACTGGGTCTCCTCCAGTAGAAATCTGGAATGTGAGGGTCAGGTTAACAGTTTTAACTGGGACCACTCAATATCATCCAAACAAAAGGACAGGAAAGCAAAAAAAGATAAGTGTCTTTTTTTATTATTGCAGCTCATAGTACAAAGACACGAATACAATAGCAACTTGGAACTAGAAGTACAAAGGATGTATCCACTAGTTCCTCTCCTTTCCTCCTGCTCCCGAACCTCTACTGCCTCGGTGGCTCCTCCAAAGCCTACAGATCAACTGTATGAGGAGTCGGACAGTCACGTGCCAGGTGACCCTTCCCGCCGCAAGAGTAACACTATCTGTTTCTGGAACGCCTAGCTCTGACCCGAACCCGGGTGCCCCGAACCACCGGTCCTAAAACCCGAGATTGTCCAACAGCTGGTCTGGTCCTCCTGGACCTCTGCATCATCTGTCTACTTCCCACAGATGACTCGGCTTCTGATCAAAAAACACGCGGCAAAGGCATAAGCTCCTGTACACGCTCGGGGTGTAGAGCTACTGGCACAAACTCCACCCTGAAGAAGGTCTCGAAGTCTTCCCATGTGAAGGTCATCCATTTTCAAAACTGGAACAAGTGGCTCCACCACCTGCCTGCTTCTGCCTGAAGAAGGGTGGCAGCAAAGATCACCATGAAGTCTACCGCCATCCCCACTAGCCTGAAGACTCTCACCACAGCCTCCAGCCAAACTTGAGCCGCCTACGGGTCCGTCTCTCCCCGGAACCTGGGTGGCCTCTGGCGCTGGAACTCGTGCAGTGCGCTCAAGCGTCGTGCATCGCCTACTGCTGGGGCTGGTGGCATTGGTGGCCCAACGGGTAGCAGTATCGTTGGTGCCTCCGCTGGTGCCTCAACTGCAAGAGGTCCCTGTACCGAAGCCTCGTCGCTCGACAGGCTGTCGGCATGCACATCCCTCTGGGCTCTAACTGGTCGTCCGTGAAAAGGCATCCTGAAATAAACATCGTGACACGGTCAAATGTTTATACCTGGTTAGCTGACCTGGTTTGAGCTGTTTTAAGGGAAAACCATTGAAAACACACACGCAATCAGTGTTTCGTGCACAAATTCAGAAATCAGTTGTCAGGGTCCTGGTGTATGGATACGTCGGCCGCCCGCACCAACACTGGACTCCCTGAACTGAAAACCACACTCAGTACTCTCAACACTATTGCTTCACAGAAAGAAACATCAGAGTTATAAGTTTTGCGGTAGAACTGAACTCCTCTGATACCAATTTGTCACAACCCGTCCTCGGGGCCCGTTCCGTGACTACCCCAAGCCCGCCTTCCATAGGCCAGGGGCTGGCGACTAGCACCAAAGGCGTAAATCCCGATATCTGGGAAGGCATTGCCTATATAAAAGTAAACAAACACGACAGAGTATAAGAGGAAGTAAACACTAAGTACAAAGAGAAGTGTTGAAAGGAAAAATGGGCCAGAATACAAACCCAAAAGAAAGTACAACTACAACTGAACAAAGTACAATAGGAAAAGACAACAGCTGGTGGGATGGAAGTGGCTCCTAGGTCGTCCTCATCGGATCCTACCTGAAGGGTAGGTACAGTTGGCGCAGCTCCTGGATCGTCCACCACGGATCCTACCTGAAGGGTAGGTACAGATAGCTTCCACAACGCTCTCGCCCTCCAACCACCTCTGAGTGTTGTCTCGCCGTGAAGTCCACCTCCGGATACTGACTTGTCGTGTAGTCCACCTCCGGGTACCGTCCAGTCCTCGAACACTCGGCCTCCGTCAGCATTGCCCATCGTCTGCAACCAACACAACGAGGTGCGGGCATAGCCCGTGCAGGGGTGAGTATAACGATACTCAGTAGGGACCCCGATACCCTCAAGGTATCACTAAAACCAACATGGATAACCACAAGGAGATCTCAAAAGATAACCTCTACTTAGGTATATGCCCATACATATAGTTAAGTTATCAAGTAACCCATCTCAATCATGAGGAAACACAAGGATCATGAAATCAACGGATAACCACTACCCAGGTATATGCCCATACATATACCTAAGTTATCAAATGACCCAAATCAATGATGCAGTAAACACAAAGGTCAAAAGTCTCAGCTCAAACCAGGATTTTCATTATCGAAATCGTAACTCCTGAAGAGCTCCGTCTCTGGAGTGTACAGTGGTCCTGTCACGACTCTGAGGTACTGCTCACTAACCTAAGACTGCTGAAGTACTCCTCCTGTCGAGTACCGCGGGTTAGCCACCCAGACACAGTAGTGCTTCCCGCCGAGGTATGTCACCCAAACACAGTAGTGCACACCCCCTAGTAGCCTGTTGAGGTACACTCCGGACGAGTACCGCGGGTCTGCACTGTCACACAGGTAGTGCTCCGTCTGCCATGGGTCTGCACCTCAGAAAGTAGTGCTCCTTCCACTGGGCTAGTCAACTCACTCCAAGTCGAGTCGGTCAAGCAGTCATCAGGTCTCAGCCAGTTACACGGTCTCCGTACTCCGCATGCTCCTCACTAGGAGGGTCCGCTCCACGAGCTACAGGTCGATACTCCAAGTATCTCAAAGTCCCACGAAGAAGTATCTCAAAGGACCGCCACGTCATAGGGGTCTCAACGCAACAGACGGCGCGTCAATCGGACGCCCGGTCTGTGAGTTATTAGCCTTTTCGTCCCAGGGGCCCGGTTGGTTTCGTGAGCGAACCAAACCCGGCCGTATCTCAAATGTACCCCGAACTCTCATAGGGTATACTCATAGGGACCTTTTTTCAACAATATCCCCAACGCCGCTGACGGTTCGTCAAACAGACGTCTGGTCTGAAAGATATCAGCTTTTCCATTCCAGGGGCCCGGTTGGATTTCGGTGCAATCCAACCCGGCCACTATCCATCTACATCCAATTATCGGTCGGAGGATTACAAAAGTTCCGTATCGTCAACAGGAACTCAACGCAACAGACGACGCGTCAATTGGACGCTCGGTCTGAGAGTTATTGGCTTTTCCGTCTCACACCCACCCTGGAAAACTTCCCAGGAGGTCACCCATCCTGATCACTACTCTAGGCCAAGCACGCTTAACTATGGAGTTTTAACCACGTAGGCTTCCGAAAAGGAAGGTGTACCTTGAGTATAGTATACTGAAACGACCGTCTCGATCCAAGGATCGTGTTGCCGCTGACGGCGAGTCGTTTGGAGGCCCATATCCCAAGATACGAGCATTTGACCAAAAGTGGTCCGAAACTGGGGGTCTGGGCCCGGGCCGACCCGGCCCGACCCCCCCTGGGTCAGCCGTACCGGGTCGACCCGCCCTGGGCGGTGACCCGGCCCGACGACCCGGCCCGGCTCGGAAAACCCGGCCCGGCCGGCGGTGCGGCCTCTGCGTTGTTCGGGTGCCGCGAGCGGGGGGCAAGCCCCCCCCCACCCTTTGAGAACCGCGACCCCATAATTGGGGCCGCTTTTGAGACCCGGCCGGGGGAAATTAATTCCCCCGGTCTCCACTACCCGGTCGGCCCGCACTGGCCGGCCGGTTTCGCCATCAAGGACCGGTGATGGCCGATCCTTCCTTCGCCGACACCGGCGGCCCGGGGCCGGCCGCCGGTCATCTTGCTCCGCCGCGGCCCGGAACCGGCCGCGGTCTATGCCGTTTGGCGCGATGCGACGACATCGCTTCCCTCCGCCGCGACCCCGCTCCGGCCGCGACGCCTTTGACTTTCTTCGACGCGAAGCGACGGCGTCGGTTTCTTGGATTTCTTTCCACGGCGAGGCGCGACGGCGCCGCACATATCTTCCGCAATAAAACGCGTGGTGCGACGGCACCACGTTTTCTCGTATCATCCTCAAGAAATCATCACGAAAAACAAAGGAGGAGGGTCGGCTGTGTTTGTGCGGTCCGACCCCCTCGCGTTATTCGATAACAAAAAGAGTTTTAATCCACGATCATCACCAAGTTTGTATTCACGAACAATTAAATAAATAAAAACCCTCAATCATCAACCGCTTGATCGGACGATCCGCGGATCAACCCGGTATTGGTTGGTCCGCGCTCGTCGTTTTTTTCTCAAAAGATAAGAGAATTCCAAAATAAAATTCCCCTACCTCAGCTTCAAGAACGGAGTTCTTCAACGACCCGCGGAAGACAAGCGTCGTGGAGGTCGGGCGTCGTTCCGTCTAGGTTGGTGGGAGAAGAGCTCGGTGAAGTCGAGCCGAGACGTCACCCTCTGTGTACTTTGTTGGCGGCGGTGCTTACCTTCCTTACTCCGGTTAAAGTTGGTCGGAGGTGTTGCTTCACGTTCTTCGGAAACGTGGAACGTTCTTCCTCAAGAGGTTGGTGATCTTCCAAGAGTTCTTCTCCTCTTCTAAGTTCTCCCCACAAGGTTTATGCCAACCCAAAAAGAAGAATATAATCTCTCTTTTTAATGTTGGAAAAATGAATTCAAAAGAATTCAAACACTCAAAATAATTAATTAAGTTGGTTTAATTAATTAATTGCAATGTGTTGGCAAGAATTTCAAAAGATTGAAATTCAAATAAACCATACTTAACTCACCTCATTAATTAATCAAGTTGTCAAATATTAAAGAATGTGAGTTAATGGGGAGTTGGAAAGTGAGGGGTTAAGAGGGTTAGGGAGTTTAAGGAATTTGAAAAGGTGGGGGGGGGGTTCGTGTGGGCCCCACCCTTTCAAATATCCACACATGGGAAGTTGGATGGATGTGGGCCCACCACCAACTTCCCATGGGAGAAGTTAACCACTTAACATTGTTAAAATTTGATTTAACAATTTTATTCACTTTTTTAATTAAACCCCAAAAATTAACTTCTCCTCCCGCACAAACGCAACTACGGTAAAGGTTCTCTTAAGCGATTACCGGCGTTGCGAGTTCATCGGTGCAATCGGATTTCGATTCCGAGCACAGGTTCAAAAGATAGAAATTCCCGCTCGCTCGTTCACTGAACGTACCTGAGCCAAACTTCGGAAAAAAAATTCCGGGCACACCGGGCCTTGAAATCAGGCGCTGTCAAAAACTGCGTTCTTGTAAAATTCCAAAGAAAATTAAGAAAAAATTTTCCTTGAAATTTCCAGGTCTTTACATTTCAAAAGTTTGTAGAATAATTTTTTGACCACTATACAGCTCTATTATGATATATATGAGATAATATTCAATAAATACTCATGTATCATCAAAATAAATCATGATGGAAGTATCATCACTCAATGAAGATTAAAATGTTGGAATTTATTTCAAATTTATAATCTCACTAACTTCTTTTATTTGAGTACTAAAGATGAAAACAACTTATGGAATAAAAGGCATCTTCATCTTTTCTAATAAAGTATTAGTAAAATTTAATAGCATGATAAGATATGGGATCTACCCTAGATGAAGAGATAAATAAATGGAATTTATGAATCCTTTTAGAATTTAAAATGACTCAAGGTTCCCATAAAGGTATAGAAATTATATTTACGAGAGAATATGAACACATCTATAGTGACTTATGTAGTCCAGTGATAAAAATCCCAACCAAAGGTAAATTGTATTTCATTTACTTTATCGATGATTAAAATGGATTTAAAAAAGTCATGGTTAATAAACAAATGAAATTATCTGGTTAGATTTTTAAAATCATTAAAAGACAGATTAGGAATGAGTTGGGACTCTATATCAGGAAACTATGGTCAGATAATTCCATAGGATATAAATTTGATTCCATTAAAATTTATCATGTCAAAAATATAATCAAGCATCAATAGACCAAAATATATATTCCCTAGTTTAATGGTGTAGAAAATAGTAAGAAATTTATTATAATTAATATGGGATGTAATATAAAAACTAGATATAAGATATACATAAAATTTTCAACAAAATATGTATGTACTAATTTTTACACAAATATTATGTGTCTCTTAAGACCTAAAATTGAAATTACACCTTATAAAATGTGGTAAAATAAAAATTAAATAGTTTAGTAGGTTAAATTTTTTAGTAGCCCATGTTTTTTAAATATTAAAAACACCAATCTCTTAAAATTTTATGAGATGGTGGTATAAGGGGAATTCAGAAGTTACATAAGACATGGAATTGTCTATAGATGTTGGTGAAAACACAGAACAAAGAATTTGACTATTTTTATGTGAAAATTATTAAGAACTAGTGGGAATAATATGTTATAATAGAAGACAATTTCTATATTTCTAGAAAAAATAGAATAAAGATTTCATAATTGAAAAATGAAAATGAAATTAAAAATAAGATAGACACTATTAGTGTTTATTATAAATAATGTTTTTTATAGTTTAAGGTGGTGGAATTGAGAGATTATAATTTCATATAGTGAAGAAACATATTGAAGTAAAGTATATAATATGAAAAAAAAGAGGCTCATTTTCAAACAAGAAGAAGACTGAGACTTAAAATTAAAACTACTTTGTTCTCACTGATTGAGACCTAAACTATTTCAAATGTATTTGGGAATTAGAAATTAATTAATT
Organism: Viscum album; assembly: GCA_963277665.1. Taxonomy (NCBI): domain Eukaryota; kingdom Viridiplantae; phylum Streptophyta; class Magnoliopsida; order Santalales; family Viscaceae; genus Viscum; species Viscum album. The sequence continues at coordinate 625,847,903 of OY728136.1, read as the reverse complement.
TTATATAAGGATTACTAGATCAAACTATGAATAATGAAACATTGGATCTTTTTCCCATGTCTAAATAATAAAAATAAAATTGCGACAAAGTAGAAATTATTGACTAAGGAAAATGGTTTGGGATAAATAAAAAAATGAGTCTATAATTTTTTGAAAGTATTACTCAGATGTCGAGGGATTTTATTTTAATGAAACTATTTCTCTTATTTCAATATTAGAGTTCATTAAAATTTTTCTTTCTATAGATGACCATGGCCAATAAAAAAATATCTAATTGATACGAAATCTACATTCTTAAAAGGAAATCTAGAAGAATAGGTATATATTTAGAAACATAAATAGTGTTTCATTAAATGAATGTAATAATTATTTTTAGATTACAAACTTCCTTCTATGAGATAAATCTATGATACCCGAGATGGTTCTATAAAAGGTAAATGTTATATCCCTGTACATTTTCCCAATGGATATCCTATTATTTTTTTATTGCAATAAAAATAGTTTTTATTGATATTAAAAGTAAATTTTAGAAATTTTAGAAATTAAATTTGATAAAGTGGTTATATTTTTTGATTTTATAAGGTTGAATTTATCATAGGGTAAACTTTTAAGATTTTTCAGAAATATTTGATTCTTGGGTAAATTGTGAAAAAAGGCCTTTTTTTATAAAACAGTCATTTATTTCCATGAAATAAAATAATTTAAACGTACAATTATATTTTAAATATGGTTTTAAGGTAACATATTATAAATTTAATTAAAAATAATTTAATTAATTATAAAATAATCCATATTATATTTGATATTGTTATAAGTTCATTTTTATTTGTAAAATTTATTTTTTCTAAAAAATATTCTTCCATTGTGTTCTATTCAGTTATGTGAAAATTAATTTCTAATACATCTATAAATTAAATATTTAAAAACTGATTTAATACTTAGTATCATGAGGTTCAAATTTATTAATTTTTTAAATTTTAGTTTTTTATCATTATGAATAGAAACCTTGGTTAAAATGTCGTCACCATAGTAAAGGAATTAATGGGTTAATTTAGGTTAAAAATTTGTAGTAATGTAAAAAATATATCATATTAACTATTATTGGATGAGGTAAATTCTACCCTTATCAACTTATCTTTAAATTTTAATTTTTTAGTTCAACATGTCCATGGTTAATATACTTATAATATTTCATAGTTAATAATAATTATATGTGTGTCACTCCCCACACTCAGAAAATAGTACCTCATCTATTAAATTGTTTTCAGACATTAAGATATCTATCTCATAAAATATCAACCAAATACCCATCCTAAGAAATGATAACATCGCTCGTGCATACGTGTAGACTACCACCTGCACTAAATGATGTGAATCATTTTTGATTTCTTCCCGATAAGTATGATCATAAAGTCAAATTTAATAAATAAATATGATATTTATATTGTGAATATAATAATGTTAAATTAAAACTTTAACTGCTTTATTTCTTTTTATCTATTAAAAAATGAATACATACCTTATGCGTATGTATAGAGTACCATATTTATGAAAAAATATATTTCAGTTTTCTTGACAATGATTAATGGGTCGTTATAAAAGTATATTGAATGTATAAAAATTATAATTATAACATCAATATGATTATAGTGATTATGAAACCATGACCAATGTGAATGGACTGGGACCGTTGAACCAAAACACATATTGAAAATGGAACGGTTAGCACTGAAATATTGATTTTAACAACAAATTATTAATAAATATGCAGGAAGAAATTATTAATGAATATAATATAGAAATATAAATCAAAATATATTTATAATATATGTCTATAAAAAGTATATATTCTTTATATTCTAGATTATATAATGTATGACTAAGAAGAAATCATCGGTGATAGATTATTTCATAATCTATTTCTTATTTAGGATTGTTTATCCTTCAGTTTCCATTATGAGAGTTTTATAATATTTATCTCTTAAACCCCACAAATTTTGTTATCCTGTAGTTTTTTTATATGGGTTTTAAATATCTTTTCTATTATATCTCTATTTTTTACTCATAACCACTGAAATGAATTTTATATGAAAATTATACCATATTCCTAGTTTTTAGTCTCGAAAACATTCAATTACATATCCCTATTATTTATTTTCCATTGATTATGTTTTATATTTATTTTAATTATTTATTAATTTAAATTTTATCTATATTTTACTATGTAAATGTTTTTTAACAAATATTATTTTTATCATACTTCATACAATTCATTTTTTACTTTTTATAAAAGTGAGAAAATGATGCTTTTTTAATTTTTACCACAAAAATACCTTTTACCACGACCATAGTCACTATTTATATTCAATAATAACCCAAATGTTTCCATCTTTTTCAAATAAAATATTATTTCCAATATTCTAGTAATTTTTTGTTTTAAACTCTTTTTAAAGAATTGGATATTTCTTCTTGATTTTTTAATTTTTTATAAAGGTGTTTTTCATCAATGTCAATATCATCTAAATATTATTATGCTTCTTCAGTGATAAAATATAATTATATCATCCACGTTATTTCTCTATATGTCTTATGATAATGATGTTATACTTATTTAGTGGGTAAAATATTGACATCTCTTATGATGGTTCTTCAATACGAAGGTTTATGTTGATTATGTATTTTATTTTTATTTCTTTCTTTTATACGATGAATCCATTAGACTTATTAAGAAAATATATGGGTACCACTTTTAGATAGAACATATATGCATCATGATATCTCATGGGATGTGCTATCTTTAGTATTTGGCATATTCCTTGCATGCATAAGTATGATGTGTAGGAATAAGGCCTTAGAACTAATATTATGATGCAAAACATTATGCATTATATCATTATAAAACATGTTATTTTTTATCAATGTGCTTAGTAATATTTTTATTTCATCCATGGATATATTAATCTATAATGATATTGGTTATATGAAATATTTTTCATTGTTTATAGCTTTTATATTATTTATGTTTTATTTATTCTGCGATAGAATGTTTCATGTACTTTCCCTTACTAATCATCTGATCTCACTATTTATTATTTTTTTCTCCTAATGGTACCAATAAGTGAACACTAGTTTATTTATAGGATATCATAGAGTAAATAATAAATTTCTCTTAGTAATTTTAGGTTTAATTTATTTTATTGAAATTTAACATTATAATTATGTGTGTATCTAGTCTTCTAATACTATTATACTATACAATCCTATGGGATGTCATATCCTTTATTTTTTTATTATTTAGTAAGGTTATTATAGTTTCTCTATTACTATATTCAATATTATTGTAGTTGGTATTAAATAAAAATTAATAGAAATATTAGGAAATATATATAGAAAAATATAGTAGCACATAATGGGAGAATTATTAAATAAACATAAGATATTCAAGAAAATATTCTTGAATATTTTACATACATAGGAACCATATTTTATGATTCAATATTCATGATTTTATGAGATAAACTAGAATATTTTATTTTTTATTAATGGATTCTAGGGTAATAAATTAAATATGTATCAATACATTTAAATTGTCTTGGAATTTACCTCATGATTATGAAAATGAAGTCAATAAGGTTGGTGATAGTGATAAGAAAATTATAAATATATTGGGCATGTTGAATCAGTTAATTGCCAATAATATTTCTCATATAGAGCATCCCACTTATCCCAAATTGGGTATAGTAATTTAATACCACTACATGATCATTGAAAGGGAATTGAAACTAGCCACAATTGGAGGGAAGGGAAATTTGTGGCTCACTTCCAGGGTAATAAAGGGTTTTCTATTGAAATCCTCATTTTATACCATTATATTAGGCCCCTACCACATTATTGTAACCTCATTGTAAATGGTGATGCCATTTTACTTCACCATTTACACCCACATAGTTTTAGTGCCTCTTAATAAAAAGTTGATTTTGAGTGAGCTTCATGACACAAAAACATAACTATTAAATGGAACTATTAATCCATTATTATCTAAAAAATTGATCTAATTCATAGGGAATATATTTCTCACATTGGGAATTATTCCAAGGGATAATGTTTTCATGGAATTTTATCTTGTAAAACAATATGTTGATCAATTTAAGTGATAGATCAAGAAAACTAATGAGATATATGAGATAGAGAGTGTGAAATGGAATAATTTTAAGGAGATATTACATGAAAAATACTTTACATGTGATAAATGAGAATATATATAAAGGAAGTTACTTAATACATGGAAACATTATTAGGAAAATGTTACTAAATATGAAGGTATATTTTTAATTTTAGTAACTCGTATTATAGACTATTTATATAATCCATGAAGAAAGATTGTATTTTTATTTGATGGGAAAAACTATTTAGAATGGTATTAGCCACTAAAAATTTAAATATAAGAGGATGGTGTATCATGTTTCATCATGTAAGATAAATAATTCTCAAACTCATATTTTTTCAGCAAAATTGGGAAAATAAGTGAGTGGATGAGCACTCCTTAAAAAATAAACATGGAAAAGGGAAGAAGGTAATGTAAGAATCATCAATATGTAATGGTTGTGGAAAGAAACACTATGGAACATGATTAATTTAAATAATAGTTTTTTTAAATTGTGGAGACAAGATCCATCATGATCATGATTGAAATGGTAATAAATATGTCTCAAATTCCTAATGTTCTAGCTATAAAGAGATTGAAAAATATTCTAATACATTCCCCATGTGTCAAGGTAATTACTCTCAAAAAATACCTAGAGATCATGTTCAATCCTATGAAATCACTACATATGTGGTTGAAGACCTAACTGAAATAATAAAAGGTGAATTGATCATAAACTAAAAGTTATATAATGATTCATTTTATTTTTGATCTATGTACAATTTTATATATTACATGTCTCTTGATATAATTAAATAATCCCCAAATTATTTGAGTAAATGTTTGTTAATCAAGAAACATAGTATTAACATTATTTTAATAAGGATATATCGAGTTTTCTTTCTCCAGGTTCATAAATATTCCCTAGATATATAATTGATTTTCCTACTATAATTGAATTTGATATAATATTTAGTGAAAATTTCCTTTCAAAGTATAATTCAGGAAATTATTCAGTAGAAAGATATTTTTATTTTTAAAGGGGGTGATAATCCCGTATTTTTATGGGGGAAACTTCACTATCTGATTCTTTTATAGATCCACCAGTAGATCACCTTAATGAAATTTTTAGAGAATAGTAAGATAAAAAATTGTTTTTCAATATAGAATACATCCTAATGATAAATCTTGTACCTATTATAAAGAACTATATTATTGTATTTCTATAATATATACTAGTACATCCACCAGATAATGATGTGGGTTTTCTATTTTACTCATCCTTAATGAAAAAACTATATTGAACAATCCTTTTAGAATGGAACTAGATAAATTGTTAAAGTTTAATAAAAAAACTAATAGTATTTCCTTGAAAATGGTTTATATTCTATAGTTTTTCACTATGGGGGAAACCGATTTTGTTTTTTAAAAAGAATTCTGGTTTTATGAGGTATACATCAATTATAGAAAGATCATTTCTTTTACTAAAAATAATAATAATCCATTTCCACACATCGATGAATTATTTAATCAACATCATTGAGATTAATATTTTTCATAGCATTATCTTCATTTTGGTTATCATCTATTAATGGTGAAGAATGATGATATACTGATGATGGAATTTCATACAAGGCATAAAATTTATGAGTTTATGGTAATTCCATTTTTATTCAATAATATTCCATGTATTTTTATATATCTGAAGAATACTATATTCAAGGATTATATTGATAAATTCATGGTGGTTATATCCTGATATACTATAAAACTATGAATACTATAAGAATCATTTGAAAATAACTCTTAATACTCTCAAAGAAAAGTATATGGGAAATATAGTAAGTGTGAATTCTATCTCTAGGAAGTTTTGTTTATATGTCATATATTCTATAGCAATATAATATAGATTGATCTTTAAAATAAAATGGTATTAAATGAATATCACATAGAAACAAATATAACTAAGACAACTAGTTTCATTGGTTTATCAGGTTACTAATGGATGTTTTTTTAAATGTTTCCTGATTGGACAACCATTTATCCAAGATGATATGTAAAGGGTTAAATTATCATGGTCAATGTAATGTGAAGAATTTTTTGATGAAATAAATATACTATTGTTGAATGAACTTATATTTAAATTACAGTTCATAATGGTATATTTTTTAATATATAGTGATACAAATAAAAAATATTTAGGTTATATCCTTATATAGAATGAAAGTGTGGTTTCTTATAAATCAAGGCAATTGAGTATCCATAAATTTCACTATCAAAATAATGATATTGATTTTATAGCTGTAATATTTTCCTTAATTATATGAAGACATTATCTCTATGGAGAAATATGAAACATATATGCACACAGAAATATTTTTATGTACATATTCTCTCAAAAAGAGCTCAACGTGAGTAAAATAAAATAATTAAAACTACACACATAATATGAAAACTCAATACACTACCACAATGGTAAGAAAAATAAGGTAGATAATGCATTGAATATGGGGTACCATGGAGTGAAGAATATGATAAGAATTAACAAAGTCCATATTTTTATAGATTGAGTAGATTGGGATATGGTAAATTTTACGTAATGGGAAACATAATTTCTCTTTCACTAATTTTATAAAACATATAAACTTGAAAAGATGGAGAATTATGAGTAGTATGATAATTATTTTCACAAGATGATTAAAGCATTAAATGATTGGAAATTGATAAAACTTTTCTCTAAAGATGCAATGTTGAAGTTTGGGAGATGTTATGTGTTCCATCCATTCTAGAGCTGAAAAGCGAACTACTATATGAAAAAATAGATAAAATTTATCTATAGACCCTAGTAGATTAATGATCTATCAGTATTTTAGAAAAACAAATTTGTGGGATGGTATTAAATATGAATTTATATACTGTGTTTCCATATTCTTGTCATGCTAGCAAGAAAAAGATAAAATATATCATCCTAAGGTAGTCATGCAACCTCTTCCTATACTATTATGAAAAAGGGACAAAATAAAAAATTACTTTTTCACTGTAATTTTTAAATATTCTATGAATAATTATTCTATATGTTTCATTATTGATCACCATACCAAGTATTCACATTTCTTAGGTGCAATGGAATATCTTCCCCATGATGCCTTTCACATGTCTATATTAATGATGATGTGAGACTTCATGATTTGACTATATCAATTTTATCTAATCATGAACCTCGGATCACATTGAAATTTTAGAAGATTATTCTAAGGGACCTCAATATTATTATACATTTGATAAATACGTATCATCCCAAAACTAATTGGAATTATTAAATAACTATTAAGACACTAAAAGCCTTGTTGAGATATTTATCACCTGACTTCCAAGGTATGTGGGTAGAGAATCTACCTCTATTAGAATTTTTAGACAATAATAGATTTCTTACAAGTATCCATATAGCATAATATGAATAATTTAATGGGAAGAGAAGTTATAATGAAAATTTTTAGGAAGAAAGTTTTGAATGAAAACTAGGCGGAAAAAAAATTGTTAAGGTGAAAACAATGATAGTATGGGATATTCAATATCATATCAAGGTGGAACAAACATGTAAAATATATCATGCCAATAAACTAAGGAAGGATCAAGAATTTCATGTCAGGTATCATGTTTTTTTAAATGTTTTATCCTAGAAAAGAGTTATAAAATTTGTTAGAAATACGATTTGAACCCCTAGGTACATTGATATTTTTAAATTTTAGAGTGAATTAGAGTTGTGGATTACGAATTGTCTATACCACCCAATATCACTATAGTATACAACATCTTTTATATTTTTTTATTGAGGAAATAAATTCGAAATCCAATGTCTGAAATCACCTATGATGGAATATATTTGCAACCTAATTTATCTTATAATGAAGATCTTATCTAAATTCTTTACATTAGATAAAAAGTATTTGGTAGTTAACATCTCATTTAGTGAAAGTTATTTGGAGAAATCTCAAATTAGAATATGAAACATTGGATATTGAAGAATATATGAGGATGGATTACCAAAAAAAAATTAAAAACTGAAAATATCTCAATTTAGAGGATGTATTTTTTCAGGGAGAAAATTTAATACACGATTTTGTCCTATAGATATTAAACACTATATCCCTTGACTTTTTCCAAATACACATCCTGTTATTTTATCATTATAATAGTAAGAGTTCATGTTTATATTTAAAAGTAAAATTTATAAAATTTATAAATAGAATTAGTTAGAATGGATAAATAAATTGATCATAAATTTTAATTTATATTTCGGTGAATTATTTCTATTTCATAGAAATAATATATTTTTTGGTGAATAATGAAAAATTCCATTATTTTCAAAACCATGATTTCTTTTAATTAAATCAACTAACTTAAAAGTACCATAATGTTTTATATTTGTTTTTAAATTAACATAAGTTCCTTTTAAAAAAATAATCTAATGAAGTTCATATTAATCATTGTAATATTTTATTTTGGTATAAGTTTATTTTTATCCATAACAATTATTTTTTCTGAAAAACTATTTTTATTTTGTTTTAAACAATTTTATTAAAATTAATTTCCAAAATATATAAAAACTGAATATTTAAGTTATATTTAATATTTGTAATTATGTGGTTTAAATTTATGAGTTTGGTCAATTTCATGTTTGGTCATTATGAATAGTAACCATGGAAAAATATTGTCATTATAATAAAGGTGTAAAACTAGTTAATTAAGGTTAATAATTTTTTTAAGGTTATAAAATCTCATCATAATTAAAATTGTATTGTTGTATTTTGAAATAGATTTACTTACCTTTATAAACTAATTGTTTTAGTTCCACTTGACCATGAGTAAGACACTTATAATGTTTAAAATTAAAGAATAATTACTAGTGTACCACTCCCCTCATTTATAATAGGGAACCTCCTATCCTCAATTATTCAAAATCATGGGGTACTCTATCCCATCAAAGACCTAAAGAATTTCCTTCATATCTTTCTTCCATATATCCTAGTGGTTTTGTTCTTACCAAAATACCAACTTATAAAGGCTAAAAGTGTAAGAAAAAGGAGGTTTTCCAATAAATAGGTATAATACTTAATCAATTTTTTGTATCTATTTCTTCATCTACCAACTTTGAACATATCATAATAATAATGATATAATAACATCAGTATCTTTGATATAAAGAAAATATTATTCCAATTATAAGAAACTGTAGTGCCCTAATGTTTTATCAACGAAATTCCCTTCTTATAATTTTTTATAATATTATAATCATATACGATTACTTATAGAACACAATACAAACCTTATAAATGAAGAATGAGTGAAATAAAAGGTATCTCTTGAAGTTAAGGAACATATACTGATGAAATAATAACTTGAACTTTAGAATAGTAATGTGATCTTTATGAGTAGTAAACTGACCCATGTAATAGTAAACTCACCAATGAAAGTACAAATAAAATTTATCCATCTTATATGTGAAATTGTGATATAATTATTTCATAGTATAAGTAAACAATTTTTTAGAGAATTTATTAATAATGTGTTGGTATTTTTGTAAGACTTGTATATTTAATTCCAATTTTTTGATTCATTTAATAAATTAAAAGAAATTTTATTTTCATAAAATTATTTCATAAATTATTATTTGGTGTTTAATGATCTTAAGATAATTTTATGAGACCATAACTAATTTTTAAAAGTCTTTAAAAAGCATTTTTAATTTTAAATTTCATATTTTCAAGTAAATTATTATTTCAATTAAAAATTAAATTTATAATATTTAGATAATTATTTTTGAAAAATGGAGTTTATTTTTTAATTCTACATGTATAAAAATGTTAAGGGTGAATTTTTGGGATTTTTCTAAAATACTTGAATTTTTGTGAATAGTAAAATACGACAGTTTACGATAAAGATAAATAAATGAATTTCTGCATCATGTTTGAGTCATGGATGAGGTAAATGGACATTGGTTAGAAATCACATGTTATATTTACTATTTTCTATCATAGGAATCAAGACTATTCATAGTCTTGAGAAAAAACATTAAACTAATGATTAAAATAATGGGAAACCCCTACTCTCCTCCACTTTAAATAACACCACTATTTACCTCTTTTCTTATCTCCTATCAAGACTTTTTTCTAGTCCAAATTCTACTCAAATGTATCCCTAAGACCCTATACCAAAACTAGAATCCCTTGGTCTCTTAAAAAGACAAAATCCTCTCCCCTAAAGTGGTTCTCATGAAAGTTATATTCAATAAGTAAACTCCTCTTTTCATTTCTTTTATTTTATTTAAAGTTCCATTCTTTATTTTTCTTTCCTAATGTCATTTCATCCAAATATTCTGATATATATAGTAAATTAAATGTAATGGATTTTTTTTATAATAATGGAATCATTCATCATCATATCTCCTTTCCCCCTCCTTTTATACTAAAAATGGATACATCGTCCGAGATGTGTTAATTTATCACGTTCAAGGATGACGGGTTTTCAATTTCATTTATAGTCACCAATTATAGAAATGAAACAATTTTTTTTGTTGAAACAGACTATAATATATGTATTATATATTGTTTAGGGTTCTATCACATTATATTAATTTATAAATCAATATGTGTTTGATGTGATAAAAAATTTCCAATTAACCAAAATGATAATCATTAATATTTTATATAATGATTCATCTTCACTCCAAATAAAGAAATGACTTTTATAGCCATATAATATTTGGTATGTTCACTAATAACATAAAACAACAATTCTGGAAGACCATTCTTATTTTACATGTTTATCCTTACATGTATATGAGTAAACCAATCATGAAAACCAAGGAAACAAATGCTCCCAAACAATGAAATTAAACCTCTTAACCCATCAAAAAGGCCATGAATGAAATTCTAAAGGTTATAATAAATAAATTAAATGATAAATATGTTCTATACATATTAATTAATGATGTAATTTGGTAATACAGAACATTAAGGTCAAGTGAAGGACACCATTATACTTAAGGTAAACGATTCTACCCGGACCTCCATTATCCCTTCGGGTTTCTCTATCTTACTTTTTACCCAAATGAATTTATCTATTATTTTTATATACGTATTATAAATTCTATGTATATGCTATAAAATAATTTATCAATATCTATTCCTCATTCTATTTTGGGGATGTACATGTTGTTAAATAGTTTCCTCCTCAATACATCCCGAAAAGAAAACCCATTTTAAGGGAACTTCCCAAGTTATTTCTCAATTTTAAGAGCACCCTATAATTTGTTTTAAGACACCATTATAAAACCACTATTTTTATTATGAAATAATTCTTGGGTCACTTCTAGTTTTATATATAATATTATTCCCTTTTATATTTTAAATTCTCTTTAGTATTTTCTTTAAAACATTGGTAAAATGTTTTAATTATAAAATTTCTTAAATACTCTTCTTACATTTTATAAATTCTATTTGAAATAACTTACCATGATATATGATTATTTTAACTTATGAATTTACATGTATGTTTTAATTATATTCTTTCATGGACAAATTTATGATACACCCATTCATTATGCTTTATGACATGATTATGACACCAATTTCATTCCACGGGTACCCTTATGTTTATGTATGATTGATTATGTATGATTATTTATGTCGAAATCATATTCATGAACATGGTAAGATGGGTTCACCCATATATAACTCTAATTCATTGGCTAAAGTTGAGTCTCATGAGATGTTATGTGAAACAGTCATCGCGGTTAGCCTTGTCTCCTGCTACCTTGTGTAATGGTCATGATGGTTAACCTTAACTCGTGATCCTCTATATGAAATGAGCCTTGAATCATGCTAAATTATTTTTTTATGTTACTTACACATTATTATGAAACCATTTTTATATGATCCCATGTTTATATGTTATGATCCCATGTGTTTCGTGCCTTTTTATTTCATTATTCCATGGCATCTAAACCATATGCTAAAGCTTTATTATTATGCTTATTCCATTACTATGATTTTAGATCATCCCTTTCTTTTATGTTATCCCCAAGTTATCCTATAAAGATATATGAGAACAATATATGTTAGGATATCTTTATGAATATTAAATAACTAAATGTTTTATTTATTCCTACGTTTCATATTTTATGTACACAGTCTTCCAAGACACTAGATGTTACGATCCTTGTCTTGTAATATGATGTTTTGCTATTCTTAAAATTGTGTAATGATATGTGTTAAAGTCTTTAGTCTCTATAGTTGGTATCGGTGGATAGTCTAGTTATTTTTTGAGACTATGAATAGAGCACATTAGTAATAACCTTAGGTATGAGACTAGGTATAAGAAAACATCCCTAAATTTTGGTAAGTATAGAGTAAGTGGTTTATCAAAAAAAATGCATGTATGGATATGAACAATTAGATGTGGCTCTGTAATAGATTTATCTAGTCATAAAACCCAAAAACACCACTATGATCTAGACTTGAACAATAACTGGTGAATGAAAACGGGCCTTTCTACACTCCTGGTTTGACTCTCTCGAGGGATATGCTTTGGTAAATTAATAAGCTTCGTATGAACAATTATTAGGGGAACAAAATACAAGAATCTCACAACAATAAATGTGAGGAAACCAGTCATGGATAACCAATATTGAAACCTAGGGAATCAAAAGTTAGGAAATACTTTTCCTCTAAGAATTTATCCTTTTATGTTTAAAGATTCATTTTTTATTCTTATTAGATAAGTATTAAAATCCCTAATTGTGTATTCATTTTCTTAGTTTCTATAGGGAAATATAAGAACACATGCCAACAATAAATGTGATTGTAAATGTGATGTTTTCCCTAATGATATGCCAGATATGATGGAAATGGTTGTCCAATAATTTATGAAAGTACTTGCTTTCCTGGATAAAGTTACGAATAATAACTTGAATCATGTGGAAAACCCTCTTCCTCCAAGTAATGAGAAAGTTTCCATTGAATCATTCATATGACAAACCCCTCCCATGTTTATTTGATCTTCTGATCCCCTCATCACAGGACATTGGATTAACTCCATTGATAAGATATTCTATATCCTCTAGTGCTTAGAGAAAGAGAAATTTGTACGGGCGGTCTGTCATCTAGATGAGGAAGATGATTAGAGGTGGAGAATGATCAAGAATATGAAGTCCTAATGTGAAATTAATTCCATGGATTGGGAGGAATTCAAGAAAATGTTTTTCAATAAATATTTTCCCCGAACCCTCTTCCTGAATTTGTAAAGAGAGTTCATCGGACTCAATCAAAAGGAAGATGAGTCCATCGGGTCATATGAAGTAAACTTAACAAGGTTTGCAAGATGTGCCTCCATCTTTTACATGAACACATAAATCAAGGTGGATCGCTTCTTTATCAGACTAAAGCCAAGTCTATAAAAAGTGTCGGTGATTCGTGACTTCAACAGTTATGAAGATATTTTCCATTGTGACTTGAAGTATGAAATGAAGATCAAATAATCTTAATGGTCTCGTGGTAAGAGTAAAAAAAGTGTAAAATGGAGTCTAATATGGGTGGTTCAAAAAATAAATCCCTTGATGGAAAGAATATCGAACATCAAAAAGTTCAAAATTGTGGGAAGAAGAATCTCGAAAACTATCTGAGGGGAACCACAAATTTCTTCAAATATGGTAAAATGGGAAATCTGGGTAAAAATTGCTGAAGGGATATGAAGAATCCCACTAACATGGAATTATAAAGGAAGGTTTAGATCAACACTCAGCCTATAGTGTAGTTTTACAAATTCATGGAACATGGGAATTATGCGAACAATATTCCTAAGTCAAGTGTTTTCAAAGGAAATCAACAACCACCTCCAAGGATATATGGGAGGAATTATGTTATCACTACTGCTGAGGTGGATCCAGAAAATGATGTAGTGATAGGTACTCTAGTTATTCATTCAATAATAGTGAATATACTATTTGATTCTGGTTCTACTCATTCTTTCATATCTTTCAAGTTTAGTATAACTATTCAAACACCACCTTGAAATTTTGAGATTGAGTTATCTATGAGAACAAAAAAGGATGAAATAATTTCCTCCAAATTATATTACTCCTCCTTGGTTAACGTTTGTGGATTGAACCTCTCATAAAATCTCATCATACATCATTTAGTTGAGTTCGGTGTTATCTCGGGCATGGATTGGATATCTTTATACAAAGACAACATTAACTGTCAAGAAAGGGAGATCACTCTTCACATCTGAGAGTATACTAAAATATTGTAAAAGTGTAAGGAGGAAGATGAATCTCTTTAAAAATCACCATTTCAAGTGTGGATAATAATTCCTTTTGAGCAATCATATCTTGCAAAAAATGACTGATACAAAGGAGAGAATAATGCACGAAGACATGTCCATTATAGGGGACTACACAGATGTATTTCTCAAAAAACAATCTTATCTTCCTCTTGATGAAGAGGTTGAGTTATCAGTTGAACATACTCATGGATCCCTACCTATATCAAAGACACATTATAGAATTTCCACCATTGAGCTGGAAGAGATGAAGAAGAAGTTACTGGAGAATCTAGACAATGGTTTTCTAAACTCGTGTGCTTCACTTCGGGGAGCATGAGTCCTCTTTGTCAAGAAGAATGATGGTCAAATGTTCCTCTACATTGATTATCACGATCTCAATAAAATCATGATAAAGAACAAGTTTCCCCTTCCATAGATAGATGACTTATTCGGTCAGATATGTGGGGTTATTTATTTCTCTTAGGTGGAACTTTGGTCAGGATGTCACTAATTATAGGTAAGGAAGGAAGATATTTCCAAGACTTCCTTTCGAACGAGGTATGGACACTATGAGTTCATAGTGATTCCCTTCAGATTCACTAATGATCTAGTAATTTTTATGGATCTAATGAATAGTATCTTTAGATATTTCCTCAATAAAATTGTGATGGTCTTTATTGATGAAATCTTGATTGACTCCAAGAACAAGGAGGAATATGAGGAGCATTTGAAAATTATTATAAATACATTGAGAAGGGAGAAACAATATGAAGAGTACAATAATTGTGAGTTCTAGATGGAGAAAGTGCCATTCTTGGGGCATGTAATCACCAGTGAAGGGATATCTATAGACCCTTCTAAGACAAAGGCAATCGAAGAATGGCCCAGTCCAACATCTATAACGGAGTTCTATAGATTACTTGGACTAGCAGGGTATTACCGAAAATTTGTGGAGAAATTTTCATTGTTTTCAAACCCAATTACCAAGCTGAAATGGAAGGGGTGAATTTTTTTAGGACTCAAGAATGTGATGAAATCTTTAAGGATCTCAAAACGAGGCTTGTTACTACACTAGTACTCACACTACCAACAAGTGTTGAACTATTTGTGGTGTAAATAAATTCTTCAAATAAATTCTTAGGATACATATTAATTAAAAATGATAAATTGATAGCCTGCACATCAAAGAAGATGAAAATTCATCAAAAAAACGATCTCACACAAGATCTGGAGTTGATGGATGTGATCTTTATGTTTAAAATCTTGTGGCATTATCTATAAGGGGAGAAGTGTGAGATATATACTGATCACAAGATTATAAAATGTATATTCACACAGAAAGAGAATAATATGTTGCAATGAATATAATTATATCTCATCAAGGAGTATGACTGCTCAATCCACTACAATCCCTGTAAGGAAAATAAGGTGGAACATTCCCTAAGTTTAACGGATCCCGTATCTTTATCAATAATGAGAATTGAAAAGAATCCAATCTTCTTAGATTTTTAGAGGATGGACATGGGAATCATTAAGGGAGGAACATCATCAATCCTTTATGAAATGGTTGTTCAACCATCCCTCTTGGAGAAAATAAAGGATGCTCAAAAAAATGATATGGAAATTCAGAAAAGGGTGGAAGCTATCAGAAATGGGAAATTTTATGAGTTCAATATTGACAAGGAAGGATTTGTAGTATTTTTGGTAATGATTATGTGTACCATATAATCCATAGATGGATAATGAGTTTCTGAATGACGCAAATAGCTCAACCTTCCCTATTCACCCACAGAGCATAAATATGTATCAATATCTCTAGGAGAATTATTGGTGGGTTAGTATGAAGAAAGTGATTGATGAGTATAAATCAAAGTGTCTGTTAAGTCTGCAAGTGAAGGATGAAAAGAAAAAAGAATAAGGTAATGATGCAACCACTGCCCATAACAACATGGAAGTGGGAGAACATAACCATGGACATTTTCACTTGACTTCCAAGGACATCCAGAGGAAAAAATGCTATATGGGTCATTGTGGATCATCTTACAAAGACAACTCACTTTACCGCAATTCAAGAGGACTTATCATTGGATCACCTTGCACAGATATATATCAAAGAGGTGGTAAGGATGCATGGGGTAACACTATATATTATATCCGATAGAGATATGAGATTCACCATGATGTTATTAAAATGTCTCTAGTATTATATAAGCATTGAGATAGACTTTAGTGCGGCCTATCATCCCCAAAATGAACTCCAATATGAGTGAAATATTCAGACATTGGAAGATATGTTGAGAGAATGTTCTATGGACTTCAAAGGAGGGTGGGACCAATATATTATCCTAGTCAAATTCTCTTACAATAATAGTTTCCACTCCATTATCTAAATGGAACCATATGAATCCCTTTATGGGAAATGGTGAAGAACATCGACATGTTTGGATGAAGTCGGTGAGAGTATGATTCTAGGACCTGAAATGGTCGATGAGATGGTGGAGAAGGTGAAACCCATTTAGTAGCACATCCAGGCATCCCAAAGTCGAAATAAGAGTTATGAAGAAAATCATCAATGAGACCATTATTTTATAGTTGGACACTTGGTATTCCTTTACATATCTCCATGGAATAAGGTCATGAGGTTTGGGAAGAAATAAAATCTAAGTCCAAGGTATATCAGCCCCTTTGGGATTCTTGATCATGCCGGAGTTGTGGCCTATCGACTCACACTTCCACCTACCATGTCTAGAGTACACGATTTCTTCCAGGTATCTATCTTAAAAAATTACATACCAGATCCTTCACATGTACTTTCTTCAGAGGTGGTATAGTTGAACAATGATCTTTCTTACAAAGAGGAGACAGTGAAGATCTTGTATCGTAGAGATAATGTTCTATGTAATAAAATTACTCACCAGATCAATGTACTCTGGAATAACCATATGTACTAAGAGGAAACATGGAAACTAGAGGAAGTAATGAAGGAAAATTACTCGCACATATTTACAGCTTTGAATGTAAAATGAAATTTTGAGGGAGAAAATTCATAAGGGGGAAGACTGTAATAACCCAATGTTTTATCAATGAAATTCCTTTCTTATAATTGTCTCTTATAGTATAATCACATAATATTACTTATAGAACACAATAAAAACCTTATAAATATATATGGAATGAAATAAAAGGTATCTCTTGAATTTAAGTAACATATATCGATGAAATAGTAACTTCACCTTTGGAATAGTAATCTAACCATTATGAATATTAAACAGACCAATATAATATTAACCACACCAATGTGAGTGTAAATATAATTTATCCATCTTATATGTGACCCAATTCTATATTAATATCATAGTATAAGTAAATATTTTAAAAAATATTAATAAAGTGTTAGTATTTTTGTAAGTCTTGTATATTTAATTACAATTATATGATTAATTTAATAAATTAAAATAAAATTTATTTTAATAAAATAAATTCATAAATTATTATTTTTATATCTTATTATCATAAGATAATTTTCTGAGACCTTAATTAGTTTTTCAATGTGTTAGAAAAGCAGTTCTAATTTTAAAATTTGTATTTTTCAAGTAAATTAGGATTTTAATTAAAATTATATTTCAGAAAATGGAATTAATTTTTAATTCTACATTTCTAAAAATTGTTAGTTTGAATTATTGGGATTTTTCTAAAACACTTGAATTGTTTGTGAATGGTAAAATACGATAATTTATGATAAACTCTTAATAAATGAATTTCTACATTGTGTTTGAGTCATGGATGATGTAAATGGCCATTGGTTTGAACTCACATTATCTCCTTACTGTTTTTTGTCACAATAATCATGACTATTCATAGTATTGCGAAAAAAAAATATTAAACTAATGATTAAAATAATGGGAAACCCCTCCTCTCCTCCACTATAAATACCCACCCCCCCTTTACGTCCTCTCTTCACTCTTCTCAAGACATGTTCCTAGTATAAATTCTTCTCAAATCTCTCCATAAGCACCTATACCCATTTTATCATCCCTTGGTCTCCTCAAAAGACAAAATCCACTCCTCTAAATAGGTTTCAATGAAGTTATATTCTAGAGGTAAACTACTCTTTTCATTTCTTTTATTTTATTTCAAGTTCCTTTATTTCTTTTTCTTTACTCACCTCCTTTCATCCAAATGTTATGAAAAAATTAGTACCATAAATCTACTATAATGTTTTTATATTAATGAAATAATTCATCATAATCTCTCCTTTCCCCCTTCTTTTATACTAGAAATGAAAACACCGTCCAAGATGTGTTAATTTATCACATTCAAGGACGACGGAATTTTAATTTCTATTATCATCTTCAATTATGGTCATGAAACCATTTTTATAGTTTTACCCGAATATAATATATGTATTATATCTTATTTAAGGTTTTGGAATCTTTTTTAAACATGATATTAATTTATAAATCAAAATGTGTTCAATGTGATCAAAAATAGCCAATTAACCAAAACAGTTATCATAAAAGTTTTATATATTGATTCACCTTCACACCAAATAATAAAATGAATATTATAACCATGTAACATTATATGTTTTCACTAATAAAATATAAATTCAATTCTGGAAAACCATTATCATCTAAAATGTTTATCATTACATGTATATAAGTAAACCAAACATGAAAATAAAGGAAACAAACGCTCCCAAACAATGAAATTGAATCTCTTAACCCAAAAAAATGTCATGAATCTACTTAATGAGGTTATATTAAATAAATTAAATGATTAATATGTTATGTAAATATTAATTAATGAAGGTAATTTGGTTATCCATGACATTAAAATCATGTGAAGGACACCATCATACTTTAGGTTGGGGATTCTACCAAAACCTCCTTTATTCCTTCGGGTTTCTCTATCTTTATTTCTACCCAAATGAAGTTATCTATTAATTTTATTTACATATTAAAAATTCTTTGTATATGATCTAAAATCATGTTTCAATATTCATTCATAATTATTTTTTGGGGATATACATGTTTTTAAAAGGTCGCATCCTAAATACTTTTATAAAAGGAAACCCGTTTTAAGGGAACTTCTTGAATTATTAATAAATTTCAAGAGAAATCTATAATATTTTTTAACACAAAATTATAAAATAGATATTTTATTTATGAAAAACTTATTTTTATACTTCTGGTTTTATATAATATATTATTTCCTTTTCTATTTTAAATGCTATTTAGTATTTTTCTAAAAAATCTGCTAAAATGTTTTAATGATAAAATTTATTAAATGCTATTCTTACTTGTTTTCAATTATATTTGAAATAAATTACCATGATATAGGATTATTTCACCTTATTAATGTCTATTTATGTTTTAATTCCTTTCTTTCATGGACACTTGTATGATATGCCCATTCATTATGCTTTATGACATGATTATTTTACCAATTTCTTTCCATGGGTACCCTTATGTTTATGTATGATTAATTATGTACGATTATTTAAGTGGTAAGTATATTCATGAACATGTTATGATAGGTTTAACCAGATAGTGATCCAATTCAATGGGTAAATTTTATTCTCATGAGATGTTATGTGCAACGGTCCTGGCGGTTAGCCTTGACTCGTGCTACTGTGTGCAACGGTCTTGGTGTTTAACCTTGACTTATGATCCTCTATGTGAAAAAATCTTTGACTCATACTAAATTCAAGTTTTATGTTGTTGATACATTAATATGACTACATGTTTATATTATCTCATGTTTATATTTTATGATTCCAAATATTCCAAGCATTTTTATATCATTGTGTCATGTCTTCTAACCCTTATGCTAAAGCTTTATTATTATACTTATTCTCTAACAGGGATTTTAGCTCATCCCCTTCTTACTGATATACCTAGGTTATCATATAAATATTTAAGAGCATAATGGAAGTTATGATCTCTTTTTGAAGTTTAAATAAGGAAATATTTTATTTAGTTCCATGTTTCTAGTTTTATTTACATAGTCTTCCAAGACACTAGACTTTGTGATCCTTGGCTTGTAATATGATGTTTTTGTTATGCTTAAAATCATTTAATGATATGTGTAAAATTATTAGGTCTCTATAGAAACATTTTTATCTTCTTTTCCATCCTAAGTAAAATTATATCATTACTCGTGCCTATGTATGAACTAACACCTCCATGAAGTAATGTATTTCATTCTTCGATACCGCATCACATGGTTGGTTATAAGGATGGAATAAATAAATATATATATATGGTTTTTATGAAATTTTTATGATTTTGGAAATTTATTATATTAAATAATTCCTTAACCTTCAATCTATTATCAAATGTTATCATCTCTCATGCGTATGTGTGGACAACTACCTTCACTAAGCGATGTGATTCATTTTTTCATTTATTCCAAATATAATGGATCTTAATGATGAATTTAAGGGGGAAGTATGATATTTTTATTATTATTATTATTATTATTTAAATTTATGCCTTTATTAACCTTATTTTCTTCTCATAGACTAGAAGAATTAATGTTTCACTCATGTGTACGTACAAACTATTATCTTCATGAAACAATGCATCTCATTTTTATCAATAAATTTTTATTGATGGTTATAAATGTGTATTGAATGTATAAAAATATTAATTATAAATTTTTAATTATTTTTCAAATGATGAAACCATAACCAATGTTCAATGACTCAAATCATCAAATCAAAAAATTAATGGAAAACAGAACAATATTCACTCAAATACTGATTTTAACATAAAAATATTAATAAATGAGTAAGAAGAAATTATTAATTAATACAATATAATCATATAAAACCAAATAATTTTCTGATATAAATGTTTAAAAATCCTATATTTTTTATACAGGATATTAGAGCATGTTCTACCAAGAAGAGGTCTGATGTAAGGGTTTATTTGGTAATCTCATTCTTATCTGATATTTTTTATGGTTCCATTGGGTGAATTATATAATATTTCTCTGTTAAATTCCATTTATATTAATATTATCTATTTATATATCTTATTTAAAATTATTCTTTCCATTTCTTCTTTTTTCGAACTCAAAACCATAGAAAGAACATTTAAAATAAAATTAGATCTTATTACTATTTTTTTCTCTGAAATATTTCTCTTCCATATCCATAATTTTATTTTTCATTATGTCTTTTTAAATAATAAAATGATTTATTAAGGTATATTTTATTTACCAATTATTTTTTATTTAATTATTTAAAATTTATCTTTTTAACGTTATCTATTCAAATAATTTTTTCTTTTCACGAAAGTTGGAAAAGATTTTTTTTAACATTTACCACATGACTGACCGTTCCCAACATCACAAATATTATTAATTATAAATATTTGTCTACATTTTTTTATGTCATAATATTTTATTTCATGTTTTTTTTGGTCCTTGAGTTTTCTTTTAATTTTTTAAATATTTGGGTTGGTTTGGAAGCATGGAATTGATTTGTTCATTTTCACATAGAAAACATGATAGAATATGCCTTAGTTCATACCATTTTTCACCTAAAATTATCTGGTATGAAACATCCATGCAAAAATGGACAAAGAGGCGTATGGTCCTAGGCATGGCTTACCATTGGAAACCCTATCCACCAAAGTCAACAAGGATGTCCTAATGTGTGGTGTAATTTGTGCATAAAACAAACTGTCTAGGGCTTTCGGGCGAGGTTATTTCTCTAGGAATGAATGAGGGTGGAATGAATTGGTGGTATCCATGTCCACCATGGTCAAGACGACTCTATCAAGACATGGAATAGGTCATGGCCATTCTAAAACTGTATGGACATCAACACCATGGCATACCATAGAGCATTTTTTTGGGTTACAATTTTGAGATTCCTTATTTGGATCCTAAAAATAAAAGAATGGTTACCCAGCCTTAAGTGAATATTACGGTTGATCTAGAAGAATTTATTTACCTTATTTTAGTCTATTAAAGATATTATTTACTCACCTTTATCTCTGATTTCATATCGATCATGTTCCAAGAAGGGTTATTGAGTGTATAGTTACTCCCCAACAATGTCTTTGGGTGTGTTTTTTATTTTTTGGCTTGTATCTAGTGGATCGTAGATCAAGGGGCTCGGTATCCTCCCATACAATTACCAGGAATGAATTTATAACATTCTTATTCATATAATTTCTCTATACTTTATTTACCTTTTATTCTTAAGAAATATCTTTTCCTTGGTTTATAAAACTAATTTATTTGAGTTATACATGGGATGTTTTAGGAGATTGAATTTTGGGTTTCTTATGAAATATGTTTCCAAGGAGGTTGGTATTCTGAATCATATTCAAGTACATTAAATGGTTTCAAAGATGATTTTGAAATTATTATGGTTTTTATAGGGTCTTTTCTTTAAAAAAGTATCTTAAATATTTTAGTCCATACATGGAATTCTTTATATGTGTTATTAATTGTGGTCATGGAGATCCTAGTTAGGGGATGGTATACATGGAGATCTCTGAACCTATATTATAACATTTGGATATGGTTCTCTTGAGTTTTATTATATTATGTTGAATCCATTTATGTAATGTATTTTACAATCTCACTAGGTTTTCTTCTGAGATAATAATTCTTGAATGATGCCACTATTATTTCATTCATGTTTACTCTCATATTATAATGGATATGAATATGAAATGTTTTTGTAAAAAGCAAAGTATATTTTACTAAAAAAAGGGAATTAATTTATAAACTATTTTTTTTGAATCATGAACTAGTGTATTCAAGTGGATTAAAATTGTATTTATTCGTGGTGGTATCATTTCTTTATTTTTTGTAGTGATCCTACTTTTTCCATAGGGATATTTTAGATTTGTTTATTTAGGATACATGTAATGTAATGTAATCATTTAAATTTTTAGTTTCCCTCATTTACCCTTTCCTTTATAGTGTGATGTGATTTTGGTGACAAATGTTCACATTGAGATGTGGTTTTGGTGTGGCTCTTGGATTTGATATTTCTTCCTAAGTTTATCCATTTTGTTATAGCTCGTTTTTCTCATGATCATTTTTTCTACAATTATATGATGTACTTTTATATTTAACCTGTTTTTTGATATACATGAATCTTGTTTTGATTTTTTTTTTATTTTTACCTTGTGGCGAGCTATCATGGGTGATGTATCAAGACAACTCAGGTTAGATTGTTAAAAAATAGTATTAAAGGGACTACCTGGCTAAAAGTGTGATGGAACAAATTCTGTTTGTTTTATGAGCTATTTTATATACTAGTTAGGGCCATAAGAACTTCAGTATCAAGTTTGTATGTGTTCCTAGAAATCTCACCTTCGTATCTAACTCTAAGTTACAGTTGACTATTGAGGATTTTTCCTCCTGCTTTAAGCTCGGATTTGGGATAATTGGTTCAACTAGATTAATGGGATTTATTTACATGATCATTTTATTTTATTTTATTTTTATTCTTGAATCTGTTTATTTCATATATTCATAACATTTAATAGATTTAATGTCGGTTCTTGAAGTTTTATCTAAATTTTTTTATTTATTATTATTGATAGATATTCCCTCATAGAATATATCTTTTGTATCCAAGAGGGGATGTTATGGGATAAGTTCTCTAGAAAAACCCTCTAGTGGACTCCTCTTTAGTGGAGTAGTTCTCCACAAAACTTTGAATCCAAAACGGATAATTTTTGAAAACTAGTGGAAAATCGTGGATCATGGTTTTGAATTTAAAAATTAGAATCCACCTATTATACATGGTGGTAAAGGGCCCCTTGAATAAAAATAGTGGACCAAATAGATTGAGTGGATCTTCTATTTCATGAATAATCTATAGTAATAAAAGGTGTTATTTTCTCTTATATTCCCGAGGGACTGATAATAATGGGGTGGAACTCCATCATGAAAGAGATGTTACAGGAGGACCATGCTTGGAACCCTTTCTAGAATGTATTAAATCTAGGGATCTATCCTAAAATGTGTTGATTGGTGAATACTGAAGTGTTTTTAAACATGGATCAAGGTAATCATTCAGTTATGGAGTATGCTACAAGTTTCACTGAATTAGTTCAAATATCACCCAATATTGTTTCTAAAAAATACCTTAAAACTCAGAGGTTTGAGATGGGTTTTAGGGTAGATTTTTTGTAAATATTGATCCTATAATGCCTAAAAATATTTACTGGGTTTGTTAATAAATCTATTAGGGTTGGGGTAGACATATCTAGGAATATGGGTTTAGGTGGATCTTCTGTAGTAGGAGGAGGTAGCTAGAGTGTGTCATCTATTCATAAAAGGATGATCAGTAAGGGTGCATATTTTTCATCAGGGGATGTTTATGGGGCATCCACATGATAACACTATGTGGTTTTATATTTTTGAAGGAATCATGTCCATACCATGACTAAATCTATAATGGAACCTAATAATTTTCATAATTATGAAAAATTTGTAAAACATAAGAATTTTTGTAGAAAAATGTCCCATGTAAGTAAAGCGATATCCACTCTTGAAAAAGGATCACCTGTCTATTCTAATTCATCATACGGAGTTGTATCTCAATGTCATACATAGGGGAGTACTCATTAAATTATGAATGGTCAAGGAGAAGATAATACATGATTCTTTGGTGTAGTAGGTTATATAATATTATAATCTAATGTAGGGCCAGCTACTATTAGAGGCATGGTGATCATTTCATCTTCTACAATACTAACATATTTTATATTTATGATAAACATTATTTTATAACATCAAACAAAATTGAGGTGTTGGGATTGTTCTTATGGATTATTTCATTCACATTGAAACATTCCACAATCTTGGGAAATAGGTTGGAATAAGGGTTTAAATGTATCCTATTTCATGTGGTTATTGTCACCTTCCAATTTTTTAGGGATTTCATAGTTCTTGACCTTGAAATATATAATGTAAGATTTTTTATAGATTGTACAACTATTTTTAAGTTCCAATTTGATTATTATTTTCATCAAGATTAATTTCTTTCTCTTGATGAGGTCTCTCATCTATTTCAAAGCGAATGGGTATCTGTATCAGGGAGAATTGGACTAATTGTTCCTAGTTCTTGAGTTATCTCATGATAGATATTTGAATTATTTCTTGATACCAATAAATATTGTGTGATTATTCCCCTTCCTTTAGTGGTTAGTGTGTAACCTAAGGTATTTCATTATGATTTTTCTAGGTTACCTCTCTAATGGGATTTTAAAATTTCCATAGAATTACGATAGAGGATTAATCCTATTTCTATTGAATATTATTGTATGGTAGATAATAATTTAAAGGAGCCTATAGTTGAGCTTTAATATATTGTGGCTAAGATATTTGTTCATCCTAGTATTTCACCTTGGGATTTTCCAATTCTCCTTACAAAGAAAGAATATAGAAGTCAATGGATTTTTATTATTACCAAAAGCATAATAAGATGACTATTAAAAACAGGTTTCTATTCAATAGGATTTATGACCATTTTGATCAACATAGGGGAGATATATTTTTTTCTATGATAGATCATATATTAGGGTACCATAAATTAAGTCACTGATATAAAGATATACCAATGATAGCCTTTAGAAGTGGGTATATAGATTATGAGTATTTTCTTATGCTATTTGGTCTCATTAATTCTTCTGTGGTTTTTATAGATTTTATAAATAATATATTTCATCAATTCATGGATTTTTTTTATTTTTGTGGATGATATTTTGGTGTACTCAATTTCAAAGTAAGAACACATGGATCATCTAGATATTTTCTTGAAAACCCTGATTGAAAGTTGCATTTATGGAAAGCTATGTAAATGTTATTTTTGGATCTAAGAAGTTAATTTTATTGGTCATGTTATATATAATATTGGAATCTTAGTGAGTCATAAAAATATTCATGTGGTAATTTCTTGGGAAGAAACCATAAATATGTTTTTAGATCTATAGTTACTTTGGTTTAGCAGGATATTATAGACATTTCATTCAAAACTTATAGACAATTCCATATCTGATAATTGAGATGACTCCTAAGGGATTCATGTTCAAATGTGAGGAAATATTTAAATTTTATATTGAGGATGTGAAGGTGACATTGACTTTGGATGAAGTTTTGATTCATCCAAAACAAATTTTAGTCTATGATTTTTTCGTCAATTCCACATGTACATGATTATGAAGTGTTATGATATATGTAAACTATAATATTTAATGTGTATCTATCTAGAAAAATCTTCATCAGAAGAATTATCCTACCCCGGATCTTGAGTTGGATGCAATGATGTGTGCACTAAATACTTGGTGCCACTATATATTAGGTAAGTGGATCATTGTGTATTTATATCATAAGATTCTCATGTATATTTTCCCCCAAAGAGACCAAAGTCTATGGGAGAGACTCTAGGTTGAATATCTTCTAAATTTTGACATTGAAAGTTTATTTAAACTGGGGATGGGGAATGTGATTTCTGATGTCATGAGAATGAAGTTACCAGACAAGAATTGAAGGAATCAGTGGAGGAACTTTCTTCAATTATTTGTTTCACTAATTTGATATTAGATATGGAGGAGGAGGATAGGTAGGTGTTTTTATCTTATTAAAATTTTTATTCATCACTTGATTATAGGGTTCAACTTAGAGAAGTAACAATCAAATATTATCGGTATTTTAGTAAAATTATTAATGGTAGGGAGACATCGGGTTGTTTGTCTTGGTATCCTGATGGAATCTTATGTTTCAAAATTAGGTTTTTTATTTTGGTGTCTCAAAGACAAGATTTATTGAATATTAAACATCAGTAGAGTTAGTTTATAAAAAATGGTTCCAAAAATATGTTTCATGATTTGATACGTCAATACTAGTGGTCGAGGATGAAATGTCAATGTAATTCATTATTGGTTTTCCTTAGACTTCTAGTGGAAGAGATATGATTTGGGTGATCATTGATTGGATTATAAAATTGTCTCATTTACCTCTTATTATGTAGAAAATGAATTTGGAAGAGCTTGGACACTTTTTCATAAGAGATATCATAAAGTTCCATGGAATTACTTCTATAATTATTTTTTATAGAGACCCATGGTTTACAACCAAATTTAGGAATGGTTTTCAAGGGGATATGGATTCATAATTAAAGTTAATCATGGAATACAACCTATAAATGGATGGGTATACTGATCTTTCCATTAAGATTCTTGAGGATATGCTCAAGGCATGCATGGAAGATTTTTGTGGTTCATAGTAGAAACATCTATATTCGGTTGAATTTCCTTATAAAAATAATTATAAAACCTAAATTATTATGGTTAACTTTGAAGAGTTGTATGGTTGGACTCGTAAAACTCCATTTTTTGGAATGATTTTCGGGAATGGTCCTATTTTTTTCTGAACCTTATTTAGGAGATGATAGCAAAGTTACTTTTGTCCCAAAAGTGGTTGGAGACAACTCAGAGCCCTCATAAATATTATGTGGACCATCTTCATTGCTCATTGGAGTGTGAGGTGGGTGATTAGGCCTTTTCCAAATGGCTCAACTCACTTTTTCATTATAGTTTGGTTAACTAGGCTATGTTGTCATTAAGGGTTGTTTTTTATTCTGATAATGTTGAATGACTTGGAATGGAAGTCTATCTGTTATATTTTCTATCTCTCTTTACATTGATTCACAACATGCTCTGTATGTTACAATTGATGAGGATTCAACCAGGTCTTTACTATGTGTTAGAATTGGAGTACATTGTGTAACACCCTAAGTTTTTTTGAGATATTTTTTTCAAATTAATTTAATATTTTTTTTATTTTTCATTTCAAAAAATACTGAATATAGCTTTTGTTATACAAAAAACATTGTGTTTTTCTTGAATTATATATAACAAAAGTCAATATTTCACTACATAAACACTTTGTTTTTCATGTGGTATACACAATACTATTCTTGGCTTGTGTTACACATAACACATAGTTCCTTTGATAGCTTGCATTCCACACACGACCGAGTTTTATCGAACAATAGTATATTATTAAAATGTTATTATTTAAAATAATAAAATATAACCAAAATGTTATATTAGTGGTTATTAATAGTATTAACTCATTTATAAAAATATATACTTTATAATATTAATTTATTTATTACCAATAAATATGAAATGAAAATATACACCCATTGGTTATAAAAGAAATAGTTTTATTTTTATTCTCTCAAAGTTGTTTTCTATTAATAAATTAATGTAATTAAAATTACTGAATCATATTAATTTAATATATATTTTATATATTAAACAAAATATTTTTGATATTCATCTAACAACTTTTTAGGCATAATATAAGAACAAACCAAATTATATGCATTAAACCCTATATTATTCAAAAAGGGTAACTTTAATGGATTTTAATGGAGAACCAATTTTAAATCTATATTTTTAAACATTTAGAATTTTTATATGAAAAAATAATATTTTTCTTTCAAACTTAGAAATATATATTTACTTTTTTGAATTTTTGGTATTTTTCTAATAAGTTTCATATTTTTATTAATATTGAAAATAATGAATTCTATTTGAAAACAATATTTTCATCGAAATAATTTATAGCATTTAATTATATATTTTATGAGTTTTTAATTATATTTAGATCATATTTTTATAATTTAATCCAATATAGGTCATTTGAATCAATTTCGCATTGAATTTGGACATAAAAAACCTGTCAATCTTTTGAATGTTTTACTTTAAAAACCCATTTTCTCAATCTGTAAAAAGGATTAATTTAAATTTATTTCATATAATTAATTGTTTTAAATTTTTAAAATTGTATTCTATTTTGTAATCATATGCTCTAAATTTTTTAAATAGGTCCCTTTTATATTTGGACAATATGAATAGTATCTTTAGTAATTTTTATTTCCAATGTTCAGGGTTAATTGGGTAATTAAGGGTACAAATAATATGATAAATATTCAAAAACTACCCAATAACTTGAAAACAATTTATTGGATGAATATAATATGACCATTAATACATGAGGAATTAAATTAAATAATTAAATGGAGGCTTTTCTATGAAAATGACTTAAATATTATCGAACTCAAAGGGAGCGAAAAAATGTCACACTCTTACTTTTAATATGTATTGTATATTTAATATGAAGATAAATAGATGATATTATTGAATATAAAAATTATTATGAAATTTAAATTTTTTATCTACATCAAAGAAATTTATTTTTAATTTTTACTGAAGAAATATTTGTCATAAATAATTACAAAGTGATGATGAAGTAATTACTCAATTAATGAAAAAATAAATTAAATGATATTAAGAATATTAAAATAAATATAATTATACTTAATTAAGGCGATCTATGAATTTTTTGGGTTAATATGACATGTTAGTGGTGTTTTAAGTGAATATTGTAGAAGTTATCTTGATGTATGTATTTTCTTAATGTCAAAGTTATGAATAGTGTCAAAATTGACACTTATGGTATTTTATAAAACAAATATGTTATTAAATTATTTTAAAAACATAAAAATATTAACTAATGACAAGGGGATTATTTATGATCTAAAATATCATAAATTGGATATTTATGGTCTCATTTACACTTTATAAGTAAAAAATTATATCCACTTAATAGAGAACTATTGGTTTCCATAGTTAAAATTAAAATGGGTTAATTAAAAGTTAATCAAAATGATAAGGATTAAAATAACACAAAAAATTGTATAAAATCTATTGGATGATTATAATACAACCATAACATATCTTATCTCCTAAAAATGGAATTTATGATGTTTTTAGCTTGATATTGAGTTCATCATAAATTAATATTATTGGAGATTCTGAAAGTTTTCCTCACATTCATTATAAAACGATACATCCTACCTTATCTCATTTCACCAAATTAAGTTCTCTAGATAGGAAAAAATATACCAAATTATGTTATCCACTTCTCTATCCACATTCTAGACGTACTGGAATTCCAAAAGGACTAACTTTATAGTCCTTTATAAGAGATCTAAAGGATCCATTTAGAAGAAGAGGTAATCACCCTAAACAATCACTGTATTTTTATATACATATATACCTACAATAAATATATGATATATGTCATAAAATAATAACTTTTTTCATACTCAATATTCTAATATTTTATTTTTATTATGATCACACCATTATACATCCACTTTCCCATCGAACAAGAAGTTAATGTATCACTTGTGTGTACATACAACATACCTTCTCCATGTGGACACACAATTGATTTTCTATCACCATATTTTTTGAGTAGGAATTATGATGTGTTTAATGTTTATATTACACATCTGTTATCTTCTTTTGAGTTATTTTTCTATTTATATCTATTCTATCTTCATCCCTTTGTATTTCCTTTGAGTCTTTGAGAAAAATGGAAAATTTTGGGTGGGAACACAATGGTGCATGGTTGGCGCACAGTTAGTGGTAACCACGTGCCCTATCCAGATAACTGTATGGTAGGTATCGGGATGAGGAGGAAGCTACCACATGGCCAATGCATGTCCTTTTGGCTTGACCCAAGTACCCATACAGTCGATGACCATTTTGAGGTAGTAGCTACCACATGGCAAGTGCACGGTTATCCAGACCATGTGGTAGCCATGTGGTAGGTTCTTTTTTGGATAGTGAGGGATGAAAATTTTGTCAAACCATTTGTACTAACCATGTTTCCTATCCAGATCATTAAAATTTGGGTTTTGAGTTTTCCCAGTCTCTAATTTTAATCCCTAAACCAACAATTTTCATCCCACTTAGGATTCTCCTCCATAGGTGCCTCCCCTTCGCCCCCTTCCTCATCTGGATCATTGGTTTCTTGGTAGATTTGGTGACACTCTTACATGATTCATCAATTAAGTCTCTTTATCCCTTGATTTCTTCCTCAAATATAGGGTTTCTCAATTTTTCTTTGGGTATCCTCTTCTCTAGTAGGTAGGGCTATGATTTTAGGGTTGAACCTTGATATTCGTGTTTGATCCTATTGTCTATGGCTATATATTTCTTCCTTGAGGTGTAGTTGAGGTTTGGTTGTAGTTTTGCACCATATTTTGGAGATTTATACACCCAATGTTGGTGATTTTGGGCTTAAACATTATTCGATGAATTTATAATTCTTTATTGATTATGTTTCATTATTCAATGATTTATGTTTGTAGTGATAAATGGATTTTTTAAAGGATTTGATGTTAATTGGATATAAAATGGTTTTTCTATGTGAAATAATGTCTAATTACTATGTAAAGACTTGTTGTGCCTTCTTTTGATGATTGATAAGTTTTGAAAATGATTTATTAAATTGTTCAAGTGATTTGAAACATGTTTTGGAAGGGATTTTTTGTTCATTTGGTTTTAAAATATAATTTTGGGTGTGAAAGTGAAAGAATATTGTTTGTGTTGCACTATATAGAATGAATAATGTGAAAGTGGTGGGTTATGTGACATGTAGAACATATATGAGCATAAAGGGAAACCTGGGTAATGAGGTGGGAAAACTAGGATTAGTATGTTAGATGATTATAAAGAGGTTTGTCCCAATTTATTATAGATGGGTTGATACCACATCACTAACGAAAGATTATCATTATTGGAGACCACTAAGCCCATGGGGTTTCCCCTCTTAGTGGCTCGTGCATGAGAAATTAGTGATCATGGTTTCTATACCACTATTTCACCAAGATATGATGTAACAAGGTTCCCATTACAAGCTAGTGCCTCAAAGGTTCTCCCGCAACTAGTGATCTATGTTGAAATTTCACTTACTGTCAACATATGGTGTATTTTTTTGGTTACTTCAAAATAAATAATGTTTTCCTTTAAATTTTATTTCTATAAAATGTTTCTACATATTATTTTATAAAACTGGAATGTTTATTTATCTTCTAATGTTTATTTCATGGAATATATTATCGGATTAAATCCTACTGGGCTTAGGCTCACACCCTACTTACACATTTTGGTGTAATTAGACACGGTTTTGTTTGACACAAGGAAAGGCAATGCATTTGGAGATGGTGGTTTGGGTTGCTAGAGGTTTTCGTTGTGAGGTGTTATTGGTCGATACTTGAGGGCTACACTCCTCTTTTCATATTGTGGTTTTTTTGGTATATTGTTGTTCTCCCTTTGTAGTAGGCTATAAGGATTTTATAATAATTTTGTATATTCAATCTATAAATTGATTCCTGAGATTTGTATTTGTGGATTTTCAGATTCGGTTAGATTATTTTGTTGATTGTTTTATGTTTATAAATTTGGGTAAATTGTTCTCATATTGTGTCATCGATAACCGAGCACATGTTGATAGCCTTTGGGGATTTGGAATGTCCTACGGGCCATGACACAGACTAAGTCGGGGACTGGTTCAAATAAAGACTTTTCTTGGTTCATGAAAAAATTGTATCAGATATTATAGATATTTTGGTTCATGTTATTTGGGATGAATCTAGATAGACCCGATTGAGGATAGTTGGGGCTTGAGGATATGGTAGCGGATAGGGGGCCTAGACAGAACACCTCGTGATAGACCTCGATTCCCCATGTGATCTTGGGATTTTTGTTTTACTTCTCCTTAGGTGGGACATGTAGGAAACAAACTATGTGTAGACATAGGGTTGGGGGTGAAGTGATTTGGACGTTACATTGTTGTGATGAGTTTGGATTTTTTTCATTTTTTTATTTCTATGAATTTTATGATTTTCTGTAATAATGTTTTTTCTTGTGATTGTTACATTTTGTCGAAAGATTCCTCCCCGGAGAATTCCCTTACAACTGCGGGAAGAATACATAGAGATTTCTCCCTCATATTTGATGAGAGGTTTGTGGAAGCTATGGTTCAGCCCCTTTAGGCTCTAGGGCTAGGAGTTGTCCCTAGTCCCACTCTAGTTAGGGAATCTGAATCTGGCACTAGGAAGGACATAGTCTAGGAGTTCCTTAATAGAAATCATCCTTCATTTTGAGGTAGCATGGAGAATAAGGAAGCAGAGGAGTGGCCTGAGAAGATATAGAACATGTTTTAATTCTTTTACACACCTGAGGAATTCAAGGTTCAGTACACCTAGTTTCTACTATAATATCCCATTCGAAGGTGGTGAGGCTTAGTGGCCCAAATGGGGAAGCACAAGAAGATAATCTAGTACATTAAGGTTGTCTTCAATGACTAGTATTTCCTTAAATTATTTGATTATGCAGAATTCCATGAGGTTATGTATCTTGTTCAGGGGGACCAGTCAGTAATGGAGTATCCCAACCACTTTTCCAATCTAGTTAGGTATGAACCCAAAATAGTTTCCAATTAGCTGATGAAGTCTCAGAGTTTCAAAAGGGGATTGAAACCAGAGATCTATTCTCAGGTATTTCTGTTCAAGATAAAAACCTATGATGAAGTATTTGATCAATCTTGTATAATGGTAGGTCTAAATCCATTAGGGAAATTTCAACGATGGGTAGTGGTAGTTCATCAAAGAAGAAGAGGAAGCAAGATGATAACTGGAAAAAGGGAAGTTGTAGTTCATGCCATCCTTCTAGATAGTCTTCATCTGTGACTTCTGATTAAGGTTCAGTTGTGTGCCACCAATGTGGGAGGGCAGGGCACACTCGACCTACATGTATGTACCCTCATAATCCTTTCTATCAATGTGGAGTAATGGGAAACCTGCAATTTTTTTGAAAGATGATGCACCCATTCCATATTTGGGCGGGATATATAGCTTCTAGGGGAATTTCATCCCAGTCAGAGCTATCCTGGATAGTGGGATATTTTTATTTGTTCATGGAGGAAATATTGTATCTTATTCTTGTAAAAGTTAGTTTAGGTAAGACACACATGTTAGTGGTCCTATTCAGACTCAAGAAGAGACTATAAATCATTATGCTATGGATCAATAACCAATGGGATTGGATGTAGGGCCCTCGATAGTTCTAGGTACCATTCTGATTCAATATTCTATAGTAGCTATTTTTTATACTTATGCTTTTATTTTTTAACTTTTCTTGTCTTGTGAGTTTTTTGAGCTTTCCAACCAGGTTTATAACTTTTTTATGGAGTTGGTAACACCATTGGGTAAGAAGAAGGAGTAAGGTCTCAGGTGCCCATCTTGTGCACTCTCTGTGTCAGGGGATGAGCTAGAATGGGATTTCATGGTCATGGATATCTACCTCATTAATGTAATCCTTGTCATGGATTGGATGGTGTTCTTTGAAGTGAAAATCCATTTTTATAGGTAGAGGGTATGTTTCATGGAACCTGATGGGTGTACTCTGGCTTTTCTTACAGAGTGTAATCCTTGGTCAAGTCGTGTTGGAAATCCACTCCCAGAGTTGGGGAATCTTGTTTTCAGTTATCATCGGTCATATTAGCGGAAGATAATAGTGCTCTTGAGGGTAGATTACCTTCTTTAGTGGATGTGTTCCCATAGTTATTTCAATATGACTTTTCAGGTTTACCCCTGGAGTGGGATATGGAGTTCTCGATTGATTTTCATGGAAGGGAAAAAGCCTATATCTCTTTACTTATATCATATTCCCCCACCAAGTTGAGGGAATTAAATATATAGTTAAAAAATTTGTAATACAAAGTGTTCATTCACCCAAGTGTCTCTCCTTGGTTCACGACAATTTTTTTTGTGAATAAGTCTAATCGATCTACCTTGTTTTGTATCGATTATCGAAAGCCAAATAAGCTAACCATCACGAACAATTATCATTTTACCTGAATTGGTGACTTGTTAGAATAGGTAAAAGGGGAAAGGTGGTTCTATAAGATATATTTTCATTATGGTTACCACCAAGTTAGGGGGAAAGAGGAAGATATTCCGAAGGCGTCTTTCTAAAGCAGGTACCAACACATAGAGTATTTGGTCCGGCCTTTTAGATTGAGAAATGCTTCAACGGTATTCATGGAGTTCATGAATAGGGTGTTCCACCAGTATCTTGAATATTTTTTCATGGTATTCATGGATGAAGTCATATTTTATTTTGGATCTGAGGAGGAGAATGAGAATTATTTTTGGATGATGTTGGGAACTCTTCAGCATCATCATCTTTTTTGAAAAAATCTCAAAGTTCGCTTTCTAGATTGGGGATGTAAAGTATCTAGGTTATGTGACCTTGTAATAAGGGGTTTTGATAGACCTCAATAAGATCAATGCATTTATGTCATGGGATCAACTAAGGAACGTTTTCAATATCATAATTTTCCTTGGCATGGTAGATTATTATAGGCAACTTGTTCGGGACTTCTCTCACCTTGCTTATTCTATGACCACACACACCTGAAAAGGGGTGAAGTTTGAATGGAGCCCATAATGTCAAGATTTATTTGAGGATTTGAGTGGTGTTTGAATACAGTTCTTATTTTTATCTTTCCAGAATATGGAAATGGCTATGTGGTTTGTTGTGATTCTTCTGGTATGGGTCTCGGATTCATGCTTATGAAAGATGACCATGTGGTGGCATATGGATCTTGAAGAATCCAAAAACATTAAATTAATTACTAGACGCCTAACATGGAGTTTTCAGTGGTGATTTATTCGCATAAAATGTGGGAACATTATCTTTTTGGGGAGAAATTTTTATTCTACTCTGACCATAAAATCTTAGCATGCACCTTTTCCCAAGATGATTTGAACTTGAGGTAGCACCATTGGATTGAGTATCTATAGGGGTTTGATTTTTATATCTTTTATACCCTAGGAAAGGGTAATGTTGTGGATGATACCTTGAGAAAAAAAGAGTCAGTGAAGGCATTGAGGAAGTCTAGTGATTATTTGACCTTAATGGGTCTATTTACCTAGTTGTACATGGAAACCAAGGAGCACAGTAGAGGTGAGTCCTTGGATATTGTTCAATTGGATCCTTCTCTTCTAGATTGGATTAAGCAGGAACACAATGATAATTAGTTGTGCCACCATTCTACATAGTTTCATCATGGTGGGGATACACATCATGTTTGTTTGTTGTCTCTGGAGGGAGTTGAATGTTTCAAGGGCATTTTTGGGTTGTCATTATCCCTAAGGATGGTAGCGATGCAGAATAAAAACTAGTCTCTGTGGGATATTCATATTGGATATTCCAAGAATTAATATGATGTTCTCTGGTAGTTTTGGTGGCCATGAATGAGGAAAGACATAGCTGACCTCATATCGAGGTGTTATATGTGTCTCTAGGTGAAAGAAGAGCATTAAAGGACCCATTCCTACTTAGAAGTGGGACAAGGTCACCATAGATTTTATTATTGTATTTCCTCATGAAACTTGATGAATAAATTCTAGTTGGTTTTTTAATTAATTGTTTGACCGTATCATCCAATTTAATCCTCATCGTAGATTCAGCAAAGATAGATGAGTTTGGACGATTATATGTTCAAGAGGTGGTAAGGCTCCATAATGTGTCGTCGGCAATTATTTCTGATTGAGACCTTCTTTTACCTCCTGGTTCTAGTAAGTTCTTAAAATTCCATTGGGGTCTCAAATAAAGATGAGTACGGCATACCATCCTAAAATGGATGGTCAGACAGAGCAGGAAAACAAGATTATGGAATACATGTTTCGGGTGTGTGTCTTGGATTTCGGAGGATCGTGGGGTTTTTATTTGTGATTGGTATAGTTTTCTTATAATAACATCTACTAATTCTCTATTTAGATGTATTATTTTGAGGTTCTCTACAAATTTCAATGTCAGTCTCCTTTGTGCTAGGATGTGGTAGGTGAGACCTCACTTTTGGTACCGAGTTTTGTGCAAGAGACTTCATAGAAGGTCAAGTTGATCAGGCAGTAGTTATTAAAATCGCACAATCACCACAATTCTTATGTCGATCAAAGGCAACAATACCATTAATTTTATGTGGGTGCGTGGTTGTTATTGAAAGTAACACCTCTTTTGGGACATCATCATCTCATAAAGAGAGGGAAGCTAATTTCAAGGTATGTATGACCTTTCAGAATCACCTATAGGATTTGTAAGGTGGCATATAGGTTATATTTTCCCTCTTAGTTAACATCAATTTGTGATGTATAACATGTCTCTCAATTCAAGAAATATAATCCAAACCCATCTCATGTGTTCAATAGGGAAGAATTGGAGTTAGATCTCAATTTATCTATGTTTGAATGGCCAGTGT
This sequence comes from Viscum album, assembly GCA_963277665.1. Lineage (NCBI taxonomy): Eukaryota > Viridiplantae > Streptophyta > Magnoliopsida > Santalales > Viscaceae > Viscum > Viscum album. The sequence continues at coordinate 625,810,264 of OY728136.1, read as the reverse complement.
GGATAGTGGATTCCCCAAAGAAGGTTCTTCTTAAGATTTATATTTAATTTGTATGTGTCCTTTAGCATCATGGTGGTGGTGTTCATGAGACGTGGGAGTGGAAGTCATGGGTTGAATAAGAGTACCTATTCTTTTTTCTATCAATCTTTGAATTGACATTTTAGGGATGTAAATTTCTCATGGTGGGTAGAATTGTCACATCTATGATTTTAATTTGAGGTATTTTTCTATTTATTTTCAATCTACCTTTGTGCCTTTGGATTCACTTTGAGTATTGGAGAAAAATTAAAAACTTTTGGTGGGAAGACCCTGGCACACGGTTGTTGCACAATTAGTGGTAACCATACACCCTGGCCAGATAACCATGTGGTTGTATCTGGGTGAGATAGAATCTACCACATGGCCAGTGCATGGTCATACACCCCAACCAAGGTACTCATGTAGTTTATTTCCATTTTGAGGAAACAGATACCGCACAACCGAAACATGGTTATCCAAACCGTGTGGTAGTCATGTGGTAGGTTATTTTTGGGAGAGTGAGGGCAGCACGATTGTTGCACATTTTTTCAAACCATGCGGACTAGAAGTGCGGCCTATCTGAATCATTAAAAAATGGGTTCTTTATTTTCTCTCTCCCTAATTTTAATCTCCCCCCCTATTTTCATCCCACTATGTATTCCCCTCCTTATTCCCCTCCCCTCAACCCTCTTCCTCCTCTGAATCTTTGATTTCTTGGAGGATTTGGTACAATTCCTCCATGATTCATAAATAAAGTCTCATTCTCCCTAGTTTTCTTCCTCCCTTATAGGGTTTTCTCCTGATTTCTTTATGGATTCTCTTCTTAAGAAAGAAGGGCTACAATTTTATGGTTGAATATTTTATATTTGGGTTTGATCATGTTTTCTATGGCTCGATATTACTTCCTTGATGTGCATTTGGAGTTTTAAATGTTATTTTGGGGATTTATACACCAACGGTAAGTGATTATGTACTTAAACATTATTTTGCGAATTTATAATACTCTATAGAGTTTTTATGGATGTTATATGATTTATGTTTGTGGTGTGAAATAGGGTTTTGAAAGGATTTGATGTGTATTATGATTGAAAATGGTTTCTCTATGTGAAATCAGATTTAATTCTTATGTAAATCCTTATGGTGCCTCATGTGGATGATTTATAAGTTGTGAAAATGTTTTATTAAATTATAAAAGTTATTTGAATCATGTTTTGAATCAAATTTGGTCCGTTCTTGATTTTAAAAGAGGATTTTGTGTGTGCATGTGATGGAATATTGTGTGAGGCACATTTTCTGGAATGAATGATGTGAAAGTGGTGGGTTATGTTACATGTGGAACATACTTGGGCACAAATAGAAACCTTTGTGACTGGGTGGGCAGACTAGGAATAGTATGATAGATGATTTATAAGAGGTTTATCCCAATTTCATCTAGCTGGATTGATGATACAACACTAAAAACATTATGATAATTGGAGACCATTAGGCCCATGGGGTTTCCCCTCCTAGTGGATCATGCACAAGAAAGTAGTGATCATTGTTTCTGTACAACTCTTTCACTAAGATACAATGTACCTAGTGTCCCATTGCTATCTAGTTCCTAAAAGGTTATCCTATGACTATATCTCTATGGTGACATTTCACTTACCGTGGGAATCTTGTGTATTCTGTTGCTTAGTTCAAAAGAAAGCGTGTTTTCCATTAACGTTTCCTTCTATAAAAGGTTTCTTGTAATTATTTTAAAAAATTGGAAAGTTTATTTATCATATAATTTTTTTTCATGGAATCATTTGTTGTGTGGTATCATTCTGGGATTAGTCTCAAATCCTAATTACACCTTTGGGTGTAAGTATACTTGGTTATGTAATAGGACCAAGGATAAAAATTCCAAACATGTACGAAAATCAAAGCGGTTATTACCCGAACCATAACTTTAACATGGAATTATTAATAAGCAAGAAATATAAATTCATAAGTAAATCATATATGGTATTATAAATATAAATATGGATCATCGGTATATTTATAATGAATTTATATTTATTATACAGGATGTTTTAATATATATGAAGAGATTCAAGGAAAAAGGTAAGGGTATTTCATCTCACTTATTATTTTCATGAGATACATGCCATATCCACCCCTCACTTCTACTTTTTGGTATATATAATTCCCTATGACATGTTATGTAATTAATTTTATTTATTTAATTATATTAAAAAACATTAATTGATGTTATTATTTCTTATAGATCATGATTCTGAAGTTACTCAAGTAGTAATGGATTTTTGTTTTACTTTTTTTCCTGTGGGACACATGACTTACACACTACTCTTTTCATCTACGTGGTGTATATACTACCCATGAATGTATTTTATGAGTCTTACCCATATTATTATGTAAATTTCATATCCATATAATTTCCATTCTTTCATGGGGAATATGATTCTACTAATTATAAAGTGATGAGTATTTATTTCACAATCTCATCGATATATGGGATTGTTTCATTTTAAGTCTATGTTTGGGAATATATATCTTCCATGTCCATGTTTTCAAAAAAATTATTTTTTTTAATATTATGGTTTTTATGTTTGAATCCATTTTTACCCATTTTTTTAATTTTTACTACATGGGTTGAAATGAATATTTTTGTTGTTTTCCAAATGAGGTGCTTTTTGAATTTTCTATAAAGAGTAAAAAAGCAGTTTTTTTCAACTTATCTGGCTTGAATGTAATTTTCCACCATCTTGACTCCATAATTCATTGAACATTTCCATAAAATATAACAATTTTATTTTTCATGAAATTGTTTTATTTTAAAATTGTTTTTACTTTTAAGAAAATAAATCATTTTCAAATCAGAAAGGATATTTTCCCCCTGAATTGTTTTTAGGTGATATCTAAAAACAATTTACCATATAAGATAGAATTATTTCATGTTAGTTGTGTTTTACTGGGGGTAGATTTCAATGATTCTACAATTATTCTTTATAATAATGATTTATGTTTATGATAGAATCTTTCTTATGCAACTCATTCCCTTTCCATGGGTTATGTTATGATGGAATGGTGTTTATAAAAACCAATTCATTTCATGGATCTTGATATGATGAATGATTTTTTTTTCTTTTTTAAGACATATGTATGGTTTTTATTATGTGAATAGTGGGACTTATATATCCTGCTAATTTATTGGGTAATGATTTATGACTCATGGGACAATTATGGGAATCAAGTCAACTGGATTGATCCATGATAGAAGATGGGGAAACCTAATCCATGATGGAAGATGGTGAAACTTGATCCACTATGGAAAGATGGGGAAACCATGTCCTTTATCAGGAATGGACTAAAACTAGGGATGGTGGTGTGTCCCTCCAAGTAGGTTTCGTCCCCATGAAGTTCTCTATTATGTTTTGGCAATTCACCTAGACTTATAGGGACTAATATTACAAATTTATGTGTCTACCAAAAATTTCATATCTTATTTCATTTTATGATTTCATGGATTATACTCTTGATTCCCTTATTATTCATATCTTATTAACTACCAATATTTATTCAAGGATTCATGTTTTATGAAATTTGATATGTAGGTTATGGTGTTATAATGTTATGATCATGCTATCATAACCATATTCTCATGTTTATGATTACATACCCCCTTGTTTACCATAATTGAGAATATGAGATCACCTTTACTTCTTGTTTTTTTATTTTCCATAGGTTTTAAATAAGTTTTAATGTATGGGTACTAAAGGGGAAGCTCTTTTTTGGAAACGTTAAAGATATTTCACCAGACTAGAAGTTTGTGTTAAATGTTTCCAAAGGTACTAAACTAATATGGTCATTGGGAGTCTGTTTTCGTAATGTGTTAAGTATTATAAAAAAATTATGAAATTTTAATGTATGAAAATTGAGGGTATCTATAGTTCATATCAAAGTAAAGGTTTAGTCATCCTTTGGAAACTCGGATGAGAAAACTTTAGAGATATCCTAAGGGACATTTATAATGTTATGACTAATAATGTCTCTAATGATGAGGATAATGTGTAATAGATTAAATAATGTGTCCTAATTTAGACATCGTATAGGTTATTTTTCAAAGTTATGAAGTTTTACACTATGATAATTGTTTCTCATGCAATGATTTTGTGTTTTAGTCGATGGTCGGAACCATAAAGAACAAGATCAATGTTAAATGTATTGAGAAAATTGTTAATGAGTAGTCAAATGGGATGATCACTAGAGTGAAGGACATTGTAATCATGCCAAAACTATTTTCATGGAATATGATTAAAAACATACACCTTAACCAACTCTTAGACTCTCCTAGGAAGAGAAGAAAATAGTTTTTTTGATAATTCTAGTAATGGATACCAAAAAAGGAAAATTATTTAGTTTCCTTTATATCAATATTGTGTGAAAAAAACCCAAATGGATGTATTAAAGGCATAAGAATTTTTGTAATTATGAAAAGGAAGAAAATTAAGAAATCAACTAAAAAGGGAATATAAAAAGTTCATCTAACATAATGGATGGTAATATTGGCCTCCATAAGGTACTATCAATTATTTTCTACTTCAAATGTGGAAAGAATGTGAATTATAAAAATTGATGTCCTATGTGTAAAGTTCATGAAGATACTCATCATGGTGGCATAAGTAATGGTTATATTGCTACTAATTATGAGACTACAAGTGAAATTTGAAAGGGAATATCTATCAAGTAATATGATGAGGTATCCTTATTAATGGGTTAAGTATGAACTGAGCTAATCAAAGTGTTTGTCTATTTAGATTCAGGAACTATGTTATATAAATTCAGAAATATATAATTACTGTTCAATTTTTGATTATTTTAAGGATTTACAAGAATATGTGGAATGGTTATGATGGAATAAAAAATTGATTTAATAGAAGGGTGGTATTTTTTTGGATAACACGTGATTAAGAAAAAAATAACCCTTAATATGTTTATAATGTCAGGATAATAAAATAAATAGGTGTTTGACTATAAATGGGATGGTATTGATAGCCTTGGTATTGATACGATGAAAAAATGGTTTATGATATCACATTTAATGTTTATATATTTCTTTTTTGTTTGAGGAAATTGTTAATTTTTTTGAAATCATGCATGTTTTAACTAAGGTAATATGGTAATTAAGGATATTACAATGTTTTAATAGAGTATATGATAATGGTTCTCACATGTTGTTTTGTTAAAATAAAGAGCCACATCAAGTTTTTTGAGGGATTAATTTTTAGTTGATTTTGGAAATATAGTAACCTTATTTTGAAAGTTTCTGATTTTAGTATTTTGGAAATTTCTTAAGGGTATCCATTTAAGAGATAGTTTTTATAAAACATTTACTAGGGTATTAGATATTAAAATATTGTCTCTACAAATGAGGATTTATGTATATTGGATAACTTGTGAAATACTTTTTTTGTAATAAATATAGATTTAATGACCTATAATTCTATTTATGAATCTATTGATCTACTGATGCTTTATAAATTAAAAATTCACCTTCCTTTCATTTAATGAGAGTTGAAGTTGAAATTGATCAAGTCACAACAAAGGGTTAACTTGTCCTAAAATTATTTAAGTATATCTTCTCATTAAAATTCCTAAACATTAGTGGAAGTTGTATTGAAAGAAAATTTTTCCATGTTATCATCATTTCTTATGATATCAATAACCTTTTTCAAGCCTTTTTGGGTAATGGATTTATGATTTTTATCTTTCTCCAAAAAAAATCTCTATCACTCTAGATCATAGATTGATAGTTAGTTTTCTACTCTATATCAATTTTTCCATTTACTACTTATGTTCTCTTATGTGGAAACATATGAGTTAATTTGGGTAACTTTTATGTTTCTAAATTTTCTTTTTAAAAATAATTTTTAGTATTCATTTATTTACAATGCGGGTTTCTCTAAAAGGAACATCCAGTGTTAAACCATTGATAAACCTTATGAATATTGAGGGAGAAATTAATTTTAAGGGGATTAGAATGTAACACCTTGAGATTTTTAATATATATTTTTGAATTAATTTCTTCTTTTTGATATTTTTCATCTCACACATTGCTAAATAAATATTTTGTTATATGAAAAACACTACATTTTTCAATAATTATATGAAACACCAATTATAAATTGCACTAAAAACAACATATATATTATCCTTCAGTATACACAAAACTATTCTTGGCTTGTGTTATACACAATTCCAGGTTCTTATCATATATTTCACTATACACAAGACCTAGTTTTACCAAACAATAGTATATTATTAAAATATTGTTATTAAATCTAATAATATAGAACCTAGAAATTAAATTAGTGGTCTTTAATAGTATTAAATACCTTATGAAAATATAACTCTTATAATGTAAATTCATTAGTTACCAATTAATTATAAATGAAAATATATATCAATTACTTATAAAGGATATAGTTTTATTTTTATGCTCCCAAAGTCATTTTACCATAATAAATTAAATAAATTATAATTATTGAATGATATTAATGAATTATATATGTTATAAAATAAATAAAATATTATTTATATTCATCAAATATATTTTATAGGCATAAAAAAACAAAACAAATTTTACACATAAAACCCTATATTTTTCAAAAGCGTAATATCCCGACATTTTAATGGAGAACCAATTCTAAATATCATTTTTGACAAATTTAGATTTTATATATTAAAAAATAAACTTCTTACTCGAAATAAATATTTCAAAATTTAATTTTTTTGAATTTTGTGTAATTTTTCGACAAGTTTCATGTTTTCGAGAATAGTGAAAAATACATACTTTTAATTGAAAACATCTTTTTCATGAAAATAATTCATAGATTTATTTATATATCTCATTTATTTTAAATTATAATTATATCATATTTTTATCAATTATTCCAATTTTGTCCATTTGAATCAATTCCACATTGAATTTGTATATAAAAACATGTCAATATTTTGGCCATTTTACTTTAAAAACTCGGTTTCTCAATCCATCAGTGGGATTAATTTTAATTTATTTCTAAAAATTATGTTTTTTAGTAATGTAAAATGGATTAAATTATTTAAATTATAATTTCCAAATTTATTAAATAGGTCCCTTTTATATTCATACAATATGAATAGTAACTTTAATAATTTTTGTTACTACAGTTAGGGGTAATCAGGTAATTAAGGTTAAAAAATATTAAAAATATTAGAAACTACCATAAAATTTTCCTAAATAATATTGGATGAATTTAATTTAGCACTTAACCTGTAAGTATCAAAAATTAATAATTTCATAGAGACTTGTCCATGAAAGTAACTTAAATACTATTAAATACAAAGGGAGTTACAAAATGTCACACTCTTACATTTAATAAGTATAATATTTTTAATATATGGATAAATTGAATATAATCTAAACTGTATATATTATTCTAAAATATAAAATGACTATCTATATCATATATAGTTATTTTTAATTTTTAGTGAATAAATAATTTTCAGAAGTAATTAAAAAATAATGTTGTTTTAATTAATCAATTAATGAAACAATAAATTAAATGATATTAGAGATGTTAAACGAAATATAATTTGACTTAACTAAGGTGATAAACTAATTTTATGGGTGAATATTGGATTTTGGGGGTCTGTTTATGGAATTTTTTTGAAGTTATCTTGATGTATGTATTTCTTTAAAGTCGAAGTTAATAATAATGTCAAAATTGAAATTTATGATATTTTATGAAAATAATATTTCCATAAATTATTTAAAAATAATAAAAATATCTATTAAATTTTTTTGGATGTTTTGTGGTCTAAAATATCATAAATTGTCCATTTATAGTCCTACTGATAATTTATATATAAAAATTACATCCCCTTAGTATAGAAAAATTGGTTACCATAGTTAAAATTAAAATGGGTTAACTAAATGTTTATCAAGATGAAAATGATTAATATAACACTAAAACATGTCTAAAATCTATTGGTTGATTATATTACAAAATTGTGATGTCTTATCTTTTAATAAATTTCAATTTGGTGGTATTTGGACTGATATTTAATTTATTATAAATTAATATTTTTGGAGATTCTGAATGTGAACCTCACCTTCATTATAAAAGGACACCTCCAACCTCAACTAATTTCACCACTTTAATCTTCTATCCCAACCAAAATCTTCCGGATTATATTCTCCACTTCCCTAACCACATTATTGATGTTTTCCTTCCCAATGTACCAAATCTATAGTCTTTTAGAGGTGATAAAAATGATTTGTTTCGAAGAAGAGGTAATCACTCTAATTGATCACACTCTTTTTCTAATCTTTTATACCTAAAAATATATAATTTATATCATCAAATAATAACTTCATAATCCTAAATATTATAAATTTTTATTATGATTATGAAAAATAATAATTTGTTGCATTCGTTCTCTTATGGATTTCTGTCGGCTCTTGCAAAGGTCCCCTCTTCTGCCTCTCTATCACTTAAGGAGCTTCAAAATCCTTATTTGAAAGATTGAAAAGATACCCCCTATTTTTTATTTGATCTAAGGTGGATAGATTCTGATCATAAATGTTGTTCACCTATTCTTTCAGATAAGGTATCTGTTCAAGCATCTTCTTTTAGAGAGCATCCTTCCCCTGAGAATCTAGGGATATCGACTGGGTTGGGGCCAGCTCCTTGAATTTCTGAGGTTGGTGCTTCCGGATTGCTAAAATATTAGTGAAATATGATGGGTGAATTTATTTTAGATAATCCTCTACAAGAAGATCACATTGGTGAGGAGTCTTTGAGTCTTTCTCTAGCGTATTCTCATAAGGTTGTCTCTTTAAAGGAGGTAATGGTTTAGTAGAGTACGTCTCCATGTATTTAATCATGGAAGGGTTAAGGGGAGTGCAGGGTGGTTTCTAACATCATTGGTTCCCAAGACCTATACCAAAAGTTTTATCTGAATATCCCTCATTCTTCACTAGTATCATGTAGCCCTTATGTCTTGGATGAATTCAAAAAAGGGTGTTGAAATCCCCAGCTTCTTAAGGGGCTCATCTTACTCAATCCATGTTTTGGGAAGTGTTTTCCCTCAATGTTATTCTAAATTCAATCAATCCTAATGGACTAAAGGCCCCTTACAATGGTTTTTAATTTTTTCATTCATTTTTTGGAATTCAATAGTCCTATGACCTCACATAAAGTGTGATTTCATTATGAATGAATCTCGTCAGTATCACATTAAGCTGGTGGTTCTCTTCGAACCAAAGAAAAAGAACATTAGTAGAATGATTTTTCCCAAAATATGGGTTTCAGGTCTCACTTTCATGGATATCATAATAATTATGAGTTTTTTTTATTCTAGTGTAAGGAATTTGTTTTTTATCTTGTTTTTTCTTCTTCTCTGCATATGAATACCAAGGTGACTTTGTGTGGTAATTAATTGTTCTTTATATTTGTTTATTCTAAATGTGATGTCAAAGGTAGGAAGAGCTTTGGGAAAGATTATCCTATTTTTAGTCTAGGGACTCTGCTTAGTTCATTGTTGTGGTCTCTAATACATTAACTGAGGAATATGAGAAGAAATGAGGTTCAAGGGTGAACATTATTGTTCTTCAAGACATTCATGATTTCCTTGATTATAATGGCCATATGGAGTTGGTATTCTCAGAATCCTAATTTACCTGGTAAAACAATATGTGGGGAGATCAAAGAATATTTAATAGCATGAATTTATGCCTCACCAATCTCCATGTTTTAGATTGATTCCAATTTTTTTAGTTACCGATCTCACTCATTCCATGTATGATCATGCTACCTTTCATTTCCATATCAAAGAGAGAGAGAGAGAGAGCAGTTCTAGAATATTTCTTTTCTCATACAGCTGGTGCCATTTTGAGGACTTCTTATGAGAGTTAATAAGTCTTGGTATCATCATGTTAAGTCCTCTACATGGGTTAGACTTTATAATCATCTCTCCCATATGAAATACGATATTCAAAAGTGGTCTTTGAAAAATTAATTCTAAATGAATATCTATGATTTTAAGGAGGATATATCTAAGCTAGATGTACAAATTCAAGTATCCTAGGATGATGACATTTTTACTACTCTCATTATTATGCACATCCCTCTTTCCTATAGCCTTCTTGAGGTTTAAAGGGTCCACCATATCAGGTCATAGGATCTTTGACTTAAGGAAGGGGATATGAATATGGAATTTTTTTCAAGAATGTATTAGATAATGGAAATCTAGTGAAAAAATCAATGTGAACATAGAATATGGAACTTAATAAATGATAACATGGTGTAAGGAAACATAGTTTTTTCCCATTTCTAAACTTTTTTTGGTTGGCCTAGACCTTCTTCCTGGAGGTTCATGGGCGGTGGTTTCATGAGATCCTGACTCCTTAAGAAGAATTATGGGACTCATTCAGAATAGATAAAATTATGTTTTCAGTAGCATCCTTGATAAGGATGAGATCTTTAAGGCTATGTCATGTTTGGATCCCAATATTTCTCTAGGGCCAGATGGTTTTCCTAGGGCCTTTTTTATGATTCCTTTTCAATCATCAAATTTTTGGTTGTGGATTCCATCCAATATTTTTTCAATGGTGGATCGCTTTTCAGGGTAGTGGGTGCTTCCAGTAAGGTGTTGATCACCAATATTAAGGATCCAAGATTTCTCAATTAGTACATGCCCATTAGTTTATGAAAATTTAGCTAAAAAATTATCTCTTACCTCCTCAATAAAATAATGGGGTGCTTACTACCAAGGATTGTTTCAGAATAACAACTCGGTTTAGTTCATAGAAAATGTATCCAAAGTGCTATTGGAATTCTAACGAAAATGGTGGACAACCTCAACAAGAAGACATTGGGTCATAGAATCATAGTGAATGTTTATATGGAAAATACATTGATAGGATGGAGTAGTTATTTATTCCCAAGGTTATGAGACATTTTGGATTCTCCTACATGGTTTTTTACACTTTCTTCCAATGTTATGCTTCTCCATGGGTCTCAATTTTCATCATTGATAAATTTTTCAGATTATTTAATTTTTAAGGAGCATGGACAAGGTGACCATCTATATTCAATAATATTCATCAAAGAATAAGAAAACCTTTTAGTAATCATTATAGTAGCATGGTGTTAGGGTATATTATTCCATTTAGGAGAAATCACGGGGCACCAACTTTATCTCACTTCATGTTTTTTGACAATGATTTATTTATTTTTTGAATGGTATATAATAGTAAATCTTAAACTTTATTTGATTGATGGATACTTATGGAACCTACCATTGGTAGAGGATTAGATTTTTTAAAATTATCTTGTTCTTACCCAAAAAATGATCAATTAGAAGGAGCAAAAGCATCTAGGACAGACTTGGGATTTACAGAAGATCTTTGCCTATGGTATTACTTGGTGTTCCTTTCTCGAACATCAGGGTTCAAAATATCTTGTTTAATGGGATCATTAATAACATCATAGGTCACATCATAAATTGTAAGAATAAATTCCTATCTTATGAAGGTAGGATCACTCTCATTAACATCATTTTGACTTCCATTCCTATGCATATTCTTGCAGAAAAAACCTCCCAAAGGCACAATCAATAGCATCGAGAAGATCCTTGACAGTTTCATCTAGGACACCAACCAGACCAAAAAATATATATTGGGATTCCTGGGAGTAGTTAGAGAATCCCATTGATAAAGGAGGAATCGAAATCTACAGCATCCAGTGTGTCATGTTTTCCTTGTAGGAAAATCTTTCATGGTACATTATTGAAGGAAAGTATTTATGGGGAATATTCATGTGTGGGAAATACAACGTATCTTAGATCTATTCAGTGATGGATACACTATATTTTTGAGACTGGCCTTGTTTATGTCTGATCAGATGGATCATATTAAGGATAAGGCGATGTTGGTGGCAGGAAATGGGGAAATCCTTTATTATAAGGACATATGGGCTTGTGGTGAGCCCCTATTATTATCTAGCTATATAGTGTTGGATATTTCTTTTAGAGAGGCAATTATTTATCATGGCTTCATTTCTCCAATGATCTATCCTGATCAGAATCTTCTTTATAAAAGAATTAGTTTGGGGTTTAAACATGATAGGTGTGTTTTCATGGACTTACCTTCTGGGAACATTTCTAGTAAATCATTTCATGAAGGTTTGCAGGGTAAAAATATCACTGATACATTGGAACTCAAATTTTGGTGTAAGTAGGTTATTGCGAAGCATAAATTCCAACTATGGAATTTGAAAAATCACACCATTCCAACATATGAAAATATCCAAAGGAAGGGAATTCCAACATGCTTGCAGTGCTGGTGTTGCACCTCCTGGAGACTAGAGACGGTCTAGAATATTTTTTTAAGGAGTGACTGGGATGGATTTTATTGGAACCCTATCAGGAAAATATATTGAGTTTTATTATATGGGGAGACCATAGAAAAGTTTCTTCCATCCTAGTTCAAAGGTGACAAAATTACATATGCTGATTTTAAATTTCACTCGCTAGTGATTACGGTGGTAATTTGGGTCATCTATGAGTCCACCAATGCTTTAAGGAATAGTGTTAGGGTTTCTCTTCTCAGCCTAAAGGTACAAGTTTTATTTTTTGTGAATGAAATGTGTTTTATTTTGGTTTGTTGGGGAAACATTATTTTTTAGAGGTCTTCTTCCTATATCTCTATCGCCTCCAGTGGATCACACCAACTCAAGTAGGGGTCTTTGGGTCCGATGGTTTTCACTAGAGAAGCTATTTAAGAAAAATATGGATAGTTATTATGATCATGGTTTCACATGAGGTGAAGAGCTGGTGTATAATGATGAGGGATCTATCTTGTTTGGCATAAATTTATTTTTTAGCCCAGGAAACTCCTTGAGTTCTGAATCCAAGGTTATGCATTGTGGCTAGATTCTCTATAATATATTTAACATGGAAATTTATATGGGAGAGTGTGATTCTTCTACATTGGTCAAGCTCTTTTTCTCCCTCAATCCCAATCCTTGGGAGATCTCCTATAATATTAGTGATCGTCGGGTGCTTCTCAATCAGGGTATTAGTATCAAGTATATGATAAGAGAGGGAAACTATGCCACTGAATGTTTGGCCAGATGCCTGAGCACTTATAAGATGATTTTCACCATGAACTATTTCAAATACTTCCCCCTAGAGTTCAATATTTTTATCAGTTTTTATTCTCTTATTTTTCACCACCACTATCCATCGCGATCTCACCTCTCCTTTCATTATTTTTAGTTTTTTCTTGTCTTTATTTGTTTCATGTTAGTCGGTGTTTCCTTATTAATAAAAAGTTATGTTTGGTGGTGTATATACATCCCATGAATGTATTTTATGAGTCTTATCCAAAAGATTATAGGATTTTCTTATCCATATAATATTTATTCCTTAAAGGGGCATAAAATTATACTGATTATAAAGTGATGTGTATTTATTTCACAATCTCATCAATATTTGGGATTGTTTTGTTTTAAGTCTCCATTGGAGAATATTTATCTTCCATGTCCATGTTTTCTAAAAATTCTTTCAAAAAAGTTTTTAATATTCTCCTATAGATGTTTAAATTCATTTTTACCCATTTTTTTTATTTTTTACTACATGATTTGAAAGGAATCATTTTGTCATTTTCAAAACAAGGTACTTTGTGAGTTTTTCAAAAAAAGTAAAAAACAAATGATTCTTTAACGTATACGGCATGAACATAATTTTCTAATATCATGAATCCATACTTCTTTTAATATTTATATTTAAACTTCTAGTGTTATTTTCAAATAAAATTTTGTATTCTAATATTGCAAATTATTTTAATAAGAGAAAAAAATTTCAAAGAAGAATGGAAATTTTCCTCAATAATTGTTCTCAAGTGATCATTTAAAATTATTTTCCATCTAAGATAAAATTATTTGATGTTACTTATGTTTTATTGGGGATATACCTCAATTATAACATTCGTATTCTTTCTACAAATGGGTTTTTATGATGAAATGATATTTATGGAGCACATTTCCTTTCCATGGGATATGTAATGATTGAATGATTCTTATAAAACAAATTTCATACCAGAGGTTCTGATTTGATGAATGATTTATGTACTTATAGAACATGTATGTATGGTTTAAATTGTGTGATGGGTGGGACCTATATCTCAATCCAATACATTGGGTAAATATTTAAGTCTCATGATATAATGATGGGAATCAGGTCGACAGGCTTGATCTATGATTGAAGATGGGGAAACCTGATCGACGATGGAAGATGTGGAAATTCTATCCACTATGGAATGATGGGGAAACCAGATACCTTACAAGGAAAGTATTGCAACTGATGATGGTGGTCTTTCTAAACTAGTAGGTGTAGTCCCCAAGAAGTGGCTTGTTTGGTTTTAGAAATATACATTGACTTATAGCGAATAATATTACATATTTGTGTTCCTGCCAAACATTTCATGATTTATTCCATGTTATCCTTTCATAGATTATACTCTTGGTTAACTAATGATTTATGTCTTATGAACTTCTAATATTTATTCCATGATTCATGTTTATGATATTTGATATGCAGGGTATTATCATTTAATGTTACAATAACATTATTATACCTTTTTACTCATGTTTATTCCTACGTACCTCCCTCCTTTACCCTTATTGAACATCTAAGATCACTCTTTTACTTATGTTTTATTTTCCCTAGGTTATCAAGGAGGGTTTTAGGTAGGGGTACTTAAGGGGAAGATATTTTGGGGAAAAATTTAATATCTTTCACTAGACTATAATTTTGTGCTCTAGGTTTTTATAGAAATTAACTAATATGATATTTGGGTATCTATTTGTGTAATGTGTTAATTACTCAAAAAAATTGATGAAATTTTATAGTATGAAAAGTGAGGGTCGTTATATATTGACCTTGATCCCAATACATCCGTTGTTAAACTACCAGTTTAGAAAATGGGTCACCATGATAAGGGGTTATATGTTAAATTAATTCCATTATTCTATGTATTATGGTAGTGTTGGTGATATTTACATGATATGTGGGGGTGGTAATCAATGATATGGTAACAATAGCCTTATTTTTTTGCGTGTCCAAAATTATGAGCCTTTCTAGTGGTAGAAATATTTTTTAGTGTGGAGAATTGTGACATCCTACAATAACCCCGACCCCAATTACCCATATCCATTGTCTCCATTTTTACATTGTTATAAAATATAAGGAATCACATCCTAAATGACATAATAGTTTAGTAAACAAGGAAAACTAAATATATACATGATTCACATATTACATATGAATACACTAATTACAACATTATTTTTTTGGGGAATATCATTTTTCCCTCTAGAATATACTTGCATATAATTTGTGGTACAGTTCCTATATTCATGAGAAAGGAAAAAAAATAAGGGATATATCAAATGATCAATATGGGTTAATTATAGTGGTAGCAATCATGAATAAATAATCATTTTCAACATTCCCAGTAAAATAACTCAACACACATTAAATTTAAATAATTTCACTATCATGATTAAATAAGGCATAATAAATATATAAAGGAAAATTATTGAACATACATGTCATTTAAATTATTTGAATATAATGATTTGATAAGTCATAATCAACATGGAAATCAAAACAATAGAAAACACATCCCATTTAACTTAGAATGAAATACATTGAGAGAAAATATCATTTTGAAAATATCATGGATTATAGCAACTAAATTATTATTGAAGTAAATTCTTAATTATCAGATGTCATTATCTCAAGCATCATTACACCTCTACTATTAATAACTTTCAGAATACAGTTAGAAATTTATGGGTAGGTACACACTAGAAACCCATTTAACTAAGGCTAGCCAATTGATTCATCTCATGATACTACCATTGTATCGAGGAGATCTCTATATCTATGACCCACTCATATCTTTATGTGAAAATCATTCCTCATATATAAAATAATTGATTTATTTAAACTAAAATATTCTTATCAGAATATTATGTTATCGAGTAAGTACATACTAATAATAATTTCCCAAGTCAATCTTATAACATTAAAAATAAAATATTTTATATATAAATGTTAGGTTTTTTAATTTGTAGGTGTATTCATGATATATGATACTAATATTTAGGATAAATGTAATGTCTAATGATAATAAGAAAGTAAATAATTTAAAGGAAAGTTGATGATTACAAAAATTAATCAAGAGAAGAATTTTAATACTTTCCCAAGACAAATTGATTGTAAATAATCTAGTGAAATAATAAGGATTTTGTCAATACAACATATCCCTAGTGTATAATACGTGTAACATCCCAATATTTTAAAATGAAACAATATGTTCAATGTCATACAAGATATGACACATCGAGCTTAAGCAAATGACTAAATATTATTATTTAAATGTGATAGTTACCATCTAGTATTTGGAATGGAGGGAATGAATTAGATTAACTAAATATGAAACTGTTTTTTACACATGTTTATAAGATGAATTAATTATTTACAAATTTATTATAAATGAAAATAAAAACCAATTTAATATAAAGGATGTGTTTTTATTAAAAAAAAACTATTATTATGCCTCCAATGACATTTTATCTTAATAAATTAAATTAATCACTATTATTGAAATATATTAATTAATATTAAATGTTTTAAATAAAATAAAATTTAATTAAATTCATCCATTAATGTTTATAGGCCTAAGATAATAATTATACCAATTTTAAGAATAAAAGGCTATATTTTCCTAAAAGAAAATTATGTCACCTTTTAACAAAGCACCGATTTTAAAACTAAATTTTGAAATATTCATAAATATTTTCTGAAAAAATAAAAATCATATTTCAAAGAATAATTTCAAATTATATTATGGTAATTTTTAGTTTTTTTAGAGAAATATTATTTTTTATGAATAGTAAAAAATACTAATATTTAATTGAAAACTATATTTTTTATAACTAATTTATACAGTAAAATTATATTTTAAATTAGTTTTATTGTATAATTAGTTCAATTATACATAAATAAATACAATTTAGGTCATTTCAGTCAATTTCACCTTTAAATTTTATAGAAACATAATTCAATATTTTTAACTTTTGAACTTTAAAAATTCACTTTGCCGTTGTCTCTATAAGATTAATTTTAAATATAAATTTTCCAATAATTTTAATTGAATTTGGTAAATTTTATGGAATATTTGGAATCATAAGATCCAAATTAGGTGGTGAGGTCATTTTAATTTTTATTCATAAAACAATTACCATGGTAAAAAAATATTTACCGTGGTATAGGTAAAATAATGAAGCAAGTTGAAGTTAAAAGGTAATGGCATAAAATATCAAAAAATTAAAAAATTTAATGGTAGTTGATGTGTATCTCAACCCAAAACAGGAATTAAAACAATAATTATCAAAAAAATCATTTAAATCAATTCAAAATCAATTTGGTTTTCTTTAAACATAAAATAATCAATATTTAATCACTTAAATCCATCCCTCGTCAAGTATAAATACTAACCATTATCACCCCATTTCTCCTCAAAGCATTGAATATCTCTATATCTCTACCAAATCCTCACCTATACACTCTCCCTATATTCTAGTGAATCTGGACTCACCAAAATAACAAATCTATGTCCCTCAATGAGTCTACCAAGGAGGTGATATTCAAGAGGTAATTTTCTCAAATCCCCTCTTTTATTTTATTTTATTATTCTATTTTATCTTCACCTAATTCATCCTTCAATGAATTATAACTAAATATTCATGTATATAATATATTTTTATGTTTCAAATCAAATATCTAAAATGCATTTCATTTATCATATACTCTTATTCAACGAAATGAAACCATTGTCCAAATTATGGCGGTTAACTGTCCCCGTGAACAATAGTTTTGTTTATTTTTCATTATTGCATTCAAGGATGGTCATAAAATTATCATTATTCTTAAATAAGATTTTAATAGTTATATTATAACCTATTTAATGTTCTATAACTACTAAAAAATCATAATATTAAATAAAATGAAACTATTTTGTTATGTTCAGAAAAAACCACTAAAATAAACTAAACATTTATCATTAACATTTTATCAGAAGAATCATACTCATACAAGAAATAAAAATTATATATGGGACCATTTATAATTTGGGATTTTAAATAATACTATTTCATTCCACTTCTTCTGTTGTAATCCCATTTTAAAATGACATCCATAATTATGCTCCAATTAAATGATCGTAAAACCATGAAACCAACGCGCTTGGAACCATGAAAATAAAGAAATATTATTAATGAATAGGTCATATGATCTTATAAAATCATCACATAAGTTATTATAAATATTACTAATGTTATGTAGTGAGTTCATAACTTACTTTTGACCATTATATAGGAGCTTAATGTATACATAACTAAATAGAAGCACGAGGTAAGGGTTTCACATCACACTTTTTCTTTTGTGAGATATATTCTGTATCCACCACTTATCTCTTGTTTGTGGTGTACATAATGCCTATTGATATATAATAACATGAATATCATTATCTTCATGGTATTAATTATTTAATTTGATAATTTTCACTTTTACGGGGAATATTATTTGACTGATTACAAAGTGATAAGGGAATTCTTTACCCAATTTCCATTCTTTGGGTTAAACTTCTACGTCCTTGATTATGTAATAAGCTTATTTGTGAAATTAATTTTTAATATATTATGTTATAATTTCACTTATTATGTGAATTTATAGTTAAAATACATAATCTATTTATTTTATTAATGGTCCCTTCAATGATATGAAATTTATATGGGATATTCTTTTAAAAAATTGTCCTTTTAATGTTTCCCTTAAAACTCTCTTTTTATTACATATCAATGTTTTCTAAAAGAGTTTCCATAAAAGTTTTTACTATTATCATATGATTATTTAAAGTCATTTTTATTCATGTTTTATTTTTTAAAAGTTGTTTTGAAAGGTATATTTCCTCATTTTCTAAACAAGGTTCTTTGAGACTTTTCCAACAAAAATATGAAAGGAATGTTTTTTAAATTTATATGGCATGAGAATATTTCCCAACCATCATAATTCCTTACTTTTTTTAAGAATAATTTAAAAATTTACAATTTAATATTAAATTAAAATGCCCCCATTTATAACTCCATCTCATTTTAAACATATGTAATTTTCAAAGTGAAAAAAGGGTATTTTTCTAATGAATTTTTCAATAATATCAATTAACGTATTTTCATATATGTCAACATAATTTATTTAATTTTATGTTTCATTGAGGTTCATATATTAGGATAAAATATTAAATATTTTATTATATGGATTATGATCTGTTTGACTGGGGATGTGCTATTTTAATACCATTATTATATTCCCTTTGGTTAATCTTTATAACAATATTACAATACAAATTTCTTTCCATGGGTAACACTTGTTTTTTTAAAAGGTGATGCCTTGGCCAAAACAAACAAAGCACAAAATTTATTAAATGAAAGTTTACAAAAGTCTAAAGTACAGTCTCATATTACAATCTTTTTTATGAACGGTAATAAGAGCAGTTAAGAGGTCTTCACACCAGGTTATGTCTTGATTAACTCCCAAGTTGGCCAAGCCATCAACAACCATGTTTACTTCCTGATAAACATGTGTGATGATGTAGTTCATGTCGGTGAACGAATGGATTTATTCCATCGAACAGGTAGTAATCAGCCAAGCTAAATGAGTTATTCCATTCCAAATTTCTTGAATGATGGTCATCGAATCACTTTCAATCCATAGGTTGTTCTAACCATAAACCATGGAAAATTTATTCTCATGAATCAATCCCATCATCTCATCTTCAAGGGAGGAGGCAATGCCACAATGACCCATGAATCATACTTGAATCTATCTGAGGTGATTCCTAAAGGCAGCGCCACACCCTATATGTCCCAAATTTCCCTTGGAGGAGCCATCTATGTTGACTTTGATCCATACAGAGAGAGGATCTCACTATAACACCTCCAGAGTGCAGTGTGGTTGAAAGAAGTTCTCATTGATCCATAGATATTTTAGGATTCCAAAATCGTGTACCGTGTTGTGGAAATGACCTGTTTGAATCAAAGAAGCTACATGTATGGTAATAAGGATCCAGGTTCGACCTGCATTAATATTGAGTGAGAAGTTGTTATGGATAATTGCATTCTGATCATACCAGATCACATGGTGAAGTTCAGAAACTACAACAAGGAAAAGGTTTCTAATTTGCTGAGAGCCTTCCATCTCTACACATTTCATAAGTTGAGTTTTGACAGATTCAAGAATCAACCATCTGCAATCAAAGATGTAAAAAATATATTTCCAAAGAGCATAAGCATTAGAATAAGAAAGAAATAGGTGGTTAAAATCTTCTCTATGTTGATTACAGATTTTACATTTAGAGCAAAGCTGAATTCCAAACGATTGAAGACAAATATCAGTGGGAACTCTGTTGTGAGCAATGCACCATATGATACTGAATCTTGAGGGCTTTATCTAAGGTTTGTTAAAGTTTTTAATCTATCTATAATCATTCTCATTGTTACAGCACATATGAGTGTAGTAATTTCTTTAAGTAAGCATTCCATTGTGAGCTGGATCCAAAATTAAGAAATCATTGTTGTAAGAAAAAGGATAGTTTTCAATGAGATTCAAAATAGTATATGGGGGATGATCTTGTTGATAATTTAAAGCATCTTTGATAGATCTGTTGGTTTTTTCATGAGTTTGATCAGGTTAAGTCATAGAGATTAAAGGCGTTCTAGTCTAGTTAGCTTGCAAGAATTTCATAGAGGTATATCTGGAGACCATCCATCTGGAGTTATTCGTAATGCTGGAGAATGAGTGATTGATGGAAGTCCATATGGAAGAATTAATAAATATCAAATTTCCAGTCTTATATTTATCAGGAAATCTATTTTTGATAAAAATTATAGATTCAGAAGAATTTTGAAAAAGATTCCAATTAAACTGATCTTGAAGGGCTTCATTAATGTATTTTATGTTTTTATACTAATTCTACCATTCTCAATAGGCTTGCAACAAGTTAACCAAGGGACTATCATGTTCTTTCTTTCAAGAGTACTACCGGTCCAGAAGAAATTTTTAATAGTTGTGTTCATTTTTTTGATAAGACCAAAAGGTCATTTGTATACCATCATAGAGTATAACATCTTAGTGATAATAGTGGATTTAATAAGGCAAGTCCTGCCTACCGTAGAGAGGGATTTACCCTTCCAAGAGGAAAGCTTGTTTAGAACTTGATTAACAATAGTCACAAAGTGGAAAGATTTGGGTCTACCCCAAAAAATGGGGACGAAGGTAAGTTAAGGTGAGAGAGCCTTCTTTTAAACCCAAGTCACTGATAATATTACATTTTCTATTGGGAGGAAATTCTTCCCAAAAAAAGATACAGGATTTGTTCAAACTTATGGTTTGAACATAAACCTTTTCATAGTGGGAGAGATCAGTTTTGAGGTTAAGAATATTTATTTTGTATCATTGAAGGAAAAGGATGATTTCCTTAGCATAATAGAGTTTATTGGGAGCATTTACATTTCAGGAGACATGAACAGGTTTTAGTTTATTTTGAACCACCAAACGATTGATCAGTAGACTGAGATCCATGGGTAACCCTTGTAATTATTCATTATGTTTGGGTCTTTTTTGGAACCAATATGCATGATATTTATATAATGGGTGTTCCCAGATAGCTCTACAATGAATTTGGGTAATTGTTTAGTCTTGTGAGATGACATGTATAGGGTTAGGGAGTTACCCTAATCCCTCATGGGACATTGTCCACCATTTTATATAGTCTTAGAAGTTAGACTTAACTCATGTTTCTTCCAAGTTATATGTCACTGCCACATTTCAATTTTTCCATGACCATATTACTCCATGATTTATATGTTATTATTCCATATATTTATTAATGATCCATGCTTATATGTCACGACATTATGGTTTCTAACCCATATACTATGCTTCAATCCCATCTTTTATGTCCCTTATTGAGATTTTTTTCTCTTACCGAGTTTCAAAAAAAAATCATAATATTTATGCGATAATAGAGATAATGATTATATCAAGGGGAAATTTTGAATATTTATCATGAAAATAATTACTACTTTATTTAGTATTTTTGTTAGGAAATGGATACTACGAATGAGTGTCCGCATGTTAAGTAAGGGTTTACTTTGCATGGGTTAGTCCCAATTCTATAAAAGTATAAAACCAAAGGATTATCGGGAATGAAATAATGTGAATTATAATATAAAATCACTTGAATATGTAATATTTAAGGCTAGGATCCTATATTGGGTATCAGATCATGATTTAGATAACTTTAGAGATCAGGATGGTTTCTTAAGAGTTATGAATATCATTATAGGGTTTATAAGATTAAGGACGATTATAAGTTTAATGTCTTATAAACCCATTTTATAGTTAAATTGAGGGATTTCTTGTAAATTAATGATATTTTTTAAATATTTCATTTAGAAATGTAATTTGTTTATTTATAAAGGATTTGAAGGTTTAAGTAATATAGAGTTTCAATGGGTTTTATCATTAAAAGGACTATTTTATTTTTAACATGTAATAATTCATTTCATTTTTTAATGATTTTATTTTCTACAGATTAAGTATATTTTATTAATATTGAAGTAAGGTAATCTTCCACAACCTTCTTATCACTTCTAGATGATTTTATTATCACGGTTGTTATAAAATCTTGATCAAATGATTTTTATTGGTTTCTAATTATTCAAATCACCTGCATAAAAATGTTTGAATTATCTAACAGATTTTATTTTCTCCTAAAATTTTATGTTTCATGGTATCATTTTCATTTTATTTCAAAATATCAACTTTAAAAACTCTCTAGAAAAATTAAATCTAACACAAGGGCATTACTTTTTACATTCAAGAAGTCAGTAATCATGTCATAAGATAAAGGGAATATCAGTGACATCATGATGTATGGATTTAAGGTATGAATTATTTTTTTATGTTCAAATTATGCAGTATTTTATGGTTTATATTAATGAATCAAGAAGATATAATTCATAAAATTTATTATAGGAATAAATTATGAAGTTAAAAAATGAAAAATCATGGTTAGTAGTTTAAGAAGGAAGTTGAATGAAGGATGTATTTTTGTATTGAGTTTTGAAATTTATCATATAGTGGTAGTTTACAAATATAAGGGGAATCAAAAAAACCTATGTATTTTTCTACAGAAGTATAATTTTCATATATTTTGAAATATATGTTAGATGGAATCGATAATTTTGAAAATTGGTTAAAGGGTGATAATTTTTGTGAGAAATTTATTGAGTTTGGATAAAATCTTGAGGTACATGTAACACATATGTTTATGAGATTAAAAAGGGTATTTGTGTAACTATGACTTTACTTTTCTTAGACACAAGTGTAATGTTTGGTATTTCATTAGTTTATATGATCTCTGATTTTGAGATAAATATGGGTTCTTACTTTTGGGGGTCAAAATGAATGGTATTAGATGACCTTTGAGGTTAAAATTTATTAATGTTAATTTTTATGATGTTTCTGACATTTCTAGAATTTTATAAAGGTTATATTAGTGTGGTTTTAGAAAAAGGACAACCCCCAGGATGGGTGACAACCCCTTTCATTTGACAAGTCCATTGAGATCAAACCCATAACCTAAGGGGGAAAAGGGTGCAACACATACCACTGACCTACGCAATTTTTTGGTTAGTATTATATTTTTCTTTTTAGGTAAAAAATTGTATCAATTAAAAATATTTTTTTTGGGATATTATGTTTTATTGTATTGATAACCACAGCATTAGAAAATGATTTTTTCACAAAATGATTAATGTTACATAAGAAGATGATCATTTATTTGGGACCATATATGATAAAGGTAAACAGAATATTTTGGGAGTTTATTTTAGAAATAATGGATGTGTTATCTTTTGTAAGAATATATGATTTTTGGTGATTCAGATTATTTATTTAAATAGTTAGCATATCTTGGAGATTATCTGATTTGGTCTATTAAAATATGGTATGATAAATTTTAAGTGATTGATGTTTTATAAAATTTTGAAATAATATTTTACGACTATGTGATCAAATCCTTTTGATTTTTGGGTTTCAATTTTAGTTATTAAATTTTTGGTAAATTTTAATGATAGTTATTTTTTGAATAATATATGTTGAACTTTGGTTGTTATCGTTGAATTTTTTAGATTAATGTAGTTTTTCTTCCTATAAAAGTTTTTTATTTTTGGTGAATTTAATTACCTTATAATATCCATTTTTTGGTTAATTCCAAAAGACATAAGGAATAGATAGTAATAATTTCATGGATTTTTTTATCAATAGAATTTGATTTTGATTCTTTAGGTATGAATGATTCATCTTGAATACTCATCATTTGGACAAAAGGTGAGGATTATATTCTACTTTTCAAGTAAGTATGTTTTCTTATGTTATTAGTATATATATCAATATAATTCCTCAACTATAGGATTTTTTTGGGAACAAAAAAGTTATCCATCTACTTTTCAAACTATGAAATCAATGACCTTTTGACTCATAATAGATTTATCATTTTTTGATTTTTCACTTTATCATGACCATGTTCTCTTACACTCTCCATCAGGACTTGATAGTTGGATTTCTCTTCCATGTCCATGTTTTCCTACATGGAATCATATTATGTGTTATCTCAGGTGACCTTTGTACTTTGTTTTCTCTCTTTTCAAAATCAATCTTTATTGACCCTTTTTCAAATATGGGATTTCAACAAAGGTATTTTGAAAAGTCAAACACCTAGTTTTTCAATCCTGGATTAAAATTTTGAGGGTGCAATTTATTAAAGTGGGGAGAATATAATGTACCATGATTTTAAAATGAAACACTACATTCAATGAAATTAAATATACAACACATCGAGCATAAACAAATTAAAAAATATTATTATTTAAATGTGATAGTTATCATGTCATGAACCAACTCAGGTCAACCCTAAACCGGTCACCCAAGTTGATCTATGGAAAGGCATGAGAGGCATTCCTGATCCACTTGGTCTAGCGACAACTTCTAGGGAATCAAGAGAGTATAATGGAAACAGTTTATCCCAATATAAAAAAACTAAACTGCATAAATTAATTGAGCAACACAAAATAAATAGATGACATGAAAAAGAAAGAACCATAAATAACACTGTTGGCGCCAAAAATATGGCCCGAAAGGAAGGAACGAAAAAGACAGCCGGCGTGCTGCATCGCGAAGCACAGCCGCGAAGCACAGCCGCGAAGCCCCTCCGTGAAGCGCCCCAGCCCTGTCGGCGCCGCGAAGCACCAGAGGCGGTGATCCTCCGCGAGCGCGTTTGACGTTCGCGAGCCGCCGCGAAGCACCAGAGGCGGTGATCCTCCGCGAGCGCGTTTGACGTTCGCGAGCCGCCGCGAAGCACCAGAGGCGGTGATCCTCCGCGAGCGCGTTTGACGTTCGCGAGCGCGCCGCGAAGCTCCAGAGGCGGCGCGCGAGCCCTGCTTCGCGGCGCCCCTTCCCTATAAATACTCGACTCCCCCTGAGTCCCCGGGACGGACAATCCGACCTTTCGGCTTCTCCTCTCCCGAATCGCGAAGCAAGCTTTGCCCCGGGAATCATGAGCTCCGCGAGGTATTTCTACTTCGCGAGACGACTCTGATTTGTTTCGTTCTGAGCCCCTCTTCCGAGAGGGATGCCCTTCGCGAAGCCCAAGGGCGTTCGCAAAGGAAGGGGATTCCCAAGGGAACCCGGGCAGCCGCGGAGCACTCGTGCTTCGCGAAACACCCAACCCATGCTAGTAATCCCTATGCCAAGGCAGGATAACTATGCATCGCGAAGCACTTTGCTTGGCAGGACCCTGCTTCGCGAACCACTCCTTCGCGAGGCAGTGCTCCGCGAACACTGTTCCACTTCGCGAAGCACCTCCCACTTCCACCTATGCCCCATGCTAAGGCCAAGGCACCCCACTTCGCAAAGCACACTCCTCTGCTTAGCGATTCCTCCTTCCGTGCGACCCTCCAGGTTTGCACGATGTGATTTCAAAGTCCCATGGACAACACCTCCCGTAGCGTTGCTTCGCCCAATGCTCCTTCGCATAGGCACGCTAACGGCTATTGCTTCTTCGCATAGCCACGCTAACGTGGACCCCTCGATGGTTCCTCCCGCGACCCCCCTTTACCATGGCCTTACCGACACCTTCCCTTCCCCAAGGACCAGAGGGTACCGGTTATGTAAGCCCTAGGGGTGTGGAGTGAACCCACTTCGTCCGAGCTACAGGACGTTAAACTGCCAAGCACCGCGTCCCCAACACATGACGTTAAACTGTGACCCAACCTCGTCTCCCTCACGAAGGGTCCCCCCAGCTCGAGCATTCATTACACCGCTCGTCTCCACGGGAATGGAACTCTTCCGCACATGGAATGAGATCCTCCTTGTCGGAGTGGTGTATGTTCGCAGGGGAAGGGTCGCCTCAGAGCGTAAATCCCTAACCTTTGGTACGGATGATTGCACCCGTGCATCTCGGTACTTCCCCACTACCAAGGTCAGTGGAGGACGTGATAGGGAACGAGGCACCTCCCATTGTCGGACCAAGGTCCATCTTCCCCGCGCTTTGTCGCGCCATGGGCCTCCATCCTGGAGTAAGTCCCAACACCATGGGCCGCTCAACGCGTAAGCCCCATTTCGCTTCTCACGGACGCACCCTTCGCGACGTGATCGTCAGGTCCTTGCAACCTCTTGTTTCTCACACCGAGCATGACTCACGTGGGCTTAGAGTGAGCACCGACCCTGACAAAACCATCCGAACTACGAGGACTTTGATCCGTGTCAAGGCATGGTACGTAGGAAGCCTCCACGAGGTTCAAGCCCACCATCAGTGGACCAAGGTCTACTCCCCATTTGAACTACGAGGTCTTTGATCCATGTTAAGGCATGGTACGTAGGAAGCCTCTATGAGGTTCAAGCCCACCATCAGTGGACCAAGGTCTACTCCCTATCCGAACTACGAGGTCTTTGATCCATGTTAAGGCATGGTACGTAGGAAGCCTCTACGAGGTTCAAGCCCACCATCAGCGGACCAAGGTCTGCTTTCACGTCGGTTTACCGACAAACTCCCCATTTGAACTACGAGGTCTTTGATCCATGTTAAGGCATGGTACGTAGGAAGCCTCTATGAGGTTCAAGCCCACCATCAGTGGACCAAGGTCTACTCCCTATCCGAACTACAAGGTCTTTGATCCATGTTAAGGCATGGTACGTAGGAAGCCTCTACGAGGTTCAAGCCCACCATCAGCGGACCAAGGTCTGCTTTCACGTCGGTTTACCGACAAACTCCCCATTTGAACTACGAGGTCTTTGATCCATGTTAAGGCATGGTACGTAGGAAGCCTCTATGAGGTTCAAGCCCACCATCAGTGGACCAAGGTCTACTCCCCATTTGAACTACGAGGTCTTTGATCCATGTTAAGGCATGGTACGAAGGAAGCCTCTACGAGGTTCAAGCCCACCATCAGCGGACCAAGGTCTGCTTTCACGTCGGTTTACCGACAAACCCCCCATCTGAACTACGAGGTCTTTGATCCATGTTAAGGCATGGTACGTAGGAAGCCTCCAAGAGGTTCAAGTCCACCCGTCTTTCACGTCAGGTTTCACCCCCGTCCAGTATGACGTTAAACTACACCCCGGTCCGGTGGTAAGCCATTGCGACCCACCATTTGAACTACGAAGTCTTTGATCCATGTCAAGGCATGGTACGTAGGAAGCCTCCATGAGGTTCAAGCCCACTCATCACCCAATTCACGTCGTGTTCTACCTACGTCCAGCACGACGTTAAACTACATTCCAGTCCAGCGGTAAGCCGTTGTGACCCATTCCCACCTGAACTACGTGGTCTTTGATCCATGTCAAGGCATGGTACGTAGGAAGCCTCCACGAGGTTCAAGCCCAACAATAGTGGATCAAGGTCCCTCACTTATGTCGGCTCACCGACACCCACCACCCGTCGTTTATTCACGTCAGGGTTCATTACCGTCCCGCATGACGCTAAACTGTATCATTTGAACTACGAGGACTTTGATCCATGTCAAGGCATGGTACGCAGGAATCCTCCCAGAGGTTCAAGCCCAACCCCCACCGGACTAAGGTCCACCCTCATGTAGGTACGCTGACGATGCCCATCGGACCAAGGTCCACCATCACGTCGGTTTACCGGCACCATCCCGAACTACGCGGACTTTGATTCCCTGCCACGGGGATACGTAGGAAGCCCCTTTAAGGCTCAATCCCAACTTCGTCGTCACCACCCCTGCGATGGTCCCATTCCATTCTCAACCGTCTCCGCGAGACGTTAAACTCGCGACCTACCTCGTGGTAAACATGAGATGCCTGAGGAAAACCTCGGATGGAACGCCTTTGGCGTAACCGTCTTTGCTAGACGTTAATCTTGCAAACATACCCTGTGTTGAACACGGGAAGCTGAGGAAAACCTCAGGTATGTGTCTATGACATGTAACCCCCCGCGCTCGATGTGGGATGCCTCGGGTTTCCACGCCCTCGAGAAGCCTTGTGATCAAGGACAACATACAGACATGCCAGGCACCCCAGCATCCAGACACGCTACTGATGCCTCAAACGTGATTACTCCCCTGACCGAAGGTTGCTGCCCTGACTGGACCCTTTGGAATGTCCCGACAGAAGCAGCGTAATTAACCGGCGTCCATGGAAACATGGCACTGGGAAGAGTTTCACGAACTACGTATTAAATCTATAAGGGAGACCCGGACCAGGTGACGAGTTCTGAGGAGGAATCCACAGGAGGAAGAACCGACATCCCATCATCCCGTTTCGATCAAGGAGCAGACGTACCTGAACAAGGAACGAATGCCGCCCGCCTTTGGAAAGCGGGAATGCGGGGCAACAAAGCCGCGCGTCCCCCTCCTCCGCGGACGGATGCGCGCGCGCCCCGGCGAAAGCGTCGGAAATAGAAATGGTGAACCCGACGTGAAATTCTTCTCCTCAGCATGGAGATTAGTAGCGTTCGAGACACCGGTAGATTGATGTGTCACCGGATCCAGGTATCCGGTGCCTGGCCCCGCCAAGCAAATGGCGGGCCTGTCGTGGAACTCACCGGAAGTCGGGGTAGTAGAACGTGGGGCGCTCCGCTCTGCAGCGTGTT
Source organism: Viscum album (assembly GCA_963277665.1). Taxonomy (NCBI): domain Eukaryota; kingdom Viridiplantae; phylum Streptophyta; class Magnoliopsida; order Santalales; family Viscaceae; genus Viscum; species Viscum album. The sequence goes on along the minus strand of OY728136.1, from coordinate 625,780,914 downwards.
GGCGTGGATCCTTCTCACAGACATGGGGATGGAAGAATGCTGGGGCACTGGCTGTCAATCACTTTCCTCTCAGTACTGATGAGTTGATCCCTTCGTTTGTCAGGAATCAGGTTGCTATGCGGTCACCATCCGCTCCTCGCCCGCGCAGGGGCAGGGCCAACACCACGACGGCCACCCCACATGGCGCCACTACCGCCACGACGGCTGGCACGTCGCGGGAGGCGGGACGTCCACGTCCCCTTTCCCCATCAGAGGTCATCCAACGAAGGGTGATCAACAGCCTCGTGCGCAGGTATGAGGAACAAGGGGTCATCCCGACCAGGGATATGGCCCGTTTGGACCTGGAGGCTTCCAGGCCCCGCCGTCAACGCCGCCCTAACAGGCCGCGCAGGGAGCCCCCGCTCCCCACCCAGACATTCAATCGTTTCGGGAGCCTATCCCCGGAACGCCTTGACGACTCTTCGCCTTATGCTGAAGAGGCAGGTGTTGTCCGGCTCAGTCCGCTCAGGGCCCTGACCCGGGACTCCCAGGCGAGAGCTCCCGTCCGGCCACGTCAGCGCCGCCGTCCGGCCCCGCAAGAAGAACAGGCGGACTATGTCCCTGCGCCACCTGCACCGGCCCGCCTGACCCGACGTCAGCGCCGGGCCCGGGCTGAGGACGCTCGCCTAGGCGCGTCCACGTCGACAGTAACAGTGGCCCGAGCCACCGCCGACGTACATTATGAAGCCCCCGCCTACATTGAGAAGGGGCACCCCTTCGCTCAACCAAGATTGAGACCCCAGCCGCCCTGCGGGCAGGCCGGGTTGACTCTTCGGGTTGCAGGCCCAAGTAGTGATCGCCGCGAGCTAACCCGCGGTGATGCAGGTCCTCCCCGTACCACTACTCCACAGAGCGTGGGCCTTCCCCGCTCCGAGGTTCGTCGTGGAGGCATGCCTCATGCCGCCCCCATCCTACAGGAAGACCTGCCCCGTGGCAGTGATGCTCAGCGCGGAAACACTTCCCGCGCCCGCTGTACAGGGTATGAAGCCCATCCGTCTGAAGGCACCGTCCATCCGGTCCTTCGACGTGGGGGTCCCCCCTACGTCCTCTCTGCGACTGACGAAGGTCCTCCTCGCCCCAGCAATTCGAGGAGTGAAGGTCAGCCTCGCTCCACTCGCATCGACCGTGGAGGCCTTCCCCATGCTCCTGCCGGTTCCGACAGAGGCCCCGCCCACGTGGGTACTGTTCATGGAGGTCCTCCCCATGTACCCTTTGATATTTGCCCTGGTGCCCCTCGCACCCCGGCTGTCTCAAGTGGGGGCCCTCTCCGCCACGTCGCTAGCGCCGCCCCAGGGCTGCCTGATAGGGGTCAACCCTGTCCCGAAGAGCCACCCAGGGGCAGAAGAGCGGGTCGTCGCCGCCACGGGAAGAATCTTGGGAAGGCCCAGGAGGGGATCAAACCTGCCCGCTTCTCCGATTCGGAAGCGGAATGCGATTCAGCGATGGAACCTTCTCCCAGCTCCTCCGTATCAAGGACTGGGGCAGGAACCAGACGCGTCAGCCTCGTTCTCCCCGAATTTGAGGTCCATCGGATTCCCGTCTCTCTCCGCAGGTACATCCAGGAGGAAGAAATCCTGGGAATTCCGCAGGTTTCGACCGCGCAGTCACCGCCACCATCGCCCGAAGCGCCCTCTTCCTCTACCCGGGATCCCGAGGAGCTGTTTTGGGGGTCAACGGTGGTAGAGCCACGACATGACCGGACACCGGTAACGGCGATTCCCGTACCCGAAGTAGCGGCTATTAGCCCGTCCTATCGTGACATCGTGGTCAGGTCACCTTGCTCTTCAGAGGAAGGCCCAGAGTACGGTGGCCAGTCTGCTCGCTTGCCGTATTCTCTGCCGCCGAGTTTGCTATCCCAGAGGTCCGCCTCGGTGCCGCTACCGGTCCCTCAGCCACCCCCGGTTGATGAGTGGGGAAATGTAGGGCCGAACTCCGAGGATGAACCCAGGAGCTTCTGGAGTATTCTTGCAGCGGACTATTTCCCAGAGAAGTTCTGGCCCGCGGCAGCGTTGAATTTCCGCATACCCGAGTCGCTTACCCCTGAAGAAGTGGGATGCCTTTGTCGGACCCTGTGGGCGACGCACTTCCGCCTCCGTTGGGAACGGGTAGTGTACCCCAGGAGTCGGGAGCACTTCGAGGAGATTGGAAAACAGTGCCGCCTGATTGATGCAGCGGTGCTCCTTGTGGCCCAGCACCCCGAGTCGCCCGGTCATCAGGGTGCCCTCCAACGAAGATGCGTTCAGAGTTTCAAGGCACTCCGCAAGATTGTCAGGGAAGCTACCCCCCATGTGCAAGTCCGTGGTTGGGGACGCTATGCCGCTCTCCTCTTCGACCCTATTCTACGACAGCCTGATTCGCTATGCGACATTGAGGATATGCCCTCAAGAGGGGTCACAGTCCACATGGACGACGTTGTGGATAAGGAAGATGAGCTTGAGTTCCTTGATGGGTACTTACCACCCGAGTGCGTACCGCCACTACTCGACCCATCGGGGAGAGTCACCCGTCATCAAAGGAACCTGCTAGGCCTCCCTGTACCCACCGAGTCACTGGCGCTCGGTCGAAGCACTGGCAAGGGTAAGGAGCACGTCGGAATAGCCAAGCACTCCGACCCGTCCGCCTCCGTGCAGAAAACGGACGAAGATCCTGAGAAAGCCACGTTGCGCCAGCAGCTTGCTGAACAGAAGAGGCTGGTCGACGAACTTTTGGCTGAACGCGCCGCAGAGCGACGACCCGACTATGGTAATCCCAGGCCGGGACAGCAGGGGCAGGAACAATTTCCCCCCGGTGAGATGCCTCCGGGCAACCCTGATCATGCTACTGCCGCGGACAGGGCGGAAGCCGGAACGTATGGCAAGAGGGCGCGATACGTCTCGCCAAACCCCCCTGAGCGACGGGGCAATCTGAAGAATCCAACCCGGGTTCCCCCGGCCGCCCAACAGGTCGTCCAACCAGTTGACCCGCGGGCAGCGGAAGCCGTCTACCGCGTTGAAGAACCTGGCAATGCGCTTGTGGTTAGGGATCCCCGTCAAGACAGGGACCCCCACCCGGAGGACCTTATTGCGGCACTCACAGCCCGCCTCGAGGCGTTGGAGACACGGCAGGTGGCGGTCCCACCCGATGGAAAGCCTTATCCCGCGTGGGTGGATGATATGCCCGCGCCTCCGGGTTTTGGGAACCCCACTTTCTCGCCTTTTAACGGGACAGGGGACCCACCCCAGCACTTGGCTCATTTCTCTTCCAGGTGTGGCCCCATGTTGGGGACCCCGGCTCAGCAAGAAGCCGCTAAGCTCCGATGTTTTGTACAGACGTTGGAAGGTCCGGCATTCGTCTGGTACAGCCAGCTCCCCATCGGATCAGTGACCGGTTGGGAAGATCTTCGCCGGCAGTTCTTGTACCAGTTCAGCTCCACCACGCGGAAGACCAGCATCGCGGACCTCTTTAAGTGCAAACAGAGGCCTGATGAGCGGGTTGCAGACTTCATCGCCCGGTGGAAAGGACTTACGTATTCTCTCGATATGCCACTGACTCAGGAGCAATTACTGACGATGTGTGTGGGGAACGTAAAGACAGAGCTGGTACCCTCCTTGATTACCCAGAATTACCCTGGGGGGTTCATAGATTTCTCGGATAAGGCCCAGCGCCTCGAGGAGGCCCTGCAACAGGCTAGTCAGGCACGTTTGCTGCCCCCAATGATCCCAGCCAGGAGGGCCGCCAGGGCTGAACCCGCCGCAGTGGCTCAAATAGAAGCCCCGAGGCAGCTGGAATTGCTACCGGCGGTACCACCCCCGCAACCCCGCAGAGGTCCTCCACCTCAAGCACAGGCTCCTGCCCAGCAGCGACCGCCTCAGAACCGACAGGTTCCCCCGCGCAACGCGCCACCGCCACCTAGGCGAGACAACCAGGCGCCGCCCCCTCGGCAGGCCCCTCCGGTCCCTCGACAGGATCAGGCCCCCAGGGCTCCTTACCCGGAAAGAAAATACCATACCTATTCGTTTAACGAAAATCAGGTCTCTGGTTACTTCCGAAGTGCCCTAGAGCAAGGGATCGTGCGTCTGCCTGAGTGCAGGAGACCGGCAGAGGCGCCTCTCACTGATCACCCCAACTACTGCCCTTATCACCGGATCCTGGGGCACACCCTCAAGCGATGCTATGTGTTTAAAGACTGGCTTCAGGACCAGGTCAACAACAACATAGTCAAGCTGGGCCCAGCGCCAGCGCAGGTGGCAGGCGTCTTTGCGGGATCAGAAATCGGCAGTGACAGCGAGGGTGAGTGGCAACAGGTCCCTAGCCGCGGGTCCCAGAAATACGACAACTGGATGGCTCAAAAAACTGTCGTCCGTGCCCAGGGTATCATCCGGGCACGCCTGAAGCAGCCGGAACCTTCAGAAGAAACAGCCGGTGCCTTAGCATCGTCCTTACAGTCGACCTCTACCCAAAAGGGCAAGCAGCGGTGACGTAAGAAGAAGCAACGTGCACCGCCAGTGCCATCATCATCCCGCACTCTTGGCGACTTTATGCCTCCTGAAATGGGCATTCCCCCCAGAATCCGCCCAGCAGTGGATGACTCTTCGAGTGATAGTCAAGGGTACGCTTCGGTTAACACCGTGGAGCTGGTAAAGCCCTATATGACCCCCGACGAAGGGGAACCCCAGGCAGACCACCCCAATGTTTCCAGCCGACGTCAATGTCGGCGGAATCGCAATCGCGCCGGTCACCGAGGTATGTCAGCAGGCACTTGTGACCAAGCCGTGCACGCTACCGAGACGAGGCAGCAGGCTCAGCGCAGATCTCAGCACGCGCAGACCCATTCAGCACCCTCGGCTCTACCTCCACCGCCATTCGTATTGCTGGATCAGGGAGAGCCGCCTCGTTCGTATCACAGCCAGTCTCGCCCGGCGACGGGCCAGCTCCCGCTGTTCGACCTTAGCCCGGCGACTACTCCCCAGGCTTCTACTAGCAGGCAGCAGGATGTACCCAGTGCTAGCCGACCGCCAGTTCAACCAGCAGGACCCGCTATGCCTCCAAATGCCGAAAAACCCCCTGTAAGCAGAGGTTCGCGTTTGGCACGCAAGTATGATGTCCTAAAGCACTTAGCCGGCATTCCGGCGAGGCTTTCCATCCTTGAGGCCCTGCGCTTGTCATCCGAGATGCGCGAGGCACTTGCCGAGGCCCTAAGGAGCCCCCTCCAGTTCGAGACGGAAGTGGCAGCCGCGGAGGCCTTCCATACCGAGATGATTGAAAACGCCGAATGTCAGGCGGTTATCTCGTTCTCTGGTGAAGACGAAGACCCTCCTATACAGGGGCACATTTGCCCACTGTATGTCACTGTCCACTTTAACGGTGTGGAAGTCCGCCGCTGCCTCGTTGACACGGGTTCTGGAATCAATCTAATTCCGACCCGGACGTTGCGAAAACTGGGTTTGTCTGAAGGTGATTTGACTCCCTCTGACCTCAGGATTCAGGGGTACGACAGGACAGAGCAAACCCCGGTCGGCAAGATCCACCTGAAGACCCAGTTCGGTGGCTTAATTACCAGTACCGAGTTCATGGTTGTTTCTCAGGACACCGCCTACAACGCACTGATGGGTAGGCCATGGCTCCATCTGCATGCTGCGGTCCCCTCATCGTATCACCAGTGCCTTAAGTACTCGCTCAACGGTCGAGTAGGCGTGAGCCAAGGAGACGCGTCCCCCTTTGCTTTTTGTGAGGCCCGCTATCTGGATGCGGGTTATTACAAAAGCAAAGACAAGCAGATCCTGGTCAGCGAGGATGAGCCCGCTCCAATCGCAAGTAATCCCTGGGCGAGCATGGACGACGCCTACATCCTCCCGATCCACCGGTTGGAAGCCACGACCCCCGACATGGGACAATGTTTTGTTGTTTCGGGTACGCAAGGAAAGCATGTTCCCGCGTCCAAGCGACGGCGGAGAATCACCTCGTACTCCTACACCAACCAGGCTCGGGTCATCCCGGAATCTCCTACCCCTGTACGGTACCGGGATGTCAGGCTCATGACAACAGCGGTGCGCCATACGTGTCTATTTCGCCGGGATGGAATCAACCGACTCTGGCCGACACGTCACCACTGCTTTGATATCGTCAAGCGTGGCCCCTTAGGCCGAAGGCCGGATGGGATAGGGTCAAATGCATTCATTTCTATGGTCTCCACGACGAGTGAGTCTCCTGATGTGATGACTGCTGCTGCCCAAGCCGGCACCAGCTGCCCCTCGGGTTTTGAGAGCCCAGAAGCACCTTCCGTCACGGGAAGTCCCCCCCCCCCCCCCGGCTGGGGAGGAAGACTTGGAGGATGCTCCCCCAGCCTTTCAAGAATGCGTCTCTACCACGGTTGATGAGCTGGTGCAGGTGAACCTTGGCAGCGAGGCAGATCCAAGACCCACATTGATCAGTGCGGCCATGTCCCTCGAGGAGCAACAGCAGTATGTAGACTTCCTCAAACAGCACCGCGATGTGTTTGCCTGGAGTTACGATGAGATGCCAGGACTGGATCCCCAAGTGGCCGTCCACCGTCTGGGCCTCCCGGTAAAACATCGTGGGTTTAAGCAGCCTCCCAGGAAAATGCATCCTTCCCATGGCGCTATGGTTGAGGCTGAAGTTGATAAGCTAATCAAGGCCAACTTCGTCAAAGAGGTCCAGTACCCCAAATGGCTCGCCAACATTGTGCCAGTCAGGAAGAAGAATGGGCAGATTAGAGTCTGCATCGACTTCCGCGATCTCAATCGCCACTGCCCAAAGGATGACTTCCCACTTCCAGTGACGGAGCTGTTGATTGACGCCACGGCCGGGTTCCAAGCCCTCTCTTTTATGGACGGATATTCCGGGTATAACCAGATCCGGATGGCCCCCGAAGATGAGGAGTCCACTGCCTTCAGGGCTCCCCAGGGTACCTTTTGCTACCGGGTAATGCCATTCGGTTTAAAAAATGTAGGTGCCACTTATCAGAGGGCTATGCATCGCATATTCAAACCGATCCTCGGGACATTGGTGGAATGCTACGTGGATGACCTTGTAGTCAAATCATATCAGCGCCAGGACCATCTCAAAGACCTTGAGAAAGTGTTCGGTTTCCTCCGTTCCCGTCACCTGAAGATGAACCCGCTGAAGTGTGCCTTCGGGGTCACCTCCGGGAAGTTTCTGGGCTTTGTTGTCAGATACCGAGGTATCGAGATCGACCCGGAGAAGATCAAGGCCATCAGCCAAATGCCTCCCCCGAGCAACATTCGGGAGCTTCGAGGCCTGCAAGGCCACTTAGCCTATATACGCCGATTCATTGCGAACCTGGCCGGCAAGTGTAAGCCCTTTTCTCGGCTCATGAAGAAAGGCGCTGCCTACGAATGGGATGAGGAGTGTCAGATTGCCTTCGAGGAAATCAAGCAGTACCTGCTCCAACCTCCGGTCTTGATGCCACCTGTCTCTGGAAAGCCGCTGGTCCTTTACGTGACCGCCCTGGAAAGATCCCTCGGCGCGCTGCTCGCCCAGAAGAATAACGAGGGCACTGAGAACAGTCTCTACTATCTCAATCGCATGCTTCTCGATACGGAGGTCAGATATTCCCTTATCGAAAAGAGCTGCCTTGCGCTCGTCTTCGCCGTGCAGAAGTTGCGACACTACCTGCAACACCACGAGGTGCAATTGATCTCTCGGGTGGATCCGCTGAAGTACATCCTGAACCGCCCCATGCTGACTGGCCGACTAGCGCGGTGGGCAGTAATTCTCCAGCAGTTTGACATCAGGTTTGTGCCTCAGAAGGCCGTTAAGGGACAGGCGTTGGCAGAATTTTTAGCTGCCCATCCAACCTCCGCGGATCAATCCCTGGACCTGGATTTCCCCGATGAGACGATTCTCTCGGTCGATCACGTTGTCCCGTGTTGGCAAATGCATTTCGACGGCGCCTCCCGGAGCCCCACCGGTAGAAGGCTCAACGACCCCAAGCTCAACAGAGTGGGTCTGGGTATTGTTTTCATTACCCCGACGCAAGTCGTCCTGCCGTACTCCTTCCTGCTGTCAGAAGGTTGTACGAACAACGAGGCAGAGTACCAAGCTCTCATCACCGGCCTCGAGTTGGCCCTCGAGATCCATGTACCCCATCTACATGTGAAAGGAGATTCTGAGCTGGTAATCAAACAGGTTAATGGCGACTACGTCGTCAGGAAGCCAGAGCTTGCACCGTTGCTGGAGTACACCCTCCTCCTGATGGCCCAGTTCTCTTCTCGGCCAGAGGTTACCCATGTCCCGCGGTCGCAGAACGGCCAAGCGGACGCCCTAGCTGGCTTAGCCGCATCGCTCGCAGAACCCGAGCAAGATGATTTGGTCATACACGTGGCCCACCGGAGAGTCATTGCTCCCGTCACCCAAGAGGACCGTGATAGCCTGCAGGTAAGTCATCTCACCGCCGGACCCTCCGTATCGGAAGTCCCGGGTTCGTCGGATGCAGTGGTTGAAACGACCCCCGATTGGAAAGCACCTTTTGTCGAGTATCTCCAAAATGGTCAGCTCCCGGACAACCGGGCCGAGCGCGAGCGAATCCGACGCCTCGCACTTCAATTTACCCTCCAGAGCGGCCCTAGTCTTGAGCAGACCCTCTATAAACGGAGTTTTGATGGTGTCCTCCTTCGTTGCATCCAAGGAGTAGAGATACCTCAAGTTATGCAAGAGGTTCACGCCGGTTCCTGTGGCGCCCATCAAGCTGGGCCGAAGCTGTCCCATCAAATCCGGAGGCTAGGGTACTTCTGGCCCTCCATGATCCACGATTGTATTGGATACGCCAAGAGATGCCACGCGTGCCAAGTGCACGCCAACTTCTTGCATCGGCCGCCAGAACCCCTCCACCCCACCAAGTACTCTTGGCCATTTGCGGTATGGGGACTCGATGTAGTGGGACCGTACCCGCCGGCAACAGCCCGCCAGTGTAGGTTCATCCTGACTGCTACAGATTTCTTCTCCAAGTGGGCAGAAGCAGTTCCGCTCAAAGAGGTCAAGGCCCGTTCCGTCGTTGACTTTGTGAGCTCCAACATCATCCACCGGTTTGGGGTCCCTCACGCCGTCCTCACTGACAACGGCACCAACTTCCGAGCAGCTAAATTGAAGAAATTGTACGCTAAGTACGACATCCGGTCAAACCATACCTCCCGCTACCACGCACAGGCAAATGGACAGATCGAGGCGTTCAACAAGACCCTCTCTAACATTCTGCAGAAGATGGTTGGTCAGAACAAGAAGAGTTGGCCGGACAAGCTCCCCAACGCCCTCTGGGCTTACCGGACGACGACTCGCAACTCTACCCAGGTGACCCCATATTCCCTGGTGTATGGAGCTGAGGTCGTCCTACCCATTGAGATCCAGCTGCCATCGCTACGCACGGCCGTTTATGATCACCAGACATCAGATGAGGTAGCCGAGACCCGTCTAGCTGAGCTAGAGGCACTGGACGAGAACCGGCTTCGTGCCCTGCACAATCTGGAAAGGCATCAGGACAAGATGGCAAGAGCTTTTGACAAGAAGGTTCGTCTCCGCTCTTTTCTACAGGGTGACCTGGTGCTGGCCCTGCGAGCGCCAATGATTCCCGGAAGGAAGCCGCCCAAGTTAGAACCCAAATGGGAAGGGCCTTATATCATCCATAAGGTTTACCCCAATGGAGCTTACTCCTTGGTGACCACAGATGGAGAGCGTGTAACCCCTCCCACCAATGCCAGATTCCTCAAGCGATACTTCGCCTAGGGCAAAAGATGGTCCCGCATGACCCTAAACTGCGAGATGGTCCCGCATGACCCTAAACTGCGAGATGGTCCCGCATGACCCTAAACTGCGAGATGGTCCCGCATGACCCTAAACTGCGAGATGGTCCCGCATGACCCTAAACTGCGAGATGGTCCCGCATGACCCTAAACTGCGAGATGGTCCCGCATGACCCTAAACTGCAAGATGGTCCTGCATGACCCTAAACTGCAAGAGGGTCCTGCACGACATTAAACTACATGGGTCCTGCACGACCCTAAACTGCGACTTGGTCCCGCATGACCTTAAACTGTATCTCCGTCCTCACTGCAAGACGTTAAACTGCAAGTCAGTCAGTTCTTCCTGACCGAGGCTCAGCCTCAGGCCCCTCGGCCTCTTTGGGCCCCTGGCCCCGTCTCCACCGAGGTCTGGCCCCAGGCCCCCCTCGTTTCTCTCCGACTTACCCTCTTACGGGATTGTACGGTACAGTGTAGGACTACGTTCTCACGTTGAGATCATGACCATGCCGCACACATCCCCGAACGAGATACCCCTCGTCCCGCATGACGTTAAACTGCATGTCAAGAACTACGTACGGCTTGATTCTCATCTTTATGGGATACGTAGGAACGCTCGGACGCCTCGTCTTGAGCCCAGCCCCAAGCTTCTCTCTTCCACTATTCCCCCTGGGAATGGTCTCCTTGGAGGATCTTTGTGTAGCAGGGCGTCGGCCTTCTTGGCCCCGCTCATGCAACCCCACTCACGCAAAGATTGTAAAGGTCGCACCATGCGCCCGCTCCGTTCTTCTACCCTCCCACGTCCTTACCGCATGACGCTAAACTGCATGGCCTTCAAGAACTACGTATGGCTTGATTCTCATCCTTATGAGATACGTAGGAACGCCCAGACATTTCGTCTGTTGGCCCAGCCCAAAATCCGAAATCTTCCCCTCGGGTTAAGACACGGCAGGGTGCACATTTTTTGCCCCGGCCCACGTCGAGCAAGCCTCGACCCGGCTGCACATTCCCCCCTGGAGGTGTTTGCCCCTTTCGTGGATGGATTCACACCCGGAGGGGCCCCCCAAGAACGGCCTGGATACAAAGCCCAAGGGCTCTCCTACCGATACGGGCCAACGCCCCTGAGGGTTTCTCAAGCAACAAATTGAAACAAGTCCCGCGTTGCCAATTTGGTCAGCGGTCGACCCTCAATTGTTGCCCCCATGCGGGTCACCATAGGAACGCTGTGTTTCGAATATGGTCAACAGTGATTCATTCTGCCCCATCTTGAGGTGATAAACTTCCCCCAGGTGGTGCTAGTGATCGGGACCACAGCCCACGATTTCTCACCTGGAGTGTACGGTGTGGTGTGGGACTACGTCCTCATTCACGTCGGGATCATGTACCACGCCGTACAACCCCCCTTACCAGGCCCAGCCTCAGGCCCCTTGGCCTCCTTGGGCCCCTGGCCCCCCGTCCTCATGTAAGACGTTAAAACTACAAACCGGTCAGGCCCTCCTGACCGAGGCTCAGCCTCAGGCCCCTTGGCCTCCTTGGGCCCCTGGCCCCCCGTCCTCATGTAAGACGTTAAACTACAAACCAGTCAGGCCTTCCTAACTGATGCCTGATCTTGGGCCCCCTGGGCCTTCTCCCCTATTTCTCACCTGGAGCGTACGGTGTGGTGTGGGACTACGTCCTCATTCACGTCGGGATCATGTACCACGCCGTACAACCCCCCTTACGAGGCTCAGCCTCAGGCCCCTTGGCCTCCTTGGGCCCCTGGCCCCCCGTCCTCATGTAAGACGTTAAAACTACAAACCGGTCAGGCCCTCCTGACCGAGGCTCAGCCTCAGGCCCCTCGGCCTTTCTAGGACGCGGCCCAGGACCTATCTTATAGGATTGTACGGTACGGTGTAGGACTACGTCCTCATTCATGTCGGTTTTTCGCCATACTATACACCTTGCTCAGGAGTATATTACTCCCCACCCAAGTCCCGCATGACGTTAAACTGCACTTCAAGAACTACGTGTGGCTTGATTCCCATCATAATGGGATACGTAGGACCACCTGGATGTCCAAAATCCGGGTCCAGCCCCATCTCTCGGGAATCCTCATCCCATCTTGGCCCCTTGGCCCATCCTTCCTCCATGAAGAGATCATATGGTGCGGTGTAGGATTATGTCCTCATTTACGAGGGTCTTGTAGTGACCACGCCATGTTTCCCGCACCACTGAGCTGTTTCGTCGATCCCTCTTTCGGCTGTTCACCAATGTGCTTAAGAGTACTCTGGTTCATTACCTGGAATGCCAAGCTTTACTCGGACACGTCCGCGCCCGCTTTCCAGGCTTTGCGTATCCCCGCATCAGGGCTTTCACCATTTTTCACACCCGGAGGGACCCCCAAGTATGGCCTGGATACAAAAGCCCAAGGGCTCTCCTACCGATACGGGCCAACGCCCCCCAGGGTTTCGGACGACAAATCGATAAAATCCCGCGTTGCGAATATGGTCAGCGGTCGATGCTCGTTTGTTGCTCCCACCTCAGGCTAACGCGATACAGACGCCGTGTTTCCTTCATGGATAACAGTCTTCCTCTGTCGTCACGCCAACCCATTAATCCCAAATGCCGGGTACACAATTCACACCCTTCATCACTTCATCGTGTCCAAGTAGAATTTCGGGACTCTCGGTACTTTTTCCCCCGTGCACGTCTGCGCGTTTGAGGAACAAGCTACATCAAAGGTGTCCTTCGGAACTCTCTGCTGACTCCCCTTTAATGGATGCCCCAAGTGTTGCAATGAGGGTCCCCCCCTTGTTTCCCACACCGAGTTTATCTCACGTGGGCTTAGGGATTGGGTTGACCTCTGTGCTTACTTGGGAGTTGTCACCATCCACGGTCCGAGCTCTAAGACCATAAACTAAGACCCTCATCTGGAACTACGTTCAAGACCCCTTGTCTCCGAACCCAGCTTGAGTTCAGCAAATTTACCCCTCTAATCCTGCCTTCAGGACCCTGATCACAGGACTGCGTGGCGCAGTGTAGGACTACGTCCTCATTCACGTCGGGTACGCAATAGTTGCACCACGCACGCCCCATTCTGAGGTTCAGTCCTCCTATCCCCTGTCCTGCATGACATTAAAAGGCACCCTTTCAGAACTACGTGTGGCTTGATTCCCATCATAATGGGATACGTAGGACCACCTGGATGTTTAAGATTCGGGTCCAGCCCCACCTCTGGGAGATATCCTGATTTCCCGATCACCTAGACCACTTGGTCCATCCCTCTCCAGCGGGGGGTGCGTAGGTATGATACAAGGTTGTGGGCATCATGCCCCCCTTCCCCTGGGAATCTGCCATCTCTCGATCACCCTCAAGGTTGAGTCCCTTGGCTCCCCGCAGCGGTTCACCCATGTATTGAGAGTACTCTGGTCTAGGACCAAGAGTGTCAGATTCAACTTGATCAAGTTCCTTCCACTTGTCAAGCTTCGTGTTCCCCTCTATTCGGACTTCCATCATCTTTCACACCCGGAGGGACCCCCAAGAACGGCCTGGATACTACGCCCAAGGGCTCTCCTACCGATACGGGCCAACGCCCTCCAGGTTTACGGACAACAAATCGATAAAATCCCGCGTTGCGAATATGGTCAGCGGTCGATGCTCGTTTTGTTAGTCCTCATTTCAGGCTAACGCGACAGGATGCTGTGTTGCGAACATGGTCAGCAGTAATCCTCTGTCGTCACGCCAGCCCCTTCAGTCCTTGAATGTTGGTTGCATGATTCACATCATTTTCCACCCCATCATGTCCAGGTGGAATCTCGACACTTTTGGCGCTATCCCTCAGTGCACCTTTGCATGTTAGGGGGACAAGCTGCAATCTGGCGTCCTTCGGGACTCCCTGGTCCGAGCTCTAAGACCATAAACTAAGACCCATTCGGGACTACGTTCACATTCCCATCCTCATGGGACACGTAGGACCGCCCAGACGCCCTGTCTCCGGGTACAACCCATTCAGGAAGCCAGTCTCTTCCCCTGTTTTACCTCCGTATGGCGTACAATTTGATGTGGGATCAAGTCTTTGTCAAATGTGTTTTATAAACACTGCGCACATTTCCCGCCTAGCATCGTCTCTGCTACGTCTGCGCTGCATGACGATAAAATGCATGCTTGGTCCTATCATACGACCCTAAACTGTGACATTATCGTCCTGGCCGCACGATGAAAAACGGCACCGCATTGTGGTGACCTCGCTGTAGAGGACATCACGTTGGGTACTGGCCACGCGCCATGCCATTTGTCAACGCCCATCACGGCTTGATTCTTGTGGCGACATCACGACCTACAGTTCTAGGCCTGTCGCTTCACAAAAAAAAACCATTCACCTCAAAGAACAAACAAGATACATCAAATTCCGCTTCTTTTAGTGCAAGGGCCACGTCCGCACTTCCCCTTTCCCCTGGCACTGGTACCTTACCCTGCCACCTTTCAGAACTACGTATGGCTTGATTCTCATCCTTATGAGATACGTAGGAGCGCCCGGGTACTTCCCCGCGGGTCCAGCCTAACCCTTGAGTTCGGTCCCTCGACTCGAGCTCATTCACGTCAGGTTGTGATGTCATGCGTCCCCTGATCCCCTTTTTCCAATCCATGGTCCGAAGTCTATGACCATAAACTAAGATCTCCCCAAGGGAAAGGAATCTGCTCCCTCTCTAATACGTTTCGTTGACGTATTCAGATGTGTTTTGACAAAAAGCCCGAAGCATGGGATTTTCACAGGGACATTCCCCTCATCCCATGACCAAGCTTCGTGGGCTCACTATTTGGATCCTCATCCTCTTCCACATCCAAAAGGACCCTCGGACGACGTGGATACTAAGCTTAAGGGCTATCCATGAATGCTGGACCTAAGGGCCCTACAATCGTTTCGGGCCAACGCCCCTGCGGATATTCGACAACATTTGTGACATGGTCCCGTGTTTCGAACATGGTCAACGGTCGACCCTCATTTGTTTGTCCCCATTTCAGGCTAACGCGATAGGATGATGTGTTGCGAATATGGTCAGCAGTAGTCCTCTATCGCCACGCCGTCACCATCGTGATCCGAATCTCGAGCGTCATGATTCACACATTTCCACTCCTTCATGTCCAAGTGGAACTCCATCATACTCGGCTCTTTCTCTTCGCGCATCTAGATGCGCTGAATGATCATGTTAGTGTCATTGGGCCGGTAGTCACCGAGCATCCCTTTGCCCTCACCTGCCCCTCTCTGCGTCGGGAAATTCCCACCACTACTGCTTGTTTCCCACACCGAGCACGACTCACGTGGGCTTAGTAGTTTTGGCTGGATGTGTACCAACACAGTCAGGCTGCTCCTCGTCCTGCATGACGTTAAACTGCACTTTCAGAACTACGTATGGCTTGATTCCCATCGTCATGGGATACGTAGAGACACCCAAGCATTTCACCTAGGGTCCAGCCCCAGGAATCGCAAAATCCTATTCCTCCTCATTTCCAGCCCTCGCCAGAGAGGCCCTATCTGGAAGAAAGAATGATCCGGGATCAGACCGATGCGCCCATCTGGCGTACACCCACCACGGTGGTGTAACTACTGAAGTGTTGGATTCTGTTTGAACAAACCATCACTCCATATTCCACGCTTTGCGTGCCCCTTATTCGGACCCTCGTCTTCTTTCATGTCTGAAGGAACCCCCTAACGGCCTGGCCCCATGCCGCATCGGCTCACCTACCGTCCTGGGCCAATGTTCCGGAAGACGGGTCATGTCTGGAAGGACCCCCTAACAGTAAGGATGTCTGACCTATGGTCCACCAACTGTCCTGGGCCAACGTCCCGAAAGATTAATCGACAACAAATTGATAAAATCCCGCGTTGCGAATACGGTCAGCGGTCGATGCTCATTTGTTGTCCCCGTTTCAGGCTAATGCACGCCCCTGGTGTTGCCCCAATCGTGCATACGAGCACATTGGATAAACGGTAATTCGGCTATCCCGGAAGTTCCTCCTCCGATCAAGCCTTCCCCATCTTTCGGGAATCTGGGCTGGTTTGAGGGAATTGTCGTCAAACGTCCCGCAAACATTGTAGGGATGCAACAAGACAATTCAACAGTGGAAATCCTGCGTGCTACGGAACTCAAAACAAAGGAGAAAGGAAGAATTGAAGCACAAAAGTGTTAATAAAAGTTTCTTCGGGTTCGCTACAATACTCGGGGGTTGACTTCCCCCATGGACGGGTTGACTCCGTCGAAAGAGCGTTGCAGCTCCGCCACCCGTTGACTTGCGGCGTCCAGAGCCTGTTGCCGCTGATTTAACTCCCGCTCCTCTTCAGCAGCGGCGGGGCGTAATCCGTCAACCCTGGCCCGGGCCCTTTCCACCTCGGCCTGGACGACAGCCATCCTTCCAGAGGTTTGCCCCATATGTTCCTCAGCCTCCGCTAGCTGAGCCTTCAAGTGTGAGACCAGCTCAGACTGCGCATTGAGAGTGGCTGAAAGCTCGTTGGCCCGGATCTGCATCTGTTGGGCCTCGCCTTCAGCCTCCTGGAGCTTCCTAATGTTGGTCTCCTTCCTCCGCTGCCATCCCACGCTCAGCCCACGATCATGCTCCCGGATCTTCTCAGCCATGAGGTCTCGGACGAGCGCGTGAGGGCGTTGGGCATCCACTCCCCCGGCACACAGCTCGCGCAACCGCGAGCGGAGCCTATCCATTTCGGCCAGCCATTGCACCTGGGGGGTGTCCCTGATAAAGCGCGTGATCAGCTTCCACGACCGGCGACGGACTATGCTGCTGTCTTCCTCATCAGAGGCCGTTTCGTCCCAATCCGCGCGGTCAGCAGGCTCGTACGCGGGATATGCCTGCAGGAATTCCTCAGCGGGATCCGCATCTGGTGTTGAGTCTGGTACGACGCCTGACGCCGGCGCAGGCACGACAGGACTGGGACTGACCGGTTGATCCTCTTCCTCGGAGTCCACCTCGATGACTTCAGGTATGACCCTGCTGGTGGTCCCTCCAGTGATGGTGTGCGCCGCAGTTGGAGGAGGTGAAGGGACTATCGTCACCATCACCGGCATGCCCCTGGGAGGGACGCCGCCAGACATCCCAACCAGCCTCGCTGCAGCAGCCCACGCCAGTCGGAGAACTGTATGACAGAAAGAGACATAAAAGTTAGTCGACATGGTCCACGTGCGGCAACGAAGAGACCGGTGGAGAAGACTTACGAAGATTGACCTCCGAGCGCTGCTCCCGGACCGGTACCAATGGGACTCCAAGACGAGGCCCCCCGTATACTGTTGGAAGGGCTGGAGAGTCCAGAGGAGCCACCTCAGACCCCCTGGTCCCACCAGATGCAGAACTGGACGCAGCCATAGGCGCGGGTTCTGAAGGCCCCGCATCGTCACCCGCCGAGGAGCGAGAACGAGGCCTACGAACAAGTTCCTCCTGCATGACCCAAACATTGGTGAGAAGTCCGTATGGATTCAATAACAGATCGTAAGAAGAGAGGTTCGGAATGCTACCTCGAGAGCCTCCGCGGAGGCATCGGATTCTGAGCTTCGGTCTCCGACCTCGCCCTCCTCCAACGGGCTCCCTCCTCCCGCCTCATCCTCCCGAGAAGAGCCCCCTGATTCCTCCGGCAAGGGGAAGCGCTTCCTCAGGTCGGCAGCCGATAGATGTGGAGGGACCGTCTGATTCAACAGTACCCTCACCCGGTCTGTCATCGGGCGAGGGGCACCACTGGAGTGGATGTAATCCTCCAGTTCGTTCAAGTATTGCTCCGCCTCCGCCGGAGACACCATGAATCCGGCCCGGACTAGGCCTATGCCCGGCAGTCTCATCCCGAGGCGATTCAGGTGGGCCCACACCTCAGATGGGCTGAGGAATTGCCGGTTGACGTCCCAGACGTCCCAAGACTCCGGAAAGACAGCATCTTCTGCCATGTCAATGTGACGCAGCCGCTTCCCCGGAGCCTGAGCGGATATCCGACGGAATCCCCTCGGTGGCCGCCCCTCTGGATGACCCTGCTCTCCCGGAACCACCGGATCCGCCGCTGCTGCCATGCCCTCGGCCGGTGCGGGTCCCTCTGCCACGGCAGCCCCGCTGCCGCGGGCGGCCCTAGCTGCCCTCCGACCCCGACCTCGAGATAAAGGAGGCCCACCGTCACCAACCCGGATCGTTGGCTGCTTCAGCATATCCCCGGGATAAGCAGCCTCCCAGCTGATGGCGTACTCCTTCACTAAGCCGAAGGCGGCGGTGGGTGGAGGCAATGTGATCTGCATCCTTCCATCCTCACGTGTGAACATGAGCCACAGCTGCCTCATCACACACGGGTGCTCCTCGTGACGCACCTCCCAGTATACCTGCGGGGTCAGCCGTTGGAGGCACCGGAACTGCCTCGCAAAACGGTGCGGGGTGTATGGTTCACAGATTGGCTCACGATCTATCCGAGCCACCAAAACGCCACCTCGGAAGGCCAGGAGGTAAGCCCGATGCTCTTCCGTTCCCCGTCCATCATCGGTAAGCCTTCCCGTCGGCAGTGGAAAGGGATGAAAGTTGAACTCGTCCGCCCTCCACACCCTATTCAGCACCATCGGAACGACCAGTTTGAATGGGAAGCTCCCAACTGCGTTCAGGATGGAAGGGCGAAAGTCTGATCCCGGCGGCGAAATGGGGTTTGGATACTCGTAAATCCCCCTGATGTGCGCCGCGATCCACCCATACAGGAGGTGGAAGGGCCCGCATATTCTTGGCGGCTTCTTGCCCTCGCTGATACGTCGCAGCAATCTGTATAGCTTGGCGAGCATCGGGATCCCCAGGTTGATCCGCTGCCCCATGGCCAGCATCGATGCCATGATGAACGAGCTGGGCCGTACCCCCATGCTTGTATCTCTCACTGGTAGGATCCACCCACATATGAGGGCCGCGATGAACGCCGCCAGCCTAACTATTGGCTGTTGTTCGGTGCTGACGCTGAAGCCCCAAGTCTTCCATTGGCTGTCCTCCAAAACCCGCCAATACGAGTGCCCCTTACCCCGCTGGGCTGCCCTCGGACAAGTCCGAGGCCTTGGAGGGAACTCTCGATTCTCTGGAAAGTTCAGGAAGCATTTGAACCATCTTCTGAAGTGGACGTCCCTCACTGCTTCCTTGTCATCCGCGGGGACAAACGCCATCAGCGCTGACGCCAGTCGCGGTATTTGCTCCGCATCTTCCCACACGCCGACGACGGGGAGGAACTCGTCGTACATGGCCCCCAAGATCGGGACCCCAGAAACCTGGTGGACATCCCACAGGCTGATGCCCACCTCCCCGTGATGCAGATGAAAAGTGTTGGTCCTGGACGACCATCTACTCAGCAGTTCCGGCATCAGCTGCTTTGGCTGGTAAATGTGGAACTGGGAGGCCCATGCCGCCTCGTACAATCCCACTCTCCTCAGCTCAGCCTCAAAATCCTCGCATGAGGCGCCTACCCAGTAGGCCCAGGCCCAGTCGTCGGTAAAATTGCCGCCCTGGCGCAGGTCCCACTCATCGGACCATCCCTTCTTCGGATCCTGCAGAGCCGCCTTCAGCATGGGGCGGTAGAGAGGAGGGGACGTCTCCGGTTGCAGTGGCCTCCCGTCAATGTCGTTCACATGGTTGTAGAGACAATCGGCGGTGACGGGTGTGAAATCCTCCCGCGCGTGACCATCGGCCGCCCTGAACCATTGGTGTTGGCACGGTGTGCTCCTGAACCAACAAGCTGGTTCATCCCTTCCCGCCTCAGGGATGAAGACGTCATCCCTCAGCCCAAAGCCGTACAACGGCAGCTTTTTGCACTGTGGATAGTCCTTCTGACCTTCCGACAGCAGATCTGTCAGAGAAGTGTGGTCTGAATGGCTGCGAACCATTTCTCCCAAGCCCGGGCGGTTGGCCATCTCATCCCGGCGAGCAGCATCTGCAAGCACTTCCCGCACAGCTTCTTGATGAGCCATGTTAACTCTGGCCCTCGGAAAAGGATTCTTCCGGATGAATCGCGAAGCTCGGTCGCGAAGCTCGGTCACGAAGATGGATTGCGAAGATCGGTCGCGAGATCAAACCGTGAAGTCCGGCCAAGGCAGGCACGCAAAGATTCGCTTGGCGCGGACGCAGAGTCAGAGACTCGCGGTTCGCCGCGAAGCTCGATTCGCGGAGAGCTGTCGCGGAGTACGCGGAGCTTCGCGAAACCGAGAGCGCAAGAAGACAAGGAAGGCGCGTAAAGACAAAAGAGGGCGGACCCCCTATTTATAGACGCCGACCCCGGAGCATCGCGGCGCGCCTCACCCGCGCGGAGCATCGCGGCGCGTCCGGATCTGCGGCCCCGACGAGCATCGCGGGCCTCCTTCGCGATGCCGCATCGCGAACCACCGACAGTTTTGGCGATCTTCCCTCAGACTTCGACCCTTCACCCTCCGCGGCTCCAAGTCTGAGGGGGGGCATTTGTTGGCGCCAAAAATATGGCCCGAAAGGAAGGAACGAAAAAGACAGCCGGCGTGCTGCATCGCGAAGCACAGCCGCGAAGCACAGCCGCGAAGCCCCTCCGCGAAGCGCCCCAGCCCTGGCGGCGCCGCGAAGCACCAGAGGCGGTGATCCTCCGCGAGCGCGTTTGACGTTCGCGAGCCGCCGCGAAGCACCAGAGGTGGTGATCCTCCGCGAGCGCGTTTGACGTTCGCGAGCCGCCGCGAAGCACCAGAGGCGGTGATCCTCCGCGAGCGCGTTTGACGTTCGCGAGCGCGCCGCGAAGCTCCAGAGGCGGCGCGCGAGCCCTGCTTCGCGGCGCCCCTTCCCTATAAATACTCGACTCCCCCTGAGTCCCCGGGACGGACAATCCGACCTTTCGGCTTCTCCTCTCCCGAATCGCGAAGCAAGCTTTGCCCCGGGAATCATGAGCTCCGCGAGGTATTTCTACTTCGCGAGACGACTCTGATTTGTTTCGTTCTGAGCCCCTCTTCCGAGAGGGATGCCCTTCGCGAAGCCCAAGGGCGTTCGCAAAGGAAGGGGATTCCCAAGGGAACCCGGGCAGCCGCGGAGCACTCGTGCTTCGCGAAACACCCAACCCATGCTAGTAATCCCTATGCCAAGGCAGGATAACTATGCATCGCGAAGCACTTTGCTTGGCAGGACCCTGCTTCGCGAACCACTCCTTCGCGAGGCAGTGCTCCGCGAACACTGTTCCACTTCGCGAAGCACCTCCCACTTCCACCTATGCCCCATGCTAAGGCCAAGGCACCCCACTTCGCAAAGCACACTCCTCTTCTTAGCGATTCCTCCTTCCGTGCGACCCTCCAGGTTTGCACGATGTGATTTCAAAGTCCCATGGACAACACCTCCCGTAGCGTTGCTTCGCCCAATGCTCCTTCGCATAGGCACGCTAACGGCTATTGCTTCTTCGCATAGCCACGCTAACGTGGACCCCTCGATGGTTCCTCCCGCGACCCCCCTATACCATGGCCTTACCGACACCTTCCCTTCCCCAAGGACCAGAGGGTACCGGTTATGTAAGCCCTAGGGGTGTGGAGTGAACCCACTTCGTCCGAGCTGCAGGACGTTAAACTGCCAAGCACCGCGTCCCCAACACATGACGTTAAACTGTGACCCAACCTCGTCTCCCTCACGAAGGGTCCCCCCAGCTCGAGCATTCATTACACCGCTCGTCTCCACGGGAATGGAACTCTTCCGCACATGGAATGAGATCCTCCTTGTCGGAGTGGTGTATGTTCGCAGGGGAAGGGTCGCCTCAGAGCGTAAATCCCTAACCTTTGGTACGGATGATTGCACCCGTGCATCTCAGTACTTCCCCACTACCAAGGTCAGTGGAGGACGTGATAGGGAACGAGGCACCTCCCATTGTCGGACCAAGGTCCATCTTCCCCGCGCTTTGTCGCGCCATGGGCCTCCATCCTGGAGTAAGTCCCAACACCATGGGCCGCTCAACGCGTAAGCCCCATTTCGCTTCTCACGGACGCACCCTTCGCGACGTGATCGTCAGGTCCTTGCAACCTCTTGTTTCTCACACCGAGCATGACTCACGTGGGCTTAGAGTGAGCACCGACCCTGACAAAACCATCCGAACTACGAGGACTTTGATCCGTGTCAAGGCATGGTACGTAGGAAGCCTCCACGAGGTTCAAGCCCACCATCAGTGGACCAAGGTCTACTCCCCATTTGAACTACGAGGTCTTTGATCCATGTTAAGGCATGGTACGTAGGAAGCCTCTATGAGGTTCAAGCCCACCATCAGTGGACCAAGGTCTACTCCCTATCCGAACTACGAGGTCTTTGATCCATGTTAAGGCATGGTACGTAGGAAGCCTCTACGAGGTTCAAGCCCACCATCAGCGGACCAAGGTCTGCTTTCACGTCGGTTTACCGACAAACTCCCCATTTGAACTACGAGGTCTTTGATCCATGTTAAGGCATGGTACGTAGGAAGCCTCTATGAGGTTCAAGCCCACCATCAGTGGACCAAGGTCTACTCCCTATCCGAACTACGAGGTCTTTGATCCATGTTAAGGCATGGTACGTAGGAAGCCTCTACGAGGTTCAAGCCCACCATCAGCGGACCAAGGTCTGCTTTCACGTCGGTTTACCGACAAACTCCCCATTTGAACTACGAGGTCTTTGATCCATGTTAAGGCATGGTACGTAGGAAGCCTCTATGAGGTTCAAGCCCACCATCAGTGGACCAAGGTCTACTCCCCATTTGAACTACGAGGTCTTTGATCCATGTTAAGGCATGGTACGTAGGAAGCCTCTACGAGGTTCAAGCCCACCATCAGCGGACCAAGGTCTGCTTTCACGTCGGTTTACCGACAAACCCCCCATCTGAACTACGAGGTCTTTGATCCATGTTAAGGCATGGTACGTAGGAAGCCTCCAAGAGGTTCAAGTCCACCCGTCTTTCACGTCGGGTTTCACCCCCGTCCAGTATGACGTTAAACTACACCCCGGTCCGGTGGTAAGCCATTGCGACCCACCATTTGAACTACGAAGTCTTTGATCCATGTCAAGGCATGGTACGTAGGAAGCCTCCATGAGGTTCAAGCCCACTCATCACCCAATTCACGTCGTGTTCTACCTACGTCCAGCACGACGTTAAACTACATTCCAGTCCAGCGGTAAGCCGTTGTGACCCATTCCCACCTGAACTACGTGGTCTTTGATCCATGTCAAGGCATGGTACGTAGGAAGCCTCCACGAGGTTCAAGCCCAACAATAGTGGATCAAGGTCCCTCACTTATGTCGGCTCACCGACACCCACCACCCGTCGTTTATTCACGTCAGGGTTCATTACCGTCCCGCATGACGCTAAACTGTATCATTTGAACTACGAGGACTTTGATCCATGTCAAGGCATGGTACGCAGGAATCCTCCCAGAGGTTCAAGCCCAACCCCCACCGGACTAAGGTCCACCCTCATGTAGGTACGCTGACGATGCCCATCGGACCAAGGTCCACCATCACGTCGGTTTACCGGCACCATCCCGAACTACGCGGACTTTGATTCCCTGCCACGGGGATACGTAGGAAGCCCCTTTAAGGCTCAAGCCCAACTTCGTCGTCACCACCCCTGCGATGGTCCCATTCCATTCTCAACCGTCTCCGCGAGACGTTAAACTCGCGACCTACCTCGTGGTAAACATGAGATGCCTGAGGAAAACCTCGGATGGAACGCCTTTGGCGTAACCGTCTTTGCTAGACGTTAATCTTGCAAACATACCCTGTGTTGAACACGGGAAGCTGAGGAAAACCTCAGGTACGTGTCTATGACATGTAACCCCCCGCGCTCGATGTGGGATGCCTCGGGTTTCCATGCCCTCGAGAAGCCTTGTGATCAAGGACAACAGACAGACATGCCAGGCAACCCAGCATCCAGACACGCTACTGATGCCTCAAACGTGATTACTCCCCTGACCGAAGGTTGCTGCCCTGACTGGACCCTTTGGAATGTCCCGACAGAAGCAGCGTAATTAACCGGCGTCCATGGAAACATGGCACTGGGAAGAGTTTCACGAACTACGTATTAAATCTATAAGGGAGACCCGGACCAGGTGACGAGTTCTGAGGAGGAATCCACAGGAGGAAGAACCGACATCCCATCATCCCGTTTCGATCAAGGAGCAGACGTACCTGAACAAGGAACGAATGCCGCCCGCCTTTGGAAAGCGGGAATGCGGGGCAACAAAGCCGCGCGTCCCCCTCCTCCGCGGACGGATGCGCGCGCGCCCCGGCGAAAGCGTCGGAAACAAACACGACTAACCTGACCAAGACCAAGACTCCACATAACCCCATGGGTCACTACTTGATAACGACACCAAACATCACCCAAGGTGATACAATCCAAAACTAGAACTTATTAATAGACACTAAAAACAAGAAAAAATTATAGGCATGAATGTTAAAACTAAGTGGGGTGGCTCGACTAATAAATTCCCAATGAATATCCTATAAATAAAGAAATATTGATTTCAAGTTTGAAATACGATCTATAAACATAGGTTTTTTCAAAATTTTCATTTCAAAATACACAAATCACAACCCATTTCCCTCATGGTTTAAAACAAGGTTTACTTAGAAGGTAAAATAAGTTTACGGGAAGGAAAGACAAAAGATAGATAAATAAGAAAAATTCATTTTTTCATTACAAATTGAAATAGGACTTAAAAACGTTTTAACAAAAAAACACATTCTTGACTTACCAAGAAACTCCAAAACCAAGGACAAAGGAGATGGTCTCCCAACGAGGAAAGTGGATAACGAGTCTATTATCGGATCACCATAGGAATACCTAGGATCTTAGAGGAAGACCAGAACGTACTATACATGTGACTCATCCTGAAGTCATTCACTACTCCTTGACATAATAATGATCTAACTCCCAACTATTTCCCTACCTGGCCTGGTTGAGGGGCATAATAACATAGAAATAATAACAAAACAACCACCTTGTTATGGGCCACTAGACATTGTGTAATCTAAACTAGTGCAACAATTGTTCTCAGTAAACCTATTTTTTATGCTAGGTTTCCATGTATATTTCACAAGGGGTTTTCCAAACCATTAAAACAATAGGTCACGTAAATATATAACCACACACACTATACAATCTGGCACCGCCCCGACCACCACGTGGTCAGTTCTCTACCTTAACATAATTACCATACGAGGGATGTCCCATACTGAGGACCCTCCTAACTCCTGATCAACCAACTAGACATGATACCCAACTAAATATGGGTTTTCAAAATGACAATTCAATGTTCTAA
This sequence comes from Viscum album, assembly GCA_963277665.1. Taxonomy (NCBI): domain Eukaryota; kingdom Viridiplantae; phylum Streptophyta; class Magnoliopsida; order Santalales; family Viscaceae; genus Viscum; species Viscum album. The sequence continues at coordinate 625,755,863 of OY728136.1, read as the reverse complement.
ACTGGAATAATGAAGGTTTTACAAAACCATTCATTTCATAAATACCAAACACAACCCCATTTTATAATTCATACCATCCTTCAAAAATGAAACGCATTTACAAAGGCCAATGGGGAAAATCAACAGGCATCTAATGTATGAAAATCCATTATAAACATTCATCACCAATATAAACATCACCAATACATGTATATGTAAAATGAAAAACAAAAGCATATATTTAAAAACCCTTAATCACTTAAAAGTACCAATTGGGAAATTTTCATGACACTTAGAGTATTCAACTTAATAAAAAAAGGCACCACACTGTAAAATCCAATTTTAAAATCATGTGCACCTCAAAATATTTTTGAAACAACATTCACACTATTTATATTATTTAATAAACCATTTAAAAAATTATAAAACAATTTTAAAGAGTAACCCAATACCTTAGACACAAAAAAACCCATTCAAAACCCTATTTTATGATCAAGCACACGCCCACAACACATCAAAATAGAATACGCACAACATGCACAGTTGAATAAACCAATTACAAAATTCATGAACAATTATTAAACATCACAGTTTTGGTTTTCATAAAAAATGTACCTTACCTCACATGAACACACTACAAAATATCAAACCCAAACTAAATTATTTTAAAAAAAAATTCACCAATTAAATTAATCACGAAACTTGATAAACTAATTAATTAATATTAAAGGAATTCAAAACATAGGAAATTAAAAAAATTAAAATTTAAAGGGGAAAATGCAAAGGGATCCTACCATAATAATCGAAGGACTTCATAAAACCCGTGAAAACCCACTTTCACATCGAAACCGCACCTTTGAGAGTAAAAAAAATCCCTAATCATCAAAATCAAACTAAAATTTTAGGAATTAACCCTAAAAACACAAACCAGATAATCAAGGGTTTGGTTAAAATTAAAACTCTCCCAAAGGATGATGGAATGGAGAATACCATAGGGAATAGGATGCGCCAGCGAGGGGTTATCCGATGCAAGTATTCAAGACTGGATAGGCCACTGGCAGGGAGAAGCTGGTTTTGGTAGTAGAGGTATGTAATGGTGGTGCGATGCGGGTTAGTTCACACCGGCGAGGTGGTTCGTGTTGGGAGATGGTAGAGGTTCAAGGCGGTTCGCGTAGGGAGAGGGTGGAAATGCAGGGTGGTGGCTCACACTGGGGAGGGTAGAGGAGGGTAGCAGCTCGCGCTAGTTGAGGGTAGGAGCGAGTGGTCGATCCAACAGGAGGGGAGGAGGGGATCGTGTGGGGGAGAGAGAGATAGGAGAGGGAGAATCCAAAAAAAGAAACCATAGAAAAAAAATTAAAAAAAAGAAAAATATATTAATAAATTAATAATAACAATAATAGTTATACCAATAATAATGAATTAATAATAATGCTAATTAAAATTTTAATAATAATAAATCATGATAACAATTATAACATAAAGATAATGATAATAATAATAATAATATTTATAATGATTTTAATAATTATAAGGATAATAATAATTTTAATAGTGATAATAATAGAAATATCAAAATTCACTAATAATATTATTATCCTCTTCATTTTAATTTTACATCATTTTTCTTTACATAGTTTAATTTAATGAATACTGAAACTAGGTGGGTACCCGAGCTAACTGCATGACTTTCGCTAATTGTGTGGTTCCTGCACACGAGCCTAACCATTAATAATAATAATAATAATAAACAACATAAAGATACAATTATTTTTAACTCTTGTTTCTTTCATAATAATAATAATATTAAAAACATTTTTAATAATTATGATAATATTATAGACACTTGTAACAATAACTATGATAATCATCATTTGATTTTTAATAGTAATAATTTTAATAACAATTTTAATAATAGTAATAAATATTAATAACAAAAAAATTTAATAATAATGATATTGTTATTCACAATAATAATAATAATAATATGCTTAAAATGGTTGAATGATTTATTTCAAAACTCAATGTAATGTCATTTCACTATTCATTTAACTTTTTAATTCATTATATATACTAGACAGGCTGCGCGGTGACCCAGGCATAGCGGAACAGTCTCCCAAATATGATTTTCCCATGCATGAGATGCTGTCAAACCCAAAATGCGTAATTTTTTCAGTAAAACCCAAGAATTTAAAGAGGGACTCACTCAAACACTGACCCAATCCAAATTGAAGACAAATTAAAACCTGGGTTTGACAATTCTCCCCACCATAATTCTTTCTTCCCCAGAAAAGCCACAACTAAGGTCGAACCCCAAAATAAAAACCAAACTCCTTTAAAGTTCTGGGAGACCCCCAAAGAATGATAAATGAAGAGATCAAAGAACTGCACCAATTAGTGAAAAGATAACATGAATAACTTATGAGACAGAGACGAACTCCCTGCTAAGTGATACCCACCTCAAAAAGCTTAAGCACCCCCAGTTGATTGGTCCAAATGATATAGAACTTTCACGACACAAAAACTAGCCTTAAGACACAAATACCTTAGACATTTTCAAATAGAACTCATACTAAGGACGAAATTGGGGTATTGACACGGGGAGGCCAGAATGGACTCCCCACCATAAGAAATTGGCCAAAACTAAATTCAACGAGACCCACGATGGGTCTCCCTACCAAAAGAGCTAACGATATTAACCGAACTCAAAGTCTTTCTGCATGGACAAAAAAAAACCCAACCACAAGGGGGGGAGGGAAAGACCCAAATTAATAGGGCGTCAAAACTACAATTATCACTATTCCACTAACTTCACAGACTTAATAGAACACAAACTATGCCACACTAAGGATAAAGATTATACCAGAGCCCTTTTTATACAGATGGGGTTCCCCTAACTTAACGCCAGCTTCACTTTGGGACCTATGGATAGATCTCCGATGATTGAAGAATCTCTTTCCTCATAGTCTGGCTTTCAAAACCCCCGAACAGAAAGAACACATCAAAATTTCACAAACACACTTCCATTAAAATAATATTTCAAAGGGTTTAAAAAACAATTCATATAACCGAATGGAAATAACCACTAACAAAAAATACCAGACATGAATATTACATGAAAATAACATTACAGAAAGAGGACCCCAAACTAATCGCACACATCACCCTACTCTTGCGAATGGGATGGTGTGAACTTCGAAGAGTTGGTTCTAGCTTCACGATGCTTCTTGGAAACACCCCTACAGAACCGGTTCAGGTGACCCAAGCATCCACAGGTGTGGAAGGTTCTTGGAGAAATCGGGCATGCCAGCTTCATGGTACCCTACATACCACACTGATGACAGATCATGGCATTTCACCCTGAAGAGGATGGCTAGAGGTCTGAAGGCCACTTAATATCCCTACCATCACCACCAGCATCAGGCCACTTCTCATTCTTCTTATCGGCATCCTCTACACTGATTCTAAATTCCAGTTGAGGATTCACTATTTCAAGTCCTCCTACTAACTTAACTTCAGCACGAAAGGATTGCCTCACCACGAAGGATAAGGTGGTTAGGTTGAGTTCTACCACCTTAGACCGTAGATCAGGTCAGAGAACAAATTCAAAATTTCAAGCTTTATCAGGATCAGTGGCACCATATCTTGGGTCATATGGAACTAGGTCCAAGAAATTTTGATATAGTTCTAATACCGATCAGACTTTCTATTAAAGACCACAAAACTCCATCCTCTTTCTCGGCTTCATCATCTTAGAGAAATATTTTGGTTGAAATATTACTTGAAGAACTCCCAAGAAAGATATTCTTGAGACATTCTTTGAGATATGGTCTTCCACCATTTCTAGGTTGGGTGTTCGAGCATGAAGGTAGAAAAATTTTCCTTTAATGACTTAGGAAGCACAAGGAAACTGAAGTATTTCTCAATCTTCTACATCCACTCCTCTTCTTTGAGAGGATCCTCTTGACCATAAAATTATGGAGGTTTCAACTTTCAAAACTCAAGGATGTAGTCTATAGGTTGATCAACTAGAGTGTTCTCTAGAGGTTAACCACCCAAAGATGCACCATGGGGATCCATCAAATCCTCATGGGAGCGGACACTAAGAAAAAAACAAACAATGAACTTGATCAAAACAAACCCATGACCATTTTAAATTCAACATTTCACAATTCAAAACCAAAACCTTTCAAACCCATTTTCTAGAATTAAAAAAACTCTAATACGATTTAATAAGGGAACCTAGTGTTAGTGGGTGACTTGGAAATATGGTTAGAGGCCATATTCCAATCACACCACCATCATAGAGAGTTTTCTAGGGTAATATCCCCTGCACCACATGTCTTGTGAGGCCCTACGAACTCACGTAGACCACTTCCCAACTCCATTTTTATTTCCCAGCACCAAACAAACCATAAGAACCAATGGACACCGTCAAACCCAAACATCCCCTCATAACTGAAGGTTCAGAATTAGAAAGGGTTCATGAAGTCCTTCTCATTCTTGCACCTTGAACCTTCAAAATACTACTCCTTCTGCCATGAAAACCCCAAATAACAACGGGTGCTCTAAAAACAAAGGTCCACTCAAGAGTCAACCAGCTCTGATACCATTTTTTCCCAAACCAGCCTGTGTCAGCCCTGAACTGGTCAACCAAGCCGATCTATAGGTAGCCCTGAAAGGCGTTCCCGATCCTCCTGGGCTGGCGAAAACTGCTAGTGCATCAATAAATTACAATGGAAATTATTTCACCAAATGGAAATAATCTAAGTAGCATAAATAAATAGAACAATGAGGAATAAGTATACGATAGGAAAAAGAAAGAATGATCAACAGGATGACTAACCAGACCACAACCAAGACTCCACGTAACCTAATGGGTCACTCCTCGATACTGAAACCAAACGTTTCCCAAGGTTATAAAAAAAATTGGAACCTTCAGAGGAAAATTAAAAAATAAAAACTATAGGTATAAGTATTAAAACACAGTAGGTAGACCCGACTAATCTATTCCCAATTCATATCCTTTCAATAAATAAAAAATTTGTTGTAAGTTTAAAATATAACCTATAAACATATGTTTTTTATACTTTTCATTTCAAAATACACAAATCACAACCCATTGACCTCAAGTTCTAAAAAAGGTTCAATTTAAAGATAAATTAAGATCATGGGAAGGAAATATAAAAGCGATCCAAATAAGAAACATTCATTTTCTTCATTACAAAGTTAAATAGGGATTGAAAACTTTTTAAAAAAACACACATTCATGACTTACCAAGAAACTCAAAAACCAAGGATAAGGGAGATGGTATCCTAATGAGCACAATGGCTAATGAGTCTAGTGTCGAATCATCACAGGAATACCTAGGAACTCAGAAGCAGACCAAAATGTAATATACATGTGACTCATCTTGAAGGCATTCCCTACTCAATGACGTCATAATTCCCTAACTCTCAATTATTGCCCGACATGACCTCGTCAAGGGGCCCAATCCCGTAACAATAATATCAAAATAACCCCTACTATGGGCCACTAGCCAGTGTGTAATCTAAACTAGTGCAATAATAATTCTTAGCAAACCACTTTTCTATGCTAGGTTCCCATGTATATTTCACAAGGGGGTGTTCCATAACATTCAAACAACAAGTCACACATATATATGACCACACACACTACACAGTGTGGAACCACCCCGGCCACATAAGGGTTAGTCCCCTTACTTAAAATAATTACCACAAGAGGAAATTCCCAAACCAGGGACCCTCCCAACTAACGATCAACCAACTAGGAAGGAGACTCAACTCAAGAGGGATTTATAAATGAAAATTCAAAGTTACAAATGATCCTTATTAAATTTTTAAAAAACCATTAATTTTATAAATACCTAACACAACCCCATTTTATAATTCAAACCATCCATCAAACCCAAAACACATTTACAAAGACCAAAGCGGTCAATCAAGAAGCAACTAATGTTCTAAAATCCATTAAAAACTCCCATCACCAATAAATTTATATATAAAATGAAAAACAAAAATATTTATTTAGAAACCCTTAGAAACTTAAAAATTCCAATCAAGAAATTTTCAAGACACTTAGTGTATATAAATTAACAAAACAAACACCACATGTTAAAATCCACTTTAAAAATCATGTTTACCTAAAAAAATTCTGAAACATGATTCACCCCATTCATATTATTTAATAAGCCATTTATAATTTTATAAAACAATTTTAAAGAGTGACCCAAGGCTTTACACACACAAAACCCATTAGAAAACCTATTTTATGATAAAACACACCCCCACAACATACCAAACAGAATATGCACCACTTGCACAGTCGAATAAACCAATTTCTCAATTCATGAAAAGCGATTAAGCAGTAAAAGTTTGGTTTGCATAAAAAATGAACCTTACCTTACATGAAAAAACTATAACATATCAAACACAAACTAAAATAATTGAAAAAAACTTCTCATCAATCTAATTAGTCACAAAACACGCTAAACTAATTAATTAGTATTCAATGAATGATAAAAGCAGGAAATCAATATATTTAAAATTTTAAAGGGGAAAATGAAAAGGGATCCTACCTCAATCATTGAAGGACTTCCCGAAACCGGTGTGAAACCTCATTCTCACCTCAACCATGCCTTTTAGAGTAAAAAAATCCCTAATAATCAAAATAAAACTCAAATTTTAGGAATTAACCCTAAAAACACAAACCAGAGCATCAAGGGTTTGGCTAAAATTGAAACTCTACCAAAAAGGAAGGAATGGATACTACTGGAGGGAAGGGGATGCACTGGAGAGGGGTCGGCTGGTGTAGGGAGTCACGACAAGACAGTTCACCTATAGGGATAAGGTGGCATCGACAACACGGTTGCACCATGAGTCATCTCACACCGGTGAGTTTGTTCGCGCAGGGAGAGGGTGGCGGTGCAAGGTGGTTCTCGCAGGGAGAGGGTGCTGGTGTGGGGCGGTGTCCCACGCTAGAGAGGGAAGGGGAGGGGGGCAGTTTGTGTTGGTTAAGGTCAGGGGAGGGCGGCCGAACCAAGAGGAGTGGAGGAGGGGATCACATGGGGGAGATAGAAATAGGGGAGGGTGAGTCCAAAAAAAAAGAAACTCTATCCAAAAAGAAATAAAAAAAATAAAGATATATTAATCACTTAATAATAATAATAAAAGTTATACCAATAATAATAATGATATAAAAATAACGATAATTACAATCTTAATAAATAAAAATAATAATAACAATTGTAACATAAAGATGGTGATATTAATGATAATGATATTTACACAGATTTTAATAATAAGGATAACAATAATTGTAATAGTAATAATAATAGAAACAAAAAAAATTTAGTAATAATATTATTATCTACTTAATTTTAATTTTACCTCGTTTTTCTTTACTTAGTTTTATTAATTGAATTCCCTAATTGAGCGGGTACCCGGGCTGACCGCATGGATTCCTGTAACTATGTGGTGCCTGCGCACCAGCCTAAACATTAATAATAATAATAATAATAACAACATAATGTTAAAATTATTTTTAATGATTGTTTCATTCTTAATACTAATAATATTAAAAACATTTTTACTCACTATGATAATATTTTTGACACTTTTAACATTAACTATGATGATCATCATTTCATTTTTAATAGTAATAATTTTAATAAAAATTTGAATAATTGTAATAATAATTAATAACAAAACATTTATAATAATAAGGATAAAATTATTATCAACAATAATAATAATATTATAATTCTTAAAACTTTCTATTTCTTTATTTCAACACTCATTTAAACTTTATTTCACTATTTATATAACTTTTTAATTCATCCTACATATCGGGCAGGCTGCGCAGTGACCCGAGCTTAGCTGCACGGTCTGCGAACCATGGTCTGCCCATGTGTTAGACACCTCCAAACCCAAAACACATATTTTCCTCGGTAAGACCCCAAAATTTAAATAGGGACTCACCTGAACCCCGACCAGAGCCGAATCCAAGAGAAAATAAAACTCGGGTGTTACATATCACCTAAAAGTTAGAATGTTGGGAATGAATGAGATTAACAAAAATTTGAAAATATATTTTACACATGTTTATAAAATTAATTCATTGGTTATTAATAAATTAGAAAATAAAAAATCAATTGAATATAAATGGTGTGTTTTTATTAAAAAAAATTATGCACATAATGACATTTTATCTTAATAAGTTAAATAAATCCCTATTATTGAAAGATAATAATTAAATATATATTTTTTATATCCAATATTTATTACAAAAATCATCTAATAATATTTATAGACTTAAGATAAGAACAAATCCAATTTTAAGCATAAAAGCTATATTTTTTAAAAGGAAATTTTAACGCCTTTTAATAGCGCACCACTTTCAAAACTAAAATTTAAAAATTTTGTAACTTTTATTTCAATAAATAAAATTCATTCATGAAAAAATAATATCAAAATTATATTAGGGTTAATTCTTTGTTTTTTAGAGAAATTTTTTTTTGTTGAATAGTGAAAATACTAATATTTAATTGAAAATTGGTTTTTTTTTTCAAATGAATTTATATAGTTTAATTATATTTTAATTTTGTTTTAAAGTATAATTAGTTAAATTATACATCAATCAATATGATTTTGTTCATTATTATTTCACATTTAAATTGGATATAAAAACATTTCAAACTTTTTCACTTTTTCACTTTAAAAACATATTCTCCTATTAACATTGCAGGATTAATTTTAAATCTAATTTTTTCAATCATGTGAAATTAATCAGGAAAAATTGATTCCATATTTTTAATAATAATTTCAAAATTATTTGGTATGTTTATTTTTTTAGGAATAAAAAATATCATGGTAAAAAAAGATTTATCGTGGTATCAATAAAATAACAAAACTTGTTAAAGTTAAAAGGAAAAGTCTTAAAATACCTACCAATTGAGACATTTAATGGTTTTTTATGAGTTTATAGACCATAAAAATCCATTTAAACAGTAATTATCTTCCAAATTTTTGGAAATCATTTCCACCTCAATGTGGTTGATATTAATTATTAAATAATCATTATTTAATCACTTCAAACCACCCTTCCTCAAGTATAAATACCACCCTCACCACCCCTTTCTCATCAAAAGCCTTCAATATCTCAAAATAAATGAAAAAACCTCTCATATACACTATCCCCATGTCCATTTTATGATGGTATCATCAAAATAATGAATCCATGGTCCTTAATGGATTCTTCAAGGAGTTGATATTCAAGAGGTTTTTTTTCTCAAAGAACCTCTATTATTTTATTTTCTTTTTTGGTTTTATCCTCAACTCCTTCATAAATTATGGCATGATAAATACCAAATCATATATATAATTTATTCTTATGTTTATAATTTAATATCTCATATCTATTTTATTTCTAGTCTCCTCTTATTCAAAGAAATGAAACCATTGTCCAAATTATGGTGGTTAATAGTCCCCATGATCAATTATTTTGTTTTTTTCATTAACGCCTTCATGAATATTCATAAAAGTATCATTCTGGTTAAATAATATTTTAATAGGTATATTATAACCTCTTTCATTTTATGTATCTAATATATACACATAATCTTAAATAAAATGAAACTAGTTCATGATGTTCTGAAAAAAGCAGCAAAATAAACTAAACATCTATCATTAACATTTTATCAAATGAATAATCCTCATAAAAGAAATAAAATTGATATGTGGTAACATTTATACTTATGCATGTACATTAAAACTATTTTATTAAAATTATATTTTTTAAATCCAATATTACAAAAACATATATAAGTGTACACAAATGAACCAATCATAAAACAATGAAACAAACACACCTAAAACCATGTGAATAATGAAATATTATTAATTAATGGGTCATGTAATCTTATAAATTCATCACATAAGGTATTGTAAATGTGAATATATTTCTATTATGAGTTAATAAATTCATTTAAACCATTATACAGGAGGTTAAAGTATTTAATACTAAAGGGAAGTGTGAGGTAAGGGATTCTCGTTTCACTTTTACTTCTTTGATATATATTCCTTATTCACCACTTATCTCTTATGTGTAGTGTACATACTTCCCCTTGATATATCAAACCATTAATGTCATTATCTTCATTGTATTAAATGTTTAATTTGATAATTTTTTTCTTTTATGGGGTATACAATTCGTCTAATTACAATGTGGTAAAGGAATTGATAACCCGATTTCCATTATTTGGGTTAAACTTCTACTTCCTTGATTATGTCATACTAAGCATATTTGTGAAATGAATTTTAAATATCTTATGTTATATTTACTCTTTTTTATGTTTATTTATATTTAATACGCATAATCTATTAATTTTATCAATTCTCACTTCAATAATATGATATTTATAAGGGATTATCTTTTAAAAAAATTATCTTTATAAAGTTTCCATTAAAACACACTTTTTATTTCATGTCTATGTTTTAAAAAAATCCAAAATGGTTTTTACTATTAACATATGATTTTTTTAAATTTATTTCTACGCATGTTTAAATTTTTACAAAATGTTTTGAAATTTATATTTTTTTCATTTTCTAAACAAGGTTCTTTGAGACTTTTCCGACAAAAATACAAAAAGATTGTTTCTTATGTTATACAGAATGAGCAGATTTTCCCACCGTCATAATGCCTTTATGTTTTAAACATTACTTTACAATTTTTCAAGTTCATCTTAAATTAAATTATTTTCTTTTATAATTTTGAGTAATTTTAAACATATGTAATTTTCAAAGTACAAAATGGTATTTTCCAAAATAATTTTTCAATAATCTCATTTAAAGTATTTTCATCTATGTCAAAATCGTTTATTGAATATTATGATTCATTGATGTTTATATATTGTGACTTCATCTTATATATTTTATTAAATGGTTTATGATCAGTTTGATTGGGTATTTTATATCTTGATATCACTGTTATATTCCCATTGGTTATGCTTCAGGACAATATTACAATACCGATTTCATTCCACAAGAAACCCTTATGATTATTCATTATTTTTTATTCTTTATTTGGAACACATATTCATGCTCTTGTTATGATGGTTGTGATGAGATAGCGACCTAATTCATTGGGTAATGTTTTTGTCTAATGAGATGTCATGTATACGGTTAGGGAGTAAACCCAATCCCTTATGGGACTCTGTCAATCATGTAATATAGTCTTGTAAGTTATCCTTGACTCATGTTTCTATCATGTTACTTGTCACTGCTACATTCCTATTACTTCATGATGATATGATTCCATGATATATATTCTATTATACCATATGATTATTCATGATTCATGCTTATATGTCATCATTTTATTCTTTATAACTTATATACTATGATTTAATCCAATCTTTTATGTCCCTTACTGTGATTTTGTGCTCATCCCATGTTTTAAAAAACAAATTCATAGGATTTAAGAGATAATTGAGACAAGGATGATATTAATGGAAAAAAATTAATATTGATCAAGAAAATAATTCTTTTTTTATTTAACATTTTTATGGATGAAATGTATATTGGGAATGAGGGTCCACTTGTTATGTGATTATTTATTATATAAGAGTTATTCCTTATTCTCAAAAATTATAAATCAAAAATATCTTGGAAAATTTAATAATGTTAATTTTAGTTCTACATCACCATAATATGTAACATTTAAGGTTGGGACCTTATAATAAGTACAATATTGGGTTTTTATCATTGATCAATATAAATATAAAAACAATTCAATAAAACATTCTTGACAAAAATAACCGTATCACGTTGAAATACTTTTAAAAACTAAAATATCACAACATATTTATAAAATAAATTTATTTAAAAATGTCCTTTTCAACATATAATGGAATATTTAAATCATTTATTTTTAATTATAGAGTAAAATTTTATAAATTTCATACATGTTAAAGCAAATATCCTTTTTACATTTTCAGTAAAATCCAAATAATCCTTGATTGAAAAAAAACATAAAGATTACATTAAAAATATGTTGTAAAAAATAACATTTATATTAATTACATGAATAAATTAATTGTAAAATGTTAGAAAAAATTTTTAAAACATTTTTAGATAATATGGATTAACATGAAAAAAATATCAATCGAAGAGAGAAATAAATTCATTTTTTCTTAAAAAAATTTTCTAAATCAATTTAAATACCAAAGATAAGAAAAATGGTAATATTAATTTAAAATTTCAGGAATAACCTGAAGATTAAAAAATTAAATTTGTTTTATTAGAAAATAATGAAATTATTTTCAACAATGTAAATACACAAATAAATAATCCCAATTAAAATGAGACTGTGAAATAAACCCTAACAAATATAATAATGTGGAAGTGAGAATTAATCAATGAATTGATTTTTTTATAAAATTTAAATAAATATAAAACATGTGTAAATAAAAAATAATATACACTAATGTCTCTATAAAAATAATCTTATAATTTCAAAGAAAATTAAGATGTAATATAGCCTAGCGAAAAGAAATTGAGTTATGAAATTCTTTACCATTATGTATTTTTCATGTCAAAACCCTGAAATTAAATAATCCAAATTAAAATATAAAATAAAATGAATTATGATTTTTTCATGAAATTACATGAAAAATGGGAATTATATACACCATATAAAATAAATCGAGTTCATAGCATTATAATATGCCTCAATAAAGGAAAATTTGAGATGATGAAACTTACCTAGCAATTCCTTTTGCTAGAATGTGATTTCACCGTATTTATAATGGTTTTAATCATGTTATTAATTTATACCATAACCATATTCATACTTATAATGTAATATATGATCCCCTTATATCATTTTACCAAAAACTTGTTAATAATATTTCATTATTTTCAATGTTTCGGGTGTTAATTTCGTTATTTTATCATGCATATTTTGTCATCAAAGTTCCAGTTCGTACACAAATTATAAAGTTCCATAATCTTCATAATGATATTATTTTTATAAATAACATTTTTTAAGATGACAAATTTTTATAACCATTAATTAAATTTGAACATGGATAATGTATCACAATGCTCCGTGAAGATGGTAGGTTTAATATATGCATGAGTGACATTATCATTTCATTAATGGGTAAAAATGAATGGAATTTTGTGATGTATTAATTTTTAAGAATTATTATAATGTTATATATATCACCTATATTAACTAAATATATCTTTACTACCTTCCATGTAAATCCTAATTGTAAAAAAAATTACATTACTTCGTTAGGAGATAATGTGATGTACAAAAGAGTAACATTTTAATATTTTAAAATAAATTGAATATAAGAAGGTTTGTATGATGTTAAAATTATATAAGTATAATAATATAGTAATTATAATATATTTATGTTTTAAATACATCAATATATATATCCTTGAAACGTTTTGATGTAAAATGAATTACATCAGTTCACGAGGTGGTAGTCCGTTGTACCCAGGATCGACAAATTAGTTTCCTTTTTAACTGAAGAGGAGAATGATATAGGTCATTGACTTAAAAAAATAACATATAAGTATATTTAATATAATTATTTAATTATATAATAATTTTTTAAAAATAATTTATTGAGGTGTAATAAGAAACAATATAAAAATACTTGTTAAAAATGTTATCTCTTCTTCAGATAACTTCTCTTGGTTTTTCCCAAAATATTTCCTAGGTTGGATTTATGATAAATCAAAGGTCTCTAGAATGTTTTTATGTGAGTATGGATGTTATTATTTATGTTATTGTCTGAACCACATGTATTTTTATGTGTGAAGAGTGTGGGTGAGGTTGGCCTTTTAAAAGTGGGGGTTAGGACCCACATTGATTTTTTGAAAATAATCAATTACACCCACGTTTTTATCATGCTCAAAGCCTCAAAAATGTATCAGTAACGACCATTATAGGTTATAAGGTCATAATGTTTAAATAATTTGGTATTTTTACTAGGTTATATGTCATTTTAACCAATATTTATTTAGTCCCCCCCTCAGAAAATCATTTTAAACTAAAGATTATTAATTAATTGTTTTACTTATTTTACTTTTTCTAATGTTAAAAAATTGAGTTTTACCTATTAGATAATATAAATGTTACTTATTTAAAATATACAATTCATTTTATCAAATTTAATTAAAAAAATTGGGATATAATAGTATAAGTTAGATCTATATACCGGCTGAGAAAGCGGGTTTCCTTAGAGAAAATTCTCATAAGTATAGAAGGTTTTAATATCAAAATTCAATATGAAACTAACTCCAATGACATAAATTGTATTTATTATAATATATTTTAACTAATTTTATTTTAAAATAAATTTGAAATATAATTTACAATGTAAATTATTTAAAAAAATTAAAGTTTTAAATAAAAAATTAGTTTTTTAACTATTTGTTGAAAATTTAATCATGTCAGAAAAAAAATCAATAATTTATAATAAGATAATTTTGATATTATGATTTCAAATATAAAGTTAATTTTATAAAATAAATTTTCTAAAAATCATAAATATTAATTTTAAATTATTTACACAATGAGTGACTAAACTGTCTTTTAGAAAAAAAAACATTTTTTAGAAAAACAATTATTTTAAATTATATAAATTTATATATAATCGGTATATAACAAATGAATTTATTTATAAATATCTAAAGGATATAAAATTTATATTTTATTTTTTACTTTACATAAAAAAAATTAATAGATTGGTTATAAATTTATACTATATTACAGTTTTATTAGACTTGGGGTTATATTTTTCACAAGTTATCGAATAGATAGAATTTATTTAAAAATAAGTAAATCATATTGTCTCAGGGTGTTAATTCCTCTTCTATGATCGGTATTGAATTTTATATATACTATCAAACCCAATTTGTTTCATTTAAAATATTTATTTGTTACATTCTACCCACCTTTAATAAATTATTTTCTTGAAATTTCAACATGCTCTAGAAAGCTAGTGGATTTATATTAGAAAATTAATTTTTTGAAAACCCCACTTTGCAAAAATGTTTCACTAAAAATAATCATAAAATATAGAAATATAGATATAAATGATTATATAGAATAAAAAATAACTAGTTTTCCACATAGGATCACATATGTGGGAAGTAATGATATTTACATGGAAGAAAAGTTTAATGCATAAATATTAATGGAGGGTGAAAGAGGTCATTGATAAAAAGAATGTGAATGATCAAGAGAATGTAAAAAACCAAATAACCATAAATCTGTGATGAGTTAAAAGATCATTTATCAATCTGATATTATGTTATTAGGATAAATTTTTGTTTCAATATCCTTTTTATAAAGATGAGGAATTCTTATACTGACTAAAAATGTAAGGAAATATGATTTCTTTATTTTTTTAATTTCATAAGAACAATTTAATCCTTTGGTTTTATAAAGATCAATTTCCACTTAATATCTTATTCCAATAAATGAATATCAAAAAATTATTTTTTATTCCTCAAGCTATAAAATTAATTTTTTCGAATCATATGATCCATAAACTGGTGAAAATTCTATCCTCATATTTCTATAAATTTTCTATAAAAAATAATTTTTAACACAAGTTATACAATAATATACAAACCTAACAAATATCATCATAGGTTCATCATTAATATTTATCCATATAATCATTTAAGTAAAAATAATGACATATTATCTAGGGATTTATGTTATACATTTTTATGTTATAAATACATATCTTCCATCAGTTGTGGGTTCAATCCTCACAGCCTTACCAAATGTCATGATTTATCACTAGATATGTGGGTTTCCTTTTTTTCTAAAATGTTTTTTAGAATTACAATAATACTCCCAAGTATTGATGACCAATAATTAATATAATATCCAAGATAAGATAAACCTTAATGGTTACCAATACCATTAATCTTATGTAAAAATATTTTAAATAATTTTTTTCCCACATAACTCCTTCATATAGTAAACCAATAGGTTATATTCCCTTAAAAGTTTTACAAAAATATACTTAATCTTGTTATATTACTACCACAAAAAATTTCAAAAGGGTTTTTTAGACATTTGACTTATGATAAAATTTAAAATAATAATCCCATGATGGTATCAATAACTCTTTAGTAAATAAAGACATATGTGCTTCTAAAATTTTACAAAATCCTTAGATGTTTCATGATTCTTATAATAAAAATAACTTTTGTGAAAAAATACTTCTAAAATTTAATTCTTGAATACCAATACAAAAATAATTCATCCATTTTATTTCATTATTAATCCTTATTTTTGTCTAAGGGTTAACCTTTAGAAGATGGAATTGATTCGTATAATTCCTAAGATCGCCACATTTAAGAAAATGAACAATAAATGGATCTCAATGATGAAATTTATTTCCTTCCATCATAATCTTCATGTTTCCTTAGTAGTTCATTAATTTATTTCATTCCTTTCCTCACATAAAACATATTCTCATTCTATTGAGAGACTTTCCTAGGTCACTCTTTCAACATTTTTTGTGATTATGTAAATAAATACTTCCTTTCTCTATAGTATCTACTACCTGAGACCCTAGTGAACTCCAGGCATCTATTCTTTAGTGATCCCAGGATTCAATTAATGTATTGATAATTAATTATATTTTTGGATAACTTATTTGGAATAATCCTGATATCTTTCAATATTTTCTTCATCCCATCCAGTTACTCATAGTTAACATGTTTTCCATTATGTTCAATGTTAACACAATTCCTTAAGGGTGTAGCTATTGAATAAAACCAAACATATAATGTGGGAAACAATAATCATAGTGGGAAAACTGTAAAATAATTTATAGGATTTCTAAATCATGACACAATATTTTCAATATAATACACCTAGATCATTCATTATCATCATTTATTCAAATCCATCATATTAGTCTGTAAATAAAATGTGAATTATCGCAAGTATATCCCCTTAGAATGTCAAACCAAGTGCATAGTAAGGCCCATTTTCATGTATCAGGGAATGCTTGAGTCAATATCAACATTCTTTTATCAGAGTTATTAGTCCAAATTACAATTTTCCATAACAACATCCACTTTTAGTATCCATACATGGTTGTATTTATATGAAAAACCATATAATCCTTACATTTCCAAAACATTAGAATGTTCTTCAATACTTATCCTAAATCTCTACAATAGGGTTATTTTCCCTAATATATATTATTCTTATTCAGGTTCCTAGGGTTTATAATAAAAATTCTATGATACCAACTATAACAAGTCCATCCCTAGTAACCTATAGTTTGTGTCTAAATTATTACATTGGAATAAGATACAAGGAATCACATCTCAAAGCACTGACTACTTTAGTAGTATTGGTAAACTAGATGCCTATATTATTATTATATTATATTTTAAAACACAAATTAAAACTTATTTTATTGAGAATATCATTATTCTATCTAGGATATCCTTGATTATAATTCATAATACACTTCCTGGATTCCTAGGAAAAGAAATAAAATAAGCTGGCGATAAAATTATCAATATGGGTTATTTATAGTGGAATCTATCATAAATCAATAAGAATAATAAACATGGAAAGGTAAATAACCAAAATCATACGCCATTTAAATAATTTTACTATCACGATTAGGTAAGGAAAATAAATATGGTATGAGAAATAAATGAACACACATTTCATTAAAATAATTTGACTATCATGATTAGATAAGGAATAATAAATATGGAAAGGTAAATAACTAAAAACACATGACATTTAACTAATAATGAAATGCATCTAGAGATAATATCATCTTGAAAATATCAATGATAATAATAACTGAATTTTTATAGAAGGAAATACTTAATTAATGGACGTCATGATCTCGTGAATCATGATACCTCTATTATCATGACCTATCATAAGATAGTTTAAAATAGATGGTTAAGTATACATCGAAACCAATTTAACTAAGGGTAGCCAAATAATTCATCTCTTTATACTAATGTTGAATCAAGGGGCTATATATAATCAGTCCCCACCAGTATCTTCATGTCCAAATCATCCCTAATATATCAAATAATATATTTAATTCCTTAAAAATATTCTTTATCAATAATATTTTATATCGAGAAAGGTATATAGATTAATAATAATTTCCCCTCTTAATCATGTAATTTTCAAAGTAAAATAATGTATCTATAAATTATATATAGTTTAAGTAAAAATTATATCCATAATAAATTTTATGGATAATTATGGGAAATTTATTTTTTTAATTAAAAAAATAATATAAATATTCAAAGGAATGTTAATGATCAAATAAATTAATCATGAAGAGAATGTAAATGATTTCACTGGTCAAATTTATCATAAATTATCTATATAAATAATAAGGATGGTATTAATGTAGTATAACCCCAGTGGATCTAATGTACAATAAAGGTTTGATGTCATTGATGACTATAAATACAATAAAAAAGTCATTAAAACATTCTTAAGGAAAATAACATTTTAACTTTGAAAATAATTTTAAAACTAAAAGTTTAAAAAAATTTAAAATAATTTTCATTGAAAGTAACTTTTAAAAATATAGAGGATTCTTTAAAAAATTTAGTGGTCATGATGGTGGGAAAGTATGTAAATGTCATACATGTTAAAAAATCTCCTTTCATATTTTTGGTAAAATCCAAATTGACCTTCTTTGGAAAATGGAATGAGGATTTACTTAAAACATTTTTTTAAAAGTGAAAAATGATTGGAAATTTCTTTAATAAAACATTTGGATAATGTTAAAAATTATTTTGAAAGCATTTTTATAAAACATGGATTTGAATAAAAAAAATATTGATCAAACAGAGAAATAAAGTTAAATTTTCTGAAAAAAAATTTCTAATTCATTTAATGTTTCAAAGAGTGGGAAAATGGTACTATTACTTGAAAATTTCATGAATAAACTGGGTAAAAATAAATTAAATGATTTTATTAGACATATATTAAATGAATTCCATTAGTTGAAATTAAAATATAAAAAATCCCGATTAAAATTAGATTATGAAAGAAAACCTTACAAAGATCACATCATTGAAGTGAGAATTAATCAATAAATTGATTATATTTATTAAATCAAGATACACATAAAATAATTGAAATAAAACATATGATATTTAAAATTATTTACAAACATAATCATAAAATTTCAAAGGTAATAAATAGGTTTTATAACCCAATGAAAAAAAATTGTGTTATGAAATTATTTTCCACTTATTAATTTTCAATTCAAAGACCATTAGATGAAATAATCCAAATTAAAACTTAAAATACTATTATATTTGTATTTTTCATCATATTACATGATAAATGGGAATTATAGGGACCATATAAAATAAATTATGTGCATAACATTATAGTATTCCACAATAAAGGGAAAATGAGATGAATTCCCTTACCATATGCTTCCTTTTGGTTGAAAATTCTTTAATATAGTGACTCTCACTTAAGATACATTAACATTACATCATTTTTTCAGAATACTTAATACATCAAACAAATATACACCCAAATTTTGTATTAGTTTACTGACTTTGGAAATATTAAAACATAAACAGTGGTAAAAAATGTAAGCTACATTATCCCCCACTAGTTTATCCATGACTAAAACCCTTCTTATAAAAATAATACATAATGCATATCTACATATCCTGGGGAAAGGAAACATGAAAATGGGTGATCTAATATACTTAGTAAGGGTAAACAATGGTGATGTGTAATCATAAACAGGAGCATAATGGTATTAGAACATGATTATAACATTATTATATCATAACCTATATATCAAATATTATAAATATGAATCATGAAATAAATATTAGTAGTTTATAAGACATTAATCATAAGGAATTCAAGAGAATAATACGTGAAATCATAATATAAGAAAATGACATGAAATTTTTGCAAACATATAAACATGTAAAATCACTCTGTTAAAGTCCTGGTTCATTTACAAAACTTATCAAGGAACTTAATGTGTACTAATCATATTTGGAAGGACACACCATTATCCCCAATCATATTATTTTACATATAAGTGATCGGATTTCCCCAACATCCCATTTGTGACCAGGATTCCCCTTCTTCCCATATTAGATCAAGACTGTCGACTTGTTTCCCATCATTATCTCATGAAATATAAATCATTACCCAATTAATTGGAGGGAGATATAGGCCCCATCCATCACATAATAAAATCATATATACATGTTACACAGAAACATAAATAATCATTATATCATGACCCATAAAAAGAGGTGGATTTCAAAAAAATCATACCATAACCCATTAAATGAAAAGGGTTTCATAAAAATTTCATCATATCATAACCTTTAGAAAATATATAGTTTTCATAATCAGTTAATCAAATCATAACCCCTGAAATGAAGTGTATTTCAAAAGAATCAAACCTATGGAATGGAAACGTGTTACAAAACATTAACCTTTAATAGAAATAACATGAATGGAACTCTTGGATCATAATCCCATAAAGGGAAGAGTAACACCAATGGATGTCATCTTAGATGTAAAATAATTTGTAAATATCTTTTTAAAAAACATTTCATGAGGAATATATCCATTCTACTTTGTAAAACACTATTAAATCATTAAACATTTTGAAACACTTTTCTTAAAATATCATAAAGGAATATCGAAAAAAATTAAAATAAAATATTTAAAAATAGATTTTAAAACATATAAAGGAATATTTGAAAAAAAAATTATTAGAAATACATTTAAAGTACTATTTAGAATTTTCAAAAAAACATTTTTAGAAAAAATCTTTTTTAAATAAAATAGATTTTTGATCAAAGTGAAAAATAAGATCGTGTTTTCTTAAAGTAATTTTATTAATCATATTAAGTACCAAAGAGTGGGAAATTGGTACCATTATATTATAATATCATTAATAGATAGAGAATAATAAATATCAGGAAATTTATTTGGATATGGATCATAATACTTCTTTAATGGAATCAAAATCATAAACGATACTGTAAAAGATAATATTGTAACAATAAATGCTTACAAATTTGGTACCATTAAATCAAAATCCACAGAAAGAATAACATTAAAGGAATATTTTAATTTCATGAAAATAATAATATTCATGATATTAAATGTTAAAGTTATAGTATATACACCTCATAATTGAATATAGGTGTACAGAAAAACATGTGTCTTAAATAATAGAAATGGGACATAACTACCTTATAGATTTAGAAACATTTGAAACGTAAAAGCCACGAAAGAGAGATCATAAAATGGATATCTAAATAAACATAATTTTAATGATTAGAATAATATATTACATTAATTGGTAATACATACACCACCCAAAAAGAATTAGTGGTAAATATGGTATAAGTCTCTCAGAAATAAAAGTGAGAGTAGAAATCCTCTTACGTTATGTCATGACTCTCTTCGTGCTCATTCAAACCTCTTGTATAATTAATATTAGTGTATTATAGATATATTAAATAACCAAATTAAATTTATATAAAACCATTTATGATTTACTTATGATCATATATTACCATTTATTAACAATTCCATGTTAATGTTATGTTTTGGGTAATAACCTCTTTTCTTTTCGCATGTGTTTTGATTTGTTATATTATTGGTCCTTTTACTTATATCATTGTTTCATAATATTTAGAGTGATAAAGATGATATAAATACCATATTAAATTATTATAAATGTATTTTTAATAATCTTTAAAATATATAAATAGGAAACTAAATACACAGTTCATGGAGACGGTAGGCTATATGTACACATGAAATTTGTTTCTGTTATCTTATCATGATAAATGAAATAAAGTGAATAACATATATATAAATATAATATTGTTCCATTAGAATTATTATGTCATATATATATCATATATTTTCACTAAACTCATCCTTATTATATCCCTTTTAAAGTGTGCATGAATCACATCACATTGAGGGGGCGGTAGTCCACACGTTCACAATTCAAGATATCATTTTAACACAAAATGGAATGGATGAAGGTATTTGTTATATAATAATTAAATAAGAATAAATAAATAATTAATAATATATATATATTATAAAAATGTAAATTAAATCATTATTCCCAACCATGAAAGGTGGCAATGGAAGAACGAACAACAATGGTTTATTAGGTGGTAGTCCACCGTACACACGAACGATGATTTCTTATCCATTTCTATGGAAGTGTGTGTGAGTGTATATAGAATCATTAAAAAATATCATTTTCTTTAGGATTATATTTTTATTATATATTCATCTAATAATATTATTTTATGGGGTGGAGAAATAAATATAGACCAAGTGATTGTTGAAGCATATTACCTCTTGTTTGGGTAACTCCGTTTGGTTTGCACAAAAGAGATTCCTTTTTTGGAATTATATCTCAAGGGAGGCATCTAAGATGAATTTAGGAGATTTGGGAAGAGTTTTTGGTAGGTTTTGGATGAGAAAAAATGGCTTTAAAGGTATGGAAATATGGGCATTAGATGAGTCCTTTTATAATTGGGAAAAGGACAAATTGGTTATTCTTGAAATGTTTTGAGTAGTCCCCACATTTTACTTGCCCCCAACGGGTTCAAAATCGACCATTATAGATCCAAATAGGTTTAATGGTTGAAATATGGATATAAACTTTTTTTTATACAAGTTTATGGTAATTTTTACACCTTATATTCTATGTTTTTTCATTAATTAGGATCATTTTACCTTAATCACTGTAATTAATTTTAAATACTTTCACTAATATTTTCTGTAAATAAACAACTTTTAAATTATTATAATTTATAAATTATAGTAATTGAGATTATGGAATCCATTTTTTCAAATTCTAATCACAAAAGCGGCAGAAATTAATTTAACTTTAATCCCTCAGATGGCATGAGACGACTGGTTTTTAAAGTGAAAAGCTCAAAATGATTGAAATGTTTTTATATACAATTTCAATGTAAAATTGTTTATAATGTACTAAATTGGATTAATTTTTTATATTTTATATAATTTCAATTTACAACCGAATTAAAATATAATTTAACTATAAAAATAAATTTGATGAAAAAGTAGTTTTGAATTAAAATTCGGTATTTTTCACTATTCTTCGAAAAGAATTGTTTTCCAGATAAATATTTGAAATTAAACCTAAGATAATGTTGATATTCTAAACTCAAAAATAAATTTTATTTTATCAAATTAAATTTCTATAATTTTATAAAATTAATTTTATTTTTGTTCATAGAATGAAATAAAAAGTAGTTCTTTTTAGAAAATAATATTTCTAAACACATATATGATTTCATAAAAAAAATAGGTTTTATTATAAATATGTTTTATTTATATAAAACCATTTTAAATTATATTTAAAAATTAGTTACTGATATTTATATTTCTAAGCTATAACCATCTTGTTTAAATAATTATAATAATAAGATATAGTTACATAGAAACTCAATATTGCATGTAACGTAATCTAAGTCAGTGTTGAATGTAAAGAATTCAAAACTTGTTGTATTTTATAAATAATTATTGAATTTGTTTAGAGTGAAATACAATACAACAAATAAATATAATTTTTTTGAAAAAAAAAATCATAAATACAAGGGTTGTTACATTCTGCCCCCCTTAAAATGAATTTCTCTCTTGAAATTAACAATTATTATACAAACAAAATGAGGATACTTATAACTCATAATATCCTCAATTTCCAACATATAATCCTTTAACTGGTGATTTATCCACAAAATTTGAGCAGGAGAGTGGTAATATTTCTCATAAATTTCTCTGTATAATCCTAGATTTCAACTGGTTGTTCCTTGTTAGAAATATATTTCTCCAGAGGTATTACCTATGAGTTCATTATATTTGAAGGGATAGGTATGTAAATCAATAGGAGAGATACATGGAACACATTATGTACTTGAGATACATTTGGAGGAAGTTCCAAGCGATAGGATACTATTTTGATAAGATCTTGAATTTCAAATGGACTAATATACCTATGGATTAGTTTCCTTTTCCTCCTAAACCTTATAGACTTCATCCATGAGTGATTCGTAGAAAAACCTTCTCACCAAATTCAAAATATAAATCTCATCAATGAGTATTAGCATTAATGTTCTGCCAACATTGAGCTACCTTGATATGTTGTTGAATAGTTCTAACCTTCACATCCATTTAATCCGTTATCTCAGGTCCTAATATATTTCATTATCCAACTTCATTCTAGCACATTAGAGATATACATTTAATTACATAGAGGGATTCATAAGGATCCATCTGAATTCTTGAGTGAAATCTATTATTGTAAGAAAACTCAACTAGAGGAAGGTGTTGATATCAACCAACTTTTAAATCCAACGAACAGGATCTCAACATGTCCTCTAGTGTTTGAATTGTTCTTTTAGACTGAACATCTATCTAAGGATGATAATCAGTTCTAAAACTTAATTCCATATCAAGTTATTGTTAAAGAAAACAAAAAATTGAGGTAAACCTCATATTCCGATTAGATATAATGAAATGTGGTACTCCATGAAACCTTACAACTTTATTAATGTATATCCTAGAAATATGATCCATAGATTGGTCTTCTTTGATATAGATGAAGTTTTATGACTATAAAGGTGATCGAATACCACCCATATAGAATTAAAACCATCAGTTTTTTTAGGGAGTAAAACAACAAAACCTGTAGTGATGTTATCCCATTTCCATTCTGGTACTGGTAATAGATGCAACAACCCATTTTACTTTTGTATTTCTACTTGAACATTCTAGCATACCAAATACTGAGATGAAACTCCACGATGTACCTCTTCATTCCATCCCACTAGAATTTTTATTTCAAGTCTCTATATATCTTTTTACTTTAATGATTAATAGAGAAAAAATAGATATGATCTTCCTCTAATAGTTCCTTATTTAAATTGGGTATGAAAGGAATACATACTTGGTTCTTGAACCTTATCAATCCATCCTGATCAAGGTTAAACTCATGAAAATTTATATTCATATTTTTTCAGCTATACATACACCTTCTACAACTCTTTAATCTTAACTTGGATATAGGGTTGAACATTAAATTGATAAAGACAATAATTTCCCCCATACTTCATGATTTCTAGATCCATCCTTTGAAGATACGAAACTATTTGATCTTTTGTGATCCACATAATGGATAATGTAGCATGATCCTTTTGACACAAAGAATTGACTACCTTGTTCGCTTTCTCAGGGTGGTAATGTATTGGAAATTCATAATCATTTATCATCTCTAACCATCTCCTCTGGTTCATGTTCAAATCCATCTATGTGAATATATACTTCAATAATTTATGATCAATATATATATATCACACTTTTATCCATAAATATAATTCCTTAAACTTTTTTATGCCAAAATTACCACTGCTAACTCCAAATCATGATTTGGGTAATTTTACTCATGATAATTCAATTGTCATGGGGAATAAGCTATAACCATGTTATTATGCAAAACAAAACATCTCAATCCCTTCATAGATTCATCACATAATACTTCAAATCCTTCTACACTATAGGGTAATGTAACAACAGGTGCACTGACCAACCTTCTCTTTAGTTTCTTGAAATTTTCCTCTTATTCATTTGTCCATAGGAACATAGAACCCTTCCGAGTCCACCTGGTTAGAAGATTAGATAGTTGTGAGAAATTATCCACAAACTATTGATAATATCCATCTATTCCAAGAAAGATATGAACCTCAGTCACCGTGGTTATTCTAAGCTAATATTCAATATCCTTTTTCTTTGATGAATCTAATGTTACACCATATCTTGAGATTATGTTACCCAAAAATGAAACCCTTTTTAGCAAAAATTCAACCTTTTTAAATTTTTCATACATTTTATCCTTCATTAAGGTCTTTATAATATTTATTAGGTGGTATTCTTGATCTTACTATATCATTTAATAGATAAGAATCTCATCTATAAATACTACCATAAACTTGTCAAGGTAATATATAAAGACTCCATTCATCAAATCCATGAAGATAGAAGGGGAATAAAAAAGAAAAAATGGTGTCACTATATATTCAAGTTCTACACCTAATATGGAATGTAATCTTGGGTATATCCTTCTTCTAGAACCTCAATTGATGATACCCCAAAATAAGGTAAATCTTGGAAAATTATTGAGCTCCAAGCATTTGATCAAACAATTCATTAATACGGGGAAGATGATACTTGTTCTTGATTATGATATTGTTCTACTCCCGATAATAAATGCATTGTTGCATTGATCCATATTTATTTTTAACATAAAGAACAAGTGTACCCCAAGGTAACAAACTTGTCCAAATGAATCCCTTGTAAATAATTTATTGGAGTTTCTTCTTTAATTACTATAACTCAATTGGTATAATTATCTATGGAGTCTTTAAAAATAGTGTGCCACCATGTATGAGTTCTATTAAGGACTCAAATTCACATTTTCGTGGAAGTCTAGGAAACTCTTCTAGAATGAAATCCATAAATTTTTGAATAATAGGAATATCATAAATTCAATTTTCTACCCAACTATTTGAGATAAAAAAACGTCTAAATGGGAATTAAACCAATACACTAGGTGTAATCTCTATACAAAAATCATAATTATCATCATGTTGATAGAAGATCATAGGT
Source organism: Viscum album (assembly GCA_963277665.1). Lineage (NCBI taxonomy): Eukaryota > Viridiplantae > Streptophyta > Magnoliopsida > Santalales > Viscaceae > Viscum > Viscum album. Next base: position 625,729,102 of record OY728136.1, on the reverse strand, counting down.
TGGTTTTAAATATAAAATTTAACTTCCATTCATTGATAGTTGATGTGGGATTTATGCTGGGAAAGACAGTCCATGCATAATATGATATCAAATTCAACCAAATGAAGAATGAATAGATTTGTAGGAAGTGAATTCCCACAAAATTCAACTGGAGAGGAATCATAGACATAAGATGAAATCATTGAACCATTTGGGGTTTTCACTGCTAATTCCACATCTAATGTTTTGGGTGGAATCTTAATACCATTTGAAAATTATTTAAATATGAATAGTGGGTTGATCTATAATCAAATAATACATTAGAAATTCTAGAGTGGATTTTATGTGTACCTTTCACTATATTGTTATCATACCCCTCATTAGAAATAGTGATCACATTAAATTTCTATTTTCCCTCATCTTAAGAGGTTTCTATTATTGATCTTAATCACTAACCCTCAGGTTTCGGCACTGGATATCATAAATCCCATTATCATTACTCTTGAAGAACTGAAGTGTGGGGGTGCATTATTCGTCAATTTCCCTCTATTTGAATCATTAAATATATTCTTACCATAATTTCATCAATAAATTTCTAGATTATCTTCCCATACACACTTGAAACATTTACTATACCCCATAATACAATTTCTTCTATGATTCATTACACATTTAGGGAAGAGAGGAAGGATCATATTCTTATCTCCATGGTAATTAGATTTTATTTGAACTCGCTATTCATTTTCTTGTAAAAACCATGATATCGATACGTAACTCTGACCTCTATTTAAATCTTTATAAAAAAACACAATCTATTCATAGCTACTAAATTCTCTTTTGGACAATTCCCTTAAGAAACTTTCCATGAAGCCACTAAATATTTATTCAACCTTGCTTTCTGGTTGGATGATAATATCAAAAGTGTACCTTAAAAATCGTGTAATATTATCCTCATAGGTACCAAAATAATCATCATCATTTTTCTATAACTTCCATAGTTTTGCGAAGAACGAGAGTAAAATACATATGGAATAATAATTTATTAAACTCGTCTTAATACACAGATTTAATTTCATCTTTCTTCCTTGTATTGTTGATTAGATTCCACCACTAATTTGATTTACCTTCTAAACAATAAACATGAACAATAAAATTTTCATGTTCTAAACATTAGAGAACAGAAAATTTATTTATAGTGGTATAATCCATTTTTTATCAACAAGTTGATCAGAAGAACCACTGAAAGAAGGGGGTTTCCTCTTGAAGGACTCAATAGATTGTTTTTTCCTCCATTATTCATTTGGAAGTCCAGCATGATTCATTGATTGTGAAATTTGGGTGAGAATATAAATGATCTTTTTCATTCCAACACTCGTATAATATTGTTTATTAGTAGGAAAATTATTTCATTTTCTGTTGTAATCACTATTAACATGATTACATCGAGTTCTATCCATTAACTAAAACCAATATCAAACATTAAGAAACGATTATCATGGTGAGTAACCACGTAATCATGAAAAACACTTATGGGATGTCTAAATTATGACACCATATTTAATCTACAACAAATTATGTTTATCCTATGTTATTCACTTCTAAATCATATTTAAAACCTTCATGATGGTTCATGAAGAGTTTTTGAATTCCCAAAGCATATCACCCATGAGTTTTAAACCAGTTGTGCAGTAAGGCCCATTATCATGCACCAGTTCTTGATTAATTCTAGGTCAATACATTATTTTTTGGGTTGTTCCCCTATATACATCTATTCTAGATCCACATCCACTTGTAGTATCCAGAAAAGGATTTATTCCTATAAAACCACTTTTTATATCCTTTACCAAAATTCTAGGACATTTTCCTATACTTTTTAAATTGTTATACTTATCCTTAGAATTATCCTTAGGGTTATCATTTAGGTTTTCTTATACTATTTTAAAAATGTTAACTAAAATTTTTCTATGACACCAAATATAGATTCCCTCACTTAACATATATTAACATTACATAATTTTTTCAGAATACTTAATACAACACCCTAAAAAACACCTGAAGACCGTATTTGTTTAGTGCCATTAGAAACATGGAAACTTATACACTGATACATAAGTGAGCTATATTATCCCCCAATATGATCCCCATGACTATAAACCATATTAGAGATATCATACATAATAACTGTCTTGAAAACCTAGGAATGAAACATAAAAAGGGGTGAGATCGGATTCTTAGTAAGGGTAAACAAGGGTGATATGTAATCTTTAACATGATCATATGGGTATGAGAACATGATCATAACATTTGAATATAATACCCTACATATAAAATATCATAAACATGAATCATGGAATAAGTATTGGCAGATCATAATAAATGAATCATAATGGAAGCAAGATTATAATCCATGAAAGCTTAATATAGTAATAAGGTATGGAATTGTGGAAGAAACATAAATAAGTAATATCATTCCCTATAAGTCAAGTTGTATTTCCAAAACATACTAAGGAACTTCAGGGGGACTAAACCTATTGGCCAAGACACACCACTATCCCCAATCACAATCTTTTTATTTTAACAGATTAAGATTCCCCATCTTTCCATAATGGATCTGGTTTCCCCATCTTCCCATAATGGATCAATTTTCCCCTTATTCCCATAGTTGATCAAGCCCGTAAAATTATTTCCCATAACTATATCTTGAGATATAAATCTCTACAAAATTCATTGCTGGTATATATAGGTACCACCATTCACATTATAAAATCGTATATATGTGTTCCACAAGATCATAAACAATCATCATATCATGACCCATAAAAATAGATGGGTTTCATAAACATCATATTATAACCCATGAAATGAAATGGGTATCACAAATATGTCATAATATCATAACTTGTAGAAAAATATAGGTTTCGAAATCATTTCATACAATCATAATCCATCAAAAGAAGAAAGTTTCACAAGAAAATAATCTATGGAAGAGAAATAGGTTTCAAAACATAAACCATTCATATAAATAATATGAATGGAACCCTTGGATCATATCCCTATAAAGGAAAGAGTAACTCCAATGGATGTAATAATATATAGAAAATAATTTTGAAAGATATTTTAAACAAAAACACTTAAGGGAAATATCCTTTCCTCTTTGAAAAACTCTTTTCAAAACAATACACCTTTTGATAAAATATTCCGTGAAAACTTATAAAGGAATCTTCAACTCATTTAAAAAAAAATTCTTCGAAATTGTATTTTAAAAATCATAAAGAATAATTTTTAAACATTGAATTAATTTTATTTGAAAATTATTTTAAAATATTATTTAAAAAAAATTAAAAACATTTTTAGAAAACCTTTTTTAGAATAAAATATATTTCCAACCGAAGAGAGAAATAATGTCAGGTTTTTTAGAAGAAATTTTCTTAATCATATTAAGTAAAATAGAGTGCGAAAATGATACCATTGCATGATGATAACATTAATAACTAATGGATAAGAAAATTAAGGATATTTCTTGGGAAATGGAACATAATATTTCTTCAAAAGAAACATGGTCGTAAACAATCCCAATAAATGAGGAGATTATAACAGTATACTATTACCACATTGGTAACATTAAATTGAAATCCCCAAGAGAAAATAAAATTAAGATAGGATTATAATATCATTAAACGAAGAATATTTTTTATATAACATGTAAAATGGAATTTATGTACACCACATAAAATAATATAGATTTATAGAAAAACATGTATCTCAAAGAAGGAAAATTTAGACAAAACTACCTTACCAATTTGGTAAAATTAGAAAGGTAAACTCCATGAAAGAGACATCATAAAATGGATATGTAAATACCCAAAATTTTAATTATAATAATCATAGAATACATTCATGGGAAGAATATACTCCTAAAGAAATAAATTAATAGTTAATATGATATAAGTCACACTAAAATAAAAGTGTAAACGGAAATCATATTACCTTTTGTTTTGAATCTCTTCATACTCATTCAAACATTCTATAAAATAAATATATGTTTATTATAAATATATTAAATAACCATATTAAATTTATATAATATCATATAATATTTAATTATGATCTTATATTTAGTGTTTATTAACAATTACATGTTAATGTTACGCTTTCGATAATAACCACTTTGTCTTTCGCATGTGTTTGGATTAGTTATATTTTTTGTCCTTTTACTTATATAATGATTTTATCATCTTCATAATGATAATAATGATATAAATATCATATTTACTCATTGTATATGTATTTATAATAATTTTTAAAAGAAATAAATATAATATTAAATACACCATTCATGGAGATGGTAGGTCGTACGTACGCATGAACATCGTATCTATTTTCTTATGGTATTAAAAGAAAAAATGTGAATGACATATATATTATCATTAAATTAGAATTATTATTTCATATATATATATATATATCATATAAGTTCACTAAATATATCCTTGATGCAATACATGCAAAGTGTTAATGAATCACAATGCTTTGAGGAGTTGTTAGTCTACACATCTACAAACGAAGTTATCATATTTACAAAAAATGGAAAATATAAAGTTATGTGTAATATAATAATTCTAGAAGAATAAATAAAGTATAAATATCATATATATAATATTGAAATATAAATTCCATCATTATTTCCAACCATGAAAAGTGGAAATGTAATAACGAATTATGTCTGTTTGTGAGGTGGTAGTCCTCCATACACATAGATGATGATTGTGTATACCATTTGATGGATGTGTGTGTGAGTGAATATAGAACTATTAATATAAAAAAATATTATTACATTGAGGATACTGGTTCTATTATGTAATCATGGAATAATAATATTTTATGGGGTGTATAAATAAATAAAGACAAAGTTCTTATCGAAGGATGTTACCTCTTCTTTGTGTAACTCCATTTGGTTTTTACAAAATCGATTCCTTGATTGGATTTTTTACAAAAAGTATTCTTTGAGGATAAAGGTAGGGGAATTGGGAGGATATTTTATTAGGGTTTGGCTAGGCAAAAGTTCTTGATAGGATTGAATATATGGGGAGGATAGGAGGCCTTTTATAAGTGGGGAAAAGGACACATTGGGTGTTCTTGAAAATATTTGAGTGCTCCCCACATTTTAATTTTTCACCAAGGTTTAAAAATTGACCATTATAGATACATATAGGGGTAGTGGTAAAAATATTTCCATAAAATAATTTTTTTAAAAAAATCGGGTCGTTTTCTCATCGTATATTCTATGTTTAGTCCTTATTTAGGCTCATTTTTTAGTTAATCATTGTAATTAATTTAAATTGCTTTCATTAATATTTTTTGTAAAAAAATAATTAGACCCTATTTGAAAATATAAACTATTATGAATTCAAATATGAAATCCATTTTTCCATATTCTAATCACATAAGTGGCAGAAATTAATTTAAAAGTAATCCTAGTGATGGGATGTGATGATGAGGTATTAAAGTGAGAAGGCCAATAAGTTTGAAATGTTTTATATCCAATTTCATTGTGAAATTGGTGAAAATAAAATAAATTCGACTAATTGATGTATAGTTAATATAATTTTACTTTAAAACAAAATTATAATATAATTTTACAGCACAAGTAAATTGTATGAAAAGGCATTTTTTTAATTAAAATTCAATATATTTAACTATTCATCCAAAAATGACGTTTTTCAGAACAATCCTTAAAATTCACCATAATATAATTTTGATAGTATGGATAAAAAATTGAAATTTAGTTTATAAAATTAAATTTATAAAAGTATCTAAAATTAATTATATTGTTGTTCACAAAAGGACAAAAACTGTTCTTTTAAGAAAATTGTATTTTCAAACACTTTCAAAATTTAACAAAAAATATGTATTTTGTTATCAACATGTTTTATTTATATAAATAAATTTTAAATTATATTTAAAAATTAGTTTCTTCTATTAATATTACTAACTTTAATGACTATGTTATAACTACCGCGTTCAAATATTTATAATAATAAAATGTAGTTTCGTAGAAGCTCAGTGTTGAATGTAACATAAGATATGCTGGTGTTGTGTCTAGATAAAGATTTAATTATTCTAGCATATAAATAATTTTTGAATTAAAGTAGCGTGCAACATAATACATCAAATAAATATAATATATTCAAAAAATAGGTTTATTAAAACTAAGTGTGTTACATTTAACCTCTGGTATAATAGATTTATGATTTATATTAATTAATTACATAACCATATTCATATTTATATTTCATATATGACCCCCTTATAACATTTTACCACCCTTTTGTTAATAATTTTCCATTATTTTTATTATTTCAGGTGTTAGTTGCATTATTTTCTCATGAGGTTTTTGTCATGAATGTTTAGGTTCTGGCACATATTATATAGTTACATCATCTCAAAAATTATATTATTTTATAAATATAATTTTTTTAATATATTAATTTTTAGAATTATTATTTAAATGTGAACATGGTGAGTGGATCACATCGTATTATAGAGATAGTAGGTCGTACATACACATGAGTGACATTATCATTTCCTTAATGGGTGAAACGGTAAGGAAGTGGTTATATATTAATTTTATAGAATAAATATAACTTCAAAAATATCACATATATTCACTAAATTTACCCATATTTCCTTATATATGAAAAAATGAAAAATTAATCACATCAATTCATGATGTGGTAGTCCGCCACACCCACGAGCAACGTTATCATATTTTAAAAGTATGGAATATAATATCGTATATATGAAATTAAAATTCCAAAAGTACAATAATATCAAAAATATCATATAAAATTTTTAAATTCATCATTATATCCATCCTTGAAATTTTATTATGGAAAATAATCAACATCAGTTCATTAGGCGGTAGTTTTTCATAAGCATGATTAACATATTCATTTCCCATTTGATGGAATAGAAGTTAGATATAGGTCATTAAATTAACATAATAAAATATCAATTTACGTAATATATTTATTCTATTATATAATCCAGGATTAATATTATTTCAATGAGGTGGAAGAAGAAAAAAATAATGCTCCTTGAAGAATGTAACCACTTCTACGAACACCATCTTTAGGATTTCCTCAAAAGCCTTCCTAGATTATCTTTCTGTTGAAACTAAGTGATCTAAGATATTGGGAGGGTTGTAAGGAAGTTATTTGTTCAAGTAATGACTGAACCAAATTTTTTTAAGTGCAAAGTGTGGAGGAGAGGGGGTGGCCTTTTATAAGTGGGGTAGAGGACACACATGGACTTTTTTAAAAAGGATCCATTACATTTTCATTTTTATCATTCTAAAAGCCTCATAAATTGGATATTATTTATCCTTATAGGTGATAAGGTCCTAATATATCCATAGAATGGGAGTTGAAAAAAATTTTAGTTCATTTTAACCCTTATCTCTTTAGTATAACCCCCACTACTAAATTAGTTTTTACTTTATCTGCAGTAAATAATTTTTATTAATTTTAATATTAATAAATTATCAAAAAAAAATTTAAACTATTAGATAATATAAATTATCTTGATTCCAAATGTTCAATATTTTTTTCAAATTCAATTCGCATATGTGGAATAATCTAATTTTGAATTATACTCACCGACACGATGAGAAAGTAGTTTTCCAAAGAGAAAATTCTTATAATTACAGAGGGTTTTAATATCAAAATTCAATATGAAATTGATTCAACTGAATTAAATTTTATTTATTATAGTATAATTGATCTAATTTTATCTTTAATAATTAAAAATTAATTTATCCTCACAAATTATTCAAATAAAAAGGCAGTTTTCAATAAAAAAAATATGTATTTTAACTATTCATTAAAAAAATATTCATTTCATAAAAATACAAAAAAATAACCATAATTTAATTTTTGTAGAGTGATTTACAAAATGAATTTAATATTATCAAATATATAAATAATCACTAAAAATTAATATTAAATTATGTTTAAAAAGCATGATTAAATCGTTGTTTAGAAAAATAAAGTCTTTTAGATAAAATATCATGATCTTTTAAATGATTATTATTTTATTTATAATAAATTAATAACCAATGAATGTTTTTATACATTTGTATGCCATATAAATTTCATAATTTTGTTATTACTATTCATACCCACTAATTTTATGGCTAGTTTGTAAAGATATACTATATTACTGTTCATTTAGACTCATGGTTGTGTGTTCCACAAGTAATAAAATATAACTAATTTATTTAATATATATATATATCATAAAGTATTTAGGCATTACATTCTAATATAATTTTAGTTTTTTGTTTCACTTAAACTATCGAACCCAATTTTATTCTATTAAAATAGTGTGGTGTTATACATCCAAACCTTGGATTCCTAGTATGATCTTTTTTTATCAATCCTTAAGTTATTATGTTCATTTTAAAAGTATTTAGGCAGGTTTGGAAGCAGGAAAGTGGTTTTGACCATTTTATAGGAAAATAGGTTGGATTTCAACCTGTCTGTCCATTTTCACTTTGGATTCTCCTATGTGAAATGGAAATTCCAAAATGGAAAAAGTATATTGTGGTCATGGACATGGCCTGTTAGTGGAAACCCTTCCCACCACATCCAACAAGGATCTAGCAGGGCATGTTAGAAGATGTGTCTAGTTAAAATATCTAGGGTCGTGGTTCGATTGAGTTTACATGGGTGTGGCTAAGGTTAGAGTGTATCAGTGGTTGACCTATCCACTACAGTTAATAAGACTCCACTAGGGGATGGTGGATATCATATGTAGGCCAAAACATTGTGAAATTCTATAACAGGTCGTGGACTATGGTTTTTTCCATTGGTTATAATTTTGAAACACATAATTAAGAACATTAAAAAATGGTAACTATTACCCAACCTCGTGAAAATTTAATGGGGGTTCTCTATGTGTTTCTTAATATGATTTTCATAAATTAAACAAATAATTCACTCCCCTTGGGATATAATTTTAGATCAACCACATTTGAGGAAGGGTTCTCGACCAGTTTCTTCTTCTTTAACAGTGGCTTATAGAAAGTTCCTTTTTATTTTATTTTATTCCAATGGATATTGGTTCATGGTGTCTAGGTATCTTCATATTTCTTCTCCAGGCTCAATGGTATAAAAATAATCTATGATTTTTAGGTTGTTTTCTCAATATAGTGGCTCTTCCAGTTTTTTACCTTGTTTTCTAGTGAACCTTATTTTGGGTGGTTTATAAAAACCATTGATTTTAGTTATCAAGGGGTTTTTTAGAATATTACATTATAGGTGGAATATGAAATATGTTTCCATATAGTTTTTTCTTTTGAACTAGAATAAATCCTTTGTAACGGTTTCATATATTTTTTTAAATATTTTGTTTTTTAGGAGTTTTTCTTTAAAATAGTATTTATATTCCATTAATAAAAACATGGTTTTTTTATTATGGATATTCATAATGGTCACAACATTTCTAGTTAGTAGTTTGTAGATGTGGTGCTCCCAGAATAAAGATTATAACCCTTAGAAATGGTGCTATTATGTTGTATTAAATTATGTTGAATTGGTTTATATAATGTGTCTTGCATGCACTCTTTGTTATCATCTAAGATATTAATGCTTGATTTATTCCTCTATTTTTTTCATTCAGGTTTATTCATATATTCTAATAGGTTTTAATATGATTTTTAAGGAATTTTTTGTTTTAAAAATAGATTTTCTTTGGAATTCCTTTGTAAAATGTTTTCATTTTTATAGCTAGAACTAATGGATACATTTTTGTTTACATTGTATTGATTCTTGGTGGTATCCTACTAGGGACAGTGCTCACACACTACTTTTCCCTTCGGGTTATTATAGATTTGTTTTAGGATACATGTTAATGGGAAGGGTTTCATGTGGAATTCAGGTTTCCCTCATTTATTATTTCAATCATAATGGCACGGGATAATGGTGAAATATTTTCATAAAGACATGAGGTCTTGTATTTGGCCTCATATTTTCTCTATTTTCATAGGATTATCCTTTTGGAATTTTTTTGTACCCTATTCAAATAATCTTTTCTTCTGTGAAATACTTTTTTTGACCTATTTTACTATATATATTTGTCTTGTTTTGGTTTTCATTTGATTTACACCTTGTGACATGATATCTTTGGTGATGTGACAGGATGAATCGGGTAGGTTCATTGCAAGTTTCTATTTTGTTTCAAAGAAAATATTATTCCCATTATTCAAGGAATATTTTTAATGTATTAGAATAATTAAATATTTATTATTTTTTTCTAATGTCTTTATAAAGGTTTTCTTTATCTATTACAACATACTATAAATATTCTTATTCTTCACATGGAATATAAATTAATGATACCATAAAATTTTATTATATGTATGGATTATCATCAAGTTGTTTTATTTATTGATTAGGGTAAATATTGACATTTCATATGCTTGTTTTTTAATATGAAGGTTTATATTTATTATGAAAAATATTCTTATTAATTTCATTCATATGATGATTTAATTAGATGTAGTAATTAAACTGGTGGGGTTTACTATTGGATAGAACCTTGATGCATCAGTTGGTCTCATGAGAAAAACTATCTTGGGTATTTGGAATATGATTGAAGTGTAATGTATAATGGCTTGGAACAAGTAATTGATGGTAATATTATATTGTTTTGTATTATACATTCAAAATATTTGAAAACAATTATTTTTTATCCATGTGACTATTTATGTATATATTTCATCCATCAATATATTCATCTTTAAAGATATTAGTTATATATAATATTTGATTATTTTTTATCTCTACCACATTATTCCTGATTAATTTATTTTATGATAGATTTCATTTTATGTTTTCTCTTACCGAGAATATGAGTTCACCCATTATTATAATTTCCTTTCCCTAGGGTACCATGAAGTAAGCATTGTATGATTTAATGGATATAACAGAGGAAACAATAAAATTTTCACTTGAATTTTAAGGTTTATTTCATGTTTTTTAATTTCATGTGAAAATATTATATATATTTATATATATATATATATTTGGCCTCCTAATAATAAAATGCAATTTGATATTGGGTGATAAAATCACTTATATTTTTTACCAATGAAGAAAGGTAACTTCAGGATCCATATTTCAAGATTTGGATTTATTATAGAAATATTATCCTAGAGTAAGGTATTCTATGATTTATAGCTTCCTTAGAAGGATGAGGTTCAAAGGGGTAAAAGTGAAAATAATTTATACAAAAACTAAATTAAGGAAATTAATCTCATTGTAATTTTATCTATTGATTGTGTTGTTTTTAAAGGTAATTATAAGAGTTCTTGTATGTAATTTAATGATCTAATGAAAACTCAATTTTCAAATTTCCCTACTAGGAGATCTATGTTATTATCAAGGATGGAAATTATTTTACGAGGAAGGATTTACTTTTTTATCCCTGAAAATTTATAGAAGATATTTTTTGAATAATTCCAACACTGATTGATCTAAACTTGTATCAAATCCTATAAAGGATGTAATGAATCTATAAAACGATAAAAAATGAGAAAGTGTAAATTAGTGAGATTATATAATATTGATTGGAAGATTACTATAACTCACTACATATATAAATAATATTATATATATATATATATTGAGATTGTGTGTAAGATATACAATAGTTAAAAAGGAATAAAATTTAATAACTTCCGATGTATTACTAAAATATATCAATGGGGAATTGAGTTTTTTATTTTGTATATGAATTGATATCATGTGAGTCTGTCTAGATTAACTCATTTATACTAGGATGGTGACTATGATGATAGGAGGTCCACTTTATGTTGATTATTTCTTCGGGGATGAAGCACTATGAGTTGGAATTATAATTAATAGAACTTTATCACACTTATTACCATTAACAATTAATATATTTCATATAATAGTTATTTTACTTAAATAATACAGATAAAGTAAAATCTTGAGGGTTTGAGGGTGAAGATTAAATAAACCTTTTATAATTTTATGTGACAAACAAAGTTCTATTAACCTCTATAAAATATAATATACAACACTCATGTTATAAGAACATTAATATCATGTTTTACTTCATAAAATATAGGGATGATAATTTTGATATTAAACTATAATTTATTCCCACTAAAGATAAATTAGAAGATATATTCACCAAGGAAATTCCCCAAGACTTGTTTTGGATGGTTGATGACTTTATAAGGATCATTGAGGACTCAAAAAGAGTCTTCATTTTTTTGAATCATTTAAGTATGACCAAGACATCATACGATTCAGGTTAGATTTGAGGTATAGAATTAAAAATGGAAATACAATTATATATGGATGATTTAGGACTCTGTGAGACATTATAAGGATGGATTCCCTTTTCAAAAGATACATTTTTACTCTTTAATTGTAAATTGAAAAATTCATCACCAGTTTTTAGAGATTAGTCTATTGTCCATAAGGATTATTCCTTAAATTTAAATGATATAATAATGACTTTGTAAGGATCATGTAGTTAAAAAGGATAATTTCAAGTCATCATAAGGATCCTCAATTGGTGAAAAAAATTAATACTAGGTATTAAATTAGATGGTTATTTATTATTAATTAATTCCCATATATCATATATATTGTTTAAATTTGTGATCTAAGTCAATATTTTTTGATATTTAAATAGAGATTAATTTATAGGATTATGGGGTGAAATTATTAGTGATTTAAAATTAATATATTTTAAATTAAAATTTCAAGTATAAGCTATTATTATTCAGTAAATCATATTACAAATAAATATTATATTCTAGGATAAATGGGAGTTTTTATATTCAATTATGGAAATAATATTCACCCTCATTATGTGAATATAAAAAAATAGGAAGTGAAGATAAATGAATTATTCAAGAATTGAGTATACGAGACCCCTTATATTGTTGTGTTGAGGTACTATTGTATTAAAGAGATAGATAGAGTAGAATATTAACCAGTGTATACTACTATTTTGTTGTAATATGGGATTGAGGAAAACAATTCTAATGATGGGGATCTGATAGCTTGCATTTGAGGTAGAAGAAAAGACTGATGAAGAGAAAAAAATCATGGAATATTTAATGAATTGAGAAAGGTTGGTTTATCTGATCATGACTATAATATGTTGAAGATATTGAATAATTGAGTACATGCTATTTAGTATATTAATTAGGATCAATTAAGAAAATATTCATCATCTAAAATAGAAGAACCCATGGGAAGGAAGTGAAGTTTTTCATTCTATTATGAACTATTTTTTAACTAATAGTGAGATTATATGATATATGTGTGATTAAAGAAATAATAATTAAAGGTATACAGATGAAGGATGTATGAACGGATTGTAATAATTTCTATTGTAACATTGTTTTAATATACTAGATAATCTATTACATAGGTTGTATAAATACTTACAACAAGTATTTAGATCTCTCATTGATCGTAAATCATGTAAATTATATTTTAATGTGTTCTTTTATTCATTTCTTTCTTATGCTGCTAGAGATAAATTATATAAAAGTGTATAAAAACTTAAAATATATAAAATAATGATTATATATGAAAATAAATTGTAAAAAGGCACTATTGATTCAACCCATCCCCCACCATCTCATTGGTGAAAAATTCTCTTGAAATCTTCATGTTTAAATGAGTTCTTGACTTTTTGAAATTCTATGATTTTAGAAAGATGATTTGGCTATAAAAATTTTGTTTCCTTGGATTTCATATACAAAATTATTTCATGATTAAACTGTAGTACATATAACTATATCATAATAAATAGTAAATTGAATTTTTAAAATACACTAGAGTTGAGTATTATTTCAATCACATAATGTTATTTTGTCTCACTCTATAGAATTTATTACTATTCCACAAGACATTAACATAATTTATGTAATAAAATAGAGGATATACTATATTTTAAGTTCAAATAATCACCCCTTAGTGTCTAAAAATATAACATAAAGTTTTTTTACACTTTATATATTCTTCACAAGGAATGTTTTAGTTCTTAAGGTAAGATTATGTTTTTATATAATGAATAACGTTTTCTCACAATATTACTCATCATAGCATAAATATTTGATGATTTTATGGATTGTAGAATATTTTATTAAAGATTTTGTATAATTTTAAAGAATATTTGATCCATGTTTTTTGAATCTTAGTTTGATAAAATATTATATCATAATAGTATATGTTAATGAACATCTTTTGTATCCAAATTACTTAATTGTATTTTTTATCAATAAAAAAGGATGAAAATATGCATTGAGTAATAAATGGTTCCTAGAGGATTATTATGGATTCATGATCTTTCATTAGAATTCATGGTTGATAACTCAATATTATCCTTATATATAATGATTAATGAAACATACCCTAATTGATAGTGACATGTGTTAGTGATGTTTTAGGAAATCACATAGTTTAACATGATGAAATATTGAAGATTGATATGGAATGTGAATGTCATGCAAAAATATATCAATTTTAATGAATAATATTTTATATTTTTGATAAGACCGTTTAATATTTATATATAAATCTCAAAAATTTATTTTAAAATAATAATATTCTCAATATCATTCTTAACACGCAACACCAAGCTTTAAGCGAACTGTGGTATACTATAAAAATTTTATTTTTTAAAATGTGTTAGTTATAGCCTAGCAATTAAATTTAACGGTATGAATAATTATAACCACATAATGGAAAATCTATATTTAAAATTTTTAAATAATACAAATGTTTTTATTAATACATAATATATATGTACTCAATTTTTAGTAATGTCGTTTTATGATTCAAAAATATGTGTTATTCGAAAAAAAGTTATTTCATTTTGGGCATGGATATTATCATTAAATTATAACACTTTTATAAAAAATGGAAATTATTAATATTATTTTTTAATTCATCATGTAAATATTATCTTGGGGGATTTTTTATCAATTTTTCAAAGCTATATTTTTGTAGAGAATAGTAAAAAATTCCAATTTTTATAAATATTTCTTTTATTTTCATTAAATAATATAATCTAAAAGTAACATTCTATTTTTTATTTGGATTAAAAGAATAATTAGATCAATTTTATTTAAAATAACCTAAATAATTACATAGTACTAACATTATACTTTATTTAGGGATAATTTTTTTTTATTCTTAAAAAAAATTAAATTTTTTTCAGTGTTTTATGAATTATTAATAAAATTTATTTCACACACTAAAAGAAATTTAATCTAGCAAAATAGATTAAATATTTGTAATTAGAAGGTTTAAATTCTATAAATAGTTAAATTTATTTTTTTGTCATATTTAAGAGAAACCATGCTAACAGTTTATCACCATGGTAGTGGGTAAAACAAATTAATTATGGTTAAATATGTGGGATAAAGTTTCAAAATCAACCCAAATCTTGGGTTTATTTTATTTAATGAGATTTTTTTAACATATCCATCCTTAAATTCAAATATATTTAATTTTAGAGTCATTTTACATTGAAAATGACTTTTATATTATTTTATATTAAGAAAATTAAAAAATATCACTATTTTTATTTTAATATTTATAATTTATTTATATTGACATAAAAAAATTAATGAATGAATAGAAAAGTTTACTTAGAACATAAATAAATTATTTTTTATGGTGATTTATTTTTAATTTTTTGTGATGATTTAATTGCCTAAAACTCTTACAAAACAAAAATACGGTGATTGTAAAAGTAGTAGAAAAAGAAAAGTAAATCGTTTGAAAAATTATAAAAATAACATTTTTTAGGAAAAAAAATTGGTATTAAAAAAAATTCATAGATAATAATAATGTATAAATGATGGAAAACGTTATTCTATTATAATAACATTATTTCCATTATTTATTTGAAGTCAAATTAAATGAATAGTCCCAAAATAACTTTAATGATACTATATGAAAAACCCTATTTTATTACACGATCTCAAATTTAAAAAAATTGAAAGTGGACATGTGGGTTGGAGAATTGTATAAAAAGTCTTCCATGATCAATTTTTAATCATATTTTCACATAATAAGTAAATTTCATAAGCTTAAATTGTAAAAAATGTGTTTACACGGTTAACATTAAATAGGATTAATGGGGAGGACAAACCTAACTATAATCTTTAAAATGTAACTTAAAAATATATAATTTTTATTGGTTGATAGTATTTCAACTTTATTATGTCATTCCTTATAAATTATAGACATTTGGTTCCAATTTACATGATTATGATATATATTATTCTTAAAAATTTTAAGAAATTCCTAGTGTGTCATTTCCCTTATAAAAGAGAAACTATCCTCCCCTATTATTCAAAAAGTTTGATCCTTTTATCTTATCTAATACATAACCTAATACATTACTTTCTTCCTTCCATTCAACTTACAGCTTCTAGATTGTTTATTATTCAAATTTTAATGATGTTCCAGGAGTTTATTCTACAAGATCATTTTTATTGAGTATTATTGGTGTTTAAATTTACATTGAAGAAAATATATGATATTTTTATTTTAAACTCCATTTATATTCTTATTAATCAGTTGAATATATATTTTTTACCTCTTTCTTCATTTTCCTCTCCTTTTAACTTAATATGATCGAGATTTTTTTTTAATAAAAACCAAACTTATTTATTCTTTGGTCAATGAACTATCCCTTCCATGTCCATGTTTTCTAAAAATGTTTCAAGAATGTTATAATTTGAATTTATATAATTTATTAATTTTATTTTGAGATAAATTTATCTTTATTTACATATTTTTAGAAATAAATATTTTTAAAAATTCACCTATATCACTTTTTGAACTTCTTTAAAAAATGTAAAAAAAATTAATGTATATGTCCTGACCTCCCCTTCCCTCCATCACAACTAATATTTTAGATAAATCATACTTTACATGCTTCCATGGTTTTTTTAAAGAAATATTTTTCTTCGTATTCTGAAATATTTTAGACTATGTTATTTAAATATTAAAAGGGTATTTTTTTTAAAATAAATGTGGTAGTGATATTTTAAAATTATTTATATCTATGTCAATATCATTTAATGTTATTTTTCTTTACCGAGGATATGATGTAATGATATCATCCACCACATTTTATCAGATTTTTTATGATCATTTTTTACTAAGGAATGTAATGACATTCAGTATTCTAGATCATCCAATATGGATAATTATTGAATATTAAAGATTATTGATTAATTTGTATTGTTTATTACTATAATGAATTCATTTTAATTAGTAAGTGATGGATGAGGCCCATAATTAAATTTCCCCTTTATGAATCAATAAGTATCATGAGACAAACTAGCCTATGTATTTGTTGTACGTTTTCCCAATTATTTATGATGTCTTAGCATGAGGCCATGATGACAGGTCTATAATATCATTGAATATAGTCTTTAATATATGATTATAATGTTTGGAATTATGCATTCCATCATTATAAATCCATTTATTGGTATCCATGAGATTATGTATGTTCATATATTATCTATTGATATATTCCCCATTTATGACATTTGTTTTATAGAATATTTGACTATTGTTTATCCGTATAATATTATTTATTATTTATTTATTTTTGATATCTTATGTGGTACACATTCTCGTACGGAGCAACTAATCTCACCCTTTGTTATATTTTCCTTTACCTAGGATACCAAGAAGATAACTATGACTGATTTATGGGATATAGTAGAAGAAGTAATAAAGTTATCAGTCTAATTTAAATGTTTTATTTAATTTTTTTAAATGTAATTTTAGAATCGTGTATTTATCTACTCCCTTAATAAAATTAAACTATTTGATATTTTAGGATTTCTCCCTCTATATCTTATTCCAATGTATTAAGATAACCAATGTATTTAGGTTATTATATTTGAGGTGTTATAGTTGGTATCAAAGGATGTTTATTAGCACCCTTGGAAACTAGATTTAAGAAAACATAAATTAGAAAAAAAACAACTCTATTATAGATTATATGGATATTTATAAGTATAGATTAATATCATGAAAATTTCATAATGTTGAAATTAGGTTGTTTTCCTAGTAAAATATTCATTGTCTAGATACAAGAAGGTTGATATAGCTATGGCATAGATGCACTTAGGGGTAACAAATTTGAAAGTGGTGAATCAGTTATTAAGTCAATCATCACTGGTTCCTGATGAGTAGGCCTAATATTGCACACCATGTTAGTCCCTCATGTTGTATATTCATGGATTAATTAACATTTTCTTTGTGAATAATTATGATGAATGAGAGGTTGAGGCCTATAGAAACCTATAATATTACATAGTGATTTGGGATAAACCTAAAGTCCCATGGTTTGATAAGTATATGGTTGATCATCAGTTTAATGTTATAGGTACCCCTTTGAGGATTTATGTGAGGATATTTCAATATGATTAATGATATTATCATAAACATTTATGGGATTTAAAATATGGGGTTTATTATGTATTTTACTAATAAGGATATTTGATGAATAATTCTTTTGTATTTGTGGAAATATTTGTAAATGTATTGATAACCCTAAAGGTTAATAGGATCATTTTTTCTAATAATTATAGTTTATTACAATTTGGGAACATATGTTTCATCATATAGATAACCATGGGTTTGAAAATTCATTTGGTGACTCAGATATTAATGTTATTTTTGAACAAATAAATTATATTGGGAACATTATATTATTAAGTTAAACATAATATGATGAATGAAGGATGTGTTGATTTATGGATTCAAATATGTTTTTATTATGTTTTTATGGTGATTATGGTTATTTTGGGAAATTATTAACTGGTTTTAAAAGAATATATTACATGGTATTCATGTGTTTTTTATGTGACATTATGAGATATTTTATTTTTTTGTGGTTAAATGTTAAATTTGATCTTAGAAAAAACATGCGATCAAATATTATATATTCTTGGTTTCAAAATTTGGTCATTTATATTTTGGTCGAAACTTATTTTTAACTATTTATGGATCATTTTCAGTTGAACATTGGGTATTATTATTAACATTTTAGATGTTATTTTATTATTTCATCATATGAATATTTAACTATATTAGATAAATTTTTCCAGTCATTTTGGTTTTGATAAATATCTAGACATAGAAGTGATGTCTTTTCATTCTGTTATTAATATTAGGATCTAATAAAAGTTAATTTTAGTGATCTATGCATGTATAATTCATCTTAAATATTCATTTTTTGGAGTAAGAGATAATATAAAAGTATATGTTTATCAAATAACAACCAAAGTATTAAAATGTGTATATGAATTAGAAAGAAATAAAGTAAGTAAATTTTTTGATGTTCTATATAATGAAAGTAAAATAATACCTCTACTATATATAAAGGATTGTGGAATAAAAAATTATCCTTTTACCTATATTTTTTACGATTTGATAGTTTTCTTTATCCTTTAATGATTTACAGTTTTTTCTTCCATAACATTATCATGATTATGTTCTCTGTTACTCTATATAATTTATACATTGTTCTTCTTCTCCTCTATACACATATTTTGACTTTATTCTATTGTTTACCTTATTTGGGAACCCTATTGTTTTTTATTGTAGGTAATGTTTATGTTTCTCACTCCTCAAATTCAAAGGATGTTTTATTGTCCGTTTGTATGATTTTGGTTTTCAACAACGGTACTTAAAAATATTGAATATTTTATTAATGAGAAAAGAACTAAAAGGATGCAATTTATTTTTCAGGGATAATGTAGAACCCTGAAAATATAGTTTAGAACAATATTATGCTCAATAGATTTCTTGACACACAACGTCGAGCTTTAAATAAATTTTGATATACATGAAAAAAATATTATTTAAATGTAATAATTATAACTTTGTCATTAAATTTTAATGTATGACTATTAATATAAAAATTATCAAAAATATGTATGTTTATTTTAAATATTGATAATATATTTAATATTTCAAAATAAATAAGTACTCAATTCTCAGTAATGTCATTTTATGCTTCGAAATATGTTTTCATCAAAAAAAAATTTTTACTTTTTGTACACATATATTATAATTAATATTTTTAAATATTAAAAATAGTATTTGAAAAAAATAATACCATTTCTGAAATTATTATGTAAATACTTTCATTAGGTTATTTTTTTTCTAGAAATATTTATTTTCTAGTGAATAGTGAACAATATCAATTTTTGTAAAACATTCATTTATTTTAAAAAAATCTTGAATTATAAAAGTTCTTTTTTATTTTTTATATAATTTTAAATTAATTTAAGATCCATTTTATTGATCATAATAAAAAAAATCATATAAATCAAAATTATATTTTATTTTTTGTATAAGTTCATTTTTATACTTCAAAACACAATTTACTTCAAAAAACTAATTTTTATTGTGTTTTAGGAATTTATATTAAACATGATATATTAAAATAATATAAATTTATTCTTGAAATTTTGATTAAAAGTTTTTAACCAGTAGGGCCAACTTTTGAAATAGGTCAATTTCAATTTTAGCAATAATTAATAGTAACCATATTAAAAGTGTATCACCATAATAATGGGTAAAACATGTTAATTAAGGTCATAACTACAGGATAAGGTCTCAAAATCAATGAAACACTTGAATTTTTTTCATTATATGAGTTTAATTATTCTATATTCATAATATCATTGAATACGTTTCATTTTAGATCCATTTACCTTTGATAATGACACTTATAGTATTTTATGTTATGAAAATTACAAAATATCACTCTCATTAATTTAATATTTATAATATATTCTCATTGGGATAAAAAATGTATCAAATAAATCTAAAAGTTTATTTTTTATATAAATAGATTATTTTTATAATTTTGATTTATTTTAAAATTTTGGTTATATTATAATATCTGTAATCGCTCACTCAACGCTTATAGAGTGCTTGTGGAAACAGTAGAAATATAAATGTAAATCATTTAAAAAATAATAAAATTAATTTTTTTATTATTCCAATAATTTAATAGGTAATCATAAATTATAAATTATAGAAAATGTTTTTATATTTTAATTCCATTAATTTCTTGATTTCTTTGAAGTGAAATTAAATGAATAGTTCAAGAAGACTCTAATGATATTTTATGATAAACCATATATTATTAAAAAGATTAAAAATAAAAAATATAATTATGATCTTAAATGGTATTAAATGACATCCAGGTACCATTTTTGAGACATTTATCACCATATAATTAAATTCATGACCCTTAAAGGATAAAAAATGGCTTACCAAAGTTAAGGTTTAAAAGGCTTAATGAGGGGGTTAAAAAAATATAAGGATTAAAATGTAACTTAAACATTTATAAATTTTATTAGTTGAAGTTAAATAGCCCTTATCATGTCTAAAATTTAAAATTATGTCCATTTGGTTCCACTAAATATTATTATGATCTATATTATATATAAATATTTTAAGTAATTCCAAGTGTATTGTTTCCCTCACTTTTACAAGGGAACACCCTCCCTCCCTTATTCAGAAACTTTTTTCCTTCAATATCAACAAATACCTAAATTAATACCTTCCTTTATTCCTTTCCTTTATCCAATATCTAATGTTCTTCCACTAAGATCACCCTAAGAAGTCTTAATATGTAAGACAAAGGAGGATTTCCAAATAAGATATACAATTCTTAATGGAGTTCTTTATTTTTATCTATTATTATATATCCTTTAATTATGTAATAATTATGTTTATTTATTAAAATAAATATTTCTAATATAATAATATTTTATTATTTCCATGATTGGAATATTTCCATATACCCACGTTTTGAAACTGTGGGTATAGCCCATGAAACTGTGGGTATAGCCTATACCCATAGTTTCATGAATCGTGGGCTCCCAAGGCATCGAGGTAGCCCCTATGATATACCCACGGTTTAGGAAACTATGGGTATAGGTCTATTCCACTTTTTCACTCACCATTCCACTATTTCATTCACCTATACTCACGGTTTTAAAACTGTGGGTATAGATTCGACAAAAAAATGTGGTTGTAGGATTCGATCCCTGGAGGGATCATTTATTCATTTCGTGCCTAACAACTAGCCCATTTGTATTATTGGTATATAGATATATATTTAGTTATATATATTTATATAAATTGTGGCTATAGGTATAAAATCGTGGGAATAGGTGTTCCCATGAAAAAAAAATTATGCCCCCCAAATGTTTTTTCGTACCATAAGGTACGAAATCTATACCCAGAGTTTTGTAAAACGGTGGTTATAGGTCTTCAAAAAACAACCCTATGACCATGTTTTTTGTTAAATAATTGTTATATGTCTCGAAAAAACTAACCTATACCAACGGTTTTGAAAAAATCCGTGAGTATAGAGGAGCCTATACCAATGGGGTTCACAAAACTGTAGGTATAGGTTCCCATACAATACCTATACCCACAATTTTGGGAAAAATTGTGGGTATAGGTCCAGTTTTCAGTAGTGTTATATGGTATAACACTTAATCATCTCCATATCCATCCTATGGGAAATGAACACATCGCTCATGTGTATGTGTGGACTACCACCTCCATGAAGTGATGTGTATCATTTTTCATCACTACAACAAACGAATATTTATTATGTTGTATCTAATGAATATATATGATAGTAATGTAAAGACCCGAAAATCCCATGGATATTTTTTTAAAAAAATACATGGAAATTTTACGAGTCCGTAAAAATTTATGACACTGGATTCCAAGGATCGGTGTACCAGGAATCAATTTCTGAAGTTTTTCTCGGGTACGTTCAGTAAACGTGTGAGTTGGATTTTATAACTTTTGAACCGGTTCTAGGAATTGAAATCTAAGGGTACCGATGAACTCGCAGCTCCGGTATACTCTTAAGAATACTTTCACCTTGACGGGAGTTTGTCGGGAATAGAAGTTAGTTTTTGGATTTTTATAAAAAAATATTAAAATAAAGTGTACAACACTTTATTTTATTTTAAGCTGCCATGTTGAGTGTGTTGGTTAAAACCTCCACTTGGGAGTTGGAGGTGGGACCGCTACACCCTAACCTACCATGAGAGGTTATGGTGGTGGGGCCCACCTGAGCATAACCTCTTGTGAGAGGTTATGATGTGGGGACCACACGAGGATTAACCCCTATTAATGGAGGGGGATAAAACCTCCTCAACTCCCCATTAAATGGGGGGAAAACCCTTGACCTTACCCTTTAATTAAGATTGGGCCAATTCATAATTAAATTATTCCAACCTATTGTGGATTAATTGGAGGAGCCTACGTAATTAATCCTCCTTTTTGATTTTTTTTGTGCAAACTCCCCCAATTAACTGCGCCAATGTGTGTGAATTAATTAAGGGGAGCCTTTTAATTTCTTTCTCCATTTGAATTACGTTCCAACAATAAAATAATATGAAAACTATTATTATTATTTGGCTGGAATTCTCTTTTGGTGGAATGGAGGAAGAGGAGAGCTAGGGAGAACCATCCTCCCAATGAAAAAACGCGAAGAACGCTGACGACACTTTTTCCTCGGTCATCTACCCCGGACAGTTTCTGACATAGAGAAAATTCCCTCGTCATCACCGTCAACGAACCAACGAACGAGCTTGGATTGGGAGTGTGTGATGAACGCGGAAAATGACGATGGACTTCATCATCTTCCCGCAACTCCTTCAACGAACGTCGAGCGGCGAATCAAAGGTAGGGGTTTTATTCCAGTGTAATATCCTTTTCCTTTCCTATTATTTGGATTGGAAAGGAATCGATGTGTGGTTTTAAACAATTGAAGAACATCTCCCTTCTTCTTGTTGAGAAAATTGTTACCACCCTAAACGCGGAGGGTGTGGGCCAAACCAACATGGCCTGACCCCTCCGCCATTCTTGTTGTGTTGTTTCTTCGGATGAAGGACGAGGTGACGATGAAGGCAATGACAAAGTCTGCGCTACCCATGGCCTCAGAAAATCGCACCGCCCTCGCGGCGCACTGGTGCTCCCAGCTGAACACCACTGGCAGAGCAGCGCCCGACCCTCCTACCGAAAGCCTCCTGACGCCCTACCTGGCGCATGCCCCGGCTGAACCTACAGCATGCCCCGATGCTCTGTCTGGCCCCGCCGGCGCCCTTCTCATGCCTATGCGCGCTACCTGCACACTCCCTGATCCTCCCCCACGCACTGCATGTGCCCCTACATGCTGCATGCACCCCCTCACACTGCTCGGTGCCCCTGATCCCTGCACGGCGCACCCGCGGCCGGCCCGGCCACGCTGGCACCCTGCGCGGTGCCCTCGCACGCTTCCCACGCCCCTGCGTGCTTTCTGGTGCCCACACACACTGCTCGTGGTCCCCACAGCCTTCCCGGCCCTGCCGGTGCCCTGCCTGGTGCGCCCGCGCGCTACCCGCGCCCCCGCGCGCTGCCTCGCGCGCTACATGGAGCCCTCACGCCCTACCTAGCGCACCTGCGGCCTACCTGGAGTCCAGTCGGCCTGCCCTGCGCCCCTACGACCTGCCCGTGTCCTGCCCGCGCCCACGAGGCCTACCTGCTGGCCTCCCAGTCTGAGTTGCCTTGGACCACGCCCCATGCAGTGCTGGTCGAATCAGCCCCGACCTTCAAGTCGAGTCGCCTACGTGGAGACCTCCTGGATGACCCTCCCAACGAGCCATGTGAGACCCAGCGAGTCTGACTGGGTCGACTTAGACTAGGTTGACCCAGTCTGGGTTGGGCTGAGTGAGTCAGACCGGGTCAGGCCGGATTCGGGCCCACTACTGACCTCTTTCCATACTTTGCTCATATCTTTGGCACCGGACATCCATTTAACGAACCGTTAACAGCGCCGGTATTCTTCGAACGAAGCCGTCCCTTTGAGAATACACCATTGGAGTTTAGGGTCTATTTTAGTTATGGCCAGGTTGGAACATACACAAATCCAACTGGGCCCCCAGGGCTAAAAGGATAATAACTAATAGACCAGGTGTCCCATTGACGCGATGTCTGTTGCGTTGAGACCCCTATGACGTGGCGGACCTTTGAGATACTTCTTCGTGGAACTTTTCAACAGTTGTAGTATTTCCCATTAGCTCATAGAGGGGATCCTTCCGGTGATGAGCAGACAGAGTTCGTAGACCTAGAAGATGACATACCTGACGACTGCTTAATCGATTCGACTCGGTGTGATTTGACTAGCCTAGTGGGGAGAACCTATTAGTTGGTGGCAGTCCCAGGGCGGACGAGCACCTGGTGGTTGGCGGTAGACCCGTGGTACTCGAAAGGAGGAGTACCTCTGTAGGCTATTAGGGGGAGCACCTGGTAGTTGACGGTATACCCACAGCGGAGGAGTTCCTGGTAGTTGGCAGCAGACCCACAGTATTCGACCGGAGGATTACCTCAGTAGTCTAAGGTTAGTGAGAAGCACCTTGGTGTCGCGACACACCCACTATACTCGAAATAGGAGGAGTTCTCCAGCAACAGTGGTTTCGATAATAAAAATTTTGGTTTGAGCTGAGTTGATGACTTTTGTGTTTTCATCATTATTGAGATGGGTTACTAGATAACCTAGGTATATGTATGGGAATATACCTAAGTAATCGTTATCCGTTGATTTCATACTTTGTGGGTTATCCTTGTTGGATTTTGTGAGACCTTGAGGGTCTTGGGGTCTCTACTAAGTATCTTTATACTCACCCCTATAAGGGCTATGCCCGCACCTCGTTGTGTTGGTTGCAGATGACAGACAGCGTTGACTGAGGCAGAGATTAGCAGGACTGGATGGTACCCGGAGGTGGACCACTCGGCATGACGGTACACAGAGGAGACGAACAGATTTGGAGTGATGAGGAGGCCATCTATACCTACCCTTCAAGTAGGAACCCCGGAGGATGACCCAATAGATTCTTTACTTATCTTCAGTTGTACTTTCTTTTTAGTTGTACTTGTACTTTCATGATGGGCTTGTATTTCAATCCCCTTTTTACTTTCTAGAAATACTTTTTGTATGCAGGTTTACATAGTGTTTTACTTCCAGTTGTGTACTCTGATGTGTTTGTTTACAGTTATAAAGGCAATGTACTCTAATTTTAGGGATTTACGCCTTTGGTTCTAATCGCCAGTCACTGGCCTATTGAATGCGGGCTTGGGGTAGTCATGATACGGGCCCTGGGGGACAGGTCATGACAAATTGGTATCAAAGGAATCAGTTATACCATAGAAATTATGACTCTGGTTTTTCTTTTCTATGAATCAACAGTGTTAAGGGAACTAAGTGTGTTTTCAATTTAGGGAGTCCAGTGTTTGTGTTGCTGGTCGACGTATCCATACACCAGGACCCTAACTTCTGATTTCTAACTTTGTGCATGAAAACACTGATTGCATGTGGGTTTTCAAAAGTTTTCTTTAATTCATCTGAACCAAGTCAGCTCACAAGGTATAATGTTTTGACCGTGTCACATCTATTTCTTTCAGGATGCCTCCCTGCTAACGACCAGTTAGAGCCCTGAGTGTTTTACGCAGTGACAGCCCGCCGAGTGATGAGGCCTCAGTATAGGGCCCACTTCCAGTTGAGGCACCAGCAGGGGCACCAGTTGTACGACTACTCATTGGGCCACAGATTCCACCAGCCCCAGCAATAGATGATGTACGCTGCTTTAGCGCGTTTCATGATTTTCAGTGCCAGAGGCCACCCAGGTTCAGGGGAGAGATGGACCCGCTGGCAGCTGAGGATTGGCTGGAGGTTGTGATGAGAGTCTTCAGGCTAGTAGGGACACCAGCAGACTTCATTGCGATCCTTGAAGCGAGTCTCCTTTAGGAATCAGTAGGCAGATGGTGGAGCCTGATGCTCCAAGTACACGATGAGATGATGCTACTAGGGGCAGACTTCGAGAGCCTGTTTCATGCGGAGTTTGTCCTAGCCACCCTTTGAACGGTGCAGATACAGAATCTACTGCATCTACAGTCAGGTAGCAGGAAGGTGGCACAGTATTCAGTGAGGTTCACGGACCTCTCGCACTACTCCATAGATATGGTATGGGACCCTTTCTTCAAGGCCCGAACCATTGAGCAAGGACTCAGGTGGGAGATAAGAGCTCTGATGATATCACTTAGCATCCCGACACAGAAAGGGGTGCTAGAGAGAGCCCTCTTAGTAGATAGCTTCCTTGCTGAGCATTCTCTAGCAGCAAGACCCATCACTAGCCGACATGCAGTAGAGTCTTCTATAGTTGGCAGTAGACAGATGTCGCAGAGGTCCAACAGGACCAAACCTACAGGTGGCCAACTGCATGACACAGGATCGACTGTGTGGGGCACACTGATCAGAGACACACATGCCAGTAGCAGGAAGTGTTACTCATGCGGCGGGCATGGTCACATGGTTCATCACTATCCAACCCATTGTACTGATGATCATCATATAGTTGGGGGACCTCCCAGACAGAGGAAGATCTTCGATCGAGGTGATCCGCAGAGAGCAGGCAGACGTGGAAGAGGAGCTGGACTTGCAGCTAGTGATGGATGACGTTTCAAGGTGATACTGCCACCACCACCATGAGGTCCACCCTGGCCGTAGGGAGTAGGTGGACAGGGGAGATTTCAGCTCTAGGTAGCTGAGGCTTACAACCATGGTGCTCTGGAGATGATTCGAGGTATGATATGTGTCTACTCTTCCTTAGTTGCAGTTTATATAGACACAGGTGCCAGTCACTCCTTCATTGCCACTACCCTCGTTCGGAGCTCGGAGATTTCGAAGGAGCCATTGGTTCTATCCTTATGGATATAGACTCCTACGGGAGCTGAATCGACGATTACGCACTGGTGCCGTAAGTGGGAGCTTACTCTAGGAGGCGAGAGCTTCATCTGGGATCTCCAAGTAGTGGCGTCGAGGCTTTACGATGTCATCTTGGGTATGGACTGGTTATCTATAGTCCATGATCAGATAGAATTTATTAGGCAAAAAGTGTGGTGTGTCTGCACTGATTGGACCAAGTTCACCTTCACCGACGAGAAGGGAGCCTTTGCAGCACAGGAAGAACTTACTCGGAGGAGGGTGCAGTCGATCACTCATCAGTTGGCTTGACTTACCCTTGGAGCAGTTTATGTGGAGAGTCTGACTTATCCTATAGTGGTGGACCAGTACATATATGTTTTCCCTGATGATGTTCTAGGACTACCTCCATGTAGATAGGTGGACTTCTACATTGACCTGTACCCCGGGATGGCACCGATATCTACTCCAGCATATCGGATGGATCCTGCTGAGCTTCGTGAGATGCTGGTATAACTGGAGGACTTGCTGGGGAAGGGATTCATCTGGCCCATTATTTCTCCCTGGGTAGCCCCGATTCTATTCTCCAAGAAGTCGGATGGGAGCTTGAGGCTCTATGTTGACTACCGTCACCTAAACCAGGTGACTGTGAAGAACAATTACCCACTCCCGAGGTTTGATGACCTCTTTAATTAGCTAAAGGGAGCACGTTGGTTCTTGAATATAGACCTCAGATCAGGCTATGACCAGCTCATATATCAAGACGTGGATGTGAAGAAGATGGACTTCAGGTGACATTATGGCCACTACGAGTTCTTGGTTATGCCCTTTGGTGTAACCAACGCTCCAGAAGTGTTCATGGGACTCATGAAGAAGATCTTCCAGCCAAACCTAGATCACTTTGTCGTAGTCTTCATCAACGACATTCTGATCTACTCGACTACTGAGGAGGTGCATGCCTACCATTTGCAGGTAGTATTGGACACACTCTGAGAGCACAATCTTTATGGTAAGCTCTCGAAGTGCCAGTTTTGGATTCGAGAGGTTCACTTTCCTGGACATGTCATCTCAGAGGCTGGAGTTGTGGTGGATCCAGTGAAGATTAAGGCGGTACTTGCTTGGGAGACACCCAGGAGTGTGATGGAGGTACGGAGTTTCCTGGGTTTGGCTGGATACTACCGAAGGTTCGTTCCATACTTCTTTAGAGTTGTTTCACCACTATTAGCCTTGAAAAAGAAGGGGAAACCCTTCGTATGGTAGGAGAGATGCTAGTAGAGCTTTTTGGAGTTGAGGTAGTGGCTGACTAGTGCCCCCATGTTGAGGCTTCCAAAGGAGGGAGTAGGGTACAAAGTTCACTACGACGCATCGGGGACCAGACTTGGGTGAGTCCTGATGAGTGAGAAGTGATTGCATATGGTTCTTGGTAGCTGAGGCATCATGAGCAGAACTACGCTACCCATAACCTGGAGTTAGCAGCAGTGTTCTTCGCCTTGAAGATGTGGAAGCACTATCTAATGGGTGAACGTTCTACTGTGTACTGTAATCACAAGAGTTTCAGGTATATCTTCTCTCAAAAGGACCTGAAACTAAGACAACGGCGTTGGCTTGAGTTCCTCCAGGACTATGACTTCGAGATAGTCTATACTCTTGGAAAGGGGAACATTGTTGTCGATGCACTCAGCAGGAGGACTGGTATACGGTTTCTAGGCGAAGCGACAGATCAGCTAGCTGTTTTACAGAAATCCATTGTGGATAGAGATAGATAAGCATTCCTACAGTCTCTTACAATCACTCCCCCATTTATTCAGCGAGTCAGGGAGGCACAACATGGGGATGCTGACTGCGAGACATGAAGTGCTCAGATAT
This sequence comes from Viscum album, assembly GCA_963277665.1. Classification (NCBI taxonomy): domain Eukaryota; kingdom Viridiplantae; phylum Streptophyta; class Magnoliopsida; order Santalales; family Viscaceae; genus Viscum; species Viscum album. The sequence goes on along the minus strand of OY728136.1, from coordinate 625,699,384 downwards.
CCATAGGGTAGGCACCTGATGGATTTTCTGAAGGTGGGGAGCACGTCATCCTCTTTAGAGGATGTACTATGGTGCCAATGTCACTTATAGAGGAAGTTTTGAGGGAGTTCTACACATCCCCTATAGTGGTATATCCACGAGTGGAAAATATGTATCAGGACCTTCGACGACAGCACTGGTGGTCAGGTATGAATAAGGCAGTAGCGAAGTTTGTCTCACGATTCCTCACTTTTCAACAAGTGAAGGCGGAGCACGAGGTACCAGCAGGCTTGGTTCAGCCCTTAGAGGTCCCATAGTGGAAGTGGTATGGGATATCCATGGACTTCGTGACGGGTCTTCCATGTACATCTAGAAGTCATGATTCGATATGGGTGATTGTCGATCGACTGACCAAGTCGAACCACTTCCTACCGATCAGAGAGCAGGGTTCAGTAGAGAGTTTGAGATGCCTCTATGTTCATGAGATTGTGCATTTACATTTTATACCATTGACGATTGTCTCTGATCGTGACGCACGATTTACTTCCCGGCTATGAAAGGGGTTGCAGGAAGCTTTCGAGACACAGCTTCGCTTGAGCACCGCCTTCCATCCTCAGATAGATGGCCAGACTCAGAGGACCATCTAGACCCTCGAGGACATGCTCTGTGCATGTGTCCTTGACTTCAGACATAGCTGGGAAGATCACTTACCTTCGGTGGAGTTTTCAAACAACAACATTTATCACTCCACCATAGGGATGGAACCTTTCGAGGCGTTGTATGGGCGATCTTGAAGATCACCATTATGCTGGACAGACCTTGGGGAGTCAACACTGGTGGGACCAGAGATGGTGTGGGATACTGCGGAGAAGGTTCAGATCATCCAGGAGCAGATGAAGACTACACAGAGCAGGCAGAAGTTGTATGTTGATACGAGATGGAGACCTATAGAGTTCGAGGATAGCGACCATGTCTTTCTACAGGTCTCACCTCGATGAGGTATACAGAGATTTGGTTGAGGGGGAAATTAATCTCTAAGATTCATCGAATCTTTCCAGGTCCTCAGTAGAGTAGGCGAGGTGGCTTACCACTTATCTCTTCCACCTCAGTTCGCACCAGGTGCACGAAGTCTTCCACGTATCTTAGCTGAGAAGATACGTTCACGACCCTTCCCACATCATCGACCATGGAGAGATGGATGTCGACAATGGGGAGACCTTCACGGAGGTTCCAATGGAGGTTGAGGATCAACAGGAGCGGGTCGTACATGGATGTTCGATACCTCTGGTGCGCGTTCGCTGGCAGCACAGGAACCTCCATGAGAGCACATGGGAGCGGTAGGCTCAGATGTCTGCTCAGTACCCCCATGTGTTCTCTTAGTTCGAGTTGCAGCTTATGTGGATGTAAATCTCTGAGGTGGGGAGAATGTAAAGACCCAAAAATTCTGTGGAAATTGTTTTTAAATACATGGGAATTTTACGAGTCCGTAAAAATTTACGGCGCTTGATTCCGAGGCCCGGTGTGCCCAGAATTAATTTCTGAAGTTTTGTTCAGATACGTTCAGTAAACATGCGAGCGGGATTTTATAACTTTTGAACCGGTGCTCAGAATTTAAATCTGAGGGCACCGATGAACTTGTAGCACTGTTATACGCTTAAAAATACTTTCACCTCGACAGCAGTTGGTTGGTAATGGAAGTTAGTTTTTGGATTTTTATAAAAAAATAATAAAATAAAGTGTACAACACTTTATTTTATTATTTTAAGCTGCCATGTTGAGTGTGTTGGTTAAAACCTACACTTGGGAGTTGGAGGTGGGACTGCCACACCCTAACCTCCCATGAGAGGTTATGGTGGTGGGGCCTACCCGAGCATAACCTCCTGTGAAAGGTGATGATGTGGGGACCACACGAGGTTTAACCCCATTATTAATGGAGGAGAATAAAGCCTCATCAACTCCCCATTAAATGGGGGAAAAACCCTTGACCTTCCCCTTTAATTAGTATTGGGAAAAGGCATAATTAAATTATTCCAACCTCTCATGGATTAATTGGAGGAGCCTATATAATTAATCCCCCTTTCTGAATTTTTTTGTACCAACTCCCCTGATTAATTGCGCTAATGTGTGTGAATTAATTAAGGAGAACCTCTTAATTTATTTCTCCATTTTAATTATGTGCCGACAATAAAATAATAGAAAACCTATTATTATTATTCGGTTGGAATTCTCTTTTGGTGGAATGGAGGAAGAGGAGAGCTTGGGAGAACCATCCTCCCAACGAAGAACACGAAAAACGCCGGTGATGCTTCTTCCTCGGTCATCTACCCTGGACACTTTCTGACGTAGAGATACTTCCCTCCTCATCCTCGTCAACGAACCAATGCACGAGCTTGGATTGGGAGTGTGTGATGAATGCGGATAACAACAAATGACTTCATCTTCTTCCCACAACTCGGTCAATGAACATAGAGCGACGAATCAAAGGTAGGGTTTTATTATAGTGTAATATCCTTTTCTTTTCCTCTTCTTCGGATTGGAAATGAATTGATGCGTGGTTTTAAACAATTGAAGAACATCTCCCTTATTCTTTTTGAGACAATTGTTACCACCCTAAATGCGGAGGGTGCGGGCCAAACCAACATGGCCCGACTCCTCCGTCGTTCATGTTGTGTTGTTTCTTCGGAAGAACGACGAGGCAACAATGATGGTGACGACAAAGGTTGCGCTACCCGAGGCCTCCGCAAATCATGCCACTCAAACGGTGCACCGGTGCTCCCAGCCGCACATCGTTGGACGAGCGGCGCCCGACCCACCTACCCGCGGCCTACCGACACCTTGCCCAGCGCACGCCCTGGCCGGACCTTCGTCCTGCCCTGGCGCCCTGCCCGGCCCCGCCGGCGCCCTGCCCGCGCCCCCGCGCGCTGCCCAGTGTGATCTCTGGCACCCCTGTGCCCTGCCTGGCGCACCCACGGCCTTCTCGGCCTCATCAGCGCTCTGCCCGGCACCCCCGCACACTGCCCGCGCCCCTGTGCGCTGCCCCGCGCGCTGCCTGGCTTCCCCACGCACTGCCCGGCACCCACCCGTGCTACTCGCGCACCCCCATAGCCTTACCATCCATGTCAGCACCATGCTCGGTGCCCCCGCACACTGATCGCACCCTCGTGTGTTGCCCCGTGCGCTACCTGGCACCCCTGTGCCCTGCCCGGCACACCCGCGGCCTCCCGGCGTCCAGCCCGCCTGCCTGGCACCCCCACGACCTACCTGCTGGCCTCCCGACCGACCGAACTTCTGGGCCGAGTCAATCCGGGCCATGCCCCATGCGGCGCTAGCAGAACCAGCACCGGCCTTCGGGTCGAGTCACCTACATGGCGACCTCCGGAACGAACCGCCCCCACAGTCCGCTGGACCGGGCCCAGCAGACTGGGCCAAAACATAGCGGGATGACCCACCCAAAGAGCCGGGTCAGACCCAGTGAGTCGGATCTGGTCGACCCAGACCAGGTTGACCCAGTCTCGGTTGGTCCGAGTCGGTCCGACCCGGTCGGACCAGACTCGGGCCCACCACTGACCCCTTTCCTTACTTTGGCCATATCTTTGCCACCGGACGTCCATTTGACGAAACGTCAGCGGCGCCAGTATTCTTGGAACGAAGCAATCAATTTGAGAATACCCCACTAGACTTGGGGGTATATTTGAGTTACGGTCAGGTTGGATCGTACACAAATCCAACCAGGACCTAGGACTAAAAGGCTAATAACTAACAGAACAAGTGTCTGATTGAGGAAACATCTGTTGCGTTGAGACCCCTATGACACAGCAGACCTTTGATATACTTCTTCATGGCACTTTGTGATAGTTTCATTATTTCCCAATAGCTCATGGAGAGGATCATTTTGGTGATGAGTAGACAGAGTGTGAAGACCTAGTAGCTGACATACCTGATGACTGCTAGACCGATTCGACTCAGAGTGGTTCGACGAGCCTAGTGGGGAGCTCCTGGTAGTTGGTAGAAGACCCATGGAGGAGGAGTGCCTGGTAGTTGGTGGCAGACCCGCGGTACTCCACAGGAGGAGTACCTCTGCAGGCTATTAGGGGGAGTGCCTGGTAGTTGGCGGCAGACCCACAATGGAGGAGCGCCTTGTAGTTGGCAGCAGACCTGTGATACTCGACAGGAGGAGCACCTCAGCAGTCTAAGGTTAGTGAGAAGCTCCTTGGTGCTGCGACAGGCCCACTGTACTCAACAGAGGATGAGTTCTCCAGTAGTTATGGTTTCGATAATAAAAATCCTAGTTTGAGCTGAGTAAATGACTTTTGTGTTTTCCTCATGATTGAGATGGGTTACTAGATAACTTAGGTATATGTATGGGCATATAACTATGTAATGGTTATCTATTGATTTCATACATTGTGGTTTATCCTTGTTGGATTTTGTGATACCTTAAGGGTCTCGGGGTCCCTACTAAGTATCGTTATACTCACCCTTGCACGGGCTATACCAACACCTCGTTGTGTTGGTTGCAGATGACGGACATCGCTGACTGAGGCAGAGAGTAGCAGGACTGGATGGTACCCAGAGGTGGACCACTCAGTGTGATGGTACACAGAGGAGATGGATGGATGTGGAGTGCTGAGGAGTCCATCTGTACCTACCCTTCATGTAGGAACCCCAGAGGAAGACCCAGTAGATACTTTACTTTTCTTCAGTTGTACTTTCTTTTCAGTTGTACTTGTACTTTCCTGTTGGGTATATTTTTTCGGCCCCTTTTTTACTTTCTAGCACTTATTTTTGTATGCAGTTTTACTTAGTGTTTTGCTTCTAGTTGTGTACTCTGAAGTGTTTGTTTACAGTTATAAACTCAATGCCTTCCCAGTTTAGGGATTTATGCCTTTGGTGCTAGTGGCCAGCCCCTGGCATATGGAAGGCAAGCTTGGGGTAGTCACGATACGGACCTCGGGGGACATGTCATGACAAGTAATGACCTAATTATGACTCTAGAATGATAATATGTTACTTACCTTCTTACCCTTCCGCCCATAAATAAATGATAATGCTGCTCATGGGTATATGTGGACTACCACCTCCATGAAGTGATGTGATTTCCCTTTCATGTATTCCATTCATAGATGATGATAAAAAATTATTTAATTTCTGAATCTTAAAATTATTTAATTATTAATGTGTTTTAAATGATGCAACTATTAAAACTTTAACCATTCTCCACCTACAGAAGTTGTTCGGTGATTATTAATTGAACATCTTCAAAACTTCTAACATGAACTTTAATGATTTAATAAATATATAAGTAAATAATAAATTAAATTAAAGGGATAATAATAAGGTAATAAAATTTTAAATAGTTCTTAATAATTTATAAAATTATTATAAATTTACTATATAGAAGTTAAGTGGGTATGTGGCGAGTGGGACTTGATGTAAGGTGTTTTATAAATCAATTTATTTCCATTGGGTTATATTTCTCCTTCATTATCTATGTTATTCCCTGATTATGTTCATAATAAACTATAATTATTTTATACTTTCTTCCTATTTTATGTTAATTTATATTTGCTAAAAAAAATCAGTTAATTCATTAATTCTCAATTCAGTGTTACGATATTTGTAATGATTTCTCATCTCGCTTTTATTTCGGTGAGACATATTACATATTCACCTATTATTTATTTTGTGTAGTTTTTATACTACCCCTTTCCTAATTTATATCATGAATCCAATTATTTTCATGTTATTTAAAGTTTCATTTGATGTTATTTATTTCAAGTGGTTTATGATTCAAATGTTTTCAAAGTGGTAAGGGTTCATTCTACTATCTCATTTTTTATTCAAGGTCATTTATGTTTAAAATTATATTGAAGTTAATTATAAGATATTTATCTCTTTAACTCAATATATTTTCTTATTCACTATTTTTATATGGTGTATACATGTTCTCCTTTCATTTTCATCTTTTTGGTGGCTAACTAAATGAGGATAATATTATTTATGAAAATTAAACCTTATTTCCACTTTGGTTGATTAACTATTTCTTCAACATCCGTGATTTTTAAATAATTTTCAATAATACTCTTGTTTAAATTTATATGACTTATTAAGGTCATTTTCAACTATATTAGACTTTTTTACAACGGTTTAAAATGTAATTTTCTAAATATTCATATATTGTATGTTTTGACTTTATTTATAAAGTAGAAAAGGAATGTTTTTTACATATAAAGCTTGACCACATCTTCCTGCCATCTTGAATACTATTTTATTTAAATATTTTTTTAAATATTTCCATGGTTATTTTCCCAAAAATATTTTTCCCTAATGTTTGAGATATATTTAGATTTTAAATACATGATTTCAAAATGAAAAAGGTATTTTCATCAAGAAATATTCTGGTGATATGTTAAAATTATTTTCATTAATTCCAACATCCTTTCATGAATCTTATAATTTTATAATTATGTAAAATAATTATATTATCCACCATATTTATTTGGGTGGATTCTGATCATTTTGATTGGGAATGTATTGGAATTTTTTCAGTTATTCTAATATGGATAGTTATTGATTATTAAGTCATATGATTAAATTAAATTGTTTATTAATATGAATAATTAATTTGACATATTAATTTGTGGATGGGTCCTGAAATTAAATAGCACCTAAATGCATTAGTAGGTACCATGAGAAAATATAACCTTAGTATTTCGTGCATTTCATCCCAATTATTTAAAATTTCTTAGCATAAGGCTTTGACAATATTATTAGATGTCCAACAGTATACAATCCATTGTTATGAAACTAGTTATTATTTTACTCATGATTATTTATATTCATATGTTATCCATGAATATATTCCCCTTTTATTATATTACTTATAATGTCTCGGATTTTCTATATATTATTTTTAAATATTATATGGAATTTTTACGAGACAAGGCTTTGTGAAGGAGTGTGATTCTGAGGCCCGAGGTGCCCAGAATAAATATTTTAGATAATTTAAACTCTAAATAAAATAGATGAGCGGTTTTCCTAAAAACGTGAAATAAATATTAAATGGGTTCCCAGATCAGAAAATAGATGGAACGGTTGCGTTCAGAGTAGTTTTAACTTAGGCGGGGCAGGGCCTAACATCGACCGGCGGGGGTCAGCTACGAATGTTAATTTTTTTCACATTTTAATGGAAATAAAATAAATAAATAATTTATTTTATTTTAAATTTTTTTTTTGATAAAACGACCTAGTTTTAACAATTTAAATACCTGCTTAGGGATAGTTCATAGGGTTAGCTGCAAAACCCTATGAATTGACGACCATCGTTGGAGCTGTGGAGGACAACCCATTGGCGGACGACGTCAGAGAAATCAATTGATGCACCTCCTAATTCGATGAACCACGCTAATGAGAATGATGTGGATATCTTCCTCAAATATAATCGAGATAGGGGTTTTTTATTTTGATTTGTGTTTCCCCATTCTTCAATTAAACGATGAACGCATATCAACCCATGAATAGGTTGATCCGCATATCCTGCGTTCTTGTGGGAGGGTGTTTATTTTTGTTTCGTTTTTATATTTTGATTCTAGGAATTAATTCATGATGATTATAATAGTTTTTCTTATTTTCCATTTTAAACTTACTAACGGGAGCAGATCGATGTCGTGACGAACAACTGAGGAGGTTTGTTCCTACTTTTTATTACTGAATTTCTTCTCTCCCCACCCCGCATTTTCCACGCTCTTCATGGGGCGATAAACAATGGATCGTTGAAAATCCTTTTCGCAATGCAACAATACCAAAATAGAGATTGAAAATCACGACGACCTACCAGAGGTTCGACGGATATGGTGGACGTAAAATCATCTCGGATAAAGGACGATCATTCAGCGAGTGTTCTTCGTGTGGGTTGATCGAAACTTTTTTTTGGGGCCGATCTGAGGTCCAAAAACAATGGAAACAACTTTTTGGAGTCAGGGAGAAATCAAAACTAGAGTTTCACGATAACCGAATAACTAGATCGTCAGATCGATGGTCCACACAGGCACGGGAGAAAGAACAGCACGTTCTAGAAATTTCCAAAGAACACGGTGTGTTCTTCTAAGAACACATCATGTAGGACTGGAATAGAGATGGCTAGGGTTTCTGTGCTTCACCCGACGAAGAAAAAGGCGTTCCTCTGGGGAGACATAGCGTGTGGACCCCACCTTATGGTGGCTGGAGTTCCAGGAGAAAGGAAGCACTAACACGGTGTGTGACCATCGTCACACGACTTGGGGGGTCCTTACATGGACTTGGTGTGTACATCATATGATACACAGACAGAAGGTGGAGTAAATGAAATGTACTACACCACACAGCTAGACACGACCAGGTACATGGACTACCCCATGTACCGGTACATGGTCTTGGACACACTGGTTGATGCTGTGTATGGGCACATGGCCAGCGTACATGAAGACTTCCCCAGATAGTGTAACATGGCATGTCGTTATCATACACTCTGGGTATACCTTATTCTACATGGAAATATTTACGACATAAGTCATTGTAAAAAGGTAGTACATGGGGTCAGAGGACACAGTGTGTGACCCTTATACATGTTGTGTACTTATCATTACTTGGATTGATCCTCTTGTCCACCATTCCTTGGATAGGGTTCATTTGGGTTAGTGATCTCTTGCTCATTTCCTTGAAGGTCAGGTATCGTTTCCATCTATAGTAGTATAATACCTTCAGAGGAATTTTTGAGATAGAGTCAAGTATCCCTCCAAGAGGCCTGAAGTGAGATCCTCTATCCATTATTGACCCTAGGTAGAGTTAGGTATCGACGTGACCAATCCTATAGGACGCCAATCCTCTACTTAGAAAATAGAATCTGGATGAGTTGTGGTATCTTCCAAGGACCTGGAAGTGATCCTCATCCATGTATCATGATATTTCCCACTCAAGAGTGTGTTCTCCCATAATGGTGTATTTTTTCTCTCTTTAGAACTATTAGTGCATCAATCCCTCTCATCAATTTTACAGATGAACAACACTTCTCAAATGGATGTCATCAAATCTATTAGTCTCATGGAGTGAGTTATCTCAGAAGAGTGCTTTGTTGAATCATCAAACAGAATACCAAGCATTGTTATGTAGTCATTTTGACTTGTCTCTAGATTACTGGTCTGGGTTTCGACTATATCTGTATGTGTTTCTCTCTCTATATATTCAGTAGATATATTCTGTGTAGAGATGAATGTGCCTTTACTTTGTGTATTGCTTTACTATTTTTCGGGTCCCCTACTTGGTATTGCTATATTCACCCATGCATAGGATTTTCCCACAAGTGTCATGTCTTGTGTAGATGAGCGGACTTCAGAAGGATTCCAGGGCGGACCAAGACCAGATCAAGCTTTCTGGGTTCCTTACAGGCTAAGTTGTTCTTTAGGATATGAGTAGAAATCATAGTACCTTCTTTTACTTACATGTTGGACTTTGTAGTTTGCAGACTCTTTCTTTTGTTGGGCTTGTATTCTGACCCAGTTTACTTTCCACACTTACATTTCGTTGTACTCTGTTTTTCGGGTTCATTTGTATGCGTGCATTTTGTTCCTTAGTGGATTTTAATTTTCATTATTTTTGGGCTAGGAGATGTGTTAATTTGTACAAGTACTTAGGAAATTCCTCCCATGTTAGTGATATTCCTACTCAGTGCTAGTCACCATCCCCTGGCCTATTGGATGTGGGATTGTGGAGTCTTGGGGCGGGCCTCACTGGGATAGGTTGTGACAGAGTGGTATCAGAGGAGTGGGTTCTACCTTAGGACCAAGAGTCTGTGAGATTGGTTTAGGGAAACAGTGTCAAGTGTTTCGAGATTGGTTTTCAGGCCAGAGACTCCAGTTTTGGTGCGGGAAGCCGATATTTCCAAACACCAGGACATTTATAACCTTATTTTCAACTCGGTGCATGAAAACACAAGTTTTAGGGGGAGAAAATAATGGTACATACATCATATAGGAATGTGTTGTGTTTTCCATGTCCTTTTCTGTCATCTATCTAGATGTACTCATTGACCATGATACATCTTGTGTCTTTATAGGATTCTTCAATGACGCATACCTACTATGATTCAACATCTCAATCATGAGGATAACCCCTCATTGATGAGGATTCGATACAGGGACAAGTTCCCCATGTGCTACCTCTATGTGGTGAACCTTCTATACCACCTCCAGTGGAGAAGCACGTGGTACCTGCAGTTTCAACAGACGAGGAGCACAGGTTGTGCGTGCTCTATGAGTTTCAGAGATAGAGACCCCTCATGTTCTGAGGTTAACTTGACCCTCAGGTAGATAAGTACTGTCTTGAAGTGTTAATTAGATTTTCCCATCTATTTAGGACACCAGTAGACTAAATGGTGATCCTAGGAGCGAGCCTTCTTCATGGTTCAGTGGAACGCTGGTGGATTTTGACCACACAGACCCATGATGAGGATACTCTTTCATGGATGGAGTTTGAGAGACTCTTTAGGGAGTAGTTCTCTCTGGTTATGCTGAGAGAATTGTGTATCCAGGAGCTTCTTCAGCTCTAGTAGGTAATTTTAATGGTGGGTGACTATTCATTGAGGTTCACCATCCTCTCCAGGTACTCAATGGATATGTTCATCACTTCAGAGCTCCGACCTTTGAGATAGGTCCACGGAGGGACATCCGAGCTATCGTCATGCCTCTATTCATTTTGACTTATGATGTATTTCTCAATAGGGCCTTGGTGATCGAGAGCTTCATAGAGGAATAGAGATAGCCAATGTCAATCAGCAGCAGGTAGACAGGTGCGGAGACCTCGGCAACAGGGATTCCACTACAGGCATAGGGTTTAGGATGTGGGATACATCCCAAGAGAAACCAAGACATGGGATTGATGGCCCAAGTCTCTCAGGATAGATCCAGTCATCATAGGGAGATGCGATGCTACTCATGCGATAGTAGAGGACATATTTCTAGAGACTGTCCAACCCATCAAGCTGTTGGGAGGGATTTGATGGATGGACCACCAATGTAGAGGCAGATAGTGTAGAAGGCAGACCCTCTAGGCAGCGGACATGGCTGAGGGGTAGGGAGAGCTATAGGTGGTGTTAGCCGCTTCCACCACCATCCCCAGGAGGTCTCCACCTGGCTAATAGATTTGGGGAATAAGGGAGGAGATAACTACATGTGTTCGAGGCATACGACCCAAGGACTCCAGGGATCATTAGAGGTACGATATATGTCTTCTCTACCTTAGTTTTCATACTTATAGACATAGGTTCTAGTCATTCCTTCCTCACCACTTGTCTTTTCTGAAACCTTGAGATTCCGGTAGAGTAGTTTACTCAACCCTTACGCATAGAGAAACCTATGGGAGGAGACTTGATGATCATGCATCTTTGAAAACAATGTGATATTTTCCTTGGAGGTGAGATTTTTGGTTGGAATGTCTTGGTTGTAGCATTGAGGCCTTGAAACATCATTCTCGATATGGATTACCTATCTTTGGTCCATGACCATATTGACTACATTAGGTGAAGAGTGCGGTGTGTCCTCAGTGATGGAAAAAGGTTTTCCTTTGATGGTGAATGGGAAACCCAGGTAGCATGGAATGGGATCATTCATAGGAGGGTACAGCTGATCACTCATGAGTTGGCTAGCCTTACCCTCATAGTAGTAGATGTTGTGAGATTTCAGTTCCCAATAGTAGTAGTGGATTACTAGGATGTCTTTCCAAAAGAGGTTCTAGAATTACCTCTCTATCGGGATATCAACTTCTTCCTTGACTTAAACCTCAGGTCAACACCGATATCCTAATTAGTATATCGGATGGCTCCCACAGAGATTTGTGAGATGAGGGTGCAGTTGGAGGATTTTTAGAGTAAGGGCTTCGTAAGACCTAGATGTTTCTCCCTCGGTAGCCCCAGTATTTTCAAAGAAGGCAGACGAGAGTTTGAGTTTGTGCATGGATTACTGTCACCTAAATTTGGTAACAATGAAGAATAGGTATCCAGTTTTGAGGATAGACAACCTATTTGATCATCTAAGAGGGTCATAGTGGTTTTTGAAGGTTGAAATTCAATTTAGTTACCACTAGTTATGAGTACGAGATGAGGATATACCGAATATTGATTTCAGATGCCACTACAGTCACTACAAGTACTTGGTGATTCCTTTCGGCTTGAAAAATTCCCCTATAGTGTTCATGGGACTTATGAACCGGATCTTCCAACCATACTTATATTGTTTCGTAGTGGTCTTCATCAAAGACATCGGTGTGTACTCAGAATCATAGGAGGAGCATGAAATACACCTTCAGATGGTTCTAGACGTACTCCACAAGCACTAACTTTATGGGAATCTCTCCAAGTTCTAGTTATGGATACAGGATTTCCACCTTCTAGGACATGTTATCTTAGTAGAGGGAGTTGAAATGAACCCATCAAAGGCCAAGTATTTTTTTATAATTGGATCTACCCTGGAGTGTGACATAGGTGCAGAGCTTCCTTGGTCTAGCAGGATACTGCTTAAGATTTATCCCAAATTTCTCTTGGATATCAGCATTGATGACAGCCTTGACCCATAAGGTTCATCCTTTTGTATGGACAGAGAAGTTCTAGAAGGTTTTCCCGCAATTGAGTTAGTGTTTGATGAGTTCACCGATATTGAGATTTCTAGAAGAGGGTGTCATGTACATAGTTTTCTGCAACCCATCAGGGACCAAGCTTGGCTATGCCCAGATGCAGAGACAGGTGGTGAGTTCTTATGGTTTTCAATATCTAAGCTCACACGAGCAGAACTACATGACCCATGATCTTGAATTAGAAGTTGTAGTCTTCGCTTAGAAGATGTGGCGAAACTACCTGATAAGAGAACAATTTATCGTCTACTTTGACCACAACTGGATCACGTACATATTATAACAAAAGGATATGAATCTGAGGTAAATGTGATGGATAGAGTTCCTCCGAGATTATGACTTTGAGATCTTCTATATTCCTATAAAGGTGACGTTTGTGGAATATACTCTTAGTATGAGATCAAGTTCACAGCTGTTGAGGGAGGTGTCGGATTAGTTGTCCTCACTAAAATTATCCTTCGTGGATGGATATGATGCAGCTTATCTCTAGTTGATGTTTGTCACCCCTCCACTCTTACAATGAGCTAGGAAGGCATAGTTAGGGGATGTCAACTACGAGACTTTACGTGCTCAGTTATCCATATGAAATGCTCCTGATGGATATTTGCAAGGTGGGGACCACGTAGTCCTTTTAGGGGGATGCACAGTTGTACCAATGGCATTGCGGGAGGACGTTCTGAGGGAGTTTCATACACCCCCCTTTGTGGTGCATCTTTGAGTAGAAAAAATGTAACAAGATCTTCGTCATCAGTTCTGGTGGATAGGTATGAAGAAGGCAGTAGTAGAGTTCATTTCTCAATTCCTTACATGCCAGCAGGTGAAGGATGAGCACCAGGTTCTAGTAGGGTTATCTCACCCCTAGAAGTGTCATAGTGGAATCAGGATGGAATATCGATGTACTTTGTGACGGTATTACCATAGACATACAAGAGAAACCATTCCATCTAGGTGATCATTGACAGACTCACCAAGTCGGCCTACTTCATAGCTATCAAACAGCATAGTTCTGTAGAGAGATTGGGATGCCTCTAAGTTCAAGAGACAGTTTAGCTTCATGGCTTCCCTTCGACGATAGTCTTAGATCGGGATGCTCATTTCACATCCCGGTTGTGGAAGGGATTGCAAGAGGATTTTGGGACTCAGCTATGGTTGAGAAGGCGTTCCATCCCCAGACTGATGGTCATATAGATAGGACCATTCAGGTTTTGGACGATATGTTGAGGGCCTATATCTTGTATTTTGGTCGCAGTTGAGCAGACCACCTACCACTGGTGGAGTCCACGTACAACAATAGCTACCACTCCACCATCGTTATGGAACCATTCAAGGCCTTACATGGGCAACCCTTCCAGTCACTACTTTGATGGACATACCCTAGAGAGATAGTACTAATGGGTCAATAGTTGGTGGGAGCTACCACCGGGAAGGGGAAGGTAATATAGGAGTGGATTAAGATTGCACAGAGATGGAAAAAGTCTTATACTGACAGATCATGGAGACCTCTAGAAATTGAGGAGGTGGCCATATCTTCCTTTGGGTATCACCTCGATGAGGGTTGCAAAGATTTGGATGGGGTGGAAAGTTGTCCTGAAGGTTCATCGGCCCTTTTCAGATACTACGTAGAGTTGGTGAGGTGGAATACCTTTTAGCTCTACCGCCACAGTTGCACTGGGTAAATGATGTATTCAATGTGTTACAGATGAGGAGGTACGTGCATGAAACATTACATGTCAACAACTGGGGTGAGCTGTACATTGAGGATTGAGTGACCTTAATAGAGTAACCAGTGGAGGTCGAGGACTGGTAGGAGAGGATCCTTCGTGGACAAGTGATCCCCTTGGTTTTTGTCCGGTGTCAGCATGGGAATATTCAATAGAGCACGTGGCAGTAAGAGGTTAAGATTCGTGCCTAGTACCCTCAACTTTTTGAGTATCCCCCCTTTGCTTTGGCTTTCCAGGATGTAAATTCCTAAGGTGGGGAGAATGAAATGTCTCATATTTTCCATATATTATTTTTAAATATTATATGGAATTATTACGAGACCATTATTTGTGATGGAATGAAATTTCAAGGCCTAGGGTGCTTGGAATAAATGTTTGAAATAATTTAAAGTCTAAATAGTGCACGTGAGCGGTTTTCTAGAAAAAGTGAAATAACTTTTAAATAGGTTTCCAGATCAGAAATATGAGGGCACCGTTGGGTTCATATTAGCAAATTTACCTTAGGTAGAGCCTAACATCGACCGACGCGGGTTAGCTAAAAAATTTAATTTTTGGACGTTTTAAAGAAAATAAAATAAATTATTTATTTATTTTATTTTAAAATTTTTAATGACGCAATGACCTAGTTTTCAATTTTTAAATACCTACTTATGGAAAGTTCACTGGGTTATCCACATAACCATGCGAATTAAAAAATGTCGTTGGAGCTGTGGTGGATAACAGGTTGGCGGATGATGTCAGAGCAATTGATCGATGCACCTCAGAATTCAATGAACCTCACCAACAAGAATGACATCGCAATCGTACTCAAATCAAATCAAGGTAGGGGTTTGTTATTTCAATATTTATTTCCTCGTTATTTGATTAAATGATTAATTCAGATCAACCAATGAACATGTTGAACCACATATCACGCTTTCTTATAAGAGGGTGTTTATTTTTGTGTCCTTTCAAGATTTTGATTATGGTAATTAATTCATGATTATTACAATAGTTGTTTTTGATTCATCCTATTAAACCTACTAATAGGAGCAGATCGACACCGTGACGAATGATAGTGGAGGTTCATTCCTCTTTTTTATTATTGAATTTCTTCTCTCCCCACCCTGAATTCTTCACAGGGGTATGAAAAATGGATTGTTGTGAATCTGTTTCACAGCATAAAGATCCAAAACTGAAGATCGAACATCGTGATGACCTAGCTGAGGTGCGACGACGATGGTGGACAATGACTCGACACAGATCGAGGAGGATCGTTCTTTGAGAATTCTTCATGTGGGTGGATCGAAACTTGTTTTCGGGACCAGTCGGAGGTCTGAAAACAAATGGAACAACTTTCCAGCATCGGGGAGACCTCAAACCTGGAGTTTTGCAATGATCAGAAGTCCATATCGACAGATCGATGATCCACACAGGTGTAGGAGGAAGAACAACACATTTTAGAAATTTCTGAAGAACATGGTGTGTTCTACTAAGAACATGCATTGTGGGACCGAAAAGGTGGTAGCAAGGGTTTTCAAGTTTCTCCTAGTGAAGAACATGACGTGTGGACCCCACCCAATGGCGGCTTCAGTTTCAGGCGATAGGAAGCACGAACACAGTGTGTGACCATCGTCACACAACATGTGGGTCCCTACGCAGACTTGACCTATATCTCAGAAGATACACAGACACAGGGTGGGTTATATGACATATACTCCACCACATAGCCAGACATAGACGAATACATAGACTACCCCATGTACTGGTACACGATCTGGGACACACGGGTTGAAGCCATATATGGGCTCATGGCCAGCATACATGGAGTCTTCCATAGATAGTGGAACACAGCATGTCGTTATCTTACATCCTGTGTATACTTTCTTCTACATGACAAGCCTTATGACATGGGTCATTGTACACAGGCAGTATTTAGGGTCATAGAACACAGCGTGTGACCCTTCTACACATCGTATACTTCTCTGTACATGGATTGATCCTCTTTTCCACTATTCCCTGGATAGGTTTCATTTGGGTTAGTTCCCCCTTTTTCATTTCCCTGATGGTCAGGTATCATTTCCATCCACAAGAGTATGATCCATTCAACATGACATCTTGAGATAGAGTGATGTATCTTTCATAAAGGCTTGGAGTGAATCCTCTATCCATTATTTACCCAAGGTAGAGTAAGGTAACAACATGACCAATCCTACAGCATGACAATCCTATAATTAGTTGGTGGAATTCAGATGAGTCGTGGTATCCCCCAAGGCCCTAGAAGTGATCCTTATTTGTGTATCATGATATTTTCCACTCAGGAGTATGTTATCCCGAAATGAGTTTATTTGTTATCTCTTTAGATCTTTTAGTGAATCTATCCCTCTCATGGATTTTCCTGATTAACAATACTTCTCAGACGGATGTCGTTAGATCTATCATGATCATGGAGTGATTTCTCCCAGACAAGTCCTTCATGGAATCATCTAATGGAATCCCTAGCATGGTTATACGGTTGTTGTGATTTGTCTCTAGACTACGGGTCTAGGTTTCGAGTATATCTGGATTAGTTTTGCTCACTATATGTTCAGTAGACATAAACTGTGTAGAGATGACTCTACCTTTACTTTGTGAATTGCATTTTTGTTTTTAGGGTCCCTTACTGAGTATTTTTATACTCATCCCTGCACGGGTTTTCTCGCATGTGTCGTGTCTTATGAAGAGGAGCAGCCTTTTGATGGAGTCCACAGAGGACCAGGATCGGACCGATATTTCTATGTTCCTTGCAGGATGAGGTGTTCCTGTATCTATGAGTAGCATTCCCAGTACCTCCTTTTTCTTATAGGTTTGAATTTTTAGTTTTCAGACTCTTTCTTTGTGTGGGATTATGTTCTGACCCAATTTACTTTCTGTACTTACATTCTGTTGTACTCTTTTGGTTGGGTTCAATTGTATTCATGCGTTATTTTCCTTAGAGGTTTTTACATTTCAACATTTCTAGGCTTGGATATGTGTGTGTGTGTGTACAGGTACTTTGGAAATGCCTCCCATGTTAGTGGTACACCTACTTGGTTCTAGTCACCATCCCCTAGCCTATTGGATATGGGCTTGGCGAGTCATGGTGCGGGCCCCACAGGGAAGGGTCATGACATTATTTATATGGCATATATGATTATTTTTTATCTTTTATATATTATTCATGATTTATTTATTTTGTGATAGCTTCTTCTATATTCTATCCCTTATGAAGCATTTCACATATCCCTTTATTATGTTTTCCTTTACTAAAATACCAAGAAGGGATCTATGAATGATTTCATGGTTATGATAGAAGAAATAATACAGTTCTCAGTAAAATTTAAAATATTTATTTTATGTATTCAAATGTAATGTGAGAATAATATATGAATCTACTCTCCCAATACGGCTAAACTATTTGATCTCTTAGGAAGTGATCCCTTTTATAATTTTTCAATGTTGTAAATAACCTCTTTATTTAGGTTACTAGAGTCGGGGTGCTATAATTAAGTTATAACATGAATCAATAGAGATGTTATTGAGAAGAATTTATATTTTGAAGATTTCTTTGAGGAAAAATATTATGATAAGGATTTTTAAATATTTATTTTTAGAAAGAATTAGAGAATTATAGATAAAAATATTGTACTATGTCTGATATTTCATAGAGACCAGTAATTTTCATTATCTAATAGAGATAATTTTCTAATTCCAAGAGATCATTCACTATAGACTAAGAACTACAAGCCATGTATTCAAAATAAGGACTCAGATCATTCTTGATATAGGTGAGTTTTGAGACCAGTAGTGCTAATAATTATTATTTACTACTAATGTTATTGAATACTATACATGTACATACCTAGTGAACCATATACATGTAGAGGTGGAATATCATCAATGAGGCTCAATTCTTTGTTTAGAGGATAATCATTGAAGAAATTGAGACTCTTCTAGGGGATTTTGGAAGCTACGGGAAATTAGTGTGTTCAATGTTAAGAGAAAATTGGTAAAGGGAATACTATAGAATTTAAGTTTAATGGACTAGATTTTCTTTAGTTGTGATGAATTTTTGAAGATAATGGAGAATATATGTTGATTGGTATAACAAATATGGAAATCCATTCTCTATTCACCAACATGGTCTATGAGAAATTATTTAATTTATTGAGAACCATAACAAGTTCAAGAGGTTGAACAAATTGGTAAATAATTCATAAAAAATAGATTAGTGATTCATCCACTATAAAACCCTAATATTTTAAAAGGAATTTATGTTTGATATCGTAAACACATGCAACACTAAGCTTGAAAAACATGAAATATTATTATTTAAATGGAACTGTTATAACCTAGCTATTGAATTGGATGGAATGAAAATGATTAACCACACTGTGAAATATATATATATATATATAATGTTCATAATCAATAAAAATTTATTTATTTATTCTTAATGAATAGTAACTCAATTTTTAGAAATGTCATTTTATGCTTAAAAAAATTCTCCAAAAAATATTTTTATAGCATTTTATGAGTGGATAATGTAATGAATTTCTTAAAATTTTAGAAATGGTATTTTATAAAATAGATATAAATATTTACATCAGCATGTCCCAATTATATTATGGTGAATGTTTGATATTTTTCTGAAAGGTAATGTTTTTCGTATTTTAGATGAATTTTATACATGAATTTGGTATAAAAATATTTTATACTTAAAAATGACTTTTTATGAAAAACTGTTTTTATCATATTTTTATGGTTTAAATTTAAATTAAATTATTTCTTTTCTATGTTTTGAAACTAAAAAAAAAGATTCAATATTCTGAATAAGTATATACAAATTTGTTAAATTATGCAATTTTATTTTAGGTCATTATGAATAATAATAATAATAAATATTTTTTACCAAAGTAAAGGTAAAATATGTTAATTAAAGATACAAAAATGTGATAAGAACTAAAAAGTAACCATAAAACCCTCCCTAATTTTATTTTATGAATATATTTCGTCCATAATAATCCAAACTTAAAATATATGACCTTTATATTTCATATGGAAAGGATTGTGACCTTTATTATGTAAATAAAATTCAAAAATGTAATTTTATTCATTTTATAATCTGTAAATTTTTGGCATATAGATAAAAAGAATATGTTCTTAGTTGTAAAAAAATTGAAATAATTTTTTTAAAACATGGTAATTTATTTTAAATTTATAGTAATGAAATAATTACATTTAATACATACGCAACACCAACAGAGTAATTATTTAATTAAAAGAAAAGTAAAATAAATGATTTTAAAAATATTACAAGTAATATAATTTGAATTAAATATTGTGTTCTATAAATTTTATAGACAAATATAAATTTTTTTGGAAGTGTTAATGATATATATTTTAATCCCATCTTTTTATTTTTGTTTTTAATATAAAATTGAATGAATACGGTCAAAATTTACATTAATGATATTTTATAATAAATAATGCTTTAATAAATGATTTAAAATGGTTAAATACCATATCTTCGACCACGTAAAAAATTTATAAGGTTCTTAATATCAAATATGTCGTATTTATTGGCTATTTTTCCTTTTATAGTAACTTTTTTAACCTATAAATAGAAAAAACATTAATATTGTTGTAATTGTCAAGGGTCATCACAAGTTCAAAAAAAAGATAAGTGTGAAAACATAATCTAAACCTATATAGTTATTATTATGTGAAATTATTTTGACACATACTCGTGTTATATTCTAATAATATAAATCTTTTTCTATTTTCATTAGAATATTAATTTATATTAATTTATTTATTTAGAAAATTCCAAGAGTGTTCATACCCTCTCTTATAAAAGGGAACCTTTTATCCTCATTTCATCACAATTCAAATAAAAATCTCATAAAATTCTTACCCAAATACATTCCTAAAATCCTCCATGTACTAGAGTCCTTTTTTATCATAAAACGAACCTAGGAATGATTTTGGTGCAAACCTTAAGTGGTTGTTTGAAGAAGAAGTATAGTTATTAATCAAGTGTTATCGTATTATTTCTTATTCCACCTCTATCAAACCTTCTTAACCTAGGATTAAATAATAAAATAAGTATATTCTATGTACTAATATTTTATTATTTTTATGTCATAGACAATATTGAACACTTCTTCCATGAAATGGTATTTGAAACCATTGTTCAAGTGTACTAAAAACTACCGCCTCATGAACCGATGTAATTCATTTTCAATCACTACATGTCACATTTGATGTTAATAATGGATTTATTGTATATATATTATATTCGTAGAATATTTTTCATTCTTAAAATATAATATATCATTTAATTTCTTACCATTCCATTCACTGAAAGATGATAACATTGTTTGAGTATATGTGTGGACTACCACATCCACGAAGCAATGTGATTTTTTCATCACCACATCACATAGATGATATATTTAAGTATATTAATTAAATAATATTACATTATTATATAATTATATTTTTTTTAAATCTAAAATAATAAATACCTTATTTCTATCATGACCATTGAAAAAATGTGAGTGTTACTCACGTGTACGTATGACCTATTATCTCCATGATTATAAATTAGTTCATTATTCATAACCATAATTAATGGTTGATTTTAAATTTATAAATGATATATAAAAATGATAATTATTTAATTATTATTATTCTATATATTATGGAATAAAGACCACTTTGACCATAGTCAAACTACCAAAGACTTTTTGGACATATGAGTCGAATATCATCAAAACATCTGATATAAATTCAAATGATTAAGTAATTTACTATGGAATAGTAATACATAAAAATAATAAAAAAATTGAAAAATGTTCTTAAGAAACTATGTAATTAACATAATTTTATTAATTAGTTATATAAATAACATACATGATGAGTGGGAACCCAGGTAATAGACTTTCTTTTAAAAATCCTCTTTTAATGTTTCCATTCTAACTATTTTTCTTCCATATCCATGTTCTTATAAATGTTTCAATAAAGTTATTATTTATGATTAACTGGTTTATAAAGTTTATTTATGAATATATATTACTCTTTTTAAAATGTTTTAAGAAAGTTGGTTCATTTTAGTTTTTTCATAAGGGATACTTTACATTAAAATCCTCATTATAAATATTTTAAGGATTTATTCCATGTCCATATTTTTAAACTATTTTATAGATGTATTTATATGAACAGTAATGAATTATAAATGAAATTTTATGTCACTTTTGACTTTCTTTCAAAGGTTTTATAGAAGAAATATTTTTAAATATTTTATATGGAATGTTTTGAATTTATTTAAAAAACATAAAAACAATGTTCTATTTTAATGTATACAGTGTTAACATATTTAACCTCTACTGTAACCATTATTTTATCTTTAACTTCTTTTATAATCATCCAAATTTTTCTCAAATAAAACCGTCCATTCTATATTCTAGGTATATGTGTTTAAAAAAATCAATAAAGGGTATTTCCATAACCTATTTTGTTTTTTATATGGTATCAAAAGAGTTTTTCAAGGGTTTTATAATGAAAATGTCCAGGATTAAAAAAAATTATTCAGGATTTTTTATGATTATGGGTGATCCTGATGTGGATTATATGATGGGTATACCTAGATATCACTCCAATTCTTTAAGAAATTATTATTTTATCAATTTAATTTTGTTGGAAGTCGATCATATAATTTTTAAATTTATAATATTTATCATCAGGGTTCTTTGAAGATGATTTACCAAGTCACCTACATGAATTTTCTATAATTTCTAATTATTTTTCTTGAAAATTGTTTGATTTAAAAAAGTATGAAATTGATATTTTTAAAAGAATTATTATTCTATTTTAGGGTAAATAGGTATATTTAAAAAAATTACCTGGGTTCTCAGGATTTATAAGATACCCAAATTGTAATGATATTTCCCTTATGGTTTTATATAAATTCTTTTATGAAAAAACATAGGGTATAAAATCCAATTTTATTTGAGGTCAAGGTTTAAATGAAAAATCTTTTGAATATATTGAGGTTTTAAAATTTAATTAAATGTTTATTTATTTTACTTTCATGTAACTTACTAGATTTTGTGCTCATCCCCCATTTCAAAAACATTTTTCACATGGTTTAATGATGGTTAATAAAAAATAATAATTCATGTCATAAGTCAAGAATATTATTTATTAAAATAGAATATTTTTAATTTTAAATGTGTTGTTTTGTGGGAAAAATTGATACTAATTATAAGTGTCCACTTCATAATTTTTGGGTTTTTTATGTAAGCGTTATGAACTAGTTACCTAAAATTATGAACCTAAAATATCTTTATGAATACAATAAAATAATTTTTTTCCTAAGGATTATACTTATGGTTACTTTAAGGATGGATCCTCATAGTTGGTATTAGAGTAGGGTTTAGATAATAGTGGATATTAGGATTCTTTTATGTGAGATTAACGTAAGATTTATGAATACTCTATACAGTTAAAAATTTGATGTTTTATCATAATTTCAATTCAACAAACACATTTTTTATGTTTTTAAGTAATTAGATTTAAAATTTATTAATGATATTTTAGTAGATGTTTTTTTAGGTTAAGGTATTTATAACCCTTATTTTTAACATAAATGATTACTTCAAAAGAATACTATTACATTTTTTGGGATGTAAGTGGAAAGGCATGAGATAAATATTGATGTTAAAACATTATTTAATATTGAAGTTATTATTGTCATTTAAATGGATTTAAAGGTTAAAGTATCATATAATATATATGGGTATAGTCTTTATGTGAACCATTTTCATTTTAACATGAATTAATTCATTTGATATTTTAATGTTGTTGTCTTCTACATATTTTTTTTTATAAGATGAATGGAGAAGGATCTAAAACAACCTTATTATCCCTTACAGATAATTTAATTGTCACTAGAAAAATATGTTCAAATGTTTTTATAATATTTTTGAAAATCCAAATCACATGTAATAAAATGTTAGATCTATCCAAATCATTTTTATTTCTCTAAAATTTAAATGGATCATGGTATTTATTTTTATTTGATTTTAAATTCTCAACTCATACATCTCATTCATCAAGGTAAATACCACCATGGAAAAGACTATATTTTTTAGAGATATAGACTTCATTCTAGAAGATAAAGGGGATATAAAAAGCATAAAGGAATAAACTGATGTCTTGATTTAAGGTATAAATTATTTTATTATGATATAATATTGAATCAGGATTTCTTTGAAATTTATGGATCATAATGAAATATTTTACATCATTGAATGAGGAGACAAATCATGGTTAAAATTATAATAAAAAAGTTGAATGAAGGATGTGTTTATCTATGATATTCTGATATATTATTTTTTTTTGAAAATTATTAAATTTTCTATAGTATATTTTTATTTAAAAATTTGGAAACATATGTTAAATGGACTATATAAAATTGAAATGTTGTGTAGATAAAATGTGATAATTTTTGGATATAATCATTTAAGGACCTATGATAAGGGGATAGATAAAACTTTGAGTTAATATCTTCAGGATGATAGTTAGTTAAGATTATTTTATTTATCAGATAATTGGGATATATAGAAAATCATTGATGTTAAAAAGTGATTTAATGATTAATGATATTTTTGAGTATGTTAATTTTATTTTTTAGAAAATTTTAAGAATTATAATAATATAGTTTTAGTAAAAATTATAACATATCACATTTGTAAAGGTCACAGGGCTTGAACCCACAACCAAAGGATGAAAAGAGTGAAACACCCCCCAACAGAATTTTTGATATGCTGGTCCGTATTAAATTATATGAAAGACTTGAATGATAAATATTATGTTTATTTTTTGAACATATGAATTATATTATAGATAATAATGGTGTTGAAAACCAAATTATCTATTAAGTGGTCAATATTATTTCAGAAGAAGATCACTATATTTTGGGGAACATTATATAGTTAACGTAAACAAAATCTTATGATATTTTATTTTAGGATTAAAGGTTTAGTATTTTTTTAAAATAATATATGATTTTAATTCGTCCTTTTGGTGATTCCAGTCATTTATGGAAATGATTAGAAAATCATAGAGATTATATTACTATGTAATATAAAATTTTGGTATGAGACTTTAACATTGAATTGAATTATTAAGAGATAAATGATAGAAAATTGTGTGATCAAAAAAATTAATATTTGGGTTTCAATCTCGGTTAGGAATAATTTGGTGAATTTTAAGGATATTTATTTATAAAATTAATTGGTTTAAACATTGGGTGTTACCATATATTTTTGGATATTATTGTATTATTTATTTATATGATTTTTTATCTATTTTGTGAATTATCCAAAATTATTCTATCCATTTTTGTTTTAGTTACTTTATAAATATATTAGGAATAGATTTTAATCAACGTAAATAATTTTTTGATTGGTTATATATTGATTTTAGTGCTTCAAACTTAAAAATGTACCTTAAATAATCATGGTTTGGAGCAGAAGGTGAGATTTTGGAGGAAAACTATTAAAGGATAAAATTATACATGTAAAGTAATTATATATTTTTCTATTTTGTTAGAGTATGTGGTAAAGGAATTACTCAAATATATGAAAAATATTTTAAAAAATTCTTATAACCTTCTCTTACAATGAATCGATTTCCTTTTTCACAATTATTTGGTTTATGGTTTTTTTATCATTATATTTATCATGATCATTCACTTCTTTATGATCAATGAACTATTTCACCCTCCATCATTATTTAAACAATATTATTTTATTCAATGTTATTATTTTTCTTCCTACTTTCCTTCTCCAATTTGGAAACCTAGTACTTTTTATTCCAGATGACCCATGTACTTCCCTTTCTTTTTTTTCAAGAAGAAGTTTTATTAACCATTTTTATGATGTGGGATTTCAAAAAAAACTTTTTAAAAATTAAAACCTTTTATTTTAGATTTAAACTTATAATTTAAATGAAAACGTTTATTACAGGTGTGATTAATTTAACACTCTAATATTTTAAAAGATGGACATTATGTTTGATATCATATACGATACGCAACCCAAGTTAAAAAAAACAAGAAATATTACTATTTAAATGTGATCATTATCACGTATCCATTGAATTTGAGGGTATGAATAGGATTACCCATATTATGAAATATAATTATATAGATATAGATATTGTTCCTAATCAATACAAATGAATTTATCAATTCTTATGTAATAATAACAGAATTTTTATTAAAGTCATTTTATACTTCAAAAAATATATTTTTCTCAAGAATGATTTTTATTTCTTTTTGTGAGTGGATAATATAATGAATTATATCTATTTTGGAAATATAATTTTACAAAAGGGATATAATTTTGGAAATAGTCGTTTCATGATTATCTTGAGGTGAAATTTTTATATTTTTATTAAAATTTTGATTTTTCAATAAATATTGAAAAATACTGATTTTTACTGAAAAAGTTATTTTATATTAAATTATTTATGAAGTATTATTATATTTTTAATGGTTTTAAAATTTAATTAGTTCCATTTATTGAAAATAATCCAATTTTAGTATTTATAATTAATTTTTTACTTTAATTTAGCATAAAAAAAATATAATTAAAAACGCACTTTTCTGAAAAATAGTTTTTCATTGCATTTTTCAGTTTAAATTTAAATTAAATTATTCAACTTATGCATTTTGAATAAATAAAAATGGATTCTTTATTTGTAATTATATTTTCCAAATTTAGTAAATTTTACCATTCTTTTTTTTATTATGAAAATTAATTGTAGTAAATATTTTTTAACATAGTAACATTAAAATGGGTTAAGTAAGGTTAAAAATAAATTCATAAGGACAAAAAATTAACCCTAACACACGCATTAATTTTATAGGATGAGTATATTTTCTCCATAATCATCCATTCTTTAAATATATGAACTTTTTTCCTTATGTCCAAGGTTGTGACCATTATAACATTTTATATAAACAATAGTGAAAAATGTCAATTTGTTTTTTTATTAATATTAAATTTTTGAAGTGGGGATAAAAAGAAGGAATCTTCGATTATAAATGGTTATTTGAAATATAAATAATTTTTTTAACTTCTAAATTTAATTATAATTTATAGTGATGGAATTATTACCTATAATTCTTATGCAACACCGACACCGTATTTATATAATTAAATTGAAAAAAATAAGTGATTTTAAAAATATTAAAAGTTACATAATTAGAATTAATTATTTTTTATGAAATTTTTGTAGATAAATAAAATATTTTATGGAATTTTTACAGGTATATATTCGAATTATTTCTTTTTATTGATTTTTTTTAAATCAAATTAAATAAATATTGTCAAAAATTTACATTAATG
Source organism: Viscum album (assembly GCA_963277665.1). NCBI lineage: Eukaryota > Viridiplantae > Streptophyta > Magnoliopsida > Santalales > Viscaceae > Viscum > Viscum album. The sequence continues at coordinate 625,672,608 of OY728136.1, read as the reverse complement.
ATATCTTAAAATAAATAATGTTTTGTTAAATAATTCGAAATTCGTAAAAATATTATATTCATGAAATGAAATTTAATGTGGTTTATAATATAAACCATGATCTATTTATGGGTCTTTTTTCTTTTTATAGTAATTTTTTTGACCCCTAATGTGTAAAAAACTTTAATATTGTGGTAGTTCTCAAAAAGGGTAAACACGGGTTAAAACAAAATAATCAAGGTGAAAAAATGAAAAAAAAAATACAATTATTATTCTATGATTTTATTTTGACTCATAATCATAAAATATTAAAAATATATAAATTTTGTTCAATTTAAATATTTATATTAATTTATATTAACTTAATACTTTAGGAGATTTGTAGAGAGACACTCCCCTTTATTATAAATGGGAATCTCCCATCCTCTTTTATTCACATTTAAAAAACTTGTTGGTTCGTAAAATACCTGAAACAGATACCTTATTTACATCCCTTACCATGTACTATAGTAAATTAATTAATCATAAAACCAACCTAGTAAATTTTAGTTGTAAACCTTAAGAGGTTGTCTGAAGAAGGGTTATAGTTCTTAATCAATCATTTTCATTTTATTTCTTCTTCTGCGTCATTCATACAATCATAAACCATGGTGAAAAAATAACATAAGTATCTTCTATATAATTATATGTTATTATGTAGATATCATAACCTATATCCATATTGTATTCCATCAAATATGAACGAAATCTTCATTCATCTGTACAGAGGACTACCTCCTCGCGAAACGATGTAGTTTGTTTTCCATCACCACCTTTCATGGATGGCTGTAATTATTAATTTAATATATATATATATATTATTAATGTTATATATATCATTATTAATATATAATATATCATTTACTTTCTTTCCATACCATTTATTAAAAAATGATAACATTGTTTGTGTGTATGTGTGGACCACCACCTCCATGAAGAGATGTGATTAATTTTTCATCACCACATCACATGGATAATATATATAAGTATATTTATAGAAAAAATATTTAATTTATTATATAAATATAATTAGATAAATATAAAATAATAAATACCATCTTTCCATCATGATCATTGAAAAATATAACTGTTACTCATGTGTACATACAACCTATCGTCGTTATAATTATAATGTAATACATTTTTCATATCCATCATTCATGATTAGTTTTAAAATTATAATTTATAGATAAAAAATATAATTATTTAATTATTATTTCTTTGTAGATTATGGAATAATGACCTCTTCACCATATTCAACCTTCCAAATTCATTTTTGACATATGAGCCGAATATCATTAAAATGTCTAACATAAACTCAAATGATTAAGTAATTGAATATAACATGATAATAAATAAAATAAAAATTCATAAAAAACTTGTAAAATGTTCTTAATAGATAAAATAATTAACATAATTTTATTATTCAATATGATAATGAATGTATATGATGAGTCATACTCAAGGTATGATACTTTCATTTAAACATCCCCTTTTAAAGATTCCCTTGCAACGCCTTTTTACTCTAATTCCATATTCTTATAAATTTTTCAATAAAATTATCATTTATTCTTAAATGGTTTATAAAGTTAATTTTTTACTATATTTTACTTTCCTTACAATGTTTTAATAAAAGAGATTCTTTTAAAGGATTTTTACAAGGGGTGATTTCCTTTAAAAACCTCATTTAAAATATTTTAAAGATTTATATACTAAATAATTCTCTTCCATATCCATCTTTTTGAAATTGTGTTATTGAAATATTTATATGGATATAAATTAATTATAAGGTACTTTGTATTTATATTTTAGATTTCTTTCAAAGGTTCATCAAAAGGAATCTTTTTACATATTTTATAGAGAACATTTTGAATTTATTTACAAAAAACAAAAAAAATGTTATATTTTAATATATATGAAGTTAAAAAAAATTTCCCACCACCATAACCATTATTTGATATTCATATTACTTTATAATATTCCATTATTTTTCACTAAAAAAAGTATTTAACATATTCTTGGTATTTATGTTTTGATAATGGGTTTTCTAAAAGGAAAAGGAATTTCAAAATTCGAAAGTGTTTTACAGATGGGATAAAAACTATTTTTCATGGGTTTTATAAAGAAAAGTTTTGAGATTATAATTTATTATTAAAGATATTGTCCTCGGATATTTTTTTATTATAATTTGTGATATTGATATAGAATATACTATTGGAACCCCTAGATTTTTTTCAAATGTATTTTGTAATGATTATTTTCATTGGAGAAAAATATTATAACTAGACCATGTGGTTTTTCTAATTGTAAGGATTCTTTAAGGGCTCATATAAAGATAATTTCCCAAGGCACCTACATGAATTTTATATTCTTGATACCGATTTTTCATGGAAATTATTTGATTTCAAATGGTAAGATAGTGATATTTTTAAAGGAAGGAGTGTTCCCTTTGTTCTTAAAAGGCATTTTTTAAGAAAATGTTCTTCATGGGTTCTCATGATTTCTAAGAAAACTTCATGGTTAGGATTTTCCCCATATTTTTTTATTATAAAGTGTTTTATGAAAAAACAATGGGTAGTAAATCCAATTTCATTTGAGATCATATTTTAATGTAAAACTCTTTTTTATGTTCTCTTGGTTTTAAAATGGACTAAAGAGTTTCTTTATTTTTTCATTCATGTCCCTTACTGTGATTTTATTTCCATCCCATGTTTTTAAAATATTTTCCAAATGTTTTAAGGATGGGTAAGAACCATTAATAATTTAACTACGAATTAATTATTATTAGTCATTAAAATATAAAAAATTTATTTTAGATGTTTTATATTGTGGGTATAAATAGAAAATCAGTTGAAGTGTCCACTATGAAATATATGGTTTTGTTATGTGAGATTTATGACCTAATTATTAAAAATAATAAAATTAAAATATATCCACGAATTTAGGAAGATAAATTTTTATCTCTAGATTGAACTTATTGATTATTTAATTTTGGGGAACTATACACCCCCACCCCACCCACTCAGTGGTACATTCAACCCTGAGTAATTCAAGTTGTATCAGAACCAATGTTCCATATAATGATCTAGAAATTTTTATTCTTCAAAAATGGAGAATCATTATTCTAGGAATATTCAATGACTACCATCATTCAATGGTACGAACAACCATATTTGGAGGAATGGGATTCCACCCAATATCTTTTAACTAGGATTAGAAGTTAGGGTTATTGCCACTATCGGTATTCCATATATTGTTTAGGATTATCCCATGAGTTATCACTACAAAAAAATCACTTGCTTGTGGCCATTTATTATGGACAGTTCTAGTAACACCCATGAAATAAATTAGATTAAAAATAATAATAGTATCAAGGTGGTATAATCAAATTTCCGCTATATTGTTTTTTTTAATAATTTGCATAAATTTTTATTAAACATCCAAAAAATTCTTAAAAACTAAAATTTACTCCCACCTACTCCCTCTCTAGGATCCTTAACCCTGATACCCCCTCCCCTCCCCTGACCTCATCCTCTCCCCTCCCTGGTGTGACCCCGACCCCACCACCTCACCAGCGATCCCCATGCTCTCACTCATCTATCCTCGGTGTCGACCTCGACCCCCCCCCCCCCCCCCTCTGACCTCCCTCTCTCTGCCAGTTTCCCTCCATGGAGATGATGTAGACCCCCCACCCCTCTGACCTCCGTATCCCAGCCTCAGTTCCCATCCTCAGTGACTCAGATCCACTCATCCATGGCAATGTAGACCCTCTCAAAGGTTGTATCATTTTTTAGTCACCCAAAATATATTATTGAATAGAATCATATGGACAATAGTGGGTGATAAAAATAGTATTGCATTTTTATTTTATTCATTAAAGATTTAAGTATATATGTAGTTTTTATTTATAACGTGTTATTTGTTTTTTTAGTTATTGTTTTGGAGTTGTAATAAAAATTATTTTTGGTTATATTATATCAAATTAAAAAATACGTTTATGATATACATCGGTTATGGAATCTATATCATTCATAATTTCATGTTTGTATTTGATATTAATTAATTACACCGTGTGCTGTATATTTTAATGCCTCTAATTTTTTACATATACATAATTGAGACTATTTTCCAACTCATGACCAATTGGTTGTAGGGTTTGGGGTTACACATGGTTTCCTCACCAACACCGGAATTTTATCCCAGGATAAAGAAATTAAAGATGAGATTTTAGAAACCTTTTAAATTTATTAATATTATTTATGTTTTATGCATATGTGAGGAATCATTTATTTTAGTAAAATATATCAAAAAATGGTAAAGTAGTTTGGGTTATATTTTACATGCATGATGATCAATTATTGTTTATAGTAACTAGAACATCTAACATATTTTCATTGATTTTATTTAAACTAACATTATTTTTAAGAGAACTAATTATACTGTGTAGTTTGTTTTTTCTTGATAACAATGAATTTTTTTATCATTTTATCTGAATCAAACTCTACCAAATGTTTTTCCAAATATGTGTTAATGTTTCCCTTCATCATAAAACCTTTGATTTTTTGGATACCCTAAAAGTAAAAAAATTATTCAACATATTAAATGGTGGACCTTAAAACCATCCCCAACCCATGTTAATTTAGCATGAAAATTCTAAAATAGCACTGAATTTATTCTCCAACCCTACACCATATGATGCACTATTTTCCAATTAAGCTACAGTGTAGATTCAATTATGGAATTGCACTATAAATTCGTTAAATTCCATTTTTTACCTTTTTCATTTAATATATTGGTTTAAAATGTCATTATTTGAAATAAATATTTATTTTCCAATTATAATATATGTTTTGACATAAAAATAGTGTAGATTGGTTAGAAATGAATCCAATGTGAATACTTCATTTTGAAGTAGACTTTAATTTTATTTTTTGGGTTAGAGATGGTCTAAATGGTAGAATGAAGTGTAATCCCATATAACAACCTAAAACTTATATGTTCATCAATTTTATCTATCCAATAGTATGTGATATAAAAATAAAGTATACTTTTCATTCATATTTTTAAAGGAGTGATATTTTTTTTAATCAGAATGTGGGAAATAGTTAGGAAATTTATCAATGTGGATAATTTTTCAATGGAATAAACCCTCCTTAGTTTCAACACTATGGTAGAATAAACCATTATCCTTATCTCCCATAAAAATAATATCATATGCATATAAAATATCAAAAATTGATACATATTTATTATCTATAATGTAAGGGTTTATTTTCAACCCTTAATCATTAAATATAAATTCCTTCAAGAAACTATAAAAATTTAAATACCATGTTCTTGGGTCACACTCTAACCCATATAGATCCTTCATTAATTTTGATTATATCTGTTAGATTAAACATTTGTATATTTATATTTCAATCTATAGGGAGAATAAAATCTGATAACTGTGGATAAAAGTTGGACTAATTTACCTTATAATTCACCTCAGTATGCCAATGGATTGGAAGTATTTTTATATTATGTAATTGAAAACTGATTAGTGGATGGTAGAATAAAATGTTTGTGTCCTTATTGAAAACTAAAGAGATGGATGAATAGAAACAAAGTATATGAGAGTTTGATATTTAAATAGTTTCTTTCTTGATATGTTTGTTGGATTTGGCATGATGAATCAAATATTTTGAAAATTCAAAATGATGAATATAATGTCAATGAAATACAAAGTGACCTGGTAGAGAAGGATTCAGTTTGTTATTTGAAAAAAGACACGTTTGATTTTCCAAAATACAATTAGTAAGATTTTAATAGATCAACATAACCTTAAATTTATCATAAGAAGGTTAATCTTGGTAAGAACTTCAGGGAAAAAATTATTTTTATGAATTAGTTAAAGAAGAATAGAAAGAATTGTGTGAAGGGTGTTCAAAGTATTCGAGGTTTCCTTTTTACTGAAGTTATATCATATAAAGTGTCTTTTTATAATTAAAAATAGACAAATTTCCATCATTTTATAGTTTATTCATGAAAAATTTAGTGAAGATAAGATACCTACAACATTCTATGAGATATATAAAGTCATAAACAAACATGGACTTGATTATATAAAGTTACATGCATACCCTAATGATTACATGCTTTATTGGGGAGAATAGTCTGAGAAAGAGTAATGCACAAGATTTGATACAAGAAGATGGAAGTAAATGAACAACAATGAGAGTATAAATCAATTAAACCAAATAAAGAAATATAAGAAAAAAACTCTTGCAATGGTATTGTGTTACTTTCCTTTGAAACCACACTTGAAATGATTATTCATGTCATCTAAGACTGTATATGACATGAAGTGGAATTCTCATGATAGTAAAAATGGATTGATGAGACATACAAAGGATTTAACATCATGGAATATTTTTTATTCTCTATATCCAGGTTTTTCTTCGGATCCTAGGAATGTAAATTTGTGATTGGATTTTCATGGTTTTAACCCTTTTTTACTTTAAGTACAAATTATTTCATTTGGAAAGTTTATTTGATCACCTATAATCTACCTCTATGGATTTGTATGAAGAATACCACTTTCAATATTTTGATGATTATTCTTAGAAATAAAATTCCTAGAAATAACATTGATGAATACCTTTAACCTATAATCAATGAATTATGAGAATTATAGGATAATGGCATGAAAACATTTTATGCTTCAATGAGACAAGTATTCAAAATTCATACTGATTTAATATGAAAATTAATGTCTTTCCTATAGTGGTAAATTTTTTGGTTAGAACACTCATACTAGTTTTTCTTGTCTAGTTTGTAGATTTTATTTCTTACCTCAGTGATTAACTCATAGTAGAAAATAGTTTTTTATGTTTCATCACGGATTTCATAGTGTTTCTCATAAATCCAGGTTTAACAAGACACAACTCTGTGAATATATTCAAATGAGAATGTCACTGAAGGTGTTATTTGGTTTAGAAATCTTGGGAAAATTAATGAATATCATGAAAGAATTTAAAAAATGTCATATGTTTAAATAAGTGGAGAAAATGGTATGTGGAACAATATTCAAAGAAGAATTAACATAATAATGGAAGAAAAATAGTATATATTTCAAACATAATTATTTGGAGTTTAATTTGATATGTCATAATCTTTGTGTAATTTATATTGAGAAGAAAGTCTGTAAAAATGTAATTTTTACAATGCTTAATGTGAAGGGTAAATCAAAGGATTCCATTAATTCTTGTAAAGATTTATATTCAATTAATATAAAGCATGGTTTGTTGGAAAATGATAATTAAAAGTTTCCTTTGGCTATTTTTACAGTGAAAAAATATGATAAAGATGTATTCCTTTAAACATTAGAAAATATAAAATTGTCAGACAGATATTCCAGTAACATATCAATGTGTGTTGACTTAAAATATCAAAAGTTACATAGATGGAAAAGTCATGACTCGCATAATTTTATAAAGTAGTTATTTTTTTTGTTTGTGTAATAATTTACCTGAAAAAATAACTATGGTTTTAATTGAATTTTGTAACGTTTTTAGAGATCTTTTTAGAAATAACTCAAAATCCAAATGAGCTTGATAAGCTTTAAGAATGAATTTATATGATATTATCTCACTTGGAGATGTTATTTCCCCCTTTATTAATCATAGTCGTGATTCATTTGACAATTCATTTGGTGGGAAAAGCTAAACTTGGTGGACCGGTACACTATCGATGGATGTATCCAATTGAGAGGTATGTGAATAGATTTTTTATTTTCATTATTTAATTTGATTTTAGAAAATCATGGAATAAATTTTTTAATATGATTCTTATTTTTTATATCAGGTACTTAGGTTATTTTAAAGGATCTGTGAGGAATAAATCTCAACCATTAGGCTTTATTTGTGAAGGTTACATAGTCGAAGAGTGATTTACCTTCTGTTCCTTGTATTTGGATGGGATTGGTACGAGATTAAATCTCATTAGACATACTGAAAGCATCTCTAGAAATTCTCGTTATAAAAATAAGTTATTAGTAATTCCAAATATTGAATGACCAATTGGAATGTTGTAAAATTTTACACTGAATTAATTAGATTTTCTATAAGAACTTAGATATTTGGTACTCAATAGTGTTATTTCAGATCCATTTATTGAAGAAACATGACTCAAAATAATGAAGAAACTAAGGGGTTGATCTTGAAATGAAATAAAATTAAAAAAAAGCTATTAATAAGGATATTTTTGATTAGTTCACCTATCGGGTCAGTATACAGACATATTAATATTGATTTTTTTTTAAAGGTGGAGACTCAAGGTCTCTTATTATAGATTAAGAAATAAAGTAAAAAAAGGGGGATACATCATAAAACATAATCTGAAAAAAGACAGATGCGAAAGAAAACACATCAAAAACCCTGGGAGCGAGTACGCATGCTGTGACATGATGAGCTGCCACTCCTTCCACGAGCACGACGTCCTCTTCTCCCTGCCTTAGCTTGTATCCATGGGCCATTTCTAGATAATGAATGTTGAAAATCAAACGAAAATGTCAAATGATTTGAAGTTTTTGGCTTGAGGTCCTCTAAGTCAGCCTAATATATTTGATGCTTATAATATTCATGGATTCATGTTTTATAAAATTTATCCTAAAGAAGACTTGAAAACATATAATAGAGGGGTATTTACATTTGTAGAGGTGTGATACTATATGAAACTGAATGATATAATTGAATTAAACTACTATAGCTAGTTTTAGTTGTCTTATTGAAATGAAAGTGGGTAAACATTGATAGGGTATAATTAATGATTTGTTACATTTTACTTTTGTCAAATTCTCCCATTTGATGGATACTGATGAGAGTAAATAACATGATCCATTTATCATGGCTTCACAAGGTAAGATGTTTTATTATATGGATGGTGAAATACATGAAGGATGGAGTGTTTTTTTACACTTAAATTAGAGAGATTTATATGATATGGGAAAGGAAAATCAGTTTGTGCTTTGAGATAGAGAACCTTATAAACCACAAAAAATTGAACATTTGTTTCCAAAAAATATCAAAATAGTATAACTTTAAAGATAGGGTGAAAATGAAGGACTCATTGTAATAGAATTTGATAATAATGAAGATAATTGAATTTGTAAATTGGTAATGAAAATATATTAAAATTTCTCATTGATAATTGTTTCGTACATGTATACATTAATCTATTTTTTATTTTTTTTCTAAAAAACTTTTAGTTTTTAATTTTTTTATACATTTAATATAACATAACCATTGGAAATATAGGAATGATGAGACTGAAAAATCATTCAGGATCCTAGTCAATCATCATCTCAGAGCATTCCATCACTATCATTGTCTTATGTGGATACTAGTAATTATTTTATACCTTAGACTTCTAGAGAGCCAACCATTTCCCAAATTTTAGTTAGTAACCCACCATCTGATTCGCCTCTTGCAATAGAGTAGTTAGTCACACCTCCATCTAGGGGATATTGGAGAGTTATTGTTACTCGTATGTATGTTATCTTTCCAAAAAATATATATATTATTAATTATTTAATTCATTTTTCAAAAAGATAATACAACCATAGAATAGATACAAATATGAACACATAAGATGTATGGGATTCAAAATACATCAAGATTATCATTCCATTTGATGTGTTCAGGGTGCCTAATGGTGATACTGCCAAAATCTATAGGCAGATTCTTGGGCATCTTTCCAGCAATACGGTAAACTTTGCCATTAATTATAATGATCGGAGGCATATTCTTACTTCTTTAAAAAATTAGGTCTTTGATACACAATTAAATTCAATATTAATTGAATATTAATTGGTAATTAATTTTAATGACATGAGTAATTTTTTTAATATTCTTATAAAGTGATATTGTTTTTTATTTCTAAATGATTTTTTAGTTTGATGTCCCTAACTTCGTTTGATTCCTTTGTAATTTGAAATTTTTTTGAAATAAATGAAGATATTTTAAATGGAGATTATGGAATTATTTTTTTTGCACTTCACTAAGCTCATGACATATGTATGAGAAAGTGCCTGAAGTCATTTTTTTTGTGAGAAATGGAAGTTATTTGTTGATATCAACAGAGATGCATCTCATGAGGTAATTTCATATTTTACAATATCTTAATAACAGAAACTTAATAAAATAATAATTTTTATTAATTTTTATATTTTTTGTATGAACTATTTAAATAAGTAGTATGAACTGTGAGAAGAATTACATTCCTCACATCGTTGGGTCTTAAAGTTTTTCAAGAAAAATAAAAATTTTGGTTTGAACTTTATTTATTATTGTTTATATAATTTTTATAATAAATCAAGGTTTTTTGAACATGTTCATATTTTTTATAATGGTTTATGAATTAGGTCACTTTGTCAGTCGAAAAGAGATGTGGTTTAAAGTGAATAGAGAACCTAATGGAAGTTTTGTAAATTAACCTACCAAAGATGTTGATGTAAGTACTTTTCATTACCATTTTATATTATTTTAGTACTATAAAACCATCATATTGAAAAACATATTATATTTAACAATCCTTAAACCCAATTAATTGGGTTTAATTCTTGTTTGTTGATATAATATAATTTTTATTATGATGTTTTTATAGTAATGAATGAAAGTAAAATGTAATGAAAAATTTATTACTTAGATAATATTATTAAGTGTAGATATTTTAAAAAATATTTTTTAATATTTTTTATTAACATGTTTAAATTCAAGATGCTTGGGATGTGAACCCTTCACAATTATCATCGTTTTCCCAGAATGATGTAGTTGTAATCATTTAGGGAAGGAGAATCCCATATGTGTATGGGGGATGGATTTTGGGCCTACTCCATCAGATGTATTTGGTAGGGTGGGGTCATATGTTACTTCTACACCTGGTGGGGGTTTGAGTAGTGCCTTTGATCAGGAATCACAAAGAGCAATTTCAATAATGAAAGAAAAACTGTAAAAACCAAGACTCTTATTGGAAAACACAGTATTTTTAGTAGTTTCAAATGGAAAATGATTTAATTTTTTTATTTTAGTGGATGATCAACATGATCCAAGAGGAAATTACCATCCCTATAGCTCATCAAGTCAAGGTAAATTATAAATTCCATAGATCAATCACATATTTGAAAATAACACATACAACATCCCTAAATAAAACTAAAATGACACTTTTATATAGACAACATGCATTTCAAGTCATACCAACCATATCTTGTATTGGATTGACATGTGTTTGATCCATACAAGTCCAAAATGAATTATAGATCATTATCCATCATTTGGTAAAAAATATGAGATTTTTTGCTCAGTTTTGACTAAATAAAAACTTCTTAAAGGTATAAAAGACATTAAAAGCAAGTGCCAGGGTGTCAAAAGTAGGAATAAAATTTTACATTTCCCTGAAATGAGGGTATAAAAACCATATATTTAATTATGAAATGTAAGAACCGATGGAATTTCATTCTGAATGATGGGTTTCCTGTTATGTCCCTAAACGCATTCTAGTATTTTAAAACACTAAAACATCCATGGAATAGTAAAAAATATAGAAAAATACCTCATGGTTACATGAAATCATTATAAAACCGAAAATTAGTTATTTTTTATGTTTATACCTAGAAAACATGTCAATTTCAAGTGTGGTGTGGTCAGAATGTCTTACTAAACACTTCATTAAGATAAAAAATCCTTTAAAAAGAATTTTCAGTGGTAAAATCTATAAAAATGACAAATGATTTCCCTAAAATTAGGTGAAAATAGCCATGGATTTAATTTTGAAGTATAGGAATCAACGATACATCATTCTGAATGGTGGTTTTCCCGTTATGACTATAAACACATTTTTTGTGTTTTAAAACTCTAAAACGTGCATGGAATAATAAAAACTATAGAAAATGACCTTAGATTGATGTGAGATTATTAGAAACCATTGATGAGTTATTTTTGACATGTACGCGCTAACAATACATCATTCTGACATACATTGTCGTCGGAATGACTCATTAACCACTTCTTAAAGGTACAAAAACTATTAAAAAAAGTATCGAGGAGTCAAAACTAGGAAAACAACAAGAGATTGACCTAAAATTAGGGTAAAACAACTCTAGTTTTAATTTTTAAATGTAGGAACTGACTACATGTCATTCTGAATGATGGTTTTCCCGTTATGGTCGTAACCACATTTTTAGTATTTTAAAACACTAATATATGAATATAATAGTCATAAAAATAGAAAACGGTCTTAGATTGATAAGAAGCCATAGGAAAAACATTGATGAGTTATTTTTAATTTTTACGCATAGAAAACACATCAATCTGATATGCAATGTGGTCGGAATGACTACGTAACCATTTCATAAAGGTATAAAAACAATAAAAACAAGTTTCGGTGTATAAAAACTGGATAATCGACAATGGATTTCCATTAAATCAATCTAAAATGAAATTATATTTAACTATTTATTGCAAGAACTGAAGACATATCATTCTGAATGATGGTACACCTGTCATGGTCGTAAATTCTTTTTTAGTGTTTTAAAACGCTAGAACATGCATGGAATGGAAAAACAATATAAAATGAACTCATATTTACATGAAATCATTGGAAAACAACTTATGAGTTACTTTTTACATGTACTTATAGAAAAAACATCATTCTAACATGTGGTGTGGTCGGAATGACTCAGTAAACAATTCTTAAAGGTACACAATCCTTTAAAAATGTATTAACAGTTCAACAATAAGAAAGAGACATTGTATTTCCTTAAAATCAGGGGAAAACTAACATAGATTTAATTTTTAAGTGTATTAAATGAAAACACATCATTCTGAATGAAACTTTTCCTATTATGGAAAAAACATTCTCTTAGTGTTTTCAAACACTTAAAAATGCATAGAACTATCAAAATAATAGCAAACAGACTTAGACTGATACGAAGACATTGGAAAACAACTTCTAAGATATTGTTGACTTTTTTTGATATGTAGTTGTTGTACAACCACCATAGGGACATTTTTTACTTGTAAAATCATACAACATGTCAATATGATGTGTGGTGTGGTCAGAATGACTCAGTTACCACTTCTTAAATGGAAAACCCATTAAAAACAAGTTTTAGGGTGTCAAAACTATGAAAATGATGTCTTATTACCCTAATTTTAGGGAAAAATAAACATAGATTTAATTTGGAAATTTAGGAACTAATGGAACATCATTATGAATGATGGTTTTAAAATTATGTCCATAAACGCAGTTTTAGTGTTTTAAAACACTAACACATGCGTTGAATGGTCAAAAACATATAAAACAACTTCATATTGACATGAATTCATTGAAAACCCATAAATGAGTTATTTTTATTTTTACGCATATAATACACATCATTCCAACGGGTGGCATGGTTATAATGGCTTAGTAACCATTTCTTAAAGGTAAAAAATCTTTTAAAAACAATTTTCAGGGGGTCAAAACCATGAAAACAATGTCATATTTCCCTAAAATATGGGGACCATGAGAATAGGTTTAATTTTTAAATGTAGGAACCTAAAAAACATCATTCTGAATTAATTTTTTCTTTTTATGTCCATAAACATGTTTTATGTGTTTTAAAGAACTTGAATATGCATGGCACAATCAAAACCATATAAAATGACCACATATTGACAATAAATCATTGGATAACCACCACTATGTTATATTTCATCTATACACATAGAAAAAACATCATTTTGATGTGTGGTGTGGTCAGAACGAGTTATTAACCACTTCATAATGGTATTAAATCCTTCAAAAACAAGTTGTATGGAGGTGAAAAATAGATAAATGACATAATATTTCCTTAAATTCAGGGGAAAATGTCTGTAGATTTAATTTTGAAATGTTGTACCTAGGTCAAATTGTTCTGAATGATGATTTCTCTATTATGTCCATAAACACATTCATAGTGTTTTAAAACAAAAAAACGTGTGTAGAATGGTAAAAACCATAGAAAAAAACTTCATATTGACATGAAGTCATTATAAAACCACCACTATGTTATTTTTGATGTGTAAAAATAAAAATAATGTCATTCTAAGGTGTGGTGTGAATGGAATAACTCAATAAAAACTTCGTAAAGGTTCCAAAACCTTAAAAAACAAGTGTTAGGGGGGTCAAAAACATGAAACCAAAAATATTTTTCCTTGAAATTAGGGGACAAGAACCATAGATTTAATTTTGAAATTTTTAAACCTATGGTATGTTATTATGAATGAAATTTTTCTTGTTTTGACATTAAATGCGTTTTTAGTGTTTTAATAGACTAAAACATACGTTGAAAATTCAAAACCATAGAAAAATACCTATTATTGGCATTTAATTATTGGAAAACCATGGTTGGATTGTTTTTATGTGTACATGTAGATAACATGTCATTCCAACATGCAATGTTCTTGGAATTACTCAATAACAACTTCTTAATTGTACAAAATCCTTTAAAAACAATTATTAGGGGTAAAAACTAAGAAAACAATGTCACAATTCCTTAAAATCAAATTAAAATGACTGTAGATTTAATATTGAAATATTGGAACCGACGACATGTCATTCTGAATGACGGTTTGTCTGTTATGGCCATAAATGTGTTTTTAGTGTTTTAAAAAACTAAAATGTGTGTAGAACCATCAAAACCATAGAGAAAGATTTCATCTTGATTTTAAATCACTATAAAACCACTGTTGAGAAGTTTTTGACATGTATGCTTAGACAACACGTCATTTTAACGTGCAGTGCTGTCGGAATGACTCACTCACCACTTCTTAGAGGTACAAAATCCTTTGAAAACAAGTTTTTGAGAGTATAAACTAGGATTACAACGTCATATTTCCCTAAAATCAATGGAAAATGGTCTTATATTTAATTTTGAAATTTATGAACTGATGACCCATCATTATGAATGAATATTTTCCTGTTATGGACGTAAACATATTTTTAGTGTTTTAAAACATAAAAACATGCATGGAATAGTAAATAACATATAAAACAGATCCATATTAATATAAAATCATTGTAGAACCACCTTTGGGTTATTTCTAACATATATTTGAAGACTAAAAGTCATTCTGACAGACGGTGTGGTCAGAATGACTTAGTAACCACTTCTTAAAGGTACAAAATCCTTTAAAAACAAGTGTCAAGGGATAAAACCAAGAATATAATGTAGCGTTACCCTAAAATTAGTGGAAATGTCTATAGATTTATTTTTGAAATGTAATAATATATGGAACATCATTAAAAATGAATGTTTATAGGATATGGCTATAAATGCATTTTTAGTGTTTTAAAACAGTAAAACATGCATGGAATGGTCAAAACCATATAAAATGACATCAGATTGATGTGAAATCATTGGAAAACCACCGTTGAGTTATTTGTTTCTAGAAATGAAGAAAAAATATCATTTTGATGTGCATTGTGGTTGGAATGACTCAGTAGCTACTTCTTAAAGGTAAAAATCATTTAAAAATAGGTGTTTGGTGGTCAAACCCTAGAAAATGACCTCAAAATTCCCTATAATCAAGGGATAATGACCTTTTATTTAGTTTTGAAATTTTGGAATTGACGTCAATTCATTCCAAATGAGGGTTTTCCTTTTATGGACGTAAACACATTTTTAGTGTTTTAAAATACTAAAATATGTGTGGAATGGTCAAAACCATAGAAACTAGCCTCGAATTTATGTGAAGTCATTAGCAAACCATCGCTGAGTTATTATTTAAATACATTACATGTTTTTATTCTAAAGTATTTAGAATTTGATTATTATGTAAATTTTTAGCACTCTGCACATCACTTTAAAAATAAAATAGAATATTTACTTATCCATTTTCTGTTTCAACTATTGGATCTTATCTTAAATATGGAATTTTATGTTTTCAAAGTGTTTGAATTATATATTGTTTTATTGTGCTAAAATTTAATCTATTTTATTAAAAAAATAATAGATTATTTTCGTATCATTCTAAATATATTCGATGTCATTTATTTTTCACATTTATTTTCTTAAATATTCTGGTTTTCAATATTGGTGGAAGATATTGGTAGTTGGCAAGAGGATTACTATTCTGATCCATGAAATTAATCATAAGGTAGTCATAATGGTTCATAGTTTCCATGGTATTTTAATATTTGATCAATTGTTTTATTGTAATTATGATTTACTATGTTTAGTTTGAATGTTTTTTGTAATATTTGATGGGATGATGTGGTCAGTTTCATATGATGAGATGCATTGGAGGTAGAGAGATACAGTAGAGGTCATGACGTGTATGTATATTGGAAATGGGTTGTTGTTGGACATTTGTTATATATGTATTGATTATCAAGGTATTGGTTTAAAGATGTATGGGTTCACTGCGATTAAGGTTATGATAGTTATGGATGTTTGAATATTTGTTATGGATGTATTCTGTATGTATGATGGGTTTATCATATATCCATGGTTCAGTTTATTGCATGTCATTTTTTTATATTTATATTTTTTTATTTACTATTTAAAAAAACTAATGTAGCGGCAGTTTTTAGAAACCACTGCTAAATACATTATATAAAATATGTTTAGCGGCGGTTAGTATTAACTGTCGCTAAAAGAAACCATTGTCGATATATTCAGCAGTGGTTTCATTAATTTTTTTAATATTTTCCATTGATATATTTCTTTCAAAAAATAACTATCGCTAAATTTTCCAAAAGATACACATCGGAAAACCACCATCAAATTAATGAATCTTACACTAAATGACTAGCGAACGTGCAATACACAACAATTTTTAAAATTTCCTTTATACTAATATTTAATTTTCTAAACATCCGTTAGTCCATAAAAATACCAATGCTACTACCCATCATATGCAGTGTATTATGAAAATAGTAATATGGTGATGGATGTAAAGGCTTAAAATTATATCCATATGTCTCTATCAAATAATTTTTATACCAAAGTCAAGAGTCTCCAAATTTCCAATGAATAATAGGAAAAATTGAGGAGAATCTATGAGGGAAATATAATATTCATGGAATTGAAATTTTAATTTCATAGGATTAGGTTTGAAGACATAAAACTGGATGATTTTGAGAATATTTATGATCATTTCACCACTTTAAATGAAATCATAATCAAAATTTTATGATTTCATGAGAATCTATAGGATTCAATCATTATGAATAATCTTCAAATAAATTTCCCAAAATATTTGATCCCAAGGATTTTTCATTAGAGGATAGGGATAATTTGACCTTCTAAAAACTACACATCATCTTCATAGCTATGAAATGAGGAAGGATATATATTTCAAAAATAAATACAAATGTTAAATTTCAATTGAAGCAATATAAAGAGGGCAAGTCAAACATAAAGAATATTTTTAATCAAGTGATTTATATGATAAGAAAGCTAATTAAGATCTCAAAAAAATAATCAAAATGTTATCAAATAGATTCCATAAAAGAAAATATAAAGGAAACACTAAATAAATTTATGAGATGGTATAATTGTGATGGAATTTTTCATACTCTAAAAAAATCCATAGAAGCGGGTTCAAGAATCTAAATCTGATAGGGAGTATGAGTAAGAATAAAAGTTTAAGAAGAATAAATATATGAAGAAAAAGTTTATAAAAAAAAGAATAAATTTAATAATAATAATAATGTAACAACAAACTCAGGTTTCTCATTAGATGATTTGGTCAACTTCTTTTCTCTAGTTGAAAAAGGATTTGATTCCTCAAGAAGAAGCGATGATGGAGAAGAAAGGATTGATCTTGAGTGGGAACAAAAAGGGAACTTAGAATCCTATCTTTAAAAGATTTCACAACTCACGAATGAAAAGATAAAACTAACAAATCAGAATAATAATATATACACAGAAAATTATTATTATAAGAAAAAAAATTCATAATATTGAATAGAATTGGGAAGATGTAAGAGCTCGGGATTTTATGATATAAATCTCTTTAATTTTTTTGATATCTTTTTTTACACAAAAAACGATGTTAAAAAGAAGCATGAAAAGATGTTGGAATATTATTATGTGAAAATAATATCATTTTTTAAATCATTATGCCAATATTATCTAGGGTTTAATTTTTGGTAATTTTTTAAAAAAAGTTAATTTTTGGGTTAATTTTGATAATAGAGGTTTTTAAAAGAAACTATATTTTCTTTTCTAGTGTTTTTAAATAATCATTTTTATTTAGACATGTTAAAACTATAATAATTTATTTTAAAAAAATTAATCTATATCTTTTGGACCAACATTATACTTGATCTTGGTAGGAAAATATTTTTACACTTAAAATAGCATTTTTCATAAAACCATTTTTCATTGTTCTTTGTGATATTATTATAAAATTAATTTATATCCATTATAGATATTTAATTTGATAAAATGGATTCTATATTTTTAATTTTCAGGATTATATTTGGTTAATATACCTCTTTAATTTATAGGCATTATAAATAATAACCAAAATAGAATTTATCAACTATGTAAAGTGAAAATTGGGTAATTATAGTTAAAAATAATGTGATAAGGTAGTAAAAATATTTCCAACAATTGATATTATTTCATTGGATGGGTCTATTTCTTCTTTAATCATTAAAAAATTGAAAATAAAACATTTTTACCATTATCATTAATATTAACCTTTATAATATTTAAGTAAAGGATAAATTAAAAAATTTCACTCTCTTACTTCTATTATCAATTAAAAAAATTTAAAAGAGATAAAAATAATAATATTTTGTTATTAATGGTTATTTAAAATATGAATTAATTTTTTATCATGATATTTTATTTTTATTTTTTAATACCATAATAATTACCTTAAAAGTTTATGCAATGCCGACACAATATTTATTCAATTGGTTGAGATAAATGATTTTAAAAATATTAAAAGTAATATAATTCGTGTGAGTTATAGTGTTACAATAAATTCATAGAAAAATATATAATATTTGGTATGTGATAAAATATTATATTCTAATTCCATTTTGGTCATGTTATTTTCAACGTCAAATTAAATGAACAATTACAAAGATGAAATTAATGATATTTTATAATAAATAATATTTTATTAAATTATTTAAAATTAATAAAAAAATATTATCTTAATCCAATTGAATGGGATATGGTTTAAAAAAATAAACTATGATCCATTTATGAGTCTTTTATCATTTTATAGTAACATTATTGACAAATTAAATTGTACAAAATAATAATATTGCAGTAATTGTCAAATGGGTATATGGGTGTAGAGTTAAAACTTAACGATAAGGCTGAAAACATAATCAAAACTTGTCTAAATTTTATTGGATGATATTATTTAGACTAATACTCAAATTATATTCTAATTATATGAATTTTAATCAATTTTTACATGAACATTTTTTTATATTAATTTAATATGTTATGAAATTTGAAGAATGTCCCTCCCCTCATTTATAAAAGGACACCCCTTCTATCTTTTCATTACAGCAGATTAAGCAATATAGATAGAAAAAAATTATCCAATTCCAATATAAAATTCCCTATTCATAAAATAGATTTTCTATTCTTCTTAAAATACCATTTCAAGTTCCCTTAATAAGGAATCGGAAGGAAGTCTACCGAATAAGCAGTAATTGTCTTTACCGACCCATTCAAGTTTAATTCTCCTTATACATCCAAAATATCAATTTAAACCATCCTAAAATAAAAAACTTTAGTATCTTAAATACACTGAAATGTTATTATGATTATGGTAAAACTAATTTACATCTCTTTTCCATCCTATGTAAACTAAAAACATTGCTTGTGCGTACCTTTGACTTACCATCTCCATGTAACAGAATAACTTTTATTTCATCACCAATTTACATGGATGGTTATAAATATGAAACTAAGTAATATATATTATATTTATGACATAATTATTCATTTTTAATTATAATATCATATCTGTATTCTTACCTTCCAATCCATTGGAAAATGATATCATCACTCGTGCGTACATGTGAACTACCACATCAACAAAACGATGTGATCCATATTTCATTTCAACATTACATGGATGGTAATAAGGATGTATTTAAAAAGTATATATATTATATTAATTATTTTTAAAATGTTAATTATTATATACATTTATTTTCCTCCATTCATCAGAAAGTGAAAATAGAATTCATGTGTATGTATGGCCTACCGTCTCCATAAATGATCTAGTTCATTTTTGAATCTCTACATTTTATGAATGAATATATATATATATAAGTAATATATATTATATTTATATAATTAATAACATTATATATGTTATGTAACCACGATCAAAATGCAAGGATGGATACCACTGAATAAAAAGTTTCATTAAAAGTGAAGTAGTTAACACCCAAAATAATGATAATAATAAAATATTATTAACAAAATGTTGATAAGATGTTATAAATGGATCATATAAGATATTGTACATATATATATGGTTTTATTATGTAAGTATAATAAATATAATTTTATTATGCAGGTTTTTAAAATAACTTATGAAGAAATTAGAATCTGAGGTATGGTATTTTGTCTCAATAACCACTTCATTAATACATATTTTGTATTATACAACTATTTAACTTTATGTTGTGCATATACTTCCCAATTTAGGCATTTAACATGAATATCTAGTTACTAATTATGATAATGTAATGGATCATGCCTTCCCATCTTGTTACATTGTGAGTTTTGGTGGTTGGAGGTGTTTGGGGTGGTTCTGGGATTTTTCAATATAGTTTGGAGCTGCAGTAGATCTGTTGTAGGAAGTTCATGTTGTTTAAGTGGAATTCATGATCTGTAAGAGTGATTCATGAATTTTATATCTAATTGGATCATGGAATTATCTTAAATAAGGTGGGGCCAGTGAGACCTATTATATGTTGTGTAAGTTTAATTCAAGACATGTATTAAATAATGTCTAAGGCGGTGTGTTTTTTAGCGATAGTCAATTTTTTTTTAAAAGATGTGGAATTCATGTCATGTGTATAAATTATAGGACATGAAAATGGTGGGATCCAGTATTTAAAGTAATTTTATTAGTTTATTTTTTTCATTCTATCATGGAATATTCCCTACTCATTCTGGATGAACCCTAGGCTTCCCGAGGAGATATTCAATCCCTATTCCTCTTACATTGATTCATTGGATCAAGTGGATTCCCATTGACGATAAGTGATAATCCCTTCCTTCACATTGGTTATTTTCCTCTTTTTATTCTCTTGGGGATTCATTGTGAAGATTTTGTATTGTTTCTGGGTATGATTTGTGCTACATTTTATGATATTTAAGTGTGGTGCGGGTTGATATGTGGATTCTCATGTGTGGTTGTGATTTTTGGAGTTACTTCTTCAACATGTGGTGTGTAGTGAGATCAAAATTCTTCTTTGAGGTATAAAATCCCTCATTTCACTTTATGTTGTATCTTAATGGATGTGTTTTCACTTGTTAATCTATGGTTTATGGTTTTGTTGGATTAATCAAAGATAAATAATTGGATAATTTAAATTTAAAGGAAAATTGGTAATGATTGGCATGTTTTTATATCTTAGATATTACTATGATATTGTGATTGTATACACTTGATACCTCTTGGGAATTGTTTTATTTTGGATATTTTTTCATTAGATTATTTTTTTTACTTATATTCTGTTGTGATTATTCAGATACCACCCTAAAAAATAAAAATTAGATGACCAGTTCTATTTCGACAATTAAATGGTTACCCTAAAATTTTGGTTTGTGTGATAACACCCCTAAAATAAAGTGAAATATGTTCAAATCCCCTTGTTAAACCTATAAAATATTCTTTCATGTGTTTGTGGTGTGTGGATGTTATTGTCGGGTGGTGATGTTTTTCTATGATGTGATGTGTAGTTGATGTGTGGTTGGGGATTGTGGGGATGATCGTTTGATGGTCATGCTTTTGGAGTGGTGAGGTGGTTATTTTTTTCCATGATTTTGGGGTTGCTAGGTGGTTGATGCTTGGATTTGATATTGTGGTGGTTAGGTTGTAGTTGTTTGGTAGTGATTTTTGGGTAGTGAGGTGTTTTTTGTTTCGGTTGTGTTTTGGAGAAGTGATTTTTTAATTATTTGTCCATGATTTTGGGTGGAGATATGGTTGATGTTTAGCCATGATTTTTGGGGGGAGATGTGGAAATTATTTAGACATGATTTTGGGGTAGTGATGGAATGGTACAATGATGATGATGATATTCCTTTTTTGTATAGTTGAATTGATCTATATTTCTAGGTAGTTATGGAATAAATAATTATTTAATGATGATTCAAATGGTTGGGGTTTGTTTTGGATAATGGAATATAAATCATTAATGAAAAGATCATTTTTGGGATGTATGGTTGAATCTAGATGATTATTAATAATGAAACAAATAGGTTGGATAATGTAATTGGTTGGTGGTGTGATATGTGGATTGTGGTTTGTGGTTTGTGTGGTGTTATGAATTAAGTATTGGCAGCGATAGTGGGGTTTTTTTGAGCTGGTTAGTGTCTCGTTTTGAACCCATAGGTCAGGATTGTGTGTGGCTATATGTATACACTTTTATATTTCTTTTGATTTCTATATGCACCTCACCCAAATCAAGAACTAATTTTTGACACCCACATAGTCATGTGGGGAGTGTTTTTTCAAACACCTCAATGATGATTATGGATGGATGGATGCCCTCTCTTTCCTTGTCTCTCTTCTAGTATATTATATATCCACATGATGTGATGTTTAGATGTTTTTTTGTGTACTAGGTGATGGAAAAGGTTTCTTTGAGTGGCATGTGATGACCCAAGATTTTTTGGGTGAGATGTGATGAACATGTTGTAGGGAGATGTCCCATATGTTTTCGGGTGATAAGTGGCATGAAAATTCTATGGGGAGGATTATAGGGGGGTCGTTCATGGTAGGAGGATGGAACAAGATTAATTTTATTCATTTTCATGATTCCCTAATGCTCTGATTATAGAAGTGGTTGTGATGTGATGGTCTAGGTGTCTTCAAGTGAGATGTGATGTGATCGGGCTTGTGGGAGCATTGGTTCAGGTTTCTATGGGTGTGATGTGATGTGTTTGTGATTTTGTGGTAGTGGTATGTGTTATTCTTAAGAGATGGGAGAACCAGGATGTATTAAGTTGGGATGTTAGGGAGTAAAATTAGTGGGAAAGTGTTTTGGGGTACCCTTTATCAATATTCCTCTTGATTATTTTATTTTACTTGGATTTCATTATTGTATGAGAGTGCCTTAGTGAGGTTGGGATAGATAGTTGGCCAGTTTAGTGGTTCTGGGTTTTTTTATTTTCTCATGGGTGCATTAGTATGATTATTTCACATGTGAGAAAAAGAATTTTTCCCTACTGATTATATGTGTATGATCAACCTATGTATATAAATTTATTTTAATGTTTCTAGGATGATTAGGTGGACCGTGATAGATATTAATTTCTCAGATATTTCACTAGATATTGTGTCGCTACCATAACTCTAATTTTGGGTATTTACTTTGGAGACTTTTATATTTATCAGTTTTATTTATACCTGAATTTTGGGTTGGTTTTGGTTTATTTTATTTTATTTCATTGAGTTTATAGTGAATTATTCATCTTATCTCCTGATCCTAAATTATTATATTGGGTAATTCCTCCCATTTCTTGTGATTTTTATACCCTTAGTTTTATTCATCATCCTAATGCCTACTTGAGGTATGAATCGGGGGGTCATTATCTCTTGCCCCTCGTTGTGGTAACTTGGGGGGTTGTGATTGAGTGGTATTAAATGTGATGTTTGAGAGAAAGGATGTAGTTTGAAGTTAATAATAGTGATGATTTTGTGGTTTGGTATGTAAATAGTTCTAGATATCTTTGGTGAAGGCATAGAAAAAGTATACCAGCTAGGATATATGATTTTAGGGGGCCACATGATCTGATAAATGGACTCTGAGATTTTTTAATGACCAAGTGAGGTTGACCTATTTTTTAGTTTGAAACCTAGGATAGGTACATGCATCATGATGACTTTTTTTCTTGTTTGAATTGGTTTTTTTGAATTTTAAAATAAATAAATTGAATTAAAATGAATCAAAATAAAATTGCATACTACTAGGAATAGGAAATTCTTATTTTCCTTTTAGCTATGGATTATGTTCATTTTCCTCATGTAGCACTATGGGTTTCTCCAGTGTTGATATCCAAGAAAGTGGATTGTAGTATAAGGTTTTGTATAGACTACCAAATTTTGAATTAGGTGAAGATCGTGTAATTATTACCCTCTTACAATGATATAAAATATTTTTTACTAGAGTAGAGGTGGGATTTGGTTTTCTAAGATTGATCTGCAGTCTGTATATCACTAGTTGAGGGTGAAGGAGTGTGATATCCTAAATACTGCCTTCAGAAGTAGGTATGGGAACTTTAAGTTTTTATTAATGTTGTTTGGTGTTATGAACACACCAACCAAATTCATGGGGCTTGTGAATCCCATGTTCCATGATTTCATGGATTGGTTCATCTTCATATTCATCAATGCTATATTAATCTAATAGATATTAGAGGAGGAGAATTTGGAGCATCTAAAATCCATTTTGAATGTCCTTAAACACCACCATATTTATTGAAAGTTATCTAAGTGCGATTTTTGGACATTATATGTTCATTTCCTTAGGCATTTCGTATCTATTTTGGGTTTGGAAGTAGACACATTGAATGTCGAAGCAGTTGTTTCATGGGAATTAACCAAGAACATATAAGAGGTTCATAGTTTTCTAGGTCATATAGGCTATTATCATAGGTATTTCCCCTATTTCTCTTGAGTTGTGGACCTGTTCATAGCATTGAATAGGAATTAACATGAATTTGGGTGGACTAATCAGTGCCAACCTATTTTTGGCTACCTGAAGGGGGTGTTGTTATATGGTGTAGTGATTTGGTTTCCTAAGGAGGTTTTGAGGGTTGATTTATTTTATGATGATTCTTGTGAGATATTTGAATTTGTATTTATGAAGTATAGGTCAGTGATATTTTACGGTTCTTGGTAGTTTTGTCCTCCTAAGGGTAACTACACCACCCACGATTTGGAGCTAGTGGTGGTTCGGTTTGTGCTGATATTGTGGTGACATTACCTCATTGGGGAGCGCCTTGTGGTATTCACGTATCATAATAATTAAGGTATATCTTTTCTTAGCATGATCTAAATTCACAATAGTGGAGGTGGATGGAGTATTCTCAGTATTATAATTTTTAGATATCATATTCCTTTATAAAAGGTAATATTGTGGCTGATACGTTGAGTAGGAATTTAGAGAAACATATTGTTCGAGATTCTAGGGATTATTGGAGAGAAATGGAGGACTTGGAATCCTTGAACATAGATTCAAGGGTGGAAGATGGTATATGGTATTTGTTTCATATGATATTCTATTCTTCTTTGTTTTGTTAGGTATAGGAGTCTCAGTGAGGAGACCCAGAGTCATAGTTGATGTGTGACATTTTTTTCCATGGTGATGCTTCAGAAGGATGTTTGGTTGATGGCCAGGACTATATTATTTTGTGGGATTTTTTTTGGTAGTGATGTACAAGGGAGTCCTTCAAGTTTTTTTAGCTCACCTTGGGTGGAAAATCCTATGAGTTTTAAATATGTATCAAGGTTTGAGAATTTATTTCTCGTGTCATGGGATAAAATGGGTAGTTGCGGATTTTGTAAAAAAAATTCTGGTTTTCCATCAAGTAAAGGTTGGGCATCATGTTCTTGGAAATTTTTTTGTAGCCTTTTTTTGTAGCCTTTGGATGTTCACAAGTGTAAATGGGATGAAATATTGATGGATTTTTTCATAGTGTTACCCAATTATTAGGGAGGTTGTTATTCTATATAGGTGATCATGGATTGGTTGAGGGAATTGGACCACTTCTTTGAAATCATAGAGTAAGGTGCAGTGGATGCTTTAGATAAGAGTTATATGGATAAGGTGGTGCAGTTTCAAGGAGTTTTTAGGTCCATTATCTTTGATCAAGGAATGAATTTTTTTTCTTGTGATTCATGAGGGAATTATAGCATTATTTTTTCTCTGAGTTATGTCTCAACACTTATTTCCACCCTTAGACAAATAGGAAGAAATAGGGGACTATCTAGACATTGGAGGACAGGTTACATGCATGTGTCATATACTTTGGTGGATCTTGGGAGTGAAATATTCCCTTGGTTAATTTTTCTTATAATAACATCTATCATTCATCCATTTATTCCCCTTTTGAGGATTTTTATTACAAATAGTTTAATTATCCATTATGCTTCATGGAGGTTGGGGGTAAAAGTTCATAGTCTCAATGTGGTGTAGATAATCATAAAGATTTTACATCTTGTTCATGAGAGGATAAAATAAATGTAGTTCTGGAATAAGTCTTATTTTTGTCATATGAGGAGGCCCTTGGAGTTCATGGTTGGGAACCATGTGTTCCTAAAGGTTTCTCCTTCACATGGGAATTAGAGGTTTGGCTGGGGGAGTATTATTTCTCCTAGGTTTGTTGGGCCCTTTCAGGTGTTGGGAAAAGTTAGAAAGGTGGTATACCAGTTTTCATTGCCACCATGGCTGAAGATAATCCACAACGTCTTCCATGTATCTCAGCTTCATTGGTATCTTCATGATGAATCTCATGTCATTGAATGGTGATATATTGATATCAATGATGATATAATGTTCATGGAGTGTCTTGTTGTGATTCAAGATCATCGATAGAAGGAGTTTGGTGGATGGATCATTTCATTCATTCATGTGTTGTAAAGAAAAGGTGGTCTATAGGAGATTACTTCAGAGTGATTGACACAAATTTTTTCCCACTACCTAGAGTTTTTTTGAGTTTTTATTTTCCCTTTTTTTACTTTTGATGTGATTTCTGGATCGTTTCGTTTTGTGATATGTGAATTTTTTCCCTTGATTTATGATGTGTGGTAAATTCATTACATATTAAAAGTGTAGTATCAAGTTATTAATCACGACACATTAAATTTGATACAATTGAACCCTTGTGGGAAAGTTAGTTCCACCTAGAGTAGATATTATATTGACATGGAGGATGGAATTCCCTGATTCGTGTGTTCAGGGTCATGTAGTTACTTGGTGTTAATGGTTTTTGGTTTGGGTTGTATTAGATGGTTGTGGTGATGTGGCTATGTGGTGATGAGGTTGTTTGAGATGTTTTTTGGACCTTTGGTTTGTCATTTTTGTTTGGTGGTAGATTTTTTAGGTATGATTAGATCCTTTATAGGTTTCTTGAGGTGTGGTTGTTCAGACCACTTTCCTTATGGGATTGATTTTTGATTATCAAGGGTGAGAATCATTTGTAAGGTATTAAATGTAACATATCATGCCTTCCCATCCCATTACATTTCAGGTATTGGTGGTTGGAAGCGTTCATGGTAGGTTTTGGGTGTTTTTGAGGGTAGATGGAGATACAAAAGAGCTACTGTAGAAATTTCAATTCAAGTAAGTGAAATCCACAAGGTGTAAAGGTTGTTCACAGATTTTGTAGTTGACTGGTTCAAATATTTAATGTCGCTAAGGGTGGACCTATGGGATATATTACACTTCATTTACCTTTATTTTAATATGTGTGCTAAATAAAATCTAAATTTAAATGTTTTAGGAAAAATTAGAAAATTTGGGAAACCTGTGGAATTCACATCATGTATATGTATTACATGATATGAAAATTGTGGGATCTAGGATTTAAAGTCAATTTATATGCTGATTATTTCCATTAGGCCATGTATTATTCCCCTCTCATTCCATATGAACCCTATTCACCATTGGCAGATCTTCTATCACCCTTACTACTCTTTGATTAGTTGGATCTAGTGGATTTCCATTGGTGATAGGTGGTAAGAACTTCCTTTAGATTGGCTAGTTTCCTCTTGTTCTTCCCTTATAGATTCATTGAGGTGTTTTTTTCATTTTGGGTGTGATATGGGCTATGTTTTGATGATATTTTGATGTGGTGTAGGTTGATCTATGGTTTCCCTAGTGAATTTTTAGTTCACAATCATTTCTTCTTCACTCTATAATGTACAGTGAGATTAGAATGGTTCTTTGAGGTAGGGAATCCCTTGTTCCTCTTTATTTTGTATAATGCAGGAGGGGTTTACAATTATTCATATATGGATTATGGTTGTGTTGTATTAGTTAAAGATAAATAATTGAATAATTTAAATTGAAGGGTAAATGGGGGAATGAATCACATGTTTTACATCTTTGATATGATTGTGATATTTTGATTTTACAGTCTTAATGCCCAGCTAAAAATTGTGGATATTGGGGGATTTTTTTGTTCTAGATTATTTTTTTACTACTATGTATATTTTTATTTTTTTATACCACCATAAATATGGAAATAATCTTACCACTAATATTTGGATATTGAAATTTTTTCCCTAGAATTAGGCTTGTGTTATAGCACCCCTAAATAATGTGAAATGTGTTAAAATACCCTTTTTAAACCTATAAAATGGTCTTTCATGTTTTTATGTGTGGTCTTTATAGAGGGGTGGTGATGTGTGTTTGTGATTTGATGTTTGGTTTATGTGTGGGTTGTGCATGTGGGGATGATGGTTTGATGATCATGTTTTTGGGGCAGTGTGGTGGTTTCTATTTGTACATTCATTTGGGGTGGAAGGTGGTTGATATTTCTCCATGATTTTGGGGCATCAAGGTGGATGTTGTTTGGTTATTATTTTGGGGTGGTGAGGTGGTTGTTTTTATCCATTCTTTGGGGGTGGCGATTTGCTTATTGTTTGTCCATGCTTTTGGGGCAGTGAGGTGGTTGATGTTTGACCTTTATTTTGGGGTGGGGTGGTGGTAGTTCTTTTGTTGTTCATTTAGGGATGTGATCGGCAGTAAGATGGTGATTACGAGCTTCATTTTATGCGTGGTTGTGTTATGTTAGATACCCATGTAGTAATGAAATAAATAATTATTTAATGAAGATTGAAATGTATGGGATTTGGCTTGGTTAATTTGATGGAAATGATCAGTGAACAAATAAATTATGGGATATGTGGTTAAATGTGTATGACTCTTAAAAATTAATTGAATGGGATTGATGATGTAATTGGAATGTGGTGTGAGATGTATCTTGTGGTTTTTTGGTGATATACATTTTGATGTGGCAGTCAAAGTGGGGATATTGAGATTTGGTAAGTGTTTGGTTGTGAACCCGTAAATTTAGCATGAGTGTGGATATATTAATATAATTATATATTAATTTTTATTTATATAATCACCCCAAACCTGTAAATCACTTTACAGTGAAACCCGCATAGTCATGCAGGGGGTGTTTTTCCAAAATTCCAGTGATGCAGATGGTTGGATGGCTACCCACTCTTTGCCACTCTCTCTTCTAGGAGAGTAGATATGAATATGCTATGATGTATGGTGGTATGTTAGTGCACTAGGTGATGTACTGGGTGTCTTCATGTGATATATGATGGTCGAGGTGTTTTAAAGTGAAATTTGATAACCGTGTTGTGGGGAGGTGGCCCAGGTTTTTTTGGGTCATATATTGTATGACCATGTTATGGGGAACATTATGGTGGTGTTCGTGCATTGTAGGTGTGAACGAGGTTGATTTCCTTCATATTCAAAATGCCATAATGATCTAATTATGGAAGTGGTTGTGATGTGATGGCCCTAGTCTCTCCGGGAAAGATGTGATGTGACTGTGCATGTGGATTAGTGTCTTGGGTGTATGCGGGCATGATGTGATGTGACCATGCTTGTGGGGCGGTGGTATATGTTATTCACAAGAGATGGGAGCACCAATACATACGACATTGGGGTGTGAGAATAAAAAATAAGTGAGAAATAAGTGAGGGGTACCCTTTATCGATATGATTCTTATCATTATGTTATTATACATTTCTCGAGTTATTTAGTCAGAAATCTTTTGTGTGGTTAAGATGGATAGATGACTCTTTTAGGTGTTGTTTCTCTAGTTTTTTTCTCATGGGTGTACTTGTATGCTTTTTTCACATTTTCATGATATACATTGGTTTTCCTTATGAGTATACTTGTATGCTAACCCTACATATAGAAACTAATTTTCAGGTTTCTAGGAGGATTATGTGGATTGTTCTGGTCATTAATAGCTTGCATCATGGTATAGTTGTTGTGTCACTGTCTTAGCTTTGCATTTGGGTAATTACATTAGAGAAATCTATCTACATTAGTTTTATTTATGCATGAATTGTGGGGTGGTTTTCTTTATTTTATATCATGTCATGGAGTTTCTTTTGGATGATTTATATTATCTCTAATTCTTACATTATTATAGAGTGCAGTTCCTCTCATTTCAAGATATTTTTATACCCTTAGTGTTAGTCACCAACCTGGGGCCTACTGGATGTGCGAATCAGGGTTTCATAGTCTCTCTACCCTCATTGTTGTATCATTGGTGAGAGGGGGTCATGAGAATTAATATTTCAATTCAAGTTACTCATTCAATAGTAAGGTTTAAAAAATCTAATGTTATTTCTCTTTTTTATCTGGTATATTTTTCTTCCATGTCCATATTTTTTCAAAATTATTTTACAATTCATTTTTTTTACTCAAATGATTTATGATGGGAATTTTAAGTTACACATGAAATTTGAAAATATTTTAAAATAATCCTTTCAATTTTTTATGACATTACATTTTTAAAATATCCATATTTTTTATATCATTGATATGATTAAAACCATAACCAAATCACATTTCTACAATTGGTTTTTTACTGCAAATTTTATTTTATTGACTAGGGAAATATTTATATTTTGTATTCATCACTACTATGTACATTTATTTATAATAAATATTGTTAATGAATTAAATTGATTGTTCAATATATGTGAAATGTATTGTACATGTAGAGATGGGTGGGGCCTAGAATTATACATCCCCTTAACAAAACAACATCTCTCATGACACATGTCATTTATCCAAATTAAATGAGATTTGGGGAATACCTACCCATTGATTAAATTTTCATGGAACAAGGTCTTGATAGTACATATATCATTATGTCTAAGATCATGACCTCTAATATTAAGAATTTACTTAATAGAGAATTTAGTTACTATTATCAATGAGATTACTACATTGATATTATCCATATTTTTTTTGTGATCATGTTATTGACTAAATAGAATTTGTTATGTGTTATTTAAATTTCCATGTTGATAATTACTTATTTACTCTTGCTTGATTTTGTTTTATGTAAAACATACAAATAATATAAGATCACCCTTAATTTTTTTTTGATTTATGAAGAAGTAAATCTATTATATATACAAAAGGACGTGCTTTATCCTTCCACATGTATTCACCATGTCTATTTCACTAATGTGGCTTTATCTCCATTATTCTCAATTACCTCATACTCTTTATTCCTCTCCCTAAAATCCTTATTACCTATCTCCCTCCAAGACTCCCCTCTCTGCCTCCACCTCTACCTCGACCTCCCTGTCTTCCTCTACACTTCATCCCATCCTCCACCTCCCAAACACCTGATACCTCTTATCCTCACTTTTCTCTATTGCTCTCTGCTTTCTCATTCCCTCCTTCCCACCTCTTCGCATCACCACTACTCCACCACATCCCCCCACATGTGTGATCATCCTCTACACTGCATCCCCACATTTAGGGATTCATATCCCCAACTCCCCCCTACAGCCCTTTTCATATCTCTACCTTCCCATATCAACCTCCTTCTTCGATATCCAACTCCATTGTCTAATGTTGTCTCTTGAAACCCTATCTTTCACTTTGTTCCATCATCATCCTCCTTTTGGTATCAATGTAATATCCCCCTAGCATCACCCTATGATCCCCACTCACACATACAATGATTGTTTATTCATGCTATTTTTTTCTTTTGGGGGTCAAAATTCTGGAAGAAAAAGGGGATTCATCTCCAAATACCATATATTCCATCGTTTAAAAGGTTATATTTCTTTCATTCCCATTTTAGTTCAATGTGAAATAACCCTAACATCATGTGTTTCATAGAATCCTAAACATTTCATCCTTCTATAACATTTGGTTATTATTTTTCAACATCTCCAATTTTTTGTCTTATTTGACTATTTATTCCCATATTTAGAATATTCATTGTTCCATTGCATATAACATATTCAATATATGCTCTCTTTTTTAATACATGCACCATGAAAGATGCATTCTGTAATTATTTTCTATGTATATTATATTCTTCTGATAGGAATATATATCAATATATCCTATATGAATTTATAATTTATGGAATATGAAATATTACATTTCAATATATACAATATTAATTTTTATACATGAATTACATAATATGAATTCTGTTTATATAATATGAATTCTATTTATGAAATAATTTTTTTAATATGGTTTTTATTCTATTTATAAATATATATGTTCTATTTTTAAATATATGCAACATGAAATATTTATTATTCTTATAAATAAATGTTTTCAATCTCAAAATACTTGCAATATGCATTCTCGGTCAGAATCTGCACTTGGTTTTTTATGAATATTTATATTTTAAAGATTAGATTCTTATTTTTTGAGCTAACATTAGAATAATGTTTGATAGGTGAAATGTGTATGGAGTTCAAGAATGATATGAATAAAATTTATGGATAGTGATTTATGTCAATATGGTGGATATACATAACTATTTGGATTTTTTTAAAAAAAATTTGTTATTATCCATATTCATTTAATAGATACAAAAAGTATGTACCCAAATCACTTATATTTCATTACACTCCTCAACATTGCTTACATTTTTTCAAGTTTCTATTTTTTTATCTTTTATTTTCTTCCATCAACTCTTCCAATCATATTATTACTATCTTCCATTATTATTTCATATTAGTTCATTGATTTTCCTTTGTTTTTTTATTTCATGCTACATGAATCATTAGTTTATTTGTGTAATTGTTCTTCAATGATAGTATTTCAAAGGGTTTATGTAATTTATACAATATATTTTATGATTTATTAAAACCTATTTTTTGTGTAGTAGTGTTCATTTAATCTTTTATATTCTCACAATATTATTATTTTTTCCACATTTTACTCACTAATATGGAATAACCCCTCAAATTAATACTTTTTATCTTCCAAGTTTTCAATTTATAAAAAATAAAATTGTTTATTGTATCTAAATCTAATTTCATCTAAATAAAAGAAAATTACCTCCAATTTATTTTCATCATAAAAAACTACTAAATTATACAAACATTTTCATTTAAAAATTATAATTTAAATATGTATTAATGAATATATATTCTCATTTGAAAGTAATCTCATGGTTTTATGCATTTCTAAATAATCATGTTCTCACAACCTTTACACATTTTCATAATATTAAAATTATAGTTGAAATCATACCACACAAATAGAATTTCATTATATTTATAGATCACTACTTAGATAGAATATAAATATTATTTCCCAACATTGTTTCTTCACGGTTTTTGTTGTATCAGGGCCAATGAAATGGCCTAATAGATAGTGACCCATCGTATAATATTATGAAGGGTTTCATGTTGGGTAAGATGTCCTCGGATGGTCTAAAACCGGTTTATCTATGGAGACATAAACACTTAATGGACTTTGTATCCATGATTCATTAACCTTCTTTCCAAAGGCAGGTGCTCTTTGGATGATGATTTGTCCAATGACACTTAAGGACTCCATTGATCAAGAGGATGGGAGGTTGGTCTCATTATACCCTTTTGGGGGGATTATTTCCTAATCTGGGACTCTCTTATAGATTTAATAAAAGTTTCATATGTTCATGGAACCTTCGTTCTTTTCCAATAATGTGTCAGCTGATTACCCCTAGGTTTCAAGGATAACCATATATAGGAATTGGTCATGAATTATTGAGACGACACTAGTTTAATCCCAATGATAATGTGCTCTGGATTCTTTTATCATCCAAGGACGATGTAAATTGCTTCTATATTGTGATCAAACCCATAATATGGGATTCCTATGTATCCTCATTAGAGGAATTATAACCCATGTAGTTCGGTACCACTTAACAGGAAACATCACCCTTTATGGTTGTGTGGCGGGGACTCATCCATGTAGTTTTATCATCATGTGTTGAGGAAGTTTAGGTAAAGGATGCCTAGTCAAGATTTCATGAGGGACATACACAGAATTGGCCCATGATGCTCAGGAGAGGCTTGGTCTCCTAGATGAATATGTCCCTACCGAGGATATTTACTGGTGAACATTAGGGTGGTTTGTGTGATAGGTTTGTACCTTACAGAGGCTTCCTATATATCCTAGTTAAATGGGAATAAAATCAATCATAGTTCGTTTGAACTCAGGACTTATACTTTGAATCTTCCTATTTGAGGAGGCGTGGTTTGGAGTTACACCAAAGTGGAGGTCTTTATGAATAAAGTGAATTGGTTCTTACTTAAGAAGAGGATTCCCTTTACTAAGTATATGGTTGGTATTACCCATTTCAAAGTTTTCCTCTTCGATATTGATCCTTATATAGGAATCCTACATATCCTGATTAGTGTAAGAATTAGAGATCTTATAGTTCATTATTATGTTGTAACTTGATTGGGGCTTATGTGTGGGAGCTTCCCATTTTAAGGGGGGTTGATCTCTCATTTCATGGATTAGATGTTATGAATCTTAGGCCTGTATAAAGGCTTCTTACATATACCAGTTGTGTTGGGAATTATATGTATCATAGTTCATCACTGGGTTGTATGAATGTCGTATCATCACAGACCATTGATCCCACATGATTCATTCTTAGTGTGAGAAACAAGAGGATGTGAAAGATTCAACAAAGGCGCACATCCCCATCTCTGTTTAGGGAAAAGGAGGAGGTAGATGGTGGAAGATGGTGTTTCTATGATCTCAACAAGAGAGTGAAAGGGGCTTTGAAGGGGTCATCCCCTCACCCATGTTGATATCTAGGATATCCACATATAGTGAGCTATCTGGACACATCCCAAAATAGGATGGAGAGGTGAGAAAGAACCACCTCCCATTAAAATTATAGGGGATTACCTCTAGAGGAGTGCCCTAAAACAGGTTCTAGGAGAGTGTGGGAGAATCATCCCTTATCAAAGGGGAAAGAAATCGTGTGCCCCTTGTCATCGGCGCTCGTGGAAGGGAAAGGTCGATGACTACCCTCGATCCCTAAACGGGTAGGTTCACATTTGCGTCACAAGGTTGGACTCCAGGTTACCTCAAGAATGTAGACCTAAGGACATCCTAGGGGTCTGAACTATTGTGGAAACATCCTTTTCACCTCTACTTACCTTAGGTATGTATACTTAGAAAGGTACGTTGATGCACTCGACAGTCTGGTTGTATGGGTCTGGTGGCTTTGGAAGATGATTTGGCCTAATGCCATTGTACTGGTTAGTTGATGGGCCATATAGGGTGTGATTGGAATGGAAGGAAAAGAAATTAACCATAAGGTAGAAAACATGAAGATACCCCATTTTGCGTACCATTTTCTCATCCGGGATAGGGGCTTCCCGAAAAGGAATACTGCTATGAAAGTGAAGGGTTTGTATACATACCAAAGTGGTATATGGGCCTAGATGTGAGCCACCACGTACCATAGTGGTACGGAGTCTTAGGTTCCATCTATATAGCATGGTTCTATGTGGTGAAAGGTCTCTTATGCATAGCGATGCACTATACGGTTCACTATACTGAAGGAGGGTAACTTTGCCATCAGTTTATAGGAAGTTCATCTGAAAAGTACCTATGGTTCCTGGTCTTCCAATTAGGTTCATGGAAAGTTAATTATTATTATTTTTCCTTCTTTTTATGGCATGTGGTGGGTTTATACCTGCTGGAAACTATTTTCATTTCTGTACTTAGTTGATTGTTTTCCTTTGAAGTCTTCCATTCGTAAACTCCAAGCTCTCTGAAAATCCCCTTCCCTATCAGTTCTGTAACCTCCTGATCCCAGTTACCCAGAGTTGGTGCATTATTATATAACATTGGCATGATCACAATGGATCAAATCCTGAAATACCGATCAGTTTAGTATCCTTGTAAGTACTAGATACATTCATAAATTTTACAGTAAATTATACAGTAAAAAAAACAAAAACATTGTATTCATTAACCACAGTCATATCCCATAGACTATCCCTCTAAGTCAGTAATAATATACCTCTTTGCATCCAGGGAAAAATAAAACATAGAAAGGGGTGATCTCAGATGCTCAGTAAGGATAACAATATAGTGGAAACATTTATAAATAAGCATAAACATTTTAAGGAAATGTATAAAACTAAAACATAAGCCTTTTAAACGTAAACTTCAGCATAATATGGAAAATATAAATCAAATAATGCCAATTACATATTTACATGGATATTCTATTAGTCTAATAATCACATGCAATATCAATAGCCACTTTCATAATGATGGAATGCATAATGCCAGACTTCATAACCACATAGTCAAGGCCTTATTCCAATACTAAAAATAAGATTTTTTCAAGGCCTTGTGCCAAGACACTAGTTTATCTCATGAGACATACCGATACATCAAGGAGATATAGCGGGCTCCACCCATCACTTACTAAGTCCAACGCATTCCTCATATGAAAAGGTTGAAACAT
Source organism: Viscum album (assembly GCA_963277665.1). Classification (NCBI taxonomy): domain Eukaryota; kingdom Viridiplantae; phylum Streptophyta; class Magnoliopsida; order Santalales; family Viscaceae; genus Viscum; species Viscum album. The sequence goes on along the minus strand of OY728136.1, from coordinate 625,635,848 downwards.
AACATAAACATTCATATTAAAACTATCAAACTAAATGTTAATACATTAACCATAAACCATGAATGGTATAAAAATAACACATCCACTGTAAAACATATCACAAAACCTTCAATACAATATGAAAGATTTTTATCATAAAGAATCGACTTCAAACAAGTATAAAATCCATCAAAGGATGTTGACATAGATGAAATCAAAAATATTTGAGAGAAATATATCTTTCTTTTTTTGAAATCATTTAATGACACATAATTATATAAGAAAACATTTATTTTAAAAAAATTATAATATTGTAAAGGAAGCTTCAAAGGTGTAATAACGGCAGAGAATAACCTCACCCGCCGTATAAGTTAAAAAAACACATTCTTACCTCAATTTTGTCGAAAAGGTCATAAAGTACCTTGTTTGGAAAATAATGAAAAGATTCCTTTTAAAAAATATAAGTTCAAATAAGGGGATAAATTACTTTAACCCATAGTCTAGTAAATAGTAAAAGTGTCTTTAAATAAATTTTTAAGAAAACACGGATGTGGATGATAAATAAGTTATAGTAGATTACTTACATATAGGCAACCTCAAATAAGTAAAGATATTGTGAAATTAACCCTTACCTTGTAATTTTCCTTGGTCAAGGGTACGTTAACCTCCTATATAATAGTTAAATCGTTGTTATTAAATTATACAAGAACCATATATAAATATGATATCATATATGATCTTCTAATATTGCTTTGTTAATAATATTTTAGTATTATCATTATTTCGAGTGTTAACTGATTCGTTTTCCTTTATATGTTTTGATACATAAGTCATGTTTTTTATGGATAGGATGGTTTTGATTCATATCCATAATAATATTAAGTTCTTAAAAATTATATTTAATCATAAAATAAAAATTATTCTTAGATGATTATGATGGAGAATGAATCTCATCGCGTTCATTGAGACGGTAATCTGTACGTACGCATGAGAGACAATATCGTTATATTGATGGTGATATCATATATAATTGGATGTTATATCATATATAAATAATAATTAACAAGTTACTTTTATTATTTAAATCTATTATACCCATTATTATACCCATTCAAATAGTGAAGTGTTGAATGAAAAACTACACCACGACGTGGAGATGATAAGTCGTACGTGCCCACGTATGGTGACTTTTTCATTTATAAGATGGATAGAATAAAGAATATTGTTGTACCATTTTTATAATAACATCACAGTATATAAAATATACTTGAGTTATTATTTTATAATGGAAACAAAAAAGAAAGAGGAAGTGGAAGAAGAAAAGAACTTGAAAGAGGTGATGAAATATTTACCTCTTCTTGGGGTTCGTCCTTTTGATTTGATCAAAAGGGATACATAGGTTGTATTTATGAACAAAGTAAGGCCTCTAGGATAATGGTAGGATAGTTTAGAGGATATTTTGGCATGGTCATCCTGAGACAAATGGATTTGAAGGTGTGAATTTGAGATAAGGGGAAGTGCCCTTTTATAAGAGGGGTGAGGGGAACCTTAGGAAAAGATTGAAATATTATTTTATAATAAAACACTTTTCGGTTTCTAATGGATCCAAAATGATTTATTTCAAGGATAAGGTGGTTATGGGTCAAAAACCTCTCAAAAAATAGGTATTAGACAGGTTTAGGTCACCATATTAACCATATATTTTAGATTTAACTCTTAGTTAAATAGTTTGACATTTACCATGTCTCTTTGTATTTTTATATTATATGGTTAATAAACTTACTATAAAATTCTGAGCGAACCCCAAATGGTTAATTATTGATATATATAACCTTATCCAAGTTATTTGGACAAAATTTAGATTTTTAGAAATATAATATCAATTAATAATATTGTATTTGTTTTAATAATTTATTTATTTCAATTTTGAAACTATTTAGTAAATGTTTTTTTGTAAAAGTACTAATAACTTTATTACTTCGAACTAAATTCATTTAATAAACCCTAACATGTAATATTAACCTATAAAATTTTTGTAATTAATCAAAAGTCTCAAATTACATTTATTTGGGTATTTATAATATAAATTATTTTAATATTTCATCAATAATGTAATCACCACATCATTATTGTGTCATAAATAAATTTAATTATTTAATTTCTAAAAATTATAAATAAAATACCATTATGTAGGAAATATTTTTATCTTTATAATGAATATTTATTGTAGAATTTATCTTACGTATAACCCTATATTAAAAATTTTTCAGTTATTGAACATTGAATTTAACACTTTTAACTCTTCTTTAAATAAAATAATAATAAATGTCCTAATCTAATCCAAGTGGACCTAAAGGATCATATTTTTTTCCTAAGATTGTTTTTGGTCTAACTACACTTATCCAATAGAATTAGGACATGTATTAGGTAATAATAATATCATTTTTACCTTTAATTATTCTATTTACTTTTAACCGTGGTAAATAAAAGTCAAAAGTTACTATTCACTAAAAATTATTTTCATTTTATTGAACCACATTTTACTTTCTGATATTAACTGTGTCTCTCAGATTTTTGAAATTCAATTCACATAAGTGGTAAAATTATGTTTTATGCAAATTTGTAAATGCTCCTAGGAGGTGGGTAAAGGACGGTAAAAAGTTTAATAAAAATTTTATATATCTAAACATATTATAAAATGAATCCAATGAATTTAATTGAATTTATATAATTAATATATATCTATTTTGACCTATAATAAATTTAAATAAAATAAATAATTATTTAAATAAAAAATCGGTTTTAAACAATAACGCAGTGTTTTTCACTATTAATCAAAAATTGAAAGTTTTCAAAAAAAATACCAAAAAGTCACCTTAAGCTAATTTCGATATTCCGAATCCAAAAATGAAGCCCATTTTTAAAGATAAAATTTTAAAAAAATTAGAAATTGGGTATTACTATCCATAACGTCTAGTTTGATTGGTCGTGGTGTGTTAAAACTCCAAGTTGCTTACAATGCAATCTATTTCATCATTCAAAGGGAAACTTACCATGGAAGATTGGGGTGTTACATTATTCCCTACTTCAAATAATTTCGTCCTCTAAATTTCTAGAATACTACCGCATAAAAAGATTTGGGTGGTTCTTCGTCATATGTTCATCGGGTTCCCCAGTTACCTCTTCCATCTCAGGGTTTCTCCATAGAACTTTTACCAGATGAGTTGTCCAGTTTCTCAACACTTGTTCTCTGGTATCAATAATTATGATAGGTTCTTCTCAATAAGACAGTTCAGGTTCCAGTTCTATTTCTTCATAGGTGAGCACATGCGTTGGGTCAGACATGTACTTTCTCAACAGTGATACCTGGAACAGATCATGAACTTTGGAGAGACTTGGTGTCATTTACAAATGGTAAGCTACAGCCCCAATTGGTTCTAGAATTTTGAAAGGTCCTATGTACCTAGGACTTAATTTACCCTTCTTACCGAATCGTATAACTCCCTTCCATGGAGATACCTTTAAGAAAACATGATCTCCTACCTGAAATTCCAAGTCCTTCCTTCAGTTATCGATACAGCTCTTTTTCCTACTTTGAGCTACTTTGATGTGGGTTTGGATAACCGCCACCTTTTCCATAATTTCCTCAACAAGTTCTGGGCCTATGAGTTTTCTTTCACCAACATCATTCCAACAAGTTGGTATATGACATCTCTTTCTGTATAACCCTTCATATGGTTCCATCTGAATACTTGAATGGAAGCTATTGTTATATTAAAATTCTACCAGAGGGAAATATTGATCCCAAAAACCATGAAAGTCAAGTGAGAAAGATATCAAAATTTATTCTAAGGTTTGAATAGTCCGTTATGATTTTCCATCAGTTTTAGGGTGGTAGGCAGTGCTCAAACAAAGTTCAGTATCTAGGGCTTTCTGAATAATTTTCTAGAATCTTGATGTAAAATGGGGATCATGATCAGAAAAGATCGATAATGGTACTCCATGACGTCTTAAAACGTCATTAATATATAGTATTTCTAGACGTTCAAGTGGTAAATATTCTCTTATATCAAGAAAATGTGCTGACTTGGTAAGAAAATCAACAATGACCCAAATTGCATAGTTCCTTCTAGGAGTCTTTGGTAGCCCCATGACAAAGTCCATTGTAATATCATCCCATTTCCACTCAGGTATGGGAAGAGGTTGCATGACTCCTTTAAGATATTTTCTTCCATCATTTACTTGTTGACAAACCATACATCTCAACATAAAATCAGCAATTTCTCTCTTAATGTTGTCCCACAAAAAATGTTCTTTCAAATCTCTATACATCTTAGTGCTACCAGGGTGTATAGAGAAATTTAAGCTATGGGAATCATCCAACCATTCCCTTTTTAGATCAGGTATATTGGGAACAAAAAGTCTCTTCCCAAATTTCAAAATTCCATCTCCATATACGAAGTCACTCAATCTCTCACCATTCATATCTTTAATCTTCTTTTGAAACTCTTCATCATCATCTTGAGAATATTTAATCCTTTATAATAAATATGGTTTTGAAAACATTTGAAAAAGTATTGATGTTTCACCTTCTAGGATTATTCCCATATCCATATTTACTAGATCCATGAAAATAGGATCTCTTTCAACTCGCATCTTGTTCAAAACTCTATGATCCTTTCTGCTCAAAGAATCTACCACCTTATTTTCCTTCCCTGGGTGGTAGTGTATAGTGAAATCATAATCTTTGAGTAGTTCAATACATTGTATTTGCCTCATGTTGAGTTCCTTTTATGAGAAAATATACTTCAAAGTCTTTTGATTGGTATATATCTCACATTTTTTCACCATAGATATAGTGTCTCCATATCTTCAAAGCAAAGATTACAACTGCAAACTCAAGATCATGAGTATGATAGTTTTTTTCATGAATTTTTAGTTGTTGTGATGAATAAGAAATAACTCTATCATTCTTCATAAGGACACAACCAAGTCCTTTCTTTGAAGAATCACTATAAATAAAAAACCCATCAATCCCTGATGGTAGAGTCAAGATATAAGCATTGAATAATATCCTCTTTAGTTCTTCAAAACATTCTTCACACACTTTTGACCAAAAAAATTTAACCCCTTTACATGTGAGCTTGGTTAATGGTTTTTCCAATTGGGAAAAATTCTGGATAAAACACCAATAATAACCTGTTAAACCAATAAAATAGTGTACCTCAGTTATACTTGTCGGTGCTGGCCATTCTTGGATTGCTCTTGTCTTAGAATGATCAATGGAGATTCCATCCTTAGAGACAATATGTCCAAGAAAAGAAATCTTCTGATGCCAGAATTCACACTTTCTAAACATCTCATATAATTCATTTCTTTTGAGGGTTTTCAGAATAGTTCTCAAGTGTTTTTCATGATCTTCATAGATTTTGGATTATACCAAGATATCATCAATAAATACCACTACAAAGTCATCAAGATATTCCTTGAAAACTCTGTTCATTAGATCCATGAAAACATAGGGTGTATTAGTCAGTCCAAAAGGTATTACGTTAAACTCGTAATGCCAGTACCTGGTTTGAAATACTATTTTTGGAATTTCTTCCTTCTTCACACACAACCGATGATATCTAGATCAAAGGTAAATCTTTGGAAAATATTAAGCTCCATGAATTTGGTCAAATAAATCATCCATGCGAGGTAGGGGATACTTGTTCTTTATTGTTATAGCATTGATCTCTATGTAGTCAATGCACAACCTCATAGATCCATATTTCTTCATAAAAAGATGAACAGGGGCTCCCCATGGAGAAACACTGGGGAAAATAAATCCCTTATTACTCAATTACTCTAGTTTTTTCTTTAGTTCCAATAATTCCATAGTGGTCATTCTATAAGGGGTCTTCGATATGGGCCTTGAACCAGGAATTAATTCAATGGAAAACTCAATTTCTCATTCTGGAGGATGTCCAAGAAAATCCTCTAGAAACACATCAACATATTCTTGCACAATAGGTACATCCTCTATTTGAAAATTCCTTTACTCACCCATAGTTATTTCATTCTCTTCCTCCCCAATAATTGAATTTAGTTGATCTATTGGGGGTGGATGTAGATAAGAATCAAGTGGTGATTTTTCTTCTCTAAAGATAAGTTACTCTTTATCATCATAGAAAATTGTAACCTCCTTCTTCTTATAATAAATTTTGGAATCATGGTCCGAAATCCAATCCATACCGAGGATTATATCAAATTAAATCATGGGTTTGATGATGAGATCAGTAGATAAAGAACATTTATAAGCCCTAATGGGAACTGATTCACAAAACCTTTTTTCAATAATACTTTCCTTATGAGTTTGACTGACAACTCCCTTATTAAATCAAATTAGAAATATCCAATTTTCTAAGGAAACTGGTAAGAAATGAAATAGTGCGATGATCTAGAATCAAATAAATCATTCGCTAAACTTGAGGAAACCATTAAATTACCTACCACTACGTCTTTCAGAGCTTCAACCTCAGCAGTAGTGATGGAATAAGCTTGGGCATGATCCCTTGGACTTTTCTTAGGTAAGTTTCCCTGACGCTTAGGAAATTCATTTTCATAATGCCCCATTTCTTTACAACTGTAGCATTCAACACTGACAGCCTCTTTCTTCCCCTTGCAATCACGATCTTGGTGGCCTTTTTCACCACACTTGTAACAGACTCTCATTCCCTTCAGGAAAGTTCTGGGGTGTTTCTTCCCACATTTACTGCATTATGGATATTCAACTTTTCCCTTCTTCTCCTTATTTCCATTTCCAGAGTGGTTAGCAGATCTATTCTTCTCTTTCTTTTCTTTAAAGTCGTAAGACATAGAGAATTCCTTTTCTTTCTTGATAGCATAGGAGACAATATATTTGTACAATGAGAAGTATTTTAAGACTAATTCTTGATAGATAAATGGTTTTAACCCATCAAAGAATCGATCAATCTTACTCCTTGAATTATTTATATAATCTGATCAATGCCTTGTTAACCTTGTAAAGTTAGCATCATACTTTGCAACATTCTCACCCTCCTTTTTCCTCAGACTCAAAAATTTCCTTTCCATATTTGTTCGATGGTCACGAGGAAAATATTTTTCTAAGAAAATCTCTTTAATCTCCCTCCATTCCATTTTTGTTACTTCTTCATCTTCCTTTGTGTTTTGGGTTAACGACCACCATTGATCTACATCTACCGTGAGGCAATAAACTGCCATGACAACTTTTTACCTTTCACTACTCCCCAAATCATGACATATTTTCTCTAAAGAACTTATCCATTTCTCAGCTACAGATGGATTTGTAGTCCCATTAAATTTTATTGGTTTTTTCCTCATGAAGCGGTCTAACATTAATCCTCCATGTTGTGGATCAGGGTGCTCCATACGGGTAAGGTTATTATTCATAACATGTGTGAGTTTTCCCAGTAGGGAGATAAGATGATCAGCACCAATTGCATCACTAGATCTACTATATTTATCTTGAGCAGGTGGGAAATCCCTACATGCATTATATGCATTGATACGGTTTCCATTCCTTCTACTATACACCATTCTTAAATAATGGCATACACTAGATTACTTTATGAATCAAGATCCATAATTCCAAACTTGTAAAACACTTAACATAAATTGAACAGTTTATGGATATAATCTATAATCATAAAAATGTTTTATTTGAGGTCTTTTATACTCATAAATCCTTCATAACGGTTTGTAAAGAAAATGTGAATTATACTAAGCATATCCCCCGGGAGTATCGTAACCAAGATTGCAGCAAGGCCCGTTGTCGTGCACCAGTTCCCGTTTGAGCCTAGATCAAAGCGGTGTTTTCGAGTTTTACCCCTAGGTACATCTGTTCCAAATCCGCCTCTACCTGCTCGTATCTAGATAGGGATGTATTACATGGAAAACTCACAAAATCTCTACATTACCAAAATTCAAGGAAGTCCTTCTATACTAATCCCCAATGTCTATCTTAGGGTAGTGTTCTCTAATCAAAGTATTTCAACATCTAACTTCCAAGGTTTTTACTAAACTTATTCTTATAACAACGGTAATGCCCAGATTCCAGTTTCCCAGAGTTGGGGCATTATTACATAACATTGGCATGATCACAAAGGGATCAAATCCTAAAAGACCAATCATTTTAGTAGCCATGGAAGTACTAAATACATTCATAAATTTTACATTATATAATATAATGAAAAACAACAACAACATTGTCTTCATTAACCACAATCATATCCCATAGACTATCCCTTCAAGTCATTCATAATATACCTCTTCACATCCTGGGAAAAATAAAACATAGAAAGGGGAGAGCTTAGATGCTCTGTAAGGATAAAAATTTAGTATAAACTTTCATAAATAAGCATAAACATTTTAAGGAAATGTGTAAGAATAAAACATAAGACTTTTAAACATAAAAAACTTGTATAATATGGAAAATATAAACCAAATAATTCCATTTACTTATTCACATGGATATTCTAATAGTCGAATAATCACATGTAATATCAATAGTCACTTTCATAATGATGGAATTCATAATTCCAGACTTTATAACCACATAGTCAAGGCCTTGTTCCAAGACTAAAAATTAGGTTGCTCAAGGCCTTGTGCTAAGACACTATTTTGTCTCGTGAGACCTACCAATGCATTGAGGAGCTATAGCGGGCTTTACTCATGACTTACTAATTCTAATGCATTCCTCATATGAAAAGGATGAAACATAACATAAATATTCATATTAAAACTATCATATGAAATGTTAATACTTTAACCATAAACCATGAATGGTATAAAAATAACACATCCACAGTCAATCATATCACAATACCTTCAATATAATATGGAAGATTTGTATCATAATGAATCGACTTCAAACAAGTATAAAATCCATCAATGGATGTTGACATAGATGAAATAAAAACTATTTGAGAGAAATATATCTTTCCTTTTTTGAAATCATTTAAATTCACATAATTATAAAAGAAAACATTTATTTTGAAAATATTCTTATAATATTTTAAAGGAAGCTTCAAATGTGTAATAACGGCGGAGAGTAACCTCACCCTACATATAAGTTAAAAAAATACATTCTTACCTTAATTTTGTCGAAAAGGTCATAAAGTACCTTGTTTGGAAAATGACGGAAAGATTCCTTTCAAAGCACATAAGTTCAAATAAGTGTATAAATGAATTCAACGCATATTATATTAAATATTAAAAGTTTTTTGAAATAAATTTTTAAGAAAACACATATTTGGATGATAAATAAGTCCCAGTAGATTACTTACATATAAACAACCTCAAATAAGTAAAGAGATTGTGAAATTAACCCTTACCTTCGAAATTTCCTTAGTTGAGGGTACGTTAACCTATTTTATAATAGTTAAATCATTTTTATTAAATTATACAAGAACCATATATAAATATGATATCATATATGATCTTCTAATATTTATTTGTTAATAATATTGTAGTATTATCGTCATTTTGGGTGTTATCTGTTTCGTTTTCCTTTATATGTTTTGATACATAAGTCATGTTTGTTATGGATAGGATGGTTTTGATTCATATCCAGAATGATATTAAGTTATTAAACATTATTTTTAATCATAAAATGAAAATTATTCTTGAATGATTATGATGGGGAATTAATCTCATCGCGTTCTTGGAGACGGTAATCCGTACATACGCACGAGCGACAATATCATTACATTGATGGTGATATCATATGTAATTGGATGGTAGATCATATATAAATAATCATTAACATGTTATATTTATTATTTAAATCAATTATAATCATTATTATTTCCATCCAAACAGTGAAGTGTTGAATGACAAACTACACCATTATGTGGAGACGGTAAGCCATACGTACGCACGTATGGTGACTTTGTCATTTATAGGATGGATAGAATAAAGAATATTGTTTTAAAATTTTTATAATGACATCACAGTATATATAAGATACGGGAGTTACTATTTTATAATGTAAACAACAAAGAAAGAGAAATTGGAAGAAGAAAAGAACTTGAAAGAGGTGATGAAATATTAACCTCTTCTTCGGGTTATTCCTTTTGATTTGATCCAAAGGGATACTTAGGTTGGTTTTCTGACCAAAGGAAGGCTTCTAGGATTAAAGGAGGATTTTTGAGAGGATATTTGGGTAGGGTTTGGCCGAGACAAATGTATTATAATGTGTAAATTTGAGATAAGGGGAAGTGCCCTTTTATAAGAGGGGTGAGGGGCACCTTAGGAAAAGATTGAAATATTATTTTATAATAAAATCATTTTAGGTTTCTAATGGATCAAAAATGATTTATTTTGAGGATACGGTGGGTATGGGTCAAAAAACTCTCAACTAATAGGTTTTATACAGATTTTGGTTACCATATTAACCTTAACTTTTAGATTCAACTCTTAGTTAAATATTTTGACATCTACCATGTCTCTTTTTATTTTTATATTATATGGTTAATAAACTTTCTATAAACGTCCAAGAGAACCCCAAGTGGTTAATTATTAATATATATAACCTTATATAAGTCCTTTGGCTGAACCTTATATTTTTAGAAATATAATATCAATTAATAATATAATATTTGTTTTAAATATTTATTTATGTCAATTTTGACACTATTTAGTAACTGATTTTTGATAAAGTCCTAAAAAATTTCTTACTTAGAAATAAATTCATTTAATCAACCCTAACATGTCATATTATCCTATAAAATTATTTTAATTCATCAAAAGTTTCAATTTACATTTATTTGGGTATTTATAATATCAATTACTTTAGTATTTCATTAATAAGGGAATTACTGCATCATCATTGTGTCATAAATAACTTTAATTATTTAATGTCTAAAAATTATAAATAAAATACCATTATTTAAAAAATATTTATATGTTTTTAATGAATATTTATTGTCGAATTTATCTTATGTACAACCCTATATTAAAAAAATTAGTTATTAAACTTTGAATTAACACTTTTAACTCTTCATTAAATAAAATAATAATAAATGTCCGAATCTAATACAAGTGGACCTAAAAGATCATATTTTATTCCTAAGGTTGTTTTTAGTCAAAATACACTTATCCAATAGAATTAGGACATGTGTTAGGGTAATAATAATATCATTTTTACCTTTAATTACCCTATTTACATTTAACTATGGTAAATAAAAGTAAAAAGTTATTATTCACCAAAAATTATTTTCATCTTATTAAACCACATATTAATTACTAATATTAACTGTGTCTCTCAGATTTTTTAAATTAAATTAATATATTTGATAAAATTATGTTTTATGGAAATTTGCAAATGCTCCTAGGAGGTGGGTAAAAGACGGTAAAAAGTTCAATAAAATTTTTATATATCTAAACTTATTCTATAATGACTCCAATTAATTACATTGAACATATATAATTATTTTTTATCTATTTTGATCTAAATTAAATTTAAATAAAATAAATAAATAATTTAATAAAAAGTCGATTTTAAACAATAACGCAGTGTTTTTCACTATTCATCAAAAATTGAAAGTTTTCAGAAAAATACCAAAAATTCACCCTAAGCTAATTTTGATATTACGAATCTAAAAATTAAGTCCATTTTGAAAGATAAAATTTATAAAATTTAAAAAAGTGGGTATTACTATTCATAACGGCTAGTTTGATTGGTTGTGGTTTGTTAAAACTCCAAGTTGCGTACAACGCAAGCTATTACATTATTCAAAGGGAAATATACTGTGGATGCTTGGGGTATTACAAGTTACCCTTGTGGTCCCTTTTATAGAGTTATATGGAAGATTTATCTATGGAAATATGACACCTTTTGTGGAATCCCATAAGGAAATGTTCTAGCTTGTAGATGAATTGATAAACAAAGGTTTGTAGGGATGAGGTTAGCGGGGTTTCGGTTCACAGCAGTGAAAATCACCACCTCAATCCTGCGAATAACATGGTTCGCTAGATGTTGTTAGTCTTGACTCATCTAAGAAATGCTCAGTCCACGAGGATGGTATGCGGAGACTAACTTCTCCATCACATTTTTTCCAATGACATGGTTTACGATTCATTTGAATGTTATTTTCATCTCATATTTGAATAGCTTGGTTCATTGGACAATTCACCATGGGCCAACGTTTCTTAGGTTGTCCACCTACCACTTCATTCGTGGTCTGCGCCTTCCACAGAGCTTTCCCAGTAACTAGTACATGGACTAGTTTGGGTCTTTTTCTGAATTATATTTCTTTAATCTTCTCCTAAAATTTTTCATCCCCACATGCATATATTTCCATTATAAAATTTGAGTGATTATTTTCATTCCCTTTGTGGATTTTTTAGGACCCAACAAATTCCCCTCATCAGAATGGGGTCTGATCGGGATGAAGAGGAGACTATTCTGATATAGAAAATGGTCCCAACAAGATTGGTTTGCAGTGGTAAGGTAGACCTATTTGGGGGGACCATTCATATATATATACGGGATCCAGGTCATTTTTATTTTACCTGGTTTCACAAAAAAAAGTGCTCTGCAAAGCGCTCTCATCTTTCCTTGCTTCCATGTACTAGCTTATTCGTAAAATTCATCGTCCGTGAACCGCACCATGCATTCTGAAAACATTATATTCTTCACATTTGCCTCAGCTATGAACCGAACTTTGAATCCATGAACCAAACTATGGAAATTTAAAACGTAAGTTTGAATTTATGGGTATTAAGATGTTATGACGCTCGCCTATCCCGTGGACTTAACTTCAAGCCTGCGAACCAGACATTAAATTTTGAACATAAAATTTTAAGTCTTTGAACTATGAACATTGGATATCTCTAATGAAGAAAAATGTTTCACATATTTTATATTGTAATTAAATGTTTTAAATCCCACCATACTGTTATATTATGGGAAATTGTCGCACTGTTAGGTTTTAGATGAATTTTGAGCATAATTACTAAAATGGCCTAATTTTGGGATTTAATTATTTTATCTATATTCTATATTTTGGCCATAAATTCGTCTAAACTGAAAGAAATTGTGAAATTAGTTTTTTTAGATTTCCTTAAATCATGGGTCTCATTTCATCCTTCTGGAGTCAAATCTCAATCATTCATTTGGAGGCCTAAATCTAGCTCACAAATAGGGCCTCAAAAATAATGTACAGATCTGGACACTTTTACTATTGAGATAATATCTCTTTTTGAACTTGTCCAATGAAGCTATAATTTGGCATGTATATATAAAATAATCTGGGGATAAACTTTAATAAGAAATTCTACATATTATACAGCTTTATTAAAGCCCATAATGGCATGGGCAGTTGGAAAAGTAGAATAAGAAAAGTCAACTGACTAGATTAAATATTCCAGACTAAAAAAATCATAACTATCTACAAACATGTCAATTAAAGACAAAATGTTTAGGGTGGACAAGGTACAAAAAAGGTAACAACCTTTATGAAGGAAACATTCCAAGATTCTACCATTTAATTACAATTAAGTGCAGATCAATCAAGAGTACAGATAGGGATCCAAATTATCTCACCCATTTTCTCTATAAATTGTCATCTCTGTTACCTCTTACAAGATAGCCATTTTCAAGGGGGCATGGTGTAGTTTGGTATATATAATAGTTTTTTATATTTTAATTATATTTTATCTTAGTTATTCTTCTTATTCTGTGCATTTATCTTCTCTTTAATTTTCTATTGTGTGTCCCCCCACAATGATCCTTAGAATCCCCATAAAAACGGAGAACTAACTATCGTTGTTGTTCGAGGGGGGAGTGGGGGTTCTTGAGTTCATTGTGCTTAAATTTTTATCTTTATTTTATTCTAATAGTTTCAATATTACTAGAATGGTTTTGGTGTATGTTTCACCCCACTTTCATTTCTGTTGAGTTCTTCTTCCTATTTTAAAATTTTCCTTTCCATCATCATAATATAGTATCCAGGGTGGAGTAGCATTGTGGTGATGATGTGAGAGAGTATTAATTGAATACGTTGGGTCAGTGCGGGATAATAACAATTAATTATAAAGTGTTGAGTGATAGGGTTGATCTCAACATTGAGTAGAGTATTGAGAATTAATATTTTTAAATAACAATGATTTTATCACCACGATCTCCCAAGAATGACAATGATTCTTCACTAACTTATTTGTTTCCTCTTTATTTCCTTTGTGTTTTTAATTTTATTATTAATATATATTATATTTTATGTATTTTAATAATAACCCCCCCCCCCCCCCATTTATATTTATATATAAGTAGTTTTATATAAGTTCGGTTTAAATAGTTATAATAGAAATTTGGCATGTTGTGAGCGGCCTCTTTACGATCGACCCTAGGTTGTGCCACTATGGTACACTCTTAGGTAATAATAATTTATTGTTGAGGGATATGAGAAAAACCCCTCTCATCAATTTGGTTTCATTTCCAGGGAGTCCAATCACTTACTCACACTGTTTTTAAAAAAAATCATAAATTTCATAAACCAAAAAAAATTGAACTTCATTACAAATATTTATTTTCCTGGTTCAATAATGTAATTTCAAGTTAATTTTTCATATGATTTTCATGATAATAATATTTTGGAGGATATCAATCAATTATCACAGAAGAATTAGTTAGATGAGAATAAAAATTGATAGAAGATTTGAGGAATCAAATGACCTTTATTTCATCTTGCTTGAAGGAATTGGAAGCTCAAAAGGAGGCTCAAGAAAAAGAAGAATCAAATATTATTTTTCCAACATTCTCAATTGAAGAGCCATGTAAGGATGGAATTATGAAGGAGATAGCCTCAAAACTATCCATATCATTTCTAGATTAGGTTGAAGAAGAAGAATTTCTGGTTGATGCACATGTGGGAGATCAAGGTGAATTCGATGAATATTGGGCTGATTTTGTTGATACTGAAAAGGTATGAAATTCTCCCATATTTTATAATGAAAAATCTGCACCATTTTACCACTATATTTATTTGGAATATTATATATAAGATATACCTATTGAGATGGATTTTCCAATGGACTTTCAAAAAGAGATCAATTTCCAAGATGACTTACCTGAAAGGGAAGATTTCTTTATTGATTCTTCTATTTTAATCTTTTTCATGATGAACTATTCGCAGACTTTTCCTTTAATAAAAATTTTGATAGAGTATAAATGGAGTAGACCTTATATGTTAACACCCATGTGGTGGTGGTAAAAGAAGAAGAATATATAGAGAATCATGTGGTTTTACTACCTCCTCTATAACAAATTGCATACCTTATGGAGGATGACATCATGAAAGTCATCCAGGATTACCCCTATCTTCTATTCTATCATATACTGGACCTTGATTTATCTATTTTTTCATTCTTGGGGGTTGAAAATTTTCTTATCTTCTTCGGGGTTCTCCATTATTGGTGTCTACTCATGGACACTATGAGAAGTCATATGTGGTGGTTCATCTCAATGAAACCACACCCACTATCTAACTGCAGTTAAACCACTACAACTCCCTGATTAGGGGTAGTAAATCATATCACCCCCATGGGGGTCTAAAAAATGTTCTATTCTCTTTTCCCTACATATTTCTTTTTATTTTTTTGTTATAAATTTTTCTTGATTTCTAGGAAGAAGTGGTAGAATCTAGGAGCTTTATCATAGTTTCCACTGCAAAATAATGCCAGGTTGTATCTTTCCTTTCCTTTTTTTCTGCCCTTTCCTTTTTTTATTATGCTAAATTGAGGGGTAGTTTAATCTAAATGTGGGGGGAGTGTCAACATTATTTGTTTTTCATGTGTGATTTTCCTTTTTTTAATCTTTTTTGGATTATTGATCTTGAAGGAAAATTCAGTTCATTTTTAACATATCAATTGATTTTAAAAAATTGAAATGATTTTTGAAAAAATTGGATTTTTAATGATTGTTGATGTGAAAAAATTATCCTTGAATTAGATTTTCAAGAATTTTTTTGATCTTGAACAATTTTTGAAATCCATGACCATGAAACACTGACTCAAATCATTTTTCTAGTCCTATGAGGTATTCTAAACTACATTGAAATATTTTTCCTAATACCCACACATTCTTGAGGGAAACTTGGATTTTTTGTGAGAACCAGAATTTTTGATTTTTCTCTTTAGAAACTTTGGATTTCATGGAATATTTTGTATATGATTGAGGAATATATTTGGCTAGCCATATTTTTACCTTTATACCCACCCTTACATCTATCCTTTATTATCCCTTATATTCCATGAATTTACTTATAGATTTAAGCCACATTAAAAGTCTATTTTTCTTTAACTACCCACACTCTTGGAAATTTTTTATTGATATTTCGAGTTCGGGTGTGGGGGAAGTGCCTTTCATGTGTTTTATTATGTGTTTAACTTGTTGGTGGTGTGAGGGTTTTTCAATGTTATGGGAAATTGATAATGAGAGAATTGTTCTTGAGTCGTCATTTCATTTTGCTTTATTTTATTCATCTGGTTCTCCTTCAAAAAAATTGAAATAAAATTATGAAAAAAGTGGAGATGAGATTGAATATTTCATTATACCTCATTCTATGAATCATGTTCCTCTTTCAAATAAAGGTCATTATTTACATCCATTATTTGTATTTAATTGTCATCTAATTCTCCAAAAACAAGTTGTACCATTATAGATCTTTAAAAAATAAGAAAAAAAGGGGGAGAATTTAGATGATATAACTAATTTTAATCACTTATTATATCATTTCCCATGTCATAAAAGGGTTTTTGGAGTTCTGATTCACACTTTAAAGGGTATTGTAGTGAGGTTCCTCTTGTTTTTTCACTTGAATATCCATGCATTGTACTTAAGAGTCAAAACCTCCTCTTTTTGGCCTTAAATTTTTAATCATTTTCTCACCAACACTAAGCCATAGAATTCACCTAGGAAAGACCTCATGATTGAAAATATTTTCATGTTTCATGCTGTGGAGAAACGAGAATTGTCACAAGCATATGGTGATACATGAAATTTCTAAGTATGAGCATAAATCCATATTTAATTTATCTTGAGTGAAGAGTGACATAAAATTCAATGTGAGGTAAGTTTTGATTGGTCCATGGATAAAATTATGAGGTTGAAAATATTTAAATATGATTCAAGAAAATGATATTGAATTTTTTTTCATAGAGGATACATGATGGAATTCTACTTTGAAAAATGATCATTGATGTTTTCCCATGGTTGATTTTTGGGTGGATTATGATTTGAATGTATGATGATTGCTTGTGAGTGCAGTGGTTAAGTGTGGTGGAGTGATGAAGAAAACATTTTCAAATATTTTATACTATAATTAAATGTTTTAAATCCCACCATAGTGTTATTTTATAGTAAATTGTCGTGTTGTTAGGTTTTAGATGAATTTTGAACATAATTACTAAAATGGCCAAATTTTGGGATTTAATTATTTTATTTATATTTTTGATTTCGGATATACCTTCTTATAAACTGAATGAAATTGTGAAATTAATTTTTTATAGGTTTCCTTAAATAATGGGTCTCATTTCATCCTTATGGATTCAAAGCTCAATCAATCATTTTTAGGCCCAAATATAGCTCACAAATCGGGCCTCAAAAACTATGTACATATCTGGACACTTTTATATTTGAGATTATATCTCTTTTTGAACCAGTCCAATGAAGCTCAAATTAGTCCTTGGGATAGAAAAGAAGCTGGTGATAAACATTAATAAAGTATTCCATGCATTATTCAGCTTTATTAAAGGTCATAATGGCATGAGAAGTTGGAAAAGTAGAATATGAAAAGTCAGCTGACCAGATTAAATGTTCCGGACTAAAATAGTCATAACTATCTACAAAAATCTCCATCAATGCTGAAATTTCGAGGGTGGACTATAGATAAAATAGGTAAGAACCTTTATGAAGGAAAAATTCCAAGATTCGTCCAGTTAATGAGTATGAAGTGTAGATAAATAAAGACTACATATTGAAAGACAAATTTTCTCAACCATTTTCTCTATAAATTTTCATCTCTTCTACCTCTTACTAGATAGCTATTTTAAAGGGGGAATGGTGGGGTTTGGTATCTATAATAGTTTTCTATATTTTAATTATATTTTAGATTAGTTATTATTCTTCTTCTGTTCATTTATCTTCTCTTTAATTTTTTTTTGTGTCCCCCCATAATGATCCTTCTAATCTCTATGAAAATGGAGAACTAACTCTCATTGTTGTTCAATGGGGGGTGGTTCTTGATTTCATTGTTATTAAATGTTTCTCTTTATTTTATTCTAATAATTTCAATAGTACTGAAATGGTTTTGGTGTAGGTTTCACCCAACTTTCATTGCTATTTTTTTAAGGGGTGATGCTTTGGTCAAAGACCAAAGCATAATTTATTGATAAGCAAAAGAGGGATTACAAGAAGCGAAAGGAAGGGATTTTTTTACAATCTCTATCCAAAAGATAAAATAAATCAGGAGGAATAGAGTCCATCCAAGTCATGCTTTGATGCACACCTTTGTTGGCTAGAGCATCAGAAACTGCATTTGCTTCACGATAGGCATGAGTAGCTATAAAATCAATCCCGTAGAGCAAATTAAGGTAGTTCATCCAACGAGCAGTGAGAGACCAGGCTAGATGGATGTTGCCATTCCAGATGGAATGTATGATGGTGGTTGAATCACTTTCAATCCAAAGTTTTCTCCAACCTCTTTGAAGAGCAAAATCAACAGCATGAATAACTCCAAGCATTTCTGCCTCCAGAGATGAAGAGTGACCACAACCAACAAAGAAACAACCTTGACATTGACCAGTTGAGTCCCTAAAGATAGCACCACAACTGGAAGGACCAGGGTTGCCTTTGGAAGCACCGTCAATATTCACTTTGATTCATCCTGGCATCGGAGATTGGCAAAAAACTTCAAAGAGGCATTTTGGCTTTGGGAAGATGCCAGGTACATGAAGATGGCAAAGGATCATAAAGTCACCAACTGAGTTGTTGCAACAATATTTTTGAATTGTGGCTGCTTCATGAATCGCAAGGAGAATTCGGGACTTCCATGCATTAAGATTGAATGAGTGATTATTGTGAATAATATCATTTCTAACATACTAGAGTTCATGCAGAAGTTCCGCCACTGCCGCTAGAAAAAGATTTTTAACCTGCAGAGAGGCATCATGTCTAGTACCATTCTTTAAAAACAAGAAAATTGAATCGTTAATGGGATTTCTGCAATTAAAAAGATCAAAGACGTAATTCCAAAGGGCAGAGGCCGTCGCACAAGATAGAAAAAGATGATTGGAATCTTCCCTATGTTGGTTACACGGACAACATTTAGAACAAAGAGAAATTCCAAAAGTTTGGAGACATGTTTCCATGGGTAATCTATTGTGCGCAATGCGCCAAATAAGGGTAAGTCTGGAAGGTTTAATCCAGGGTTTTTTAAATTGATTCACCCAAGAATAATTAGATTTAGGGTCAGAGAAATTATGCTTATAATAGTTTTTAGAATCCAGGATGCCATTGGGAGAGGGCTCCCAAACAAGGAAATCACCAGCAGAAGAAAAAGAATAATTCTCAATAGCTTGCAAAATAATATCTGGGAAATCCCAGTCAGAGGATTGTAAGACCCCCTTTATAGAATGATGGGTATCTTCAGGAAGATAATTAGGAGGTAACAAAGAGATTAGAGGGTTACCACACCATTTACCACACTAGAAATTAATGGAAGAGTCAGCACTGACAATCCATCTAGAATTTTGCATGATTTTGTGAAAAGAGTCCCGAATGGAAGGCCAGATAGAAGAGTTAATGAAGTTAAGATTACCTTTTTAAAGCTTAGAGAAAAACCTAAGTTTAAAAAATTTGTATCTTTAGAAGTGGAGTTAATGATACGCCAAGTAAGGCAGGCCTGCAAAGCATCATTGAACAGCTTTAAATTTTTAATGCTGGTTCCACCATTAGCAATGGGTTTACAACAAGTAATCCAAGGAATAGTAACAAGATTCTTTTCAAAAATGCTTCCAAACCAGATGAAGTTTTTAATATAAGTGTTAATTTTTTTAAAAATACCAATGGGTCATTTATAGACCATAAGGGAATGGACCATTTTAGAAACAATGGTCGATGTAACCAAACAGATTCTCCCATCCATGGAGAGAGACTTCCCTTTCCAATTAGCTAGCTGATTTGTGATATGAGAAAGAATATTAGAAAAATAGGTAGATTTGGGAAGACCCCAAAATAGAGGTACACCCAGATAAGTGAAAGGTAAAAGACCCTCCTTAATACCCAGGTAATTTATAATACCAGATTTCCTTCTGACAGGAAAATTCTTGCCAAAATAGATGTATGATTTGTTCTAGGAAATAGCTTGACCAGAGACATCCTCATAGTGAGATATAGTTTTCTTGAGCGCATGAAGACTTATTTGATCCCCTTTTATGAATAATATAATATCATCCGCATATAAGAGGTGGGTAGAGGCATTTAAGTTTTTGGCTACCTGAATAGGTTTGATCAAATTGTGTTCAACATGGTAGTTTATGAGTCTGATAAGGTAATCTTCAGCAATAACAAATAGAATGGCAAAGAGAGGATCTCCCTGTCTAACACCTTTAGTGCATTTGAA
This sequence comes from Viscum album, assembly GCA_963277665.1. NCBI lineage: Eukaryota > Viridiplantae > Streptophyta > Magnoliopsida > Santalales > Viscaceae > Viscum > Viscum album. The sequence continues at coordinate 625,615,200 of OY728136.1, read as the reverse complement.
AAAGCCACGAGGGGTTCCATTAATCAGGATAGAGATATGAGCTGAGTGAAAGAGGGTCTTGATTCTACCAATGAAGGAATCATTAAAACCAAAGTTTTTAATAATTTTGTAAATAAAATTCCAATCAATAGTGTCAAAAGGCCTTTCTAATATCCAGTTTGATGGCCACACAACCACCTCTAGATTTTTTAGTTAAGGAATTCGTGCACTCAGATGCAAGACAAATGCAGTCCTGAATGGATCTCCCCCTGATAAAACCAAATTGGTTCCAAGAGACAATTATATTGCAGATAGGAGAAAGTCTATTTGCAATAGTTTTAGTGATGATTTTATAGACAGTGTTAATCAAAGCTATAAGTCTAAATTGATGGATATCAGAAGAATTCTCAACTTTAGTAATTAATGTTACAAATTGAGCATTGATTCCATGAGGTAAATATCCATGAGTGAAGAAGTTCTTAACGATCTTACAAACAACATTTTGAATTATATCCCAATGTTTTTGGAAAAACCCATTATTGAAACCATCCAGACCAGGAGCACTATCTGGGTTTAGCCCAAAAACAATGTCTTTAATTTCATGATCAAGAGGAGTTCTTAATAGGGACGTATTGTCACCTACATCAACCAGTAAAGGAATGATGTCAGGTTTAAGATCAACATTTCTGTTCAGACCATTTAAGATGTTATAAAAATACGTGGTAACATGATCTGTAATGGCTTCTTCAGAGTCAAAGACCAAGTCATTATGAATGAGCATAGCAAGAGGACGACTGGCCTTTCTAATTCTTTGAAGACTATTATAAAATTTAGTATTGCGATCACCATCAGTAAGCCATTTGGTTCTAAACATCTGGTTAGGAATATTGTCTTTAAAAGTAAGTGAGGAATTAAGTTTCGAAGAGATATTAGCTTCCACCTGAGGATCTAAGTCAATGTCAGAATGAGTGTTCTGAGATTGAAAGTGACTGAGCTCATCATACAGGTATGAGATGTCAAGATCAATTTGTAAGTTTGAATTTTTACACCAACCTTTGAGAGCCTGCTTAATAACTTTCAGTTTATATAAACAAGCAAAATCATCTTTATGATGCTTCATGGAGTTCCAAGTGTTAAAAATAAAAGTGACACAGTCAGGGTTAGAAGACCAAGAATTGTTAAATTTAAATGGAAAGATAGGTTTTTGATCATTCATAGAAAGATTTACAAGGATAGGATGATGGTCAGAGTTAATTCTAGGGAGAGTAACACTAGATATTTTATCCCAAGTATCGAGAGCCTTCATGTTAACAAAGGCTCTATCAAGTTTACTAGCAACGTTTTTATTGTAATTCTTTCTGTACCAGGTGTATTTGAAACCGATAAGACTAACCTCAAAGAGGTTACAATCATCAATATTAGATTTAAACTCTCTAGAAGAAATGGAGAGATGAGAGAGACCAATTTTTTCAGATGGGGTAAAAATGGCATTGAAATCTCCCAAAACAATCCAAGGATCCTGAATATGTTTAGCAATATCAAGGAGTTCAATCGATAATATTCTCCTATCCTGATACCTATTTTTGGCATAAACCGTAGTACAATAGATATACTGACCATTCCATATGAAATCACAAGTAAACTGCTGGTCAGAAATTTTAATAATGTTAATATTTTTTAATGTATTATGACAAAAAATCCACATGGAGTCAACATGAGGGCTGTTTTTTACAAGATCCTAGAAAACTGTAATTAAGATCACCAAATCTCATAAAGTTCATTTTAAAATTGACTTTAGGTTTAGAAATGGAAAAAAGGTATGGTTTATGAGTATTTAAAAACCTCATAAGAGTAGTGGAGGTGTCATTATTGGCCACCCCTTGACAATTCCATAAGAGAATATTCATTTCCACTTGTGTCTTGGGTTAGAACCCTTCATTTTTTTGATTTACAAGAACCCTTATTTTTTTGAGATCTTCTAACAATTGAGGAAGAAGATAAATTATGCTGACTCTCATCAGTTTCAGATCTTTGAGAGGAATCATATTTCAGATTAGCATTTTGAATAGTAGCAAGGTTTGAGGTACACAATGAAGCAGAATTATCCAGAGTGTGAGACTGTTCTGCTCTATGAGCAGAAGCCTTTTCAAGAACAGGAGGTAAAGGTGAACTATTTTGATTGGACTCAGAAATAACATCATGAGCAGGTTGCTCAGGATGAGGAAGTGGCTCAGTCTCAATCTGGACAGATTCAAGACCAGCAAGATTGAAATGATCAGATACAGGTAGCATGTTATGATCATTGTTCTGATTTCCATTAGGAGGGTTAGAAACCATGCTGTTATCCAGACATAAAGCATGGTCTTGAATAGATCCAGAAATAGTCAATGATGTATGTGGAGAATTGTGATTCAAATGAGAGTGAAACATAATAGCATTATCATCATGTGTGACAGGTTTACTAGCAATACTATCAACATTATCAGCAATAACAGTACTCAAATTATCTAACTGTTCCTGCAGAGGATCAAAAATCTATAAGTCAGTTAGAGGATTTGACCCCTCCTTCTGAACAATAGAAGATTCAGTGTGTAAAATCAAAGTAGGATCAGCAGTGTGTGATGAAGTGGGGTCAACAGTGATTTCAGGAGTTACAATATCAAACTGAGACTTAATTATAGGAGTTGCAGTAATGGTAGGGGCATTTTTAACATCAGAATTGGAAGACACAGTATTACCAGAATCAGCAGATTTAATTGAAGGAACTGCATAAGAAATAGGGACACTTTTAACATCATAATTAATAAGCACAGTGAAACCTGAGTCTGCAGAGATCACATTGTCAGAATGAATCATGTTGGAAGCAACCACATTCTCCTTGAGGGGAGGTACTGAGTCCCCCAGGTCCCTACAAAAATTCTCCTTTAAACATGAAATTCCAGAGGAAGAAGCATGATTAACAGAATTAGAAATAGGGGTAGTGATGCTCTTGTCAGAACATTCTCTGTTACAGTCATCAACTAATCCTTTTGAACCAGTGGGTTTATCCTTGTTTTGAAAATCCTCCTCTTCCTCAACCAAAACGGCCCAAGATTTGCCTTCTAAGGTTGATGAGGGGGTGGATTTCTTGACCCACTTATCATTCTTAGGTGGGTCATATTTTTCAGCAACATTTTTCCCTTTTTTGATATGTTTAACCTCTTACCAATCATTTCCATTTGAGGGATCCAGTTGCTTCCTAGCAAACCCTACAGCTGGAAAAATTATGTCTAATCAGTATGCATACTTCACAGAAGGGAGGTTTGTTTTCATATTCAATATTGAGCTCTACCCTATGATCAGGGGCATTAAAAACTATGGTAGATGGTAAAGGACTAGCTAAGTTAATCTCCACCATGACTCTGGCATATAAACCTAGATCCCCATTCAAGGTTCTATGATCAATTTTAATAGGGGATCCTAAACAAGAAGCAATATCATTTAAAATCTTCGGATGCCAAAAGAACCAATTAAGCCTATGAATTCTAACCCAAACATGAGCCAAATGATTTTTATGTGTGTAAGGATTAAAAGTGGGGTCCCAATCTGAGATTCTAAAAAAACAGTCTTTAGATGTAAGTTTCCAATCTTCCAAATCTATTCAAGCTCACTTTGCGAGATAAAGAGAATGTGGTAGTATCCCTTACCTAAGGGAACCATCTTCCAGCTTGAAGAGCTCCAGTAATGAGCAATCCTATTCTTTAAATCAGAGATAGGCCAAGGTTTATCACCTATGTTGTAAGAAATTTGACCAAGGACCAAATACCTGAACAATTTCTCTCTCTGTTTCAAAGCTTCCGGATCAGCATCAACCATAAAACCACCATCATCCAGTTTTCTGAATAGAGGTTGCCTGTGATCCTTCCCACTACTGAGATCAGAACCTTTTAGCGTATCGCGGAAGGATACAGGGATATTGCGAAGTGGGATTTGGAAATTTCCAACTTCAATGTTTGTAGAGACAGAATCAACATAAGCAGGGGCCGAATGGGGAACAAGTTCCCATTCTGGATCAAAACCAGCCATCAGAAGCAGCAAGATTCATCAGAAAGGGTTAGGGTTTGGAGTCGCCCGTTGGAGCACGATACGAGAGCTCCCGACCATCCTTATTATAATCAAATCATCCCCCACTTTCATTGCTATTGATTTCTTTTTCCCATTTTAAAATTTTCCTCTCCATCATCATAACATTGTATCCAGGGTGGAGTAGCACTATGGTGATGATGTGAGTGAGTATTATCTTGAATGAGTAGGGTAGGTGCAGGATAATAAAAATTCACAGGACTTTTTTAGTGATATTATTGTCTCAACATTGAGTAGAGTTTTTAGAATTATTATTTTTAAAGAACAATGATTTTATCACCATGATCTCCCAAGAACAACAATGATTCTTCACTAACTTCTTTGTGTCTTATTTCTTTACTTTGTGTTTTTAATTTTATTATAAATATATATCATATGTTATGTAGTTCAAGAATCAACCTTAATTTATATAATTATATAATTAATTTGACATTAGTTGGTTTTTAAACAGTGATAATGGAAATTCGGCGTGTTGTGAGCGGCCTCCTTGAGATCGACCCTAGGTTGTGCCACTATGGTACACTCTTAGTTAATTATAATTTATTGGTGAGGGATCTGTGATAAACCCATCCCATAAATTTGGATCCATTACTAGGGAGTCCAAGAGGTTACTCACACCTTTTTTCAAAAAAAAATCCAAAAAATCATAAATTTCATAAACCAAAAAAAAATTGAACTTCATTGCATATCTTTATTTTCTTGGTTCAATAATGGAATTTCAAGGTAATCTTTCATATGATTTTCATGATAAAAAAATTTATGAGGCTATAAAACAAGTATCAGTGAAGATTCAGTTGGATGAGAATGAAAAAATGATAGAATTGTTGAGGAATCAAATGGCATTTATTTCATCTTCCTTGAAGGAATTGGCAGCTCAAAAGGAGGCTCAAGAAAAAGAGGAGTCAAAGATTATTTTTCCAACATTCTCAATTGAAGAGCCATGAGAGGATGAAATTATGAAGGATCTAGCCTAAAAACTATCCATATCATTTCCATAATATGTTGAAGAATAATACTTTCCAGCTGATTCACAAGTGGGAGATCAAGGTTAATTGGATGAATATTAGGCCGATTTTGTTGAAGTTGAAAAGGTATGAAATTCTCCCATATTTGATAATGAAAAATCAGCACCATTATACCTCTATCTTTATTTGGAATATGATACAGAAGATATACCTATTGATATGTAGTTTCCAATAGCCTTTCCTGAAGAGATCAATTTCCAATATGGTGTACTTAAAAGGGTAGATTTCTTTATTAATTTTTCATGTTTTAATCTTATTCAAGCTAAAATATTTGCAGAATTGTACGTTACTAAAAATTTTGACAGAGCACAAATAGAGAAAAACTTTGATGTTAACACCCAAGTGTTGGTGGTCAAATAAGAAGAATAGATATAGAATCATTTGGTTCAACTACCTCCTCTACAACAAATTGCATACCATATGGAGGAGGACATCACAAAAGTCATCAGGGATTAACCCTATCTTCATTTCTGCCCCACCCTAGACCTTAATTTATCTCTTTTGGGGGGGTTGGAAATTTTATTATCTTCTCCAATGTTCTCCATTGTTTGTGTTTACTCATTGAAATTAGGAAAAGTCACATGTGGTGGTTCATCTCAATGAAACCACACCCACCATCTGATTGGGGTTAAACCGCTGCAACTACCTAATTAGGGGAAGTAAAATCCTATCAACCACATGGGGGGTCTAAACCATGTTCTATCATATTTTCCCTACCTCTTTATTTTTATTTATTTTTTATTAAATTTTTATTTCTTTCTAGGAATAAGTGGTAGCATCTAGAAACTTATCTCAATGTTTCCACTAGAAAATAATGTCAGGTTGTATCTTTACTTTCCTTTTTTTCCCTTTCCTTTATTTTTATTATGCTAAAATTAGGGGTAGTTAAGTATAAGTGTGTGAGGGAGTTTAAACCTTCTTAGTTGTTCATGTGTGCTTTTCCTTTTTTCATATTTTTAGGTTTATTGAGATTCATGTTAAATTATGATCATTTTTTCACACATCAATTTATTTGAATAAAATTAAAATGATTTTTGAAAAAAAAAATGGATTTTAAATTATTATTGATTTTAAAACATTCTACTTGAATTTGGTTTTCAAGAATTTTTATGAGTTTGGCCAATTTTTTAAATCTGAGACCATGAAACACTAAATCAAATCATTTTTTCTATTCTTTGAGGTATTCTGAACCACTTTGGAATAATTTTCCTAATACCCACACATTCTTGATGGAAACATGGATTTTGTGTGAGAAACAAAATTTGTGATTTTTCTCCTTTGAATATTTGGATTTCATGGAATATTTTTGATATGCTTGAGGAATTTATTTGGCTAGCCACATTTTTATCTTTAAACCCACCCTTACATCTATCCTTCATTAGCCATTAGGTTCCATGAATTTCCTAATAGGTTTAATCCAAATTAAAAGATTATTTTCCCTTACTTACCCGCACTCTTGGTAATTTTGAACGGATATTTTGAGTTTGAGTTCGAGGGAAGGGCCTTTCATGTGTTTTTGGATGTGTTTCAATTTTTGGTGGTTTTAGGTTTGTTTGAATATTATGGGAACTGGATAATGAGAGAATTGTGCTTGATTCATCTTTTCATTGTGCTTTATTTCATTCATCTGATTCTCCATCAAAAAAATTAAAAAAAAAAGATGAAAAAAGTGGAGATGAGATTAAAAATTTCATTGTACCTACTTTTATGACTCAAGTTCCTCTTTCAAATAAAGGGCATGATTTTCACCCATTCATTATATTCAATTTTCAGCACATTCTCTAAGGAAAAAAATAAATAAATAAATTTGTGCCTTTCTAGAGCTTTAAAAAATGAGAAAAAAAGGGGGAGAATTTGGATGATATAATTAACTGTAATCACTGATTGGCTCATGTACTATGTCATAAGATGGGTTTTGGAGTTTTTTTTTCACTTTCAAGGGTATTTTAGTGATGTTCATCTTGTGTTTTCACTTGAATCTTCATGCATTGTACTTAAGAGTCAAAACCTCCTCTTTTCGGCCTTAAATTTTCAATTATTTTCTCACCAACCCAAAGACAGATAATTCACCAAGAAAAGACCTCAAGATTGAAAATATTTTCAAGTTTCACATTGTGGATAAATGATAATTGTCACAAGTATATGGTGATACATTCAATTTCCAAGTATCATAATAACTCATAATTTAATTTCTATTGAGTGAAGAGTGACATAAAATTCAATGTGAGGTAAGTTGTGATTGGGACATGGATGGATTTATGAGTTTGAACAAATTTAAATATGGGTCTTTAAAATGAGAGTGAATTATTTTTCATAGAGGATATATGATGTAATTCTACTTTGAAAAATGATCATTGATGTTTTCTCAAGGTTGATTGTCGTGTGGATTATGATTTTAAAATATGATGATTGCTTGGAAGTGAAATTTTTAAGTGTGGGAGAGTGATGAAGACAAAATTTTCACATATTTTATACTAAAATTCAATGTTTTAAATCCCACTGTAGTTTTTGTTTGGTAAATTGTCACATTGTTAGGTTTTAGATGAATTTTGATCATAATTACTAAAATAGCCTAATTTTAGGATTTAAATATTTTATTTATATTCTTTATTTCGGCCAAAACATATTATAAACTGAATAAAATTGTGAAATTCATTTTTCAGGTTTCCTTAAATCATGTGTCTCATTTGATACTTCTGGACTCAAAGCTCAATCAATCATTTGGAGGCCTAAATCTAGCTCACAAATTGGTCCTCGAAAACAATGTATAGATCTGTACACTTTTACTATTGAGATTATATCTCTTTTTGAATAGGTCCAATGAAGCTAAAATTTGGCATAGAGATAGAAATAAATCTAGGGATAAACATTAATAAAGTATTACATGATGTATAAATATTTATTAAAGGTAATAATGGTGTGGGAAGTTGGAAAAGTAAAATATGAAAAGTCAACTAACCATAATAAATGTTCCAGACTAAAACCATCATAACTATATTCACACATCTCCATTAAAGATGAAATTTAGAGGGTGGAAGAGGGAAAAAGGGGAAAAAAATTTATTAAGGAAATGTTCCAAGATTTTTCCATTTATTGAGGATGAAATGTGGATCAATCAAAGGGATAGATTGGGATCCAAATCTTCTCACCTATTTTCTCTATAAATTGGCATATCTTCTAATTCTTACAAGATAGCCATTTTCAAGGGGGCATGGTGGAGTTTGGTATCTGTAATAGTTTGTTATATTTTAATTATATTTTATCTTAGTTATTCTTCTTCTTCTGTGCATTTATCTTCTTTTTCATTTTCTATTTTTTGTGCCCCCATAATGATCCTTCTAATCTTCATGAAAATGGAGAACTAACTCTCATTGTTGTTCGAGGGGGAGTAGTGGTTCTTGAGATCATTATGATTAAATGTTTATATTTATTTTATTATAAGAATTTCAATAGTACTGAAATGGTTTTGGTTTGGAGTTCACCCCACTTTCATTACTATTGAGTTATTCTTTCCATTTTAAAATTTTCCTCTCCAACATCATAATATTGTATCCAAGGTGGAGTAGCATTATGGTGATGACGTGAGTGAGTATTATCTGGAATGCGGAGGGTTGGTGCAGGATAATAAAAATTCACTGAAATGTTTTTTGGGATAGGTTTGATCTCAACATTGAGTATAGTTTTGATAATTAATATTTTTAAAGAACAATGATTTTATACAATCTCAAAAAATTGAAAACGATTATTCACAAACTTCTTTGTGTTTTCTTTCATTCATTTCTATTTTTAATTTTATTATTAATATATATTATATTTTATGTATTTTAAGAATCAACCCCCATTTTTGTTAGTATATAATTAGTTTTATATTAGTTAGGTTTTAAATAGTGACAATAGAAATTCAGCGTGCTGTGAGCGGCCTCCTTGAGATCGACCCTAGGTTGTCCCATTGTGGTACACTCTTACGTAATAATAATTTATTTGTGAGGGATCTAAGAAAAAACCCGCTCATAAATGGTGAAAAATTGATGAGAGGGGTTTTTCGCATATCCCTCACCAATAAATTATTATTACCTAAGAGTGTACCATAGTGGCGCAACCTAGGGTCGATCTCAAGGAGGCCGCTCACAACACACCGAATTTATATTATCACTGTTTAAAACCTAACTAATATTAAACTACTTATATAATAATATAAATGGGGGTTGATTCTGAAAGTACATAAAATATAATATATTTTAATAATAAAATTAAAAACATAATGTAAATAAAGAAGACACAAAGAAGTTATTGAAGAATCATTGTCGTTCTTGAGATATCTTGGTGATAAAATCATTTTTCTTTAAAAATATTAATTCACAATACTCTACTCAATATTGAGATCAACCCTACCACTCAACACCTTCCCTTGAGTTTTTATTGTCCTGCATCAACCCTTTTCATGAAAGATAATACTCACTCACATCATCACCACAATGCTACTCCACCCGGGATATAATATTAAGATGATTAGGAAGAAAATTTTGAAATGGGAAGAAGAACTCAATAGTATTGAATGTGGGGTGAACCCTACCCCAAAATAATTTCAGTATGATTTAAATTCTTAGAATAAAATAAATAGAAGCATTTAATCTCAATGAACTCAAGAACCACCACTCCCCCCTCGAACAAAAATGAGAGTTAGTTCTCCATTTGCATAGAGATTAAAGGATCGGTCTGGGAGAACATAAAATTGAAAATGAAAGAGAAAATAAATGCACAGTAGAAGAAGAATAAATAAGTTAAAATATAATTAAAATATAAAAAACTATTTCAGGTACCAAACTCCACCATGCCCCCTTGAAAATGGAAATCTTATAAGAGGTATAAGAGATGCCAATTAACTTGAAAAGGGTGAGGAAATTTGGATCCCAATATGTCCTCTTGATTGATCTGAAATTCATCCTCATTAAATGGCTGAATCATAGAATGTTTCCCTAATAAAGTATTTTCCTTTTTTCCCCACAACCACCCTCTAAATTTCATCTTTAATGGACATGTGTGTATATAGTTATGACTATTTTAGTCCAGAACATTTAATCTGGTTATTTGACTTTTAATGTTCTACTTTTCTAACATCCCACACAATTATGACCTTTAATAAAGCTGAATACTGCATGGAATCCTTTATTAAAGTTTATCCTAGGCTTCTTTTCTATCTCTATGAAGAATTTAAGCTTCATTAGACCAATTTAAAAAGACATATAATTTCAATAGTAAAAGTGTCCAGATCTGTACACGGGTTTCAAAGACCAATTTGTAAGCTATATTCATGCCTCCAAATGAATTATTGAGATTTGAATCTGGAAGGATGAAATGAGACGCATGATTTAAGTAAACCTACAAAAGGAATTTCAAATTTTCATTTAGTTTAGAAGAAGTTGTGGCTAAAATAATGAATATAAATAAAACAATTAAATCCCAAAATTAGACCATTTTTTTAATTATGCTAAAAATTCATCTAAAACCTAAAAGCGTGACAATTTCCCATAAAATAACACTATGGTGGGATTTAAAACATTTAATTACAGTATAAAATATGTGAAAATGTTCCCTTCATCACTCCCCCATACTTAACCAATTCACTCTCATTTTCAACAATCACATTTAAATTTGTTCAGCCACGTAAATCCATCCATGGACCAATCACAAATTACCTCACATTTAATTTTATGTCACTATTAAATCAAGATAAATTAAATCTAGAGTTATGATCATACATGGAAATTTCATGTATCACCATATACTTGTGACAATTCTCATTTCTCCATAGTGTGAAACATGAAAATATTCTCAATAATTATGTCTTTTCTAGGAAAATTCTACGTCTTAGGGTTTGTGAGATAATGATTGAAATTTTAAAGCTAAAAAGAAGATGTTTTGACTCTTAAGTACAATGCATGAATATTCATGTGAAAACACAAGATTAACCTCACTCAAATCCCCATAAAAGTGTGGAACAGAACTCCAAATCCCATTTTATGACATCAAACATGAGCCAATAAGTGATTAAAATTAATTATCTCGCACCAAACCACCCACACTGACCACCATTTTTGTGTTATTTTATGGGAAATTGTCACACTATTAGGTTTTAGATGAATTTTGAGAATAATTACTAAAATGGCCTAATTTTGGGATTTAATCGTTTTATTTATATTCTGTATTTGGGAAATAACTTCTTCTAAAGTAAATTAAATTGTGAAATTCCTTTTTTTAGGTTTCTTTAAATCATGGGTCTCATTTCATCCTGCTGGATTCAAAGCTCAATCATTCATTTAGAGGACTAAATGTAGCTCATAAATTAGGTCTTTAAAACTGTGTATAGATCCAGACACTTTTATTGTTGAGATTATATCTATTTTTGAATCGGTCCAATGAAGCTCAAATTCGGCATGGAGATAGAACCAAAGCTGGGTATCAACTTTAATAAAGTATTACACATGGTATTCAGCTTTATTAAAGGTCATAATGGTATGGTAAGTTGTAAAATTAGAATGTGAAAAGTCAACTAACCCGATTAAATGTTCTAGACTAAAATAGTCATAACTATCTTCACACATCTCCATTAAAGATGAAATTTGGAGGCTGGATGAGGGAAAAAAGGAAACAACCTTAATGAAGTAAACTTTCCATGATTCGGCCATTAAATTAGGATAATGTGCAGATAAATAAAGAGGGCATATTGGGATCTAAATTTTCTCACCCACTATCTCAATAAATTGTCATCACTTCTTCCTCTTACAATATAGCAATTTTCAAGTGGGCATAGTGGAGTTTTGTATTTGTAATATTTTTTTATATTTTAATTATATTTTATCTTAGTTATTATTCTTATTTTGTGCATTTCTATTCTGTTTGATTTTCAAATTTGTGTTCCCCCACAACGATCCTTCTAATCTCCATGGAAATGGAGAACTAACTATCGTTATTGTTCGAGGGGGGAGTGGTGGTTCTTGAGTTCATTATTCTTAAATGTTTCTCTTTATTTTTTTCTAATAATTTCAATATTACTAATTTTTTTGTTGTAGGGTTCACCCCACTTTCATTTCAATTGATTTATTCTTCCCATTTTAAAATTTTTTTCTCCATCATCATAATATTGTATCTAGGGTGGAGTAGCATTGCGGTAATGATGTGAGTGAGTATTATCTTACATGTGGTGGGTTGTTGTGGGATAATAACAATTCTTGGGAAGGTTTTTAGTGATAGTTTTGATCTCAATATTGAGTAGAGTATTGAGAAGTAATACTTTTAAAGAACAATTATTTTATCTTCAAAATCTCCCAAAAATGACAAAGATTCTTCACTAACTTCTTTGTGTCTTATTTGTTTCCTTTTTTTTAATTTTATTATTAATATATATTATATTTTATGTATTTTCATAATTAACCCCCATTTATATAGTTATATAAGTAGTTTTATATTAGTTAGGTTTTAAACATTAATAATAGACATTAGACATGTTATGAGCGACCTCCTCGGGATCAACCCTAGGTTATGCCACTATGGTACTCTCTTAGGTAATAATAATTTATTGGTGAGGGATCTATGAAAAAACCCTCTCATCAATCTGTACAGAGAGTCTCGATATGAGGCTTTCCCAATCCATAAAACGATCTATTCGTTGGCCAACGCTTCATGGTCCAACGTCTTGTGAGGCATTCTACATACTTTTGTTTCATAGGGAATGAATTTTGTGAACCATTCCTGGGGTTTAGTATACTAAGCCTTGAATTTGGTGGAATTCATTGGTCCTTTTCTCTTTTTGGCCTTTTTCCCAATCATTTTAATTAGACTGGTCCTTTTCTATGGTCTTTTGAATGCAGGTTGATGGCTCTTCCTCTTATCTCAATAGAAGAGACCCGGAGGAGGGCAGCTATAGTTGAGAACTCTGAATACAAAATTCATTCCTACATCATCCCTCAAGAGGGTATTCTCAAATACCTTCTTTTCCCCGAGATCATGGCCTATAAACTAACTTTTTATCTTCTACTTTATAATTTTGGAAGCCTTGATGATGTTCCCCTACCATTGGCCAATCACAGTACTCTTGTTATTTGCCTCGTGGAATCCCAAGGGTGTGATTGGGACATATTTATCCAATGGGAGAACATGTAGATGCTTTTACTCAAGAGAACATGATCACACTAGAAGGATCTTCATGGACTCAGAGCAATTTTTATCATCGTAACACCTCTTTGAGGTCGGTCACCCAGGAGTATCCGTCCATTGTCAATTGTTCTCGAGAGAATCCCAATGGTAGGTGGAGAACCAAATGGAAATTGTGTTCTAGAGGATGCTTCTTCGATGAGTGGGAATGGCCATTCTGGGTGCTTCATATTTTTTTTGAGTCCCCTGGCTAGTTGGAATTAGTAAACTTATATCAGTAAGCATGGTTTACCAAATTTTTAATCTATTCACCAGGTAAGATTTTACCCGAACTGCTTACCTGTTAGTGTTCATGCACTAATACCTTCCACCTATTGCATAAGGAGGTGGGGATTAATTTATGGGACATCCATAAACTCTAAGGGATTCCCATTCTAGGAAACATGTATGATGAGTTTATTACAGTGGCCATTTCCTAGGGGAATTTCGAACAATTATTCCCTCTAGCAAGGAATTTATTGGTCATGGAAGGGGGATTACTCAATTATCCCCTCCATGCGTGTTATCTTATTTCATTCAATGAATGGATCGGGCTATTCTTGCGAGTGAATGGTTTAAGGTTGGGGGTTCACTATAGCTAGACTCACCCCACTAAACAATCACGGAAAATTCTAGGTTCATACTACACCACCCTCAAGGCAGCTCAATACAACAACTGGGGGTACAGAATTTGGTCAGACAAACCTCCCGAGCTAATATTGGTAGGTTTATTTGCTATGTTCTTGAGTGGATGTCACTTCCCCTCCTATGATATTTATACAAATATTAGGGCTTACACTCTGATGATAGAGCCACAATAGAATAGGAACAATCCATTAACTTGGTTGTTCCTTCCCTCTCTAGAATCTATGAATTGTTAGGGTAGATATAGGAAGGGAAACCCCCACATATTCTTAGCAAGCCGTTCCAATTTTTGTATGTCTAGATGAAAGACCATTTCCCCTACTATGAGTATCGGCATACTACAAGGGTTCTTTATTCTTAATTTCTCCCAACTCTTCTCAACATTACTGTCATTCATCCCCAATCATTGAGTGTTTACTATGCAATCAAACTATTGAGAGATGTTTCTTAGTTTTCGTTCACACCTTATGTGGAAACCCAAGGATTTGTGATGGATATTGGAAGGGAATATTCAGAAGATATTTCTTATATTATTGCACTCGGGGATATATTTTTATCTACTCATATATATTGGGTACCATCAGTGAACCTTCCGCTCTTTATCATTTTTTCAGGAAATTTGTATTCCTTCAATAGGTCACAACACTCCATGATACTCTGGTTAAGAGAGAGTCTATTCCCATGATTATTTTCCAATTGTGGTTGTCCATGATATAGGAAGATGATAATATGGAAGTCCTCATTCCTCCTATAGTATCCTTAACTTACCTATCATTTGAGTTCACCCAATTTTGGGTAGTTTTATACCCTGATAGGGCATTGGGAAGGCCAGTTCGATGGGTTCAGAGACCGTTGGTTGTTTATGATCCTGTCTTAACCGTGTCAGTTGTGCTATCTTCTTCCCTTATTGTGGTGAGAAGGAGTTCTACCCACCATCACATGAATTTGGAAGGGGCTTCACCCACACAACCCATATCTAGGGAGAGTGACTCAGATCCTACATCTTTGGTCGATGTGGTCTATGGTCCTATCGAAGCTGGTCTAAGTGGGACATCACCCGGTGTTCATGAAGTTGGTCCATCCAAACTCATTTCATCCCGAAGGATAACCATCTATTGG
Source organism: Viscum album (assembly GCA_963277665.1). NCBI lineage: Eukaryota > Viridiplantae > Streptophyta > Magnoliopsida > Santalales > Viscaceae > Viscum > Viscum album. The sequence goes on along the minus strand of OY728136.1, from coordinate 625,600,120 downwards.
GAGTCAAAGTACCCCTTCTTGGGTGACTCAACTAATGGTTCTTTGGTCTGCTACAATGATGATTCTCATTGCGTACCTATCGTATTGGAGGAGGACCAAGATTCTAATGTTATTAGGAGGCCTCGAGTTGTGCTAAAGCAGGGATGGCGTCAAATCCAAACTCTTACTGAGAAAACTCCCCTGATATATTTTATAATGAGGAAGATAAATTTCAATGAATATTTGTTGATATGGGTTTGGTAGGCTTTGATTACCGATATCTATGTCTTCTTGTGCAACAAATTGTTATAGATCACGAGGATCTCACTGCTTGCAAAGAAACCTCTCTCGGTTCAATGCTTCTCACCACCAAGCACGTACTTTTTAGGATATTACCGATGAGTTTCATCATCTAAAATCTGAGGACGATAGTGATAATGACCAAGTGATTTCCCAAATGGAGGAATTTCATGAGTTTGAGGATCACATGGACATACTAAAAGTGAAACAGGCATCAAAAAGTGCTAATTTTGAGTCCATCAGATAGAACGGGAAATACCTATGGACTGTTATGTTGTGAGATCACCCAATGGTTAAAGCTGAATCTGAACATAAGGATTCTTTAGAACAGGCCCTTGATGACCCTCATCAAACAGTTATCGACCTGTTGGGAAGATCGAGTCGGGCCTCATTATAATCTATTGGGATACCCCACATCACCTTTGTTTTTCATCGAGGAGACACTTCAGATTGTGGATTTCCCCCGTACTCTAACTTCTTTTGATGAAGTGGAAACATCTGGCTTTCTAGTGTTCCTTTGTTACCCTTTCAGGTAATATCAATCATTTATGTCAACTTCATCATAAATCATAATTTCAACTGGATATCAATTTGAGTCATAATCTAAGAAAAAGTAATAATCATGTTATGCTCTAATTTTTTCCTAAACTGAGGGGCTTAGTGAGCATAGTTTGACTCTTTCTACGGTCATAAGGAAAACCCTAAAAACTTTGTTCCTTTTTCATTATCACCCTAATTTTTTCCTAATCCTATTATGGTGTGGGATTAGCAGGTATAACTTGACTTTTTCTTAGGCCTCCCTTTACAGGTTTTTTACCTAAAAATATTTTTGTCTCTTTATGATTGTTTGATTGCTTGATGTTTTTCCTAAACCATATGTATCACAGGTTTAGTGAGCTGGTACTCGGTTTCTTCCAGGGGCCCTTTGTGGGTTTTCACCCTAGAGAGTGTTGTGTCTTTTCATTGGTAGTTTAGATTATTGTAAATTGGACTATCATTATATATTTTTTAGGTCGAACAACTTTGACCATGACTTACAGGGTAAGGGCCCCAATTTAGGACTCATTAACCAAGAATGTCCCTGTAAATTTCAAGCATGGATGATGGATTTTTATTGACCCCGACTTGTTATTTCTAGATATATGACATAATATGGGGCATATAATCCATGGGGAACACATATAAAGGGAAAGCCTCTCCTAACGAAGAATTTACCTTTGGTTGACATGCCATTTTTGTTGGCAACATATGCACAGCTGTGAGGGCATAATGTGCATAGTCAAACAAGTTGTTCATGGGACACTGGAATTCAATTTTCGATGTCCAGGAAGTTTTTATAGAACATTGGATTAATTTTTTGTTGAGGATTGTAATGCCCCAACCCCAGTTACCCAGAGGCGGTTCATTATTTCATAACATTGTCATGATACAAGGAAATAATCTCTCGAAAGACCGATCAGTTTAATAGTCTTGGAAGTACTAGATATATTCATAAGTTTTACATTACATTATCAAATTAAAAACACAACAACATTGTGTCCATTTACCAGATACATATCTCATAGACTATCCCTATAGGTCAGTCATAATATACCTCTTTGCATCCTGGGAAAAATAAAATATGGAAAGGGGTGAGCTCAGATGCTCAGTAAGGATAACAATATAGGGGAAACTTTCATAAATAAGCATAAAACATTAAGGCAATGTATAAGACTAAAAAATAATCCTTTTAAACATAAATTTCAGCATAATATGGCAATGATACCTCAAATAATTCCATTTACTTATTCACATGGATATTCTATAAGTGTAATAATCACATGAAAAATCAATATCCAATTTCATAATGATGGAATTCATAATTCCAGACTTCATAACCACATAGTCAAGGCCTTGTTCCAAGACTACAAATAAGATTTTTTTCAAGGCCTTATTCCAAGACACTAGTTTTTATCATGAGACCTACTGATGCATCGAGGAGCTATAACGGGTTCCACCCTTCACCTACTAATTCCAATGCATTCCCCATATGAAAATGTTTAAACATAACATAAGCATTCTAATTAAAACTAGCATACAAAATGTCAATACCTTATCCATAAACCACGAATGGTATGAAATAACACATCCACAGTCAAATATATCACAAAATCTTCAATAAAATATGGAATATTTGTATCATAATAAATCAACTTCAGACAAGTTTAAAATCCATCAAAGGATGTTGACACAAATGAAATTAAAACTATTTGAAATAAATACATCTTTCTATTTTGAAACCATTTAAAAGAAAACTTTTATATTATAAATATTCTTATAAGCTTGTAAGGGAATATTAGACGATGTTATAATGGCAGAAAATAGTTGCACCCACCGTATAAGTTAAAAAAAATACATTCTTACCATAATTTTGTCGAAAAGGTCATAAAGTACCTTATTTGGAAAACAACAAAAAGATTACTTTATAAACATTTTATAAAAATTCAAAAAATGGTATAAATTACTTTAACCCATTTTATATTAAATATTAAAAATGTTTTGAAATACATTTTTAGAAACATGGATGTGGATGATAAAGAGGTCCTAGTAGATACTTACGTAAAAACAACCTCGGATAATAGAGAGATTGTAAATTTAACCATTACATTGTACTTTTACTTGGTCATGGGTAATTTAACCTCCTATATAATAGTTAAATCATTGTTATTAAATTATAAAAGAATCATATACATAAATATGATATCAAATATGATCTTATAATATTGCTTTGTTAATAATATTTTAGTATTATCATCGTTCTGGGTGTTAACTGATTCATTTTACTTTATATGTTTTGAAACATAAGCTGTGTTTGTTATAGATAGGGTGGGTTTTATTCATATAAAAGATTATATTAAGTTCTTAAACATTATTTTTAATCATAAAATGAGAATTATTCTTGAATGACTATGATGGGGAATGAATCTAATCACGTTCAGGGAGACGGTAATCCGTATGTACGCAAAAGCGACAATATCATTATATTGATGGTGAGTTAGTATGTAATTGGATGGTATATCATATATAAAAAATCATTAACATGTTATATTTATTATTTAAATCAATTATACTCATTATTATACCCATCAAAATAGTGAAGTGTTGAATGACAAACTACAACACGATGTAGAGACGGTAAGTCGTACGTACGCACGTATGGTGACTTCCTCAATTATAGGATGGATAGAATAACAAATATTATTGTACCATTTTTATAATAACATCATAGTATATAAAATATACTGAATTTATTATTTTATAATGGAAACAAAAAATAAAGAGGAAGTGGAAGAAGAAAATAACTTGAAAGAGGTGATGAAATATTAACCTCTTCTTCGGGTTCTTCCTTTTGATTTGATCAAAAGGGATCCTTAGGTTGGATTTATTACCAAAGGAAGGCCTCTAGGATTAAGAGAGGATGGTTGATAGGATATTTTGTCATGGTTTGGAAGATCCAAAAGTCTTTGAAGGTGTGATTTTGAAAGAAGTGGGAGTGCCCTTTTATAAGAGGGGTGAGGGGCACCTTATGAAAAGATTGAAATATTATTTTATAATAAATTCATATTTGGTTTATAATGGCTCTGAAATGATTTATTTCAAGTATAAGTTTGGTATGGGTCTAAATAATCTCAACCAATGCGTTTTATATAGTTTTAGGTCACCATATTAACCTTATCATTTAGATTTAACTCTTAGTTTAATAGTTTTACATTTACCATGTTTCTTTGTATTTTTTTATTATATGGTTAATAAAAATACTATAAACTACCAAGATAACCCCAAGTGGTTCATTATTGATATATATAACCTTATATAAGTCCTTTGGCCTAACCTTAGATTTTTAGGAAAATTATATCAATTAATAATATAGTATTGGTTTTAAAAACTCATTTGTGTCAATTTTGACACTATTTCGTAATTGATTTCTTTAAAGTCCTAATAACTTTACTACTTAAAAATAAATTCATTTAAGAAACCCCAAAATGTTATATTAACCTGTAAAATTCGTGTAATTCATCAAAATTCTCAATTTTCATTTATTTGGGTATTTTTAATATCAATTATTTTAATATTTCATTAATATGGTAATTACTGCATCATCATTGTGTCATAAATAAATTAAATTATTTAATGTCTAAAAATTATAAATAAAATACCATTATGTATTAAATAGTTTTATATTTCTAATTAATATTTACAGTATTATTTATCTTATGTATAACCCTATATTAAAAATGTTTTAGTTATTAAACTATGAATATAACACTTTTAACTCCTCTTTGAATAAAATAATAATAAATGTCCTAATCTAATCCATGTTGACCTAAAGGATCATATTTTTTTCCTAATTTTTTTTTGTTCGAATTAAACTTATCCAATATAATTAGGACATGTGTAGGGTAAAAATAATATCATTTTTACCTTTAATTACCCTATTTACTTTTTATCGTGGTAAATAAAAGTAAAAAGTTATTATTCATCAAAAAATATTTTCATCTTATTAATGCACATTTTACTTACTGATATCAACCGTGTCTCTTGGATTTTTTTAAATTCAACTCACATAAGTGGTAAAATTAAGTTTTATACAAATTTTCAAATGCTTTTAAGAGGTGGGTAAAAGATGGTAAAAAGTTCAATACAATTTTATATATCTTAACTTATTATAAAATGACTCCAATGAATTACATTGAAATTATATAGGTATTATGTATCTATTTTTATCTAATATAAATTTAAACAAAATAACTAATTATTTAAATAAAAAGTCGGTTTTAACCAATAACGCAGTCTTTTTCACTATTCATCAGAAATTGAAAGTTTTCTGAAAAACACCAAAAATTCACCCTAAGCTAATTTTGATATTAAGAATCCAAAAATGAAGTCCATTTTCAAAGATAAAATTTATAAAATTTCAAAAGGTCGGTATTACTATTCATAATGGCTAGTTTGATTGGTTACGGTGTGTTAGAAACTCAAAGTTTCATACTGCGCAAGCTATTGCATTATTCAAAGGGAAACGTATTGTGGAAGCTTGGGGTTTTACAAGGATCATATTTGATGGCATATTAAGGGAACAATATCTGAAATTATGGGGTCATTTTTATTTGTTCTAGTTTAGAAATCTTTCCCACACAAATTTGACTTATGGAAAGAAGGTCTAGCACATGGTGTAGTTTAACATCGTAAAACTTGGAATTTTGAGACTTATAGTATAGAATAATTTTACTCTAACTCAATGAGGGTAAATGATTAATCTATTCCCATATTAGTTTGAGCAAAAATTTCCTTTATCTTCAGGCGTTGAAAGGGGGAAATATGTAAAGCATAATTAGGGGGTTTCTGAAACTGGGGAATGAGGTGAGACATAGACATCATAGAGGTGTATGGAGATAGGAAAATCCTATCTTGAAGATGAATTTTCCTTTGGTTGATAGGACATTTTTTTGGGAAACATAAGTAGAGTTGATGGGGCATAATGTGAATAGTCAAACAATGGTGTCCACACGATACTACGCATCCATTTCCAGTGGCTAGGGATGATTATGGGGATTCAGACCGTTCTAGACCTAGAGTACGGTGTGTGGAGAGGGGTACATAATCATGAAAAGGGGGAATTTTAAGTTCAACTTCTTCAGGAATACTAGGAATAAGTGGAGGTATTTTTATCCTATCCATGTGAGTTGTTTCCTTATGCAGGGATGACCCTTGTGTAGTCATAGATGGGACACTTTTGTTTCATTACTAAATCTGACATATGAGATTCAGATTCTACTACATATCCTATGATGACAGGAATCCATCTATACGTAGTTCTTTTAAGGCTAATTATTATACAAACCTGATTCACTCATATGGATGGGTCATTGTTTTTACAGATTCACCAATGAGGTGGGATGCATGTTTTACTTTCCTATAAAGATTCATTTATCGTGAAGGGAAATGAGGGGAAATACCCTTTTACATGACCTATCCTATGGTTGAATACCAGGTATCGAGTATCGTGCAGTTTAAATATCATGTGATTAGTATGTTGATGTAGAGGCCTTGAGTAACTAGATGGAAATCAATTCGGGATGTTCTGACATGTCCAGGACGTGAGTAGGAAAGAAATTGTAAACCATGGATTTGAGGGTTCTTAGATCAGGTGGAATGACATGGGTCTGAGAAGGCATTAGTTATATGAAAATAGAAAAAGCCTCTCCTCAGAATGAATTTCCCTTTAGTTGATAGGCCATTTTTTTGTGCAACATATGCAGAGCCATCAGGGCATTGTATGGATAGTCAAGCAATGGTGTCCATAAGACACTGGACATCCGTTTCTGATAGTCATGGATGATTATGAAGATCTTAGATCACTCAAATCATGGATTTTGACACATCGAGGGAGTGTTATGGAATATATTATAAGCATTTAGGCCATTATTTACCTATATAGTTGGGAACTCCCTCACATAGATCCGACTCGTACGTGGGGTGAGGAATTTTGATTCCCTCAGGGGGATTGGGCCCAGGATTGGAGATCTTGGAACCTAGAGATTGGACACCTAGCATAGATCTAATTCATAGGCAGGGGAGGGGAATTTTTTCTATATTTAGGGTACCTTGAAGTTTAATGTCATATAGTTAGGACTTTAGGTTTCCCAATATATAAGGAAAAAAATAATATTCTTTTTAATGTCATTCCAGTAGGTTTAGTAATTATAGATTTATTTTCCCAGACCCCGTGGGGAGTCCCCTGCCAAAATTCCAAATCCCACATGAGTTATGCTCAGTGTGATAAACAATGGGTGGAAAAGGTTTCACTATACCTCCTATGGATGGAAGGATCAGTGAAAAGAGCATTTTTCGGATGTGTATTTTAACGTCATGTGGTTTAGACATAGATTCCAAGTATTTTAACTTCATGTAGCATGGACAAATTCATCGTAAAATTTATTTTCATACGATCAAGACATATCTCGTACAGTTTGACATCATGTGGAAAGGATATTGATTGAACTGTTTAATATTCATGTTGTAAGGATGAAATATCAAAGGAATCATACGTAAATAGGAGATAATCATTACAGGAAATTCCTATTATTCCACATACATGAGAGGGGGAAGAACTTTTAAAACATGATTTAGGTAGCCCTTGAGTCAAAGGGATGATGCAGGGCTTAAAAGATAATGGGTGTACAAAAGTAGGAACAACCTATCTTGAGAAAGAAATTGCCTTTGGTTGATATGCCATTTTTTTGGGAAAAATATTCAGAGTTGTAGGGTCATTGTGTTCATAGTCAAAAAATGTCTCTGAAAGACACTATCTATCCATTTTCGATAGTCGTGGATTATTATGGTAACCCGAGATTTTCTGGAGCATGAAGTTTGATGGATTAAAAGGGGATTTATGGGTATGTGAGAAATTTCCAGACCATGATTAGTTATGAGGTAAGATATCCTATACATAGATCCAATTTTTATGTAAAGGGAAGCATAGTATTTTGAAACTTTCTAGATATAAGAGTCTAGATTTGAAATCCAGTTCTTCTATCTTGATTTCACATGAAGGGGGTTAGAGGAAAAAAATTGAATGGTGGTTAGACAAGGATGAAGGATCCGGGAATCTCTACATATATTGTGATGGTTGGAATCAAGCCATATGTAGTTATTGAGAACTATATATGCCAGTCTGACTCATTCACAGAGAAAATGGAATTTTTATCATGTGGTGGCTGGACTAAGACATGGTGTCAAGGTGTCTCTACGTATCCTATTACGGTTGGAATCAAGACCTGTGTAGTTCTTGAATGAAATTCCCTAAACATGTATGATCCATATGTAGGGAAAGGAGACATTTTTTGGGTGGTAAATGAACTGGGACATAGGATCTGAGCATCACTACATATCCTGTGAGAGAAGAAATCAAGCCACACGTAGTTCTAGAAGATCCTTATTCCCATCATACCCATGCACAGAGAGGGGTAACTTTACGTTTTTATTAATTTCATAGTGGTTAGATTGAGATATAATATCTGGGCATCACTATATATCCTATAGGGGTAATAATCAAACCACATGTAGTTTTATAGATGCATCTCTGTATAGGTTTGACTCATACATAGGGAGGGGGAATTTTTAACCATTTTTTAATGGGACTATCGCGTACATGTATCCTCTGTTCATCTTGGGGGAAACCTTTACCACCATTCCTAATATCATGTGATCTATGCTTGGGGTGAGAAATAAGAAATAACCAGGGTATCCTCTTGTAATGTAGAGGAAGTTGAGAGTATAATAAAGGAATTTTATTACCAGGTGGTGGCTGGACCAGGCTGAAAGATCCTGGTGTCACTACGTATCCCATCATCGGATGGGAATCAAGCCGTACGTAGTTCTAATAAAATTTGTTCCATGTACCAGTCTGACCCATGAATAGGAAAGGGGGTATTTTTTATGGTTTATGGACTGGGATGAATGATTCGAGTGTCACTACATATCCCATTGAATTATGGGAATCAAACCGTATTTAGTTCTATATCAAGACATGGTAGGTGACCGATGTCAGTGACAATGTCCCCTCAGGTGAGAACATTGTTGTGGCCATGCAGTTTAACGTCCTGTGGTAAGGGTGAATATTTCCCATACGCAAGTCTTCCAGTATTCAATGAGAGGGGAATTGTTGATTTTTACTTCTAGTTGGACCAGGATATAGAATTTAGGTGTCACTACATATCCTGCGAGGGCAGGAATCCAGCCATACGTAGTTTTAAGGACTCCCCGTGTCAGTCTGACGTATGCACAGAGAGGGGGAATTTTATACCATTCTTTCAACATGATGGGATTATTATACTCCTATTTTATTTCTCTATGAGGGGGGAATCCTGACCACCGTTCCTAAGCTCATGTGAGTTACACTCGTTGTGAGACACCAGGAGCGATGAGGATTCCCTTGTACTGTAGGGGCGATAGAGGATATAATAGAGGTGTTCTATGTCATGTGATGGATCGACCAAGACTTAGGGTCAAGGGGTCTCTATGTATCCCATTGATGAATAGGAATTAAGTCGTACGTAGTTCTATAAAATTCCCTACATGAATAGGATTAAGACATACGCAAGGAGGGGGTCATTTTTTTATCTTTCCCTTGCACAATTTTGATTCATGTGAAACAAGTCATTGTTCAGGACACAGTGATCACCATGCAATTTAACATCTTGTAGTTAGGATGAAGATTCTAATCATTTTAATGGCGTATAGCATGGACGAAGATGCAGAGCCTTTTAACATCATGTTTCATTGAAAAATTCATCATGCAGTTTATTGTCATGTGATCAAGATGTCTTCCATACATTTTAACATAGTGTGGAAAGGAAATCTACCGTATATTTTAACATTATGTAGAAACGATGTTCTGGTATGCTTTTGGATACATGAAATATTTCTCCTAGAACCTTCCTTTGGTGGGAGCTATGGGGAGTTTTCCATTCATTAAAATCAGGGCATATGCTTCATTATTGTAAAATTTGTGTATAAAATATGGTCCTTCCCATTTTGGATCCAACTATGGAGGCTTCTTCCCAAGTACAATTGGGGTTCTAAGGAACAAATTAATTTCTTCTTTGAGGGAAGATCAGAGGCAGACGTTCTTATTGAAGGCTTATGCAATATAATTTTGGTAGACATCCAAATGGTGCAGAGTGTGCAGTTTTTCTCATCCAACTGCTCTAGCTCATCAAGCTATTTTTCATATTTCTAATCTGTGGATAGTTGATCATAGACAGTGACGCAGAGCGATGGAAGTTGAATTTCTATGGGTAGAACTGCCTCCATCCTGTATACTAACGACTACGGGGTCTCTTGAGTGGCAGTGCAGGTTGTGGTCTAATTATCCCAAGGAGCATGGAAAATATTTTCCATCCATGATTTCTTATCCTTGTCTACCATATTTTGGAGAATCTTGGATAAGGTCTTGTTGAAAGCCTCTATCTATCCATTGGCCACTACATTATAGCAGGATGAACTATTGACTTTGATACCATACTCTTGGTAGAGTTTTCTCAATTCAACAGAGAAGAAATAGATGTCATTTTCCATAATTATTTTTTGAGGGACACCAAACCTGGTGATGATATTTGATTTCAAAAAGATGAAAATTCTTTTTTATATGACTTCATTAAGGGGTGAAGCTTCTGCCCATTTGGAAAAGAATTCAGTTGTTGTGAGAATAAACTTGAATTTTCTGGCTGTGCTGAAAGGATATGGTCCCATGACATCCATTCCCCATGTGGAAAATGGCTAGGATCACTTAAATGTGTAAAGTAACTCCTGGGTTTGATGGAAGAAACTGGCATGAACTTGGAATGAATGGTACATTCTGGTGAAATCAACACAATCCAACATCATGGTGGTCCAATAGTACCCAAGTCCTCAAATTTGATAGGGGAGTTTGGATACTGATTGATGTTCCCTGAAAGTTCTGGTGTGAACTTATTTCATGACGGGAATAGTCTCTTCTCCCTCAATGCACCTGAGAAGGACTCCATCAAGGCCTCTCTTATAAATAACCTTTCACTGATACATACCATCATGTTGCACAAAATTGACTGCTAGTCTTTGGATATCTTCCATTCCATCCCTATCTGTTGGGAGTCCTCCCTTTTGAATATAGTCCACAATGGGTTCCATCCAGTCAGTGGTATGATCATATGGATTATAGATGGGACTAATCTCATTGATTTCTTCTATATTGTCCTAAACGTATGGTTAAAACATTCGGTGATGGGAAATGTTGATGACTATTTCATTCCGATCCCGATCGGCTAGTGTGGTGGATACATTTTTTAATGCATCAGCTTATGCATCCCACGACTGAGGTAAATAAGCCAGTGTCAGTTCCAATGGGAATTTTCCCATCAATTATTTAACATGGTTCATCAAAGGGATCAGCTCATATTTCTTGATAGCATAGTCACCATTGACTTTCTTGATGACCAGTTCTGAATCGCCTTTTATCTTTAAGTGTTCATCTTGTACTTGGAGTGCTAGATCCAGGCCTGCGATAAGGCCCTGGTATTCTTCTTCATTATTTGTACACCCCTCTGATAGTATGAAGGAATAAGGTAGGACTACCTTTTACGAGGATACAAGTATGAATCCTAGCCCAAATTTTTTGAGTATGGGGTCTACCATTATTTTTTCCTATCAGGATTCTAGAGGCACCGTCAAAGTGAATTTCCCATATTCATGGATCCTCTTGAATAGACAGCACATATTCATCAGTTAATTCAACATCCAATAGATTCACTTTGGTTGAGGGGTATTCTGTTAATAATTCTTCTAATTCCTGAACTTTGATAGCCTTTTGTGATATGAACTGTATATTAAACTATTGTAGGATGACAGACCACCATTACAATCATCCGTTCAACATTAGACAACTAAGAATATACTTGAGCAGGTTTCTATGAGAGACTAGGTGTACCTCATGGTGTTGTAGATAATGCCTCAGCTTCTAGACCACAAATATTAATGTGAGGCAGCTCCTCTCGATATCTGAATAATAAGTCTCAACACCGATCATGGTTCGGATGATGTCATATAGACTATTCTCATGGCCATCATCATTCTTTTGTGTGTGGAAGGTGGCTAGGGATTTCTCCAAAACAGTTATGTACAGAATGAGTGTCCTTCCTTCAAAAGGAGGCATTATAACTGTTGGAATCAAGAGATATTTATTGAGATTTTTTAATGCTTCCTGACAATCATCAATCCATTGATATTCTACCCCTTTTTTCATCAACATGGTGAAGGAAAAATATTTTCCTGCAAGGATTTATATGAAACGATGAATGTAAGCCATGTGTACATTGAGTCCTCTCAACACAGTAAGGTGGTGACATGCCAAGGATGGCCTTTTTCTTCTTAGGGTTGAATTTGATGCCTCAATTTCATACGATGAAGATGAGGAATTTCCTTGAGGTAACACCAAAAACACATTTCAGGGGGTTCATTTTCAGATTGTGTTGTCATAGTTTATTGAAGACAGTTTCGAAATCTTTTAGATGGTCTAATAATTTTCATGATTTAACCAGTATATCATCAATAGAGTATTTGACGAAATTTTCTAGGAAGGTTTTTAAAATACGATGCATAGCATACTAATATGTGACGCCAGAATTTTTCAAACCGAAAGGTATCACCTTATAGAAAAAAACTCCCTGAGGATCCCTAAAGGAAGTGGATTCTTCATCTTATTAGGCCATTCGAATCTGTTTTTACCCTAAATAATAATCCCTGAATGAGAGAGTCTCATATTTTTCAGTTGCATTGATCAAAAAAATTTGATTCGGACTAGGAAATCATCTTTCAATAAGTGCTAGTTAAGGACCCTAAAATCGATGCAGACCCTGATCTGTCGATTCTTCTTATTGGGGACCTTAATTGGCACTTCATGAAAGATTATTTATTAGTCCCAATCAGAGAATTATTGATCGATGCAATTGAAGGATATGAGATTCTCTCATTCGTGATCTGCTGATTCTTCTTCTTTATGGGGACAATGTTTTCTAGCCAGATGTGACATTGGACCTCTTGAATGAAGTTATATATGCTGAGTATTTCGACTTAAACCTATATTTTTGTATCATGGGTTGGGTGTGTCCTTATGGAAGCTTTATTGTAACCACAATTCTCCTCTTATAGGCCTAGGTGGTGAGTGTCTATCTCAGGATTGAGGCCTGGCATATCTGTATAGTTCCACAAAAAAAATTTGATTCTTCATTAGGAAAGTGGTGTATACCAATTACTCTTAAAAATTCATGGTTTAACTAACCAGAGTGGGTTGTGGGTCTTCTTCCATACCCAAGTTTATTTCCTTGAGTTAATCAATAGTGGTAGAGACACATTCCTCAAATAATGGAGGGGAATCCATCAGTTCCTCTACTTCTTCCTCATTTTAATCCTCATCATCTTCCTCTTTGTCTTCTGAATGGGAAATAATTCTTTAGATTATCGTTCCATAATTGGGGTAAGATTCATACTTTTGGTGTCTAGGAAGTGAAGTCACCTCTTTTGTCTCAGTCGTTGATGAAGACTTCTCTAGAGAAGATGTGTTGAGGGGTAAAAGGGTTTCCTCATCTTCTTTGACTGGCGATATACATCTTCCTACCTCCTTGGGCGAGGTAAGGATTTACTAGGATTTTGATGATATTTTGAGGCCATTTTTATCCAAACATTTCCTATTATCTCAATATTCAATGAGCCTTTTGATATTATTAGGCTCGATAGTCATAACTGAAATCTTGAGGACTACTGAATACGTGTTCAAATTTGGACTTGTGCTTTCAATATGATTGATAGAAAGTATGTATTATTCCCTATTCTATTGGAGGGGATCAGTGGGAACCATTTCCAAATTGTTTAGGGTGGCGACCCAATCATTTCCTTCAACTGAGGGTTTTTTTCCCTTTGATTCATAAAACAATGCATCAATATAGTGTGATTCACAGAAGTTAAATGGAGCCTTATCGTCGTTTAGTGTCCCACTCTATCCATAATGCTATATTTCAATAAATGATTGTACGAGGAGGGTATTATTTCATGTTTATGTATCCAAGGCCTCCCTAGAAGGTAATTTAAGGTTGTATTATTTTGGACCACTAGAAAATCGGGGTGAGTTAGAAGTTCACCAGACAGGGTTTCAATCTTCATTGGCCCTAATGGCTTCTTATTGATTTTTTTGTAGCCTAATAGAGTTCTGGTGTAGGGCATCAGATCATCTCCATTACAGCCTAGCCGATGAGGTGTATGCATTGGGAGGAGATTAACCCTAGATCCATTATTGATTAAGACCTTTTGGATATCGACGCTATTTGTTATTTTAGACACATATAATGGTTTTATGTGTCCTTACATGGTGGAATTTTCATCTTGATTCATTAAGTAGTTAACAGTGTGGTATTTTTCAAGACTTTTCTCTATTCGGTAGACTTCAGCGGAATCTACATCGGCTTCAAACTCATGGGGACACAACAAAGCTTCAATGGTTTCTTCCCTAAGATCTACTAAAAGATTCAGTGCATCCCAGATTGACATCTTGGCTAGAATTGAGGATAATTGCTTCAGAATACCATATTTCGGGTCTAAAGGCTAGAACTTCCTAGCTTGGGGATGCTCTTTCATAGGATCATTAGGGGCTTGAGCATTTGATGGATATGGTTCATCCCTTTGGGTTAGAGTCAGAGGAGCTCACATCCTTTTTGGGTTTGGCATAGCATGTCTGTCGGCATCCCAATGGAATTTATTCATTTTTTATTCCTATGATGGATAATATAGAATGATCAGGTGAGGATGGATTATTGTGGGGAAGAGAATTTTCCTCTCCTTATTGGATTCATTTTAGGGTCCTTCCCCGAGTTTCTGTAACACTAACAGTTCGAGTGGGAGTGTGGTCGCAAGCTTGATTTTTTCCATAGATGTGTCTCTCTTGATATCCTTGGCTTCTACAGTTTCTTCCTCTTTCCCCCTAATTGAGTGCGTATAATTCTATTTGATAACCATATTCATCATCAAAGAAGGTATCTATCAAGTGGATGACATTGACACAGCCAAAAAATAGCTCCTCTTCTGATGATGACTTTTCCTTATCAATTGACCATGGTGGTCCCGTTTGGTGGGGCGGTGCCCATTGAGCCATTTGTCATGGTAGTTCCAGTGTCTTCAAATTCAATTGCATAAAATCTAAGAGTGTCAAATCCAACTTTGGATTTTGTGAAATTCCATCTTCCTACACTCACTTCCTAATGTTCTGATTGGGATGCTTTTTGGGTGTCTCTCCCTTTGAGGATTTTGGAGCTGAGGATGATGGATTTTCTTTGTTAGGATACGTGGGAGCCAGATTTGGACGCTTCAACTATTCCTGGAGTATTCCATGAGATCGGTTGACTTTTTTCCAAGTCAAAAAACTATTGATCTTTTTTTCCTTTTTTATCAACTTTTTTCAACTCCCCTTATTTGTTTAGATCAGTGGTGAAAATATACGCCACCTATATTGGCGGTGGTCCCAGCTTGACTTTCCCAGAATATATCATATTTTTTAGATGGACCTTGAAGATTAAACACTCCTTGATGTTGTGTCCCAATATCTTGTGGAATGGACAGTAATCTGGCCGGTCATCCAGACCTACTTCATCAGATCTCTTTGGGTCTAGTAGCCAAGGAAAGTTATAATTCATAGAAACTATAAAGTAACTGCGGACTTGATCATCTCATAACAAGTAAACATTATTTCTACATTCCTAAAATTTATTTCATTTGGCTCCCTAGTGCTCATATTACCAATGTAGGGGTGGTTGCTGACATCCATAGGGCCCTGTATGATTTGGCGGTGGCCTAGAATATGGAGCTGGTTCAGGGGGTGGCTTAAGCGTGAAAGAAGCCACTTAAACTCTCCCTACACTTTTTACTAGGGTTTTTGGGGATTCTTGGGACTTTATATTAGTCTATTGTGAGTAATATTCTATCATTTTATCAATGGAAGATAAATCCCAGAACCAACTTCTATATTTCATAGTAATAATTTGTGTTCTTAGCTCATCATGGAGGTTGTCAATTGACATGGAAATAATCTCATCTTGGGGAGTGGACGGTTCAAGGAGTAATTCAAATCATTCCATATGGGGATGATGTATGAGACTCTCTCATTATCTATTTGTTTGTAGTCTGTGAGATCACTAAATGTTTCCTTTATAAACGTCAAGCTAAACTAGAACATGAACTGGCACTGGAGATTCTCCCATCCTGTTTTGGAGTTAGCTTGAAAACTGGTGTACTAGAAAAAGGATGAACCTTGCAGGGTTCATACAAATCATTTTATCTTTATAGTTTCTTATTTCCCTTGGGTTCAGATCATGGGATCACATTAACAAGATAATTGCATTAAATGTTGTTTTTGGTCCCCTGATCCATTGAAAACTTGAAATACGGGATTCTCAAAATTTGGTGGAGGGGAGACGTTGCTCACCCAGTCGAGGCAATGTTTCCATTATGGTTTTATTGGAGTGTTCCACACCTCCATTGTATCCATTTGAGTTGTTAATAACTCAATGGTATTTAGGATCCCTTTATGCATGTCATGTTGGACCTAGGCATGAGAGGTTGAAGCCGGGGGAATATTGGATGTGTTAGCACTTCTTGAACATAAGGCAGATACCCAGCCAAGGGCATCTTCAAGGGATTTTTCTAAATCTATTCTAGTTTCATCCCTAATGGAGGGAAATCTTGAGATCCTTCCGGGATTGGGTTTAGATAGACTAATTGTCCAAGAGCTTCCTTGAATAATCTTTCCAACCAAACTTCATCCATAGGGATGAGCCTATTAGTTAGAGGTACATCTGATGGAAGTGTCTGTTGAGGTTCCACCTAAGGGACATACCCAGTAGGACGGCTTCCTCATGGTAGCACAGAGTTTATTCACCATGGCTCTTTCATTTCTTCCTCCTGTCAAGAGAATCTATCTTCAATCATGTGGGAATTGTTTTCACGAGGAGGAGGTGGTGGGTTTTATACCTTGTTCTTATTCTTATCCTTTTTGGGGATTCACACGGGAGGTATTGGAGGATTAACTGATGGGGAACCCAAATTTAAAGAAACTCTTCAGTTTCTAGTGTGCACACCTCTAGGAACGGTGTGGACCATCTCTGGGAGGGAATACTCTTCTCTGGTTTCCCTATTATTTGTATCATTTTCAGCAAGGTTGGTGGGGATGATGTCCACAAAATTCACTGATGAATACCTCATTGTGGGTGTTGTACCAAATAATGAATGGTAGGAGATCTTCTTAAGTTATTTGTGGGATCTTCTTTGGCCATTCTGTGATACTCTTTAAGTTTCTTGGTGAAGAGTTTCTTGAAGGGATCCCCAATATGACCATGCGGTACACCTCCATTCTTGGGAATGTGATTCATAGGATGGGATGGAACTGGTGACCCCTATATCCATTTTTCCCCAATATGGGAGAAGAAATATGTCCACCGGGTGGGAATTTGTGGTAAAAAATGTCCCCAACCCTATGGGTTGGGGTTTCTCCCATTCCTATGTTGATGTGCCTCATCTCAGATTTTCTAGTCTTACGGGGGAATTTTGGGTTAAAAATGCCCCCAGCTCTGTGGGATGGAGTTTCTCCCATTTCTCTGATGACATGCCTCGGCCTGGATTTTCTTGTCTTATAGGGGCTTTTATGTTAACAATTCCCCCATCCCTATGGGTTGGGGCGGGTCCCATATTGTGGTGGCTTCTACTGTCATGACCAGCTTCTTGATCTCATGCATGCTCATGAAGGTGTGAGGTGGATATGGATTCGGGTCTGCATGTGAATTACATGATTTTGAGGACATGATCAGTGCTCGTTGATTAAATCCCCTTAGATGGGAATCCTGTTGGATGTTCTCAGCGGGCTAGTTCAAGAGCTTCTGAATGGCCTGCTCTCGTCAGGCCTAATGCTCTCAAGACTTACTCAGGGTTGGTTCTTATTGAGAGATTCACCTTTCCTAAGATAAGAATTCATTTGACTTACATCTGAGGATGACGAAATTATAGGATATCTGAGATGTGGTGTTAAGTGTAGATCTCCATGTTCTCCCCATCCCGGATATGAACACCTGATGGTGTATCGCTAATAAGGCAGCCCAACATGTGCAGTGCAAGGAGGCAAGACAACCCAAGGTCTTTCCTTTTTCCTTTATAATTGTGGTCTTCATGCAAACATAAGGGATTCTAGGTCGATCTGATGTTGAGGACCTCCCAGGACATTAACATAGTCTGCGTACCCTTTATAGGGAAGAAAGTTTTTCTTTAGCTGGCAGAGAATTGTCCAAATATTAAGGCGAATCTTATGCATACATTATTCTAACAAATATCTTGGTATGTTGTATTGAGAAGTGGATGTATGCCAATACATCACTGGTATTTCATCCCTAGCTAGTTGTCTTCTCAAAAACAACATATTTTGTTATTGTTCCACCAGAAAATCTCCTGCTTGATCTTCCTGGTTTGACTTCTCCTTAATGATTTCTTTACAAGTAGTGGGGTTAACGAGATTCTTTTAAACATGTGAATGGTATAAGGTTGGATTAGAAGATGAGAGTGGAACCTGACCATCCTTTTTTTAGAAATGATATCTCTTTCCATGGAGAGATTATCCTAGACATCGTACTCCATTTTTTCAAGAACCTCAGCATATGAGGTCTTTCTCGCATTTGACCTGATGATGGGAGGACCTTCTCGCCGGTGTAAATTTTGACTGTGGGGAGGACCTTCATAGTTGCTGTTGTGATGGTTAGAAATACCATCATAGATTAGTTTCTATCCATAAAGAGGACATTTGCGGTGTATACCCTGGGTAGGAACTTCAGGGAAAACCGTAAAAAGGGGTGGACCTTCTTACTGCTTGGAATCATTAAGGGGATGACCTTCAAAATGACTGATATTATGGTGAGGGCTACCATCATAAATCTGGATATAGGGAGAGTATTTATAGTTTATATTCTGGGGAGGTCCATCATGATGTACTGCAATGAATATAGGACGTTTTCATTGCTTGATGTCATTATAGGGATGGATTTCATAGGGACTGTCGTCATGGCAAGGACTACCATCAAATCTTGATGTTCAACTACAGGGAGAAACATATCTACAACATATAAACTATGGAGGACCATCAGGGAGGACTATAGATAGGGGAGTAATTTCTTACTATATGATATTTTTTACAGAGGGAGGGATACCATAACACGCATAAAGAGATATGCTCTTGCGATAGATCGTTTCTGGACCAAGGAGTAAGCCCCCATAGGTGCTCTGGGGAGGAGCTTCAGAGCTGCAGGTAACGACATTATGGGGAGGACCTTCACAACTCTACAATCACTTCTATAATTTGGTAATTGATTGATAGGATCTTGAGCACTATTAATATATGTTTGATGGCGTCAAGAACACTAGCTCCCATTAGAGAAAAATCATGAGTGTGCCCTTCATTTTATAGTTATCTTTAGCGTGTTTCATTTTTGTGCACTCTCTTGTGGGAAACTAGAGATTCCTACTCTTAGTAACTGCCTTTATCTATGGGACCAAGTTTTATTGGTTCCCATGATGCCTCCAAA
This sequence comes from Viscum album, assembly GCA_963277665.1. Taxonomy (NCBI): domain Eukaryota; kingdom Viridiplantae; phylum Streptophyta; class Magnoliopsida; order Santalales; family Viscaceae; genus Viscum; species Viscum album. The sequence goes on along the minus strand of OY728136.1, from coordinate 625,580,660 downwards.
ATATGCTAATGAAGATCTGGAATTCTTGCAGGTATATATGCCTGCCTTGGATCGGCCACCACGTTGGACTGGTGTCCCTCAGTTGGAATGGATTTTTTCCCAATATGGTTGTCCTCATATCGAAAAATATGTTCATTGACCCTCCGAGAATAGAGCATGGATGTTGGTCTGCTCCGGAGTGATTATCTGATTTGGTGGATGAATCACCCCACCCAAGGAGATCAAGTCATGGGCATGACTCTTCACTTTTTCTACCGACTCAATAATGTCTTGACAGGTATGGAGGATATGTTCTATAATAAATTTTTTATCCTCCATCATCTCCAGGATATTCTATGATACATCATTGGCTGTAATGGTTACAAATTCCCATTCGGATGTTGGAGCAGGAGTTTGTGCCCGCTTCGTTCCTCGATGAGTTGCTAGTGGGTACTGGCGATTCTCCTATGTCAGGGTAAAGGAATGACTCTACACCCAACTAAGTAAGATAAGCCATATATTTTCTATGGTTTCCACTATATTTTACTAGTGGGATTTATATTTGTGAGTATGAATTTTTGTCTACTCATTTTTTGTTGTATTTGTCTCATTGGATTTATTTGTATCAGTAGGAATTTGACTCTACTCATATTTTCTTGCCACTGTATTTGGATTCTGGGATTCATATACACTAGAAGTGTTGAATGACTACCACTAATTTTCCACCCTATTTAGATAAAGGTATTTTTGTACGCCAGAAGGAATTTTCTCCTGCTTATATCTGGTTGTCTTCCTATTTAGATGGTGGGCTTCTTACACATTGGAAGAGATTTTCATCCACCTATAATTTGTTGATTTTTCTGTATGGCGGGATCGATGATCACTGGAAGTCATGTGCATTTCCTCATGTTGTTCCACCCCATTTCTATGATGGGATTCATAGGAGTGATTGGGGATATGAATTCACTTGTATATTTCCATTGTATTTTAGGGGTGGGATTCAGCTAGAGGGGTAGAATTGTAAGCATAGCCATTATATGTCGTCATGTTTGTGTGATAGACCTCCTCCTCAGGAACTAGTGTAATAACCCACACCTTATTATGTTTTTTCTACCGTAAGTGGGAAGCCCATGGAGCCCATTTACATTGGTCTTCATCATGTTCCCTTAGCATGGGATCCTCTTCAGAGTAAGGATATCAGGTTGTACTCTGCTGGTGGTGGTGTCCTCCTCTCGGAGCCCTTAAGTGGGATTCATGTGCAGCTGGGATTGAGTCATTTGTGCAGAAATAATCTAAATACCTAAGATAAGGGAGGTATCAATTATCTCATTTTAGGTATAGGATCTTGAAACAATTTGATATGGCCAGTGGAGTCGTCCTATTCTAGATTGTTGACTGCGGCGGAAGAGGCGGCTGGCGAGCTTTCACCAATTGGAGGGCCTACTTTGTAGCCTTCACCATAGGGATTTCACCAATTTGTTGGTACTCTTTGATCATCATGTTTGAAGCCCCATGTTGAAGACACTTTGTAGGAGACAGAGTCATATTATTTGAGGAACTGATCACCTGTGCAGACACTGGCGCGTGTGTTTGAGTAATTTGGAGAGATTCCATTTGGATCAAAGAGATCTCTATGAAACTTTAAATGTATGTAACAAGAATAGATAAAGTAACCCTATCAAGCTATAATCTCATGATCACATGAATGATTGGTCATCCTTCTCAGCCCTCTTCCTTTTGAATGTGAAAGAGGCTTGAGGTGGCGTGACCTGCCACCTTGATTAAGGATTCACATCGGGTTCACCATTTTTGTTTCATCCTGATTTGCAACATATTGGGGGAGATGGAATGGCCCGACGGATAGTGACCCATTTTCCATTATTATGAAGGGATTCATGTCTGGTATGATTTCCTATAATGGTCTCCAATGGGTTTATTCATGGAGACAGAAACTCCAAACGACCCTTGTATCCATGATTCATGAACCTTTTTTCCAAAGGCAAGCACCCGTTGGATAAATATTTGGCCAATGACACTTAAGGACTCCATTGTTTGAGAGGATGGGAGGTCGATCTCATGAAACCATTTTTTGTGGAATTATTTCCTACTTAGGGACTCATTTATAGATTTAAGCAATGTACATATGTTCGTGAATCCTTAGTTCTTTCCCAAGAATGTGTCCACGAATTACCCATGGGTTTCAAGGTTAACCATATATAGGAATTGGTTGGTAATTATTGAGACGAAACTAGTTTAATCCATATGATGAGGTTCTTTGGAGTCTATCATTATCCAGGGAGGATAGAAATTAGTTCGATATCGGCATCGAACCCATAAGATGGGCTTCATATGTAGCCTAATGAGAGGAATCAAGACCCACATAGTTTAGTGGCACTTAACTAGACACATCACCCTTTAAGGTCATGTGACGGGGACCTATCCATGCAATTTTAGTGTCGTGTGGTGATGAGATATAGGCAGAGGATTCCTAGTTAATATTTTGTGTGGTAATTACATCGAAGCGGCCCAGGATGCTCAGGAGAGGCATGGTCTACTAGGTGGATATGGCCCTACCAAGGATATGGACTAGTGAATATTAGGGTTATTTGGGTACTGGTTTTGGACCTCAAGGAGGATTCCTACATATTCCAATTAGTTGGGAATCAAATCCCTCAAATTTCTGTTGAACTCATGACTTATACTTTGAAGCTTCCCATTTGAGGAGGCATGGTTGGGACTTACATCGAAGTGTATTCTTTTCTAAAAGAAGTGAATTGGGGATTACTAATAGAGAGGATTCCCTTTATGGGTTACATGATTGGAATTATCCTTTGATAAATTTGCCCCTTTGAACTTGGGCCTTAGATAGGTGTCATATGTATCATGGTTAGAGATGGAATCAGATTTCTCATAGTTCATTTTTGGGTTGTAACTTCTTTGGGGATTTCACATGGGAGTTGGCCATTTGAAGTGGGTATGATCTCTCATTTCATGGATGAGATGTTATGAATCTCAGGCTTAGATAAAGGATTCTTACATATCCCAGTTTTTTTTGGGAATCAGAGCTCTCATAGATCATGACATGGTTGTGTGAATATCATATCATCACATACCTCTAAGCCCATGTGAGTCATGATCAATGTGAGAAACAAGAGGATGTGAAATAATCAACAAAGGAACACTTTCCCTTCTCTATTTAGGGAAAAGGAGTAGGGTGATGGTGGATGAGGGCACATATATGAGCCCAACGAGAGAGGGAAAGGGGCTTTGAATGTGTCAGCCCCTCACCCGTGTAGATATCCAAGATAACCATATCTGATGAGATATCTGGAAACATCCCAAACTAGGATAAAGATAGGATAAAGTTCCACCTACCATAACAATTCTAGGGGAATAGTTTAAGAGATGTGCCCTGAAATGGTTTCTGGGAGAGGGGAGGAGCATCATCCCTTGTCAAAGGGGAAAGAATGTATGAGCTTCTTATTTGTCACTAGTTCTCATGGAAGGGAAAGGTCAGTGACTACCCTCGATCCCTAGAATAAGTAGGTTCACATCAGTTTCCCAAGGTTGGACATTGTGTTACCTCATGAATTTAGACTTAAGGACATCCTGGGGGTCTGAACCATTGTGGGAGATGCCTTTTCCCCTCTGCTTATCTCGGGTATGTTGAATCGGAAAGACACGTAGATGCGCCTGATAGTCTAGTTATACGGGTTTGGTGGATTTGGAATATGATTTGGCCTGATGGTGGTGGAATGGTTATTGGATGGTACATGGAGGGAGTGACGGTATTGGAAATACAATATTTGAACCAGAAGGTGGAAACTTGGAGACACTCCATTTTGTGTACCATTTTATCATGTAGGATGGAGGTTCTTTGCATAGTGTACTGCTATGTGGGTGAAGGGTTTGTCCGCATACTGAAGTGGTGCACAGACTTGGATGTGAGACATCATGTACCATGGTGGTACAGAGTCCTAGTTTCCATCCTCATAGTGTAGTGTTATCTGGCGCAGGGTCTTTTCTGCGTAGCGATCCACGACATGGTTTGCCGGACTGAAGGAGGGGCACTGTGCATGTAGTTTTTGGGATGTTCATTCACTAAGGGCCTATGGTTTGTGGTCTTCCAATTAGGTTCATAAACAGTGGATTATTATTATGTTTCCTTCTTTTTATGGTCCACGGTGGGTTTATACTTTCTCAAAACCATTCATGGTTCTGTACTTCATTGATCATTTTCCTTCAAAGTCTTTCATTCATAAACTCCAAGATCTCTAAAAATACTCCTCCCTCTCAGTTCACTTTATGGACCCTTTTATAGAGTTTTTGAGAAGTTGTATCTACGAGTACAGGGAACCTTTTTTCAGAAGCCCATAAAGAAATTGATCGGCCCGCGGACGACTTGGTCAACTGAGGTTTGTAGGGCTGAGGTTAGCGAGGCTGCTATTAGCGGTGGCGGAAATCACCACCTCAATCCCGTGAATGAACTAGTTTGTGGGACTCTGTCATCCCCTCCTCGACTACAGAATTCTTAGTGTGTGTGGATGGTATGTAGGGACTTACTTATCTATTGTGTTTTCACCAACAACACGGTTCGTGGTGCCTTTGTTCATTATTTTCATCTCACCTGTGAATGGATTGGTTCACTGGCCAACACTTTCCGGGCCAGCGTTTGGCAGCCTGTCCCTGTACCACTTGCTTTGCAGTCTGCACCTTCCACGGTCCTTTCCTAATAACTAGTATGTGGACTAGTTTGAGTTTTTTTTTCTGAATTGGATTTATTCAATATTATCTTAAAAAAGTTCATCCTCACATGCATCTCTTTCCTTTATCATATTTGAGGGAGTATTTTCTTAACCTTTTCAAATTGTTCGGGACCCTAAAAACATATTAAAACCTGTTATAATATAAAAAATATAAATATAAATTCCTTCATTGGGTTTTATAAGATTTCATTTTTATATATTCAATGTTTCTATATCGGTGATGTGTGACTTGGAAAACTAATCACTAATTTAACCACGTTTTTCATTTTTTCTTTGTATTCTTCAATATAAACTATTTTGTTATGAGATATTTATCATATATTTTATATTTCCATCAATATTGAATAAAATATTATGTATATGATTTAATGTTCAATCATTCATTATCATTCCATTTTTCTTTCATGTACCATATATTAGATTTCAAAAAATGGTGTTTATGATATTCTTTATTTCATTTCACTATTATTTATTCCATATCATTAAATTGGTTATATTTATTTTTTAGAAATATTATTTTTAGTAATAATTTTAATTATAATGGTAAAATATGTACGTATTTTCACAAACTATTTGTTTCTATAAGTCTGATAAAGTAGCAAGATTTGTTTTGCAATTTATTTTTCTCTAAATTTTCAATATAATTTTATGTATTTTAATACCTAGTTCAATGTTACACTTTATTGATCAGTAATATAGATGATGAAATTTTCTAAATTATATTATTTAAAAGTTTAGATACATTTAACCCAGGATATTCTACACTTCTTATAAAAATTATCTTTATGGTGAATTCAACCACTCTATAACAATATAAAGTTTAAATGATACATTCATCTTTTATACTCAATAGTATTTTTTCATAATCAAACATTGGATTTTAATAAATTTAATCAAAACTATAAAAAATATATGTTGTTATATTTTCTTTATTATGAATTTAAAATAATCATTATATGGTAGCATTATATAATATTATGTAATAATAAATGAGTTTAATCATTATGAATTTTTTACTTTGATTATCTTGTAATTCACTGCATGCATCCTGAATTTTACAAATTATGTGTTGTGGATTAAATTATGTATTCTATTATTTAATTTTTTCTTACGCTCTGATAAGGTATTATCAATAAATGTTATTTTTTTAAATATTATTTTTTTCATAATGAAACAATTTTCATTTCCCCCAACAAATTAAAATCAATAAATTAGTTTTATCCTCAATAAAAACTGTGTTGATTCTTGAAATCCATCAGGCTAGTGGAAATCATAGTCTCTAACTTTTTTTTAATAATTATAAATCTAGTCACATGAATTGATCTAATTAATTAGTGAAGACTTATAGTACATGATGATACAGAGTATCCTTTGGTATAATCCATAGGTCAATGCTTTTTAAATCTTCAAATAATGTGATTGTGAACTCACTAGGTAAGCTTACATTCCCAAGAAAACATCCCTAACCCATATCCCTTTAAACAATTGTGGTACAAATATATATGTATGTGGTGTTATATGGTTGTGTGTAGACTATATATGTTATACTATTGTTTTTTATCTTTATCATTCTAAACTAATGGATCCAAAAATAAAAAATGAATTTATTTTCATGCTTCAGTTTTATTTTTATAGGGATATAAAAGTATGAAATCGTGAGGAATAACATGATGATCCTACACATCCATAAACTTTTAAAAAGACTAGACACATAAGACTTATCCCTAGATGTGTTATGAGAATACTCCAAATCAAAGCTGAAGAAATCTATAGTGTTTTTTCCATCCTCCAACATCATCTTTTATTCCTCCACATTAATATTGGAGGCCATATTATCCATGTAAAACACAAATATTGTCCATGTAGAGTTATTTACATCCTTGTGTTTGGATCTCCCACTATCCCACTCTACTTAAAATGAATGTATGGAAGGTTGCTGCTTCATATTTTCTCTCCATTATTTTTTAACACAGTTATTAAGTTTTTATCAATGTCTATCAAGAACCCTAACTTGACACACCTCCTGAATTTTAGAAGTATAGTTTTCAATAAATTTAATTAACAATTTTAATGAAAATTTATACAAACAAAATTTATTTTGTTTTAACTTTATATTATTAAATTTGAATCAAAACTAAACCCCTTAGGGTATTTTTTTATTAAATCCCCCTTTTTAGTTATTTTTAAATTGTTAAGATGAATTTAATTACATATTTTTTTATGAAATTTTTATATTAATAAATGAAAATAACAATTATTACAAACCTAAATATTTGGATTTAAAATGACATTTCCCTGAGATTATTTGTATTTTATTTGGGAAGTATAAAATAAAATGTTGTTGATCCCCACCCACATTGTTCACCATGGTACATAACTCATTCCGCCATATGTGCAAGCATAAAACCATTGAAAGACCCATATCATCCAACTAGGAACTATTTCTGAGATCGAGGGAACAACATTTTTTTCTTCATTATCTTAATTTGGGAATCTATAGATTCATTCGGGATGAGGGTTAGTGTTGTTATCGGATTTTGTCTTAAGTACAAACTTTATCTATCTCTGTATTCCTTCTATTCATTATCTATTCTCTTCTGTAACTGTAGGTTTATCTAATTATCAATTTCTTGAAAATTCACTAAATTTAATTTGCACGGATCTAAATAAAATTAGTGATCTTATGAGAAGTGGTATATTATTATATCATTTCCCCCCATTTATTAATTGAAATATAATTATACAAAAGTTTTTTCCCTTGAATTAGGTAGAAAGTTATAATTTAAAATACTAATTTTTTTGTAAATAATAGAACTAAGATATTATCTCACACTACTAGTTAGTGTACTGTGGAAGTATGTTTGTAGTTTTCTTTTAATTTCCCAGAATAATCACATAATTTTTTAGTTATGATTATTCCAAATATAGTTTTATGTTTCTTTAGGGGTATGGGTGGGTTAATAAATAGGCATATGGATTCCTAAACAGTGTGAGATAATCATGAATGGAAGAAATTTTTCAGGAATTGTATCCATGATTAGGAATAATATTAGATGAACCAAGTATTTTAAAGATGCATTATAGAAAATGGTTAATAAATTCCCATATGGTTAGAGACATGGTTTCCATAAACATATGGGCTTACCATTCATGTCATGATTTCTGTTGTGAATATGATGGTTGGAAGATTATAGGTATTCCCATGATTCTGATTGAAAAATATGATACCATCACTATGTCACATTGATTAATAATATATAGATTTTTGAAGGGTTATCTTTTTAGAAGTTTTTTCATGATTTGAGAATATCCATACATGTTATTTAAGAGACTAAAAAATTCTTACAAAATGGATAAAGAAGAATAAAATTTCCATTCCATTCTATTTCATGAGGAGGCATTGACATACATATCGATTTTATTTAACTATGCTTATAAGAGTTTGACAACAACTATGGATAATTCAATAAAACCCAATTGGCCAGATAAACCACAATAATGGGAGTAAATAACACCATGTGGGAGCCCAAATATTTTTTTATCCCAAGGGAACTAGGAGACAAAGAACTTGTATAGGAAAGATGAATCATATAAATAATGCTTATAGAAGTAGCTAAGAGCCACTGTGTAGGGAGGAAAGGAAGTTGAGGCAAAGGATGCCTATAGTGGACCCAAATACTCATAATTTAGACTCTAATGATTTTATGTGGTTTATTAAGAAGTGATATATTTTATAATACATCTATTGGGGATATTAATGTAGTTGGGACTATTAAACCTACATTAATTGATATGAAAAGATATTATTCCATTTTAAATAATTTATATGTGTTATCTGATCGGGCAACATGTTCATAATCTAAATTTCTCCCATATAGGGTTTGTTGTGTGAAAACACAATGAAAATTCACGCTATCATGAATAGTAGGCAACCATTACATGTGACCATAATGAGGAAACTATAACCATGGGAGATATGGTACCATGAGTTATGGTTGTAAGAAGGGATGTATGATTATTACAGTGGATTGTGTGATCATATGAAAGTTTGTGTAATAGTGTGATGCATTCTATGATCATGTACAATATTGTGGGAGTATACAATGGATATTTTTTTACTGTAAATTGAGTGATTCCATATCATTATTTGAACTTAACATTCAATGTATATAGTTTTTTTAATCTTTATTCTATTATTATTTTTTTAATTATTGATTCTATTTTTGTCGTATTATTATACATTATATATATTCAATAAATGTCGAGTGTATGAAATTTTTCATATTATCTTGAGTTGGATTTGTTAACAGATATAGGTAGGAATAATAATTTGACTAAACTGTTTGTATATTTTAATTTTATAGTTTTCAACGATTTTTATAGTTTTTTCTCACATGTTTTAAATATTAACCAACATCTTTTCATAAATTTTATCTCACCACATATATTACATCTCACTTCCTGCAATGTATCTCTCTGAAATGTACTAAAATATATTACGTCATACATTTTATCCCACAGAGTGTTGTATCTGACATAAATTTACAAGAATAAATTGTGTTCAATAAAATTTATTTTCCACTACATTCCATTCATTGTAATTTATTTATTTAAATTTACATTAAATCCATCATTTTATTTTACATATCATGCAATTTTAATTTTCAATTTATTGCATTCACCAATAACTCAAAAAACAGTCGCATATAAAATTATTTCATCATTCCTATTTTTAATATCATATGATTGGTGTATTTAATTCAATAAAGAAATAAAGTATTTCTATTTATCCACTATTATTTATTCTATAGTTTCTTAATTTCCTCTAAAAATATGTTTGAATCTTTTAAATTTGGGAAAAATAATTAATAAAAACTATTATAATATTCATTTAAAGCATATATGAGTATTTTATTTTCAGTATCACATTTTCATTACACATTAAATACATAGTAATGAAATGTTATACCTAAAAAATTTCTAAATTCTACTTCTTTCAAAATTATTTGAACCTTTTTAGTAGTTCAATTTATAATGTAATAAACTGATATCCATGTATCATTCCTGTAGTTTAATTTTATCTTTCTTTTATAAAGATTATCCTTTACATAATTTCACTAGTCCAAATTCATTTAATATTTCCTTCCATTTATTTTATTTATAATAAGTCCAAAAATTATTTCAATCTTTCTAAATGTCCAAAAAAATCATCATTTTTTATAACCCATGCAATTCTAAGGTCCAATTTATTGCATTCACTATTAAATGAAAATATTTCTTCTAGAAAATTATTCTACTGTTTATATTTTTCAATATCATTATATTTGTCTGTTTAATTAAATAATGAAATAAAATATTTCTATTTTCCCATTTTCATGTATTCAGTAGATTTTTCATTATTTCCCCTTTCTTATATTATTTATTATTGAAATTTATAACCTTATTATTTGTTTCCTATGATGAAATGTGTTTTTAGGGATAATTTTTTTCAAATAATATGAAATGATTATGGCTTAAATCACTTATAAGAGATCCATTCTCTATACGATAGATCATTACTTTAAGGACATGTATCTCTTTCTTATATATCTTCCACCTACATGTCTAATTCTCAACAGCTTACTAGTTTAAATTATTATTTACTCTTACTTTTCGTTCTATTTCTATATTACATGTGTCTTTAGTTTTTAGAAATTATAAATTATGAGTCTATGTTTTTGAATTTGTAATTAAATGATTATGTCATGCAACAACATGGGCTGGGTAGTAGTTATTAATAATATCATGGATGCAAGAATATTTCCTTAGCTGTGTATTTTTCATTTCTGATGTTATATGTGAATCATGTGTGTATCTAGATTTCTAGGACTGTTAAATCTTTAGCCCTAACTAACCCTCCATGGTTGAAAAAATTGGCTATTTGGTGGATCATGAGTGATCAATCCTGCATGGAGAGATCCATAGTATCTTATACGAATGTAATATAGTATACATTGGTTCTGGGTTACTGGAGTTGGGATTTTTATAGTTTGAATCTGAGGAATTTTAGTAGAAACATTGGGAACAAGATTTTAAATAAACATAGCTAACAAGATAATTATAATAATGCATTATAATATTTTTGAACTTTTACCATTATAGGGATTTTTATTTTATAGATCAAAATTCATGATGATTATGAGCTTACTCATTGTGTGTCATTATTTTGTAATGGATCCTATTGTAATAAAGGGAATCAACACATCTAGATAATGCAGAGATTTCCTTGATGAGGAAGATAATATAGTTGGTGTTGGAACTAAGAAGTTAATAGATATATTATGGAATAAGTATCAGTTTATGACAAATAATATTTTCCATATATCAGCCCAAATTTTAATTACATAATACTTTTATTAAATTGAACAAAATAGAGGACCATTAAAAGTTTATATTAATGGAGATTATGAGCATAATACATGAAATAATAAAACATTATTCTAGTCCACTTGAATGTATTATTCATGGGTTCATCCTAAGTTACATTTACTGCATCTCATAACCTGGGGACATATATCAAATTAAAGTAGTGATCATGAGGCCTATTAAAGAAATAATCAAGGGAAACATTTTACATGTGATCATGAGGAATATCAATAAGAACATAAGGAATAAAATTATGTCATAATTAATAGAACATGAGGCATATTATAATAAAAATAACATGATTTATAACATGGAAATGTGGCTACAATATTTTAATGAGACATTTACAATCATATCACTAAGGTTATTCACAAAGGTTTCATAAATGAAAATTAGCAAGGTTATTCACCAAGGTATCGTAAAACATGTCATCTATAGAGATTAAATTATTTACCAAATTAATAGGAGTTCTATCAGGGTTAACCATTTATATATATTAATTAATTTAAGATACATAGATCATAATCGATTATTTCATTAATAATCCATGGAGAATATCGAATGGGTTTTTTTATCCAAATCATGGCATACAAAAGTGATTAAAGACAAGATCAATATGTCATTTTTAGCCAACAAAAAGGGAATGTGTTTTTATTATATGTATATCCCGGAATAAAATAAGTAATTTTTATATATAGGTGAATAAACATAGACAAGAAAATAGTTTGGGTATCCACACAAATATAATATAATATAATTTCTTAAGTTGAAGAGAGAAATTTTGAGAAGAAAATTCAGCAACATTAAGGGTATAAAACGTGGTTTTAGATAAGGGTAAAATGAGAGGGGACATGGTTCACTCATTGAAAAAACATAATTTGGAAGAAGTGGTATGATCAAAAGTGTAATAAAATAGAGTAATCATAACAATTAGAAGACACATTCAAAAAGTGGTTCTTGAATTTGAGAAGAAATAAGGATAATTCCCTTACTTTGAAGAGTTTCTCTTAAATAATGAGTAATGGAATGTTGGGGGGTTAAAGACACATTGGGGGAATACATGGGAGGAAAAACTACCATAACATCATTGAGGGTGTATTTAGAGTGAAAGAAAATGGAGAAATGTGTGGGTATATATAGAAAAAGTGGAGGATTTATTTATTAATTTTCAAATATAGGCCTTGGAAATATAGGTTGTTGAAAATGAAACACCATTGGATTATACATGATTTTTTCCCATGGTTTGGGATAGTTCAAAAAAAATATGTGATTTTAAACCACTAGAACCAAACATCATTTTTTCACTTCTGTTGGCATGCAAAATTAATGTTTCCACAAATATAATTTTTTTAAAATCAAAGTTTCCATTTTAGACTTTGGAAATTCATTTATAGGTTTATAAATTGATTAAAATATATTCAAATATTATCTCATTATGACATAATTATAAAGTCATTAAACATACAAAAAAACCGTAACTGCATTTTTACTATTCACAGAAAGATTAGGTATTTTAGAAAATTGTGATAAATTCACCCTAACCTAATTTCAATATGAAATTTCGAAAATGATATTTATTTTATCCCAATAACTCTATAAATATGAGAATTTTTTACTTTTAAATATAAATATAATTATTTATTAAAAAATAGTGGGTTATAAATAATAGTTAAATTTATGAAACTTAAAAATTTCTAAGGATATAATAAAATTATTTTATAATTTATATTTAAATAAGAATGTTTTAACATAAAATTTAATTAAAAAAATATTTATAATACCTAAGTTTATTTTTATTTTTTTTGAAAAGTATGATTTGTGTTTGAAAAATAAATTTATCAAATTTTCTCTCAAATAAACCAATATTTTATTAAGAAAAACTATTCATAAAATGTAATTTATGGAATAAAAATTTTATTTATACAAAAGAATTAAACTTTAAGTAACTAATTCCTAGACATATAACCCCTTATAAAACCCATATATAACCTAAGGGTAAGGTGTGTGATAGTTATAGATTTATGGGAAGGCTCTGCTAACATCAACCAACTGGTAATTTCCATTGACATGAACATATCACATAGGTGATTTCTTCAAACATCACTTGTTGAAGGTCATCTTAGTCTTGGTCAAGGGAAAACCCCAATGACTCTACCTACCTCCCAAGTTCTAAAAAATTTCCATCATACGACATGAATCTATAGGTTGACGCCATCGCTTCTTCTTTCTAAATTAATTATCCTTCACCATTAATACTTATAAACACTAATTATAAAATTATAATTATTACCAAAGGGTATTGTTCTCAAAGTTAAAATTTTCTAATGATTATATTGACTAATGGTCATATTTGACCAATGGTACTATAATTGTCAGATCCAAATGGTCTCAATTCCATTTATAATATATAAATATCACTTCATTATTTCATTCAAAATTCACTAAAATCATTTTCTAAGATATTGATTTATTTACTAATATTTTGTTTTATTTTTGTAGTGTTGGGGTGTTGATTCTAATAGATTGGAGAAATATATATTTTTTCATTTTGGTTACTAAAGTATTTATAATTATTAAATATATATGGTTTTGATTTTTATAATATAATATAACAAACATTTTCTCAGTAAACAAATATAATTTGAAAAAAACTTTGGTTGATACATTCTTCCCCGCTTTAGAAATTTTGCTCCAAAAATTTCAACTCATTCTATCAGTTGATAATAGGTTAGGGTACAAATTCTTCAACATTTCCTCTAGTTCCAATGTTTCCTCTTAAAATTTATGGTTCCTCCACAACACTTTGAAAAGGTAGGTAGTCTTGTCACATAGAACCATGTCTCTACAGTCCAATATCTCCACTGATCGATCCTCATAAGAGAGGTCATGCTCCAATTATACCACCTCTGGATTCAGTCCATGTAATGGGTTGGGTATGTACTTCCTCAAGAGATATATGTGGAATACATCATGAACTTGAGATATATTTTGTGGAAGTTCTAGCCGATAAGACAATTCTCCAATGAGATCAAGGATTTCATAAGGGGGTATATACCTGGGGATAAGCTTCCCTTCCTTCTAAAACTGCATGACTCTCTTCCATGGTGAAATTAAAAGGAATAAATTATCACCAACATAAAACTCCATGTGCATTCAAATTTTTTTTAGAATAGCTCTTCTAATGACTCTAAGCATCTTTTATGTGTTGTTCGATGGAATTAACCTTTTTTTTCATCACTTGCACAAGATCAAGCCCAATAATATTTCTATCACCAACATCAACCCAAAAGGCAGAAGTTCTACATCGCTTCCCATATGGATCTTTATATGGTTCAATTTGAATACTAGAGTGAAAGATATTGTTGTATGAGAACTTATCTAATGGGAGGTTTTGATCCAATCCACCATTAAATTCAATTGAGCATGTTCTTAGTATATCCTTGAGTGTCTGAATAGTCCTCTCAGATTAGACATAAGTTTGGGGGTGATAAGCCATAATGAAAGTCAATTAAGTATTCATATTATGTTAAAGACTTATCCAGAATTTAGATGTGAACCTTGGATCATGATCCAAAATGACAAAAATTGGCACCCCGTGCAACCTCTCCACTTCCTTTATGTATATATTGTAAATTTTTTCAAGAGGAAAATCTTTCCAAATAGTGATGAAATGAGAATTCATGGTGATTAAGTCCACTATAATCCATATCACATTATTTCCTTTGGATGTTCTTGGGAGACCAGTGACAAAGTCCATAGTGATATTATCTCTCTTCAATGTTAGTATAGGTAGTGGTTCTAATGCACCTTTAGTAAGTTGTCGATCCACCTTCAAATACTAGAATTTTAATAACCTTGTAGTATAGTCAGAAATATCCCTTCTCATATTATCCTACAAATAAAGATCATGAAGGTCCCTATGAATTTTAGTTCTTCCAGGATGTATAGAGAATTTAGAGCAATGAGCTTCATCCATCGATTATTTCTTTATCTGTGGAATAGATGGGACACATATCCTTGTATATAATATTAATAGACCTTGTTAATCAATATTGAACTCATAAAACCTCTCATTATTCACAAACTCTATATTATTTTGTGACAAAGGATCTTCCATTTGATATTTCTTGATCTTCTCTAGCAATGATGGTTGAGAAATCATTTGGGATAGGATTGAAGATTTATCTTCCCTTATTATTCCCATGTACAATATTACCAGGTCTTTGATCAGTGGATATACTTGAATCCTCATTGTTTTCATCATAACATGGTATTTCCTACTTAATGAATCAGTGATTTTTTTCACTTTTGGGGTGATAATGAATTGAACAGTTATATTCTATAAGAAGTTCCAACCATCTCATTTATCTCATGTTCAATTACTTCTATGCGAATATATACTTAATAATTTTTTTTTCTATGTATATATCACATTTATCCTAATAAGGAAAGTGTCTCCATTTTTTAGAGAAAAAATAATATCAGCTAGATCCAAGTCATGCAAAGGATAATTCTTCTCATGAGGCTTTAACTGTCAAGATACAAAATCAAACACTCTATCATTTTTCAAGAGGATGCACCCAATCCCTTTGAGAAGTACATCCCTAAAAATAATGAATATTTATCCAATATAGGGTATAGTTAATATAGGTGTTGTAACTTATCTCTTCTTCAGTTCTTTGAAACTTTTTTTATACTCTTTAGTCCAGATGAACATAGCCCCTTTTTTAGTAAACTAGGTATGTGGATTAAAATTTCATGAAATTGTTTTCAAAAACATCCTATAATATCCTATTAAACCAAGTAAACTATGAATATTAGTTATTATTATTTTATAATGACACATCTATATAGCCTTTTTCTTGGTAGGGTCAACTTAGATTTCTTAATTTTTTTTAATGTTCCCCAAGAAGGAAATTTGTTGCTACAAAAATTCACTTTTGATGATTTTTCAAAATAACCTATCCTTCCTCGGAGTTTTTAATATAACCCTTAGATGATATTCATGCTCCTCATGAATTTTGGAATATATCAAAATTTCATCAATAAAAACTACCACAAATTTATCAAGTTAGTACATAAATACTCTATTCATCAAATCCATAAATATAGGAGGAGAATTAGTCAATCTGAAGGTCATAACAATAAACTCTTAGTTCCCATATATTCATTGAGAGACAGTCTTTGGAATATCTTATTTATTAAACCTTAATTGATGATAACCAAAATGAATATCAATATTGGAGAATAATTGAACCCCATGAATATTGTCAAATAAATCATCAATTCTTGGGAAAGGGTACTTGTTATTCATTGTGATCCTATTAATTTCACTATAATCAATGCATAGTATCATTGATCCATCCTTCTTCTTCAAAACTATAACAGTTTATCCCCAAGAATACACACTTGGTTGGATAAATCCATTCTCCAAAAGATCTTGAAATTGTTTCTATATTTCCATTACCTCTACATTTTCCATTCTATATGAAATCTTTGATATCATCTTGGATCCAGGTATGAGTTTAATGGAGAACATTGCCACTCATTCTTGGGGAGGTTCGGGTAACTACTCAAGAGATACATCAATGTATTCCTAAATGATGGGGATATTTTCTATTAGTATTATTTCATTTATTTCTTCCTCTTCACTGATCATCACCATAAGGAAGGCTACAAGAGGTTCTTCAGGACAATGATCTGGTCAGAATAACTCTCCTTTGAAATTAGTTTTATGATTTCCATTAGAGACTATTTAGATTTCCTTGCTTCTATAGTTGATCTTAACATTATACATTAAGATCCAGTCCATCCCTAGTATAGTTTCAAATTCCACCAATGGAATGAATACAAGATTTTCAATGAGATTTTACTTTCCAATTTCAAAACTATAGTTTCTATACACTATTGATGCTTTGAAAATTCCTTTAAGAGTTTTGAATAAGAAATCTACTTCAATAATCTCAGGGATTGATTCTCTATTCATTATAAACATGAAGGAAATAAATGAATTTATAGAAACAGAATAAAACAAAGTAATTTCTAGATTTTATAGAACAATGATAGTACCTTCCCCCATATAATTTTGAGCATATACTTCAACCACCACGATAGGAAATTATTAATATTTCCCCCTTTCACTATGATGAGGTTAATGGTGATTTACCTCCATTATCTTATAATTTTGATGGTGGTTGGAAAAGTGACCAAGAAGTCTACACATGATGTATTGAACATCAAGTTGGACCTGCCCCATCTTCCCTTTATTATTAGTATTGACAAGTTGAGGCTTCACCTTACCACAATAATTCTGATCTATATGGTCATCTCTTCCACTCTTGTATAATTTTCCACTCTCAAGAAATAAGTTCCTCAAATTATTATTCGCTCATTTTTTTACATGGTAAGATTCACTTTATTTCCTCTACTCTCATTATCAAAGTTCCTCTCTTAGTTGGTATCCATATATCTCTTCCTTTAATTAAAACTATATGTTCACTTCATTTCTTTTAACTCTAATTAAACCTTAATATCACTCAACATAATCTCCTCAAAAATTTTATAGTGATGATTTCCTATATTCCTCCATATTTGGGATCTCAGTACACAAAAAAAATCTATTAACCTTTCCCATAGGATCCATAACAATTACAGAGGTGTAATGAGAATGTTTTTTAAATTTAATGTCATATCTTCCCACCAATTCATTTTCCTTTTAATTTTGCACTAGGAATTCCTTATCCATTTTTTTCTCATTGAATTGGGGATATTTATTGAAAGAGATTCCCCTAAACTCCACCCACTTTATAACATGAATATCTATTTTTAGATCCGTGTTTTTAATTATTTTCCACCACTGATCAACTTCTCCTTATAAACAGTATAATTCCAGGGTTACTTTCATTTATTATGAACAGAAAAGTACAAAAAAGATATTTTTTACAGATATTATCCCTTATTCAACAATAAATGGGTTAGTATATCCATTAAAAGAATGTGTCCATCAATGCATGAAGGACTTAGTAGCAAGTTTTTTCCTTTGAGGTGAATCTGTCCACTCAACTTTATTAAAGTTATTATTCATAAATAGAGATTGTTGATTCATCATTCTAAGGAAGTTTCCCATTCCGACTTCCATCAGAGGGTTGTCAGGGTATCATCCATCATGCTCATTATTTATGTGGTTACTCCTATTTCCCACCATTTTCTAAAAGATGAAATCCTTGGTGAGAAATATATTTCATTTAATAATATTATAATTCTAAAGGAATTTTATTTCTTAAGACATCATTCTTAAATATTTTATTCTTTAACAATAATTAAATTTTCTATATATCCATCATAATGGTTCACAAAAATGTTGTTATTAACAAAATATATCACCCTCTCAAGAGTGTAAAATTAAGAGTGTAGTAAGGATTTTTTTCATGCACTAGTTCCCGATTAATTCTAGCTCAATACGGTGTTTTTGGGTATTACCCCAGGATACATCTACTTCAGATCCATATCCACTTTATTTTGTGCAGATGAGGATTTATTATCTTAGAAACCACTTAATTAATAATTAAAAAAATACAAGGATGTTTCCATATATTTAAACTCTTCTCAAGGGTTCATACTAAGTATTTTTATTCCTAATTCCCACAAATAACTAAACTATCCATTGATACTAACTATAGAATCCTACCTTTTACTACATAATCATTTTATTACATGGTATAAAACAGATGATCTTTTAATGCTTAGTTTCTTGGAAATCAAGTGCATAATACAAGAAAAATAAACCATTATTATAATCCCCCTTAAAGGATTGTTCATGGGTTAATCCTAAGTTACATTTACTGCATCTCATAACTTGGGGACATACATCAATGTAAATGGGTGATCATGAGGTCTAGTAAGGGAATAAGGAAGGGAAAATGTTTACATGTGATCATGAGTAATATCAATTAGAACATGAAGAATATAATTATAGAATGAGAAAGTGAACATGATGTATATTATAATAAAAATAACATGATTATAAAGATAGAAATATGGATACATCATTTAAATGATACATTCATAATCATATCACCAAGGTTTTTCAACAAGGTATCATAAATGAGAATTACTAAGGTTATTCACCAAGGTATCACAAAACATGTCATCTCTAGAGATTTAATTATTTTCCCAATGTGTTGGAGTTATATCATATCACGCCCTTTATACATATTAATTATTTACCTCAAAATGGATCATAATCAATCATTTTATTAATAACCCATGGAGAATAAATAATGGGTATCTTATCAAACTCATGGCGTACAGAAATTTTTAAACAAAGGACCATTGTTTCATTTTTATCATAAGAAAATGGAATATGGGTTTCTTATGTGCAAATACCTAGATAAAATAAATCATTTTTACATCTAGATGAATACCCATGTAAAAAAAGGTTTTGGGTATCCACAAAAATAAAATAAAATAAAATTTCTAAAGGAGAAGAGAGAAATTTAGAGAAGTAAATTTGGTAGCATGACAGGTATAAAATTTGGTTATAGAAATGGGTAAAATGAGAGGGTATAGGGAGGGGTATCCCATTTATAAAAAAAATAATTTGGTAGATAAGGTATGATAAAAATATTAATAAAATAGATTAATCATAACAATTATAAGACACATACAAAAATAGGTTCTTAAATTGAATAGAAAAAAAGATAATTTTCTTACCTTGAAGAGTTACTCCTAAATCATTAGGAATGGAACCTTGGGGGCTTTAGGACACCTTGGGGGAATACTGGGAGGAAAAAATACTAGAAAATCATAGAGTATGAATTTTTAGTGAATGAAAATTGAGAAATGGGTAGGTATTTATACCAAAGTGGAGGATTTTTTTAAAAAATTCCAAATATAGGCCATGGAAATATCTGTTGTGGAAATGTAAAAACCATTGGATTGCCCATGTTTTTCCACATTTTTTTGAACATTTGGGACACATTTTATGTTATTTTAATCCACTATTACCAAAAAAAAATTATATTACCTTTTTATAATGGAATTATAGTTTCTACAAAGTAATGTTTTTAAAATAAATGTTTCCATTTTAGACATTAGAATGAAATTTATAATTTTGGAAATTGATTAAAATCTATTAAAATACTTGATATTAATAAATTAAAATATTTTAGGAAATGGATTTTGATTAAGTAATTTTTACATCATTATGACATAATTAAGAGGTTATTAAACATACCAAAAAAACAAAATCATATCTTTACTATTTACAGAAAAGATAAAGTATTTTAGAAAATTCTCAGAAAATCACCCTAACATAATTTTGAATTTTTTATTTCAAAAATTTTGTTTATGTTATCTTAATAATTCAATGAATATCAGAATTTTTACTTTTGAAAACAAAATGCTTTTTATTTAAAAATATGGGGTTGTAAGGCATAGTAAAATTTATGACACTTAAAACTTTCTTAGGACATAATAATGTTATTTTATAGTTTTATTTAAATAAGATTATTTTTAACATAATATTTTATTAACATAAATATTAATCAGAATACCATAGTTTATTATAAAAATTTATGTCTTTCTAAAAAGTATGATTTGCATCTGAAAAATAAATTTATCAAATTTCATCTCAATTAAACCAATATTTTATTAAGAAAAAATATTCTTAAAATGGAATATATGGAATAAACAAATTATTTATACAAAGGAATTGTATATTAAGTAACTAAGTCCAGGACACATAACACCTTGTAAAACCTGCATATAACCTATGGGTAAGTTGTGCGATGGTGAGATATTCATGGGATGGCTCAGCTAACATCAGATGAGTGGTAATTTACACTACCCTAATCTTCTCCCATATGCAATTTTGTTCAAGATTTACTTGTTTAATATCATCTAGGGTTTGGTCAAGAGATAACCCCAGTGATGCTACCACCCTCCCATGCTTTGAAAAATGGGCTTGATACGTAAGGATTGTACTGGATGTTTCCATCACTTCTCATATTTGCATTAATTATCCATTTTCATTACTACTTATAAACACTCATTAAAATGTCAGAATTATTAACAAAGGGTATAGTTCTCCACAGTATAATTTTATAACAATAATATTGACTAACAGTCATCTTTGACCAAAATTCCGATAACGGTAAAATCCCAATGGGAATGTTTCACTTTATAATCTATAAATACCACTTCTTTATTTAATTCTATATTTACTAAAAATATCTAAGATTTATTGGTTTATTATGGTTTATTAATGGTTTTTTTAGATACGGTTGGGACGATGATTCTAACATATTAGAGTGATCCAAATTTTCCCATTTTGGTGACTAAAGTATTGATCATTGTTAAAGATATATTGTTTTTTTGTGTATAATATAATATAACACATAATTTTTAAGGAAAAAATATCATTTAAAAAAAATGGGTCATTACATCCCATATTGAGAAAAATGTTTTTCGATAATTTGATCCAATTTTGTTAGATAACATGATGTGATATAAGCCTATATCACTGAGTAGAACTACTAATCTATTAGAAGCTAAGAAACAGATTAATTCCTTTGAAAAGGTATTTCGGGATTTTAAATGTAATTAAAGTTAAATAGTAATTATATTATTTCATTATTATAGAGTATATGTTGATATATGATATTGATTGATCCAGAACACTAAATATGTTGAAGCAATATAATGAAAGGAATGTAGAACTTTTAAAGTAATATTACTTGTGAAATAATTTCCTTGAATAATAAAATAAAATGGCTAGGATGTTTCTCACGTTAAAACAGAATGAAAAATAATGTATAGTATATAATGAGGAAAAATTTTAAAAATTATCTATGAATATTGTGGGATAAATATCTAATACAAAAAGAAATGTTGGCCAATTATTTGATTCGATTAAGCTGAGTCTCTATTGGGAACTAGTTTCTCAAATATTGTCATATTTTGATGATATAGTATCAAGTTCCATTAATATAGATAAATAATTATTTGTATCTTATATCATCACTCAAGATAAGAATAGTTCAGTAGAGAACCAGTAAAAATAAATTACATCAATGAATAATAGGGGAACAAAGCAGTTTCTATCTTGTAAAAACTGTTGAAAGAAGCATCCAAGAAAATGATTGAAGGGAATGGGGATTTTTTATAAGTTTTGAGATAAGGGTCATTAGTCCAATGATTTTAAGGTAAATAAAGAAACCAATACCATTCAATTCTTAAAATGTAAAGATGTGAGGCATTATTCAAACTAGTTCTCTAAGTTCCTAGGGAACTTACCATAGAATAAGCCATGGGGAGAAGGCTAAGCATACTGAATTACTATAACTGAAGTGGAATATCAATGAAATGTGGAGAAAAGTTCAATTATCATCCATTATAGAAGTGAAAGAATTTTATTTTATTTAGGTTCTACCCACTCATTTATATTTGTGGAACTTTATAAGGTTTTCATACCATCACCTCAACTATTAGATGTTGATTTGGAAACGAAATCCACTAATAGTATGATGATAGTATCTTAACTATATATCCCCTCTCATATAGATGTTTGTGGGAATGTTCTTCCAATAAATATTGTTATTCTTCCACTAATTTAATTTTATTTTATATTGATCATGGTTTGGATAACTTATTATAGATCCTACAATAATTATTGAGGAAGGGAAGTTGCATTTTATAATCTGGATCAACCTATAATAATTTGTTGGTGAAAGGATGAAAATAAATTCCCAATGGAAATTAATTTTATCGTATAGTTTATTATAACTAAATATTAAGGATATATAACACATATCATTGGGTATAAACTCATCATTGATGACATTCCTATTTTATGGTAGTTTTTTGATATCTTTCTCAAAGATTTACCCATTCTTACCCTAAATTTTCAATTTGATTTTTCAATAGAACTCATACCTAGTGATACACATATTTCAAATGATCCAAATATAATGGTCCTGATTGAGTTGTATTAATTGAAAAAATAACTCTATTAGAATTTATATAAGTGATTCATTTTTCCTAGTGATTTTCCATGGGGTGAACCTATTCTTTTTTAGAAGAAATATGGTTCAATGCATCTTTTCATTTATTATTGAGATTGTAACAAGATCACTATTAAGAAAAATATATGCTACCTATTATCAAGGATATGTTTGATCAATTATGAAGAACCTGGAATTCTTCAATGATTAATCTTCAATTTGGTTATCAGTGTCTAAGAGTAAAGAAGTATGATATACCCAAGACAACCTCTCATATGAGGTATGGTCATTATGTATTTATAATAATTCTATCTAGACTTACCAATTATTATGATATCATCATGTATTTAATTAATATAGTGTTTAGGGATTACCTTGATCAATTTGTGGTATTTTTATAGATTATATTCTTATATATTCAAAGAGAAAGGATGATTTTGATGAATATTTGGTAATTATTTTAAAGACCCTGAGGGGGGAGAAGTTGAATTATAAATTTACAATGTTTGAATTTTGGATTTTAAAAGTTTCATTCTTGGGTAATATAATATTAGGTGAGGATATATCGATGGATCTTTCAAATATGGAAGTTGTTGAAAAATATCCTAGAAAAACCATGGTAACCAAGATCTGTATTTTTTTTGGTTGCATTGGTATTGTCAATGCATTATGGAAGATTTATCATGACACTCCAATCCACTCACTAGGTTAACTCGAAAGGGGGTTATGTTTATATATATATATATATTTATCTGTGTGTGTGTGAATAATTTTATAAAACTGAGTATAAGGTTGGTCAGAACACCTGTGCTTACACTACCATATAGTGTATAATGGTTTGTTATATATAGTGATGCGTAAAATAAGGGATTGGGATGTTTTATTATGAAAAATGAAAAAAAATTCATATGCCTCTCACCAATTCAATTTTCAAGAGAATAATTGCCTTACTCATGAAATTGATATTAAAATGAAAATTTTTTCATTAAAGATATGGATGCATTATCTATATTGTGAAATGATTGATATATATATTGATCAAAAAATATTAAAGTATATATTTATATTGATAGAGTATAATATTTTCCATATAATATGGTTAGAGATGATCAAAGATTATAACTACCCAATAAATTAGTGCCCTAGGAAGGATGAAAAGTTGGATAATGTGTTGGGTCAGAAATATAATGCTAGTTTTTACATTATGATGATTAAAAATGGATCTAATATTTATGGATTAATAAAACACAAATATTGAAACATTAAGGAGAGTATTTCTTAGATTAATTTTCAACCATTAAAACATGATTGGATTAAGAAGGAATAAATGGAATATATAGAATTACATAAGATGGTGAGAAATGTTCATGGGTTAAACCATGATCGTGTTGGATTGATAATATTCAAAAATCGAGTATGTGTCCCATCGATACCAGAGTTGAAGTAGTTATTGGATGAATCTCATAGTTCAAAAATCTCTATTAATAATGGAATTAGAAAGATTTATAGTGATATGAATGAATATTTATGGTGGGATAACATAAAAATGGATATTTTAGAGTATGTTTCTCAATTCCTAGTGTGTTAGTAAGAAAAGGTTGAGAAACGTAATTCTATGGTTATGTTACAACCATTACCCATACTTAAATAGAAATTGGGAAACATTACCATGTATTTCATCATCATACTTCTTAAAACATCTAAATTCCATAATTTTATATGATTTATAGTTCCCTACCTTATGTATCTAGTGTGATTCATTGTTATTAGACATGATTTATCGTCTTATCATATTTATCGGTAATACATTAAAGAAGTTGTGAGATTTCATGGAGTATCACTCTTAATCATATCTGATCTAGATCCACGTTTAACCTATGAGTTTTGGATAAGCCTATAGTAGGTTTTAGATATAGAGTTGAGTTTTAATATGTCTTATCATCACCAAATATATGTTCAGTCTAAGAGGGCCATTCAAACTCTAGAATATATGTTGGTAGACTTCTCTATGGATTTTAAATGTGGTTGGGAACAACACCTTTATTTGGTGGAATTTTCATACAAAAATATATTTCAAAAGTGCATTCAGATGGATTATTGATAATCTCTCTAAGGAATTAATTATATAAATCCAAAGTATTGGGATGATGTTCGAGAAATAATTCTATTAGGACTTGATCCAGCTGAGAAAAGTGCAGATAAGGTTACAACCATTCAGCAACACAAAAGGGAATCTGAAAGTAAAAAAAATTATACTAACAATCATCTATGAGATATATAGTTAAAAGTTAATGAAAATGTATTCTTATGAATATATTCTTATAATAAGGTTGTGATATTTGGAAATAATTTCATGATGATCCATAGATATATTCGTCCCTTCAAAATTCTTGAACATATCAGGATAGTAACTTTTTAATTAATCCTTTCACAAAATATATCTCAAGTTTATGATTTGTTTCAGGTATAAATACTAAATTAGTGTATACATGATCATTAACATGTACTGAACTCATAGGTAATACCATTGGAGAAAGATATATGTTACGAGGATCAATCAGTTGAGATTTTGGATCATAGAGAGAAAGTGCTACGAAACAAGACCACCCAATTGATCAAATTTTTGTACTGATATGATGAATTTGATGAAGCTACATGGGAAACAAGGGATTTTATGAGAAAAAAGTATCCTTATTTTTTTTATCATAGTGATTGAATTTTTAGGATGAAATCCTTATAGGGGTAGAATTTAACAGCCTAATATTTTATGATATATTTCTATCTCAATAAAGTTTCTTTAATATATTTCTATACATGAAAAAAATTAAAAGAAAAGTGAAAATATGTTAAAATATTATTATGTTAGAATTAAATAATTTTTGAAATAATCATGGCAATATTAGCATGAGGTTGAATTTTTGGGAGTTTTTTGAAAAAAAGTAATTTTTTGGGTCAATAGTGAAAATACTAATTTTTAATCAAAACATTTATTTAATTTATAGTATATTAAAATACTAATTTTGTTCATATTAGTTTTAAAATTAAAATAGTTTCTTTGTGTTAAAATTAATTTAATTTATAACTTTTAGATCAACATTATAATTGATCTTGGTATAAAAAATTACACTTAAAATGGAATCTTTTAGAAAATGGGTTTTCATCGCACTTTGTGGGATTATTATAAAATGAATTTATATCACTTATAGAGACTGAATTATATAAATTATTTCCATATTTTTAATTAGTAGGTTCAAATTTCCAAAATGAATCTCTTTTATTTTTAAGAATTATGAATTGTAAATGTAGTAAAATTTATCACCTAGATAATGGGTAAATCAATTAATTAATATTAAAAATAATTTGATAAGGCATTAAAAATATATCCCAAACCTTAATTTATTTCAATTTATGAGTATATTTAATCCAAAATAATCCAAAATGTGAAATTATAACCTTTTTTATCCATTTTGCATTGATTTTTACCGTGACAATATTTATGTAAAGGACTAATTTAAAAATATTCCTCTCTTAATTTTAATATCTATAATATTTTTTTGTCTTAGATAAACATAACATATATTTGGTTTTAAATGGTTATTTTAAATATGAATTATTTTTTTTATTAGACTAATTTATTTTTAATTTGTATTTACTGAATAATCACCTTAAATATTTATGCAACAAAGACACCATATTTATTTAATTAATAGAAAAATAAAATAAATGCTTCTAAAAATATTAAAAAATATATAATTTTATTGACTTATAGTGTTATATGAAATTAATAGATAAATATTTTATATTATGAATGTGTGAAAATTATTAGATTCTAATTCCTTTGTTTTCAAATTATATTAATTATCAAATTAAATAATTATTTCCCGAAATGACATTAATAATATTTTATAATAAATAATATTTTATTAAATGATTTATAATTCATGAAAATCCTATCTTTAGAAAATAAAATTGGATATGGTTTAAAACATATACCATTGTAAATTTATTGGAATTTTTTCCTTTTAAAGTAAAATTATTGGCACTTAAAGAGTTGAAAACCATATTATTGCAATAATTTTCAAAAGAGTTTATAGGGGTTAAAAGTAAAAGATAATGTTCAAAACCTAAAAAATGCAAAAAAAATATTTTATGAGTTTATTTATACTCATAATAATATTTTATTCAAATTATATCAATTTTGTGCAGTTTTTAATTGAAAAAAAAAATTATATTAATTTAATACTATAAGAAATTCCAATAACTCCCCTCCCCTCATTTATAAAGGGAAACCCCTTATCTCTTATCTTTACACATCTTTGAGAAAACTAGATAAACAAAACCCTATAAAATTACCTTATAAGATTCCCTATATAATATTTAGATGTTCTGGTTTTCTTATAATAACACTTCAACATTCCTTAAGAAGGGATCTAAAGGAAGTCTACCAAAGAAGAGGTAGTCGTCAATACCAACTCATTCAAGTTTATTTCTTATTCTAATTTATCTAAATATATTTAAATAAACATAAAATAATAATTATTTTATCATAAATATACTAATATATTATTATGATTATTGTAAAAATATATTCCATCTCTTCCCTATCCTATTAAAATTGAAAACATCACATGTGCATATGTACGACTTACCGTCTCCAAATAACAATGTAATTTATTTTCATCACCACTTTACTTAGATGATTATAAATTTATAAATAATAAATATATATTATATTTGAGAAATAATATTAAATTTATTATTATAAAAACATATTAACCTTCTCACATTCTAATCTATTGGGAAATGATAAGACAACTCGTGCGTAGGTGTGGACTACCACCTCCAAGAATTGATGTGATCCGTTTTTCATTTACACTTTAGATGGATGGTAATGAAGATAGATTTAATAAATAAATATGATATATGTGAAATAATAATAACTATTTAATGTTTATTTATTGTTTACCATTCTTTCATTCCATCCGTCAAAAATTGAAAATAGTGTTCATGCATATGTACGACTTACCATCTCTATGAAAGGTGTAATTCGTTTTTCTATATATACCATTTATGGATGAATAAAAATATATGTATACTAAATATAATATATATATTTAATGAATAAATTTATGCAGATATGGAAACCATGATAAATACAAAAGAACCAAAACTACCTAATAAAAACATACATGAAAAATAAAGTAGTTAGCACCCGAAATAATGATAATAATAAAATATTGTTAAGAAATGGGTGATAAAATGTTATTAATGGATAATATATAATATTATTTATATGTATATGGTTATGTTATATGATTATAATAAATATAAATTTATTATAAAGTAGGTTAAAATCACTTATGAGGAACGTTGAACTTGAGGTAAGGGATTTTATCTCAATTTTCACTCCATTTAGACATATTTGGTATCATACACTTATTTACTTTTATGTGGTGTATATAATAACCCTTTTAGGTATTTAACAGGAATATTTGGTTATTCATGACAATTAATTATTCAATTCATTTTACTCTTTCAATGCAATTTTTTAAAAGAAATTGTTATCTTATTTCACTTTTTGATCATGTATATTTTTCTTCAATGTCCATAATTTTTTATAAATTAGTTTATATATCCTTTTTATTACTAAAATTATTTTTAATTAAATTTTAAGTTATCCTTGAATTTTTAAAAGTTTTTAATGTAATATTTCAAATTTTTTTAAACCCTTCATTTTTTTACTTTCATTATAATATGTCAAAAGAATGTGTTTTATCATATACAACATCAATGGATTTTCCCTTCACCATAACCATTTTTCATTCTATATATTATTCTACATGTTTCCAATGGTTTTAAAAATAAAACTATTTAATGAAATCTTATTTAATTTTTTTCTTCCATTTTCTTAATTTCACAAAAGGACTTTATTTTAGTACAAACACTATAATTCTGATGAATTATTGGTCATATTTTATCTCTTACTAATTTTATGTTCATTAACATCCTCTTGAAATATTAAATTTCTTATTATAATTAGATATTAAAATTATCTTAAATATCCATATTATTTATACCATGGATATGATTATTTCCTAAACCATATACCATTTCTACATATGGTGTTTTACTTTGGATATTATTTGATGGATTGGATAAATATTTTTATTCAATATTATTCAATAAATATAGACATTTTTTTATAAGTAATATTTTTTATGAATTAAATTTATCATTAAATATGTGAGGAATTCATTGGAAATGAAATTATGGTTGGGGTATGGAATTATATAGTTCATCGATACATCGATAACTCTTATGAGAAAAAATAGTTATCCAAATTAAATGGGTTTTTTGCATATACCCACCCATTGATAAAATTATATTTGAACATGTATTGATAGTATATATATACTTTTGCATGTGATCTTGAAATCCAATATTACGAATTCAATTCATGTAGAATCCATTTATTATTATCCACGAGATTGCATAGTTGATATTTTCTATGGATTCATTTTGTGCTGAAGTTATTAATTAAATGAAATGTGTTATCTATTATTTATCTTGACATATTTATTACTCCTTTTTTACTCATGATGGATTCTACTATATATAACCCTTACTAAGAATCTAATATGAACCTTTACTTGTTTTTTCCCACATTATATGAAATAGGCTATTATGAATAATATCAATGATTATAGAATATTCCCTATGTTATGTAAGTAACAACCCTTACTCTAGTAACCTAGAGATTATGTCTAATTTATTACATTATCATAGATACAAGAGGTAAAATACTAAAGAAAATACTATTTTATAAATCTTGGAGATCCATATGCAAACATGATACCCATTTTACATTGGGGATAAATTATAAGACATAGTAATGGAAAACATTCTACATCCTTGAAATCATTTAAAGAATTCTTATTCATATCTTGGGTAAAGGAAACAAATATGGGTGAGCTAGAATTATTAGTAAGGTTTATGTACAGTTTCATATATCATGAATAAATAAGGAATAATCATAATGAAAAGGTAATTAACTGAACATACTATCCATTTAATCAATAACATGACTATCATGATTTGAAAATGAATAATCAATCAGGAAAGGTAAATAATTGAACACACATTCTATTTAATCAATAAATTATATATCATGATTATATAAGGAATAATAAATTTGGAAAGGTAAATATATAAAAACACATTCCATTTAATCAATAAATTGAGCAAAAAATGAATTTGTGGATAAAATCAATGCAATAATATCATGGATAATAATGAATCAATTATCAAGGAAATAAATGATTAATATTGGACATCATTATCTCAAACATCATGATATTTATATAATAAAGAACATTCAAAAGATGGTTTAAAACTATTTGAAGTACCCATTTTAATTTTACCAACTGGTTTGTCTCATCTAACCAACCAATGCGTCGTGGGGATATATAATTCTAGGCCACACCCATCACTACATGCCCAATGTATTCCTAATATTTTTAATGATCAATTAAATTCAAGAATAATATGACTTATCAAAAAATATCTCTTTTTAGTAAAGGATATATATTAATCAAAATTTTCCCAATTAGAAAAATATCATTCAAAGTAAACATTGTATGTAAACATGGAATGTAGTGAAGGAAATAATCACATCCATGAAAATAAGAATATATATATATATTTAAGAAATTTAATTCCCTATTAAAATTATCACCATAAAGTGATTATCTCAATATAAGGTTAGCAATCACAATATTAATCAATATATGAGTGGTGACCATCAGTTCATAAAGAATATATGTTTTCGAAATAAAATCACATATTATGGAAGAATAATAGGAATTTAAGTGATATATTAAAATAATATTTCATAAAATATTTTTCTTTATAAAAAAATTAAAATCATGTAGAATAATCTATATTTCATAAAACGACTATTCTCTTTGGGATGTTTATTGTCACTGTATATGTTAAAAAACATTCCTTTTGACTTTATATCAAAAAAATTATTTTTAAAAACAATATGAAGATTACTTTCAACCCATTTATAAAATTAATGGATAAAATAATATTTCTTTGATAAATATTTTGAGTAAATTAAATGAATTTTGAAAAAAAATGAAAAAAAATAGAAACGAAAGAAAATATATCCAATTTAAAGAGAAATAAAATAAGTTTTTTTATTTTAAACATTTATTTACTTGATTCAAGTAAAAATGGAGTAATATTTTGATTAAAATAAATAAAATAAATAAATATAAAGTGTTTAAGAAAAATATTTTATCCTGGGAAGGATAAATGATAATATTCATTCAAAAAGGTTAAAAGCAATCCCAAAAGAAAGTGAGATTGTAAAATTGATTCTTACCTCTTTGGTAACATTAAAATTTTAACCCCTTAAAATAATAATTTCGAATTGAAACATTAAAAATCATGAATAAATAGTTATTCATGTTAAATAAATGAAAGTAGTATTATACACACCATATAAAAATGAATGCATTCATATTGACAAATATGTCTCAATAAAATGGAAATTGAGACGAAATCACTTCCCTAACACTTCCCTTTAGTTGAACATGTTTGAAACTCTTGTATATTGGGTTTAATATTGTTATTAATTTATACAAGAACCAAATTTATATTTATAATATCATATATGATCCTCTTATGACATCTCACAACCTGTTCATTGACAATTTTTATTATTACTATTGTTTTTGTGTTTAATTTCCTTGTTTTCTCATGTGCGTTTTTTCATGAAAGTTCATGTTATTATGTATAGGATATAGTTAAATAATCTCCAGAATAAAATTAATATCATTTTTTTTAATTATATACATTTTTGGAACCATTCAGGAAATTTGAACATGTAAAACGAATCGCATCACTTTGTGGAGATGGAAGTTCATATGTACGCACAGGCAATGATTTTATTCCCTTCGTGAGTGGAAGGTTAAATAAGTGGATGATACATTAATTTTTAATAATAAATATCAAGTAATATGTATCTTTTAAAATTATTATTTTCATTATTATGACTATCAATGTGATTCGGTGATGGAAAAAAATTACATCGATTCACGATGCGGTAGTCCACCACACACATAAGTGATGAATTTATTTACCATTTGACAGAGAATGATATGAAAAAATATTATTAAATAAACAAAATAACTTATAATATTATGGAATTTACTTTTTTTATTATATTTTAATAGTTAAAAAAATTAATATTGTAAAAGAGGAAAGAAAAAAAATAAATTACTTCATGAAGACGATTCTATTCCCCTAGAGAAATATCCTTTGAATATCTAGTTAAGGAACCTAAGGTTGGTCTATTGGGAAGAATAGAATATATAAGGAATCTATAATAATTTTAGGTATATATGTTTTTAGTTTTTTTCAATCCAAAGGGCTTGGGATGTGATAATAAGTGAGGGGAGGGTGTTCCCTTTTATAATTGAGTAGAAGTGGCATTTTCTGTAAATTCCCAACACCATTCAATAAAGGGAAGTCACTTTCATCCAATGTGACTCAAAAATAGATAAATAATTAATTTGAGGTAATTTAAGTTTTATCCACCCATCCAAAACATAAAATAAAACATGATTCAAACATTTCATTCTCTTATCCTCTAAGATTACTTTTACCATTTTATCTTTCACCATGATGACTAGTTTTTAACCTAGGTAATTAATTATTTAAGAATAAAATAAAATGAGCCTTATTAGATAGTTTGGACCCACTAAATATAAATATTAAAATGCATTTTTCAATTAATAAACCTATTTTTGTGTAAAATTAATTTTGTCACAAGTGCATGTAATGTGTAAAACCTCATTTTAATCTTAACCGTGTTCATTATTTTTTACTATTTTTACTAATAATTATAAAAAAAATTAAGTTTACCTTATTAAATAATTTTAGTTATTTTTATTCACAATATTGAATCTATTTTATTAAATTAAATACACATAGGTGGCTGAATTTTGTTTTAAAAAATCCAAAAATCATGTCAAAAAATAGTTTTTCAAGAAATACATTTTTCATGTATAAGATGATATTATATTAACAATATGAATAATAATAATTATTAGATAAATTTAAACACTTATAGTGAAATATAAAACCTATAAATTTAATTTAAATCATTAATAATTAAATCTTATTTTAAATAATCAAAATGGATATACATTATCCTTTTTAAACAAAAACAATTTTTTAAAAAATACCCATTTTTACATCGAAATGATCTTTTATTTATTTTTATAAAATTGATAGTTAATAAATTTTTAATTATTAATATTATTAAAAATTATTATAAATAATATTGGGAATAATTAAATACTAAATTTTTTATTTTTTATTAAATCTCATTTCTAAGGGAAAATGTCAAAAATTCATTATAGGATTATTTTGACTAAGTAAGATAAAAATTTATATTCATCCTATAAAATAATATTTTCTATTATATTAAATATTAAAAATTTAATATTATTGTAGTTTTCTTAAAATAGAATGCTCACTTTCAATAATTAAGGCTTGGGTATTACATTCTTCCCTCATACAATAATTCTATCCTTTAAATTTTCATGGATATTACTTTGAAACAAATGAGGGTGGTTATTCTTCATAACATCCTTTGGTTCCCACATTGCTTCCTCTATTTTATGATTTCTCCAAAGTACCTTTTCCATTCAAGTCATACGATTCCATAATATTTTCTCTCAAGTGTGCAGAATCTAGATAGTCTCTTCTTGGTAAGAATGATCAGGTTCCAATTCTATTTCATCATAGGTGAGAACATGTGTTAGGTTTGGCATGTGAATCCTTAACACTGATATATGGAACACATCATGTAATTCATAGGGTATTGGTGATATTTTTAACTGGTAATCCACACCTTTAATACATTCCAAAAATTCAAAGGGTTTGTTGTACCTAGGGATCATTTTTACTTCTAATTGATCCTTTTGACACCTTCCCATGGATATACTTTTAAGAAAACATGATCTACTAGTTAAAATTACAAATAATTCCTATGATTATTATCACAAATACTTTTCCTGTTTTGAGATGATTTAATATGATCCTTGTTAGACTTTACCTTTTTCATTGTCTATTCAACAATTTTAGGGTTGAAAAGTTCCCTTTAACTACTTTATCTCAATAAGTTGGGTTATGAATTATATTTCCATATAATTCATCATAAGGAACTATTTGAATACTTTAATGGAAAATATTTTTATAAGAAAACTCTGCCAATGGTAAATAATGACCCCACACAAATTTAAAGTCATGTGATCATGACCTCAACATGTCTTCTAATGTTTGAATACATTATTCAGATTTTCCATCAAATAGAGGATGATAGGCAGTTTATAAATGAAGCTCAGTATTAAGATCCTTCTAAATACACTCCCAAAATATTAATGTGAAATGGGGATAAAAATCATACCAAATTGAAATATGTATAAAATAAAGTCTTAAAAATTAATTAATATAGATCCTTGTGAGGATTTCAAGTGGTAAATATTATCTTATAGTGAGGAAATATATAGATATTGTTCATAAATCAATAATAACACATATTGAATCATTCTTTCAAGGATTATTTGGTATTATTTTAAAAATTACGCAGTAATGTTATCCCATTTTCATATAGTATCAGGAAGAGGTTACATGGCTCCTATAGGATATTTTCTCTCAGTATTCACTTTTTGAAAAAATAAACATCTATATATATAATCAACAATTTCGTTCTTCATGTTATACCACTAAAAATATTCCCTCAAATACCTATACATCATAGTTCTACCATAGTGTGTAGAGAAAATTGAGTTATGAGAATCATCCAAAAATTCCGTTTTTAGATCAGGTATAGATGGAACACATAATATATTTCTAAATTTCAGAACTCCATATTCAAGAACGAATCCTACCATCTTTCTATTATTCACAGCTTTAATTTTCATCTAAAAAAATATCATCATCAGATTGAGAACTTTTTATATTTTCAACTAAATATGGTTTCACAATCATTTGAAAAAATAGTGATGCCCAACCTTCCTTAATAATTATTATATACATATTTACTAGATTCATGAACACAATATCCCACTCAATTATCATTTGGTTTAGAACTCCATGATCTTTCTTGGTTAATGTAGTTGATAACCTATTTTCCTTCCCTAGTTGATAGTGTATTGAACAATCATAATCCTTGAGTAGATCAAGTCATTCCCATTGCCTCATGTTGATCTATTTCAATGAAAATATTGATTTTTGTCTCTTATTTTCTATCTATATATCATATATTTCACCATAAATATATTTTGTATATATATTTAAATCCAATACTGTAGTTTTGAACTAAAGATCATGGGTTGGATAGTTTAGTTTGGTAGTCTTTAATTACCTTGATGCATATTAAATTACTTTATCATTTTATATAAGTATATAACCAAGTCCCTTATTCAATACATCACTATATATCATAAGTACATAATTTATGATGGTAGAGTCAAAATTGGAGAATTGACCAATATCTTGCACAATTCTTCAAAATCTTCTTTACATTACTTTATCTATATAAACATAACCCCATTACATGTAAGGATGGTTAACAGGATTTCCAATCGAGAAAAATTCTAAATAAATTGCCTATAGTAACCTACCAAACCAATGAAAATACATACGTCGGTTATGTCTGTTGGAATATTTCATTCTCTCACTACCTTTGTGATCATGGTATCGACTGAGATTCCTTTATTGGAGATAATATGGCCAATTAAAGAAACTTCCTAAATCCATAAATTACACTTACTAAATTTACCATATAACACTTTTCTTTTAAGAGTCTGAATTATGATCCAAAAGTGATTATCAAGGTCCTCGTATCTCTTAAAATTTATCAT
This sequence comes from Viscum album, assembly GCA_963277665.1. Classification (NCBI taxonomy): domain Eukaryota; kingdom Viridiplantae; phylum Streptophyta; class Magnoliopsida; order Santalales; family Viscaceae; genus Viscum; species Viscum album. The sequence continues at coordinate 625,544,567 of OY728136.1, read as the reverse complement.
GATATAATCAACGAATAACATATAAAATTCATCAAGATATTACTGTAATAATCTATCCATTGGATCCACAAAAACCAAGGGTGAATTAGTCAATCCAAAAGGAATTACTGTAAAATCGTAATGTCCAAACCTAATTTCATCCCAGGGGACCGGTTGGTTTTTAAGTCAAAACCAACCCGAACATACACCAACTACATCCAAACCTCATGCGGAGCAAGCCAAAGGGTCCGTCTCACTTAGAGGAATCCATCAAAGTCGACGGCACGTCAATCGGACGTCCGGAGTTCAAGTTATACGTGTTTCCGCTCCGAGGGCCCGGTTGGTTTCGTGTACAAACCAACTCGGACGAACCCAAAGTACTCTGAAACCTTGATTTTAATATACCAAAACGACCATCTCAATCCAAGGATTGCTACACAACTGACGGTGCGTCGATCGGAGGCCCGTAGCTCAAGTTATGGGCAACGGACCGAAAGAGGTTCGGTATTAGGGGGTTCGGGCCCGGTCCGACCTGGCCCGATACCCCCAGGGTCGACCCGAACTGGGTCAACCCGAACCGGGTCCGGGTCCGGCCCGCTTGGCCACGGCCCGGCCCGGCTGGCTCGGCCCGGCGCGTTGGCGCTGGCCGGGTGGCCAGGCGGCCGACTCGGCTGTTACGGCCGAGCGAAGAGGGCGGGGGGGGGGGGGGGGAGGCCTGCCCCCACGTGGAGAAACCGTGGCCCCCATACGGGGGGCCGCTCCTGCTAGCCAGCCGGGGGTTACGACCCTCGACGCTTTCCCCTGACTGGCTGGCCCGCACTGGCCGGCCGGCTGCTGCTGCCACGGGACCGGCAAGGGCCGGTCCCCCTGCTCCGATGCCGGCGGCCCGGAACAGGTCGCCGGTTCCCCTACTCCGCTGCGGCCTGGAACCGTCTGCGGCCTTCATCCGTCCGGCACGGCGCGATGGCACCGCGCCCCTCCGCCGCGGCCCCACTCTGGCCACGGTGCTTCCTTAGTTCTCTGGTGTGGCGCGACGGCGCCGCATCTTTGGTCCGCTTTCAACGGCGTGGCGCGATAGCACTGCGCTTCTTCCATTTCTTTAATATTTTCCGCACGGTGCTACGGCACCGCGTTTCCTTGCTCGTGCCGCAATCAAAATCAAACCAACAAGGGGGAGGAGGGTCAGCCGTGTTCGTGCAGTCCGAACTCCTCCCGTTATTGCAATATCAGGCGGCTCAAAAAGAAAGGAAGATGACGACCGAAGTAATCACAAAATAAACCCCTACCTCGTCGAATTTGATGAGCGAGGATTCGTCATGGAAGAAGGCATTTCGGAGGGAGGATCACCGCGGTACACGGCGTCGCGTAGTCGATCTCTGAGGATTTGGCGTTTCTTGTTGGAGGTCGGCGCGTTCTTCGCATTCTTCGCATTCTTCATCGAAGAAGAAGGCTTTTCTCCCAATCCTCTCCACGCAACAAGTTCCAACAGAAAATAAAATAAGAGTTGTCTTATTTTTATTAACGCACATTCCAACGTTTGAAATTCAAAAGAAACGAAACGAATAATTAATTCAATGAATTAATTGTAATGATTTAACCGCCCAAATTAATGATGTGTTTCTTAACCAGAATAAACGCACAGTTTGACTCCATTAAAAGGGGGGCGCGGGTGCGTTACTTAGAAGGAAAGAAATGGTGGGGCTCATGCGGGCCCCACCTCACAAATATCCTACCAAGTGGGTAGGATATTGTGGGTCCCACCTTATCCACTTAACTTAGGTTAATCCGCTTTAATTAAAATAAAATAAATTGTCGCAGCACTTTTATTTTATGTCTTAACTTAACCCCAAAAATTAAAAACCACACCCGAGCAAATGAAAATCTGGAAAAGGTGTTTATAAGTAATTTTCGGTGCTGTGATTCCATTGGTGCCCTTGGAATTCGATTCTGAGAACCGGTTCAAAAGTTAGTAAAACCCGCTCGTTCGTTCACTGAACGTACCCGAGCTAAACTTCGGAAAATGATTCCGGGCACACCGGGCCTCGGAATCAGGTGCCGTCAGAAACTGCGTTCTTGTAAAATTCCCAAGAAAATTAAGAAAAAAATTTCCTTGAATTTTTCGGGTCTTTACATCACTCCCACCTCAGGGCTTTACGTCCCCATAAAGATACATCAAAAAATAGGGAAACAAAAGTGGGTACTGAGCACACATCTGAGCCTCCCCCTCCCAAGTGCTCTCCTGGAGGTTCATGTGCTACCATCTGATGCGCACTAGAGGAATCGACCGTCCACGTAGGACCCGCTCCTGTCGATCCTCAATCTCCACCGGGACCTCCTTAAAAGTCGCCCCATCATCAACGTCCAGCTCTCCATGGTCAATGATATGTGTCGGGTCATGCACGTATCTCCTCAGCTGGGATACGTGGAAGGCGTCGTGCACCCGGTGCATCTGAGGTGGTAGATCCAGGCAATAATCCACCTCGCCAACCCTACTGGGGACCTGGAAAGGTCCAATGAAGTGTGGAGATAACTTGCCGCCTCAGCCAAATCTCTGTAATCCACGTCGAGGTGAGACCTGCAAGAAGACGTGGTTGCCATCCTCAAACTCCAGTGGCCTCTGCCTCCTGTCAGCATAAGACTTATGACGGCTCTGAGCTGTCCTCATCCGCTCCTGTATTACCTGGACCTTCTCTGTCATGGCCTGGACCATCTCCAATCCCACAAGTGCTGACTCCCCAGGGTCTGTCCAGCACAGAGGAGATCTGCAGGGTCAGCCGTACAACGCCTCGTATGGTGCCATCCCGATGGTGGAGTGGTAGCTGTTGTTGTACGCGAACTCCACCAAGGGTAGGTGGTCCTCCCAACTGCGACCAAAGTCGAAGACACATGCGAGGAGCATGTCCTTGAGAGTCTGTATGATCCTCTCCGTCTGACCATCTGTCTGAGGGTGAAAAGTGGTGCTCAGACGTAGCTGCGTCCCGAATGCCTCCTGGAACCCCTTCTAAAGCCGGGAAGTAAAGCGAGCATCTCGGTCGGAGAAGATATATGATGGCACACCATGAAGCTGCACAATCTCCTAAACGTAGAGGTGTCCCAAGCTCTCCACTGAGCCCTACTCTCTGATGGGTAAGAAGTGAGCCGACTTGGTGAGTCGGTCGAAAATCACCCAAATGGAGTCGTGACCTCTGGAAGTGTGTGGAAGTCCAGTCATGAAGTCCATAGATATGTCGTCCCACTTCCACTCTGAGACCTCCAAGGGTTGTACCAAGTCTGCTGGTACCTAGTGCTTTGCCTTCACCTGTTGTCAGGTGAGGCATCGGGAAACGAACTCTGCCACAGCCTTTTTCATGCCCGGACACCAGTGCTATCGTCTGAGATCCTGGTACATCTTCACCACTCCAGAATGTACCGCCAAAGGGGAAGTGTGAAACTCTCTCAGCACCTCCTCCCGCAAAGCAACAGGCACCAAGGTACATCCTATGAAAAGGACGTTGTGCTCTCCTCCTAAGGAGAAACCATCAGGTGATTTTCCTAAGGATATCTGCACACGCCGCGTCTCACAGTCGGTGTACCCACGTTGTGCCTCTCTGACCCACTGCAGTAGTGGAGTAGTGAATATGAGTGACTGAAGGAAGGATGATCCATCTCTATCCACGAAGGATATCTGCAAAGCAGCTAGCTGCTCTGTCGCCTTCCCAAGTAGCTGAATGTCTGTCCTCCTGCTGGGAGCATCGGCTACTACGTTCCCCTTCCCAGGAGTATAGACTATCTCAAAGTCATAGTCCTGGAGGAACTCAGCCATCACCACTGTCTCAGGTTCAGGTCCTTCTGTGAGAGAATGTACCAGAGACTCTGATGGTTATAATATACCATAAAGCACTCACCCATCAGATAGTGTCTCCATATCTTCAGAGCGAAGACCACTACTGCTAACTCCAGGTCATGAATAGCGTAGTTATGCTCGTACGGCCTCAACTGGCGTGATCCATAGGCGATCACAGCCCGCTCCTACATCAGAACACATCCCAGTCTAGTCCCTGATGCATCGCAGTAGACTACGCACCCAAATCCCTCCTCCGGTAGCCTCAAGATGGGGGCGCTGGTCAATCTCTATCTCAGCTCCTGGAAGCTCTACTGACATCTTTCTGGCCACACAAAGGGTTTCCCCTTCTTTGTCAAAACTGAGAGTGGTACCTCAACTTTGGAGAAGTCTGGCACAAATCTTTGATAGTTTCCAGCTAGTCCCAAGAAACTTTGCACCTCCACCACGCTCATGGGTGGCTCCCAAGCTAGAACTGCCTCGATCTTCGCAGGATCCACCGCAACTCCAGCCTCAGAGATGAAGTGTCCCAAAAAGTGGACCTCACGTATCCAGAACTGACACTTAAAGAGCTTTCCATAAAGCTGGTGCTCTCGTAGTGTGTCTAGTACAACCCACAAGAGGTAGGCATGCTCCTCCTTAGTGGTCGAGTATATCAAAATGTCGTCGATAAAGACTATGACAAATCAATCGAGGTATGGCTGAAAGATACTATTCATAAGGCCCATGAACACTACGGGAGCAATGGATATACCGAAGGGCATAAACAAGAACTCATAGTGTCCATACTGACATCTGAAGGTTGTCTTCTGCACGTCCTCGTCCCAAACTCTGAGATGATGATAGCCTGACCTGAGGTCTATCTTTGAGAACCATTGTGCTCCCTTGAGCTGATCAAATAGGTCAACAATCCTCGGTAGTGGATACTTGTTCCTCACTGTCATCTGGTTCAGGCGACGATAGTCGACACAAAGTCGCAAGCTCCCATCTGCCTTCTTGGAGAACAATATCGGGGAAGCCCAGGGTAAAACACTGGGTCGGATGAATCCCCTTCCCTGCAAGTCCTCCAACTGTACCCGTAGCTCTCGAAGCACGGCGGGAGCCATCCAATATGATGGGGTGGATATCGGGGTTGTCCCGGGGTATAGATCAATATAAAAGTCTACCTCTTTGCGAGGAGGTAGTCCTGGAACGTCGTCGGGGAAAACGTATGCATACTGATCCACCACTTCAGGAAAACTAGGACTCTGCACGTCAACTACTCCTAGGATGAGGCTAGCCAACTGATGAGTGATGGGTTGTCCTCTCCTCTGTGAGAGACCATCCTATGCGTCGAAGGCTCCCTTCTCGCCGGTGAAGGTGAACCTGCTCCCGTCAGTGCGTACACATCCCACCTTGCGCCTAATACAGTCAATCTGAGAATGGACTGTAGATAACCAATCCATGCCCAAGATGACGTCGTAAGGCCTCGAAGCTGCTACAAGAAGATCCAAGCCAAAGCTCTTGCCTCCTAGAGTAAGCTAACACTACCAGCACCAGTGCGTAATCATCGAGTCGGCTCCCGTAGGAGTCTCTAGCCATAAGGATCGAGCCAACGGCTCTATCAGAATCTCCAAGCTCCGAACAAGGGTAGCGGCTATGAAATAATGACTCGCTCTAGTGTCTATAAGAACTACAGAAAGGGTGGAATATACACAGATAGTACCTCGAATCATCTCGGGCGTGCCGTGGTTATAGGCCTCTGCTTCCTGGAGTTGTGCCTATCTCTTCCCTCCAACTCCCTGTGGTCAGGGTGGAACTCCTGGTGGTGGTGGTGGTAGCGCCTCAAAGCGTCGCCCACCACCTGCTGCTCGGACAGCTCCTCTGCCTCGTCCACCTGCTCCCTGCGGACTGCCACAGTCGACCCTCTACCTCTTCCTGGGTGGTCCACCAACCATCTTCTGCTCCTCGGTACGACGAGTCGGGCATTCACGAGCCATGTGGCCCTGCCTGCCGCATGCGTAGCACTGTCTGCCTCTCGAAAGACTGGTTCCGCGCGGTGTGCACCGCACTGCTGAGCCAGTGTCCTGAGATCGTCTACCTGAGGTTCTGGTCTGCTTGGACCCATGAGTCATCTGTCGACTGCCTGCTGCAGAAGACTCTGCTACGTGCTGCCCTGCGGTAGGTCTCGCTACTGATGAAGGATCAGCAAGGAAGCTCTCGATCAAAAGGGCTCGCTCCAGTACCCCTGCCTCAATTGGAATACTGAGGGAGATCAGCGATTCCCTGATCTCATGCCTCAATCCCTGCTCAAAGGTCTGGGCCCGGAAGAATGGTTCTCGTACCATGTCTGTCGAGTAGCGTGAGAGATCGGTAAATCTTGTAGAGTACTGGGCGACCGTCAAACTGCCATGCCGCAGCTGTAGAAGCTCCTGGATGCGCATTGCATGGAGGGTGGCTGGGACAAACTCCGAGGGGAATAGGCTCTCAAAGTCCGTCCAAAGAAGAGATGCCTCGTCGTGCACCTAGAGCATCATGCTCCACCATCTGCCTGATGCCGCGTGCAGTAGGATCGCTGCGAGGATCACCATAAGGTCTGCTGGTGTCCTCACTAACCTGAAAACCCATACAACTACCTCCATCCAATCCTCGGCTACCTGAGGGTCCATCTCCCCGTGGAACCTGGGAGGTCGCTGGCGCTGAAACTCATGCAGTGCACTAAGGCGACGTGCATCGTCAGCGGCTGGGGCTGGAAGCATCGGTGGCTCGGCGGGTAGAGGTGCCGTCAGTGCCTCTGCTGTCAAAGGGCCCTATACCGAGGCCTCATCGCTCAGTGGGTTGTCGTCACGCACAAATCTCAGAACCCTAGCTGGCTGCCGTCGTGGGGCCATCCTGAAAAGAAACAGGTGCGCCACAGTCAAACAGTATACCTGGTGATCTGACATAAAGTAATCACAAAGAAAACTTGAAACACCCATGCAATCAATGTTTTCGTGCATTAAGTCGGAAATCAGAAGTCAGGGTCCTGGTGTACGGATACGTCGGTCGCCGCACCAACACTGGCCTCCCTGGACTGATAACCACACTCAATACTCTTAACACTATTTGTTCACATAGAAAAATATCTGAGTCCTGAGTTTTGCGGTAGAACCGAACTCCTTGAATACCAATTTTTCACGACCCGTCCTCGGGGCCCGTGCCGTGACTACCCCAAGCCTGCCTTCCATAGGCCAGGGGCTGGCGACTAGCACCAAGTCGTAATTCCCTGTAAAAAAGGGAAGGTATTGCCTTTGTAAAATAAACAAACACCACAGAGCAAGAAAGCAGTAGAAGTAAACACTAAGTAAAACTGGGTACAATTGTAAGTGCGGAAAAGTAAGTGGGCCAGAATACAAACCCAAACTGAAAGTAAAGTACAACTGGAAAGGGAAAACCGCAACTGAAGTAAAGCCATAGCCTCGAGCCATCCACTAGAAGTCCCACCTGAATGGTGGGTACAGATAGCCTCCACAGCTCCTCGGGTCCAGCCATCTGCTCCGAGTTCGCCCCGCCCAGTGGTCCACCTCCCGGCACCGTTCGGCTCCGCAAGCCTCAACCCCGATCAGCGTTGTCCGTCGTCTGCAACCAACACAATGTAGTGCGGGCATAGCCTGTGAAAGGGTGAGTATAAGCTACTCAGTAGGGACCCTGAGACTCTCGTAGGTCTCCCAGAATCCACAAAGGATAATCCAAAAAGGAAAGATACTATCACGAAGAAACATCCAACACTACTTAGGTATATGCCCATACATATACCTAAGTCATCAATTTCAGTTTTCTCCAACGTCCGAGCCCAAGTTCGATCACATCCACACAGGATAGCACAACACAATCCACATAGGAAAGAAAGTCAAGATTCAGCGCACACAGGTATACTTCTTCGTATGACGATATAGATGATCGGATATAGCCACTGATTCATCTAAGTTGTCGGACCCACAAAGGATCGATAGGTACTAACCCCCGCAATGACCCAAAAAGGATTTAACCCACACAGGATCGATAGGTAACTAACCCCCGCAATGACCCACACAGGATCGGACCCACACAGGATCTATAGGCGCTGGCCCACACAGGACCACTGAGCGCTGACCCACACAGGATCGGTAGCACTGATCCACGTAGGATCTCTGAGTTCTGTAGTCGTCACTGTCGAATCCACGAAGGATTTCTGTATAGTCGTCGCATTCGCAGCCAGCTCTAGGGTTCCCACACATAGCAAGCTTGTTCGGGAGGGTCCGCTCCACGAGCCGAGGGGCTGATACATCAACTGACACATAGTCCAGAGTTCATGTATCCAAAAGTTCCGTATCGTCAACAGGAACTCAACGTCACAGACGGCGCATCAATCGGACGCCCGGTCTGAGAGTTATTGGCTTTTTCGTCCAAGGGGCCCAGTTGGTTTTTAAGTCAAAACCAACCCGAATGTACTCCAAATGCGTCCAAACCTCATGCAGAGCAATCCAAAAGATCCGTCTCACTTAGAGGAATCCATCAAAGTCGACGGCATGTCAATCGGACATCCGGAGTTCAAGTTATAAGCGTTTCCGCTCCGAGGGCCCGGTTGGTTTCGTGTACGAACCAACCCGGCCGAACCCAAAGTACTCCGAAACCTTGAGTGTAATATACCGAAACGACCGTCTCGGTCTAAGGATCACTACACAAATGATGGTGTGTCGATCGGAGGCTCGTATCTCATGTTATGGTCAATGGAACGAAAGAGGTTTGGTATTAGGGGGTTCGGGCCCGGTCTGACCCGGCCCGATACCCCCAGGGTCGGCCCGAACCGGGTCGACCTGAACCGGGTCTGAGTCAGGCCCGCTTGGGCGCGGCCAGCCCGGCTGGCACGGCCCGGCCCGGCTGGAGCGGCCCGGCGGCTCAGCCCGGTGTGCTAGCACTGGTCGGGGGGCCAGGCGGCCGGCTCAGCCATTAAGACCGAGTGAAGAGGGCGGGGGGTACGCTGCCCCCGCGTGGAGAAACAGCGGCCCCCATGTGGGGGGCCGCTGTTGCTGGATAGCCGGGGGTTACGACCCTGGCGCTTTCCTCTGACCGGCCGGCCCGCACTGGCCGGCCGGCTGGTGCCGCCACGGGACCGGCAAGGGCTGGTCCCCCTGCTCCGATGTCGATGGCGTGGAACTGGCTGACGTTTCCCCTGCTCCGCCACGGCCTGGAATCGGCCGCAGCCTTCATTCGTCCGGCACGGCGCGACGGCACCGTGCCCCTCCGCTGCGGCCCAACTCCGGCCGCGGTGCTTCCGTAGTTCTCCGGTGCGGCGCGACAGTGTCGCATCTTTGGTTCACTTTCAACGGTGCTGCGCTTCTTCGCTTTCTTTAATATTTTCTGCGCGGTGCTACGACACCGCGTTTCCTTGATCGTGGTGCAATCAAAATCAAACCAACAAGGGGTAGGAGGGTCGGCCGTGTTCGTGCGGTCCGACCTCCTCCCGTTATTGTGATATCAGGCGGCTAAAAAAGAAATGAAGATGGCGATGGAAGTAATCACAAAATAAACCCCTACCTCGTCGAATTTGAAGAGTGAGGATTCATCGTGGAAACAACCGTTGCAGAAGAAGGCGTTGCGGAGGGAGGATCGTCGTGGTACACGGCGTCGTATAGTCAATCTCCGAGGATTTGACGTTCTTTGTCGGAGGTCGGCGCGTTCTTCACGTTCTTCGCGTTCTTCGCGTTCTTCGCGTTCTTCACGTTCTTCATCGAAGAAGAATGCTTTTCTCCCAATCCTCTCCACACAACAAGTTCCAATAGAAAATAAAATAAGATTTGTCTTATTTCTATTAACACACATGCCAACGTTTGAAATTCAAAAGAAACGAAACGAATAATTAATTCAATGAATTAATTGTAACGATTTAACAGCCCAAATTAATGAGGCGTTTCTTAACAAGAATTAATGCACAGTTTGACTTCATTAAAAGGGGGGTGTGGGTGCGTTACTTAGAAGGAAAGAAACGGTGGGGCTCATGCGGGCCCCACCTCACAAATATCATACCAAGTGGGTAGGATATTTTGGGTCCCACCTTATCCGCTTAACTTAGGTTAAGCCGCTTTAAGTAAAATAAAATAAATTGTCGCAACACTTTTATTTTATTTCTTAACTTAACCCCAAAAATTAAAAACCACACCCGAAAAAACGCAACTCCAGAAAAGGTGTTTCTAATCAATTATCGGCACTGTGATTCCATTGGTGCCCTCAGAATTTAATTTCGAGCACCGGTTCAAAAGTTAGTAAAACCCTCTTGTTCATTCACTGAACGTACCCGAGCTAAACTTTGGAAAATGATTTCGGGCAGACCGGGCCTCAGAATCAGGTGCCGTCAGAAACTACGTTCTTGTAAAATTCCCAAGAAAATTAAGAAAAAAATTTCCTTGAATTTTTCGGGTCTTTACAATAAATCCCTTATCACAAAAATCCTCAAGTTTTTTCCTCATATCCATTAATTCCATAGTTTCTATTATATATGGATTCTTTGATATAGGTCTTGATTTAGGGATTAAATCAATGGGAAACTAAACATCATGCTCTAGTTGATGTCCAGGTAATATATTAGTAAATACATCAATGTATTCATGTAAAATAGGTACATACTCAATTTGAAAATTACATTTTTCATCCACTGATTGTGTTTTCTCTTCTTCCCAAAAAATATCATTCAAAAGATTTATTGGGGATGGATTTAGATATGATTCGGATGATGTGGTCTCCACTCTAAAGATAAGGAATACCACATCTTCATCACAAATCAAAATTTCCTTCTCCTTAAACAAAATTTTTTCTTCATATATTAAAATTCAGCCCGTACCAAGGATTATATCGAATAAAACTATAGGTATGATAATAAAGAGCATAAATATGATATGTTTATGAGTTATAATGGGAAATGGATGAAACAACCTTTTTGCAATGAGACTTCTATTATGTGTTTTAACTAACAACTCCCTTCTTAAGGTTCTTGGGAAGTATCTAATTTTCTTGATAAATAGGGAAGATATAAAAGATTGAAAGGGTCTATAATGAAAAAATCAATGGCTAAATTGGAGGCTATGATTAAAGTACCTACCACCACATCAATGGGTATTTCCACCTTATATATTTTGATCGAATAATATTTGACTTATTCCTTTGGACTACTCTATAGTACATTCCCTTAATGCTTGACACATTGGTTTGAATAATGTCTCATTTCATTAAATCTTAGGAATTGGATAGTAGTGGTCTCTTTCTTTCCCTTACATTCATGTTCCAAATGACCCTTATCACTACACTTTTAACAAAATTCCATGTCATTCAATAATTTTCAAGATGTTTCTTTTAGAAATTTTAACATGATGGAAATTTCTTCATCATCATCTACTTATTGGATGCGTTAACTATTTCTTGGAATACAAATAACATCTTCTTATCTGGATTCCCATTGAATATATAGGATATAGAGAATTACTTCTTTTTTTGATTATAGGTAAAACTATTTCATCATCTGATGAAATAGTTTTGGGGACCAATTCCCTTCAGAGACTTATCATAATCCCATAAAATAAATAGTCAATATTTTATTCTAAATTTTGTATATAATCCATATCATACCTATATAATCTTTTAAAGTTATTCCCATACTTTGTAACATATTATTCATCCTTTTTTCTTAAGATGGGGAATATTCTTTTCATTTATTTTAATTTCTCACAAGGGAAATATTTTTTGAATAATTTTTCAGTAAAATTTCCACATTACATGTTTTATATTTCTTCTTCCTCCCTAGTATTCTAGATCAATGAACACCTTTTATTAGTATCACCTTTGAGAAAATACACTGCAAGTGTAACATTTTCCTTTTAATCACATCCCATGAATGAAATATATTTTCAAGGGATATAATTCATAGCTCATATTTCACTCAATTAGTAGTTCCACTAATTAATAAGGGATTCTATTGCATGAAGAAATACAATATAAAATAATCACGCTGTTGAAAAATAGGTTTCTCCATTCGAGAAGGGTTATTCATTATAACCTTAGTAAGATACCCTAATATAACCATGATATTCTTAGATCCAATAAAATTTGTATTGTCTTTATCAGTAAGGAAATTTTTACATTTACCATGAGTGTTGATACTATTATTTATTTTATAAATAATTTCTAAACAATGGAATATACTAAATTAATTCATAATATTAGGAATTATAAATCATAGTGTATAATTCTAAATCTTATGAAACATAAAATATAAATTTAAAAATTAAAAATTATTAATCATAGAATCATAAACATTGTTTCTTTGGGGATATATTTATTTTCAAATCATTGATAATATTTTTTTAAAGAAAATGTGAATTATCGTAAGAATATCCTTAGGGAGTGTCAAACTAGGTTCATAGTAAGGCCTATTTTTTTACACTAGGTGATAATTGATTCAAATCCATATACATAATTTTCAGATTTATTACCCTTAGGTAAAAATATGGTAGAACCACTACACTTGTAGTATCAAAATAGCGATGTATTGATAGGAAAAATCACATAATCTCTACCTTGTCAAAACTTTTGGTATTTTCTATACTTATCATCATAGTTTATCATAAGGTTATTTTCCCTAATGTTTGTTTTCCGAAATATAGTTCCAATGGTTTTTAATAAACATTATATGATACCAAATTTAACAAACATTGACACTAGTAACCTAGATCTGATGTCCAATTTATTTAATTGGCATAGATACATGGGGAAAAACTTGAATGACTTATCAGATTAGTCTCCTTGGAGAGATAGATGCATAAATGATATCCATTTTACATTGGAGGTAAAATATAAATAATATTTATGGAAAAAAATTTGGAATCCTTGAACTTATTAAAATAAGTGTTCTTCATATATTGGGTAAAGGAATAAAATAAGGGTGATCTCAAATAATCAGTAAGGGTTACATACATTAGAAGCTATCATGAATTAGTAGGCCATAATCAATATTGAATGGTAAATAACTAAACACACAATCCATTTAATCCATAACTTGACTACCCTGATTAGAAAAAGAATAATCAATATGGCATGGTAAATAATATAACACACATATAATTTATTCATTAACTTGAATATCATGATTAGATAAAGCATAATCAATGTGTCTAGGTAAATTTTTGAAAACACGATCTTGAGAAAAAAATGTATCCATGGATAATATCAGTTCAATAATCTCATGGATAATAATAAATTAATTCAAAATGAGGGAAATTCTTAATATTAGACATCATAATATCAGACATAATAATATTTATACCTTGTATACATTTCAAAATATGGTTTAAAACTATGGATAAAACCCCATTTAATGTGTTCAACTAATTTGTCTCATGATCCCTGCCAATACATTATGGGGATATAAAATTTTGGGACCCACCCATCACTACATGTCTAGCTCATTCCTCATATATTGAATGATTGATTTAATTCATGAAAAAATATTCCTTATAAAAAATATCTCTATTGATTATAGGATACAAATTTATTAATATTTCCCCAGTTATTCAAATAACATTCAAAGTAAAAAACATTTGTAAAAATGGTATATGTATTAAGAAATAATCATATCCCTGATACAAATAATATGGATATTTATTAAAAATATAATATATAATGAAAAACGATCAAAATAAAGGGATTTATTCAAGATAAAGTTTAAAACCACAAAATTATTCAAGAGATATTAGGTGAAAATCGATTCATTAGGAATATAGGTCTTTCTAATAAAATCATGTCATTTGGAATAACTAAATGGAATGGATGTAAAAAAAAGTAAAAAAAATATTTTATAAAAGTTTTTTATTTGTAAAACCACTAAAAAGTGTAGAAAAGATAAATTTCATAAAATGGTTACAGCATCCATGAAGTATGTTATCATGTTATATATTAAGAAAAATTTCTTTTAAATTTTTATAAAAAATGTCCCTTTTGAAAAATAGTAGAAATATTGTAGTGACCCAAAACCCTGTAGTTCAAAGTCGATGTCTTCATTCTTAAATTGGAATAAGATATAAGGAATCATATCTCAGATGACTAAATAGTTTAGTGGTCATGGTAAACTAGACACATACATGATCGTCATATTAAATTTTAATACACATATCACAACATATTTTTTTCTATAGAATATAATTATTCTATCTTGCATATCATCATATATCAATCATAGTACACTTAAAATATTCTTGTCAAAGGAAAGAAAATATTGGTGTGCTCAAATTCCCAGTAAGGGTTAAGTACAAAAAAATATATCATGAATCAATAAGCATAATCAATATGGAAAGGTAAATAAATTAACACACATTACATTTAAATAACATGAATATCATGATAAGAAAAGTAAAAAATCAATATTTCTAGGAAAACAAATGAAAACACAATCCATTTAATCAATAAATTGAGAATGAAATGAATCTAGATATAATATCATTTTGAAAATATCATGGATAATAAGATAAAGAATAATGAATATAGAAAGTTAAATAATTCAAAACACATACTATTTTTTCAATAAAATGAGAATTAATTACATCTATAGATAATATCATTTTGAAAATATAATTGATAATAATAAATTAATACTTAATTATAGATATACTTAATCATCAGACGTCATGATATCAGTTATAATGAAAACCCCTACTATCAAGACCATATTTAAGATATTTTAAAATAGATAGTTGTTTTTATACTAGAAACCCATTTAACAAAGGCTAGGAAGTTGATTCATCTCATCAGACTACTGATGAATCAAGGGGATATCTATAATTGTTCCCCACATGTATCTTTATGTCCAAATCATTCCTCACATATCAAATTATCTATTTATTTTAAGAAAAACATTCTATATCAATATATTTCAATATCGAGTATGGAATACATATTAAAATTAACTTCCCCTTTCAATAATATGACTTTCAAAGTAAAATAATCTATATAGAAATTATATAAGGTATAATAAATAGGAATATCCATGATCAATAATTCAAATATTTAGGGGGAACACAATATCCAATGGGGACAAAAAGTGAATTTTTTTAGGGAAAGTTAATGACTACAAAAATGAATAAAGGAAGTTAATTAAAATAATATCCTTCATCAATATAATCATAACATATCCAAAGGAAAAATAAATATGGAATCAATACAACATATCCCTATTGTATTATATGTAAAATAAATGGTTGTTGTCATTGGAAAATAGAAATATAATAAAAATCAATTCCAAAAAAATTGAGGAAAATATTCTTTTCATTTTGAAAATCACCTTTTAAAACTAAAACCTCAAAAAAATTGAAAATTAATTTCAATGAAAAAAACCTCTGAAATATATAATGGAATATTTAAAACATTGAATGGTCATGATGGTGGGAAATTTTGTACGTGTTGTACATGTCACGGCCATCTCCTTCCAATAATGCCACATTGAGAGGAGAAAGATAATTACCCTTGAGTCTCAACACTAGTAGTCCCTGGGTTGTCGACTAGCACTTGGGGTATAAAATTCTCATGATATATGAGGAATTACCCTTTATAATAAAATAGAATTATGAGATACGATAAATCATCTAGAATAAACTCTATGAAATATTATAAATGAAACAAAAACCATCTCAAATCTTACATATAAATAAAACTGACACAAAGAAAAGTATCCAAAAGTAAAATACCCAAAATTCAATCTAAAGTAGTAACATACTAGCTATCCAAAGTTCGAGATAATAAATATCTAGCATGATTCATGTATTCCACCAGGAAACTTGAGAATCAGTTTATATATTTAGGGTTATTATACATGTATACTCAGTAGAAAGAACAAATTCACTCTTGAACATGTGAATGAAGAATACTAATGCACTAGTGAGAAAAAAACAAAACTAAAAGCACCTAAACAATTAAACTATCCCGACAAAAATCACAAAGGCACACTAACCAAATAATGTAAGAGCACAAGAGCCCCAGCCCAGTTGGTGAGGACTTTCTAGGTGCATCCAAGAGACCTGAGATCAAATCTAGGTGGAGGCTTATTTTTCTGGGTTATTTTAGCAGTACTATAGCAGGAACTGTAGTAGGCACTGTAGAAGTACTGTAGCAGGCATTGTTCGGTATTGTAGCAGCCGGAACTATCCATCCATCTGGGCCTTCGGGCCACCGGTTTGGTCCTCGGGTCCTGCAAGGATTTTGAGCCACCCAAGGCCATCGGGATAGTTGATTCTCAAGGCCTTCGGGCAACCTTTAGGCCTTAGGGCCACCCTAAGGACTTCGGGCCACATGAATGCAGGCCCCAGACACACTACAAAAAAGGAGCAGCCCCATAAGAGGATTTAGAGCGGGTTCACTCACCAGAGCAGAGCCAAATGGATTGTCAGAATGAGAGGGTATGGCTATGCCATTGGTACCAGCCTGTGCTTGCACGGGATGCCTAGCCAGACGGTCCTGAAAAGGTGGAGAGCTACTATCAGGATGCAGATGTTGGGGAGGGGCAGTTCCTTGTAGATAGTCTGGTTGAATTTCCTAAGACCTTCGGGTCATGTAATCTCCTAAGCCTAAGGGCCATTTAATCTCTGAGCATACGGGCCTTGTAAGGGTTACCCTTCATCCCTTGAAAGGGGGGTTATCAACAAATCAATAAAAATGAAGGACTTCGGCCCATTATCTCTCATAACATAATAAGAATCATATAAATAAAGGGAACCCCGTACCATTTTCCCAAAGTTTTGATGCTCTCAAACACCAACTGTATACTTCATAGGGATCTCATAACATTTAAAAAACATATAACACTTCCCTAGAAGCATGGTCAAATCACATCATGCCCACCGATACTAGGTAAACCACCCCACAAGCACGGTCACGTCACATCTTTCTTGCACACACATGGTCCATCACATCACTACCATAATTAGAATAGTATGGTATCATTAACATAAAGGATATAAAACTCATTCCATGTTCCTATAATGCATTCCCCCACCATAATCCACCCAACATCACATTCTTATCATATATTTCTCGAAGATACCTAGTCCACTACCCCATAGTATAGTCAGATAACATCCCACCCAAAGACACCTGGTCCATCACCTAGCGCACTAGAAAACCTCTATCCATCACAACCTATGAATATCTACTCACCTAGAAGAGAGAGAGAGGATGAGAGGGTTTCCATAAACCCATTATCATCAGTGTTATGTTTGGTAAAAAACCTCTGTATGAAAATACGGGTGTCTTCACATAGTCGTCAATGAAGGTGGGTGTATATAGAAATTACAAGGAATATGCAAGTATAAACATATATCCACACACAATCCCAACCTATTGGTTCACAACTAAACACTAACAGACTCACAACATCCCCAGTTTCACTTCCACCTCTAAATTCAAACACAATCGAAGCCAAAATATATATTTCATGTTTCAAACCAATCCCAATATCCATTCCATTATTTCCATTATTAAGAATCACTAACATTTAACCATATATCCAATCAAATATTTTTTCATTAAATATTTCTATCCCATTAACCAAACCAAACTCCAGCCATTTCAATCATTATTAAATAATTATTCATTCACTGCCTGGGATTCTAGTGTAATGAAAACACACATCACAAACATCTCTTCATCCCCATCATATCATCGCCTCGCCACCACAGAAGAATGGATAAAAACCATCACCCCTCCACACCAAAATCACAGACAAACAACCATTACCACGCCACCCCAAAAACATGTACAAACAATCACCTCTTCACTGCCCCAAAATAACATCCAAAAAACCACTACTTCACCACCTCAAAAACATTTCCAAACAACCACTACCTCAACATGCTAAAATTGTGGCAAAAAAACCACCTCCTCATTGACCCAAAAGCATAACCAAACAACCATCACCTCACTAGCACCATAGAATGTCCTAATAGACACCACCTCACTTCCCCAAAATCATTTCCAAACTACCACAACCTCACCACCCCAAAAGTATGGCCAAACAACCACTATTGAGTGAAAAGTATTCTTTTGAATTTTCTATTCCTTTTTCTTTTTGAAATCAAAAAATCTCTTTTAAAATTAATTTATATTTTTTTAATCATGTTTCATTCAAGGATTTTTTTTTTTACATTTTATCATTATGATTTTCCTTATGTATATGATTATTATCAGACCCATGATTATCATACCTATGATTATGGTGATCACCCCAAATATGATTTACATTATATTCACAGATTATGATTTTCATCAGACTCTCTGAATACATTTTTCATCATACACACCGTTCAGTATCATACTAAAAAGTTAAATCATACTCAATGTATTAACTAAAACCATCGTACACATTTACTGTTCCCATTTATATCTTATCAGAAGAGCTAAATTCTTTTCTATCCCACTTTATCATATCCAGAAAATAGTATTGTATCGAAAGGAAAAGCTTTTAATAAAAATTGTTTCATGTATTCAATTTTTATATACATTATAAAATGATGTTTTTTTAGTTACAATATAATCGTTGGAGTTCCAGGTGTCCTAGTCCCTCTAAATTATCAGGAGAAAATATGCTTGTTAGAGGAAAATATGATCATTGGATCCAACACCTCTAAATACTAGGTCATCTAGAAAAGATCACAACATTTTGGAAGAACTGATACTCTAGTAGATCTCTACCGATTAATTTCTTTGTGTGAAATTCTTGAAGTGATCATGTTGTGAATAGATTTTTCGACATACTTTTAATCTTTAATAGCTTTTTTTATTCATGAAATATTGATCATTGGTGATTATGATTGAGGTAATCTGGGGATAGGAAGATAGACATGCTGATCATTTTCAGATCGAGGGATTACCATGATAGGATTTCAGAGGTTTCGATTGCCTTTTTAATCGAGGGCTTGTGAGGATAGAAAGATATAAGCCGATTATCATATCGAGGACTAACCCTTGTGTGACTAAGACATGATTTCTTGAAAGTATAAATCAGGGTACCTCAATCCAATGTTATTGGATATAATTCTCTTCACGTTAAAATAACTTTATTCTTTTACATTTTCACTGCATTGTAATAGAAAGTAAATTGTTTTATATATTCATTTTTTATTTCTTACTTTGTTTATCATAACCAATCAGATTACAATACTTTTTTAATATACTCTGATTATGATCTTAGTAATTACAATTGACGTAATTATGATCTTTTTAATTAATTAATATGATTCAGTATGCTTTATGATTTAATCGTTGTATTGTTTTACTCTGGTCATCATAACAATTGTGATTATAATCTTTTACATGCTTACTCTGTTTAAATCATTTCAATCATGAATACGATTAATTTCATTTATGACTTGTGGATTACATTATCGCAATCAACCAGATTATGATACATTTATATTGGGAATGAGGGCCATGTTTGATTAATATTTTAATACATTAAGAAGTATTGTGATTTGAATTAGTTTAAATTATTTTAAACTAAATACCTTTACAGATAAAAAAATAAAAGTTTTTAAAACTATAATTTATCCCCCCCCCCTCTTTTATTGTTTTATATGCATATAAATTATGATACAAAAATTGGTATCAAAGGAGGTGTCACGAACCAACCCAGGTCAACCCTGAACTGGTCAGCCGAGATGGGTTGGTTTGTGACAAAATGGTATTAGAGGGCCCTTATTATTTGGGGTGTCCGATGGATGGAGATTAGGATTGTTGGGACTCGAGAGGTAGGTATGGGAAGGACATCATGAACCCTATACCATTCCGAACCTCGAGCCTCCAGGGGTAGTTCGAGAATTGAGTTCTTATCTCGTTCTTATTTGTTTTGGATTGATGGATGACAACGGAGGTAAACCGATGTTACATTGTGATTTTACATGGAGTAGTGACCCATGTGGGGTCAGAGTACATAGTTTAAGTTCCTCCTAGTCATTGACACTTTCTTGGGGAATGGGCCACTACCATGTCTCTAGGTTAAGCATGACTGCTAGTCCCTCCCTTCGGTGATTTGATGCATGTTAAGTTTCGTATTGGTTCTGTTTGGTTTAAGTGCATTCTTGAAAATGAAAAAGGGTTTTTGAAATGAGAATGATTTCTTTTAAATGGATTTAAATATTTAAAATGGGTTTTCAAAATTGAAATCTCTTGGTCTAAAAATCCAGTGTTTTCTTAGAATTGGTAGAGATATGGTTTGGGTGAAACCTTAGGTACTCTTTATGAACGTTTGCACATGTGAGGGAATGCATGGGTAGTGCGTGTTGGTGCATATGGATGAAAGCGGATGAAGACATGTGCAACGGTTCATGGGATTACTAGGGTGTGCACTTGGAATTAAAGGCTTGACCTTGTTTTTCCAAAGTGATTTTAAAAAGGAAATTTTGGCTGTGTTTATATTTGCTTGTTTATTTTGAGCTGTTTGTTTTAGATGAAGGTGCTTTCTTTGATGTTTATTTGTCTTGATATTAGTTTTGGTTCTGTGTCTTATATGTTGTTCAGAAAATGCCGCCCAGAAAGGTCCCCAAGGTTTCTGATAATTCATGCCCAGTTTTTTGTCCTTCTCAGACATTGCCTATCCTTCACGGTGATCAGGGTCCGTTAGAAGAAGCAAAATGTATTGAAGGGGTCGAGTGCGTCTTCAGGGTTTTGGGAACTCCCGATGATGTCAGAGTGCATGTCGTTTTGGGTTTGTTCAAAGGTCCAGCTCTAGACAAATGGGAGTTGGTTGCCCCACCATCAATCTGAGTTGGGATGACATGGGATGTCTTTAAATATGTCTTCATCCGATGGTTTATACCTAAAGAGGTAAAGAAAAAGAAAATGGAAGAGATCATGCATATTCAATAAGGCCAATGGACGGTGAAGGCATATGTTGACCATTTCAATGAGCTTGTGTCCTTTTCTTCGGAGGTAGCGTCATCAGATTTGATGAAGACTTCTCTATTCATTGGGGGTCTTCATCCAGAGATCAAAGAGCGGGTCCTCCTTTCTAAAGACCATCGTTTAGAGAAGTTGGAGTATAATGTGTTCTTAGCTGAACTGGTCTCCGGAGCGCAGGTGCATGGCAATCCAGCACATCCAGTTACTCATGAAGGTTCCTCATCTAGCGAGCAGGATGTGCCAGAGGAACTTGTTCCAAAAGAGTCCTCTACAGTGATTTTGGTTTCTGGTTCGTTGGACCGTTCAGTGGTGTGCCACCAGTGTGGCCGGTTCGGGCATGTGAATCTTTCATGTCACACCCATCTGAAGACGTGTCATCATTGCGGTTGTCTGGGTCACTTGGAGAAGTTCTACAGGAAGTGTTTCCTGAAGAATATGATGTGACCGGAGAAATTCTAGTTCCTGACTGTGCGGCAAGGGATGCTTCAGCCATCAGAGCCCCAACCACAGGTCTTGGGGTGAAGCTCGGGCATAGTCAAGAGTTTCCGGGGGTGTGAATCCTTGGTCTGGGTCTTGTGTTCCGTGTTGGAAGTAGAACATTTAAAGTATTTTCATTTTCGTTTTTGTACTGTTAAAGTTTTTACATTGTTGTAAGTTCATTGTTTCATCTTGGAGTTATAGTAGACATGTTATGTTGTAATCTAACAGTTTTGTTTGTCTGATTATGGTTTTATAAAGCGTTTGTTTTTCATAAAACTTGTACGACCCTTGTCTGGGTTGATCTTGGTTTAGATGTGTTCATTTGGAGATGTAAGTGCCTACTAAGGAGTTAAGGCTTATAGTTATACTCGGGTTCACTGTTGGGATCATGTTATTCTCAGAGGTTTTTCTCTAGTGTTCGGGGTTATTGGTATGGTTCGAGAGTTCCAAGTTTCAGCAGAGGTTTTGTTTCACTCATGCTATAGAAGATAGTTTAGATCGGTTGGGAGTTCCCGTGTCTCCCCCCCTCCTCCATAGGTGGTATGTTTAGGTGTTAATTTTCCACATTAGTTGAGTTCTTGTGGTGGGGATAACCCTCTCATGTTCTTATGTTCTCTTGTGTTGTGGTTTCTTTTGGTCTCAATCGGGCATGGATTCGTGTTTTGTCTATCGTCGACTGGGCGACTTTCTGGGGGCAGAAAGTGTCTTTGGTTGGAAGAATTGTCACACCCTGATTTTTAATTTATTTTTATTTATTTAATTCTTGGATTCGGGTTCTCGCGCCAGAGTCCGGGCTAGATCCTAGATTAAAATTTTAGTCGTTTAATATTTTTAGCGGGTTTCGGGCCTGTCCGCGGTCACCTCACGGTAGACAATAGCTGCACGATCGCCCCAGGTGCTTGTGTGAATACCCAAGCGGTTTGAGTTGAGATGCATAACTTTCACGCGGTTTATTAAGTCGTCTGTTGAGGGCGGGGTGATCTGGTTTTCAGAGTAAGGTAAAAAAACAATTTAAAATTTAAAAAGAATCTTTTATAATAATAATAATAATAATACGTTGTTATTTTTATTATTATTAAGGTTATTATTAAAAGTATTAATTTTATTAATGATATTTTTATTATTATTACTATTATTGTATTATTATTATTGTTTTATTATTATTATTATTATTATTATTATCTCTATTCTATATATTACTATTTCTATTATTATTGTATTATTATCATTATTAGTTTATTATTATTAATATTATTAGTTTTATTATTATAATTTTTTTTATAATAAAATGAAAAAAAACTAAACTAACCCTAATCTACTTGCATACCTCCCCCCCTCTTTTCCCGTTGCATGTCAAGGACCGCACCCCTCCTTCCCCTTCCCTGACTGCGCGACCAAGCCCCCCCCCCCCCTCCTACCCTTCTCCACACCTCCCCGCCACGGCCCCCTGCTGCACTCTGGCTAGCCACCTTGCCCTGACCTGCCTCTGCCCTGGCCCCCCGACCTGATCCTCTCCTCCGTGCCGCCTCCCTTGTCTGGCTGCCTCCCCTGTCCGACCGCCTCCTCCTCTTGGCGGTGCCCCGTCTGGCCTCCCCTCTTCCCTCTCCCACTAACCACACCGTCTCGGCCTCCCTCTGCCCAGCTGTGCCTCCTCGCTGCGCTTTAACCTCTGCCCGCAGCACCATAGCCTTACCGCCTCGCCTCATTTTCAGAAGTCGCGGCCCCTCTGGTTTGCTTCTACCCGGTGTTCTACACCTGAGCCCCTTTTTTCCTATCACTGGTCTCCTGCAATAGCCATCCAGCCTCGCCGGCGACTCCCCTGGTCTGTGCTTCCTACTCCGACCTCACCCGGGGTATATTTTTTGTTCATCTTTGGTGTTTTTATTTAATTTAGATAAACTCTAATACTGTGGTGGGTTGTGTGTTTTTATTGTTGTTCAGCGGGCGCAGTTATTCTGCAATGGATTGTGATACTTCTATTGAGGTTCTGTTGTGTCTGCTCTTGTTTTGAGGTAAGTAATTCCATGTTTTTCCGTTTCTCAGTCTAATTGATGCTTGGGTTTTTCAATAATTTTATTTTATGTGATTCGTATCCTTGTTATATCCATAAATTTTCCTGATATAGTGCTTTAAAATTTTTAGAATTTGTCAAAAGCATGTTTTGAGTCAATTCCTAGTTCAATTCTGTAGTTATTTGATTGTGTGACAAATCCTATTTTGATATTGTTTATGGTTATTTTGTTGAGTCATTTATTTTTATGTTAATATAGTTTGATACGAAAAAAATACTTTGAAGGTGAATATTTGATTATGATAATGTTTATGTGCACTTGATGCATGTGATAAAATACTATAGTTTTCAAAGTGGAATTGAGGGTTTTTATGAAATATTTAGCCTTGATTATGTTGTGCGTCAGCATTGGTTATTTGTAATCTTGGTTTGGTTTATAATTTTGTTATTGGTACAACATTCTAATTGTGTTAAGGTGTTAAAATAAAAAGGGGGGCTCTTTGGTTTTTAATGTGGCGATGTGAGTTCTTTTCAAATAAAGTGATCGGTTGGTTTTAGTTCCATGTGGTAGTTTTGTGGGAATAGTGTTGGTTCTTTTCTTGAAATGTAGGCATGACATTGGATGTTGGAACATCCATGGGTGCACTTGGTGCGCCCATGGACATGACTTCAAGTGAAAATGACACCTTTAAACTAGTGTTTCCTTAAAACCTTGGTTTTCTAAATGGTTTTTGTTTTCTAAGTAAGATTCGGTCCTTTTGTGGATTTTGTTAAAGGTTTAAAGTGTGATATCAAGGGTGTGCCAGTTTGGATTTTGAAAATATAAAAGTTGTATTTGTGTAATTCTTTGCGTAGTGTTTTTGGAAATGATAACTTAAAGGCATGTTTGGATCTTCCAATTCATGGGTGGAGTTGTGTTAACTTTTAGAATGGTTTGTGTTTGGGAATTGGGTGTGCCTGGTTGGATCTTTAAATGTTTTTAGAATAATTATTTCGACATGGGTGTATCATGATGGCCCGTTTTCCACATTCAGCTTTACTGTAATGTTTTCATTGACTCTTTGAAATGATGACGTTTTGATTACTTTATTCCCATATAACAACTTTAGTATTTTGAAAAAGGTATCATGTGGTTTTAATGATTTCATGGAATGAAGGCCTGATTGGCACCTTTGATGATATGTTATATATATATATATATATATATATATATATGTATGTATGTATATATATTCTATGGCACCTTCAAAGGGGGGATATACCTTATGGGTTATCGTGTGGAGTGTCCGTGTTTGGGGTAGGCAAGTGCGGTGAGATGAGTCATGCATGAGAGGGATTCCTACTTACACAGTATTATTGTAACCACCATGGGGACCTGGGATTATTTTAGAGATCGAGTGAAGGTTGCTGACCAACCTTGATTCGACGGGTTGGTACCCCCTAGATTTATTGTTCGGCTAGGCGGGCTTTGCTACTAGATTGATCAGTTACGGTGGATAGTTGGTTATAAACTTAAGAGCTTCACCATATGTCGGCAGTTGGTTCTGAAACCGAGTATGTACAGGGGTCTTCTAGGGATGTTTAGGATCACCCATGGTTACTGAATTATTTTCATTTATTTTTTACTTTCCGTGCACTAGTCTTGTTTACTTTCCGTGTGCTAGTTTATTTTCATCTTTCACTCTTACTCGTTTTACTCTAGTACAGCATTGGTATATTCTATTTTGGATTTTTATTATAAAATGAAAAATGATTTTGGAAAATGGAATGTAGTGTGTGTTGGGTTTTTAAATGGGAAAAACATGTTTCTTATTTTCAAATGTGAAAACCACACATTTATAATTGTATTTCAAACTTGCAATAATGGATTGTTTTGATAAGGGAAGGACTTGGATACATTGGTTTACTCTTGGAATCCCTACTAAGTGTTTTAAATTATCACACCTACTTTATCATTTCAGTTACAAGTTTCCTTTGATCAGGTTTCTCTCAGTTGAGTGGCTCATTATTGGAGCAAGGTCATCTTTTGGTTGGGAGGTGACCTGGATGGTCACATTGAGATATATTGAGGTGTTCTGTTTATTTTCTTGTTGCGCTGCTCGAGTTCTGTTTTATTTTTAAATTTATTCTTGTTTATATATTTATATTTTATGGTCCAAATCATTTCTAGCGATTTAATTTTGATGCCCAGCACTGGTTTCCAGCCCGTGGGGATCAGGAACACCCCTTGGGCCATGTCGCGGATCGGCTCGGGTGACTAGTTTAAGGTTGACTCGGGTAGGTTCGTGACATGAGGTTTCCACTGCTTATATATTTTCTTTCCTTACTTTTAAAAGTTTTTAATATTTCTTTGATAAATATTTTGTTTACAAATATCTGTTACACTAATGTGTACTATGGAATAAGAAATTTTGTATTGTTTTAAAGATGTTAGTTCTTAATGTCGGTTCAATTTACAATCTCAATCCAATAAGACCACCAATTTTTTATGGAAACAATTATGAATACTAGAGATACATAATGAATATATTTGTAATCGACACTTGATTTGATAATATTGTTATGCTAACTGGAGAGTATACAATTCCAGACAAGGAAGTTATACTATTTACCAATCAGGAGAAGCAAGAATATCAACTGAATTACAAGGTACAGAATACATTATTGTGTTCAATGACTAGAAATATATAGAGAGAGAGTTATTCTTATGAATCAACTAATAGTATTTGGAATAAACTGGAGATTACTCATTTCATTATATCTAAAGTAGTTGATACTAGAAGAGTTATGCTAAGAGAATACTATCAAGATTTTTAGTTTCCTTGTGGAGAACCTATTTGTAAGGTACAACAAAGATTTATGAAAATTGTGAAAAATTTACAATCCATGGGAGAGAAAGGACTAGATTATGAATCCCATGTAGATAAGATCATAGACATCATTCCCAATGAGTGGGAATAAAAAAAACAGTTGCTGATGAATCAAGAAAGGTTACAAGTGTTACTCTCGATGAATTGTTTGGAACCCTTCTGCAACATGAAAATATATTTAAAAGATATGAAAAAAAATCCAAAAAAATAATGTTTGAGTTTCTTTTACTACTACTACAAATCAGAACAGAGACAAGACTCCTGATAAGATAACTATGTCTACAAATACAAAGAAAGTTATAGTTCAAGTAGATTCAAGTGAATCAGAACATTCAAAGAATGTGTTAGCCAA
Organism: Viscum album; assembly: GCA_963277665.1. NCBI lineage: Eukaryota > Viridiplantae > Streptophyta > Magnoliopsida > Santalales > Viscaceae > Viscum > Viscum album. Next base: position 625,518,129 of record OY728136.1, on the reverse strand, counting down.
TCTTTCTTGAAGGATGAAAAATATTGTTGGAAAGAAGGACTTTTAGTATAGATATAAGAAAAGTAACAAGGAAAAGAAAGATTTTGAAGATACTTTTCATGAATTTAAGAAATATGGACACATCAGAACTGATTTCCCAGAGCTAAAAAAATAAAGATATAAAGGAAATATATTAGGAAAGGAATTAGAAAAGGTACTAAAATAAAAAATGAAAGAAATTCCTAAAGGTAAATGATTCATGGAGTGCTATTGAAGGATATTATTTAGATGAATCCTCATATAATGAAAACTCTGGATATAAGAATATTCATCTTCTTTCTAGAATACCTATTAAAAATAAATGCCTCATGGAGAAGTTACACACTAATAAATCTTTGAATAATATGTCTTTAAGTGAAAATTATCCCGATGATAATGGTTATATTTATTCTGATAAAGAAAAATTTTCAGCAGAAGATAATTCTTTACCTCCATATGAAGAGGTTTCTAGATTTTTAAAATTACTTGAAAATGAAAATTTCAAAGTTATGAAGAAACTTGGAAAAGAAAATTTTAGAATAAATGTTTTAACAAAAGAAGTATCTGATATTTTTAAAGATCTTGAAAAAAAATATTTTTGAAAAATATTTTATTTCTAAAATCCGTAAGCTAATTCTATAAAGGATAAGCTTTTAAATGATTTTGAAAATGTTATTTCAGAGAAATTTTTTCTTGCTTCAAATCACTCTTCTAAATCAAATACCAATGTGGATAAGAATTTAGTCTTAAAACTAAAGTCTAAAATTTTTTCTTTAAAGAAACTTTTGATAAACATTACCACTAGTAAAGAAGGTTTTGAACAAATGTATAAACAACTTCATCCATAAGGTAATAGTTCATGAATGGGCTATAATCATTCAAACCCATTTTTGGTAACAATTATTTTGTTCCTAAAAATTCCCCCTTTTGCACAAAATGCCAATGTGGAGGTCATTGGAATAAAAAACAGTTTCTTAAATGAAATATGATATTTAAGATTCCACAAAGTCCATTTTTTAAAATAAACCTGGGTTCCCAAAATTTTTATTTCTAACATTTTTGGATCCAAAAAGGGTTGGTTTCCAAAAACCAAATTTTTTTATTTTCAGGAAAAAAATGAAAGTACAGACAATAATAATATATGGTACATGGATTGTGGATGTTCCCGACGTATTATTGTTAACAAATCATTTATTGAAAAGATCATTTAAGTGAAATGTGGAAGAGTTGCCTTCAGAAATAATTCTCATGGAAAGATTGTTGGTATAGGTAATATTTTTCTTCTAAAAAAATCTTTGATTTCAAATTTTTTATTTCTAAAAGGTCTTAAGCACATTCTTATAATCATAATTCAATTATGTGATGAAATTTAGCTTGTAAATTTAAAGAATGATAAATGTGTAGTAAACAATTCCAAGGATGAATTAATTATTTTTTCCCGTAGGAAAGATAATGTATACACACTCAACTTAGAAGACCTTAGGGGTCTACACATACATTTCCTTAGTGAAACGGAAGATCAATCTGGGTTATGGAATAGAAGGTTAGGACACTATAACCATAGGAACTTATATATATTGTCTAATAAAAGACTTTTTAAGGATCTACTAGAACTAGTATTTGATTCTTTAAATGTTGGTGACCATTTTCAATATGGACAACAACATAATTCAAGCTTTAAATAAATCATTGAAGTTTCAATTTCTAATGGTTTATAGTTGGTGCACATGAATATTTTTGGTCCTACACAAACTGGAAGTATTAGAGGAAATTATTATGTATTTTTTTAGTTGATGACTACACTAGATATACATGGGTCAATTTTATAGAAAATAAATATAAATCCTATTTTTATCTTAAAAATTTTGTATTCAAAGTTCAAAATGAGAAAAACCTGCCATTAATAATTATTCATAGTGATCATGGTGCAGAATTTTTAAATTCTGATTTCGAAACTTTTTGTAGTAAGAAATGAATTACACATAACTTTTCATCACCCATAACTCCTCAAAAAATATTTTTAATGAAAGAATAAATTGTATTCTTCAATAAATAAAAAGAACCATGTTGAGTGAATTTTCTATTTAAAAATATTTTTGGGATGAAGCTGTGAGTACTATATTTTATACTATAAATGGATTTTTAATTAGACCATTTATTAATAAAACACCTTATGAGTTATGGACTAGCTTAAAACCAAAAGTCTCATACCTCAACGTATTTGGATGCAAAGTATTAATTTAGAATAAAAGAGAATATTTACATAAATTCGAACCCAAATGTTATGAAGGTATATTCTTAGGTTATTCCACTACTTCTAAGACTTTTAGTGTTTCTAATAAAAATTATTATACTGCTGAGGAAATAGTACATGATAAATTTGATGAAACAGGTCTGTTTTTTTAAACAACCCCATCCTACAACTTCTGATGTGTTTTCAAAAACCCATTGTCAACCTTTGATAGAAGAATCTTTTAATAAGGATAATACTCAAGAAATTGTTTCTGAAGTATTCACTTCAGTATAATTTCTAACTTATGTTGATAACCAAGTTTTACAAAACCCAAGTTAGTTGTTTCTTAAGAATAATCCCAATGATAGTATCATTGATTATGTAAATCGACCTATAAGGACTAAAATTTATTTGAGAAATGAAGTATAACATCTATCATTTATTTCACGGTTCGAACCTAAAAGTCCTGATGAGGATTTAGGCAATGAATATTGAATTAAAGCAATGCAAGATGAACTGAATGAATTTAGAAGGAATAAAGTCTGGACCTTTTTAGAAATACCTAAAGAAACTTTTGTAATTAGATTAAAATGGGTATTTAGAAACAAGTGTGATGAAAATGGAATAATCAGTATAAAAAAATCAATACTAGTTGAAAAAGTTTATAATCAACAAGAGGGAATAGATTATGAAAAAACCTATGTTCTAGTATCTAGACTTGAATATATTCATATTCTATTATCCTTTGCAACATTCTTTAATTTGAAATTTTTCAAATGGATGTGAAGTGTGATTTTCTTCACAAATATGTTCAAGAGGATGTTTTTGTTGAACAACCACCTGGTTTAAAGATTCAAAACATCCTTAATATGTTTATAAACATAAAAAGGATTTATATGGCCATAAACAAGCTTCTAGAGCTTAGTATGATAGATTCACATGATTTTTTATTAAATTTTATTTTAAGGGAACTGATGATCTAACACTTTTTATAAAGAAAGAAAAAAAAAATCGATCATTAAAATTTAGGTTGATGGAATTATATTCAGATCAACTCAGGTATCTTTAACAAATTATTTTGTGAATCTTATGAAATCTGTTTTTGAGATGAGTATGATGGGTGAGTTAACATTCTTTATTGGTTTTCAAGTTTCACAAAAACCTGATGGGACTTCAAAATTCCATCATAAGTATATTAAATATCTTCTTAAAAAGTATGTATATGAAAATACAAAAAGTATTAAAACTCCAATCAGTACCTCAGATACTCTTGAAATTAATGAAGATGGACAACCAGAAAATCAAACAAATTTTAGAGGGATTATAGGAAGCCTATTATACTTAACCACTTGTCTTCTAGACATAATGTTTTTAATATTTTTATGTGAAAGATATCAAGAAAATCCAAAGAAATTTGATTTAAAATATGTAAAAATACTTTTTTGTTATTTAAAGGGAACTACGGATTTGTTACTTCTTTACTCTTATGGAAATGATTTTGAATTAAATTTTTTTTAGCTGACGGATTTGGTGGTTGTAGAATGGATAGAAAAAGTACATTCAGAACATGCCATTTCTTAGTTTATTCATTAGTTTCTTGGTCTTGTAAGAAACAAAAATCATTAGCACTTTCCACTGATGAATATGAATATGCGGTAGATGAAAGTTTTTGTACTCAAGTGTTGTGGATGCAACACACACTCACTGATTATGGAATGAGTTTTATTAAAACTCAAATACTATGTGATAACATTAGTTCCATAACATTGAGTAAAAAACCTACACATCACTCTCGTGCAAAACACATAGATATTAGGCATCGCCTTCTTAGGGATCACACACTTAAAAGATATATCATTTTATAATTCATCAGAATCCAAGAACAACTTGCTGATATATTTACAAAACCGTTACCTTTCGATATATTTGAATACATTAAAAAAATATAAAAATGATCACTATAAAGTTATCATTCATATGTAATTATTGTTTAAACCATATCCTTACATTATGTTATGCATCCTCATAATAGGAGTATATATGTTTTTCTCTTTTATAAAATTTTTATTTAGAAGATTTTTTTCAGCCCCATAAAAATTCTTGGCACCAGAAAATTTCTCAAAATCAGAAAATTTCTTGGCACCACAAATTTCTTCGGCACAATTTTTTTCATATTCATTTTTTTAATGTTTTTTTCTTTTGAAGAACAATTTATTGAAACCAAAAAATCTCTCTTGAGATTCCAAAAGGTACAATTTCTTTTAATTTTCACTTTTTTTCAATAAATTTATGTTTGTTGGTTTTTTTTTTCAAAACTTTATCAGATTCATTTTGAATGAGCTAATTTTTTTAATTTGTTTTAAAATAACCTCAAGAGTTCATTTAAACCATTATATCTACTTGATCTGATATGAATTATAGAAGTTCAAGGGTTATATTTCTTTCACCTATATAAAGGTCCCCCTCCCTATCCCACATTGGTTGTCTCTTTTCTATGTCTAAGCTATGCTTCTCTTCAAATAGACAAGTCTGATTGTCACCGTACTCAGTGTATTACATCATACTCATGTATCAGTTATCACCATCTTCACCAAAGTAAATGGCACTGAATTATTACTCAAATATGAATTTTTTACAAGAAATATTTCTTACCATAGAGTTTTATGATAAGTATGATTCTTTTCTAAAAAAGATCATTTAGTTTCAAGGATGGGAGTTAGTGTGTATTGAGAAACTAAAAAACTATGATCTGATCATTATAGATGAAGTGATACAATTCTACAAATCTGTCAAGGTTGATAAAGAAAACTAAAAGGTATCCTTTCATGTTTATGATAGTGAAATCATTATGTCAGCAAAGAAAGAAGCACATTTCCTAAATGTTCCATCGAAAGGAGATGCATTTTTTTCCTCACATAAATTTACAAAAGAAAAGGGAACATTTTTAAAGGAAAGGGATAAGAAATATCTTTTTTAGATTTATAAATATAAAAGGAAAAACAATCATCAATCAGTCGAAAATATATTAACCACACTCTGGATGTAAGGTTTTCTAATTACCAAGAGTGGTGATAGAGAAAATCTCAATGTCTTAGATGTCTTCACACTTGAATATCTTGTTAATATGAGGAAGATCAACTTAATGGTTTAAATCTCCATAACCACTTATAATATTAATTCGGGTGCAATCAAGTCCTAGTTGATCATGTTTCCAGCAATTCAGAGTAAGTTATTTCATGAAAGTTTGATGTTTTACAATATTCCTCTTCAGTCAGTATAAATGTAACATCCCGGGTCCGGGTTCCACTCAACGGGTGCCTCGAGCCCAGTTCGCCACGTGACCTCAAGCGCATTTCCCCAAATTCCAGAGGCTGCCGACTAGCAGTGAGGGCCCGGGTCTGATAGTGGGGAAACTATGCCCTCATTTTTCAAAGTGTAGTGCAGCGGAAAGAATATAAAACATACAACAAACAGCGGAAGAAGTAAACCATACACAACTGAAATAAACAACGACAGTGGATATAACCAACATTATATAGAAAATTATGCTACATGACTCAAGTTCTAAGAAAACAGCCAGAACATTTTATACATCAATACAGTACAGCAAAAAGTAGAGTACAACAAAACAAAGCAAAAACAGCTAGCAGGGGCATCGTGAGCCTAGGCTCTGTCCCATTCCCTCCTACTCCTCAGCAACAGTCAAGTACCTGTATAGGGACTCTTTCCCTTATCCACACCTGCAGAAATGTAATCTGTTTGGGCCAAAAAGCATGACCCAAACAGGGTGTGAGAAATATATCTCAGTAGGCACCCACCAAAGGCTCGTGCTCAACTGCGTGTAAGCATGTAACAACAGAGTGCAGTAGTAAAATGAAATAAGGTAAGCAATACTCAAATGTAACTAACTACCAGTTATATTGTCATTTTATTATCCATTTAATCCATTTAATTTAAAATATCACTACAGTGAATATTCTAAGTAACTAGCTAATATCCTCAAACACGTAATCCCCTACCCTCAGTTAAAGAGTATCCAACACAAAAATCTTCCCTAAGGAATAATAGAGTTTCCCCTCAGGTGTAGGTAGTGTCGCCCACATGCACAGAATCAGCTGCCCAAAGGCACGGAAGAAGTTGCCCTCAAGCCGAAATAACTACTGCCCACATGATAAATAGTGCAGTGCCCACAGGCTAATCACAACAACTCCCTCAGGCTAAACAGGTATTTGGGACATGCCCAACATGTAAACAAGAAGTAAACAAGCAATTCCTCTCAATGAAATTCTACAATTACTACTTTATAGGCATACCCTCAGGTATCCTGTCCAAATGACTAAATAGTGGAACACACCCTCGGGGTGGTTCCGGATCCAAGCAACGATCCCAACCAGCATTTTAATATCACATTGAAATTACTTAATCAATTATAGGTATTTAATATAGTAACGGCCTCAGCCATACGACACCCCAACATGGGTTCATGGCACAAAACTACACAAACCACATGACAGTTGGAAAAATTAACACAAAGCCACCTGCATTATATGTCAACGAGTGGTACACACGAACGCTGATCCAAGAAATGCCCAAAAACGATGTATATCTGACAAAGAAGATAAACTGCTTAACCTCAAATAACTCCCATTAGGAGAATAATTCGCCAGCCACACGCTAGGAGAAGAGAGGGCTTACCCGCATGGTTCCAACTAGATCGACAGAAGCAAGATAGGATTCCCGGTGCTCGATCGGAGGATCTCCCAAGGTTCGTCCATCCTCTTGAGCTCCTTCCTCTGGATCTAAGACAATCCTGTGAACAGGGTTGGCTACTGCCCGTTTTAAGCGAAAAAAACAAAGTATATGGCATGTACTTCCTTCATTTAACCGTTCCTATGGCGGCACCGCCACACTGTTCATCTGTCAACATGAGTACACGTTATGTACTCCTGACTACACGGTGTGTACTGCCGCCCAGTTGGCGGCTGCTCCACCGCCTTACTGTTTTGGCTTGCCGACTGACTACATGGCGTGTAAAGGACCACTACACGGCATGTAGTCGGTTCCTACACCTTTCATCACCAACATGGTTATACGCCCCGTGTACCCATCCCACACGGCAAAAAGTACACGACGTGTGGAAAAGTACACGGCGTGTAGTTCCAAAATTTAGGATTTTTCTCCATTTTCCATATTTTCTCAAAAACACTTAAGGAAAAGGAAAACGAAGAATCCCATACCTCAAAACTAAGAATCGGATTCTTACAAACTTCCCCCCTTATAGCAATTCGTCACTGAATTTCCCTTCCAAGGGTGGAGAAGATATAGTCGTGAACAACTTCAGCCACTGAGCACGTACATCGGTTTACCACTCCCAGGTTTTGTCCTGCCGTCGGCCATGCTGCCATAGCACCCGTACGAGAGTAACTGACCAGCCTCATAGAACCTTCATGCTCCTATCAACGATATGAATCAGATGCTCCTCAAAGGACGCATCTGCCTCCAGCTCAGCCTCCTCGGGCTGAAAGATGTGAGACGGGTCTGAATGATAGCGGTGCAACTGAGATACGTGGAAGACGTCGTGCATGGCTTGGTACCGTTGCGATAACCACAACCGATAGGCAACCAGCCAGACTCACTCTAGAATCTCGAATGGCCCCACATTCCTCGGTGAAAGCTTACCCTGTCTCCTGATCTGTTTGTGTCCCAGCCTCGGCGAAACATGCAAGAACACCTGATCCCCGACCAGGAACTCCAAAGGTCATCTACGGTGATCAGCATAAGACTTCTGATGAGACTACGCAGTAGCCATCCTCTTCTGAATCAACTGGACCTGCTCAGAAGTCTCCTGCATGAGTTGTGGTCCCAGTAAAGCTGCCTCACCTACCTCTAACCAGCACAAAGGTAATCATCATGACCTACCATATAAAGCCTCATATGGTGCCATCTTGATAGTTTCCTAAAAATTATTGTTATAAGAAAACTAGACTAAGGGTATATGATTCTCACAAGATCCCCCAAAGTCCAGGACGTATGCACGCAGCAAGTCCTCTAGCACCTGTATCGTACGCTCTGACTGGCCATCGGTCTGAGGGTGGTATGTTGTGCTCAGAAGCACCTGTGTACCCAGTGCCCTCTGAAAACTCTTCCAGAAACGATACGTAAAGAGGGAATCCCTATCTGAAATGATAGAACGAGGGACCCCATGAAGATGTATGATCTCTCCGATATACACCCTTCCAAGCTCGTCAACACCGAAGGTCTCCTTGATCAGCAAAAAGTGAGCTACCTTCGTGAGTCTATCCACAACAACCCACATGGCATCATTGCCTCGAGGTGACCTCGACAATCCCGTCACGAAATCCATCGCGACATCATCCCATTTCCACTCTGAAATAGGTAACTATTGTAACAGCCCAGCTGGCCTTTAGTGCTCTACCATCACCTGCTGATAGGTAGAACACCTCGTAACAAAACCAGTTATCTCTCTCTTCATACCCGGCCACCAAAACTGATGCCTCAAGTCACGGTACATCTTGGTAACCCCAGGATGAACTGCCCAAGTTGGAGCATGAAACTCCCGCATCAGCTCCTTACGTATATCCCCTGGAACCCATACTCATCCATGGAAACACAAGAACTAATCATCGCCAATCTTCCAACCGGGAGGAGGGTCCTCACTTTCCACCGACTCCCATAGAACTAGGCCTTTTGAATCCGATAGCTTTCTCATCCTCACTCTGTCCAGGAGGGTATAAGTCACAGCTAACGAGGAAATATAAGTCTGGCCCTGACTGTTCTGCACCTCCATATGCATCTCAGAGAACAAGGCCATGAGCTCCCACTCACCACTGGCCTCCTGCACTGCCTATATCTGAGTCTTCCTTCTCAGTGCATTGGCTACTGCATTACATTTACCAGGTGTGTAGGCAAGCTCAAAATCAAAGGACTGTAGGTACTCGACCCACCTCTTCTGCCTCATATTAAGGTCACACTGAGTAAAGATATACTTGAGGCTTTTGTGGTCGGTGAAAACCACAAAATGCTCTCCCAAAAGATAATGTCTCCAACATCGCAACACATGAACAACTGCAGCCAACTCAAGATCATGCATCGGGTAATTCCTCTCATGTGGCCTCAACTGCCGAGACCCGTATGCAACAACTCGATCGCCCTCCATCAACACTGCTCCCAGCCCAATACCTGATGTGTCACAGTAAAATGTATAGCTCTTCCCATGCTCTGGGATTATCAGGATCGGTGCTGAAGTCAACCTTCATTTCAGGACCTGAAAAGCTGCCTCGCAAGCTTCTGACCAAACGAACTTCACACCCTTCTTAGTCAGACCCATCAACGGTGCTGTTAAGCGAGAGAAGTCCTGTATGAAGCATCTATAGTAACCAGCCAGCCCTAAGAAACTTTGTATCTCAAACACATTCTTAGGCTGCTCCCATGAAACTGCTGCTCTCACCTTCTCTGGGTATATTGCAACTCCTGCCTCTGAGATGATATGACCCAAGAAGTGAATCTGGTCCATCCAAAAGTGGTACTTTGAGAGATTAGCATATAGCCGATGATATCTCAGTGTACTCAATACGATCTCAAGATGGGTGGCATGGTCGTGTCGAGTGTGAGAGTACACTAAGATGTCATCCATGAATACTACCACAAAAGAATCAAGATACGGATGGAACACACGATTCATTAGAGCCATGAAAACTTCTGGTGCATTCGTGAGTCCGAACGGCATAACCAAGTACTCATACAGACCATATCTTCTCTGAAAAGCTGTAAGCAGTATATATGATGGTCTCACGTGCAGCTGATGATATCCTGATCTCAAGTCAATCTTCGAGAACACTCATGCTCCACGAAGTTGATCAAAAATATCATAAATCCTCGGCAAGGGATATCGGTTCTTAACCGTCAACTGGTTCAGCTTCCGATAATCCACGCAGAGTCTTAGGGTACCATCTACCTTCTTCGCAAAAAGGATATGATAACCCCAAGGAGAAGTACCGGGTCGGATAAAACCCTTCTCTTGTAACTCCTCTAACTGCCTCTTGAGCTCCTGCAGCTCTGGTGTATCCATCCTATAAGGAGGAATGGACACCGGTGTTGCCCCTGGCACAAGCTCAATAGAGAAATACACCTCTCGCACCGGAGGTAGACCTGAAAAATCGTCTGGGAAGACATCCCTGAAATGATCAACAAATGGAGGTAAAACTGTCTGACAAGTCCCCTGATCATCCAGATATAAACTCGCCATCTGGGTTGTGACTCCACCTCACCCACGATGCTATGGTCCAGCTCGACTCGCCTGAACATCCCATTCACCCTTGTATAGAAACTCTTCGCCCTCTGGTGACGTGAAACTCACCATGCGACGATAGCAGTCCATAAAGGATCGATAGGGAACCAACCAGTCTATCCCAAGAATGACGTCATAGCTCATCATCTTTAAGACATAGAGGTCCCAAAGAAAGTTACACCCACCAACCTCAAGGGGGCACTCCTTGCACTGACGCACACCAGTCGTTCTAGTCCCCAACAGAGTTTCTAGTGTCATAACATCAGAAGAAGAAGAAACTCTGAGCCCAAGGCTCTCCACAACGGGTACAGGTATGAAACTATGTGTTGCACCCGTATCAAAAATTACCGAAGATAAGACAGAAGCTACTGGAATAGTACCTCTAACTGTAGAAGGTCTGGGATCCTGCTCCTGCTAGGTCTGTTGCACTGCATATGCCTCCTTAGTGTCGCGGCCCTGCGACACAACCTGACTACCCTGAGATGTCCCGCCCTACTGCCTCTGAGATCCTGGTGTCTGGCTACCACGGCCACGAACACCATCTCTGCCTACACGCCCTGATGTATTCTAGTTCCCCGACTGGTAAGAATCCACTAGTCCTACTCCCGCACGCGGAGTCTACACAGAACCCCTCTCACTAGCCACTGGTGGAAATTCCCTACAAAAGCGCTGAAGATGACCCATCTTTCCGCAAGCTCGGAACTCCACTAGATCACGTGGACACTGTGGCCTCTTGTGCCCCTCTCTACCACACTGGTAGCACATAACCCGGCCACCTGAAGCATTATTCTGACTGGTACTGCCGCCCTGAGAGAAGTCCATCTGTCTCTTCCTCTTTCCAGCATAAATAATACCAGTAACTGGTGCTGAACCACCCTGGCCCACACCACTAGATTCCCCCCAGGTTCCTCTCTGTAATCAGCGCCTGATTCACAATAGCATGTACTGAAGGAAATCTGAAAACATTCACCAGCGCTCGAATTTCATAATGAAGGCCATCCTCAAAACGTCTGGCTCTTAATGTTTCACCACCCACCAGCACGGGTGCAAAGAGCTGAAGTTCTGTAAAATGATCAGAATAGTACATCACTGACATAGCGCCCTGCTTCAGATTCATGAAATCTCGAGCTCTATCTTCCCTCAGCATCTATAGAAATAATAATTCATAGAATACTGCCTGAAATTATTCCCATGCCATGTCTCTGTGATGCTCTGACTGGGTGGTAACATCCCACAACCTCTTGGCGGAATCACGCAGCATGTAAGTCGCGAGCTTGACCCTCAGCCCTGGAGGCATCTCAATATGCTCAAAAATAGTTTGCATCGGCCCCAACCAAGACTCTGTGGCCTGTGGTCTTCCATGTCCTGAAAACTTAGGTGGATGCTGCTGCTGGAAGATACGCGTCAGCTCAGCTATAGATGTGGCAGCATGCGGTGCTCCCTGAAAGGTCTGCAAGAACCGCATGAAGCCTTCACGGAACTACGCCTCTGTGCCTGTGTCCGGTATAATAGTCGGTGTCGCATCTGGCTCTACTAGAGGATCAACTGGTAGCCCATGGCCCACCATCTCTGGAGTATACTCGCTACCGCTCTCCTGGCGAACAACACATAGTCGTCTAGGCGGCATGACACTACAAGGTCAAAGGCACACCTTAGATTCAAGATTTATCAAAGACCAAAAAGAGAAGGAACCCCAAGGAAACAAGAGTAAGAAGTCATTTAAAAAGATGCAAAATAAGACTACACAGCGTGTACAATGACTACACGGCGTGTACTTGACTTCCCTTCCCCTGCCCGGGTCCTTATACACGGCTAAGCCACATGGCTTCCGTTGAACAAAAACTACATGGCGTGTATAACATCTACATGGCGTGTATGGTGTTATTTTCTAACTTCTCGTGTCTCTTGCGACACGGCCGACTACTCGGCTTGATACTACACAGCATGTTACACCCACACACGGCGTGTAAACCATCCTGTTTCCCAGCCACACGGCTAACTCCACCTGATCTGTCCTCGAACAAGACTACACGGCGTGTCCCACAGGTACACGGTGTGTTCAAGGAGAGGTGACACTGACCCGTGTTGTTAGTTACACGGCCGAGTCCCTAGGTCACACTACACTGCGTGTTCATAATTGACACGGCGTGTTCTGTAAAGGAGTTCTCTGACCCGTGTTGTTAGTTACACGGCCGAACTCCGGGTCAACACTACACGGCATGTACATTCGGCACACGGCGTGTTTTACCCAAGATCCTCCCTACCCCGTGTCGCCGCCCACACGGTTTGTGACACGGGAAGAGACTACATGGAGTGTACTCAGAGTATACGGCGTGTACTCAAAAAGTTTTCTTTTTATTCCCGAACAAAAGTCCATACACGGCGTGTTCAAGGTACTACACGGCGTGTATACTAGGTTTCCGGACAGTATGCCTCATAAACTTCCCTGGAACCCAGAAAATACTAAAGACCAACACCTAAGTGTAAAATTATGATCTGTGAGGTCCCATACTCCCTATGAATCAAATTTTGACATCTTATATGTGTTAGAACAAATAGACAGTCAATGATCCACAAAATTCCGGTCGATGGGGGCCCATACTCCCCAAAAACCAAAGTTTGGCATCCATTCTATAAATAGGATCACACAAGAAAATACCCTATCAAAAAGCAGGTATTTATCAATAAGCTATCACAACAGCATGCTTTATTAGCACAACAACTATCACAACAACATGAGAAATTTTAATACACCTACATGGCATGGAACTATGCATGGCATGTGATTTCTAGCATGTGCCTATATGATGCGTGAGATGGCATACCATCATCTCATCGGGTTTCAACTAAATAGACCCCATAGATAAATTATAAATAGCACAATCTCAGGTGAGTCATCCAATGGTGAAAAAAATCAACTGTAAATTGCAAAATAAATAAAATTGAAATCACGAGGTAAATTGGCTTTTCCCTGTACGCGGGTTAGCTACACCCGGGCATAGCTTATTACCAACTACCATTTTTCCAATCCTTGACTATGGCTTCAAATAGTAAGTCAAAGAAAAGAAACCTTCCTCTAATACCACTTTGTAACATCCCAGGTCTGGGTGCCACTCAACGGGTGCCCCAAGCTCAGTTCGCCACGTGACCTCAAGTGCATTTCCCCAAACGCCAGAGGCAGCCGACTAGCAGCGAGGGCCCAGGTCTGATAGTGGGGAAACTATGCCCTCATTTTTTAAAGTGTAGCGCAGAGGAAAGAATATAAAACATACAACAAACAGCGGAAGCATTAAACCATACACAACTGAAATAAACAACAGTAGTGGATATAACCAACAGTATATAGAAAATGATTCTACTTGTCTAAAGTTCTAAGAAAACAGCCAGAACATGTTATACATCAATACAGTACAGCAAAAAGAAGAGTAAATCAAAACAAAGAAAAAGTAGCTGGCAGCGGCATCACGAGCCTAGGCTCAGTCCCATGCCCTCCTACTCCTCAGAAACAGTCAAGTACCTGTATAGAGACTCTTTCCCCTATCCACACATGCAGAAACGTAATCTATTTGGGCCTAAAAGCATGACCCAAACAGGGTGTGAGAAATATATCTCAGTAGGTACACACCGAAGGCCCGTGCCCAACTGCATGTAAGCATGCAACAACAGAGTGCAGTAGTAAAATGAAATAAGGTAAGCAGTACTCAAAAGTAACTAACTACCAGTTATATTGTCATTTTATTATCCATTTAATCCATTTAATTTAAAATATCACCACAGTGAATATTCTAAGTAACCAGCTAATGTCCTCAGACACATAAACCCCTACCCTCAGGTAAAGAGTATCCAAGACAAGAATCTGCCCTTAGGCATAATAGAGTTTCCCCTCAGGCATAGGTACTATCACCCACAGGTACAGAATCAGCTGCCCACAGGCACAGAAGAAGTTGCTCTCAGGCCGAAATAACTACTGTCCACAGGATAAATAGTGCAGTGCCCACAGGCTAATCACAACAACGCCCTCAGGCTAAATAGGTATCTGGGCCACACCCAACATGTAAACAAGTAGTAAATAAGCAATTCCTCTCAATGAAATTATACAATTACTACTTTAAAGGCATACCCTCGGGTATCCTGGCCAAACGGCTAAACAGTGGAACACACCCCTGGGGTGGTTCCGGATCCAAGAAACGATCCCAACCAGCATTTTAATATCACATTTAAATTACCTAATCAATTATAGGTATTTAATATAGCAACGGCCTCAGCCATACGACACCCCAACATGGGTTCATGGAACAAAACTGCACAAACCACATGACAGTTGGAAAAATTAACACAAAACCACCTACCTTATACGTCAACGAGTGGTATACACGAACGCCGATCCAAGAAACGCCCAAAAACGATGTAGATCTGATGAAGAAGATAAACCACTTAACCTCAAATAACTCTTGTTAAGAGAATAATTGGTCAGCAACATGCTAGGAGAAGAGAGGTCTTACCCACGTGGTTCCAACGAGATCGACAGAAGTGAGATCGGATTCCCAATGCTCGATCGGCAGATCTCCCAAAGTTCGGTCGTCCTCCCGAGCTCCTTCCTCCGGTTCTAAGACAATCCTATAACCAGGGTTGGCTACTGCCTATTTTAAGCAAAAAAAAAGTACACGACGTGTACTTCCAAGTACACGGCGTGTACTTCCTTCATTTAATTGTTCCTCTGGTGGCACCGCCACACTGTTCATCCATCGACATGAGTACACGACATGTACTCCCGACTACACAACGTGTACTGCCACCCAGCTGGCGAATGCTCCACCGCCTTACTATTTTGGCATGCCAACTGACTACACGGCATGTAAAGGACCACTACACGGTGTGTAGTCAGTTCCTACACCCTTCTTCACTGACATAGCTACACGCCCTGTGTACCCATCCCACACGGCCAAAATTACACGGTGTGTGGAAAATTACACGGATTGTAGTTCCAAAATTTAGGATTTTTCCCCATTTTCCATATTTTCTCAAAAACACATAAGGAAAAGGAAAAAGAAGAAGCCCGTACCTCAAAACTAAGAACCGGGTTCTTACAATAGAGAAATATGAGAATTATTTGGAATAGTGATGAGATAGTAAGGGGAATAAAAATTCATTTTGATTCATAATTTAAAAAGTTCATTAAGGATGTTGAAGTTGAAACTCCAAAAGATATAGTTGGATTAATCCAAGGAATACTAAAACAATTTGTACAGATAGATTTAGGAAAAGAAAAGAAATCCAAGCCTGGAACTGTTATAAATTTGAAGAAGAAAGGTGTTTATATTACAAAAATAGCGGCCATATGGAGAAACGAACAAGATGAAAGGAATAAAGGAGACATGTAGTTCAGTATAAATCCTACTAAATCTCTTACTGAAACGATTTGGGCTGATGAAACTCTAAAATAAATTTAGAAGAAAAATAAACCGATGAAGAGAAAGGTTGATACCGTTGACATTGATAAGTTTATGAATGGAGTAGAAAGGGAAAGTTTTGGTATAAGTTTCAAGGAATCTATTCAAAAAAAATATTCCCACCCTCTAATCAAAATAATGAAAAAAAGAAAAAAACTTGAAGAAGAATCAACACCACCAGAAGTCTTTAAAGAACAAGTTTCAGGAGAAGATATTATGATGCATCATATAGATGAATATATTGTTGAAGAAGAAGAAGAGAGTGAAGAGAGAGGTGAAGAAAATAAAAAATAAGAAAATGAGGAAGGTGAAAAAGAAGCTAGTTTGGATCAAAAGTTGGAATCTGATATAATCCCAGTTAGATCCTCTCAAGAAAATTCAAGAAAATTTCCATCCCTAGGAGTTCAATATTCAATGAAAGTTGGGCAGTGATCTCAATCTCAAAAAGTTATTGAAATTTAAGACAACCAGGAAGGTACAGAAACTGATAAGGATTAGATTTAAAGATTATATGGGGATAATGTAGGAAGTCATAGTGCATATCTTATTGATTATGAGGAAGACATTGATTCAACCAGACCATCTCTTTGAAAAGAGATCAATATGTTGTTCAAGCTATTAGGGAAATTGAAAAGGGAATCCTGTAATTACCAAGAATCGAAGTTAATGTTTATTTTTTTGTATAAAATCAAAACAGGAGATCAAATTCCATAAAGCATAAAAGAAAAAGAGTGATAAAACATGAGTCTAATTTCAAGATGTTAGAATAAGGCACCAAAGAGAATAGGAAGGATTGAAATAATGTTGTAAAATAGTCTCAAAAGTATAATGAAAGTGTTAAAATTCATACAGACAAAATTAATGATCTTAGAGGACTTATAAAAAAACTCTCAGATGCATTCTACAAGTTACAAGGAAATACTTCTTAGAAATTGAAAATAGTCATAGGATGAGAAGAAATCCAATCCAAATATTTCAAAGTGATTGAAATGCGGTTGGATGTTGTTCAATCAAATATATTGATTTACAAGGATGAGATTGTTGATTTTAAAAATAATTTTTTTTATGAATGATAGGATTCAATCATAATAAAAGACAAAAAACACATTAATAAAAGATTCATGCTCAAGAAGTTCGTATTTGTACTCTATAATAGAAGCTGAAATCCAAAGAAGAACTGATTCGTACCCAGGAAAAATTGTTTGAAGATCAAGAATAAAAATTATTGTCTCAATAAGAGTCTCTTGATAATCTCTTGGATGACAAGAAATATTTCAATAAAATGAATATGGTTATTTTGGATCTCATGAAGATATATAAGGATAAATAAAATGAAAAGAAATGAACTATTTGAACTCTTGTTGTATTGTTTAAAAAAAACATCAATGAATGTTTGTGTTATCTATATACATTTTATTTAATTTTTTCCATTTTTGGACGAATATTCTTTCAATATTATTAGATGATCAAATACTTTATTTCTACACATATTTTTTCCCTCTAACCCTTTTCATGTATTAGAATATCTTCCCAATTCCTTTTTGTAAATCCCAAAGGATTAGAATGTGTCATAAAGGGGAGAACGTTTTATAAGGAGATAATGTAACGAACAGGGAAAATTCTAAAAAGGATAACACTTTTAGTAAGGGGGAGAATTTTTCATATAATACGATCCTTGGGGATTTTATTGACCTGAGGGGGAGGTTATTCGTATTCAATCGTTGTATAGAAGAGCTTTAAAACTAAAAGGGAGATAAGTATAAGTGTTCAATTCTAAATAAAAAATATATTTACTTTTGTAAATCTCTATTCATTTCAACATTTGGTTTTTGCTTTCAAAAAGGGGGATATTGTTGAATAAAAAGTTTTCTTTTGACTTTTCTATTCCTTTTTGTTTTAGAAATCCCAAAATCTATTTTCAAATGAATTCATATTTTGTTTTATCATGTTTACTTTAAGGATATATATTTTACATTTTACCATTATGATTTTCATTATGGATATGATTATTATTGTACCCATGATTATCATACCCATGATTATCATACCCATGATTATCATACCTATGATTATCATCATGACCCCAGATACGATTTACATTGTATTCGTTGATTGTGATTTTCATCAAACTCACCGATTATGTTTTTTATCATACAGACCATTCAGTATCATACTGAAAAGTTAAATCATACTCATTTTCTTAACTAAAATCGTCATAATCATTTACTATTCACATTTATATTTTATTTGAAGAGCTAAATTCTTTTCAGTCCCTATTTATCATATCTAGAAAAAAGTATTGTATTGAAAGTAAAACCATTTAATCAAAATGATGTAGTGTATTCTGTTTTGATATACATTGTAAAATTATGTCATTGTTTTAGTTACAATATGAACGTTGGAGTGATAGGTGTCCAAGTCCCTTCAAATTTTTAAGAGAAAATACGACTGTTAGAGAAAAATATTACTATTAGAGACAACTCATATAAATATCAGGTCATTTAGATAAGCTCACATCATTTTGTAAGAACTAATACTTTATGAGAGATCTTCCAAAAAAATTCTTTGTGTGAAATCCTTGATGTGATCAAGTTGTGAACAGCTTGTTCGAAATACTTGTAATCTTCAATAGCTTTGTTTTTTTTTGTGTGACATCTATTGTTGGTTATTAAGATTGAGGGATTCTAGGAATAAGAATATAGACATACTGATAATTTTTGGATTGAGGGATTTCGAGGTTAGGATGATAGATGTGCCAATTACCGTTTTAATCAAGGGCTTATAGGGATAGCAAGATAGAATCTGATCATCATATCGAGGGCTTACCCTGGTGTGGGTAAGATATGCTTTCTTGAAAGTATAAATTAAGGGACCTTTATCCATGGTTATTATATACCCTTCTCTTTGGGTTAAAATAATTGCGTTATTTTAAATTTCCAATTCATTGTAATAGAAAGTGAATTATTTTATATATTTATTTTTCTATTTCTTACATTTCTTATCGTAACAAATATGATTATGATACTTTTTAAATATACTCTGATTACGATCTTAGTAATTACGATTTTAGTGATTACGGTATTTTTAATTACATAATATGATTCATTACGCTTTATGATTGAATCGTTGTATTTTTTTACTCTGATCATCATAACCATTGTGATTAGGATATTTTAAACGCTTGCTCTATTTCAATTGTGAAAACAATTAATTTCAATTATTACATGTAGATTAAATTATCACAATAAACCATATTACGATACTCTTATAATCAGAACCAGGGCCATATCTGATTAATGTTTTAATACATTAAGAGGTATTGGTAATTTAATTAGTTTAAATTCTTTAAAACTAAATACCTTTAGGGATAAAAATGAAATTTTTTTAAACCTATAATCCACCCCCAACCTTTTATTGTTCCATATTTATATACATTACGATCCAACAACCACCACCTCATATCCCCAAAAGCACATCCAAAAAACCACCACATCATCACCCAAAAATCATGTCCAAACAACTACCACCTATCTACCACAAAAACATCTCCAAAAAACCATCACCTCACTACCCCAAAAGCACGACAACACAACCACAATATCACCACCACAAAAACATGGACACATCTCACCCATAATCTCCATATCTCATTTAAATCAGACATATCTATCTCACAATCATGGCCAAACATCACAACACATCAAATACCATTTTATAGAGTTAATAAAGGGGGTTTTATCACATTTCACACTATTTTAGGGGTGTTATCACACAATCTATAAATCCAGGGGAAACCATTTTATTTGAAAAATATAAGTGGTTATCCAATTTCCATTTTGGGGTGATATCACAATAATCAAAATAATCATAATTGTCATAAAACATATCAATCAACACAACTAAAACCCATAGTGATCGTAATTTTCAATAAGGAATCAATCCCATTCAATCGTTCATATCACAATAATATCAAAAATCTATAAAAGCATATAAATAATTCCCATTTTCTCCCTTAAATTTGAATTAACCAATTATTTATCATTGATTAATCCAGAAAAACATCTCCCATAGATAAACAAGAGAAAACCCCTCCTACATGATAAAAAATAAAGATAAATGAGGGATTCCCTACTTTAAATAAGTTTTTCCAACACACTACACATTGTAGGGTGAAGAAGAAATTACCTCAAACCAAAACCGCACCACGAGATCACAGATCAACCTAAACTACATCAAATTTTTGTCAAAATGAATCCCAACTCATAGCCCAAACCAAAACCACACCACTATAACGGATCCTCAGGGGAATAATGAAGGAAAATAGACAAAAGGAAGATAAGGTGTAAGATCCTGGTTTTTGAAAAAGTATTTTTTTTTGTGTTTTCGTTGAATCCCTTGTTTCGGGCTTCAAGGGATGTTTCATGAAGGTATGAGAGGCCTTGGGGGTGTTCTGGGGGCTTGGGGCACGGAAGAAAGGAAATCTGGGAAAAACAAGCTAGGGCACACGGCCTATGCATGGCTAGGGAAAACCGTGCGGCCTGCCCAAAAAAACCGTCTGACCCCTCCTCCTCCGGACAGTAGCATGCACACGGTTTGACAAACCGTGCAGCCTTTTAAATTTTGGAAAAATTACAAAATTTTCCATCGGAGCTTTTAAACCCCAACTCGGGATTTCCTCCATCCCTCCCCTCTCAACCCTAGGGACAAACTTGGCTGACCCAAGCTTCCCAAGGGTGGTTCTCCTTTGATTCCTGGCCATTTAGAGCTCCATTGGTTGCGGATCGAAGCTCCGGGTAAGGCTAATCCCATCCTTGCTTCTCCTTTTGGTTTAGGGTTTGTACCTTCTCTCCCTCTTGTTTCGAATCTCTAAAACCCTATATTTTGGGTGAGTTTTGGGTTGAAGCTCCAAAGGTTGGTCGTATAAAGGTATAAGGACTCGATTAAGTGTACGTTCAACCACGGTTTTGAGGTAGGTGGTCTACAAGTTATATCCCATGGTTAATTGGGTATTTGTGTATGTTTATTTGTGTTCTCGTTTTCCCTTGGTTATGTTTTGGATAACCTTGGAATGTTTATTGATAATGGAGTTTAAATTGGAAAATGGGAACCCTCACAATCCCTGTGGGATTCGTTGAGAATGACTTGACTTAATTGGGGCCATCCATGAGATGTGTCGGCTTTTCCGGGCTTAGGGATTGATGTTAAACAAGTGGCCTTGTTGTAATAAATTGTAGAGTCTTTGATAAACATGTTGGAATGATTGGTTGAACTTGGAATAGAAGTTAGGTGATGCACCTAGACTTGGCAATAACCTAAGGGTTATTTGGAATGGGATGAATTGTTGATTCCTAGAAATGATGAATGAGTTAAATGGGTTAATGTGTAAACTGATTAAAGACCATAACGGGATAGGTTATGGGTTTAGTTTTGAATTCTTAGTGAGATAGCCATAACACATGGGATTTGGGTGAATGGTTAAATGATGTGAAATGGTAATGTGTTAATGGGTTAAGTCATGATGTGGATTCCCATGTGGGTTGTTGTGAATAGTGTTTGCCGATGGGAAATGGTTTGGATGGCTGATGGTTTCTTATATATATATAATCCTGTGCACATGGCTTGGTAGTGTGGGGTATGACTTGAGGATATACACCCATGGGTCGAGTGAAGACTGATGCTCTGAACTCCACCCTAAATGCATGGGTTAGAAATGAGGACTGATGCTCTATTCTCCTAACAGTTGCATCCACCCAGACTGAGGCTTCGAGGTGAGGATATGGTTTCTATGAGGGGGTTAGTCCTAGTGAGATAGGATAACGGTATGGTTACCCTCTTTCATGTGAATGTTTTCCTTAGACTCATGTAATATAATGTATTTGATTAACCCATGGAAATGTGATGAACTGGTAAGTGATGATAATTGGTTTGAAATGAATGGTAATGGAAGTGGCAATGGATTTGGCTCTGAACTGGTTAATGGCACCTTAAATAATTATTTGGAAATTATCATTCATATTAATTTTGCATGCACTACCTATTTATACTAGATATGTTGTAGACACCGTTGGTGGTGGCCTACTGAGTTGTACTCAAACCCTGCTCGGGCCGTCGTTGGGTACCCGAGAAGACTTCATGTTTGTAGGTCAGGAGAAGGGCAAGGGTCCTTGCTAGGTAGATGAGTGGACATGGGTAGCACTTGGTGGAGGATCTGGACTTAGATTAGGGACCATTTTAAGGATTTTGGTCATTGTCCTTATTTTGGGCTTTTGTTCACTTCTGCACTTGTAGTATGACATGGAATATTTATTGTTGGAAATGGTTATACATGTTCCTTGTTCATTGGTTATTGTTTCTGCTATTTGGTTTATTTATGTTGTGGCTTACTCTGATAAAAAGGGGGTATAGTCTACCCACTTGACTCTATAGACCCCGACTGCTAGTCGGTAGCCTTTGGCGTATGGGGAGGGGCGCTTAAAGTCATGAAACCACCCGGCTCAAAGAACTGGTTTAGTGGCTTCCGGTTCGGGGATGTTACATAAGGATTTACCACTGATCTCCATCAAGAAACCATGGGAACCAACAGATATAACCAATAGAAAGGGGTTATAAGATACTCCCAAGGCACTTAAGGCTCGTCCAAAATGAGAGAGACAGAGGCCATTGCGAATTGAAAAGAATAATCAAAGAAAAGAACTTAAAACCCAAAATCCCATAGGTTTCCTTTCATATAAACCTTACACAATGTGTATTTCCTTGTTTTCCCAAAAATTCCCAATTTCACCAAAAAAAAATAATCACCATGACTTTTATGTAATTCATATCATGTATTTCACTTATTTGATGTGAATATGTCTCACCATTTCCCCCTATTCTGATTTACAAGACATGAAAACACAATTTATACAATATATGAAACACTAGTTCACATTATTTAAACATTCCATGATGTGAATTCCCTACAGCATCTCCGTTGAACCTCTAGCCTCTATCAAAAACTCCCAGAAGCTCCCCCAAACACTGAAAATAATCAAAACTAGAAAATTAATATGATGGGAAGTCATGGAACATTACATTAGATACCTCTCAAATGATTCTCTCCCTCAATAATCCAAAACAAATACCATAATGAAGGGGGTATGAATAATAACCTCGTGAGATGCCTCTCAAGGATCTCATCATACATCAAATTCTATTATCATCCATAGGTTCCAAACCAAATATCTACAAAATATATTACATAAAATCATCACAACACATCTATAAAACGCCCCCACACCACCCCACCCCCCACACACACACACACAAAGTCAACCACACTACCAAAAAACTATCTCAAACTCGATGCTACCAAAACAAAACTACCACAACCAACAAACCACAAAACCCTGAACATATGAATCATGGAATTAAAAACTCCATGTCAAAAAACTATCTATTTTGGGCGGCACTAACTCACTTACACTTATTTAATCACTTCTTAGTATAATACATCTCAATTATGATTCAGGTACTCTTCTTTTCATATGTCATAACTTTATCACATTTCATACATCAAGGAAAACAATACATCTCATAAAACATAAAAATATAAACATCACATAAAAAAGAAAAATATATCAATGAAAAACTCAAAACAAATCTAAGTACTAGGAACACATATGTGTCTCTCACTTCCAAGTACTCTCCTTTAGGCCACCATGCCTCCACAAAACACAAAAAAAAAAATTTCTATCCACACAGTGCCTTCTCTTGGATATCTTGGATCTCTAGCAGCCACTCCACAAATATCACCTCATCCTCGACATACAATTATCCCCTATCCATGACATGGGATTTGTTGTGATGATACCAATGAATATGAGAGATTCGGAAGACAACATTGATCCCCTCTAACTGTGGTGGAAATGCAAATCGATACGCCACCTTTCCAACTAACCCCAACACTTCAAAGGGCCCAACGTACCTAGGATAAATCGTACTCCCTCTACCAAACCTCCGATACTCACATCAAGTTGAAACCAAAAGAACACATGTACCCCTAACCTCTTACTCCAAGGGCCTTCTATTTTGATAAAAATAAGACATATATTGTTTCTGTGCTGCTTTCATCATTTCTCAAAGAAACTAAACCATATCTGTCGTTCACTACACCACATTTGGTCTAAGAATTTATGCCTCCCTAACCTCCATCTAGTAGAATAGAGAATTAAATGGTATCCCATAAAATGCTATAAATGGGGCCATTGTAATGGATGAGTGATAGATATTTTTGTATGAAAACTCGTCCAAAGGAATGTATCATACCCAAGATCCACTGAAGTCTAAGATGCATTCCCATAATAGATACTCTTGTATCTGGATGGTCCAAACCATCAACTAATCCATCATAGGGTATAATTTAGTTCTAGGGTGTAACTGAGTTCCAAAATCATGTTTTAATCCCCTCTATACTCATGAGGTAAAACTTTAATCCCATTCTAATAAAATCTGTAATGACCCAATATTTTTCAATGGAAATTCCTTTCTTATAAATATGTCACAATCACATGAAATCACAACATAATTAACTACTACGTGCTATGTGACCATTAAAACATATGTTTTTCACTTCTCTGATGTGAAAAATCTGATATACAAGGTTGCGATCAGTAAGTTATTTGGAGTCCAATAAGAAAAAACTTAATTTTTGGTGAATAGTAACCTAGCCTTATGAATAGTAACATACCCTTATGAATAGTGATATACCATAATTAATAGTAACCTTACCTATGATATTATATAAATAATATTCAAGTAAAAGTATGATATACCTATGCTTTGGAATTAGTAAATAAATGTTATAAAACTGTTGTTTTTAGAATAAATTGTGATTTTAATTAAATATTAAATTAATCGTATTTAGAAAATTATTTTTGAAAAATCAACTTCATTTTTGGATTCTACACATCAAAAATGGTTGGGGTTAATTTTTGGGATTTTTCTGAAATACTTTAATTTTTTTTGAATAGTGAAATACCATAATTTACAAAATAAGCTAAATAAGCTAATTATAGAGTCATGCATGATGTTATGATGATGTAAGACCAATTGTTTCGGGATCACATGATTAAATTACTATTCTTGGTCAAGGAAGACTCACTATTCCTTTTCTTGTCAAGAAATAATAAATTAATGAATTTTATATTGAGAAATACCTTCTCTCCTCCACTATAAAACCCCCTCTCACTCCCTCTTCTCTTCACTCCTCTAAAGCCTTGTTCCTTCTCCAAATTCAGTATAAATATCCTCCCAACCTACTATACAACATCCAAAAGGCCTTGGTCTCATAAAAAGACCAAAACCTCTCCCTTAAAGAGGCTCTCAAGTAAGTTTGGTACAAGAGGTAAATTCCTCTTTTCAATTCTTTGTCTTTCATTTCAAGTTCATTTGTTTTCTTTTTCTATTACCTCTCCTTATCCAAATGTTTTGATGAATCCAGTACCTTAAATGTACTGTAATTTTTTCATGATAGTTGAATAAGGTATCATCATCTCTCCCTTTTACCTTCTTTTATACTAGTAGCAAGAACACCATCCGAGATGTGTCAATTTACCCCATTCAAGGACGATGGGCTTTTGATTTCTATTATCATTATCAATTATGGTCATGAAACCATTATTGTTATGGATGAACCAGATTATTATATATTTAATATACCTTATTTGATGTTTTGTGATCCCTTTGTACAAATGGTATTAAGTTATAATGAAAAATGAGTTTGTTGTAATCAAAACCCACAATTTAACCGAAACAGTTTTCATTAAAGATCTATATAATAATTCATTCTCATTCCATGTAAAAAAGTGAAATAAATGACCACTAACACCTATGGATGATCATAAATAATATGAAAATTCAATTTTGGAGATTTAAATCTATTCCACGAGAACTCCATTACTTAAGAACAAGTGAACCGATTATGAAAATAAAGAAAACGAACACTCTGAAACGACGAAATTCTATATAATAACTTATCAATAAGGGAATAAATGAACTAAACAGAATTATGATAAACTAAATACATGTATAATAGTTTCTGAAGTAGAGTATTAATAATTATAATTTCATATTCCAGGATATGAATTTCAAGAGCGGAACACGCTTGGAGTTAAGGTAAGGGTTTTCCAACCAAACTTCTATTTCCATTCGGGTTATTTTCATTGTCTAATTACCTCAATGAAATTATTATGTATTATTATATACTCATAATAAATTTTTTATAACAGTTATATATTTTTACACCAACCATATTACTTATTTATTTTTGGATAGTTACATGTTCTAAAAGGAGCTTTCAAAATTGTTTCCAAAATACAAGCCTGATTCAAGGGAATGTCTCAATTTCTTACCTATTTTCAAGGAAAATATCTAATCTATTTTTGGAAACCATTATATTTATAAAATCACACATTTTATTATGAAAATAATATCTTACTGAAATTATGGTTTTAAACAAATATTTTTTCAAAATAACTCTTCTTTTCAAAGTAAAAGAGTATTTATTTCAAGAATTACTCGAAGATTTTATAAGAGTATCTTCCTCTATTTCAAAACTCTTACTAATTATTATGTATTATTGATATTAATACTTCATGCTATTATATAAAATATTTAATTTAATGGTTCGTGATTATTTTGTCTGTGGATGTTCTATCTTTAAACCATTCACCAATTTACTCTGAATGGTTAGTGTTTATGCTTAATGTTGAGGGAAAGTTATTTACATTTTAGATATTGGGTTCAATATGAATGTATATGTTGTTTATGTTTATCCCCATTAATATTAGGAATGCATTGGACATACTAAGTGTCAGGTGGGTCCCGCTATAGCCACTTGGTACATCGGTAGGTCTAATGAGACAAACTACAGTCATAGCACAAGGCCTTGACAAAATGATTATTTATGGTCTTGGCACGAGGCCACGACGGTATGGTTATGTTGTCCCGCATTATGAATTCCCTCATTATGAAAATAGTATTTCTGGTTCATGTGGTTATTCGACTAGTATAATACCCATGATTATGTTATATTATGGCAATATTTAATCATCTCATATTTCTACCATATTATGTTCGAGTTTATTTTTAAAGGCATGTGTTTTCAATTATTAATCATGTCTAATGTTTATGTTATCTTCCACTATATTTCTTACCATTACTGAGCATTTGATCTCACCCCTTTATTATGTTTCATTTTCTCAGGACATGAATAATTTTACTATGAATGACAAGCTAAAATAACCTAGGAGTTATGGATGTTGTCTAAGGAGTTTCTATGTTGTTTTTTCTTTTTAAGTTGTAATGTTTAAGATATGTATGAATATTTTTTCCAATAGTACTAAACTACTCGGTCCTTAGGGATACTTATTCCTTATATGTATGCCAATAAGGCACCAGCTCCAGGAAACTGGGGTCATGTCCTTACAAAATGTACCTCCAAAATCCATTAAACTACACCACATCATCCACACATCTCTTAGCTAAATCGTCCATTATTCCTAACTCCTTGATCACAAAGAAGTAGGCTGATTTCTTCAACTAATTCGTGATCACCTAGATGAAATCACTTCTACCTCTGAGTCTCCCCACTATGTCTTCTCCATATGCTCTATTAGAGATGATTGCACTGTCATCTAAGACAAACATCCTCTTCCATCATCCACCCATGCATATAACTACAAGAATACCAACTATACATCATTGGTGGCATAGTTACTCTCATGGGGACATAACTACCTAAACCAATAAGATATCATCTCCCTCTTCTACATCAACATGTATCCCAATCCTAGATGTGAAGCATCAAAAAACACCTCAAACATCACACCCTCTTAAGGAAACTAAATCCCTGGATCACTGGACAACATCACCTTCACGTAATCAAATACTACCTATTACTGATTAGTCCACACAAAAACCTAGTCCTTTCCAATCAATAATGTCAATGGGGCTACAACTCAAGATAAATAGGGCATAAAAATATGAGAATGGCCTACAAGACCAAGAAAAATGTGACCTTCTACAATGTTATTGGGTGATACTTAATAAATAATTGCCTCAAACTTTGATGGGTCCACTACTGTAACTCTATGAGATTTTTTTTAAAAAATCAAACTAATATAATTTTTTTCATATTTTTCATTTCACACAACACTGGAAAAAAAAATTTATATTAATGTACTATGTTTTGATTGTGTTATAAAAAATATCAAGTTATGATGCACTATATGAAACATAAATTTCAACATGCTCTACACTAAACATTGAGGTTATCATACATTACACACAATATTGACTTTCCTTGATGTCTTTTGTAACATGCAAGACCGAGTGTTACAAAACTATAATATATTATTATTTAATATAATAAGATATAAAATAGACATTAAATTAGTGGTTATGAATAGTATTAATTAATTTATGAAAATTTTTTGTTTAAAAAAATATAATATGAATTCATAGGTTACCAATTGATTAGAAATGGATATGAGAACCTATTAAATATAAAGGGAAATACTATTATTTTTATGGTCACAAATCTATTTCACTCAAGTAAATTAAATTAATTATAATTAGTGAGTGATTTAAATGTAATATATATGTTATATATTCAATAAAATATTTTTTTTATTCATATAATATATTTTATAGACATAAGATAAGAATAAACCCAATTTTATGCTTAAAATCCAATATTTTTTAAAAGTTATTTTTACCACCTTTTAATGGAAAAAACATTTAAATCCAAATATTGTAACTTTTATAGATTTAATATGTAAAAATAAAATTATTATTTAAACTAAAAATGTAAAAATTAAGTAAGAATAAATTTTTGGTATTTTTCTGTAAGGTTTCATTACTTAATGAATAGTTAAAAATACTAAATTTTAAATCAAAACTGATTTTTTATATAATTAATTTATAATGTTAAAGTATATTTTAAATTGGTTTAAAAGTTTTATTATATATTATTTTTATAAATTAATCCAATTTAGGTTATTTGAACCAATTTCACATTGAAATTGGATATAAAAACTTAGAAAAAATTTGATCATTTTTTTTAAAACCCATAGTGTCGTCCTTTCAGTGGGATTAATTTTAAATTAATTTATATCACTTCTGTGAATAGAATTTAGAAAAATGGATTTAATATTTTTAATCAGTATGATTTATAATTTATAATAAGTTCAAATTAATTTTTTACGAAAATTATTAGTGAATTTAATTAAAATTAATTACACCCATTAAGGTAAAATCAAGTTTAACTGAGGACTAAACCTTAAATTTATGACCCAAAATGACTTATAAACTTTTTCAAGAGAAATTATATATCATATTTCAATACTTTACTCCTTTTGATCTAATTTTGGTCCATTATTGGATCCACATGACATGTGAAAAATGTGTATGGATTTACATTGTCAAAATATTACAAGTGTGTCACTCCTCCTCCACTATAAAAGGCCTCCTATTCTCCCACTTACTCACACCTCTCAAGTCCCTTGGATCACCCAATATATACTCAAATAAGCTAAAAAAATATCTAACTTTATCCTAGAAGACTCCCATTATATAGGAATCAATCCAAGTATTCTTTTTGGCACAAACCAAAATGAGTTACTCGATCAAGAGGTAATGTCTTCTCTCAAGCTCCTTTCTTTTATTTTCTTTCTTCACCCCATACACTCTCTTAATTCCATGATTTTATAACCAAAAAATTATCTTAAATATACTATGATGTTTTATGCTAATTATTATACCCAAACATACACACACCTCTATCTTATGGGTAACTAACATACTATTTATGTGTACGGCGAACTACCGCCACACAAAACGATGATTGTTCATTTTTCCTTACCACCTTTCATGGTGGAAATTATGATAGAAAATATGTTTATATATGATATATATTATATTTATTATGTATTTAATCTTATTTAATCCTTTTAAAACACATATATTTATACTTTCCATTTTGTGTAAATACGATAAATTTGTTTGAAAAAATGTGGACTACCGCCCCCTCAAAGCGATGTGATTCATTCACACAATACATGTAATGAATTAAGGATGGGTTTAGTGAACTTATATGATATATATTATATAATAATTCTACTATAATAATGGTATATATTCATATATATACACATATTTTATTTACCTTGTTTCTTTCAATATGAGAATAAAAAAGGAAACAACGTTCATGCGTACATACGACTTACCGTCTCCATGAACAATGTATTACATTTCATACTTTCATATTATATAGATTATTATAATAAAATTATACTATATATACAAGATATTTATATCATGATGTAAATTCTGTAAATAATTATATAATTATAAGGACCACAGATATTATAAATTAAGACACATGCGAAGAACAAAGTGAATATTATTTGAAATGAAACCTTAACATAGGATGGTAAAAAATCAGGTAATATAAGGTCGTAATCAAACCATATATGGTATTAAATATAATATTATTTTTATATAAAATATTTATAATAAAATTATATTTATTATATAGGTGTTTTTAATGAGTACTATGGGAGTCAAGACATAAGGTAAGGGAGTTTCATCTCACTTTATATTTTTGTGAGATACATGGTTTATTTACCACACATTCCTTTTGTGTGGTGTGTATACTACACATGGATGTATTCTATGATTACTATAAATAAAATAATGGTTATTTAAATATCCATTTTATGATATTTCTATCATGGGATTTATGTTTCAAAATTTTACAAATCGATAAATTAATTTTGTCTCGATTTCCCTTCTTTGATACACATGACATGTTATGCACCTATATTATTCCATGAGGTGTATATAATACCTTTGAAATGTTATATCATGAATCATATTATTTTCATAACATTTTTATCTTCATGTAATACCATCATATTACTTAGGGAGTATGGTTCAAATTTACCATGTGGCAAGAGTTTATTGAAATAATCTCATCGCATTTCAATATTGTTTATATTTATGCTTCCATTGATTAAATATTATGATCCATATCTTAATAAATCTGAATAATTTTCTTATCCACTAGTAATATATTATATATTCATGTATTGGTTCCATTTTTTCACTCTTTGTGCATAATATAATAAATAAAATGTTTCTAAGAAATTTTGACTTTACCCTCTCTTTAGTCAGAAATCTGTTTTCTTTAAAAACCATATTTTCTAAAAAGGGTTTCCAGGAATATTATAATAATATCCTATCATCATTAAAATACACTTTTACCCTTTTTATATTTTACCAATTTTTTCAAAGGAATCTTTTTTTCGGTTTCCAAATTAGGCATTTTTCTCACCTTTTTACTATGTAAAAGGAATGTTCATTTTACCATGTACGGATTTACCCACTATCAATTATTAAAAGATTTAGTTTAATGTTTAAAAGGTTAATTTTTATGATTTTTTTTAAATATATTTTCAATTAAATGGTTTTAAAAAGGTTTACAATCTTCTTTTATATTTTTTTAAGGAAAATTGTTTTAAAAATGTTTCCATGATATATTTATATGTTTTTAAATAAAAAATAATTTCAAATATTTCTTTATAATCTTTCAATATTGTTTTCAAGAAATTTTTTTAAAAAGTTTTTTATGTTTTAAAGATTATTTTTTAAATAATAAAGTATATTTTCCTCAAGAAATGTTTTAAAAAAATCTTTCCAAGTAATTTTCCATCTAAGATGACATATGTTGATGTTACTCATTCCCTTATAAGAAATTATAAATATTTTCAATTCATATTCCTTCTTTAATGGTTTATGTTTTAATGTAATGATGATTATGACACCTATTTCTCTTCCATGGGTTATATGATTTTGAGACCTACTTATTTTCATGGTGTATGCTTTTGATAAAATGATTATGAAACCTGTCTTTTTTCAAAGGTGAACATATGATTACATGTTTATTACACCCATTTCATTTCCTGGGTTATAATAAGATAGTTTATTATTTTGTGGCACATATATGTATGATTTTATTATGAGATGGGTGGGACCTATATCTTCCTCCAATGCATTGGGTAATGATAAATGTTTTATAATCTCAAAGGGTACATAGGAGGACATCCCAATCACAAAACAAGAGGGTACACGAGAGGACATCCCAAGACCGAAATAAGAGGGTGCATGAGAGGAAATCCCAAGACAGAGATAAGAGGGCACACAACAGGGAATCCCATGCCTGAAGCAGGTACACAGGTGATTAACCGAATCCTAACATATTACAAATGGCTTGGTAGGATTCCTTATAATAGGGTTTTTATATGATTATGTGTATGTTATGATTCCATGTTTTATTCCTATGTTTTGAATTCATGGATTATGTTATTTATTTCCTTATGATTCATGTCTTATGAACTGTCAATATTTATTCCTGAAACATGTTTATGATCTTTGATATGCAGGGTATGATCTTATATTTTCATGGGAAAGTTCTCATACCCTTATTCTCATGATTACAATAATGCATATACCTTGTTTACTCTTACTAATTATTTTACCTCACCCATTTTTATGTTTCCTTCCCCCATGTTATAAATATATTCATTATGTTTTATGTGTCTAATATGGGTGATAGTCAAGAAGAACCTAGTGGGAGATGATCTAGCTCATTTATGTATGAGTGTTTATGTTTCAATGTTTCCATAGGTACAAGACTAGTACGATCTTTGGGATCTATTTTTATAATGTTTTAAGTATTCAAAAAATGTTATGAAATGTTAATGTATGTCAATATTGGGTTGTTATAACTTACACACCCTACAGAGATGTCACATGCCCAAGGAAATTCACATCCCCTTTCTAATACATACACTTGGAAAACATTCCATGGAGATTGTGATGTTGAAGAACCTGCAAGAAAGCTCTAATATGATCAACATTATCCTCTTATGACTTCAAGTAGATCAATAGGTCACTGATGAAAATGATGAAGAATCGGTCCATAAATTCATAGAACATAGAGTTCATAACCCCCATTAACATGGATGATTCATTCTAAACACTGAATGGAATGACTATGAACTATATGTGACAAAACATTCATATAAAGGCAGTCTCTGGGATATCACCCTCCATCACCCTCAATTGGTGATATCTAGAATGCATATTGATCTTATAAAACCAACTCACCCCTCTTAATTAGTTGAATAGATTATATATCCTCAAAACGGCTAATGTTTCTTGACTATCACCTAAATCATCCTCTATAAGTCTATACATAACATCTTATTATCATCCACATTCTTGGAAACAACACTGAAGCACCCCATGGTGACACACCGGGATGGATGAAACATGTTTACATCTGATAATCTTTCTAAATATTCAACTCTCGGAACTCATAAGGTAATATATAATAAGGATCCTCTAAAATAGGATACGCTCTAGGATATAAATATATCTTAAAATCAACATCATATTAAGGGTGTGGTGTCAAAACCTCATCAGGAAAAGTATCATGAAACTCTATAAAACCCTGGGGACCTCCACTGTACTGGTCTCTCCTGATTCAACATAAAACTAAGCCAAAAATTAAATAAGGGGCTCTAGATTCCAACTTTCCACTTGAAAACCTCGCTTGCCAAAGAAAACCACACGCTGGACATCCAGATATGAGAAAAGTAATATTCTATAGAAGTAGTAAATAATATCCCACACAAAATAAAACTAGTCAATGTCGAGTATAACATCGCATAGTTTCATCATTATCAAGAAAGGACACCCATTGGACTTTTGTGGCTTCATCATCAGTCCACACCGCTAGCATACATCAATCATGATATTCTTTCTTATGACAAGATTAGTCCACACTTGGGTCATGGGAATACTCTCTAAATATAGTCCCATAGCACGAACTATAGTGGTTGAAACAAAGGAATACAAAACTAATTAATCAAATAGAGCACAAAATGGTATTAAACAAACCGATCATACATCTGATGATCTCTGGACCCTATGGAACTACCACCTCCACTGTATGAAACTGACCATTCCCAACTTCTCCACCTCTCTGATCATCACCACATCCATGACCATGCTATAATCAAGGTTTTAGAACACAACAAACATCCTGAGGTTAGCCCATGCCTTCTACATAACCCCTAGGTAGAGTTTAATCCTGCTACCCCTACTAATGAAATGGTCTCACTAGAAACAACAACTGCAATTGGTGATGAACCTATCCACCTATACAAAACGGATCCTCTAGGATCCCTATTGGAACCCCTCTCATGGAAATCCTCCTGATGAGTGAATACACTCATTCACCAACAACTTATTATTATCCTCTAAATATATCATCAATTTCATTGAAGTAATTACATACTAGATAGAATAATGAGGTCCCTCCTCAAGACATGTCACGTAGGACTCCACGTCTGGAAACAGATTTGGGTAAAAATGTAAAAGGTCTTTGAACTTGATTCCATACTCCCATACAACCATACTCACCTACTAAATAAAAATAATCTATTTTCTCTTTACTTCTCTCATAGTTGAAGCAAGGAACTCTTCCCATAACTCTTTCTAAAATTAGACCCATTAAACATCTTCCTTCTCTAGATCTCCCAGATACAGTGCCCACCACTGATGTGTAGGTCCTAACATCTGACTGACTTCCAAAGGGACCCAGTATCCAACTAGGTCCTGAATCAAACTAAAAGAAAACTTTATCTCTTCTATCCATCCCTCTATCTCTATATCTGAAACACTTCCCTTATATTTCTCCAAATCATATCACATAAAAGCACACAACTCCCTCGTCAAAGTCACATCCTTCTCTTTTGCATCAACCCTACGATGATAATATGGATCATCTTACTAATCCTCAACTTCTTGTGCCACACACTGCTAACATCTAGGAGCTATAGATGAAAGTAGGAAAAAATATTTCCAAAGCCTATTAGTATGTAATTTTATTTAGATTCATTTTAATTCAATTTATTGATTTTACCATTTCGAAAATAGCCCAACTTAAACAAGAACATATGTCATCATGATACATGTACCTATTCTAGGTATGTACTCTTTAAATAGGTCTATCTCACTTGGTCATTCAATAAGATCAGAGTTTATGTACTGTATCACTAGGGGTAAATCCCATGTCTTAGTCAATCTCACTGGGATATGTCACAAACAATAGTTAACTAGAATTGCTTCCAAACCATCCCATGAAATCCTCATTGTGTCTACCTCCAAACTCCATCCTATACCTCAACCATCACCTTGGATACAGCTCATTCATGACCCCCTCCCACCAAAGATACTGTAATGAGGGGAGATAGATAATGAACCCTGATTCCTACCTCCAGTTGGCCCAAGGTTGGTGACTAGCACCAAATGTATAAAAATATCATGATATGTGGGGGATTATCCTCTATAATAAAATAGGATCAGGAGATAAGATGAATAATCTACAAAAAACTCTATGATATAATATAAAACAAAATAAACCATCACAAAATTAATGTATGAATAAATATAATACAGATAAAAGTCTCAAAAATTAAAATATCAAAAAGTAATGTTAAAGTAGAAACACAATATATATCAAAATGGTTGAGCTAAAAATACCTATCAGGGTCCACATATTCCTCCTAAAAACCTTAAAATCAATTTATATACATAGAGTGAGCATTGAAGTATACACATTAAGAAATATAAAGTCTCTTACGCACATGTGGAAGAAGCATAGTAACTCACCCATGAGAAACAACAGAACCAAGAACACCTAAATAGGTCAACTATATATTATAATCCCACCAAGGAATGCACACCAAATAATACAAGTCAAGTATAATAACATAATAAGAAGAATATCGATAAAGGGTACCCCATAATACTTTTCCACTGATTTTACTTTCCCTCACCCCAATGTCATACATATTGGAACTCCCATATCTTCCAAATAATATATTCCATTACTCTATAAGTTGGTCAAATAACATCATTCTCATAGACACCTAGTCCACCACCCCACAAGTATGGTCACATCACATCTCATTCATAGACACCTAGTCCAACACATCACATTCATAACCAAGATAGTAGGGTATTGTTAACATAAAGGACATCAACCTCATAACCTTATTCTACCATAAACGACGCCCACTACATGTTTCCCCATAGCATGGTCATATCACATCTCACCTGAAAACACTTTGACCACTACCCCACAGCATGGTCATATCACATCTCACCCAAAACACCTAGGATTTCATTTAGTGCACAAATAAACCTCTGGACATCACATCTTGTACATATATACTCACTTAGAAGAGATAGTGGGAAGTAGTAGGTAACCATCCCTCCATCCTCGTCATTGGGATATTGGGAGAAACACCCGTGTGTGAATATACGGGTGTTGGCACATAGTGCCCGAAATGGGTGGGGTGTATATAGAAATCACAAGGAATAAACAAGGGTATACATATATCAACACAGAATCACATCCTATGGGTTCATAAAAAACACTAACCAATTCAAAACATCCCCACTTTAAATTCCACCTTTAATGAAAACAACACACAATCCACAATCTATATTTTATGTTTCCATCCAATCCCACTTTAATGTCCATGTCCCATGTTACACATAAATAGTGTCCCGAGATAGTCAGACACATGGCCTCAAGCATGCCTCCCAAATTCCAGTGTCTTCTGAATAGTATCAGGGGTCCAATAATGACACAGTGAGGAGACTATACCTACATAATCAGAGTATCACAGTGGTATAAGGATAGAAAATAAATCACTAAATAGTGGAATCAGTGTAAATAAGGGATAGGGAAGTTGAATATAAATATAAAAACTAAATAAAATGGATAATGCCAAATATACAATAATCCATTCATGTCCAAAAGAGGATACATCAAAAAATAGTAAACATACAGTATGAAATACAAATATAGAATATTATATGAAATAAGAATGTAATTAATGCTCTAAGGACCATCTCTATGAGCATCCTGAGTTATGGCTCAGTCCTATGTTCCTAACTCCAAGGTTCAAGCATTATATCATAAGAATAATCTAATAAATCTAAACCAGTAAACATGTGGTTTGTTCAGGTAACCCGGTGTATTGTAGGCCCAAACAATTGGTGATATATACTTAGTATGACACCACACATACTGTCTAAAGAATAATCTAGTTTGTTAATATAAAATAAATTAGTGTTTATGTAATTTAATAAGTATTAGATAAATAAATGAAATAAACTAGTCAGGATTTGTCACCTCAAGGACCTCGAGATGACTATACCTACTTATGACCAAGCTGAATGTCGCTAGATAGGTAACCAGATGTATACATATATATGGTATATATACATAGTGATTTTTATATCCATATATATATGGATACTACTACTAACCTGGACTTGAGGTGTAACTCAAGTGGTTGTAGTTAATAGTACAAATCTCACAAAGTGTTAAGGGATATCATGCCCATGCTACACAAGTATAATATAAGGTTTAATACTTTAAATATGGGACCTAAGTCCCATCATCTAATAATGGGATTTTGTTTGCCATGTATGACATCTAAAAATAAATTACCATTAAACATATGTAATATATAAACATGCATGATAGATTTCATACATCCTATGAACCCATCCATGGCGTCTCATAATAAGGGACCCAAGTATATCCCAAGGAGTCTTATGAAGTTGTTAATTTTTGAGCCTATCCTTAGAATTCCATAAAGAGAAACACAAATTATCACTTATCGCATCCAACTGCCCTGTGATCCCATCCATGGAATTCTATAAAAAGGAGACCGCAGTATTTCTCAAGGCATGTGGAAAAGTACAACCTATGATCCCATATAAGGAATTCCCAAATGGGAATCCATGTATCGCTAAAGGCGTCATATGAATCAAGAACCCAATAATCCCATCCCTAGTATACCATATAGAGAAAAAGGTATCACTCAAGGAATGGAAAAATATGGTATAACCCTCTGAACTAGTCCTAGGAAATCCACATAGGGTACTCAGTATCCATCATTCCATGGCCTAACAACACCACTCACCCAGCCTGTTCAAGGTACTCCACTAGGGAACCAAGTATTGATCAAGGGTGGTAACATATCAATCAACCTATGAGCCTATAAATGGAATTTATACAAGGAAATATAAGTATATCCCATGTATTTATATAACTCATTAATCATTTAAGATCAATATTAAGGAAATACATTTTAGTAAACATGCCATAACATATTTCAAGTTTACAAAAGAGGGTCATGAAAATTATAAATTTCAATTATAAAATAATAAATAATACCATGTTAGTAAACATGAATAATATAATTCATAAATGAGTAATAAAGTGTTCATGTTTAAGATAATACCATTTCAGAATTTAGATATACTTAAATAGGGACCTCGTCTAATTCATAAGTGATTTTAGAGGCCCTGGAGAGGACTATGAATTTTTTATGTGGTTTTTCACATCCAATCAGTTTATAATTTGAAAACTAATTGATATAGGCACCACGCAATCCTATATTTCATGATATGACTCTACATTAAAGGTTTAAGAAGTTTAATGAGTCAAGGTATCTGAGAAACACTCCTAAAAGTGGGTGGTGAAGATTGAGGTGGACAATCCCTAATGTTTCCCTTTGATGTACAACAACTACTTTAAATTATGTAATTAGGTTCTACATACTTCAATTCTAATTTAAGGGGAGTTTAATAAGAATATTGGATCATGACACAATAATTTACTTTATAAAAAAATGAAACTTTGAAGGAAAATCTATAGATAGTTAAGGGGATGTATAGGAAAAAAATAAAAGGAGAAATAGGAAAAAATATATCTTAGTGATACACAAACAATGAGACTGATGACAATTGATTCTGACACCGAATGGGGGATAACTCTTTATACCTAGAAGATGAGAGGAGGAGGATATCAAGAGGCTCCATAATATGTGTGTGGAGGAGAATAAAATTGCAAATAAACTTAAAAATAAATATGGAAAAAATAATAAAACAGTCCCTTTTAAAGAGGCACATGGTTTGGCTACACAATTGTCCAAACTATGTGGAAATCATGCATGGGCTACTGGATATGCATGGGGATCACACAGTTCATGTGCATGGTTTGAGAAACCATACAAAAATCATTCCATACTCCTATACCAAGGATCTATAAGAAACTGAAGATCCATTTGTTCTAGTGTGCATAGTGAGAATAAACCATCAAACACCCACATCCCATCTGGACTATCCACATGATTTATTTTGGATGGCCGCATTATCTTAAACAAACCATGTACCTCAACCATACTCTTCCAAATTTATTATTTAGTTTCAAACACCACCAAAAACTCAAAAAAACACCTAATACACCTATCAGGAATTAAACCAAGGCATAAAAACATTTAAGTATTGAAAAGATCTCATTTAATTTTTGTAGCTTGGTTTATAGAACGGTCCATCCTCTAAAATGGTAAAATTGAAATTCCTTGGGAAATTTCACCCAGTCCAAAATGTGGGACGTTACACCCTCCACACCTTAGAACTTATCACCCTTAATATTCCCTAGAGAACAATGAAAACAAAACATGACCATATCAGGTCTGTAAGTTTCATTTAAATGGTTGTGTTTCATTTCCAATCACCCAATGCGCCTACAAACATCACTTTAAGTGTACAGTAAATAAGCTGTTAAAAATCAAACCAACACTTGTATTCCAAATTGAAACAATGATAAAATGCTTGCCTAATCCCATAAAACTTCATAAATGATCACGAAATTTTATCTTTAATCATTTTTCTTATAGAGATCCCTGCCATAGTTTTTATCATTTTGAGGCCAATTTAAAGTCACGGTATCCCCACCATTAGAATTTTTTACTCCAAAATTCCTTTTATAATTCTAAGTACACTTATATAATGATTCTATACTTAATAAAATGGTCAACCTGTGGTCTTCCTTAATCATCCAGGTCAAGCTGGCTTTCCTTGAAAAGCCTCAGCTAACATTCATTGCACTCACCTCATCCCGATAACATGCATTGAACATTTCCTCACTAACCTCATTTAATGAAATAAGAGGAAAATGACGATCCACTTCTAATTGAATATTATCAAAATGGTAAAATTTGAAAACCTATATATCATAACTTAAAAAATGATTCCCTCTCATAAGGAACCTTGAGTTTACTTTGAAAATATCTAGCGAAGCCCATTACCGACTTCTTGTGACATCTATATCCAAAACATTCATTTATGTTATTGTATCACAAAAAAGACATAGGTATAAACACATCACATATGAGCATAAATAAAATATGGTTATCCATGTAATCATCAACTATATTCTAGGTAGTTCATCCAAGGTATTCTATAATCTATAATTTACAAGTAATATTTTAGTATAATGTCAAACTTCCACGTATCAAGAAAACTGATTGAAAACAAAGGGGCATCTACTTGGCAGTTAATTCAAAGGGAAAATGGTTATTTTCCATGAGTAAATACAAGGTGTTCTTATTTGGCCACCCAAGTATCAATCAGTAATAACTATTCCTATGAAGATAACCTCTCTTCAACAGTGTGAATATGATGGAGTTCATTCATTAGAACATAAGGGAATTATAATTCTTTATTTAGCTTGGTGTATAACCGACATTCACTCAGTATATCTTGGATGATATCAAGATATGGGGAAATATTGTCACTAAGACAAGAATACAAATATAGGATATAAATAATTACTAAGAGGATCTGAGACACTCTTTTCATATAACAATGAGTTCCT
This sequence comes from Viscum album, assembly GCA_963277665.1. Taxonomy (NCBI): domain Eukaryota; kingdom Viridiplantae; phylum Streptophyta; class Magnoliopsida; order Santalales; family Viscaceae; genus Viscum; species Viscum album. The sequence goes on along the minus strand of OY728136.1, from coordinate 625,477,267 downwards.
AGAACGGATCTGAACCAACCGTAACTAGCGTAAAAAAAGAAAAAAATAGTTGAACCATCTTTGTTTGACTTTTTTTTAAGAAACTAGGATACACCTACTAATGCATATTCCTAACTTAACTATGATTCCCTCACTACCAAGGCATCCTATGATTACTCAATAATAACCACCGAAGTCCATCCATGACCAATGGTGTTTTTCAAGTGTTCTTACATAGCCAGCTAGATCATCGACATACTACCTCACAAGCATCGAAACATTTTAATGATTACCAGCCTCAAGAGAATTTAAATAAAATATGACCATTTCTCAATATTACTTTCATATTTGTGCTCCCTTTTCTTGGAAGGATATTCTAAACCTGCACAATGTGATGACCCCCCCTAATAGTGTCCTTATCGTTGCATTATTGAGAACAAGAACTCGTCCCAAGGTACATGCTCCATTAACCATTGACCGTGGGTCTTGGATGTGGCCAAAACACTTCAATAATAATTTAACAAAAAAGATGAAAACCATTTTCTAGAATAAATGTTAGATTAGATTTATATTTAGAAATATTTGTGACACTCCTCTGGAGTTACGTCCATGCACTCCATAACATTAGGCATAAAAGTCAAACCAAACTGACTCATAGTGTCAAAACAGCTGATCCTTTTTACAACACTATCCCAAACATTAGTAAGATTCATGTTTCCCTTAATTACAAGGTCACTCTACCTTCGAGATGATGTATAATTCAATTTTAAATGACAAATAATAAAACGATTATCCCTAAACTCATTTGATTCATTGTACCATTTAGTAACTCGACCCGTACCATGTGTATCAATTCATACTACCCTGATATTTCACAAGAAAAATGCCACATCCTTGATTTTATCTATAGTCTTATCATCCATATGCATACTAGTATTTGATGGCCTATAATATTAACTATACCAAAGTAATAATATCCCATATGACTGTAAAACTGCCTGATAACTTACCATGTCATCATCTATTAAAGAGGAAGAATAAGAAGGGTTACACAACCTACTAAGCAGATGGTCATGCCTTAGGAATGGATAACCCGCTAAAACTGAGCATTATACAATTATCACACCTTTATCAAGTCCCAACTCATAAAATGAACACATATCATGAAAGGGGTTTCGTTTTAAAACTTTGATTTCTACTCAGGATATTTAGCAACTGAATGGAACCACACGCCTAAAATGGATCAAATTCATTTAAAAGGGCTTTAAAGCTGAGGTATATACCTACCTCGGGCTATCCCCCAAAAAAATATAAATCATTAACCCTATAGCTAGGTCATACTGAAGAGTTCACAAGGAAATACTACCCATCCTTTAGGTTAGAATAATCCAACAGGAAATGCTCCCATTCCCATCCAAGGAAAGGTCAGAGAAAAATTTAAACTACCCTTTCATGAGGGTTTAATTTAAAACACCACTTTAAAGTTTTATTTGAGCTAATTCATTTATTTAAATTTGATATTTAAAAATTTTAAAGGTAATTTTTTAAAACATAAATTAATAGTTATAAGGTAATTATACTTAGTAAATTTTCTTAGCTGATGCAATAAAGAGCACGTGAAGGTTTTATCAAACTTCCTTTCAAGGTTTATTTATTTAACTAATATCTAGTCATAATTAGGTATTTTTAGTTATAAAATAATTTTTTAAGCACCATTTATTTTTTCATAATCTTTCACAATTTTATTAGTAAAATAAAATATCAATTATGATCTATAGATGAAAAAATATTTGGTTAAAAATGGAATTTTTATTAAAAAAAAGCCTCATAATAGTAATGATAAAAATAAAATAAAAGGTATTTCGTGAATTAAGTATAGGACTGGTCAAGTAATCTTCCACTATAAATCTATATGTGAATAAATTTAGGAAGCTACAGACACAATAAATAACCATCCCTATATAGTATAAACATACCCCCATGAGGTTAAGTACTACGGCATAACAAAATAAAGGTGACCAAAAAGGGTCTCGTTTAACTTTTTTATGTTCATCTAAATGCAAACATGTTTTATTTAAAACTTTAATAATTTTAAAACACACTTAATGGGTTTATCTCATAATCACAAATCACCATGACTAACCTACTTGGGTTTAGTCAAGTCTATCTCATAAAAAACATTCCCAAAATGATCTACTTGATTCCAATTGTGAATTTAGGAATATATTCATACGGGTCTTCATGACAAAGTGGAATAGGTACAATCCTTTATAAGGGAACTATTTTATTTAAAATCAAAATTTAACAACTTATTTATTTATTTTACAATCTCTAGGTATATCAAACTCCTATATGATGGTTCAATAAAATTGGTTGATTTTTTCCCATTTTTAAAGAACCCATACACTACAGATTTCAAATTGGCTCCCATTTATTCAAAAATTGTATGCTTCGGCCCATGAAACCAATGGTCCATGGAAAACACATGTCATGACTAGTTAGTTAATGTGTCTCCATCAATCCATATGGGGAAAACCATTTTTATTAATGATGAAACATTAATAACCAATTGTATATAAAAATTATAAATAGGATTTCTACCATAAGAATTAAATATAGGGAAACATGGAAATTAATCATGGTATGCCACTACATAAACAAGGAACCAAAGAATCATGGTATATAATAAAATCATGATAAATAAATCCCAGAAAAATAACATAACACTCAAGGAACATATCATATTATACAAGAAATAATTCTAATGAAATACCTAAGTAGGTAAAAAAAAATCTATGTTACTAAAATACCTAACATTGTATATAACATGTATTGTAATAAACACACAAGGAACATTAGAAAATCTCAAATATCCTAGAAATAAAATCTACATGGCATGACATATGCATGGAATGTGAATCTTTGTGTTCCTATAATGATGCATGTAAAGCTACTTCCTTATCATACTAGGCTGAGGTTAAAATAATTTATATCTCATAAATCAGTAATTATCAAAGTACACCATTCTCTATAGGTGAAATAATAATCAATTGTTAACAATGAACATCACAAAAAACAATCCCATCCATGGCCACAAGGTCTTTTCCACATGTGTAGGTTGATCACTCCCAAACATAACTATTTAGAAAGCACTGACACATTCCTAGTTTCCTTTGTACCAGCCCAAAATATTAATAAAAGGAAAAAATCATCTCTAATACCGGTTTGTAATGTCCGGATCTGGGATCCACTTAAACAGTGTCTTGAGAATGTTAGTCACATGGCCTCAAGCTTGCATCCCCATATTCCATAGGTTGCTAACTAGTAGTGAAGTCCTAATGCTGCTACTGTTTGGAGACTATTCCATCATAATCAGAGTAGCACAGTGGTATAAGAGATAATAAATAAATCACTAAATAGAAGAATTAGTTTAAATAAAGGATAGAGTAGTGGAAGATAAATATAATTACTAAATAAAAATGGCCAATTCCAAATATACAACCATGCATGCATATCTGGAAGAGGATACATAAAAAACGGTAAACATAAAGTAGGAAATACATACAAAAAATAGTACATGAAATAATAATAGAATCAATGACCTAAGAGACATATCCATGATAAACTTGAAATTCATCTTAATCATGTGCTTCTAACTCCAAGGTACAAGCATGATAGGACAAGAATAATCCAATAAACCTGAACCTGAAAACATTAGGTCTTTTCGAGTACCCCAGTACAATGGAAACCTGGATAGGGTGTGAGATATGCATAGTAATCCATCACTAATGGTTTCTAAATCATAATCCAGTCCATGAATATAAAATAAAATAGTGTGCGGGTATAAATGAATAAGAAGAAGATAAATAAATGAAATAAACCAATCGATCTCAGCCTCCTCAAGGACCTATGTCCAACCATACCTACTTAGTCTTAAGCTATAATTTCTCTAAACTGGTAACCCTATGTATACATATGTATGGTCTATATAAATAGTGATTTATATAACCATATATGTGGATATAAATACAAACCTGGACCTGATTTGTAACTCAGGTGCCATGGTTAATAATACAGTTCTCACAAAATGTCAAGGGACATCATTCCCGTGTATCACAAGTATAAATTAAGGGTTTATACTTTAAATATGGGACATAATCCTCAGCATCTAATCAAGGGGTTCAGTACTCCTTGTTATACATCCAAAAAGAAAGTACCACTAAACATATATAATAGATAAACATGTATGATAGATTTGTACATCATATGATCCTGAACAAGGTGTCATGTAATGGGGATACAAGTATCACCCAAGGAGTCTCATTATGTTGTTAATTTATGATCTCATCCTAGGAGTTATATAAATTGGAAACCCAAGTATCGACCATAATTTCCAACTTACCTATGATCCCATCCATGGTGTTCCATAAAAAAGAGACCCAAGTATTTCTCAAGGTGTGTGGAGAAGTATAGCTTATGAGCCTATCCAAGGAATTACTACTCATAAATCCAATTATCACTCAAAGAATAATATGAATCAAGAAACCTATGATCATGTCCCTAGTATTAGACATAGGTAAATCGGAATCACTTCAAGCATGGGAAAATAAGGTATAACCCTTTGAGCCTATCCAAGGAAATCCATATAGGGAACTGAGTATTATTCATGGCATGGCATAAAAACACCACCCATTGATCTCATATAAGGTACTTCATTAGGGAACCATGTGTCACTCAAGGGTGTTAACATATAAATCATCCTATGAGCCCATCCATGGAATTACTTCATGGGGATCCATGTATCCCTTAAGGATTTATGTAACTCATTTATTATTTAATCTCACTATTAAGGAATGACATGTTTCGAAACATGGTATTACACATTTAAAGTGTACAAAAGTGGGCCATTCCCATTATTTGTTTAAATTATAAAATAATAATTAATTCCATTCTATTAAACATGCCATGACATAATTCATAAATGATTATTAAAGTGTCCATGTTTATAATCATCCATATCACTATTTAAATATACTTAAAGAGGCCCCTCTTCCAATTCATATGTGATTTAGGGGACTATTGAGAGGATCGTGACTTTTAAATATGGTTAATCATAAGAACTCAGTTTATAATTAGATTTCTAATTGATATGGTGACCATGTAATCCTACATTCCTTGATATTTCTCTATATTAAATATTTAACAAGAAAGATGAGTCAAGTAATGTGAGTGACATACCCAAAAAGGGGTCATTCGAGATGAGTTGTATAACCATTAATGGTTCAATTTGATGCGTAAGAACTATTTTAAATTAGGTTATTAAGTTATACATACATAAATTCATATTTAAGATATGGTGTACTTGAATATTGGTGCACAAAACAATGGAACACATTAAAATAAATGAAACTTTGAGGGTAAAGCTATAGACTACCTACCTCATATATACGATTCTTTACTCTTCCAATATCGAGCTTTGATTTGAGATAATTCATAAGAAATGGAATAAATGGATAAATTCCTTGAAAATAGGTTGAATTAGCCCACACGAAGATAGTGTAGGGGATGGCGAGGAAAAAAATTAAAGGAGAAATGAGAATGAAGAGTTTATCGATAAACAACCAAAGGGAATTATAGAAAGAAATTTTGACACCAGATGGAGGAGATCTCCCTATACCTTTAAGAGGAGAGTAGGAGGAGCTTAAGAAACCCCCTGCTCTGTACATGGAGGATAAGAAAAAGGAGAAAAAACATAAAAATTATTAGGGTAAAATCCAATAAACACCTTTTTAAACAGGCACACAGTTGGAAAAAAGAATGCACCAACCAGGCATGGTCTACTACCTATTCATGGGGTTTGTATGGTTCATGTACATTATTTGAGAACCTATATAAAAACAGTTCCACACTAATCTTCCAAGTATCTTCAAACAGCCGCATGTCCATGTGGCCTGGTGTGCATGGTTAGAAAAAAATCATGCAACACTCGAAACCCCTCTTGATTGGCTGTAAAGTTTCTTCTAGAGGGTTGCACGGTTTCAGACAAACCGTGCACCTCTTCCATCCTATTTCAGATTTATTTTTCATGTTCTTCCACTCCCAAAACTCTATGAAACACCCAAGAAACCTCTTGGGCCTTAAACCAAGTCTAAAAAACACATTTAATTATTACAAATATCAAATTAACATTCTGAAGCATGGTTTAGAGAACGACTCATCCACAAAATGGTAAAATGGAAATTCTTTTTGAAATTATACCCAATCCAAAAATGAGGAAAATTTAACCCACTATCTATACTGATTGTTTTATCATTAATCATCATCCACATTTAACCACACAACTCGTCATTTATTTTTTTTATTAGTCATTTCAACCCCATTAACCAAACCATACTCTATCCATTTAAACCATTTTTGAATAATTATTCCATTAATACTCGATCATCAATAGAAACATAAACACACATCACAAGTAGCTTATTTTTCCCATAATACCATCACCTCACCACACCAAATGCACATCCAAACAACCATCACCCCAAACGCTCCAAATTCAAATCCGAATTACCACCACCTCACCACCCAAGAAGCATGGAAAAAAACCACCACCTCACCAACCAAAAATCACGGCCAAAATCCACCACCTCTCTACTCTAAAATCATGGCCACATAACCAACACCTCATCACCCCAATATCATGGAAAAAAAACCACCACCTCGTCACTCCAAAATCATGGCTAAAGTGCCACAAAATTTCTGCCCTTAAATCATAGCCAAACAACCACCACCTCACCACTCCAAAATCACATCCAAACAGCCACAACCTCGCCAACCCAAAAGCATTTCCAAACAACCACCAAATCAACAGCCCAAAATTACATCCAAACAACCACCAAATCAATAGCCCAAAATTACATCCAAACAACCATAACCATACCGATCCAAAATCACATCCACACTACCGATCCAAAATCACATCCACACAGCCACCCCCTCATTTCCCCAAAAGCACAACCATATATCACTCATCAACCACACATCACATTGAAATCACACATAACCATCCCCTAAGAATATACACATATCACAACACATCAAAGATAATTTTACAGATTTAACAAAGTTCATTTTATCACATTTCACTTTATTTTAGGGGTGTTTCACACAAGCCAAAAATTCTAGGGGAAGCCATTTTATTAGCCAAATATAATTGGTTCTCCAATTTCCAATTTGCGGTGATGTCACAAAAATCACAACAGGAACAGATTTCACAACACATATCATTTATTTCAAATAAATCCTTTAATGACCACATTTTTTAGCTGGACATAAAGCCTATACAATCCATCAATAAAAATAATATCAAATCTATAAAATCATTCAAATCATTCCCCTTTTCACCCTTCAATTTAAATTATCCAATTATTTATATTTGATTAAGCTAACACAACCATCCCCTATATATAAACAAGATAAAACCCCTCCCTTGTGATACAAAATATAAGTAAATTAAGGATTCCCTAAATAAAATAATATTTTCCAACTCACTTAACACCACAAGGAGAAGAAGAAATGACCACAAACCACAAATTCACCATGAGATCATGGATCAACTTACACTCCACCCAAGTATCAACAAAATGAATCCCAAATCACACCCCAAAACAAAAAATCACCACTATAATGGATCCTTAGCGGAATAAAAAAATAAAACAACCAAAAGGAAGAGAATTTCTTACCCCCGATATCCAATAAGAAACCACCAGAACCAACAGATAAAAGCAGGGGGAAGGGAATAGATAATCATCCCAAGGCACCTAAGTCTATTACAAATTAAGATAATGGGATTAAATATCCAAATAAAGATATTTGGAATAGAAAATAAACTAAAATCTAGAATCACATAGATTTCATGTCATTTGAACCTCACATGACGTGTATTTAATGGGTTTTCCAAAAATTCTCACTTTAAATGAAAAACATGTATCCTTATCCTTTATTTCATAAACATTGTGTATTATAATGACATGATGTGAATCTATATCATGGTTTCCCCATTTTAAAATTTATAAGTCGTGAACTCACTAGGTGTACAATTTATGAAACACTAGTTCACATCATGTAAGCATTACACGATATAAATTCTATACAACATCTTTATTGTCACTCCATCCTCCGATGAAAACTCCCAGAACCACCATCAAACACCTCCAACCACAAAAACTATAAATTTAAATGTCCAAAAAGGAACATACCATTATAGTATATGTGAAAAAAAATATTCTTTTTAGATTTACAGTAACATCCGAACATGTATTGTTTATAAAATGACATGAATATTCCTAAAAAATTGTAAAAAAATATACATAGGTTAAATTTTATTTAATAAATAACTTGGATAATTTTAGAAACATTTTTAAAAACATTTTTAGAAATTATGGTTTTGTAATAAAAAATATTTTCAACCAAAGTGATTAATGGATTAAATTTTTTTAAAAAAAATATCAGTAATTTTAAGAAATAAGTATAGGTAAATTGGTACTATTACTTGAAAAAATATTTAATAAATTGAGGGGAATAAAATTAAATGTTTTTATTATATAGTGATCAAATAATTTCCTTCATTAAAATTCAACTATAAAAATTATCGATTAAGAAAGGATTGTGAAATAACCCCTATAAATATCATAATTTTGAAGTGAGAATTAATTAATGAATTATTTATGTGTTTCAAATATAATTACACATAAAATATGTGGGAATAAAAAAAATATAGTCAAAATTATTTATGCACATAATCATATAATATCAAATACAACGAAGAAGTTATATAACACAATGAAAATAAATTGAGTTATGAAATTATTTACCGATTAATAACTTTCAAGTAAAATTCCATTGGATGAAATAATTCAAATCTAAAACTAAAAGAAAATGAATTTTGAAGGATTCATGATATTATATATAAAATGGTCAGTGTATATAGCATTTTAAATAAATTATGTTCATAAAATTACAATACGTCTCGATGAAGTGAAATTGAGACGAAGTCTCTTACCTCACGCTTTATTTTGGTTGATCTTTCTTTAAACTCCTGTATAATTATTTTATTAATTTTATTAATTTATTCTAGAAACATATTCATATTTATAATATCATATAGTATCAACTTATAACATCTTATCACTTATTCATTAATAATTTTTCATTATTTTCATTGTTTTAGTTGTTAATTGTCTTGTTTTCTCATACATTTTTTATCATGGAAGATTTGGTTCTTATTCATAGGATATATATCCATAACATCCATAATTATTTTAATGATATAAATAACTTTTTTAATCAGTATATACATTTTTATTTCTATTTATGAATGTTTTACCTGGAAAATTATTCTCCTCACTTTGTGGAGACGGTAAGCCGTATGTACACATCAGCGGTGACATCATTACCTTAATGAGTGAAAGGGTAAGGAATTGTGTGATATATTAATATTAAATAATAAATATCATATCATATATATTTCATATATTCATTAAATTTATCTTTATTACTCTCCATGTAAATGGTAAGTGAAAACGAATCACATTTCTTCGTGAGGCGGTAGTTTTATGTACACGCGAATGACGTTATCATATTTTAAACGAAATAGAATGTAAGAAGGTATTAGTGATATTATCATTAAAATTATAATAATATCAAAAATATGATATATATGTGTTAAATCTATCATACATCTCTCAAATGTGGCAATGGAAAATGAATTTCATTGGTTCGCGAGTCGGTTATCCGTTGTACGCACGATCAATGATTTCTTTTCCCATTTGATGGATGATGATATGTATAAATTTTATGCTATAAATAAAATAACATATCATTATATTTAACAAAATTGTGTTTTTATATTGTAAGTGTTAATAAATAATTGAATTTGTAAAATGAATAAACAAAATGAAGGATCTTTGTTATGATAATTACATTCTTTATGAGATACCTCCTTTGGATCTCCTCTTAAGGTCCCAAGGGTTGGTACTTTTGGAGGATCAATAGATCTAAAATGTGTCTAAGGATTTTGAAGAGGTATTTTTTCAGGTTTTTTTAAAGTAATGTGGATTTATTGGTGTTAATAATTTAGGGGAGATAGTGCCCTTATATAAGTGGGGAAAGGGAACCCTCCTGGATGTTACTTGTAAATTTCAAAAAAATACAAAATGAAAAATTAATTTCTATAACATATACTTTCAAATGACATTAGATTCATGTTTGGGTCCTATAGGGTCTAAATATTTCCATAAAATAATATTTTTACAAGTTTTTTGGTCGTTTTAAACCTTATCTTCTTAGTTTAACCTCTCAGTAAACCAAATTTTACTTTAACCATGGTAATTAATTTTTACAGTTTTCACTATTCAATTTGGTGAAAAATTAAGTTGACCATATTAGAAAATATAAATTATGATAATTAAAAATATGGAATCCATTTTTTAAAATTCAATTAACATTAGTGGTATAGTTTAATTTAATATTACACCTGCATACGTGATGACAACAGAAGCTTTCCAAAGACAAAATTATCATAAGTATATAAGGTTTTAATTTCAAAGTTAAAAACGAAATTTATTTCAATGACATAAATTAGTTTAAATATAATATAATTGAACTAATTTTACTTTAAAAATAATTTAAAATATAATTTAACCATGAAAATTACTTGAAAGAAAAGGAAGTTTTCAATAAAACAACATTTTTACTATTCATCAAGAAATGAAACAATTCAGAAAAATCCCAAAAATTCACCCTAATATAATTTTGATATACTTATTTCAAAAATTAATTTTATTTAATCAAATAAATTTTCGAAAATTGGTAAAAAATAATAATTTTAAATTATGTGTGTAAAGCGCGACTAATCCGTCATTTAGAAAAAAAATATAAATTTTTAGAAAACATTTCATTTTATTTTAAATGATTCTTATTATATTTTTAATCAATACATGACCATAATTTTCATTAATTAGATAGTAAAATTTATACCCACCAATTTAACAGCTAGGTTACAATGGTATACTATATTATATTTCATTATACTTAGGGTTGCGTGTTTCACAAGCTATCTAAGATATTAAATTTAAACAAATATATTTCATGGGTTCACTATAAAAAAACATCAATTGGTGATTTTTTCTATTAGGGAGATTTATAAATATCACTAAAATATTTAATGATGTTTCTAAAAACATTTCTAAATGAGGTTTCTCTAAATTAGAGATGTTTATAAACGTTTCTATTTAGAAACACCTCATTTTCCAACATTTTCTAGAAATGTCAGTAAATAAACATCGCTAATTTAGTGATATTTTTAAATGCCAAGAATTAAAGACACCTCCTTTATTGGATTTTTTAGAAACATGAGTAAATAAAAATCTCTAAAATATGTTTCATTTAATGAAATTTCTAGAAAATGTTGATAGTTTTTTTTTACAATTTTAATTTATTGACGTTTTTCGGTAATTTCTTTTGAATTTTTTGTTTTTTATTTATATTATTTATTATATAATAGAAAAAAAACCACCTTCACTGGCCCCCAGTACCGCCCGACAACCCTTTACAGCACCCCCTAAACTTGTGACCTGCATGTTGGCCTCTAGTATAGCCCGACAACCTCAGGCAACACTCACACCAACACCCTCTCCCCTCCAGTACCTCCCCACCTGAACCAGTATACCACCCTCACCCCTCTATTACCTCCCCCTCATAAACCTGTACCACTCACCAGCCTCCCCCACCTAAACTCGTGCCTCCCGTCAGCGGCCCGACGACCCCCGTACAGTAACTCCCCGCCTGAACCTGTACCACTTGCCAATCTCCCCCGCCTGAACCCATACATCCAACCAGTTTCCTGACGACCCTCGTACCTCACACCTCTAGTACTACCTGACCCCCATATAGTACCTCCCCCGCCTGAAACCATATATGCTAACGGCCACCCAACGAACCTCGACCCCCCACAGAGTACACCCCCTCTAGAACTCGTACCAACCATTGGCCGCTCAACGACCCATGTGCCTCCCGCCTCCAATACCACATGACCCACATACAGAACCTCCCATGCCTGAACCTATACCTCCCGTTGGCCTCCCCGGCCCAAACTTATACCTCCCATTGGCTACCTGATAAACCTTGTACCTCCCACCTCTAGTACCGCTAGACCCATGTACAGTACCTCTCTCGCCTGAACCTATACCTTCCAACGGCCTTCCCTGCCCAAACCTGTACCGCCCATCAGCTGCCCGACAACCCTCGTACCTCCCGCCTCTAGTATCGCATGACCCCTTTATAGTACCACCCCCACCTAAACTCGTACCACCCACCTGAATCCCACATCTAAACTCATACCTCCCTTCATCCGCCTAATAGTCCAAGTACCTACCACCTCCAGTCCTCCCAACCCCCATATAGTACCCCCCCCCCTCTATAGCACGTAACTCCCACTGACCGCCTAAAAACCCTCGTACCTCCCACTTTATGTCCTATCCAACCCCCGTACAGTACCTCCCTTACTGGAAATCATATTTCCCACTGGAATACCCCACCTGAACCCGTACCTCCCACCAGTTGCTCGAATACCCCCATACCTCCCACATCCAGTACCGCCCGACCGTCGTACTATACCACCCCCACGTGAAACAATACCTTATGTAGGCATCCCCAACCTGAACTTGTACATCCCACCAGCCGCCCAATGACCCTTGTACATCCAGCCTTCAGTATCGCCCGACCCCCGTACAGTACCTCCACCACCTTAACCCATACCTCCCACCGTCCTCCCTCATGTGAACCTATACCTCCCATCATCCTCCTGACATCCCATGTACCTCCTGTTGAGTTTTTTTAAAGGTTTTTTTAAAAAATTATATTTTTTTAAAAAAATGCATAGGTTAAAAGTATTTTTAAAAATATTCTTTAAAGTCAGTAGCGCAGCTGCCGCCTTTAGGATTCGGTTGAAATGGGAAAACCTCATTTCCGCCTTTCTTCTAAATCCCAAAAGAATTAAAAAAAATTACTATTTTTTGTATTTTAAAATTTTTATTATTATTTTGTTTTGTTATATATATATATATATAAACAAAAAATTTCAGCAAAATTTATCTGCTATTTAATATCCAGCAGTACTGTCATTACAGCAGTTTGGATTTAGATAGAATCAGTTACCCATGGCTCCTTTTATAAGAGGGATTACCCTGTAAATCATTCTGCATTTCCGATGTGGGATTCTGGTTCTCCCTTTCTTGCGCAGAACATTCTGTATTTCTGATGTGGGATTCTATTTCAAGTATGTGATTTTGAAAGACTATAAAATATAAACTATAATACCAATATAAATGAAACTTAAAACATGGATTAAATATATAATATTTAGTTGAAAAAAAAAATAATTTCATAAAAAATGATGACAAAAAATAATCTATAAGCTTTCAAAACCACCTACTTGAAACTTAAAAATATTTCAAGTATGTGACTTTGAAAGCCTATAAAATATAAACTATAAGACCAAAATAAATGAAACTTAATACATAGATTAAACATATAACAGGTATTTTAAAATAAAATTAATTTTTATAAAAAAATGTTGATGGAAAATAATTTATAAGTTTTCAAAGATTCCTACATGAAACTTAAAAATGTTTCAAGTACATGACTTTGAAAGCCTATAAAATATAAACTATAAGACCAACATAAATGAAACTTAAAACATGGATTAAAAATATAACAAATAGTTGAAAACAAAAAAATTGAAAAAAAAAATCATTAAAAATAATTTATAAGCTTTCAAAACTACCTACTTGGAACTTAAAAATGATTCAAGTATATGGCTTTGAAAACCTATAAAATGTAAACTATAAGACCAATATAATTGAAAGTTAAAACATTGATTAAACATATAAAAATAGTTGAAAATAAATATAATTTTTAAAAAATTGTCGATGAAAAATAATTTATAAGCTTTCAAAACCACCTACTTGAAACTTAAAAATGTTTTCAATATGTGGCTTTGAAAGACTATAAAATATAACTCTAATAAAAATATAAATGAAACTTAAAACATGGATTAAACATATATTAAATAGTTAATAATTAATTAGTTAATTGGTAATATAATTATTAATTATATAATTACTAATTATATAATAATTAATTAGTTAAACAGTAATAAAATTAATAATTAATAATTATTTATTATTTATTATTTATTATTTATTATTTATTATTAATTATTAATTATATAATTAATTAGAAAATTAGTAATATCATTATTAATTATATAATAATTAATTAGTAATATAATTATTAATTATATAATTAATAATTATATAATAATTAATTAGTTAATTAGTAATATAATTGTTAATTGTTAATTATTAATTATTAATTATATAATTAATTATTAAATTAGTAATATCATTATTAATTATATAAAAATTAATTAGTAATATAATTATTAACTATATAATAATTAATTAATTAATCAGTAATATAAATATTAACTATTAATTATTAATTATATAATTAATTTTTTAATTAGTAATATTATTATTAATTATATAATAATGAATTAGTAATATAATTATTAATTATATAATTATTAATTATATTATAGCTAATTAATTAATTGGTAATATAATTATTAATTATACAATGATTAATTAGTCAATTAGTAATATAATTATTCATTATATAATAATTAATTAGTTAATAAGTAATATAATTAGTAATTATAAAATAGTTAATTAGTTAATTAGTAATATAATTATTCATTATAATTATTCATTATTCGGTATTTATAATTAATTATATAATAATTAATTAATTAATAAGTAATATAATTATTAATTATATAATAATTAATTAGTTAATTAGTAATATAATTTTTAATTATAATAATTAATTAGTTAATTAGTAAGATAATTATTAATTATAATCAGTAATTATTAATTAAATAATAATTAATTAGTTAATTAGTAATATAGTTATTAATTAGAATTATTTATTATTTATTATACAATAATTAATTAGTTAATTAATAATATAATTATTCATTATAATTAATTATTATATTACTAATTAACTAACTATTAATTATATAATTAATAATTATATTACTAATTAACAAATTAATTATTATATAATTAATTATTAATAATTACTAATTAACTAACTAATTATTATATAATTAATAATTATATAATTAATAATTATATTACTAATTAACTATTTAATAATTATTAATTACTAATTACTAATTAATAATTAATAATTATAATAAATAATTATAATGAATAATTATATTACTAATTGACTAATTAATTATTATATAATAATTTTTAGTAAATACTAATTAATAATTATAATGAATAATTATAATTTATAATTATATTACTAATTAACTAATTATAAAAAGGGGCTCGACTCTGTCTTTCTCAAAAAAATTAACTAATTAACTATTATATAATTAATAATTATATTAATAATTTACTAATTAATTATTATATAAATAATTATTAATAATTATTAATTAACTAACTACTAATTATATAATTAATTATTATATTACTAGTTAACTAATTAATTATTATATAATAGTTTTTAATAATTACTAAGTAATAATGATAATGAATAATTATAATTTATAAATATATTACTAATTAACTAATTAACTATTATATAATTAATAATTATCTTACTAATTAACTAATTAATAATTATATAATAATTTTTAATAATTACTAATTATAATTATAATGAATAAATAAAATTTATAATTATATTACTAATTAACTAATTAACTATTATATACTTAATAATTATATTACTAATTAACTAATTAATTATTATATAAATAATTATTAATATTTACTAATTAACTAATTGATTATTATATAATTAATTATTAATAATACTAACTAAATAATTAAACATTTTTTTATATGTTTAATCCATGTTTTACCTATCAATTATATTGGTCTTATAGTTTATATTTTATAGGCTTTTAAAGCTACATACTTGAATCATTTTTATGTTTAAAGTAGGTGGTTTTGAAAGCTTATAAATTATTTTTTATAAACATTTTTTACGAAATTATTTTTATTTTCATCTATTTTTTATATGTTTAATCCATGTTTTAAGTTTCATTTATGTTGGTCTTATAGTTTATATTTTATAGGCTTTCAAATAAAAGTACTTGAAAAATTTTTAAGTTTCATGTAGGCGTCTTTGAAAACTTATAAATTATTTTCCATCAATATTTTTTACGAAATAATTTTTATTTTGAACTATTTGTTATATGTTTAATCATGTATTAAGTTTCATTTGTGTTGGTCTTATAGATTATATTTTATAGGTTTTCAAATTTACGTACATGAAACATTTTTATGTTTCAAGTAAGTGGTTTTGAAAACTTATAAATTATTTTTTATCATCATTTTTTATGAAATTCTTTGTGTTTTCAACTATTTCTTATATATTTAATCCATGTTTTAAGTTTCATTTATATTGATCTTATAGTCTTTCAAAGTCGCATACTTGAAACAAAATCTCACATCGGAAATGCAGAATGATTTCCAGGGTAAGCCCTATTATAAAAGGGAACTTTTGGTGAGAGCTTCTATCAGAATCCAGACTGTTGTATTAACAGTACTGCTGGATATTAAATAGTAGATAAATTCTTCTTAAATTTTTTTTTATTTATAGTTATATATATATAAACAAAACAAAACAAAATTAAAATTACAATTTTTAAAATACAAAAAAATAGTAATTTTATTTGGTTTTAGGAGAAAGGTGGCAACAGGTTGCCGCCTTTCAACTTAACCTGAAAGGCAGCAGCACCGTCACCGCCTTTCACCCAAAGTTTAAAGGCGGCAACGCAATTTCTGCCTTTAGAGTGTATTTTTAAAAATACATTTGACCTATTCATTTTTGAAAAATATTTTTAAAAAAAATTAAAAAAACTTATTTTAAAAAAACTCCATCCTGCCTCCAATACCGCCTGACCCCCATGCAGTAACTCCCCTGCCTGAACCCGTACCTCCCACTGGTCATTCGACGACCCCCATACAGTACCTCCCCTGCCTGAACTCGTACCTCCCACCTACCTCACGCCTCCACATCCTGAAGGCCCCCCGAAGACCCATGTACAATGCACCTCCATGTCACCAACTTCCCATAGGCCTTCTCATCCCTCATCTTCATCATGTATAAAATTGTTGTATTGGGAATTGATCCATTGACCTCCAACATTACAAGAGGACCAACTCCCCTATTATAATATTGTTTTTATTAACATATTATGTTATATATATATATATTCCAGAATTTAAAAAATTAATATTATATAGTTATATATATATGTTTATATTAAATTATATATATATATATATTTATATTTTACATATATGTCTATATTTTATATTATATATATGTTTATATTTTATTTATATATATATATATATGTGCATATTATATATATTTGTGTGTGTGTTTTTATATGTGTGTGTGTCTATAAATGCATACATATGTATACATATATAATTTTCCACGTTTTAAAATGTTTGTAAAAATATCACTAAAATAGTCATGTTTTCTTTAAAATGTGACTAATTTTAAAATATTTAATTTTATTATGTTATATTTATATATATAACTACATTTAAGTATTTAAAACATAATAATATAAAAATTTATATATATTATATATTAATATACATATATTAATATATAAATATATAAATTTTTATATTATATATATATATATGAGTGTTTATATTTTATATTACATATGCATTTTTGTATATTTTATGTTTATAAATATATATATGTGTGTGTGTGTGTGTGTTTATACTTTATATTTTTATATATATGTTTATATATATGTGTATGTGTGTGTGTATATATATATCCATTTATATATATTTAATTCGATGTGGGGAATTGAGCTATATAAATAAAAATATTTTAAGTGACGATTTTTAGGAAATGTCGCTAAAGTAGAGACGTTTTCATGAATTATTGCTAAAGGAGTGATGTTTTCATGAACCTTTACTAATTTAGTGATGTTTTTCATGAAACATCGCTAAATTATTGACCTTTCTTGAAAAACGTCACTAAATTTAAAAATTAGTGATGTTTTAAAAAACATAGTTAAAAAATTGTTGCTAAATTGCTATTTTTTCTAGTGGTTTTTATACTCGGTTTTGTTTTTCACATATGATATCGAATATAATGTTATTATTTTAGAATTTTGAGGTGTTACATTCTCCCCACATTAAATAAATTATGTCCTCGCATTTTGATGTTGTGCCCAGAAATCAAGCGTCTGATATTTGAAAATTACAGTATTGAAAACCTACATCGTATGTGAAGATATAGACAAGGAAGAAAATAAATAATAATTATGGAGAGTAATATAGGTCATTGATCATAATAAAGTGGGTGATCCAGATAAGGTTAATGACTATAATACCATAAATTTATGATGATTTAAACTACCATATGATTCATAAGATATGAAGGTAATAGGATAACATTATTGTTTCAAGATCCTTTTCCTAATATTGAGGAATTATTTTACTATATAATAATATAAGGAAATATACTTACTTGATACACTAATATTTCATAATAACAATTTTATCCTTTGGTTGTGCCTCAATCAATTTACACGTCATCTCATACTCCCTGAAATGAATATCCATAAATGAATTTTTATTCTTGAAGCACTAAAATTCCCTTCTAACATATAACATCCCCCGATCTAGAACTATCTAATGTGTCTAGAAAGGGTTGGTTATGAGACCTCAATCATACCTTCCCATATTCCAGAGGCTACCGACTAGCAGTAGGGGAAAGATATGTATAGTGGGGAGACTATACCCCCTAGATTCATAGTTTACAGTATAGCGGAAAACATCCAAATAACTATATATCAGAGTGTATAAATAATGGAGACAATATAATATAGTGGAATACCAAAAATAAAAAACAACTAACCAATACAATAAATAATAAAGGAATAATATAATGACAAGATATAATGTAACAAAATGTCATGCTATATGTAATAAAATTAAAATACTAGCATACTCAAATAAAGACTCAACAGCCCCTAGCCTAAATCCCATGTCAGTCACATCTCCAAACTCTAAACCATCATATAAAGACAATTAACATCAAGTTCTTATTCTATTGTCCAAACTTAGATCCAATTAATCTACTCAGGCACCAAATGGTAGTCTGAATATGGTGGGAGTATAACTCAGTATGTCGACACCACCATGTCTAAATATAACCATTATGATAATAAGTGTATGAAATAATACAATAAATAAAAGTATTAATTAATTAAACAATTAACTTAATACCATGTCAACCTACTTCGACACCATGCCAGAATGTCTTTGAACATGTATCACAACCATGCCAACCATGACCTTATAACCAAGGAAAATCATAACCTTCCTCAGTTCCAAGTTAGAATGTCTCTGAGCATGTCTTATAACCATTCCAGACATAACCTTATAATCAGTGTATAAATCACAGTAATATAGGTTAAACCCACTATATAAGAATTTCAATAATTAATCTAGGTAGAGCCTGCTATGTTAGTATTTCAACATATTTCACTGGGCCTAGCCCGCTCTATAATCATTTCTAGATGTCAACTGGGCCAAGACCTCTATATCATAATTTCATCATTTTCCATTGGTAATAGCTCACTATAAAATAATTTCAAGATGTAACACTAGGAAAACACCCTATATAAGAATTTCAACATTTAATAATAACACAATTCATTTATATTCAAGGGTTATCACACCCAAAGAGCAGCCACAATCCAGGTCAAAAATAAATTGTATCCAAAAGGACTCTGAGGAATAATTCAATTCATAATTTCAATTTATTCAATGAAAAATATGTTTGATTGATTGAAATATTGAATATACTCAAAAATTATCAAACCACATGGTTAAATTTTAGAAACCCTACCTTTAACTGTCGATCACCCAATGCTTCCAATGGAAAACACCTACGATGTAGAAGGACCATATGATCACAAGAAGTATCTTAGATCAAAACCAAAAAAAATGATCAAGGGATTACATAGAAACTTCTGGAGAACTAAGGATGAGAAGGGAAAACTAGACCAAAACCACTTACTTAGGATCAATTGCATTATTGGGACATCCAGAAGGGAGGTTAGAACTCCAAAATTGCTTGGAAGGCCGCCCTAGGGTGAGAGGATAAAAACTGCATGTGAATGAATGGAAAATCATCCGCACAACATACTTTAAACCAACAAGTCATGGAATTACATGATGTGTAATATATTTACACATAGTATAAATATTTTTAATGGAATAAACAGAAAAAATTGGCACCCTATAATAATATTAAAAACACCTGAACATTATATGACGTGTAATCCATTGACACTGTGTGTAAATGTTCTTCAGATGGATTTTCAACCCATTTTCATTATAAGACAACTTGAACCCCCTTTAAATCTTCTCAAATTTCCAAGAACCCCTGGTAACACTTGACCCATTTATTCCCAAACTCTATTAATTCAAACAAGTATAAATATCTAGACATTAATTCATTTTACCCAACAAAGGATCTTTATGTGAATCCTCTCCAGTTTTTTCTTGTTTCCTCAAACCTAAGACTGAATTTATTCAAATAAATAGTCAACCATGTTAAAAAAACACAACCACAAAGGTTTATAAATGATGAAAAACTAAAATGAGATAAGTTAATGAAAAACTCATAGAGTGACATTCCTAGAAAAAGATGGGATCTTACAACCTCCCCACCATATAACAGCTCATCCATGAGCTCTTCCATGCATCATTGTGGGGTCTTGGTGAATAATCTGAACCACTATGATTATATATCATACTCCCACTCCTAGGTCTCCTACTAAACTCTCCCATATTTCCACTACACCCGATCCAACAGTATAGTCCTACCCAGATATATTTCTCACTATGGTCTACAATCCATATTGGAGGATCCTCAAATGACGAATCAACACTCAACTCAATGTCAGTATGTCTATCATGTGATAATGGTCGAAAAAATATTTATTAAGCTTCAACAAATGTAACACATCATGCATGACATTTTAGCATTTTGGAAGGTCTAAACGGTACGCCAATAGACCGACCCTATCCACTATATCAAATGGCCTGAAAAACCAGTGTGATAGCTTCCCATATTTCCTGATATGAAATTTCCCCAACCTAAGAAACACCTGAAATAAAACATTATGACCATAATAGAACTTTAGAGGACTCCAATGATAGTTAGTTTATGATTTAGGCCTTCTCTATGCGGTCACCAACTGCAATCTGTCCAACAGAACCTGCTCAGATGTCTCATTTATGAGGCTAGGACTCACAAGCATTGACTCACCTACCTCCAACCAACAAAGAGAAAAACGGAAGCCTTCCATAAAAATACTTATAAGGTATCATATAGTTATATTCCTAGAATATTTTATTATATGAAAAATCCATGAGTTTCGTATGTTTCTACCATAAACCACCAAAATCCAGAACACAGACTCACAAAATATCCTCCAGATTCAGAATACTCCTCTCAGATTAACCATCATTTTTAGGATTCTAAGTCATACTTAAAATAACCTACCATTCAATAGACTTATAAAGACCCTTCTAGAAAAGTGATTTGAAATGAGGATATCTATCTAAAATGATACTCCTGAGAACACAATGGAACCAAACTACCTCACACACCTAAAGACTACCCATATCATAAACTGTGAAGGTTTCCCTAATAAGGAAAAATGGGGTTACCTTCATCAATTGAACCATAATCAACCGTAAAACATTTTTATTATTGGATTTCTTGGGTAATCCTATCAAAAAATTTGTAGTGGAATCATACCATTTTCACTCAGGGATACAAAAGGATGCAAAATCCCAAGTGAACTCTAATGCTCATTTTTCACATGCTGAAAAGTAAATCATATTTCCAAAAATCTTGGTACTTCCTTATTCATTCCTAACCACCAGTATTGTCTATGGAAATTATGATAATTATTTTTCAAACCAGGATGTACCACCCATCTTGAAGCATGAAACTCCTTCATCATATCCTCACACAAGCCTATAGTTACCCATGCTTGGACATTGAAAGGAATAGAATTTTCACTACCAAGAAAACATCCTGATGGCATCGTGCCACCATATAATATTTCTCTCAAAACTAATCCATCTAGATCAGTTAACTTATTTGTGTTAATTCAATCCAAAAGAATTGGTATAACTGATGTAGAGGCCATAGATACTCATACCTGAGACTCCTGAACATCTTAATGCATGTATGCAAAGAGAACCATTATCCACCACTCATCGTGAGACTCCCACACTGCCTCTACCAGTGTCTTACAGCTCAAATCATTGGAAAATATGTTTTCCTTTCCTATTGTATAAACCAAGTTGAAGTATAAAGACTAAAAATACTTGACCCACCTCCTCTACTGAAGGTTTAGGTCCTACTGAGAAATGATATACATAAATATATTGTGGTACATGTATACCAAAAAAATCTCACTCATGAGATAATTCCTCCAGTATCTCAGGGAATGTACCACTTCAACTAACTGCAAGTTATGAGTATGATAATTCCTCTCATGTGGCATCAACTATCTGAAGCTATAAGAAACCACTTGATCCTCTTTCATCAAAAATAATATAATTCTTACTATAGATGCATAATAGTAAATGGTATATGATCTATCTGGTATAGGTAAAGTGAGGAAAGGTGTTGATTTCAGCCTACCTTTCAACTCTTAAAAATCTATCTCACAAGAATCTGACCAAACAAATTTCACTCTCTTTTTTCAGACCTGACATCGGTGCTTCCATATGAGAGAATTCTAGGTTAAAGCACTGATAATAAACTTCTAAACCCAGAAATATATGAATCTCAAATAAATTATTGGGTTGTTCCCCAAGTACCATAGTTAAAACATTCTTTGAGTCCACTAAAACTCATTCCTCTAAGATGACATGGCTCAAGAACTTTATCAATCCATAAACCTTTTTTTCGTATCTTGGACTAAAGTTGATTCTCTCTCAATATACTCAATATTATGTCAAGATGTTTGGAATGGTCATCTATTTAATGGTAGTGCACTAAGATGATATAGAAATAAACCACCACAAACCGGTCTAGAAAAGGATGAATGATCTTATTCATCAAGTCCATGAATATCGCCAGTGTATTGGTCAAACCAAACAACATCACTACATAATCATATAATCCATACCTACTCCTAAAAGAAATATAAGGTATTAATAATGGTCTCAACATCAAATCACATTATCCTGATCTCAAATCAATCTTGGAAAAGATCTTATCACCTCTCAGCTAATCGAAGAGATCATCAATGCACAAAAGAGGATACTGATTCTTGAACATAATTTGGTTCAATATATAATAATACATGCATAAGCACAAATACCCATCATCCTTATTGGATAAGAAAAATTGATAACCCCACTAAAATGTATTAGTCCTTATAAAATCCTTATATTTTAGATCTTCCGATTGAGCTTTCAATTCCCAAAACATTATTGGTTCCATACTACAAGGTGTGATATAAATCGGTTCTCCTCCCAAAACCAACTTGATTGTAAACTCAATCTCTCTCTTGGGTGGAAATTTGTAGAACTCATTAGAAAAAACATCATAAAAATGATCTACCACTAGAGGAAAAGAATAATGTTATATTCCAACATCATCTAGAGTAGGACCGGCTATTTGATCATGAGAAAATTCATCTTGTACTGAATTGGTCTTACAAAACAATCTTAAAGATCCCACTCACCCTGGTGTGAATAACTACCTCCTTCAAGAGATAAAAATTATCTCTCCTTTGTAAATATTCTATATGTTCCTAGTATAGAACTAACCAATCCGTACAAATAATCAAGTGGGAGCTTATTGTCTATAGTATGAACTATTACCAAAGGAAATGGTAGACACCAATATTTAGAGAACATGCGTTGCAACATTTTTAATTCCTTGATCGTACTCCCAGTGGTATGTCCATGGTCAAAACACCATCCAAGATTTCTACTTCCAAGACCAAACTATTTAAAAAAAGAGCGGATAAAAGGGAATTTGATTCTCTTATATCAAAAAAACACAAGAAAGGGTAGACGATACAAGAATATTACCTCTAAAATTAGATGGTAATTTATCCAAACTAGTCACAGTTTTCTACATAACATAAATCTGAGCAACCCCTCTACAGTAGGCTTAAACCTGACTCCCCTGAGCTATAACCTTTTCCTAGTATTTCCTTTCCTACATAGTGGTACTATGTCCCCTGACTTGACCAAAACATCTCATGGAACTCCAGCTACCTATCTACTGTGGGGTAGCTAAGTCCGTACTAGACTCTGGTATCTATCCTATTCCCCCACCACTACTCTGCTATTGTATGTCTGACAGCACCGAAATTCTATGTTTTATTTCACCCTTACACTAGTATGTTAAACGAGTTTTTAATGAAAATTAAATGAATAATAACAAATTTAACTTCACATTTTATTAAAATATTTAATTTTTAACACTTTAAAAAATGGAAATTATACTTTTTATGATGATCTCATTGTAGAAGTAGGTGATTTTGAGGGTCTAAAATGATGTAGAAGGAAAATGGGCCAAACATCATGGAATTTCAATGAAACTTGTCCTATTTTTTAACAATATAAGAAATATGTTTATCCAAATGGGATTAAATGTTATTGGAGGATCTGAAATTCATTTGGCTACAACTCATATCAAGACACCCAATCCATCTATATAGCGGCCCAATTGAACTGATCTTTCCAGGGAACAGAGTCTACACAAATTAAAAAGTTTGGTTTTTTTATTTTGATAATATCTACTATTATGAATGTCCAATGTCCAAAACAATTACATGTGGATAGTCAATATTACATAAAACTACTCTTATATTTTGAAAAGGTTTAGATAATTCCATTATCAAACCCAAAATTGAGACAGAAATAGTATCTCAAAAACTGGGTTCCCAAAACCACATCCCATTTTGGATATAAAAAAGCACCAAAGGAACCTCATTTTCATGTTCAACCAAGGGAGTGAATTTATTCAAATTTAATGTTCCAAATGAGTCACTAAATCCCCATTTGGGTTCTATAGATCCCTATCCTCATAGGGAGAGTTGAAATGAAGAAGGATAACTACCAGAGCTTCATCCTCATCTCGATGTCAGTCTAAACGATGGGGATCATTGAGAGGGAGATACACACTTGAATAGGGAGTTCCAGAACATAATTATCTATTATTTTGGTTTATATTGTGTTTTTGAATTATTATTTTATATGTATATTAACTTGTTTTTATGTATTCAATTGAAACGCTTTTTATTTCATAACAGATTGGTGTGTAATTTTAAGCACTCAACTTGTGTTGTTCATATTGGACAACATAAGAATCATTTTCTTTACCAAACATGTTAGATTTTAGGGTTAATTGACAAACCATAAGGCATGATAATGGGATGTAACTTGACTATATGATTTTTATGTTAAGTTTTAGTTATATTTGCATCATTTTAGAGGCTTGTGGGTACCCAATATCTTGGTTGACCCTCAAACAAAAGGACTACACCAAAAAACAAATTAAGAACAAGTAACTTTTCAAGTTGTGTAGTAATGCATAAATGATCATATAATTATCATATATTTCCCAAAATTCACTTTTTTCAACTATTAAACTCTTTAATTAAGTCTTTTTATTTGTAAAACTGTTTTCAAAACCACCTCCATCTTTTAGTGACTTTTATTAAAAATACACACTTTAAACATCCAAAGATCCTTGAGAGATGACCTAGGGTCTTCCATATAATATAAATTAACTTTAAAAACATTATCAATTTTATGTTTCATGATAACATGTTCAACTATTGGAATATTTTTCATGAATCACTTTTTCTATGTGTAATTTTTTTATAAAAACATTGTATATTTTGAAATTATCTGTTTCCTTATTTTATTCTTGTATTTTTCTAGTTGATTTCTAAAATATTTCTTGTTTAGTTTATATGAATCTCTCATTCTAATCTGGTATATTTACCACCTTTCTAACCTGAATTAGATATGATCCTATATTAGTGACACCGAGACACATAGGAGAACCCTTTGAAGGAGGGCACCCAAAACATTGAAACTATTCTCGATCCTTATTATTCTACTAGAACTCATGTTAAAAATGAAATAAACTTTCATAATATGACTGAAAATGACTAGTAATTAAAAACAAATAACCTATCCTGATGTAGAGATCTATCCCGTATACATTCAAATACGAGGTCAAGAACCTAATTTTGAACTAAAATCCATTTTAAGTCACTTACTGCCAAGACCCCATAGACTCCCAAGAGAATATACATATGTGGAAATAAAATAATTTCACATTGAGTGTTCAACATTAAACCCTATTAATTTGGATGAATAATATGTAAAGATTAGGGAATTACATTTTTCATTAGAAGACATAGAAAAAGACTAGTTAAATTATGTTAATTCCCCAATAAGAGGATGGGTGGGCATGAAATGCCTTTTCCATGAAAAATAATTCCTAGCCTCTTGAACAAAAACTATAAGGAAATAAATTTTTGGAATAAGGGAATCATAAGAGGAAACACTTCATGAATACTAGGAAATATTTAAAAGTCTTTGTTCAAGTTTCTCACACCACGAAATAAGAGATCAACTTTTAATACAGTACTTTTATGAAGGTTTAATTCCTATTGATCAAAACATGATTGATGTTGTTATAGGTGGTGCACTAGTTGAAAAACCCTAATCACTGCAATAACCCTCATTAAGAAAACAGTTCAGAACACTAAAAAATTTGGTTCAAGGTCATGTTTTCCCATTCGAGGTGTCCATGAGGTGAAAAGTACTGAATTTGTGAAAAAAGTGGACATGTAGTTTGAAGAGTTAAGTACCCTTATTTGATAACTTTATCTTTATAAAGGTAAATCCTAATATCCTCCTTCCATCTATTGTGGTGTCTATTATTCTTAAACCCTCTATTCTAAACAATTACCTAAACTGATAGAAACTTCTATGAGTAGTGATGAAATATTATTAGGCCACACCTACAACCAGCCCATTAGGTAAGAACCATACAATCCATCTAACCTTGGATGTAAAGATAACTAATCCTATAAGAAAGGGGGTATTCAATCCAACCTCATTAACCATGGAACTATCTGGGGAAGAGTATTCATCGACCAACACCACCCAGTAATACTCAACCACTACAAAGGACTTTCCAACAACCCCCTCTAAAACCTAATCCTAACTAGAGTACATGATGAAAGAAATGGAAGAAAATAATCTACAATTCCAAGAAACCACCCAAGTATCCATAAAATACCTAAAAACCCAATTAGTCTGACTTACCAACTCTGTGGGGGAAATCCAAATTCATGGGTCGGGTAAACTTCCCACTCGACCACTAGTAAACCCTATGGAAAATAGAAATGTTGATTCCATCACATTTAGGAGTGGAGCACAATTTAAAATCCAAATAAACCCTCAATTATATTCAACCCCTCCTAAGGAAGCCACCATCCCAACTACTGAGAATGGACCAATAAAGGGAAAACCTTGCCCATAGAAAATTCCCCCTAAAGGAAAGAGTGTGTCTATTGATAAGTGGCCTAGCCCAAACATTCCTCTTCCATTTTCCCAAAGGTAAACCCAACCAAAGAAAACAAAAATAAACTGAACATCATAAATAAATCATTGAAACCTTCAAAAAAATTTAGGTTTACGACCCCTTGATTGATGACAAAAAGAAAATTCCACGATATATCAAATTTCTAAAGGATATGTGTACACACTTAATGAAAATTCAAAGTGATGAAAAGGTGAGCTTGGAGAGGAACATCTTAGAATTGATAAATCCATCAATTCCCACAAAATTCAATGATCTGGGAATATTCTCGATTTCTTGCATGATAGGGGAGTATTTCTTTTTCAATGCTATGCCTGATTTGGGTGATTATATAAAAGGGATTCCTTACTAAATTTTCTATTCAAATAAGGTTGGGGAATTAAAGACCACATGAATTTTTTTAACTAAAAAACTAGAATATTGAACACCTTGTTGGTGTTTTCAAAGATGTTATTTTGATAGTGAAATTTTTACTTTTTCATACCGCTTTATATGTTCTTAAAATATAAGATGATAGGATGAATGGACGCACCCTAATTATATTGGGGGCTCCTTTCTTGAAAACATAAAATACCATAATTAATATTCATAATGGTACATTGTCTATGGAGTTTGGTGGTGAAATTTTTCACTTAAACATCCTTTATTCCATGAATAACCCCTTGGAAGAACATTCCTCACTTTCAGATAATTCTGTTGATGTACACACTTCCCATAAAAAACTTATTTTCTTTCCCTTGATCTCCTTTTTGAGTTTTCATCCTTGATATGAATTCTAGGTAATGAGTCATACATTGAATGTTTTAGTGATTTATACAAATTTCATTCATGTTTTTTAATTGATAATTTATTTATCACTAAGGATCCCATGACCATCGATGATACTACTAGGCGTGTAAAATTTTATTTCTCATATGGGGATGTTACCACTAATACGTTAGATGAGATCGTTAACTACCCACCTTCACATTCCCTACCATCAATCCAAAATCTAAATGAATTGTAACTTAAACAACTTCCTAAATATTTAAAATATTCTTATCTTGAGAATGGAAACAAGTTACCTGTCATCATTGATAGTTCACTCCCTTTAGAGTATGGATTTAAATTTCCTAAACTTTTGAGAGTATAAAAAATATTTGGTACCATTAATTTATGAAATCCTTGAATTATCCCATCAATTCTCACACATCATATACTATTAAATAATGAGTCTAAACCATTGATGTAGGCACAACATCAACTCGACCCAAGACTCCTAGATTTTTTTTAAAATGAGGTAAAAAAATTATTGGTTGTTGGAATCATTTACCTCATCTCTAACAACCAATGGGTCAGTCCAATGTAGGTAATTCCCAAGAAAATTGGTATTAATATAATTAAAATTTAAAATAATGAATTAGTTCTAAAATGTGTGAAGAATTTTTGGTGTGTCTGTATAGATTATTTTCGACTAGACCAGCACACTAGGAAGGATCATTTCCCATTATCATTCATTAACCAAATGCTATATAGGGTAGTAGGTAAGTCCCAATTCTATTTTATTTATGAGTATTATTGATACTTTCAAATCTATATTTTCCCTGAGCATTTGGAAAAGATAACCTTGACTTTCCCATTTGGCACATTTTCATATAACAGTATTTCTTTTGGTTTGTGTAATGTTCTAGGTACTTTCCAAGAATTCATGGTTAGAATTTTTTCAGATTACCTCAAGAATTTCTTGGAAGTATTCATGGATGATTTCACTATATATGGAACCTATTTCAATAAATGTTTGAGAAATATTGCTATTATCCTAAATAATTGTATTGAAAAGAATCTTGTAGTAAATTATGAGAAATTTCATTTCATGGTGCAACAAGGTATAGTACATGGGAATATCATTTCTAAAGATGGTATCCAAGTAGATAAATCAAAAGTGGATTTCATTTCTTCCCTACCATTCCACAAAAATTTGTGAGATGTGAGGTATTTTTATGTCATACTAGATTTTACAATCGTTTAATTCGTGAATTCAGTAATATTTCACTCCCCTCTCCCAATTTCTTTAAAAAGAAAAAAGAATTTGTTTTTGATAAATAATGTTAGGAAGATTTTAAAAAATTGAAATATATTCTCACATCACCCTCAATAATTCAACCACATAACTGGGATTTACTAATTGAGATCATGTGTGATGCCTCTAACTATATGGTTGGGGATGTCTTATCACAATATGTTGATCGAGCTCCACATGTCAATTTCTATTCCTCACACACACTGGAAGATGCCTATGAGAAATAAAACACAACATAAAAATAATTCATTTACATTTTTTTTGCATTGGATAAATTCAATTTATACTTCTTAGGGTCTAAAGTCATTGTGTTCTCATACCATTCATCCCTCCTATATATCCTTAAGAAATTTTAAGCCAAACTACATCTCATTTTTTTGGATGATCCTAATTCATAAATTTAATTTAGAAATTAGGTATAAAAAGGAGCAGAGAATGCAGTGGTTGACCATATCAGTTGGATACTCCCATCCTCAGACATTGACTCATCACCCCGTATTCCCATAAATGACATGTTTCTTGATGAAAAATTATACCAGGTGCAACATGTTTCTCCTTGGAATGATAAAAATGTAAATTATTTGGTAACATATTTCATTCATACTAATTTCAAAAAAATACCAAGATGACCATCTAAAACATGATCCTTTTTGGTACATTTGGGATGAACCCACTTTTGGTGCATGTGTACTGATCATGTCCTTAGGCGTTGTGTTCGTAATAATGAGTTTTAGTCTGTCCTTCTATTCTACCACACTCTTTCTTGTGGGGGAAACTTTTTCCCCCAATGTAATTCTCTCAAGTTCCTTGGTTATGGTCTCTTTTGGATGACATTATTTCAGTATTCCAATGTTTTATGTAAACCATTTCCTCTCTATAAAAAAATGGGGAATGTATCTAAATGAAATTAAATACCACAATAACCCTTTATCTTTCATAGAATTTTCTATTTTTGGTTAATTGAATTTATGGCACTATTCCCTAATTCATTTGGGAACTTTTACATTGTTTTGGAACTTGATTATGTGTCAAAATGGGTAGAGGAATGAGGCATGAGGACAGATGATTCCCAGACAGTTTTGGATTTTTTTAGAACCCAATTTTTTTATAGGTTTGAATTACATAGGTTCATCATCAGTGAACAGGGTTCTCATTTATACAATTGAACAATGCATTCACTTCTTCATTAGTAGGGAGTCTTGAATCAAGTTTCTACTGCATATCACCCACAAACCAATGGTCAAGCTGAGGTGTTGAATATATAATTAAAACAAATTCTTGAAAAAAGATTCAACCCAATAGAAAATATTGGATTCTTAGACATGATGATTAATTATGGGATTACTATCTACCTTCAGAACTCCCATTGGAATTTCACTATATCTATTAGTTTTTGTAAATAGTTGTCACCTACCTATTGATATAGAGCACTGAGCCAACTGGCCTGTTAAAAAATGCAATTAAAATCTTTCTGGTGTAGGTACTCAGAGGAAGTTACTGATTCAAGAGATAGATTAATTGTGTATAGATTCATATGAGAACACCCATATCTATAAGGAGATAACCAATGCTTCCCATAACTGAATCATCCTTCATCATCAATTACACAGTAGGAAGAAGGTCCTCCTTTACAATTCAAGGCTAAAGTTGCATATAGGTAATCTTCATTCTCATTGGTTTGGAACATACACTATTAACAATGTTTATCCATTTAGTGTTGTTCATGTTCAAAATTAAGAAACAAAACAAACCTTCAGTATCAATGGTCATCGACTAAAGTAATTTCATAAATCCATTTTAATGTCCTTGATGGATGAACTCCACGTTCAAGAAGAAATATTCCAATCACACCCACCATGTTTTATCCTTCCTTCCCACATTCTCTTTTATTACAGTGAGTACATTAAATGATCTAAGTGTGGGGGTGGGTATATTCCTGGGTTATTAAGGAATTTTCATCATCATTATTATTTTTTATTTTTTTCTTGTTGAATAGTATTGTTACTCTACCCCTCATTCCCCTCTCACTTTTGTCCCAAAAAAATCATTATTGTTTCTAAAATAATCATGGAAAATTATTCCCACTTAATCATGGAAATTATTGAAAATTCATTGGGAATTTCCCTATTTCATGTTGTTTTAAAAAAAATACACGACAGAATTCATGTTTTAGCATGAATTTAACATTGAGGTGTGACTTTTTTTAGTTAATTGGTTTTTTTCAATGATATAAATGGTTGTTTCATTATAAAAACTTTGAGAAGAATTTTACCCTTTGTGTGAGTAGTTTATGGGAAAATTATGTCACTTAATATCTCCACACATATTTTCACCAAACAATGAAGTGTGAATATTTCTTACTTAATAGAATGTAAATATAAGTAAGGTTCATATTTATCAGCTTTAAAAAATTATTTTTCCATATGTTCACGCCTTATCCGATCTATTTCATTACTATACAAGATTGACCTATGCGTGTTTATTGGTTATATGACTGTTGTATGCCCTCAAAAAAAGAAACTAATAATAATCATCATCATGATAATAATAATTAAAATAATAATAATTAAAAACAAAAAAACATGGGTTGAACCTTGGTCAAGTTAAAAACCACTCTTCCTCAACCTTTTATCATATGGTCGCTATTACAACTACTCTCCTAAGGAGATTAAACAAGGGTTGAGTTATGAGTATGATATTTGTTCCAATTTAAAATATTGAATAATAATAATAATAAATGAGGGAGTGATGAAATGTACAATATATGAGGATATCTTTGTAGGTAGATTAATTTTTGACTTCTGGGAATGATTATGTGAGTGGGTCTTGAAATTTTATTCAAATGATGTAGGGAAGGCTTGGTGGAAAGAATCACGTTAGTCGAAAATTTTAAAATGAAGTATATTTACTTGATATAAAGTGGAAAAAATATCAGGAAATGGTCATCACACACACATGTGGATAGTTACTAACATTGTTGAATTTTGAATTCTTTTCTCAAATTAGTATCATTCAACTCCTAGTATTTTGTATTGAAACAATTTATGAGACATCTTTTTTCATTATCACTAAGAATAACTCTTTGGTGTGATTTTTGATTTGATCACATTGCTATCGTGGGTTAAATTTTCACTATTAAATATTCATGACAGTAGGAATATCTCAATACATAATTTTTGAAAATGTGAATTTTCCTAGGACTGAAACTTTTTAGGTGTGGGGTTGTGATCGCACTACGATTCACTGTTTATTTCACCCTTACACCACTATGTTAAACTAGTTTTGTATTGAAAATTTAAAAAAATTATAAGAAATTTCACTTTTCATTTGATTAAATTGTTTAATTTTTATCACTTTTAAAAAGGTAAATTATACTTGTTATGATGGTTTCATTGTAGGAGGAGGTAATTTGGAGGGTCAGAAATGATGCAGAAGGAAAATGGTCTAAATTGCATGGAATCCCAAGGACACTTGTCCATTATTTTGAATAATCCAAGAAATATGCGAATCCAAATGGGATGAAATCTTATGGTCTGATCCCAAATTCATTTGGATACAACTCATCACAAGGTACCCAATCCCAATTCGTTATTCTAGTAGTCGATTCGAATTGATCTGTCCATGGAACCGAATCTACATAAATTCACAAGTTAGGTTTGGTATTTTGACAATATCTCCCATTATAGATGTATAATGGCCACCAAATTTTACACGGGGATATTCAAGATTCCAAAAAAAACTCTTCTAATTTTTATAATTCAAGATAATTCCATTTACCAACCCAAAAATGAGACATAAGTGGTATCATGAAAAATGGGTTCCCAAACCCACTTCACATTTTGGATATAAAAGGGAATCATGGGCACCTCATTTTCATGTTCAAACAAGGGAGTGAAGTGATCAAATTTTAGAATTTTAGAGGATTAATATCATCCCCTTTGAGTTTTTGGAGCTCCTTATCCTTATAGGGATATCTAAAATGAATAAGGATATCTACCCAAGATTCCTCCTTCTCTCGATGTCTGGCTAAACAATGGGTGATCACTACGAGGGAGCTAAACTCTTGAAGTGGGACTTCCGTCAAAAAATTATATACTATTTTGGTTAATATGTTTTTGGGAATTTTTTTTAGATGTATCTAAACTTTTTTTGATGCATTTAATTGAAACACTTTTTATTTCATAATCGATCAGTGTGTAATTTAAGATTGCATTATTCTTTGACAAACCCTAAAGAATTATAAGGGGTTGGAACTTGACTAAATGATTTTTATGTCAAGGTTTTTCCTATTTACATCATTTTAGAGGCTTGTGGGTACCCAAGATCTTGGTTAACCCTCAACTAGAGGATTACTCCAAAACCTAATAATAAATTAAGTCTAAGGAACTTTTCAAGTGGTGTAGTAAATTATCAATGATCTCATAATTATCATAGATTTTTCAAAATACACTTTTTTCAACTGTTAAACTCTTTAATTAAGTCATTTTATTTTTAAAAATATTTTCAAAACCACCCCCTCTTTTAGTTATTTTTATTAAAAATACACACTATAAACATCCAACGCTCCTTGATAGATAACCTAGGGTCTTACCTAGACTATAAATAAACTTTAAAAACATAATAAATTTGAAATTACATGAAAACACGTTCATTTCCCCTAAAAAACAACTAGGTGGCCCAACCCACTATAAGTGTGACACTCCATAGCAGGATATGGACACCGAGTCCATTTATGTCCCATATTTCAACATTGAAAGCACTATAATGGAACCTCTAGTTCAGCTGTGTTTAGAGTGTTCTAATTTCCACTCCCCTAATTCTCAAATCAAAGATAATGAGGACACATTTTCTCTACAATACAAACACACTCCTTAAAACCCTAGATATAATAATGTCAATCTCAAAAGTTAACAACAATAGAGAACTAATAACTCCGTGTCTCTCTATACATGGCTTATAAGTGTTTTAGAATGACATAACTATTCATTTATTTTATTTCCTAAATATGATAGATTTCTCATGTCACGGTTCAAAAGGAAAGTATATATCACATTAAAAATAAATATGTCCCTATCAAGAAATATTCATGTCAATATATATCCCAATGTGCCTATTATGATGCATCAATACTCATCTCGCACCATACCGGGCCATGAGTACAAATCTCAAGAACCAATAACATCATATAATAATAACCTCACACAACATGTGAATCACCCCAGATGAAATAACAAAAAATTCAACAAGAGAAAAACATAAACAAAAATCCATACATGGGCACTCAAATTTTCTCCCATACATGGGATAGCTACCCCCATGCCCAAGCCCATTACCAAGTCTCGAAATATCCTAGTCTATTTTTACCTTTCCAAAATATTAAAGAAACATGTAACTGTAACACCACTTTGTAATGTCCCCCAATCTAGAACTCTCTCACCTTTCTAGGATGGGTTGGTTATGAAACCTCAAGTGCACCTCCCCATATACCAAAGGCTTCTGACTAGTAGCGGGTGTGTGATATGTATAGTGGGGATACTATACCCCCTAGATTAATAGTTTATTTAGTAGTAGAAAAAATTCAAATAGCTATATATCAGAGTGCATAGATGATTGAAACAATATGATACAGTGAAATACCAATAATCAAATATAGTTGAATAATAAAATAAATAATAAAGGAATAATGATATGAAGTTATATAATGTAACTAAATTTCATGTTATATATAATAAAAGTAAATGACTATAATACTCAAATAAAGACTCAATACCCCCTTTAAAGAACCCCATGTTGGTCCCATCTCCAAACTCTAGTTTATCCAGTAAAGATAATCAACAGAAAGGTCCTTTTCCCATGTCCAAACCTGCATCCATGCAATATTTTTGGGTACCAAATGGTTGAATGAATAGGGTGTGAGTATAACTTAGTAGTTTGAAACCACGATGTCTAAATATAAAAAGTTTGCTAACAAGTGTATGTAACAATGCAACAAACAAGAGTAATAATTAATTAAATGATATTCTTAATACCATGTCAACCTTCTTTGGCACCATACCGAAATGTCTCTTAGAATGTATCACAACCATTATAACCATAAAATTATAACCAAGGAAAATCATAACCTTCCTCGGCTCCATGAAGGAATGTCTCTGAGATTGTATTACAACCATACTAACCATAACCTTAGAACCAAGTTATAAATCACAATAATCTGGGTCAAAGCCGCTATATAAGAATTCCAGCATTTAATCTGGGTTGAGTCCACTATATCATCATTTTTCACTGGGATTATCCCGCTATATAAGCATTTCATCATGTAAACTAGGAAAATCCCACTATATTCGGATTTCATCATGTGTCACTGGGATTAGCCCACTATATATGAATTTCAACATGTATCGTCAGGACAACAAACTATATAATCATTTCATATTTTAATCATAACACAAGTCATATAAACAAGGATATCACTATATCACATAGTATATATCAATGGTAAATTTTTAAAATTACCATTTAAATTTAATTTACATGGTTTATATATCATTTTTTTCATAACTAACAACATTCCAGTTACCTCAATAAAAAATCTAAGCTAAGGTGAATCTACATCGAACAGTCACCCACAATCCATGTCATGTTAAACACACTATAATAAATTATACAATTCATTTATATTCAAGGGATATCTAACCTAAATGGTATCCACAAGATAGTTCAATAACCAATTAGATCCAAGTGGAATGCAAGGAATAATTTAATTCATTATTTCAATTTATTTGGTGCACAATATGTTGGTACGCGTGAAATATTTTACATAATATACAATTATCAAACCATAGGGTTAAGGTTTAGATCTTGTACCTTTAATTGTAGATCAAACACTGCTGCCAATGGAAAAACCTACAAGGAGGAAGGTGATGATGATCATAAAAAAGATCCTAGATAAAAATATATCAATATCAAAACCAACAACACACATGGTCAATGGATTACACCACAAAATCTGGAGAACTATGGATGAGAAGGGAAAACTGGTCCAAAGCCACTTACCGTGGATCTTATATGTTATCAGGATGTCCGGAAGGGAGGTTGGAACTCCAAAATCACTTAGAAGGTCTCCCTATATCAAGTGAAGAAAAAATACATGTGGTTGAATGGAAAATTAGTCAAATATCATACTTTAAAACGAAAGGGGGGAATTACATGATGTTTAATATAGTTATAGATTATTTAATTATTTTTAATGGGATACACCAAAAAACTCATTTCCTTTTCTAAATATTAAAAACACTTAAACATTATAGGACGTTTAATTCATTTACACTGTGTGTAGATATTCTATAGATGGTTGTTCAACCCATTTTCCTTATAGGACAACCCAAATCCCCTTTAAATATTCTCAACATACCAATAACTTGTGGTAACACTTGACCCATTTATACCCAGAATCCATTAATTAAAACGAGAATAAAACTCTAGACTTTAAGTTGTTTTCACAAAAAAAGGATCTCTACGTGGATTCTCTTCGGTTTTCTCAATTTTCCTCAAAACCGAATTATTTTTTTATTCAAAAAAATATTCAACCATGAAACAAACACAACCAAAAAAATTTATAGATGAAGAAAAACTAAACTTAGAGAAGTTAACAATTAAACTTGAGAGATATGTACCTATTAAATGTTAGGATCCTACATAAAGGATCATAAAATCCATTAAATAATGATAAGTATTTCTATATATCTATAACTATTTTCCAAAACTAACATGGTTTTAATAAGTTATCCAATATAATATATTAATCTCTGAACCTCAATAGTAACACCACTGATTCCTCATCAATATCAATTCATCTAATAGTTTATCTAAAAACAATGAAATATTGAACAAAATATTACTTAGGCTAGTGGTAGGTGTTAACCCCTTATCCTTTATCATTTGGGGGTTCAAGAACCATAGACTTTTCGAAATAAATTGGTTGTTACCTAGTATTTGGGTTGTCCTTTTTCTAAAACCAT
This sequence comes from Viscum album, assembly GCA_963277665.1. Taxonomy (NCBI): domain Eukaryota; kingdom Viridiplantae; phylum Streptophyta; class Magnoliopsida; order Santalales; family Viscaceae; genus Viscum; species Viscum album. Next base: position 625,439,404 of record OY728136.1, on the reverse strand, counting down.
ATTGTTATAATTCATATAATGTTCCCAAATTGTGATGACCCCTAATTACTAAAACATAAAAGATAAGATAAAATTGAAGGTTACCAATAACAGTAATCTTTCTTCAAAAAATTAAATGCATTCTTCCTCAAATCACTCTTTCATATACCAATCCAATATTTTGTATTCCATTAATTTTTTTCAAAAATATCCTTAATCATGTTACATTCCCACCACACATATTTTAAAAATGGTTGTTAAAAATATGAACTCATGATCAACCTTAAACTCATAAACCCATTATGTTATCTATAACTCTTAATTTAATGAATACATATATTCTCTCAAAATTCAAGAAAATATGTATATGTTTCATTATTATTATTAACAGAACAAAATTGATAAAAAAATTATTTTATGATTTAATAATTTAATCCCAATACATAAATACTTCATCCATTCTATTTCAACATAAGTCTTTTAATGGACTATGGTTTAACCTTTAGAAGAGTGAATTGACTCAAATAATTCCTATGTTCCCCAAATTTTAGACAAAGAACTATAAATGGATCCATGTGTTGATATTTATTTCCTTCCATCAGATACTTCATTTTTCCTCTGTAATTATTTTCTTTATTCTATTATTTTTCATTGAAAAAAATACTATATTATTTTACACAAATAAATCATTTACTAGTTTCTTTGAGACACTTTCCATTGTGTCTATTTCTACATTTCTCATATGATGGAAATTGATACTTCTTTCCTCAATGGTCTCCACCACTCATGATATTTGAAAACTCCATCCCTCTCTTATTCGGTGAGTCTGAGAGTTGTTTAAGTTATAGGTTATTAATATTATTTTGGGATAAATGATTAGGCGTAATGATGATATCTTTTACTGTTGTAATCACTCTATTTTATTTGTCATAGTCACCATATTTTCCTTGATGTTAAATTTTAACATGATTTCTTCTAGTTCCATACATTAACTAAAACCAAAAATCATAGTGTGAGAAACAAATCATAGAGGGAAACCATATAATGATTTTAAAAATTTTAAATCATAATACCTATTTTTTAATATAAGACACCTTAGGTTTAACCTAAGTCATTGATTTTCTTCATCCATTCAAATCCTTAATAATGGTTTGTAAAAAATGTGAATTACTTTAAGCATATCCCCTAATAGTTTCAAACTAGGTGCATAGTAAGGCCTATTTTCATATACTATGTGATGGTCAGGTCAAGTCCAATGTTCTATTTTTGGATATATTACCCCAATTTATTACTAATCCAGAACCTTTTCCACTTATAGTATCTTGGTAGGGATGTATTTCCATAAAAAATCACATAATATATGCCTTACCAAAACATTAATATGTTCACCTATGTTTATAATTAGAGTCCATCATGATGTTATATTCCACCATATATGGTTTATTAAATCTAGTTCCCAATGTTTTTACTAAACTTCCTCTCATACTAACTATAGTGACCTTAACCCCAGTAACCCGAAGCCATTGTCTTCTTTATTACATTGGTATAATAAACAAGTAATTTAATCTTGAAGGACCGAATAATTTATTATTCTTGGTAAGATAGATACATACATGATTCCCATATTACATTTTAATGCACAAATTAAAACATATTTTTTCCCAAGAATGTCATTATTCCCTCTAGCATATCCTTGTATATCAATCATAGTAACTTCATGTATTCCTGGGAAAGGAAATAAAATAAGGGAAACCTCAAATTATCAGTAAGGTTTAATTAAAGATGAAGTTATCATGAATTAATAAGAATAATAAATATTTCAAGGTAAATAAAAAACACAAAATTCATTTGAATTAGTTGATTACCATGTTAAGATAAGTAAAAAATCAATATATAAAGGTCAATAACTGAAAACACATTCCATTTAATCAATAAAAAGAAAATTAAATGTATCCATAGTTGCTATCATTGTAAAAGTAGCATAGATAATAATATAATTCATAATAAATATGGAAAGTCAAATAACTAAAAAACATTTCATTTAATCAATAAACTCTGAATGAAATTCATCCATATATAATATCATTGTGAAAATCAAATGGATTATAATAACTAAATTATTAATTAAGGATACATAATTTGTGGATGTTGTGATCTCAGGTATCATGATAAACTCTAATGCCATGACCTTCCTCGAGATAGTTTAAAACTGATGGGTAGGTATACACCACCAACCCATTTAACTAAGTCTAGCTAAATAATTAATCTGATGGTTCTATTAATGCATTGAGGGTATATATATAACCAGACCCACTAGAATCTGCATGTCTAAAGCATTACTCATATATCTAACGATCAATTTAATTCATGAACATTATATCTTATCAACATATTTCTATATTGAGTAAGGATTAAAAAATAATAGAAATCTCACCATTCAATCATATAACATTAAAAGTAAAATACCATATGTAGAAATGATATATGATTTAAGAAATAAGCATACCCATGATAAATAATATGGATATTTAGGGGAAATTTAATTCCCAATGGTGATAAGAAATTGAATATTTCAAGGGAAAGTTAATGATTATAAAAATAAATAAAGTAAGTGTTTGTTAATAATATCCAAGGTTAAAATAATCATAAAACATCCAGATAAAGAATAAGTATTGTATAAATACAATAGATCCCCATTGGTGTATATGTAAAACAAATTTTTTTTGTTGATGATGAATATAAATACCATAAAAATGTCATTAAAAACATTCTTGAGGAAAATATACTTTTAATTTTTGAAATCACCTTTTATAACAGAAAGTTCAAAAAAACATTTTGAAAATAATTTTCCTTAAAAATAACATTTTAAACATATAATTTAAGAATAATAAAAATTATTAGTGATAAAAATAAGAAATTTTTTACTGTCGTACACATTAAAACAATGATTCTTTTCAAATTTCATGTAAAACTAAAATGGGACTTGTTTTGAAAATGAAATAAAGAGTCGTTTTAAAAATATATACATAAAAAACATAGGTAAAAATGTATTTATCAAATCATTTTTAGAAAGTTAAAACATTTTTAGAAAATAAGGATTTTCATGAAAATGGATTTTTGATCAAAGAGTTAAAAATTATTAATAATTTTAAGTTACAAAGAGTTGTAAAATGTTATTGTTACTTGAAACAATCATGAGTAAATAGAGGATAATAAAATGAAATTTGTTTATTATAAAATTCTGAAATAATTTCCTTCAATGTAAATACATGCATAAACAATCTTGATTAAAATGAAATTGTGAAATAACCCCTTACAATGATCATAAAATTGAAGTGAGAATTAATAATTGATTAAATTATCTATTTCAAATTTAAATCCACATAATAAAATTATAATTAGACATAATATAATCAAGATTCTTTACACACATAATCTTAAAATATCAATGATAACGAATAATTAATATGACCTAATGAAAATAAATTGAGTTATGATATTATTTACCACTTGGTAATTTTCAATTAAAATCCCCTTGCAATAAATTATTAAAATTAAAACTTAAAATAAAATTATTTATGAATTATTAGTGATATTAAATGAAAAAGGGGTAGTATATACATCATATAAAATAAATAAGGTTCATAATATTATAATATGCCTCAATGAAGGGAAATTGAGACGAAGTCCCTTACCTCATGCCTCATTTTGGTTTACCATGCTTTAACCTCATGTATAATGGTTTTAGTCATGTTATTAATTTATAATATAAATTTATTAATATTTATAATATCATATAGGATCCTATTATGACTTATTATCACCCATTATTTAATGATCTCTCATTATTTTCAATGTTTCGGGTGTTAACTTCCATGTTTTCTTATGTGTGTTTTTTCATGAAAGATCCATTTATTGTGTGTAAGATAAAAATAAATATTCTAAAAATATATATTAATGGTATAAATATCATATTTACTCAATAGATACATTTTTAGAACTATTTATGAATTTTTTACACCAAAAATTATTTGCATCACTTCGTGGAGATGGTAGGCTGTACATACGCATGAGCGATGATATCATTCCCTTAACGAGTGAAAGGGTAAGAAAGTGGGTGATATATTAATATTATATAATAAGTAAAATATCATATATATAACATATATTCATTAAATATATCCTTATTACTCTTAATTTAAAGCGTAAGTGGAAAATGAATCACATCACTTCGTGAGGAGGTTTCTACCGTACACATGAGCGATGTTATCATATTTTAAACGCAATAGAATGTAATAAGGTATATGTGATATTATAATTATATAATATAATAATATAATAAATATCATATACATATGTTAAATCCATCATTATATCTATCCTTTAAAGGTGGTGATGGAAAATGAAACACATCGATTTGTGAGGAAGTAGTTTACCGTACACACGATCGACGATTTTATTTCTCATTTAATGGAGAAGGATATGCATAAATATCCTGTCATAGATATAATAAAATATTATTATATATAATATAATTTTTTTATTGTATTTTAAGTGTTAAAACATAATTTAATGTAGAAAATAAGACATAAAATGAAAGATCTTTGTTAAGACAATTACATTCTCTAGGAGAAACCTCATTTGGATATCCATTAAAGTACCCTATGGTTAGTGTTTTTGGAATACCAAAAGCTCTAAAATGTGTTTAAGGATGTTGGTTATGGATTTATTTAGGTTTTAGTTTATAAAAAGGGCTTTAATGGTGTGAATAAGTGATGGGAGGGAGTGTCATTTTATATGTCAGTTTAAGGGAACTCTCCTGAAAATTACAAGGAAATTTCCCAAAAGAATAAAAAAATTATAAATTCATTCACAATAAAAATGATCCAAATGACCTTATATTAATATTTTAGATTTTTAAGGTAGAAATATGGCCATATAATTTTATTTATATAAGTTTTAGGTCATTTTAATTCGTATCTTCTTAGTTTAACCCCTGGTAACCCATTTTTACACTAACCACAGTAATAAATTTTTATAGTTTTCACTATTAATTTAAGTAAAAAATTAATTTGACTATATTATATAATATAAATTGTTATGATCCCAAAAATGGAATCATTTTTTTAAAATTAAACTCACAAAATTGGAAGAATTTAATTTAAAATTATACCTACAGACGCAACGAAAAAGTGAGTTTCTGAAGAGTCAATTATCATAAGTATATAAGGTTTTAATGTCAAAATTAAATATGAAATTTATTATAATGACCTAAATTAGTTAAATTTTAATATAATTTAATTATTTTTTCTTTTAAATCAATTTTAAATAAACTTTATAATTGAATATAATTTAAAATAAAATACATCTTTCAGTAAAATTCAATATTATTTCTTATTTATTGTAAAATGAAACATTTTTTAAAAATATGATAAATTAAACATAATATAATTTTAATATATGAATTTAAAAAATTAATTTCATTTTATACAGTAAATTTTCTAAAATTGGTGAATATTAATTTTATATTATGTGCACAAAGAGCGATTAAGCCGTCCTTTATGAAAAATATATAGTTTTTTAGAAAAAAAATTCTTTTTCTTTTAAATGATTCTTATTTTATTTATAATAAAAATTTAAACATATTTTTTATAATTTAGATAGTACTATTCATATCCACCAATCTAATGAAAAAGTTATAATATTATATTATATTACTGTTCATTTAGAATCGGGGTTGAATGTTCCACGAGCTATCAAAGAGGATAAATTGAAATAAATATATTTTTTGGGTTGTTTATGCCTCGTGTTTTGTGTCACATACGCTATCAAATAAAATGTTATTATTTTATAATTTTAGGGTGTTAAAAATAATCCTTTAAAAACCTTTTTAAAAGTAAAATATTACTTAAAATCTACTTTATAAATCACTTGATTAAATAAAATAAATTTTGAAACCCAATTTTGAAATACATATACGTAGAAGAAAATATATCTAATTTAATGTGAAATAAAATTGGTTTTTCCATAAAAATTTATTTATTAATTTATTTACCAAAGAGAGGAAAGGTTATAAGAAAATATAGAAACTCCTTAAATATCAAATGGATAAGAAAATTATTGGATCATGTAAAGGATGAATAAAAGGATTTCTTTAATAAGAGTAAAAGAAATATCAAAAGAAAGTGATATTGTAAAAGAGATTCCTACCTTTTGTTAACTTTATAATGTTAACCCTTATAAAGAATAAAATTGAATTGAAACATTAACCATCCTTAATTAATAGGTTTTCATGTAAAATACATCAAAGGGGTAGAATATACACCACATAAAAATGAATTGGTGCATATTAACAAATATGTCTCAATGAAATTGAAATTGAGACATAATCCATTACTTCACACTTCCCTTTAGTTGAAAATAAATTAATATCCCATATATTGGTTTTAAGAATTTTATTAATTTATACCAAAACCATGTTCATATTTATAATATTATATATTATCCTCTTATAAAATCATACCATCCGTTTGTCAATAATATTTTATTATTACTATTTTCATGTATTAATTTCCTTGTTTTTCATGTGTTCTTTTTTAGTAAAGTTACATTAAGTTTTTATAGGATATAGTTAAATCATATTAGGAAAGATGTTAGTATCATATTTTTTTATGATATACCTTTTATAACCATTCTCTATATTTGAACATGTAAAATGAATCACATCACTTCGTGGAAAAGATATGTCATACGTATGCATGAGCGACAATATCATTCCCATAATGTTTGAAAGGGTAAGGAAGTGGATGATATATTAATTTTTCAGAATCAATATTTTCTCATAAGTATCATATATAATAATTATTTTTATATATATTAATATCCATGTTATTCAGTGATGGAAGACAAATTATATCGGTTCATGAGGCGGTAGTCCGCCATATACATGAGCAATGACTTTTTTCCCATTTGATGGAGAAGAATATTCATAAATATTATTTCATTAAAATAATAAAATATTAGTATAAGGTAGATAATGGTCTTATTATATTGTATTATTTAATACGTAATTAATGTTTGTGAAAGAAGAATGAAAAAGAAATAGCTTCATTATGAATATTATCTTCTCTCAGAGAAACCCCCTTTAGATCTCTTCTTAAGGACCCAAGGTTTGGTATTTTGGGAATTCCACTAGCTCTAGGTTTTGTATAAGGATGTTTATGAGTTATTTTTTTAGTTTTTGGTCAATCCAATGGGTTTGGTATATGTGAATAAGTGAGTTGTGGGAGGTCCCTTTTATAATTGAGTAGGAGTGCTATTTTTTGTAAATAACTCAAACTATTCAATAATTGGAAGTCACCCTCAACCCAAGTGCCTTTAAAATTGATAAATAATAGATTTTAGGGAATTTAAGTTCTATCCAAACCTCCACAACATAAAAATGAAAAAAAATAAACATTCCATTCTCTTACCCTCTGTGTTTACTTACTTTTACATTTGAGTGTTTTCGCCATGGTAACTAGATTTAAACCTAGGTAATTAATTATTTAATCCTAAAATAAAATTATCCTTATTATATAATTTGGGACCAGTGATTAAAATTTTAAAACCTATTTTTATAAATAAAAATCCTATTTGTGTGGAATATTAATTTTAACATCAATGCATGTGATGCACAGAACCTCATTTTAGCCCCAACCGTGTTAATTAATTTTTACTTCTTAAAATAATCATTATAACCAAAGGATAAGTAGAAATTATTACCTAAAATCAATTATTATGATTCCAAATATGTAATCCACTTCATTAAATTTAATTCACATATGTTCCATAATTTATTTTTAAAAACCCACAAATCCTGTCAAAAAGCAGTTTTTCAAGAAATGCATTTTCAAGTACAACATGATCTTATATTAAATATATAAATATAAATAATAATTATATGGATATTAATTATTATATTCAGATATATAATCTATAAATTTAATTTAAATCATTAATAATTAAGGATTATTTTAATTAATTAAAAATGATAGACATGTTTCCTTTTTAAATAAAAATAGTTTTCAAAAAATAGTTTTATGAAAAATACCCCTTTTTACATCCAAATGGGTATATGTTGATTTATATAAAATTTATAGTTAATAATTTTATATTTATTAATATTATTACTCATTTTTATTATTAAAATTGGTAAAAGTTATATATTACATTTTTTATTTTTCATAAAATCTTATTTCTAATAGAAGACTTCAAAAATTTATTATAAGTTTATTTTGACTAAGTAATCTTAAAACTGATATTCATCTTATTAAATATAGATATTTATACCATGAAATATTAAAATGATCATTTTATTATAGTTTTATTAAAATATAATTTTCACATACCATAATTGAGGCTCATGTGTTACAATGTATTTTATATTTCTAACGTAATATGGGAATCATGTATGTCTCCAGTTTTACATTACTCCTAAACTGATTGATCCAACATGGTTAGATCTCTTATATATTGTACCAATGTATTATAGTAAACATAGGATTTAGGATACTAGATTTGGGGTTTCTATAGTGGAAGGGAGGTATCCAATGTTGATGAGATTAAGATTTAAAAATCATAGATAGTTAAGAAAAGAAAAATGTTATGTGATCTTAAAGATAAATTAGATGCAAATAAGAAGAAAATTTAAGGAAAATTCCATATGTCTCACTATTTATCATGAGGTGAATATATCCAAATAAGTATTAAAAAAATAATTTTACTTCAAAAGAGTGTCTTGTAAAAAATATTAGTAGAAATATTCAAAATAGCGGTAAATCTACACAAATATAACAAGTATATTGTCTTTCCTTTAAAATATAGGTGAAAAAAAATTAAAAATAAGGATGTTTGGACCAAGTATAATTATAAGAAATATTGTTCAAAAAAATAAGGGATATATTATCCAAGATAGCCACTTCTCTCAAGATAAAAGATGTCTTACTTTGTAATAGGACAAAAATAACAAAAATCTGGATAGATCTCGAACCAATATAAAAGATCAATGTTTCGATGGTTTTACTGATGTTATTATAATAATAAACACAAATCCTATTCTTTATGGTTAAATATTTATCTACCAAGAAATATTTAAGAACCAATGGGATGTTTTAGTGTGTATATGAGTAAAAAATATCAACGGATAAAACATACGACCATATCTACAATGAAGAAATCTATACAAAATAGATTTCATGTTCTAGATGAAGTATATGGTAAAAGAAGTTTAGAACGTCACAATGATAATTTATTCATGACATGGTTTGAAGGATAATTTCCTAATGATATGAAAGGGAAGATATATAAAAATAAAATAGTGTTAAGTCATGTAAAAATTTTGAGGAGGCTGATAATGTTAAAGAAGAGTTCCTAGTTGATTTTTGAAATCGATTTAAATTGGATAAATATTTTCATGAAGATGATAAACATGATTAGGAAAAGGGAAATAAAATTTCCAAGAATGTGAGGATAAGGTACATGAGGATGTATCCACTAGTGGTGATGTAAAATTCAAAAGAAATATGAGATATGTGAGAAAATTAGGCATGGTTCAAAGGACTATAAGACTGTCCCAAAAGCCCAATAATAATTTATTAGGATGATGAAATTGGTATAAGACAATGTGGATTCCTTAAAATTTGATGTGAAGAAAATTATTTCACACAATTAATAAATTCATGAAATAAAATTGAAAAGTGATGAGAATGGAATGAAAAATAAGGCCAGGTTGAGAGAAAACTCTTAACATGAATATTAATTTTGAAAAATCACAGAGGTACCTCCTTTTTTAATATTAATTTATGTGTTTAAAACTAACATGGAAAGAATTAAAGGAGATATTTAATCTTGTAACTGCTTATAAAATATGAAAAAATATTTCTCATGGATTTTTTCAACTACAATGAAGAAAATATGAGTGCATCCCATAAGGGGGTCAAACTTATTGAAGAAGGATATCAAAATCAATTATTCTATGAAATCTAGAATTTTGGGATAACTCCACAGAATATGAGGTACGAGGTTTTCCAATCATTCATTAAAACCTTATATTTAATTATTTAAAATATATTATAAAGGGGTAGTTTGGGTTGATGAAAATATGGGACAATGGAGGAGTTTCATGCTTTTTTACTTTTAATTTTTAGTGTATTTGTTTAGATGTGTACAAGAAACAACATATTTATTGATAAATTTGATTTATAAAACTCCTATTTTAGATATTGGAAATTTATGATAATTGTATCACATTTATTTTATTCCATGGTTATTAATGATCACATTAGTTATAAAATCTTGTTTTCAACACTGATATATCCCACGTAAACATATAATTGACTAATTAAAGGCACTTTTATAGGAAATACATGTGGTATCATCCTTCTTGAATGAAATTGGTAGAGGTTATTACTCAAGGAGAATATTATGAGTGATTTTAGAGGTTGAAATTCTGATATTAAGAACCATATAATATTCCTTTTCATTTGATTGTCAATAATGTGTAGAAAGGGAATATCATATATTTATATAAAAAAGTCTTTATAGGTATTGAAAACTAACACAAATGGGGAGATTATTGAACCTAATGTCTAAATTTTAATTGTTATCAATAAGGAATGACTTAAATATTTTTCTATGAGATAATGATGTTTGGATAATTGTTAATGATTCATGTGTTGGTATTATATGACATGATTGATAATCCATTCCTCCCTTTATGTATTATAGTTGATAAATCATAATTTAAGTGATGATAATTTCTGCTGGTGATGTTTCAGGAAATAACATTATTTGACATGATGAAATATCTAATATTTATCTGGTAAGTGAAGATCAATTAAAAATATATCATATTTTCAAGAAGAATATTTGAATAAGATTTTGAGAATACAATGAAATATATTTTTATAGCATGAAGGAACTGATATGTGCTAGATAATAATTTAAATTATAAATATTTATTTCAATAAGAATATTATGATAAGTCAATGTAAATATTTATTTACATAAATAGAGATAATAATTATAAATAAAATGTATACATTATATAATATATTTCTTAGATCCTGATAATTTCCATTATAAAAGTGAGAGAAGCATTTGAAGCTGGTAGATGATTCGCTGTAAGAGAAAAACTATTACTTGAGTATTCATAAGAAGTTCATGGATGATTTTAGATCTGGTTGGGCTTTGAGAGTAGTAGTTCTTATCACTATTGGTTTCCACTGATGTTCTTGAATGTTGTAAATTTGAATACCTACTGATCCATCTATACATGGATGATTATTATCATTAAGAGGTGAAAGTATTTCTTTATAGGATCATTGTTTAAGAAGTTAAGACTCTTATAATAGATTCTAGAATTTATGGGGACAAAAACGATTCTATATCACGGGGGAATTTTGACTGGAACACAGTGGACTCTATGTTAGGGGACTATATTTTACCTTGGTGGTAATCAATTGTTTAATATAGTGGAGAATCCATGTTTGGGGTATAATGAACATGGAAATGAGTATGCTTTTAGGAAGAACCTTATAAATAATGTGTGTTGATAAATTTCATTTATTTAAATAATATGAGGTGAAGACTATGAAGAATTATTTATTTTATCACGAACCTTGACAAGTTCAATAAGATGAATTAAAAGGTCAAAAATTTATAAAAATAAGACAACCAATTCACCCCCAACCCCTCTTAGTGGTTGATATGGAAATGTACACTTCAATTTTGAGACACTATATCTAATAATTATTTTAAATAGAGAAATAATTGATATCCATACAAAATTTTTAGACCAATTTCATAGAGTAATGTATTTTTTTTTTAGAGAATACAAATATGTACACATCATCCATGGATCAAAGGAACTTGAGGTGGTTGGTAGAGGATCATTCACCCTCAATTCTAACTATTATTGATATTTATCCTATTTTATTAAATTTTTAATATTTCTATAGAGTTTAGTTCTATCATTATAATATTTCATCTATTTGTTTTTTATAATAATAAAATAACATGTAATTTCATATAATAACCACCAATCACTAAATATAGATCCACTTGTAAATATTTAGTGAACCATGTAAAAATATCTATTTTTCATGTATTTTTAATTCTCACTCTATATCTCATATCATTATTTTTTTTATTTATTGGGTGATCTAACACACTATCCAATATGTGTATAAAATATTTTGGGTTGGAAACTAATTTTTGGAGAATTAATTCACCCTATAGTGTATCTCTTTATTCTCACTCATAGGTACATAAATTTCAATTAAAGACAAGGTCCACTCACAAGGATCTTGAGTTGATTTTTTATTTCATATAAATTTTAAATTTAAGGGTCTAAAATGGATAGTACAAATATTTTCAACAACAAGGGTGTTTCCTTTTTTAACATAAAATAATTAAAATCATTTGGTTTAGATATAATTTAAACCATAGATAATTGTGTTAATATTATAAAATATTGAGTGTTTTACATTCTATAATTTTGAGAATATGAAAGCTAATGGAGAAGTTCTAAATTAATTTATCTCTTATATCATTAAGAATCAATATACAAGAGTGATGGATTTCAGAAAATTGAATGCTTTATATAATAAAATAATTGATATTAATGAAATAGATAATAAGGTGAAAGTCTAGAATTAAAAAAATAGATTAATTCAAAAATATATAGATGGATAAGTATTAATTTATAGATAAACGTTTTATAAGGTCAGAAAAAAAATCTATTCCAAACTATATAAAAGCACTTGATGATTTAATTATTATAAATATGTTGATGAGACTACTAAAAATGATCTAAATATTTATATTATCACAAACCAACCCGGGTACCCTGGTAACCTGATAATTGATCTAACCCTAACATATCCCGAATGGAATTCTTGATCCCCACGGGCTGTCGCCTAGAACCTGAAATCATGTACAAATGGAAGTGGGAATGATTTTGCAACTAAAAATGTGGAAGTAAAAGAAAATGGATAGTATGAATATTAGAATAAACTCCACTGGGATTAATTTACTAGAAGTTAAACTGGTATAAAAAATCCCAAGTACTAAAATAAAGTACCATAAAATAGGAAAAACTTCCCATGTCCCAACTCGTACATAACTCATCAAGTCCACGACTCAACAGCCAGAACCACCTCCATGTGATCCCTTTCCCTTGCTCAATCCTGGAAGGAGATAATCTACAAATACCCAAAGACACAAGTAGGATGTGAGCCAAATACCAGTAGGATTTCACCCAAAGGTTCCATAACAAGATGTTGATTTCAAATTAACTGAGAATGTGATTTCAATTTTCAAATAAATAGTTTTGGGATTTACAAAATCATATTTAAAAAATCATGCTTTATAATTTAATGGATATAATTACATTTTTAATTCATGCTTCACATTTCAAAATATGGAAATACCTTTCAAAATATATAATTTTCCTTTAATAAAAGGGTTCTTTACACAAATGTAACTTTTTGAAAAATGGATTAAATCAGAACATTTATATAAAAGAGTTTATATAAATTCTTAAGGCATATGAAATAGTTTACAACAATGTAATATATACATTTTAAATAGAGGCAAGCAGTTAACATGGTCATATTCCAAATATGTATAATAGTTCTTGGCTATAGGGACCTGACACTGTAAAATGAAAAATATGTACATACGCTCCTTTGGACCTAAGGCAAAGGGGACTCGTCACCATGGCCTAAGGGATGTGATGTTTTGATATGAAGTTTTAGAACATTGTAATTCATATATATTGGCTCCCAAAATAACTCGTTAACTACCTAATATTTTCATGTTCTCAATTGAAAAACAAATATGGTAAATTTATTAAAAGATTTTTTAAAATGAAACTAAATTCCAACCCCAATAAAATATATTCCAATTTTATCTTTACAAGCAATAATGGGTTTTTAATAAAAAAAATACATGCATTTCACCAAGATAAAACCCTAAGGTTTATATCAAAACTATTTTTAATCCATTTTTTCACAAAAAAGGATTTGAAAACAATTCATGTAGTTTAACTATCCACTTTCCCAAATTAAATAAATTAATTTAATTTTAAATAAAATTCCATAAATTTCATAAAAAACCCCAATTAATTATAATTGGGGGTTTTCACAATTTTCAATAAAATCAATTTTCCATAATTAAATCAAAAAAATTAATTGAATCAATTTCCATCAAAATTGCACTTTAAATTAAACAATTAAAATTTCAAAAAAACCTATAAACACACACCAATTCAATGGAATTGTGTTTTTTCCAATTTTATGCCAAAAATCAATTTTTCATAAAAATGAAAATTCACTGGAATTAGGTTTTTCAAAAAAAAACAATTGAAATTCATATAATAAAAACCAAAAAATCATTTTATCTAGAAATTTGAAATTAAACAAACAAATTACGGTTAATCAAAATTTGTTATCGTAATAGAACCACCTACCTCAGGAAAAAGGATATCGAATCAAAATACTGTATCTAGAAAACTTCAATAGGTAATGAAGACAATATATATATATGAATAAAACCTAGTTTTATATCCAAAAGAGTGGGTATTAGATCTAAAAATCAACATGTGGATCTATGTAATCGTAGAGAGAATAAGAGAGATTGTAAGAGAATGAGATCGGGATGAATGAACTAACTAGAAGAAGATTGAAGAGCATCTCTAAATCTTTAGATCACTTATGAGAGGGGTACGAGGGGAAAATAATCCTTCTTGGAACCTCCATGGATGAGAGAAACTGGTTTGGGGTCGTATTGGCCCATAGGAATCCTAAAAGAGGGATTCAGTAATTTTTAATTAAAATTTAGATTAATAAAAAACTCCACCGCATAGTTTCCTAGGTAGAGGAACATGGTTTAGTCAAACTATGTTCAATATGAGGACATATTTTATATGGTCCAAATAGTTTCCTCAAAAATGGTGCATGATTTGTAAACCCATTCAAAAGCTATGCAAATCCCACTGTCCAATTTTCTCAATTTTTTATATCATGGTGCACATTTTGGAAAACCATGTTCCAACCATGAACCAACCATAAACTAACCTAGAAAAATTCCAAAATATAATAATTTCACCTCACTTAACCCCAAATGAAACCCAACCATAGAATTCTCAAAAGAGGGGTTTAGGAATATCTGAAAACAGTAACAGTATGTTACAACCTCCCCACCATAGAAGCATTTTGTCCCCAAAAAACCTGCAGCGAAGCTTCCGTATCAAAAAGATGAGGTAAATTATCTATCGTTAGTGCCTCACTATCCCACATCTCATAATTTCCAAGACTATGATTCCATATCAAATGCATCAAATTTATATTCCTCCCATGAAGTACCTTGGTTTCAAAATCAACTATTTTGACTGGTCATTCAGTCACAGATAAATCAGTTTCAACATAAAGATCTCACCATATCAATGACCTCAAAATGTCCCAAAATATAGGGAGGAAGCTTCCCTTGCCTAAAAATTCATCGATGAACCAACTTAGGTAAACCATCAAGAAAACCTGGTCACCAACTGATAATTCCAAAGGTCTACAAAGACGATCAGCATAAGACTTATATCGACTATGTGCCTTCAACATCCTCTAATGAATCAACTGGATATTTTTTGTCTTATCTTGCACTAAACTTGTTCTAACCAAGGAACTTTCACCATTATCTAACCAACATAGTGGATATTTACGACACCGACCATACAAGGCCTCAAAAGGACCCATTCTGATTGTGGATTGGTAACTATTGTTATACGAAAACTCCACCAACCCCAAATGATCATCCCAAGCCCCACTAAAGTTGGGAATTCAAGAGAGGAGCATATCCTCATAAATCTTTATAGCTCTTTCTATATATCCATATGACAAAGGATTGTATTCCATACTCAAATAGATGTGAGATCCTAGTGCCTCATGAATCTCTCTCAAAAAATGGGAAGAAAACCAAGGATCCCTATTAGAGACTATAGAAGATGGAAATCTGTGAAGATGAAAAATATCTTTCACATAGAGATTTCTCAACTCCTTAACTTTGGAAATATCATGAATTGGTAATAAGTGAGACAAATTTTTTAGCCTATCAAACATAACCCATATTAAATTCTTCTTCATATGGGTATTTGAAAACCCAACCACAATGTCCATTGAGATCTCATCCCACTTCCAAGTCGGGACTGGTAGTGGATGGAGAAAACCTGAAGGTTTTTGGTGCTCATTTATCACCTATTGGCATGTATAACAAGGATAAAAAAACCCAATAATGCCCCATATCATACCTAGACACCATAACTGCCACCGCATGTCATATAACATCTTCATGGTTCCTGGTTGTACTACCCACAAGGAATTAGGACAATCCACCATCACAGATTTCCTTACCAAAGATGGTACCACAAAACGATTATAATAGTATATAATTCCCGCTTTTCGAGAATGACCATTGATAATTTTTCTCCCCATCATAAAAATAGTCTTCAATGCTACAGAACTCATCATTAAGATGATATTACTAAAGAATCAATTCAAGAAGAGTGGATATAAACTGAACATTAGACAAGGAAATCTCATCACCTGATTCTCAGACTCCAATATGCAATTGTCAAGAAAGATCCATCAAGTTCTACTCTTTCTATGATTTTATTACTGACTGGATCGTAATTTTACTCCTCAAATAATCTACAACAACATTACCTTTCCTCAGGGAATAGCCGATGTTGAAATCTAAAGACTGTAGTTATTCCACGCAATTCCACTGGTAAAGATTTAAATGTTTTTTATAAAAGATATAACTCAATATCTTGTTGTTTGAAAACATGGTAAACCTTTCTACATACAGGTAATTCCACCAACTCTTAAGCATGTGCATCACAATTGTGAGTTCAAGGTCATGGGTCAGATAATTATTATTGTGTGGCCTAAGCTGATGAGAGTCGTAGGTAATGACATGGTTATCATACATAATAAAAAAATCCCAAGCATGAACCCAATTCATCAAAGAAGACCACATTGCACAACCTAGCCTCTAGAAGAGTCAACATCGACATAGTTATCCAAATATATTTCATATTGACAAAACAACTCTAACATTTATTATTCCAAGAAAACTTTACTCCCTTCCAAGTTAGATAATTCATCAGAGAAGAAAAATTTGAGAATTTCTTAACAAACCAGTGATAATATCTGGCTAAGACCAAAAAGACCCAAATCTCAAAAACATTTCATGGTTTTTCCCTTATCATTACAGCTTTCACCTTCTCAAGATGAACTAAAATACCATATTCCAAGACCACATGGGCCAAGAATTTCACTTCCTAAATCAAGAAATCACATTTCAAAAGCATTCCATAAAGTCATAAATTTCTCAAAAAACTCATAATTGTTCTCAGATGACACACATGATCCTCCTAGGACTTATATTAAACAAGGATTTCATCCACAACAAATAACAAAAAGGTATCAAGATAATAACGTAAAATCATGTTCATTAAATCCATTAAAACTATAGGAGAACTGTTTAGACTAAAGGGCATGATAAGGTACTCATATTGATCTTACCTGCTTCAAAAGGTGGTTTTTTTAATGTCATATTCCCTTATCCTCGACTGATGGTAACTAGAGTGAAGATCAATCATTGAGAACCACTTCAACCCATTCAACTGATCAAACAGATCATCAATATATGGAAATGGATACTTTTTATTTACCATAACTCGATTCATCTTTCAGTAATCAACACATAGGATAAATGAACCGTAAACTTTCTTAGAAAAGAGACCTGGCACCGCCCAAGGTGACACACTCGAGAATATAAATCCTTTCTCAAAAATATCATCCAACCATGACTTTATCTCTTTCATTTCAGCTAGTACCCTGAGGTAAGATGGGATAGATACTGTTTGAGTACCATGCATTAAGTCAATGTAAAACTCAACCTCCCTTACCAACAGAAAACTAGAAAAGTTATAAATAAACACATTGGGAAACATGATGAAAAATTCATATAGATCACCACTCAAATATTACCACTCTAGATAAAAGGAAAACACTGATATCACTTTCCAAAATTTTGGATAAAAGGGTTTGGCTCTGCTCGACCTTGGGTCTCATTCTCCTTGAAAGACACAACACACGCCAATGGGTGTCGTAAAGAAGACCCATAAAAGATGAAAATCAATCTAGGATTTATTAGAAACTACCCAATCCATCTTGAATATGATGTTAAGAGGTTTCATATCAATATATAGAAAACTACAAGAAATCTTGAAATCTTATAGAAATAAGGAACAAGAAAAAATATGGAGACCTTTCACTCTATTCGTACCAAGGGGTGTAGTAATATCCATTGTACAAGATAAAATATCTATAGTGAAATTAAGAAGGTTAACAACATAGGTTAAAATAAATTAATGATATGCAACAGCACCAAATAGATAAGTAACTGATGATAAAGCTAGAGTAATACTACTTTTCACAATCATTAGACCTGTATCTGCTTCCTCTGGAGACTCTTCCAGTGCACGAAGAATATTTTTTATAGATTCATGTGGTTGGAACCCTATTTCATGTGAATTATTTTATTTTCCCAAAATTTTATGAGAATTTTATGATCCCATTCCACTATGCAGAGTGGAATAAATATGGAAGAATCACTTTAAGTTCCCTAAATGTCAGTAGGATCCATGGTTCTTGGGTTCCTCAGCGAAGACCCTCTTTTAATGTTCTACCTTTCAAAAATATTATAAAACAAAAGGACCTATTCCAAGTACTTAAATAGTTATATAATGACCTTGATTTCTAGATTTGTCATGGGAATCACCACGCTTCCACTTTCCCCTGATGGAACTCACGCTACCACTATGAGGGAATGAAACTCTCGATAACCATGACTTTATAGACTTATCCATTTCAACCATAAGTTCTCTATATAGCACATCCTTAAATGAGGGAAACATTAGAAGCAAAACCCAATAATGAATATCCTTATGAAATTGTAATTTGAAACTTCGATCCTTTATCTTATAATTTGATACAATCTCATGTGAGAAATGCACGAGCTCAGCAAAATGGTTTGCATAATCTGTCACGGTCCTATCAGCCTACTCAAGTCTCAAAAACTCTATAAACATGGCCAAAAACATTGAATCTGGGTAGAACTAGTTAGTGAAAATAAACTTTAATTCCTTCCACTATAATCCCTCATTATTCATCATCATCACCATAGTGTCCCGCCATCTTCTACTTGGTCCTTCCAGCACTAAGGTGGAAAACTTCACTTTGATCTCATCAAGTCTATCCAAGATCCAAAAATAATAATTCCATACTGCTCAACCATTCCTCATCCTCTTGAGGATCATTTGAGAATTTAAATGGTGATACTTTATGGTGAACAAATTATTGAAAAAAAAATTTGAGAATTTCCTTCTAAGGTTCAACAACTGGTGCCTTAATGGGAAGTGGAGGTGGTTCCTATCCCAGAGCTTGGAAATTGTACATGATCACCTCAATCAGATTCAGATCAATGATAGGATCTTATCACTGAGGTTCATCAACGACTTCCAACTAGATCTGATTTGCGCATCCTCTCAGAGGCATGATGTTACACAACATCAGTAGATAGCAAGAAATACATTATATTAACACTCAAATATAGAAATAAGGTAAATTCATCCCAAAAGATAGACGAAAAGATTTGTATTTCACTTTATCGAAATCAAAAAAGGTAAAATACTAGAAATAATCCACAAGATTCCTTTTCCTAACCACCCCTAGAGACTTAAGTTTCACTATGGTGAGAGATGTTTAGGAACTCAATCGCAACTACCTCCTAAGTCCCAACAATATTTCACGATGCATACTGACTCCAAGACAAAAGCTCAACCTCTTTAGATACCACTTTGTCATGAAGCATCCCGGGTACCCTAGTAACCTGATAACTGAGCCGACCCTAACATATCCCTAAGGGTGTTATCGATCCCCATGGGTTGGTGACTAGAACCTCAAATAATATAAAAATGGAAGCGGGAATGATTTTTTCACTAACAATGAGAAAGTAAAAGAAACAATGAAGTATGAATTTTAAAATAAACTCTATTGGGATTAATGTACCAGAAGTCAAATGGGAATAAACAAGCCAAAATACTACAACCAAGTACCATAAAACATGAAAAAGTTCCCAAGTCCCAACTCAAATACAACTCACCAAGTCCATGGATCAATAGCTAGAACCACCTCCAAGTGATCTCTTTCCCTTACTGAAACCTAGAAAGAGATAATCTATGAACACCCATGTCCATAAGTAGGTTGTGAGACAAATCCCTATAGGATTTGACCCAAAGGTTCTATAACAATGTTCCCATATCAATTTAACTAAGAACGTGCTTTCAATTTTTAAATAAATAGGTTTATAATTTAAAAAATCATATTTAAACAAATCATTCTATACAATTTAAAGGATGGAAATACATTAACAATTTATGCTTCAAATTTCAAAATATGGAAATACATTTCAAAAGATGGAATTTACCTTTAATTAAAGGGTTCTTTACACAAATGGAGCTTTCATAAAATAAATTAAATAAACACATTTATACAAATTCTCAAGGCACGTAAAAAAGTTTACAACAATGGTATATATACATTTGAAATTAAATCAAGGAAGCAACAAGGTTATATGCCAAATAGGTACAATCATTCTAGGATATATGGACCCAACACTCTGAAATGGAAATATTTACATACACCCCTTTGGGCCTACAGAAAATGGTACTCATCACTATGACCTATGTGATGTGATGTGATGATATGAAGTTTTAAAACATTGTCAATCATAAATTATCTCACAAAAAAACTCACTAACTACCTAAAGCTTACATGTGCTCAATTAAAAAACAACTATGGAAAATTTATTTCATGACTGTTTAAAACAAAATTAAATTTTATCCCCATATTATATATGCAAATTTTTTCTTTAAAAACCATAAAGGTTTTTTAATAAAAAAAACATGCCTTTACACCAAGATAAAACCCTAAGGTTTCTATCAAAACCATTTTAAGCCATTTTTTCACAAATAAGGATTTTAAACCAATTCATGAAATTTCACAATACACTTTAAAATTTTCAATTAAACAATTTAATTTTGAAAAAAATTCCCTCTATTTCATAATAACCCCCCAATTCAATAGAATTGGGGGTTTTCAAAATTTTCCATCAAATCAATTTTCAATAATTTAATCTGACAATTTAATTGAATCAATTTCCATCAAAACCATAATTTAAATTAAAAAATTGAAATTAAGTAATTGAAATTTCACAAATTCCCATAAACACACCCTAATTCTATAGAATTAGGGTTCCTTATAATTTCATTCCATAAACCATTTTTTCATAAAAACCACAATTCACTGGAATTTAGTTTTTACAAAAAAAAAATCAAATCCATATAATAAAAATTAATTAAGGAAATTAGGGTTAATGAATATTTAGAATCATAATAGAACCACCTACCTCAGGATCAATAGATCTCGAATCAAAATTCTCTATCCAAAAATATATAATGGATAACAATGACAATAAATATCTATGAATAAAACCTAGGTTTAGATCCAAAACATTGGGTATTAGATCTAAAAATTAACATGGGAATCTAAGGAACCCTAGAGATAAAAAGAGTGGTCATGGGAGAATGAGATCAGGATAAGGAAACTAACTAGAATAATATTTAAGGGAATTCCTCAAGATTCAGATCACTTATGAGAGGTTTATGAGTGGACAAGAATCCTTCTTGGGGTCTCTAAGGATGGGAGAAACTTTTTGGGGGTTATACCAG
The DNA here is from genome assembly GCA_963277665.1 of Viscum album. NCBI lineage: Eukaryota > Viridiplantae > Streptophyta > Magnoliopsida > Santalales > Viscaceae > Viscum > Viscum album. The sequence continues at coordinate 625,417,533 of OY728136.1, read as the reverse complement.
CACATCAGAACCATAAAATAGGGGTTCGTGAATTTTTAATTAAAATTTTGATTAAGGAAAAACCCATCCATGTAGTTTCTTGGGAAGCGGCACACAGTTTAGTCAACCCACGTGCAGGCCATGTGCCTATTTTATATGGTCCACATGGTTTCCTCAAAAGGGGGGATAGTTTTTAAAACCATGCTCAAGACATGTGAAACCCACTATCCATTTTTTCCAATTTATTGTATCGGGATACATAATTTGGAAAATAGTGTGCCAACCATGCGTTATCCCAGACACATCCAAAAAATTTAAAATTTTACTTGATTTTACCCCAAATGAAACCCAACCAAATAAATCTCAAAACGAGGGGATTTAAAATACCTAAAAATAGTAAAAATATGTCACATGTACTCTTAGGGATTAATAATTAAATGATTTTATGACAAAAACTCAATAATATATTGATACCTTGAGATATGAAAAGATATCATGCCTTGTAGAAGAAACAATGACTAGGGAATGATGTTAAATTTAATGACTCTAAAGGACTAAAGATAATTAAACAAATGAAATATCATGGTGGTGAATATATTTTTTCTAATGGTGAAATGAATTATGATGAGTGTATATCATTTTTTATAAATATTTTTAAAAGAATAAAATGTGTGTGAAAATATAAAATTATTTTTAAATGATGTAATTATTGAAATAATAAAAAAAATTAATAGACCAAACAATTCCCTTGATGATGAGGAATACCAGTATAAAATATCATTTAATAAGAATAATATGGTGGAATGATTTAGTCTCAAAAATAATTTCTATAAAGGTAAGGTGAAGGACAATTTAACATGGAATTGTAGTTTCCTATATAAGCTTGGAGTTTTTTCTTATAATAAAGAAACAAAATATGAAGGGTTAGACTTAATTGATGGTGGTTATCTTGATTTCATGGAACAAAATAAGAACTCTAATTAATTCTCCTATGATAAATAAAATAGTGAAAAATATGATGAAGATGATGATAAAACATTATATATTTTCAAATAATAATGGAGCTCATAGTTATCCTTAAAGATAATAAAATATTTTTAAAAAGGAATACATCATATATTAAACCCATTGACATTTCTAATATTGATATAGACACCCAAAAAGGGGAATTCCTATTTAGAATTAGTGATCTAAATGTTATGATTGTAAAAGAGTAATTTTTTTTAAACCATAGCTTTGATGATTGTATCAAATGATTCGGTTCACTCATTTAAGGTTAAGTTGTATTAGGCTAAATTTTTTTCTAAAAAATTAATTTCATATAATGGATTCTATTAAATAATTCGGTGAATCATCATAATCAGTTGTAAATATTTTTAAGTACACTAATAAACTTGTGGAAAATCCTAATTAGTAGTAAACACTCACTTTAGAAAAACAATGAGGTAAAGAAATTAAATGAATCAATGACATGAAATGAAATATTACATCAGTTTCAATTTAAAATAGTTATCTATACAATATTTCATATTTTATATGAACTAAAAATCACAATGATAATTTTTTGTAGAAGAAGAGATATTTGAGGGATTTACCTAAAGGTAAATTCATAAAAAAATACACTAAAATAAACATGATGGTGGAAGAAATTCATAATGATCCAAAGCCAAAGAATGAGAAACTATTAGATCATTATTGAGAGACATTATATCTTATAAATTGATTTGTATTTGAATGAAGTTGTTAGTATTGTGGAGTGTTTTTCCATAAATAATCTATTTTTAGGAAAATTTCATATTTATATCAACCCTAGAGAGGGTATTATTTTAAAGAGAGATAATATGAAACCAATAAAAAGAAACCAACTCAATATCCCAATGTTTAAGTAAAAGTGTAAACCATCTTTGATTTATATGAGGAGACTTTTGGTAGTAATGACTAAAAGGGGTACACCACCAAAAATTATCACAAATTATAATAGAGTAGTAAAAGAATAATTTTACCTCTAAATATTATAAAAATTGAATTAATCATGAACATATAATGGTGGTTTTTATTGCATAAAAAGTTTTAAATTATAAATATATTTGAATCTTGTATAGTGGATACTCAAAACGCATGATTAAAAATAAAAATATACTAAAATTCATTAAAAAATATTATATATTTTTTATTATCTTAGAAAAGATAGCTCTTTAAATGTCAAAGAAATTAGTAACACTCAAATTAGTGAGAATAAAATATATTCAAATAAATTTATATTTGTTGATATGTTGAGACATAATTTTATGAGTGCATATCAATTCTATGAAAATTATAGTGAGTAAATTTTTTAAATGAATGGTTATATTTTTATAATATTGAAGTATAACATAATAATTATGATATGTAAATAAACTTTCAAGGATTTATTTCAAATTAGTAGTGTAAAATATTCTTACTGGTATAGTATGTGGGAGGATAATGAGTTATGGCATAAAATTCTTAGTCAATTAAGACAAAATAATATGAGGTTACTTTTCAATTATGATTTATTCATAAATATTAATAATTTCTAAAAGGAGAGATGAAAATCTTGTGAATTATATTCGTAATGAAACATGGTAAAAAAGTCAAAAAATAAATGATATAAAAACTAGGAGTCCACTTGAACACATATGTGTAAATTTATGTGGTTCTACGTGTCTAAAATCAATAAATATAGATAAGGATTATTTAAATTTTGTTTATGAATTCATTTGTATGAATTTTTTTCATTCATAAAAAATACGTCATGGGATCTTGATAGGGTTAAAAATTGTGGATGAGATGTTAGAAAGAACATAGGATATATCATAAAAAATATTCTAATCTAATCTAGGTTCACATTTATATATTTTTTATAGTATATATTAAGAGGAATGGAGTTAAAAATAATATAGATCTCCATGTGTGCCTTAATAAAAATTTAGTTGTATAGAGGAATAATAAGATTTTAGATGAAATGTGAATAACCATGTGATCATAGCATGGAACATCATCATATTTTTTGAGTAATATCATAATAGTTTTCATCAACAATCAAAATGAATGTTTGATTTAAGAAAAAAAAATTCAACACACCTTATGAGTTGTGGTATTGGAAGAAGAAAAATTTAAGGATCTTGATATTTTTTGGCAGCCCCTATCTTATCAAGATAAAAGGAAGTCACATGGGAAAATTTGATGAAATAGTAGATGAATTTATTCTACTTTATTATAAAGTTATCTAAATAATCTATAGGTGTCATAATAATAACATTAATAAAATAATAGATAGATTTGATGTTTTTATCATTGAGGAACATAGTATGTCATAAAAATCATTACTTATTGATGATGAGATTGAATGGGATCAGAGATGATGTGTTTCTAGTGGTTAGGGTGGTATTGGGTTCATTTATTAGGGCTACTTAAAGAATTTCATTCATCTTTGAAGTTTTTATAGCTTCTTTCTAGGGCTTGTTTGTAATATTTTTTAGTTAATCCCCCTCATTTTCACTTATTTGGTTTCCTATGAGGATTCCTATCTAATTTCCAAACATTTTTCCATTATAATACTGGTTTTCATAGCCAGTGGTACTAGTGTTCTTAGATTATGTATTTTGTTTTTCTTTCCATAACAAGTGGGATCCCATGGTAATGAACTTTTTCCAAAATTCATACTATTTATTTACAATCATAAAGGGGTTATAGTGTTCTCCAGTTGAAGAAATGTTTCCCAATTAACATGATATATTTTCTCAACCTATCATCAACTTCTCTATTGATGGTAAGTAGACAATAATGGTTTTCTTTTATTCACCTTGATATATAAGAGAGAATAAAAGGTGAAAAGTCATGGTTATGAACTATTTTTGTTTTCATCAATCCATATTTTGGTTCCTCTTATGTGAAAAGGGGATGATGTGGTAGCTTTGTTCTTATTCAACTATCCTATGATTTCTTTCTTGTCTATAATTTTTTCACCATTTTTTATGTTTGAAGTTTTATTATCAATTTCTCATTGCCAAAAGTGTGGCCTTTATGAAATCAAAAAAATGGGTTTATAAGAAAAAAGATACATATGGGAGATATAATTATAAAAAGGGTGGTACAATAATAGGTTCAACTTGTTCACTTGATCTAAATATTCATTTATGAATTTTAAGTGATAAGAAATGAATATAATGGATTTAAGTTCATAAGACTTATAAAAAAAAGTCCAACACAAATATATCATTATATTGGTATAAAATTAGGTCAAATATTATTAGAATTTATTATATCTAATAAAACTTCCTACTTTTACAAGTGGAACTTATATGTATTAATAAATCTATAAAACAATATAATGGGATTGTTTTTTTGGAAAAATAATAGAATTGGATTGATAATAATGACACATAGTAGTTGGTTTCATTTTAAGAATGAAATATGTTTTTCTAAAAAATAACAATTATAAAGGAGAAGTGTAACAAAAAAACTAATATTTTTTAAATGGATACTCTCAAGTTGAAGGTATAGATTTTAATAATCTATTTAATATAATTTCAAATATTAAATGATATGAATTTTTCTTGAAATATTTTTGTAAAATAATTAAAATGTATTCTAAATTAATATTAAATATTTATTATTCAATGGAAACCATGATGAGAAATATGACATTAAACATTATAGGGATTTATTCTCTACTTTGGTTGTTCTCATGTGATAATTTTGAATAAATTACTCTATGATCTTAAGTGTGTTCCTTGAAAATGGTCTTCAAAATTATAAAAAAATATAAATAGTATGATATTCAAAATAGGAAAGGTGGACAACAAATTCTATATCAAAGAAAACAATAATAACTCACTCATTGTGATTATGTATATTGATGACACAATTTTTTTAGGAAATAAAATTTAATATTATGAATAATTATCTGCCCAAATAAAGTGACATTTTAAAATTACAATGATTGTTGAGATGATATTTTTCATGCGTTTTAAAGTAGTGAATACTAAATATTATCTATTTCCATCATAAGAAAAAATACTCCAGAGTTTTTAAAAATATTTTATATTGGATAATCAAGATAGGTATATAATACTATATTTATTGTGACTAGATCATATTAGGATGAAGGTAAAAAGGTGGTGGATGATAATAAAATTATGATATTGAATGGTTGTTTTCACTATATGAATGATTCAGGACTCAACATCACGTTCATTATTATATTATGTGATTGATTCCAAATCAAACCAAAGGAGTCACATATTATAGTTATAAAGAGGAACTTATGTTATATAGAAGAAACACTTCAGTATATGTTAGGGAATAAAATAGATACATTTATTCATATTTAGGTTTATTTAGATGATCATTATGCAAGTGATACTGGAGAAAGAAAATCATCTTCTAAAGAAAAAAATTACTGGTGGAATATATGTTGTTTTTTACTCTAATGAGTAAAATTAAGTTACACATGGGAAAAATATGATTATTTTTTCATATAAAAATAATAAAATAAAATTATTATTTTAAATTGAAACTAAAATAAGTGAGAGTGGATGTTAAGTATCCAATGTTTATTGGGAGTGACTGTTAAAGTGTAATAAATTTGTCAAGAAATCCAATTCAATATTCAATGTCTAAACACTTTGAATCAAACACAAATTTATCAGTGAGAAGGTTGGATGTGGTGAGATGAAATTGTAATATGTTCTAACAAAGAAACAAGTAATATATATCTTGATGAATAACATGAAAAAAATGAATAAAATAACTTTTGAGTTTTTTTGGGGAGAATTCAATCTTGATATAAATGTGATTACATATTTCATATTTTATATCACTCATTCATTTATATTTTTTTCATAACCGGTGGGGGATATTTGATATTTTCTACCCTATAATGGGATATAATTCCTTTTCATTAAAGGATATGAGAAAGTGGGACTAGGGGTTTTGGGGATATTTGGAGTTTCCATTTAGGGGATACTTGAGGATATATTTCTATCTATAATTCATTTTATTGAAGGAAAAAAATTATAAAAAAATAAAAAAGATGATATTGAATAAACCTCCATTATAGGAAATTATATGGGAGAATTAAGAGCCTAAAATGATACATAGTCAAATTTAGTATCACTTTTTTCACATAAAGGTGGAGTTCCTTCCAAAATTTATATTATCTAGTAATATACGGTTTATCATATTATTAATAATTTCTTGATTTATTTATTCATAATCTTTGAGATAATTTCTATGTTGTTATTATTATCAAAATTATTATGGATTTATTGAATTTTAGCTTTTGTTTCACAAGATTAAAAGAAATGACATCATTATGAAACATTAGAAACAACACAACAACATGGAAAAAATTACTCCATAATGTTATTTTTGATGATTTAGAAAAGGGTTATCACTTATGTGAAGGATGTGAGGAGAAGGACATGGTAGAAAAATCACATATATTAGACATGCATTAAAACATAAAACATAAATACATTTTTTATATATGTAAATGATTTCCTAAATTTATAAAATTATAGGGTTTGAGGAAATCAATTTGGGAACACACTTCATCATTACCATGAATGTTTGATGCTGTAATATTTCATGATCACATTGTAGTCAATGTTATAATTTAATAATTAACATGAAACATAATTTGTTGAATCTGTTGGAGTTAAGGAGTGTTATAATCAATCCATTTATTTTTGTTCATAAAATAGTATTTTTTCTATAGTTTAATTACTTAGTAATATTGAAATAGTTAAATAGGGTATCCACATTAATTGGAATTCTAAAATCATGTACAAGTGTTTGAAACTATACCGTAAAAAAATTAGTCTTCCTTTATATAACATTTAAAAGGCATTAGCCTATAATGATTTATTATGTTTTTTTAAGGATGAATAACATTTTTGCATGATATTATTAATTACAATGAAATAATTTAAAGATATTTTTAGAATACTAAATAATTTATAGAAGATTTTATAGAGTATTAAATGGTATTCTATCCATAATTTTTAGAAAAATGTATGACTATAGAGAACATTGTGATCCTATATATTATAACATGATTTTTGAGACTAAATAAATAATTATTGTTTATCTTTGATAAGGAAAATACAACTACCCAAAATTCAATAGATCATTCTAGGAAGAAAATGGTTAGTTTTGAGATAAGAATAAGTTACACAAATTATTCATTAATTTAAAGAACATAAAATAGTAGAGATAAGACCATTTGTTTTTATTCAAGATCATTTTTTATCTTTCTTCAATGGTATAGTATATTTCATACTTATACTATAGAGGCATGGATTTATCCTAAAATTATTTTTTTTTTGTTTTTTGGTGTTAGAGGTGTTTGGGAAAAGACTGGAAAGGTCAATAGAATAAATGTGGAGTTTGAGATGAAATTTTAAGTAGAATATTAGATATTTCCATAACCAATTAGATTCCATCATGATTGATTTACTGGGGGGATATGATTTACTACAGTATGGATTGTTGTTCCCTAAAAAATGAGGTTGTGTAAAGTGGTGATGTCTTACAACGTGGATCCTGGATTGTAAAATTATGGTGTTCCTCTAGTTTGTTAGGATTTGTTCATTACAGTTTGGTTTTTTGGGTTTAAATATGAAGAGCCTCAGGATTATTCTAGCTTAATATTATGGGAGGAATGTTTAACCATGGTTATGATCAATGCACCATAGTTTTTTTTTGGAGTTATTTGGATACATTGATGGATGATAAGTTTTGGGCCATGATTCTAAGAGGCTCATGCATTAAAGCATTAGGGAACATATTTCACCATGGTTATCCTTATTTTTATCTAATTTAAATGGTTTTTACCCCATGATTTTTTAGGATATTGTCCCATGACATTTTTATTGAGACATTACTATGACATGAAAATATCCATCACATAGTAATATTATGTTTCATAGATTTTAATATAAATTTGATCACTCAATTAGATTATATTAAATTCCTCTATCCTTCTTTGAAACCTAGGATTAAATTGGATCAATTTTGGTTACTCATTTTCACCCCTTAGTGTATTTTATCCCTTATATTCAAATGATCAATATCAAGTGATCCAAGGTGCTCTTCACTCCTCCTTTCCTCTATTCTATTCTATTTATTCATTCTTAAGAAGGTTTTAACGTTGGTGTTGGATAATTTTTCATTTGATTTATAATAATGGTATTAATGTAAAGTGGTCATGTATATGTGTTATAGTGTATCCTTATGAGTTTAGTTTCACGTGATTTATGTTTTCTCATCTTTATTGTGAAACAGTTATGGAAGCATAAGTTGATATAGGGGATTTAGGATCTCACTTATTCTATTTATATAAAAATATGGAATTTTCATACCTATGTTTTAAAAGGGTATATGGTTAAAATTAACATTATTATGATAATGAAGTTAATTAATGTAAGTGAAGGGTAATATGTGATTTTAATGTGATTTATGAGATTTTATGTTATTTAATTTTATTTTATTTTCTTTCATATTTGAAAATATGCTATTATGATAGCCTTTACTAGTTATCCTTGATATGTATTTCACCTTCATATTTGGTTAGTAACTTAATAAAGGTAATAAAACATTATATGTGGTATTATGTTAAATAATATGGATGTTTTTTAAATGTAGTGTTGAATAAATACTAAGTAATAATAAAGAAGTTTTTTATGTTACTTATTATGGTTTTTTATGTTTTTAATATAATATTTTTCTGGTTTTCATGTTATGTTTATGATTGGAGTAGTGGTATATTATTATTATAGTCGTGTTTTAGCATGATTTATTTTTCAAGGAATAGGTTTATGTTGTGAAAGTGGTGAAATTTATGTTGTGGTTGAAATAATAAGGTATAGTGGTGGTTTATATCGTATTTGGGGAGGATATTGTTTTTTCGTAGCTTCTTGAAATTATGGATTGAATGGATTGATAAAATTATTAATGGGTATTGGTTCTTATGGAATGAATATAGGGGTGTAAATTAATAAATTACTTGATTGGTAAATTTTGTATAGTAAATTTTAATGTTAAATAAACAAGTGAAAGTTATTAAATGATATTTTAATTGGATGGAAATAAATTGTGTCATAATGAATTAAATGTTTCTAGTAAATGTTATATATTAAAATTAATAATGATGTGATAAAATGGGTAGTTCTAACTAATTTACATTTGTTTGTTTAGTGTGGTTGGTTTTTGTTGTTGTCGGTTTTGAAAATTTATGTTGGTGGGTGGTTTTGGTGATGAAGTAATTATTTAATATTATAACAGTAAATGAATTTTATTTGAGAGTTAACCCTTATAATGGGATTGTGTGGTTTATTATTTATCCTCTATATTTTCTATAATATATTATACACAATCACCTAAGATGGATAACTTTACTAATTACCATATAATTCCATGGGTTCCACATAATTTTCCTCATATTTAAGATTAAGGTGAAATGGATGGCTGGCTACTCTCTCTTCTCTCTTCCAGGTTTATCATGGGTTGTATTGGCTTGGGGTTATAAAATATATATGTATAAGAAATAATGTATTGAGGTTATATTATCTATATAAAATGTTGGATTCCTATAATGTTATATGGTTGTGAGGTGAATTCATGGTGGGGTGTGTATGGATGGAGTAGGGAATGAGTTTGATGTCATTTGTCATTACATAACCTAATATAAACAGGTTATAATGAGATTATAGATTCAAGATGATGTGTTTGAAGTTTTTTTATGTAGTTATGGTTATTAAACTTTGGTTATGATGTTTTATGTGGTTCTATAGACACATGGATATGGAAGGGATGGTAGCACCATAATACAATTTAGTGAGGAATTAGGGTAACTATTTTAGTGGTGAAGTGGTGGTGGATACCTCTTAATATGCATTCTTTTGATATTATTTTTCCAGATTTATTCATGGTATTGGTTGAGTGATCATTAGTGTAGTAGGTGGTATATGACCTACTATAGGGGATAAGATGTTCATTCTATTTATTCACTAAGTCTTTTGTATTATTCTTCCAAATTTATAGGAGAGAACATCAAGAGGATCCTACTAAGTATACTTCCATGATCAACCCTTTCTATATATATATATATATATTTAAAATATATAATATTGAGTTATTGGTCATGTTAAACCATACAAGATTGAGGTTATCATTGGTGTTCATGGATTCACTCCCATAGGAGTTTTATTTGGATATTTCATTTTTAAGATATTTGTTTTTATATAACATTATCAGGAATTGTGTGATTATTTTATTATTTTAATTTTTTATGATGGGTTAGATCACTATTTTTTGTCTTATATTCTTTTAATTTATTAATTTAATTCCTATTATACGTGTGTTTTATATGGTTAGTGATAGTCTCTAAAATATTTTCTATTGGTGGCTATCTTTGAGGGTCACTCTCATCTTCCCTGTCAACCCATGAGAGGTTCTAGTGGGGTTAGGTCATGAAAGAGGGGTATTAGAGCTATGGATAAGAGTTATAATGGATTTTGGAGTTTTTCAAAGATGAATATAACATGTTTTTGGTAGGGTAATATCTTTATTCAATTTTTTTGTGATTTCAGAAAGGGAGACCATATAGGAAACAAAAATTTAGGGTTCCTTTTGATTCAATGAAAGTAAATTCAATATTCTATGTATACTAAGTGAGGTAATGTTGATTTTGGGGTAAATATAAAGTTGTGGAAGATATATCATACTTGATTGTACCTATATTGATTTTGGAGTATGTTAAGGGAAGTAAAATGAAATAAATAGTCTAAATTAAAATTTTATATTAATGGATTTAGAGTTTCATTATTCTATATTGTAGGGAGAGCTGAAGATATTGTGTGAGATTCTACATCAGAGCTTGGTGAAGTATGAGGAAACTATCTATGATCAGAATAGGGATTTTTGATTGTAGGATATTGATATTTATTTTAATTTAATTTGTTTATATAGGGTCAATTAGATTTTTTGGATATTAGTTTATTTAATGGGGATGATTGTAAGTGGTAGATTTTATTCCTTGGTGAGTATGAGGAGTTAGAGGTTTTCTCTTAAACTTTATGTAAGCAATTTCATGAAGATTTTTTTACATCAATGTTTAATGCATGTAGATGAAAAGAGTTTCTCACTCATTGGTAGAGGATCCTAATAATGTGGGAGCTTGGATTCCATTAAAATAATATTATTTGTTTTTATCATGGTCATATCCATAATAAAGAGGATTTTGTGCTATATTTTAAAGATTCATTACATGCAATATTCCAACACCAGGTCACTCCATTTACATTATAAATGTATCTTAAAGTGTTCAATATTATGGAAGTGATATAAGATATAATTCTGTGGAATGGTTCATCACAAGAGGGAATTATCAAAACTTCTCAGGGAGTAAGGGTGTAAATATAGTTACTCATTTTTTAGGGTTTTCAGGGTTTCAACTAGTGGGGTAAATCCTAGCCTTCTTCTACTTTCTTCTCTAGAGTTATAATTTCGTAGGAATCTACTAGGATTTTGGGTCTAGGGTATTTTTTCTATGGATTTCATGTCCATTATCAGTTTCAGTGCCTAACCATTATTGGTGGCTATCATGGAACAAGAAGTAATTTTTCTATACAACCTTAATAGTAGTTATATCTAAGGACTTTTTATTAGTAGCATAGTCAGTATGAATTTAGACAATAAAGATGATAAGGGGAAGGTATATGGTAGCCCTAAAATATTCCTTATCCTTTATTAAATAGAGAGAAGTGTGTTCATGAATGTTCTCACCATTTGAGGTAGTGAGGTGGATGAGAAGGTCATAGGTAGTTTCATGTCACAGATTTTCTAGTACTATGATAGTAATAGATCATATGAGGTACCATATTCTTATATTTGACCTTGGATTATTTTTTTGATTTAGGAGCTTCACAATCCATTATATCCCCTACCTTCATCCAATATCTAGTACATAAAGTGGAAATAATTTTTGTTCCCTTAGTGTTAATCACACTTGCTATAGGCCAGTCTATTTTGAAAGAGGTGTGTTGGGGATGCATAGTGATGATGGGGAAACTTTAGTCATTGGTGTATTTATTCTTATTATATATATAGTTATAAAATGACATTCTTGGAATATATTGGTTCTATTCTATACATATTATCATTTATTTATTCTATAGAAATGTTATTTTTTTAATGTGTAAGGTTATCATGAAGTGATAATTGGTTATCAAGATCATTATTTTTTTGTGGAGCCTTTATCTTCTCAGCTATCAGAGTTAATGTTAGGTTTAGTGGAATCTCATGTAGAGGTGATTCTAAAGTTTGTATAGGAGTTTTTTGATGTTTTTTTCAAAATATGTCATGAAATTCCCCCCATTGATGTGATATCAGGATTATGATAGATTTACATCCTTGTGTTACTCATATTTCAATGGATCCTTATTAGATAATACCTTCCATGTAATGGGCGTTATGGACTTAGGTTAAAGATCAGTTTTAAAAGGGTTTTATTTGGCCCATCATATCACATTGGGGTTCTCCGATGTTATTCACTAAGAAGGAATATGGTAGTTTGATGTTGTATATAAACTATCATCATTTGAATAAATTGATGGTGATGATTTTTTATCTCTTCCTGAGGATTGATGATTTTTTTTATCAGTTTAAGGGATATTTCTAGTTCTCAAAGATATATTTTTGGTCTATATAGAATTACATGGGAGGTAAAAGAGGAGGATATCCTGAAAATTTCTTTCAAGTGTCATTATGGAAACTTAGACTATGTTGTTATACCATTTTATGTCTTGAATTTACCAACTATTATAATGGAATTAATGAAATTAGTGTTTCATGATTTCTGAGATCAATTTATATTTTTTTCATCAATGATATTTATATGTATTCTTATGAAGTGAGGTGATGTGTTGTGGATTATATCTTAGGTTTTATAATTATGTTCGAACCCTAGTTGGATATTATTTTTTCATTGCATCATTATTGTTTTGGTTATGGAATGAATATTCTTATAGTACTTTATGTTTAATCTTAAATGACTGTTGTTGTGTCATGGTGATGAGTGATGTGATGTGGCTTCTGTTTATGGGTAATGAGGTTTTATTGAGGGAGGTTGTGGTTTTAACCATGATTCCTAGAGGTTTAAAATTTTATAATTAAGTTTTTCATTTTTTCATGGTCTTTTTTATTTCTATCAAATATTTAAATGGTATTGACACCCAGAGATTGGGGATATTACTCCATGATTTTTTTATAAAGCCACTATTATAGTGTGACCATGACTGTAACAACAAGATATTATGTTTACTAGTTTTAAAAATAAATTTAGGTGTGTTATAATATTATTTATAACTCCTAAAACCACATTCAAAACATGGGCATCCATTTTCTTGGTTTGTGTTGAGCTTTGTCACATCTTGGTTGATTTTAGGCCATATCTTCAAGTGATTAATCTTTGATGATCGAACGTGATTTATCTACACTTTTCTTCTATTACCTTCTTGATATTCCATCAAGGTGATATTTTAGAAATTGTTTTGTAATGGTTTGGGAATAATTCATTTTTCCTTGATGTAGATTAGTCATGTATAGTTTTTATAGTGGATTGTAGTGATTTTGGTGGATCTTGATTGATGTTTTCTCATCATTATTGTGAAATGGTTGATGAAGCATCAATAGAGGTAGGAAATTTGAGATATATATTCTTCTACTTATGTAAAAATGTGGAATTATCATGCATTTAATTTCAATAGGTATATGGATAAAATTAAACTAATGGAAATAATGAACTATATTAAATAAATTATTGGGGAATATGTGATTCTCATGTTCTTTATGAGATTTTATGTTATATCCTTATAATTTTAGCTTAATTTGATCGATACGTACTAATGTGGTAACCTTTTATTTCTATCATTGATATGACTTTCACCATTATAATTATCTAATAACTTAAATAATTAAATGAAATAGGATATATAGAGTTATTGAAATTAATATTGATGTTTTTATGAATGTAGTGTTGAATAATTATGAAGGAATGAATAAATAATATTTGTTTGATGTTACTTATTATGGTTTTGACATTTTTACTAATATATTTGTCTTTTTATATTATTTTGGTTGTTATTAGAGAGGTGGTATGTTGTTTTGGTGGTGGTGGTTTGAAATGGTAGATTTGGGAAAGAAATGGGTGATGTTGTGAAATGGGTGGAATTGTTGTTTTGGTTCTTGGAATGAAGTGTTGTGATGGTAGATGTGATTTTTGGGGATGTGGTTATAGTTTTTGTTTTATTAGACACAAATTATTGATGGAATGGGATAATGAAATTGTTAATGGGTTTGATTTGTGATAGAATTAATAAAGGGTAAGAAATCAATAAATGTATTAATGATTAAATGATGTGTGAAATAATACAGTGTGAATGAAGAAGTGTAAGTGGTTAAGAAATTGTAATTGGATGGAAATAAATTATATCATAATTATTTTAATTTTTTGTAATTAAATAATCTATAAATTGGTAAATATGTGATAAAATGGGTAGTTGTGATTGATGTGTGTATGTTTTGTAGTGGCACTGTGGTGAGTTTATGTTGTGGTTAGTTGTGGCAGTGGTTGTAAATGTGTGGAATTGGTGATGAAGGTACAGTTATATATTATAGTAATAAATGAATTAAATTTTAAATTTCAAACATATGTGGGGTTATATGTTTCATTATATAACCTTTACATTTTCTGTTATTTCTTTTGAACCACCTCCTATCTCAGGTAAACTAATCGATGCACTTATGAGGTCATGGGTTCTAGGTGCTTTCCCAAATATCTAGGATAGAGGTGAAATATATGGTTAACTAATACCTCTTCCCTTCACTCTCTTACAAACATAGCATTGGTTTTCATGGATTGAGATTATAAAATATATATGTGTGTGTGTGTTATGATTTATCATTGTTATGGTGTGTCTGTGTTTGTATTTGTATGTGTGTCTATATGATGTGATTTATTTGCGATTTCATGGTTCTTATATGGATGCACAACATATTAATACATGGGAGTAGGATAGAATAATGTTAATGTTCTATGTGGTAATATGCCCTCCCATAGATAGGTTCTGATGAGATTTTTGTTATGTGATGATGTGGTTGCAGTATGTGGTGTGTTCATATGGTTATGTGGTTATACCTATGAAGTGGCTTGTGGTTATTTGATTATATAGATGTGTAAGGGATAGAAACACTAGTATGTAACCATTGGGTGTGAGTGTAACTAGTTTAGTGGGGAAGTTATTGTGAAGTACCTCTTCATATACATTATTTTCATATAATTATATTTGATTTGCATTTAATATTTAGTGAGTGATCCTTGGTGGAGTGGGTGGTAGATGACCTGATATAAGTGATGAGTTTGTTCTTTTTTTATTCTTAAATTCATTAGTAGGATTCTTTTACAATTTTATGAGTGGTTTTGGGGATGAACCCACTCATTACTTGTATTCCCACCCCATTCTATATATATTCTATTTTTATAGATCTAGTGGATGGATTTAGTGATTGGGTATGATCATACTAGCCTAAGGTGATCATTAGTGTTTGTAGAATCATTATCATAAGTGTTGTATTTTTGTATTTCATTTTGGATATATTTGGTTTTGTATGAATTTATCATGAATTTTAGGATTATGGGATTGTTTTATATTTATTTTATCGAGTTGAATAGATATTTTTATCTAATTATCCATGGATTTATAATTTTAATGCCTTGAATAATATTGTTTTATATCCTCACTTCTATCCTATAACTATGTACTATTGTAGATATTCTTTTAGGGTCACTCTCATCTCCACTATCGGCCCATGAGGGGTTCCAATATGGGAAGTCCATGATAAGTATAGGGAGAAAGACTATATTTCAAATTAATCCCTTATTCTTTTTTGATAATAAAACTAAGAATATGTCACATGGGATAAAAACCTTTGATCACCAAAGACATTATCAATCATAGAGTTAACAAACTTAGAAAAAACTCATTTTATAATGTTCTATTCATTCTCATTTATCATAACTTTTGTCATTATTTTGATAAATTATGTGTTATTATACACCTAACTAAAAAATTGTTAACATTTTTTAGAGAATAGATTTCCCCCAAGTGATTATCATTCTCGCACATGGGCAGATAAATTTTTTAATTCATTTGACTTTATATAATTCTTCAATCAATCTCAAAACAAATCATGGAATATTTAAAAAAATCAACATCAATAAATATTATAACTCCTAACTAGTCATCTCAAGAAAAAATTAAATGATAATATCTTAAATATATAATCTAAACACCACACTACCAGGTAAAGTAATGTTTATAAAAGAACTCTATCTATTTGTATAATTAAAAATTATATCATTAGAATATTTCTCACCAATCTCTTAAAGGGTTTCTCTAAACTCGCCCTTAATTATTCACTATCTTGTGGGTAATCTTCATATGATACCTTTAAAAAATGTACACTTTTTGGGAAAAAAGACCTCCAAAATTGTTCAATTTACAATTTACATGGTTGTTTTGATTCCCTCTACTGGGAAATTTTTTGGGGGTGTCCAATCTATTGAAACCTAATTGTGAGTTCCATAATTGTTAATAAAATTTTCAATTTCATGGAATGTATACCCAATACCATTATTTAATTTTAAGATATTAGTATTTTAGCACATTATTTTTTATCTAACCTTTTTTAAATTTTAGTTCATGTTAAGAATCTAAATTCATTTAATACGCTCATAATTTGATGATTCCTATAAAAATCATTTAAAAATATTAAATGATATATTTTACCAACTTTACCCTTTATATCATAGGGCCACAAACATTAGTGAGTACCAACTCAATTAAATATATTTCCTTCATCAATTTTTTTATTTTAGATTTTTATCACTTTTTTCTTTCATTGAATGCTCCACAAACATGTTATTTTCCATTAATCAATGTTATAAAATTAATAAAAACCATTATTTTACTAAAAAAATCCATTATTATTTTATTAATGTATACTACACTTTCATACCATAATAAATTTTCTTCTTCCTTGGATAGATTACACATGTTAGGCTTACTATTCACTTATTGAAGCTATCCACCTATTCTTGTAGCCTTCAGTATAATTAGTACATATCATATTTTGACAATAAAACCTATATTTTTAAAGTTTATGACATGAATTGATTCACATGAAAGGGTAAAATTATGAATTTTATCTTAAAACTACATCCATAACTTTAATATAGTTTTACCTCTAACCTAGAAATTTTCACACCCTAATATTTTGATTTCATTTCCATTTCCAAACATGAATGTACTATTCACTCCTTAATTTAAATTTCCATAAAATAATATTATTTATATAATTTGGTATGAATAACCACAATTTAGGGATTAATTACCTTAATTATCTTAATATTTCAAAGGTACTTGCATAAGGAGTTGTTTTTAAATCTTTCTATTTTCTATTTATATGATAATTTTTTGAACATTTTTTTATTAATGAGACTTCTCAAATTTATTTCCTTAAAAAAATCACCTCATTCATAAAATATAGTTTTTTAATAATTAATGTTTATTTATATTCATTACGTGATTAATATTCCTCCATTGATGAGAATATAAGCTTACAAAATTTCCCCAATATTATTTCCTAGGAAAACATGTTTATTAATGTTCATAACCTACATAAAAGATTTAAAAACCATGGAATTAATAACACATTGGTTTATATTATTTATATACATAATTTCTTTGATGTTTTTAAAAATAATAAACTAAATGAAATTTTCTTAAAGTTATACACATATCTATTGATTGGATAATGATTCCATATAAATAAAACCTCTTTAAGTTAATATATCACTAAAAATTTCACTTTGGAGTTTATATATACTTATAATATTTCCCATATAAAGAAATTATAATTTCTAATTAAAAAATAAAATAAAAAATCAATTTGGTATTAAAAACTTTTTTTCACAATTATTACCCAATCTTCATTTACCAATAGAATAAGGTCTTTATCTTTCTAAAATATCATTTAATTACTTTGAATATTTAGGTGGATTTTAATAACTTATTTATTTACAATAATTCAAAAAATAAGGGCATATTTAGAAAGATATGTTTTTTTTAATCTGCAATTTATTATTTATTGAAACCAACTCATACTTAATAATTTCAAGTAATTTTCATTTCTATTTAGATAAATTATTTAATTCATTGATACTTTTTTAATATACATTAATTTTCAATTTCAATTCTATATTAATTTATGAACCATATATTTTACCAGTATTTAATTCACATAAGTCATCTTATAAAACATTTATATATATTATTATTGATCTTGAATATATACATTTCAATCATTTAGATGTATTTTTCATTAGTTTTCACATCACATTATATACAAATTTCTATGGGAGTTGCATGTAATTCAACATGGATATTAACAACAATATCTTTCTCAAATTCAACTATATCAAAAACAATATTCTAATTTATTAAAACTATCATGATATCTCTAGTATCAAATTTAAAATACATTATATCATCAATTTTATATGAATCTATTAATTTATTTTATTTATGCATGAAATTTATATTGATACCATGTTTTATGAGTGTAAAAATCGTGATGAATTTTTTCATGTCATGAAAAAATGTTAATGTTTTATCAATGGTAGATATTGAATGAAGTGCGATATATCCATTAAAGAAGAATATGCACTTTATATGGTTTAAATTTTGTTCAATGATCCTTAGTATTTTATTTATTTTTCAACATACTAAGATAAATATACTCAAATTATTTTAACCTTAATGGTGTGGTTATTAGTTTTTTGAGGTGTTTAGTGCATTTAGAGTGCATTATAGTAATTTTTTTGAAGCTTAAAGAAAAACAATTAGTCTATTTAGCACTAAATTCATATAGGATTTTAAATAATTACCCATTAGACAAAATAAAGTCTACAAAAATCATAATAAGAATATGATTGGGTATCTAATGGTTGTCACTAGGTTCTTGGAAACCATGATATTGAAAATAATTTTTAGTTTTTGAATAATGCTTTGTTGATTGATTTTGGAGGGTCCCTTAGAGTATTAGTCAAGATTACTTGAAAATATTTCATTTATTGACATATTTATGTATGGTATTTAATATACCACATGATATATGTAACAGTTGGTACCTTCTTAATATGTTATATTTTGGGTTTTGGGTGTTGGAGGTGTTTCAAAAGATGATTGATTAGGTTTTTATGTGAATCAGAGTTTATATAGGATATTCATATCATAGAGGGTTTACATGACATTAACAAGTGCTTTAAAACTTATATAGCCAGCTGGATTCATAGAATTTTTGAAAAAATGGAAGAATATTTGAAATTTAATCACATCATGAAATTAATACATGGTGTGTAATTACATAAAGGTAGAGGGAATTTTAATTTTAGTGTAAGTTGGTTTTTGGGAAAACCTAATAAATTCACATCGTGAATGGGTTATACAATGTGAAAGTTTCGAGTTCTAGGTTATAAATAGGTCTTTCATCCAAACCTCTCTTAATTATATCATACCTATCATCCTCTATTTTTTTGGTATATCCCCATATTTTTTTGAAGGATATTCAACCCACTTCTTCTAGATTTTATTTGTTGGTTTTGATGGATCTATGTTGGAAATCAGTGGTGAGTTCTCTTATCTTTCCCATCATCTTATCTTGTTATTCTCTAAGAGATCCACTATACTGGTGTGTTTTTGGTTTGTTTTGTGAGTTGGATTTGTTTTTTATTACCCTTAATGTGGTGTAGGTTGATCCTTGAGTTTCCCATGTGGTTTTGATTTTTGGGAATTTCTTCTTCTCCCTATAGTGTGCATCAAGTTATAAAGTCTTATTTGAGGAATGGAATCCCTCATTTATAACTTTTTTGTATCATTAGGTAGGGGTTTACTCTTGTTTATCTATTGTGTATAGTTTGTTTTTTCATAATAAAAATAAATAAATTGATTATTTTAAATTTAACGGGAAAAGGGAATGATTCCCAATATTTTATAGCTTTGATATTATTGTGTTTTTTTGATTATATGGGCTGAATTCCATGCTAAAAATTATGGTGGTTGGGGGGGGGGGGTTGGGATGGTTTGATATGTTTTGAGGAGACCATATTGTGTGGTTGTTGTGATATCATTCTAAAATATAAATTATAGAACCACTTATATATTTTTAATAAAATATATTTTCCTAAATTTATGACGTGTGCAATAAAACCCCTAAAATAAAGTGAAATGTGATAAAATAACCTTTATAAAATTTATAAAATAATATTTCATGTGTTGTGATGTGTATTCACACAATAGTGTGGAGATGTATGTTTTTTATGTATTTTGGGGTGATTTGTAGTTTTTTCATGCTTTTGGGGCGACATGGTGTGTTAGGTCAGGATAATGCAAGGATACACAAGTGGGGGTGAATTGTGTCTTTTTGATAATCATTATAGATTTTTACATTTATATTTATTTATAGTTTATGAAAATATGTAGTATTCACTTCTGTAAGTTTTTTTGGAAGTGGATAAATAATAAATAAGTACAAAATAATTTTTATAGTGATTTGGGGCATAAAGATCCCCTAGTCCACTCCACCGACACACTGTCTACGAGCTTAGTGGTTTTTACTAAAACTTCCTCTTATCACAAGACTATAAAAACTGAGTGTATGCAATTTAAACCTTTATAATAAGGCTTTGTGGATCATTATGGTTCTTTTATAGAGAAATTTTTTCTCTATATCTTATTCTAAGAAGCAGATACTCTACCACGACTAAGTCCAAGTAGCTGAAACTCTAATATCTCAAAAATATTTTGATTTTATTTATTAAATAAGTTATTGGTCATAGTTTTTATAGGATATGATAGTTATAAATGTTTTCAAGGAAACATAGCTTCAAAAATATCCTAGTTGTGAATGATCATCAATAAAAATAACAACAAACAAAAAAAATTAAGTTACACATCATGAGGATGAAACATGTATATCTGTAAAGCTTAGCTTCTTCAGAATAATAGAGTACTTCAATATTTTATTTCTCTATATCAATTATGTACTCAAAAAAATATTTTATATATGATATGATAGGACCCTATAAAAATAAAAAACTCTTTCCATATATATATATAGAAAACATGGTTTTATTTCGGTTGTGTAGATCCAAGAATGTCTCCTAAAAAATCACAATCCTTTGAATTTAAATCATTCAAGAGAGTTGTAACTTCCCTTAGAAAAGATAACGATTTAATCTGTTGAATACGATCCTTTTAATTGATCATAAAACATATTAAAAATGATATTTACTTATTTTGATATTTTTTCATTAATCATGAAAAATATTTATATTTTTAAACTCTATCATTGAATAGTCAAATGTATGGTTCCTTTATATAAAGAAAAAATCCAAACATATGGTAGAAAATGTATGGTTATTCCCAATCCAATGGTTGATAAACAATACTTTTATTTTCTCAAACATTGGGATTCTTCTGAACACAGGGTTAATGATCCATAATTTTTATACAGTGTAGGGTACATGATCTATAAGTGTTATTTCAAACGTAGGGTTGTTGAACTATATGTTTTACTTACAAACGTAGGGTATTAAACATGTTTCTAGAAAAAATATAAAAATGAGCCTAGAATATTTTAACAAATATTTCAACCCTTAAATAAGATAACTTGTCAAGAAATATATTCCTAAAAAATAATGAAAGTCATTTCATTAGTAAAAAAACAAGGGTATTTTTTAGCATCAAATTTAATAAGATTTATAGATTATTTTTTACACAATAAAATCCTAACAATATCCCCCTTTTGATGATCACAAAACCCATAACATAACAAAAATAAAATATTACAGTTGTAAACAGAAATAAATAATATCTTTAAAAAGATACAAAAAATTATATTTATTTTAAAATTTATTTATAGATAAAATCCATTCTATTTGAGTAAAATAGAAATTGTCAATAAAATTAATAATGTCATGTTTACTCAATTTTCTACCCCTTTTGTGATATCAAAAATAAAGTAGAATAATATGGATCAAAACACATGCAATGTAGCACATAAGTATAAATAAATTTTATATTCTTATTAAGACTAAAATTATATGCATTCTAAAAGTATAAATTGACATAAATAATAATAAACAGAAATATAATAAACCAAATAATTTTATAAAGGATGTTTATTATTTTAAGAATCATTTTTGTTGTGAAATGTTTAAAAAGGAGGACTGGATGTGGGTGATAGGTAAGGTTTAAAAGTGGTTTTAGAAGCCGGTGATGCTTGATTAGTCTGAAGAAATTCCTTCAACATTTCCATATATCCTCTCAAACATTCAGTGATATTTTTATCCAACTATCACATCAAATTATTGTAATATTGACTAATTTTTAAGCATTAAACTAAATTCACTTTCATAAACTCATGAAGTGTTTCTTTTGACTAAAAAATTTATTAAATAATCTCACCGAACTGATTAAAGATATTCCTTACATTGGTTTCTCCTTAAATTATATTATTAGTGAGATATGTCTATTTTTTCAATAAATAATTTAATGGTGCACTGTCATATTGAATTGTATAAAGTCGAACATTGAAATTACACATGACAGCATTAATATATTCAAAAATTATGACTAAATTTCGAGAAGATCGAGGTATAGATTTAGATGTACTGGACTAATTGGAACTACTTTTGATATATTCAAACTAACTCCCTAAATAACTTTTCAAATCATCAAAATCTATTTTTGAAACAAACTATGTTTGGAGATTTCCAAATAGATCTATCATTTCTCTATTAAGAGTAGCTGAATCTCTTCTTGAAACTGAACTTTCTATGATATTGTCTAGTAGGGCCTGAATAGATTAAAATTCCACTATGTAAACAGTTATACCTATAAAATCTTCCAATGATTTCCTTACAGGCTCTAGTTCACTTTGTAGACATGGATTTTATTCCCACGGCTTGTTAAAATTAACGACAAATTCTTCAATTTGATTATTCAAATAATCATAAGATACATATTCTTAAGCTTGATATGGTTGTATTATATCAAAAAAGGTTAAATATGTTTCTTTATCTTTCTCACTAGAGGTGAAAAATTCAATTTCAAGAACCTCTGTATTCTCAGATGGTTCAGAAAATCCCTTATCTAAAGAATCAGTGGCAACAAAAAATTATTGATACTCATCTAACCTTATAGCGTCAACTACTACTAGTTGTTATTTATCATTTCCTTGATAATTCTCTAGAATGTGTTCTTTAGCATGATCTCATTGATTCATATTTTTATCAGGAGTCGCTTTATCTTTATTTTCATCTTGAAGTTTATAAATATCCTCTTACTCCTCTCTGATGTCTAGATTCTTTTCTGGTTGATGTTCATTATGAGTAACTAAAATTCCTACAAAAATTGATTGAGAAACTTCACCAGTTGCACCGGCCTCTGCCTTTGGTGTCTGAAATATAGGATCCTGATCTGCAGGTTCATCCATATGTATTGTCCAGATGACAAGGGCCTCATCATTTTCTTCTTCCAAATTATCTTCAACAGATTTAGGTACATCTCTTGCGGCTTCTAAATTAGAGAAATCATATCTAATTCTGAATCTATTTGTTTGAACTACATCATCTATTATATATTCTTTAACTTATTTTTCTCAAATTCATACTTCACCGATAGATCTCAAATTTCCTTTCACCCCCTGAGAAATAGGACTAAATTATTGTTAGTCTTCCGCAATAACTGGTAGCAAAATTCCTCTAAATATTCTCCATAAGAAACCTATCTTCCTCGCAGTTTCATCATTCAAAATGTTACTATGATGAAACTTTGTGTGAATATTTATATCTTAAATCATGACACTTTTATATAGAAGAAAATAAATTATCCTTCCATAAGGATAAAAATACATTATTACCTCTTCTTGGAAAAGGTGATGCATGAACCTTAACATGTATCTTATAAAATTAATCTTAATATCACTCATAATTAAAAAAATCATCTACATGTTTGGATAAATAATTTGTTCAAGCTCATCAATTCTTGGAATTATTTATTACTAAATAAACTTTATTATCACCCTTTGTGCAGTCTCAAGATATTTTACAAACATTATTCATATTAGGGTAGAGTTGAAGAAAAATGACATAATATACTCTGATTTATGTTCTTCATATCCAATCTATGAAATATCTAAATGAAGAAAACCTTTCATGGTGAAACTGAAAAACTTTATCCATTTTTACTACAGATATAAAAAATTCCATATTATTTACCCAATATGTGATGACATCCTCTATGTCAACAAAATAGAGCTGAACATTTCCATAAATTTCTTTTACTTCTGTATTAAAAATAAACTCAGTGTTTCCTTAAAAAAATTTAAATTCCAGACCTTGAAAATATAGATTATTTAGAATAATATTTTATGATAGATCCATTATAAATCTATAACCTTTACTTGAAGATTTATTTTGTAGGTGACACGTTTTTGCTTCGTTCCACTTTTTTCTCCTTTATCTATTTTATTAATCTTCAACATTTCTATGAATCTTATGGTTTATGGTTTGAATTATAGGGTTTAGAATAAAAAATGAGAGCTCTAGAAGTCTAAATAGTTTGAATACAAAGAATAAGATTGAAATAGAGAGAGAGGGGGAGAGAGTTTTTTACGGTTTTGGTGACACCGGTTTTGGTTTCTCTAGCCAATTACTCAGTGTAATCATTATTTAATTTTTTATTTTTAAAATATGTGATTTTTTAAAAATAAAATAAATTATTTTTTTATTTTAACAACTAATAAATAAATAATAACTAAATAAAAATAGTAAAATGATCAATACATAAATTAACAAAAAATAATAATAAAAAATTATTTAAAATTAAATATTCCTAACTCCCCCTTAATAAAATAAAAACTAGCAGTGGGAAGTGGTTTAGTAAAAATATCAGCAAGTTGATATTTTTTATTTACAAATTCTAAAGATATATAATTTTTAATAACATTATCTCTTATAAAATGATGTCTTATATCAATATGCTTGGTTCTTGAGTGACTTACAAGATTTTTTGAAATATTAATTACACTTTTATTATCACATAATGTAGGAATATTATTAAAATTAATCCCAAAGTCCAGTAAGGTGTGTTTCACCCACAAAAATTGTCCACATCAACTACCAAAAGATATATATTCCACCTCATCTATTGACAGAGCTACTAAATTTTGATTCTCTCTTGACTATGAAACTAAATATTTTCGTAAAAAATGAAAGGCTCCTGATGTTATTTTTTAATCTAATCTATGTTCTCTAAAATCAGTATCTGAATATGAAATTCAATTAAAATCATATTTTTTTAGTAAAGTAGGGATTGAAAATAGTTCCTTTTTAATATCTAAAATTTATTTTAATATTAGTAAGATTGGATTATTTTTTTCTGATTAAAATATATCAAATAACCATATATAAAATATTATATTTGTTCTTCTGGCATTAATATATAATAAACTACCAATCCTACATCTGTATAACATATTTTTAGATATTTTTATAGATTCATTTAAATAAAGATTTACATTATGACACATGGGATTTGTATAAATATTTTTGTTTCCTACTACAAACCTTCTCAATAAATAAATAATTTATTTTCTTTGATTTATAAAATTTCCATAATCTTTTTGATGGATTTGAAATCCCAGAAGGAAATTTAATTCTCTCATCAAACGCATTTAAAATTATTTTTTCATAATATTTGAAAATAATTATTAAGAAATTTATCTGGTGAACTGAAAATAACATCATCTACCTAAATTTTTACTAATAATATATTAGAACTAATGGTTTTCTTAAAATTATTAGGATCTGTAAAACTTACAAAAAAATCCATTTTCCAATAAAAAAGAGCTTAATATTAAGCTCTAGTTTCTTATTTATGTCCATAATGAGATTTAGTAATTTTAAATACTGAATTTGGTAGATGAGGACTTTCAAAACCTAGTGATTATTCACTATAAAATTCCTCCATTAAATATCAATTTTAAAAAAGATGCTTTTACATTCATCTAAAATAATTTAAAATTCATATGAGCATTATAATCTATAAGGATTATAATATATTTAAATCTTGAAAAAGATGTAAAGGTTTTATCATAGGATATCCCTTCTTCTTATTGTATCCTTTTTCTTCTAATCTATCTTTATTTCTAGTGATAATCCATTTATTATATTTTTTATTTCTAAAAAACATTTAGTTCCTACTACTGGATAATTGTATGGTCTATCCACTAATACCCAAACATTATTTCTACTAAATTTATTACATTATTATTGTATATAAATTAATAAACTTTCATATTTTAAATATTCTTCTTTATTCTTAGGTTCTAATTATGATATTAAGGAAAAAAAATTAGCTAATTTTCTTACATTTTTTCAAGTTGTTACTCCTGTATATATATTTCCTATAACATTTTTCAAAGGATGGTCTATTAAGGTTCTAAATTATATAGGTAAGACAATTTTAGATTCATCTACTTCACATTCTTCTGAATTGGACTAAATTTTATTTATTGTATTTTTAAAATAATGAATAGGTGATTCAAGCCTCATGTTTTCAAGAGATTCAACAATTTATCTATTTGATCTTTCGTTTTATCAAAAGTATCAATTTCTTCAAACTTCACATAAAATGATTCTTCAAAAATCCTTGAATTTTTATTATACACTCTATAGGATTTAGAAGTAGTATAATATCCTAGATATATTCTTTCATCAGCCTTCAGATCTAATCAACTAAGGTTTTCCATGGTATTCAAGATATACACCTTGTATCCAAATAATTTAAAGTACCAAAATTTATTCTTTCTATTATTACAAAGTTTTTTAGGTGCTTTTTAATAATAAGACTTATTAAAACTCTATTCTTGATATATTAAGCTATGTTTATAGATTCTACCCAAAAATTGGTAGGAATACTATAATCATTTAACCTAATCCTTTTCACCACTTGAATATTTCTATTTCTTCTTTCAACAATTACATTCTGCTTAGGTGTTATTGGTACATAGAATGTTTTTCTAATACCTAACTTTGATAAAAAAAAAAGAATTAAATTATTGATTTTAAAATTCTTTAACATGATCACTTATTAAAGAAAATATTTTTAAATCATTTTCATTTTGAATAATTTTACAAATTTTTTCAAAAATAGTGAACACTTCACTTTTATGTTTTAGAAAATAAACACATGTAAATCTTGAAAAATAATCAATTAATATATAAACATGTAATTTTCCATCCAAAATTTCTACCCTTGATGGTCCAAAAAAATCCAAGTGGATAATTTCTATTGATTTAGGTGTAGTATCTTTGTTAATAGATATGAAATATGGTATGGTATTTTTTCCAATTTGTCATGCATCGCAAAATCTATCATTATCAAATTAAGGACTAGGTAAATCAGATTCTAAGAGTTTCTTATAAAATATATAAAAAGTAAATAAATTTCATTTTCCAAATATTCTATGGTGTATCCAAGATTCATTTTTCACAATATTTAAACAATTCAGTTTTTTTAAGGAATCAAGATCCAAGGTACACACATTTTCAGTTCTAGGTGATCCAAATTTAAGAAATTTTTCTTTGAAAACTAAGAAGGAATTTTTATAGAAATCAATATAAAAACCATCATTATAGAGTTGAGAAATACTTATTAGTTTGTTTCTTATCCCTTGAACATATAACACTTTTTGATTAAAATTGACTTTGTATCTACAACTAATCCAACTCCAACTATTTTCCATTTAGCATTATCTCCAAAGGTGACTAGTCCTCCATCTAGTTTATTCAGTTTATGAAAATTGAAAGAGTCTCCAATCATTTTTCTTGAGAAAAAATTTTCCATATACCATAAATTTTTTTTGTTCCTGTCACCTTTTTCCTAAAAATTATTTAAATAATTTTTTTTGGTACCCATATTTTCATGGGTCCAGCTATGTCAACAAGAAAAGATCTGGGAATCCAGATTTTCCTTATTTTATAAAAATTTACATTACATTATTTAGATATATTTTTCTAAATTAAAGTCTTTTTAATTCCTCTTATATAAGGATTTATTAAAAAAACATTTTTTAGAATAATTTAATTTAATTCCATTTTATAAATTGGTATCCTTTTTAGAACTTGGAATGAAATAGTTTTTATATAAATTTGATTTTTATCCCTTGCTTCTTATTCTATATTTTCATTTTTAATAACATTGTTTTAAAGAATATCATTTTGATATTTTTATCCTTTAGTTAATATACTAGAAAAACCTTTTAATGATTCTAATTCATCTTGTAGTTCTTTTATTTTATTTTCATGAATAGCATAGTTTGATATAGATTTATGAATTTTTTCTTTTAATTCTTGATGTTGTTTTAGAATTTCATCTTTTTTACTTAAAATATAATTATGAATATTCATTAGTGAAATATTATTTTTTACTACAAATTCATATTTTTATTCAAGAATTGATAAATAATAATCTAATGTTATACTTAAGTAACTATTAGAATTAGAAACATAAAAATAATAGGAGTGTACCTCATCTTATTCCTTAACCATAAAGCACATGTTTACTTTAATATTTTTTAGTTCTTTTTCTAAGTCATATTTGGAATATTTTATTGAGTATTCAAACACACTCTAATTATCCTTTATAGACATCTTCCATTTTTTCTTATAATCACATTTCTTCTGATTTTTTCCATATTTATTTTTTCTTCTTTTAACTATGGGAAATCAGGTCTAAAATTACCCATCTCTTTCCATTCATAGAATCTTACTTCTTTAGATCCTTTTTCATCATTCCTGAATTATTTTTTGAAGCTCGTATTTTTCCTATAAAATTTTCTTAATTTTATTTCTAGTTGAGCTAGTTCCTTTTTAGAATATGATATATCTGAATCATTTGATATTTTGAAATCTTATTTCAATTTCATTTCATTCTTTTGAGATGTAATTTTAAGGGTAGTATTTTCTCTTTTTACTATCTTATGATCTTCATATTCTTCTTGCATATTTTATTCATACATTATCAGGGTTCCAATCAATTCTTTCATTGAAAAATATTTGATTGGCGATGATTTTGTTAAAAAATATGATATTCCATTCCATTTTGAGGGTATTTCTTTGATTAATTTTAGTGATTGATTTGGTTTTTTAATTTTGGTTCCTAAGGCTGCAACATCATTGATTATTTTTTTCAAACACCCATTCATATAGGTGATTATTTCACCATCATACATTCTGAAGGTGTCAAACTTTAGTTTTTTAGTTATGCGCCTTAATTGTATGACATTATCAATTTCTTTATATGAAAAAACAAGCATCTCCCACATTTCATAAGTAGTGGGATATTGAGATACTTTTTTTTAATTCATGAAGAATAATTACAAAAATAATAGCATTCATTAATTTTTAATTGATGCCATACTCGTCTTCTTTGGAAGCATCCCATGTTTCTATTTTTTCAGGGACTACATACGGAGTGATAATCATAATATATACTTTAAATCCATGGTTTTTTAGATATATGATCATATGATATTTCCAACATCTATAGTTATCACCATTGATGTATGGAGCATGTATCATTGGAATACCTTCTCTAGGATCATCCATTAATATCTGTATTTGAATAGACCTTATAATTTTGAGCTTACTAGAGCTTATCTGCTTTATTCAAAAAAATCACTCCTTTTATAATAATCTTTGGATTTGAATAATGAAAATAAACACAAGATGTGGGTAAATTATGCCTTTTCAGTAATCTTGAATTATTTTTAATTTTATTCATCTTTAATATTTATGATGATATGTATTATTCTCTTCTGTAATTAGTTCAAGTAGCATATAAATAGTAAAGAATAACACATCAATTTTTATAGTGTTTTGGGGTATAAATATTCCTTAGTCCTCTTCACCAATGCTCTCTCTATGAGTATAGTGATTTTCACTAGAAAGGTACTCTTATCAAAAACCCATAACAACTGAGTGTAGGAAGTTAAAACCTTTACAATAAGGATTTATAGTGCCTTTTGGGTTTTTTATAGGGAACCAGATTCTCCACATCTTAGTCTGATAATATGATACTCTACCCTGACTGTGTCTGAGCAGCTGACACTCAAATAAATCAAATGAGTTTGAATTGATTGATTAAACAGGTTATTGATCACGGTTTTAGTATCAACTAAAAAAAATCTTATTCTTCAAATACAAATGACTTCTTGAAATAATATCTTTTAATAAATACTAGTTTCAAATGATCTTTAATAAAAATAGAAAAAAAAATAGCAGTTGTTACATAGCATGACGCTGAAACATGGATATCTCCAAATTGTAGCCTCTTTAGAATAATAGAGTCGTTTGATTTTTTATTTCTCTATAATAGTTATTTATTCAAACATATATTTCCAAAATTATATGATATAATCTTTATAAAAAAATATACTTTCCATATATATAGAAAACTTTTATTTCTTTCAGTTGATTAGATCCAAGAATGCCTCCAGACCAAGCACAATAATTCAAATTTAAATCATTCAAGAGAGCCAAAACTTCCCTCATAAATAGGAACAATTTACTCTATTGAATATGAGCCTTTTAATCAATCATAAATAATGTTTAAAATTACATTCACTTCTGTCGAGACCATTTCAGTAATCACAAAAAATTATCTTTAATTTTTAACTCTATCGTTGAATAGTCAAACATGGGGTTCCTTACTGTAACACAAAAGTCCAAATGTAGGGTTGATGACATATGGTTTATCACAATCATATGGTTGATAAACAGTACTTTTATTTTCTCAAACATACGGTTCCTTCCAAATGTAGGGTTGATGACCCATATTTTTCAGCGGCATAGGGTATATGATCCATATGTGTTATTTCAAACTAAGGTTTATTGAACCATATGTTATGCTTACAAATATAGGGTATGAATAATGTTTTTAGAATACTTTCAAACACACCCAGAATAATTTAACAAATATTTAAACCCATAAATAAGATAAACTTAACAATAAATATAATCCTAATAAATAATTAAATTAAGTTCATCAGTAAAATAAAAATGGGTATTTTTTATCATCAAAATTAATAATATTTATAGAGTTTTGTTGATACAATGCATTCCCAATAGGATTATAGTTGTTTTGATTTGATTTTGGGAAGGTGGGGTGATAGTTTTTTTGTTGTTCTTTGGGTTGGTGGGGTAATGGTTTGTTGGTCATTATTTTTGGAGTGGTGATGTGATGGTTTTTTTGTTATAATTTAGGGGTGGTAAGGTGATGGTTTATTTTTCCATTATTTTAGGGTGAAGAGGTGATGGTTTGATGAGAAAGATGAGCTACTTGTGATGTGTGGTTGCATTATGCTATATTCCTAGGTAGTGATGGAATAATTGGATAATAATGTTTAAAATGGTTGGGGTTTGGTTTGGTTAATGGGATTAAAAATAGTAATATACAAATAAATTATGAAATATGCGGTTAAATATGGTGTTTGCTAAATAATGAAACGAATGGTCTAGATAATGGAATTGGTTGGTGGTGTGAGATATGACTTGAGGTTTTTGTGGAGTTATGAATTTAGTGGTGGATGAAAAAGTGGTGATGTTGGGAGTTGGTAATTGTTTTGTTTCTAACCCATAGGTTGGGATTTGGGTGTGGCTATATATAGATATATAATTTATATTCCTTGTGATTTCTGTATGCACCATGCCCGCATGGAGAACTATGTTCTAACATCTGTATTTTTATATGGAGTTTGTTTTCCTAATATCTCAGTGATGATGATGGGTGGATGGCTACCCACTCTTCCCTTCTCTCTCTTCTAGGATTATATATATGCATATTTTGTGATTACTAGAGGTATATTAGTGAACTAGGTAATGGACTAGGTTTATTTGGGTGGGATTTCATATGACCGTGTAGTGGGGTGGTGAACCAGGAGTCTCTAGGTGGGATGTGATATAACCATGCTATGGGGAGTCTTATAGTGGTGGTCATTTTTGGTAAGTGTACATCATGAGGTTTATGTTCTTCCCATTGACGATACTCTACTACTCTAGTAATGGAAGTGGTTGTGATGTGATGACCCGGGTGTCTCTAGGAGAGATGAGATGTGACTGTTATGTGGGGTGGTGGACTAGGTGTCTAAGGGTGTGATGTGAATTGACCATGCCTATGGGGTGGTGGTATATATTATTCAAAGAAGATAGTAGCACCATAACATATGACGATGGGGTGTGAGATTGGAAAATCAGTGGAAAGCAATATCAAGTACCCTTTATTGATTTTCTAATTATTATGTTATTATATATGGATTACGTTATTTGGTGAGTGTGACTTGGTGTGGCTATGATGGATAGTTTACATTTTTAGCTGATGTTGGTTCTTCTATTTTCTCTTGGTTTCATTAGTATTCTTCTTTTACATGTACACGAGAGACTTTGGTTTTCCTTATAGGTATACTTGTAGACTCTCCCTTTATATATAAATTTATTATCAGGTTTTTAGGAAGATTATGGGGATTGTACTGGATAGTACCATCTCATACATTTTTGGATGGTTTTGGTTTTTTTGCTTTAGTTTTACTTTTGGTATTTACTTTTGGATACTTTTACCTATATCACTTTTATTTATGAATGCATTATGGGATAGTTTTTCTATAATTTTTATATTATATCCTGGAATATCTTGTGTATGATTCATATTATATCTGAATACTAATTATTTTAGTGGGTAATAATGCCCATTTTATGAGATGTTTATACCCTGGATGCTTGTTTCCAACACAGGGCCTACTAGAGGTGGTACTTGGGGATCATTATATCTCTCCCCACATTTTAGTATCATTAGTGGTGGGGGGTAATGACAGAGTTCTTTCAAAGGGTATGTTTGGGACATTACATGGTGTTTGGAGTTAGGCATAGTGAGGATTGCATGATTTTCTATGGAAGCAGATCCAATTGACCTTGGTGCATGACATAGGCTATAGAGACTGGCTAGGACAAGAGATTTTAGGGCCCCTATAATCTAGTGTATATAATATAATCTTATTTATAGACCAAGTAAGGTAGACCTATTTTCTAGGTAGAGACCTAGGAGAGGAACATACCTCGTAATGACTTGTGTTCCTCTTATAGTTGGGTTTTTTTTGGTATGTTCAAAATGAGTAAAGTTAATTAAAATTAATATAAATAAAATTCGATACTACAAGGCTTAAGAAATTATTATTTTATTTTATGATATACCTCCTAGACTTTTTCTGCATGTTTCTCAAGTATTTTAGGTTCAACAAAATTATTTAATTGATCATTTCAGGGTTGGTCTGATATAGGAGGATGAGGCTTCAAAGAGGGTGTTGTGTGATTTTTAGTGGAAGTATTTGAGAAAGTATGATGGAAGTGTTTTAGATGTAGAGATAGATATATGGATGGAGGAGATCTAAATCACCTTTATTTTGATCCATCCCCCGGTGGGATACTGGTTCCCTTTGGAAATTAGATAGATGTGGGGATCTGCACGTCAGTGGTGTAGGTTGTATCTAGGTGAGAGGAAGGAGGAAGATGTTTCATGGACAAATTTTAGAAATAATTTTAAGTAGAGTTCCTTTCATTGACTATGAAGGAAGTAAATAGGCATGATATTATTTCTCTTCATCATATTATTAATTCAGTTTGGGAGTTGGGAATCAAGTTCAATGACCTTATGCATTTTTTCTAAGATATTTTTCTATATGAGGATTCTCATGTGATACAGATTGAGGAGGCACTCTGTCCTTCTATATAGTATGTAGTTACTCCTTTTATGTTTTCAAATTATATAGAGGTTTGGAAGAAGGTGGAGGTGATCAAGAAGATTCAATCACAAGGAGCTTCGCTGTGATAGGGGAATAAACAGGTTTCCTCAAGGATTAGGGTTATTAGTGGAAGGTCTCAAGAAATAGAACCTTCATTGTTTTAAAAAGCAGGGAGTCAAACTTAGTAGATACCCTTCCAACCTTCTATATATAGTGGTTTCTATTCTTATTTAGAGATACTGGGATAATTTATTTTGTCTACGGGTTCATGAATATCACCAAAATAAGTTCCCCATGGTTATTTGAGCTAAGTTTGGTGGGGGTGGATAGGTTCAGTTCCATCCTCAATATTCATTTCTTGAGAGACCATTTCAATAGCTGGGGAAGAAAGATTATGATCTATCGAGGGGAGATGGAGAAGGTAGATGCTTTCCTTAGGATGTTCCTCATGTTAAAGTACCTTGACCTAAGTGTGGTCATATAGGTGGTCTTTATAAGAGAGGTAGTGGATCTTGGTGTGGTCTGTTGCACGTAGTAGAGGAAGCATCGCTAAAGGGACCATATATCATTTGAAGTATACTCATTTTGTGATATACCATTATTAATTCCTTTTTTATTTAATATCTTCACTTTATTTTGAGGGACCCATTCTAGTATGTTCTTTGTTACTATATGTAGAGTCACTCTCATTCCCTTAGTGTCTACTAGGCTAGTTAGAGGCTAGACCATTTTGTTTGATGTATTTTAGGGGTGAAGACAAATTATTGGGCCACATAAATCCCATGGGGATCTCTTCTTTATATATATGAATCTATATGATATCATCCTAGGTATTGATTGGTTTTATTTCATATCTTTTATTATTTAACTCTTTCAAATGAGAGTTATGTTATTTGATATGGATGGTCGGCGTTTGTCTTTCATTGGAGAGCAAGGTTGTCAGGTGGGATGTCAATGTGTAGAGCCCCTTATTTCATTTATGGATAATGTTTTGGTGGAATCAATGGACTTTGTGATAGTATAGGTTCTAAAGGTCATTTAGGAGTTTTTGGATATTTTCCCTAAGGAGAATATGATGTGACACCCTCGACGTGATGTTTATTTTCGGATAGACTTGTATCCTGGTGCTTCCATGATTTTGATCAATCTTTTTTGGATAGAACCTTATTAGTTGTGGTATATGAGGATTCTAATATATTTTCTGATGAAAATGGGGTTTATCCGATCCAATGTGCCTTCATGCGGTTCTCTAGTGTTGTTATCCAAGAAGGTGGATGGTAGTATGAGGTTTTGTATAGACTTCTAGAGGATGAATCGGGTAATGGTTAAGAACCATTACCCACTTACAAGGATATATGGTATTTTAAACCAGATCAGAGGGGTGAGTTTCTTTGCTAATATTTTAATGTGCTCTAGATATCATAAATTATGGGTGAAGGTGGGAGATATCTTGAAGACTACCTTCAGATATAGGTATGGGAACTTTGAGTTTATAATCATGTTTTTGGTGTCACAAAAAAACCATATATGTTTATTTGAATCATGAAATTCATGATATGTTAATTATTGGACCATTTTGTAGTCTTGTTCACAAAGGGTATATTGATTTCCTTGAAGTCATATGACAAGTATGTCGATCATATCAGAGATGTCTTATAGGTTATTTTTCGAAATCATCTCTATAGAAAGTTTTCCAAGTGTATGTTTATCATGAGAGGTTTATTTCCTCGGGGATGTAGGGACTCTCTAGGGTTTTGTAGTGGATCCATTGAATATCAAGGCATTTGTCTCTTTGGTAGAACCCATGAACGTGGTCTAGGTTCACAATTAACTTGGTCGTGCAGGCTATTATTTAATGTTTGTATCTGATTTCTCTTGAGTTACAGCCCCATTAACATTGTTGACCAGGAAGGTCTAGGTTATTTTTGTACTGATCACTATCAGTCATCATTCGGTTTCCAAAATGGGTATTTCATCAATGCTTCAGTTTCCTGAGGATAGTGCGATGTTTGAGGTGTTTTGTGATGCCTCCCATCAGAGATTGGGATTCATGTTGATACAGGAGAGGGAAGTGATATCTTATGGTTCTATGTAGTTGTGTCCCTATAAGAATAAATATTCCACCCATGAACAAGAACTAGCATTGTTTGTGTTTCTGTTGAAGTTGTAGTGGAATAACTTCATTGGGGGATGCTTTTTGGTCTTCCTGATCATAAGAGTTTGAGGTATATCTTTTCTCAATGTGATCTGATATTGTTGTAATATATTTGGATGGAGTTTATTCAATATTATGATTTCTAGATCTCCTAAACCTTAGGAAAGGGTAATATTTTGGATTATTATTTTAGAATAAATTCATTAAAGGATGTTATTTAGAAGTTCAAGGATATTTTGAGAGTGACAGATTAATTGGTATCCTTTCACTTATAAGTAAGGTTAGTTGATGTTAGAGGATGTTTTTTTCAGATTATGGTGTAGTATTCTCTAATGTACATGGTGGAGGATTGTTAGTGGGGAGACTCAATGGAAAATTTGATGTGTAATCGTGTTTTCCATGGTGATTCCCCAGAGGGATGGTTAGAGGATGGTTGAAACCCAATGACATTTCATGGGAGACAGTTTGTTCTAGTACATATGTGTGAGGGAGTCCTTGTTGAGTTTCATATCCCTCCTTTGGTATTAAACCCGATAGTATCCAAGATATATCATGGCTTTAGGATACAGTTTTGGTGTCCTGGGATGAAATGGGTAGTGGGGTAGTTTTTGACGAAGTGTTTGATTTTCCAATAGTTAAAGGTTGAGCATCATGTTCCTGACAGTTTGTTTCAGCCTTTAGATATTCTCAAGGGGAAATTTGATGACATAATAATTGACTTAATCAAAAGGTTACCCAAATATTAGGGATGTTGTGATTATATATGGGTAATTATTGATTGTTTAATGAAATCAGACCACTTCTTGTTGATCAATGATTTAGGCGTAGTGGATGATTTGTCTAAGAGGTATGAAGATGAAGTGGTGTGGTTTCTTAGAGTTCCTAGGTTTGTTATATCAGATTTATATGAAAATTTTACCTCATGATTTTGGAGTGGATTACAACATACATTTTTCATTCAATTATTCTTCAACACTATAATCCACCCTCAAACAGATGGGAAGATGGAGGGGGCCATCCAAACACTGGAGGACATGTTGTGGGAATGCATCTTAGACATTGGAAGATCTTGGGAACAACACATTCTATTGATTGAGTTTTATTACAATAACATCTATCACTCATCCATCAGTATGGACCCATTTTAGGATTTGAATAGGAGATTGTGTCCTTCTTCGCTATACTGGATGGAGGTTGGGGAGGTAGAAGTTCTTGTTCTTGATGTGGTGTAGAGAACAACTAAAAAGGTTTAGTTGGTTCAAGAGGATTAAAGTAGTGTTGGATCGGTAGTAGTCTTATGTTGGTCGTAAGAGGAGGCCCTTGGAGTTTGAGGTTGGGGACCATGTGTTCTTGAATGTTTCCCCTCGATGCGGGCAGTAAATGTTTCGTAGGGGAGTAAGCATTCTCCCATGTATTTTAAGACCTTTGAGGTTTTGGGGAAAACTGATGAGGTGGTGTATCATATAGAGTTTCCACTAAATATTGAGAGTATTCATGATGTATTCTACATCTCATAGCTTCATCAGTATCTTTACAATGACTATCATGTCATTGAATAGGGAGATTTGGATTTCGAAGAGGACGGGAAGTCCATGGAATGGCCAGTAGAGATCTAGGATCTCTAATAGAGTGCACTATATAGATGGACCATTCCCATAGTTTGTGTGTTTTAAAGGCATGGTTTCTTGGTGGAGAGTATTTAAGAGTGGTAGATTCATATTCATGCCCAATACCAGAGTTTTTTTGTGATTTTTCTTAATTTTTTGCTTATAAGGTGATGTTTGGATCTTATTCTATTATGGTATTTTATTTCTTGGTGCATGATGTGTGCTAAAGTTCAAACATATAAAAAGGGGTGTACCTGATTCCTAATCGATATGAATTATACTATGATGTTATTAAACCCATATGTGTGAGTAAGTACTACCCATACCAGATAGTATCTTTACATGGTGGATCTAATTCCTTGATTCACATGTTTTAGGTGATTCAATTTATTGGTTATAGTGGTTGTTGGTTTGGGATGTGTGGTGGTTGAGATGGTTTTGAAATGGTTGTTTGGTAGTGTGGTGGTATGAAGGTAGGTTGTTTTTGGCTATGTAGTTTGTTTCTTTGGTTTTTAGGTTAGTGTGTTTGTCTGATGGTATGGTTAGGGAGTAACAAGATCCTTGAGAGGTATCTCACAGGGTGGTTTTTGAGACCCCTTTACTACTAGGATTGGATTTGGATTCTAAAGGTAAATAATCATTTAAAGGTATCTGATATAACAAATCATTCCAAATTATCCCATTACTTTTCTAATTTTTGGTGTTCGAGGTGTTTCAAATGAGGATTGAGGAGGTTTCTAGGTGCAGCAAAGTTCATGTGAGATATTCACTTTTTGAAGGTTCTATATGACATAAACAAATGTTTCATGACCTATATAGCTATATGGATTCATGGACTATATGTGCTGATGAAATAATATGTGAAAATTATTCATATCATGAGAGTAATTCATGATGCGTAATTAAATAAAGGATGAAAACGTGAATTTTAATGAAAGATTATTTTTTGGAAAATCTCATAAAAGTAAAATCATGAATGAGTTACTTGACATGAAAGTGTTGATTTAGAGGTTTTAAATAAGTCTTTCAAATGAAACCCTCTTCATTCATATGTTTCTTTCTTCATGTTTTTTTTTATAGTGCCCTAAGTAAGTTTGAAGGTTCTTCATCCCACTTCCTACTACTTCGATTAGTTTATTTCGATGCATCACCATTATCAGTCTATGGTGTGTTCTCCTCTCATTCCCATTGTATTCTATTTTTATTTCCTCTTAGATCTACTACAGTGGTGTAGTTTTGGTTTGGGTTGTGAGTTATTCTTCATTTTTTGATAACCCTTAATGAAGTGTAGGTTGATTTGTGGGTTTTGAGTGTGGTTGTTGTTTGAGGGAATTTATTCTTCTCCCTATAGTTAATAGGATGTTAGAAGAGCTTAATTGAGGTCGTTAATTCATTGTTTGTCACTTTTTTATATCATGTGGGAGGGGTTTACTCTTTTTATCTATGGGGGATGGTTTGCACTAGACTAATCAAGGTAAACTAATCGTTTAATTGAATTTGAATTTGTAAGGGGAATGATTTTTATGATTTTACAGATTTGATATTATTGTGATGTTGTGATTGTACACATTGAATGCCCCACTAAAAATTGTGGTCCTAGGGGGATTTTTTTGTGTTGGTTTGATATTTTTGTGGAACCCTTGTTGTGTGGTTACTGTGATATCACCCTAAAATTTAAATACACTAATACAAATATGGTCTTTATCAATGCTAGAAAAGGGCATTAACAACACTAAAAAATGTACTGTTAATTGAGACGAAAATAAAAGGGGGGTCCCTTTTATCAGTGCTCAGAAAAGCGCTGATAAAGGCCCCTTTTATCAGCGTTAAAAAAAGTTCTGATAAAAGTTAAAAAATAGAAGAAAAAAATATTTTGGAGGGGTTTCAACAATTCTTGAAGCCCCCCTTCAACAGCATCCCACCCCTATCGTAGCCCGCACGCCCCAGCCACCGCACCAGCCTTTAACAACGCCCCTTGGCCCCTTTAACAGTGATAGGAATTATTTTCCACCTACGCGCGTGAACTGACTCCCCCAGGATTCGAACTCGGGACCTGTTTCCTGCGCACCTAAGCCTTTACCACTCCACCATATTGTTTTCCTCTTCATTTATTAATATATATTTTTATTTATATATATATTAACATATATTTAGTTATATTAATATATATATAGTTATATTAATATATATATAGTTATATTAATATATATATAGTTATATTAATATATATATATATATATCTGTATATTAATATATATATACATATATTAATATATATATAGTTATATTTATATATTTATATATTTATTCATATACTAATATATATTTATAAGATCAGTTTTGAATGAATTTATAAAATATTCTTGTTATGTTTGTTTGTAAATAAATAAATACATATATACAACATACACACACACACGGACATATGTGCACACGAAAGGATCATCACAGGCTACACAAATCAACAACTCCCAAAACACAAAACAAAATCCATCATTTAAAACACGAAATTGACAATTAAATCATCTCAAAACATTAAATCATTCAATTAATGTAAAATTCACGTAAACAATTTCAATTAACATGTTTCACGGTTGAAGCATCAAAAAATTTAATCAAATGAAATTTTAATTACAAATCTCCCCAAAAAAGTAGTATGTATTTAAAATTTTCAAATAACACCTAAAATTATTATTTTAAACCAATAAACAAATTAAAATTTAAAAAATATGATTTCTAATATCTTTTAAAAAAACCCCACACCACATCGGTGAATTTATAATCATGTATTTTAATCACAAGAAATTTCAAAAAAGATATAAGAAATATGAGTTTAATTAACTAGTAAATTACCTTCAAACGTATTTTTTAAAGATAAATAGACGTTGAAAATTTAAAATCAATACAAAAATAAATTTTAAAAATTAAAATGTAAAAAATGGAATAAAGATACACATTAATCACAACACGTAGAGATCATCACATACTTCTATTTGATATGATGTAGAGCTCAAACGGACACCCAAATCAAAAGTTATGATCGTTTGAAGTTTGAGTTACGTTTTCAACTTATTTTAGATCTTTTATTAATATTTTGATTTTTTTATCTTCAAATTGATATTAAATGACTATAACTCAATAATAATAAGAAATTTATTAATTAAAAAAAATTAATTATTTTATAATCCAATTTCACTAAATATCTTATATATTAAGTGTAAATTCCTATTTATCTTATCTAAAACCTATTTTAAAAAACATATATTATATTTATATCAATATAAATATACTTATATATCAATATATTTTTTTATGAATTTTTTTTTGAAATATACACTTTTATCAGTGCTCAGAAAAAATGATGATAAATCCCCCCATTTATCAGTGCTACTAAAAAAAGTGCTGATAAAGGGGGTGCTTTTATCAGCGCTAAAAAAATTCTCATAAAGGGGCACTTTTAACAGCAATTTTTTAGCGATATTAAAAGTTCCCTTTATTAGTGATTTTTTTTATAGCTGATAAAGGCACCCCCTTTATCAGTGCTTTTTTTAGCGCTATTAAAGAGTGGCGCTGTGGAAACCCAGTTTTGTGGTAGTGATAGGCTAAAAAATTATATTTTATTAATTAAATATATTCCACTATATTTGTGGCTTGTGTGAGAACACCACTAAAATAAATTGAAATGTTATAAAATACCCTTTTTAAATCTAAAAAAATTATCTTTGATGTGTTGTAATGTTTGGTCATGTTGTGGGGTGGTGATGTGTATTTTGTATGAATTGTGGGGTGATTTTTGGTTTGTTTGGCCATGAATTTTGGGAGGGATGGTGATGGTTGTTTTTTCATGTTTTTTGGGTAGTGGGGTGATGGTTGGTTTGGCTATGCTTTTGGTGATATAGGGTGATAGTTTGTTTGGACATGTTTTTTGGGTGGTGAAGTGATGGTTTGTTTGGTAGTTCTTTTAGGGAGGTGAGGTGATGGTGTTTTTGGTCATGCTTTTTTGGTGGTGAGGAAATGGTTCGATAGGAATGATGATATTATTCTGATGTGTGGCTTCATTATGCTATATTCTCAAGATATTATGGAATATGTGGTAAATAATGTTTGAAATGGCTATGGTTTAGTTTTGTTAATGGGAAGAAAATGACTAATAAAAAATAAATGATTGGTTGTGTGGTTAAATGCGGTTGTTGGAAAATAATAAAACAAATGGGATGGATAATGGAATTTTTTTGGTGGTGTGAGATGTGGCATGTGGTTTGTGTGGTGTTGTTCATTTAGTTGTGGTAGTTAAAGTGGGGATGTTTTGATTTGGTTAGTGTCTTTTTTAACCTGAAGGTTAGTCATGTGTATGGATATATGAAGATATACATTATATATTCCTTGTGATTTTTATGTGAACCCCACTTGTATCGAGCACTATGTGTTAACACCCATATTTTTATATGCAGGGTGTTTTTCCAAAAATCTCAGAGATGTGGATCGATGGATATTCACCCTCTCTTCGACACTCTCTATTTCAGGTTAGTAGATATGTGTAGGATATGATAGATAGAGGTCTATTAGTGAACCGGGTTATGGACCATGTGTCTTTAGGTGGGATGTGATATGACTGTTCTATGGAGAAGCTTATGGTAGGGGTCATTCATGGTCGGAGGATTCTATAAGGTTTATGTTCTTTATATTCAAGATACCATGATACTCTGATAATAAAAGTGGTTATAGTGTGATGGACTAGGTGTCTTTGGGTGAGATGAGATGTGACTATGTTGTCAAGCAGTGGAACAGGTGACTAAAGTCATGCTGTGATGTGAGAATTCTTGTTGTATGGTGATATCTGTTATTTAGGAGAGATATAAGTGTCAATAACTACGACATACGGGTGTGAGAGTAGAAACTTAGTGGGAAAGCGGTGTGGGATACCATTTATTGATATTCTTCTTATAATGTATTATACATGGATTTCGTTATTTTTTTAGCATTCCTTAGTGAGGTTGGGATAGATAATTGACATGTTTAGGTGTTTTTTGTTCTGTTTTTTTCTCATATGTTCATTAGAATACTTCTTTTTCATGTGCATGGGAGACTTTGGTTTTCCTTCTGAGTATACTTTTATGCTCACCATATGTATGTAAATTGAATTTTAGGTTTTTAAAAGGATTACATTGATCTTACTGGATAGTACTAGCTCAGACCTTTCTGGAAAGTTGTTATATCACTGCTTTAGATTTTCTTTTGGGTATTTACTTTTGGATAATTTAACTCGTATTAGTTTTATTTAATAATGCATTGTGGAATGGTTTTGGTTTATTTCCAGATTATTTCATGGAGTTGATTGTGGATTATTCATCCTATCTCCCAATCCAAATTAGTATATATGGTAATTACTCCCATTTTATGATATTTTTATACCCTTGGTTCTAGTCGCCAACCTAGGGCCTACTAGAGGTGAGACTTAGGGGTCATTATCTCTCTCCCCTCATTATAGTATCTTTGGAGGGAGGGGTTAATGACAGGATAAACTATAATGGAACTAATATATCTATTACTCTATTCTCAAGTGGTTATATGAAATAATAGACTCATATTTAAAGATGGTTCAAAGTAAGATAATATTGGTTGTGGTTTTTGAATTAAAATTTTAAAATTGAAGAATTTGGTGATTGTTGAAGTGGTTATATACAATTTTATACCAATTTTGTTTT
Organism: Viscum album; assembly: GCA_963277665.1. Lineage (NCBI taxonomy): Eukaryota > Viridiplantae > Streptophyta > Magnoliopsida > Santalales > Viscaceae > Viscum > Viscum album. Next base: position 625,374,082 of record OY728136.1, on the reverse strand, counting down.
AGAATAGGTAGAAGATAATTATATAGAGTGTATAAGCTTAATAATAGGAATGTGATAATAGAATAAGAATATTCTAGTGCACCAAAAAATCACTTGGGAAGGAGGTTCATGTTTCTAGAAGTGAGGATAAGTTGTTCTTATTTCTTAAGATGAATATATCTTATTTTGAATATAAGGAATATTTAATTTTAAAAGTTAAAGAATTCATGTATATATTGTGTGTAAAATAAGGATGAGTCTTAAAGTATGAATATTATCATCGTATTAGTGCAATTTCCCTTGTAAAAATTATGAAATATTTATTTAACTGGAAGAAAATTTTGAATTTATGTTTTTATTATGATGGAATTCACATTTTGAATGATATTCTTCATAATTTGTGATATCATACACTATTAAAGATATATAAAAACTCCAATTTCTATAAATTAAAATATTTTTTTCAATAAATTTCATTTTAAATGACTTTCCCAGATATATTCTTAAAAATAGTATTACAACTAGTTGTATTGAAGTTTAACTGATTAGTAACATGAAGTTGCAAGACATTAGTGCCACAAACCATTGATATTAAATTTGAAAAAATTATCAATTCATTATTTAAACATAATTATTTTATATATAGGTTCCATTTAAAGCAGAAGCATCATATGGGTCGTGACCAACTAAGATTTTTGTCATGATCAATGATTAATCTGAGATTTACATAATGATAATTTCCATTATCAACGAAATTGAATCAATGAATCTAGACAATGTATAAAATCCAGAACTGAAGTGCAGGATCACCATATATTATTTAAAATTAATTTAAGAAATTAAATAATTACTTAGTGATACATTATTTCTTTTTTATGGATCTGATCATAGATCTACGTCTTACCATCGTTCCCTTGTAGGAATCAAGAATAGATTCCCTTTAGCGGTGATCCACACATGTTCTAAAAATCTCTAAATGTTACCATAGGAATCTCCAAGTGTGAGCACTGTAGATCCTATTACTTACATCATTCACCTTTGATATCCCTAAGAATCGCTTCCAAATGATTCTGCTTGATCTCTCCAGACTTGATAGTTAATGGTGGAGGAATATCAACCACCGTTCTTAAGAACATGCTGGGAGAGAGAGCTCTCTAGGGCTTGAGAGAATTCTCTCTAGATGTGGTGGTCCCTAACCCAAAATGAATTGGCTCTCACAATCCACTATGGTTAGGGTAAATAATTTCACACCTGTATTTATTTATTTAATCCCTATAGAACCCCATGTCTATAATAATAATATTATTATTATTATTTGAGATGTGCTAAAATCACAAATTAAAATTAAATATTAATTATTAAAATAATAGTCAATATATATTATTTCTCACTAGAAAATTAAACTCATTTTGTCATTACTCCACAATATTTATCTGACCCTGAATAATGAAAATTTATTTGATAAATAAATTTCACTACTTTATTCACCAATAAATAAATAAATATTATATCTCTTTTATAGAAAATCATTATTTATTAAATATTCCACTCACATAATATTCTATCGAATAAATGGTGATGGAATATATGTATTCAATAAAACATGAATAATTAATAAACCACATGTGGGAATAATATTTTTTTCAACTTATTAAATAATAAATAGTAATAAATTACTTAACTGAAATTTTGGATACACTTAGTGTGTGACCCTCTAGGCCAATTTCTTAAGGGAATTAGGTAAAGCATCCTAAATTCCAAGGTTAGAATCTATTAGCACACCAAGGAACCATAGATAATGAATCTAGTGCCAAAATGAAATAATATCTCATAAAAAATCATACTATGTAATGTAATACCTTTATCATGATATCTATAATCATGAATATTGAATGCCAGTGCCATCAACCTATGTGATCGATGACTCTTTCATTAACTTTCCAAAAAACAAACTTCCCTATAGAGAACTATAGCCATGGATTTATTTAATCTATATTAATTCCATAAAATGGCCTAAGATATCAACTTCTATTAAAGAGCAGAAGGTAAACATCCTTTCTCAAATTATTCATTAAAGAAATATTACTCGTGATGCACCCAATGTATCCTAACTTGTCGTGAACATATGTCATCATGGTTTCCATAAATAAATCAAAGTACAAAACTTATAATAATAATTATTAATAATATTAAATTCTAAGGATCAATACACATGCATGCAGATAGAAATATCCAATAATACATATAAATATAGATTTTCTACTGGCAGGTCTCATTCTCATAATATCCTACACTGAATATTACTGAGGTAATACACCAGGAGAAGGTGACTAAAATTCATATGAGTCTCCACCCTTGATAGGATGAATCATTTGTGTCCCTCAAATGAATTCATCCAGCTATAGAAAATATATTTAAGAATTATATCGCGGAACTTTTGGGTTCTCATCGTATAGGGGAACTATTATGACCTTTTAGTGTGACTAATACTCTTAGTACATTATCACAAACTATGTTATGAAAAATAATAATCATGATGTGACAAGAAGTTTATTAATATTAAAAACAATGAATATAGTTTATCATAAAGTACACATAAGTTGGTTCTAGGGCATTAACTCCAACAGACTCCACTTTCACTCGATTCAACTGTTGACAACCTTTAGTCTGATAGCTCTCACATGATACTCATTATTATGCTAATATAGGCCTTTATTCAAGGGGAACTCCACGTTTTCATATGTGGTAAATATTCTTACTATAATTTAACCCTTTTGAGAAAAATTACACCATAGGTAAAACTTATGTAGTATGTTCTCTATATGTTGGTGTGACCTTACATCTTTTACAAGACCAACTACTACAATTTTATCGCAATAAAATGTAACGCCCCGACCCTAGTTACCCAGAGTTGGTGAATTATTACATAACATTGGCATGATCATAAGAAAGATCAAGTCTCAAAAGACCGATTAGTTTAGTAGCCTTGGAAACACTAGATACATTCATGAAGTTTACATTACATCATAAAGTGAAAAACTACTACAACAACATATTGTCTCCATAGTCCACACTATTATCCCCTCATAATATCCCTGCAGGTCATTCATAATTTACTTCTTCACATCCTGGGAAAAATAAAACATAGAAAAGGGGTGAGCTCAAATGCCCAGTAAGGATAACAATATAGCGAAAACTTTCATAAATAAGAATAAGTATTTCAGGGTAGTTGGGGTTTGCCTTAGTGGTAAGAACCCCGTAATACTACATGAAAAATGGGGGTTCAAAACCCATTGGACGCAGGTACTGTAGCAGTACTGTAGCGGGTACTGTAGCAGCGGCGGTACTGTTGATCGGCGGGTACTGTAGTGGCGGCAGGGCACTGTAGCGGCGGAGGTACTGTGCGGTACTGTAGCAGCCGGGTTACTATTCACAGAATAGGAATTTGGCCAAAAATTTGGGCCTACGGGCTATGTAATGGGCTACAAGCCCACTGGGCCTTCGGGCAATGTAATGGGTCTCCCTCTACCTAGTTAAAAGAGGTCTTTGCTTTGGTTTATTAATAAAAATGAGGCTTCGGCCCCAACCTTTAAAAAAAGAATAAGCATTTAAGGCAATGTATAACTAAAACAAAAGCCTTTTAAACTTGAAATTCAACATAGTATGGCAAAAATAAAATGAAATAATGCCATTTACTTATTCACATGGATATTCTACTAATTGAATAATCACATGTAATATCAATAACCACTTTCATAATGATGGAATGCATAATGACAGACTATCATAACCACATAGCCAAGGCCTCGTGCCAAGACTACAAATAAGATTTTGTCAAGGCCTTGTTCCAAGACACTATTTTGTCTCATGAGACCTACCAATGCATCAAGGAGTTATAGCGGGCTCCACCCATCACATATTAAGTCCAATGCATTCCTCATATGAACAGGTTTAAACATAACATAAACATTCGTATTAAAACTAACATACGAAATGTAAATACTTCATCCATAAACCTTGAATGGTATAAAAATAACACATCCATAGTCAAAAATATCACAAAAACTTCAATACAATATATAAGTTTTGTATCATAATAAATCAACTTCAAATAAGCGTAAAATCCATCAAAGGATGTTGATACAGATGAAATCAAAACTCTTTTTAGAGAAATATCTCTTTCTACTTTGAAATCATTTAAGAGTCATATATTTATAAAATAAAACATTTTCTTTGAAAATATTCTTATAAGATTGTAATGGAAGCTTCAACTATTTTATAACAGCCTAAAATAGCCGCACCCACCGTATAAGTTAAAAAACATTCTTACCTTAATTCTGTCGAAAAGGTTAAAAAGCACCTTGTTTGGAAAACGATGGAAAGATTCCTTTATAAACCTCTTATAAAAAGTCAAAAAAGGGTATAAATGACTTTAACCCATATTCATGTAAATATTAAAAATGTTTTAAAATACATTTTTAAGAAACATGGATGTGTATGATAAAGAGATCCCAGTAGATTATTACGTATAAACAACCTCAGATAATGAAGAGATTGCGAAATAAACCCTTACCTTGTACTTTTCCTTGGTTGAGGGTAGGTTAACCTCCTGTATAATGGTGAAATAATTTTTATTAAATTATAAAAGAATCATATACATTAATATGATATCATATATGATCTTTTAACATTGATTTGTTAATAATATCTTAGTATTATCGTTGTTTCGGGTGTTAACTTACTCATTTTATTTTATATGTTTTGTTACGTAAGCCGTGTTTGTCATGGATAGGTTGTATATTAATAATATACAGAATGATATCAAGTTTTTAGATACTATTATTAATCATAAAATGATAATTATACTTGAATGGATACGATGGAGATTGAATCTCATCGCGTTCGTGGAGACGGTAGTCCGTACGTACGCACGAGCGACAATATCATTCGTTTGATATTAAAATAATATATAATTGGATGGTATATCATATATATAGAATCATTATCATGTTATATTTATTATTTACATGAATTACACATCATTATTATATCCATCCAAATAATAATTTATTGAATAACAATTACACCACGACGTGGAGACGGTAAGTCATACGTACGCACGTATGGTGACACGTTATTCAAAGGATGGATAGAATACTGAATATGGTTGTACCATATTTATAATAACATAATAGTATATATAAGATACTGGAGTTATTATTTTATAATGGTAATAACAGAGAAAGAAGAAGTGGAAGAAGAAAGGAACTTGAAAAAGGGTGGTGAAATCATTACCTCTTCTTCGGGTTCTTCCTTTTGATTTGATCAAAAGGGCTCCTTAGGTTGGCTTTATGACTAAAGTAAGGCCTCTAGGATGAATTGGGGGAAGTTGAGAGAGTATTTGGGCAGAGTTTGGACGAACCAAAAGGCTTTTATGGTGTAAAGTAATGAGAAGGAGGAGTGTCCTTTTATAAGAGGGGTGAGGGGCACCTTTGGAAAAGCTAGAAATATTATTTTATAATAAATTCATATTCGGTTTATAATGGCTCCAAAGTGGATTATTTAAAGGTTAAGGTGTGGATAGGTAAAAAACCACTCAACCAATAGGATTTAGACAGGTTTGGGTTACTATATTAACCTTATCTTTAAGTATTAACTCTTAGTTAATTAGTTTGACACTTACCATGTCACTTTGTATTTTTATATTATATAGTTAATAAACTTACTATATACCTCCAAGAGACCCCCAAGTGGTCCATTAATGATACACCTATCATTATATAAGTCTCTTGTCCGAACCTTATATTTTTAGGAATTTAATATCAATTAATAATATAATATTGGTTTTAAAAACTCTTTTATGTCAATTTTGACACTATTCAATAGTTGATTTTTGTAAAAATCATAACAAAATTATTACTTCAAACAAAGTCAATTAAATCAATCCTAATATGTCATATTATCCTATAAAATTAGTGTAATTCATTAAAAGTCTCAAATTATATTTATTGGGTATTTATAATATCAATTATGTTAATTTTTCACTATTATGGTAATTACTGCATCATAATTGTGTCATAAAGAAATTAAATTATTTAATGTCTAAAAATTATAAATAAAATATCATTATGTAGGAAATATTTTTATATTTCTAATTAATATTTATAGTCGAAATTTCAACATATATAACCCTTTGTAAAAATTGTTTTTCTAAAAGATATATGATTTTGTCATTTTTGTATTTATTTTAACTTAATTAAAATAATGTGTCCCTATCACCTAAAAGTGGCTCCATGGGGTCCCAAAATCAACCCAGAGATTCCCATGGTCGTACATGTATCCAAAAATAGGGTTAGGACACGTTTTAGGGTAATTTAGTATTATTATAATATTAGTTTTTAACCCTTATTTACCGGATTTACCCTTTAACTGTGGTAAATAAAATATTAACTGAAGTAATTATTCAAAATGTCTAAAAATAACAGTTACCTATTTACCCAATTTGGAAATCCTGATTCCAAATATAAAATCCATTTTTCAAAATTCAAAACATAGAAGTGGCAGAAATTAATTTAAAACTAATTCCCACTGTCAAAACAAAAAGCTTGTTTTTAAGATATAATAACTATCAAAAGATTGGTACTTGTTTATGTCCGGTTTAATTGTGAAATTATGTCCAATGACCAAAATTGTATTAAATGGTAAAAATATATTCTAAATATACTTTAAAACCACTCAAATTCATAATTTATCACTATTAATTATTTTGATTAAAAAATTTGTTTTTAATTAAAATTTAGTAATTTTCACTATTCATCAAAATATTAATGTTATTTGAAAAGTACCAAAATTTCACCTTAGGCTAAATTTGATACTCCGAATCCAAAAATGAAATCCATTTTGAGAGATAAAATTTCTAAAATTTTAAAAAGTAGGTATTACTATTCATAACGGCTAGTTTGATCGGTTGTGGTGTGTGTTAGAAATCGATGTTGCGTACAACACACACTATTGCATTATTCAAAGGGAAACGTACTGTAGAAGCTTGGGGTGTTACATTCTCCCTTCCTTCAAATAATTTTATCCTAGAAATTTCTATAATACTACCGCATGAAAAGACTCGGGTTGTTCTTCATCATAAGTTCCTCGGGTTCCCACGTTGCCTCTTTCATCTTATGGTTTCTCCACAAAACTTTTACCAGACACGTCGTCCAGTTTCTCAGTACTTGTTCTCTCGTATCAAGAATCCTAACGGGCTCTTCATAATAAGATAGATCAGGTTCCAGTTCTAATTCCTCATAGGTGAGTACATGCGCTGGGCCAGGCATGTATTTCCTCAATAGAGATACGTGGAACACATCGTGAACTTTGGAGAGACTTGGCAACATTGCCAATCGGTAAGCTACAGCCCCAATTCGTTCAAGAATTTCTAAAGGTCCGATGTACCTGGGACTCAATTTACCTTTCTTACCAAAACGTATGACTCCCTTCCATGGAGATACCTTCAGGAAAACATGATCACCAACTTGAAATTCCAAATCCTTCCTTCGATTATCAGCATAGCTCTTCTGCCTACTTTGAGCTGCTTTGATGTGATTTTGGATTAACTTCACCTTTTCCATAATTTCCTCCACCAGTTATGGGTCTATAAGTTTTCTTTCCTCAACGTCATCCCAACAGGTTGGTGTGCGACATCTCTTTCCGTATAACGCTTCATATAGTGCCATCTGAATACTCGAATGGAAGCTATTGTTATAGGAAAATTCTACCAGAGGTAAATATTGATCCCACATACCCTGAAAGTCAAGTGAGCAGGATCTCAACATGTCTTATAAGGTTTGAATAGTTCATTCTGATTGTCCATCTGTTTGAGGGCGGTAGGTAGTGCTCAAATGAAGTTCAGTATCCAAGGAATTCTGAAGACTTTTCCAGAATCTTGAAGTAAAATGGGGATAACGATCAGAAACAATCGATAGGGGTACTCCATGAAGTCTCACAACTTCATCAATATATAGTCTTGCTAGACGTTCTAGTGGTAGATCTTCTCTTAGAGCAAGAAAATGTGCTGACTTGGTAAGACGATCAACAATAACCCATATTGCATCGTTCCTTCTAGGAGTCTTTGGTAGTCCCATGACAAAGTCCATCATGATATTATCCCATTTCCACTCAGGTATGGGAAGAGGTTGCAATACTCCACTAGGTTGTTGCCTTACAGCTTTCACTTGTTGAAAAATCATACATCTTGACAAAAAATCAGTAATCTCCCTCTTCATGTTGTCCCACCATAAATGTTCCTTCAAATCTCTATACATTTTGGTGCTCCCATGGTGTATAGAGAAATTGGAACTATGAGCATCATCCAGCAATTCCCTTTTTAGATCAGGTATATCAGGAACACAAAGTCTCTTTCTGAATTTCAAAATTCCTTCTTCATACACAAAGTCTCTCAATCTTCCATCATTCACAGCTTTAATCTTCTTTTGAAATTCTTCATCATCGGTCTGAGAACTCTTAATCCTTTATAGTAAAGATGGTTTGGAAACCATTTGAAAAATAATTGATGTTTCACCTTCCATGGTTATTCCCATGTCCATATTCACTAGATCCATGAAAATTGGATCCCTTTCAATTCTCATATTGTTCAAAACTCCATGATCTTTTCTGCTCAAAGCATCTGCCACCTTTTTTTCTTTCCCCGGGTGGTAGTGTATCATACAATCATAATCCTTGAGTAATTCAAGACATCTCCTTTGCCTCATGTTGAGTTATTTTTGTGACAAAATATACTTCAAACTCTTGTGATTAGTATAAATCTCACATTTTTCACCATAGAGGTAGTGCCTCCGTATCTTCAAAGCAAAGATCACAGCTGCTAACTCGAGATCGTGAGTAGGATAGTTTTGTTCATGAATTTCAACTATCATGATGCATAGGCAATAACCCTATCATTATGCATAAGGACACAACCAATTCCTTTCTTCGATGCATCACTATAAATAACGAACCCATCATTCCCTGATGGTAGAGTCAATATAAGAGCATTGACTAATATTCTCTTCAGTTCTTCGAAACATTCTTCACACTCTTTTGTCCAAACAAATTTAACCCCTTTACATGTGAGCTTCATTAATGGGTTAGCCAATCAGGCAAAATTCTGGACGAAACGTCGATAATAACCTGTCAAACCAATAAAACTGCGTACCTCGGTTATACTCGTAGGTGCTGGCCATTCTTGGATTGCCTTGGTCTTAGAAGGATCAACAAAGATTCCATCTTTAGAGACAATATGGCCAAGAAAAGAAATCTATTGAATCCAGAATTCACACTTGCTAAACTTCCCATATAATTCATGTCTTCTCAGAGTTTTCAGGATAATGCACAAGTGATTTTCATGATCTTCATAGCTTTTGGAGTATACCAAGATATCATCAATAAATACCACCACAAATTCATCAAGATATTCCTTGAAAACTCTATTCATCAGATCCATGAATACAGAGGGTGAATTAGTCAATTCAAAATGCATTACTGTAAACTCTTAATGCTCGTACCTGGTTCGAAATGTTGTCTTCATAATGTCTTCCTTCTTCACACACAACTGATGGTATCTAGATCGAAGATCAATCTTTGAAAAGTATTGACCTCCATGCAGTTGGTCAAATAAATCATCAATGCGAGGTAGGGGATACTTATTCTTTATTGTTATAGCATTTATCTCCTTGTAGTCGATACATAACCTCATAGATCCATCTTTCTTTTTAACAAAAAGAGCAGGGGCTCCCCATGGAAAAACACTAGGGCGAATAAATCCCTTATTACTCAATTCCTCTAGTTGTTTCTTTTGTTCAACTAATTCTACAGTGGCCATTCTATAAGGGGTCTTCGATATAGTCCTTGATCCAGGAATTAAATCAATGGAAAACTCAACTTCTCGCTCTGGAGGATGTACAGGTAAATCTTCTAGAAACACATCTACATATTCTTTCACAACAGGTACATCCTCTATTTGAACATTCCTTTCCTCACCCACTGTAATTTCATCATCTTCCTCCCCAATAATTGAATTTAGTTGAGCTACTGGGGGTGGATCTAGATAAGAATTAGGTGGTGATGATTCTTCTCTAAAGATAAGATGTTCCTTATCATCATCATCAAAAATTGTAACCTCCTTCTTCTTACAATAAATCTTTACATCATAGTCCTAAAGCCAATCCAAACCAAGGATTATATCAAAATAAATCATAGGTATGACGATGAGATCAGCAGATAAAGAACATTTATGTGCTCTAATGGGGATTGATTCACAAAACTTTGTTGCAATGATACTTCCCTTAGGAGTTTTCACTAACAACTCCCTTGTTAAATCAAATTGGAAATATCTTATTTTCTTAGAAAACTGGGAAGATATGAAACAATTCAATGATCCAGAATCAAATAATGCATTTTCTAAACTTGAGGAAACCATTAAATTACCTGCCACCACGTCTTTTGGAGCTTCTACCTCAGCAGTAGTGATAGCATAATCTTGGCCTTGATCCCTTGGCATTTTCCGAGGTAAGTTCCACTAACACTTAGGAAATTCATTTGTATAATGTCCCATATCCCTGCAATTGTATCACTAAACATTGGTAGCTTCCTTCTTCCCTTTGCAATCACGAGCTTGGTGGCCTTTTTCACCACACTTGTAACAGACACCCATTCTCTTCAAGAAAGTACCGGGGTGTTTCTTCCCACATTTACCACAGGATGGATATTCAACCTTTCCCTTCTTCCCCTTATTTCCATTCCCATATTGATCAGCAGATCTCTTCTTCTCTTTCTTTGCATTAAATTCATAAGACTTAGAGAATTATTTCTCTGTCTTGATAGCACATGAGACAATGTCTTCTACGACGAGAAGGATTGTGAGACTAATTCTCGACGGATAAATGGTTTTAACCCATCAAAGAAATGATAAATCTTACTTCTTGGGTTACGTATATAATCTCCAGCATACCTTGCTAACCTTGTAAAGTTAGCCTCATACTTTGCGACATTCTCATCCTCCTTTTGTCTCAGACTCAGAAATTGTCTTTCCATATCTGCTTGATGGTCATGAGGAAAGTATTTTTCTAAAAATAGATCTTTGAACTCCCTCCATTCCATATTTCATACTTCATCATCTTCCTTAGTGTTTTGAATCAATGACCACCATTGATTAGCATATCCAGTGAGGCGGTAAACTACCATGATAACTTTTTCCCTTTCACTACTCCCCAAAGCCTGAAATATTTTCTCTAGGGAACTTATCCATTGCTCAGATACCAATGGATTTGTACTCCCATTGAACGTTGGTGGTTATTTCCTCATAAAGCGATCTAACATTGATCATCCATGCTACGGATCAGGGTGCTCCATACGGGTAAGGTTATTATTCATAACCTGAGTGAGTTGTCCCAGTATGGTTATTAGTTGATCGGAACCAGTTGCATCACCAGCTCTACTATAATTATCTTGAGTAGGAGGGAAATCCCTAAATGGAGTGCGTGCATTGATACGGTTTCCATTTCTTCCACTAGGCGCCATTTCTAAACAATGGCATAAACTAGATCAGTTTATGAATCAAAATACATAATTCCATACTTATAAAACACTTAACATAAATTGAACTATTTATGGATATAATCCATAATCATAAAAAAAATTATTTGAGGAAGTATATACTCATAAACCCTTCATAATTATTTGTAAAGAAAATGAGAGTTATCTTAAGCATATCCCCTAGGAGTGTCGTAACCAAGAGTGCAGCAAGGCCCGTTGTCGTGCACCAGTTCTCGTTTGAGTCTAGATCAAAGCGGTGTTTTCGAGTTTTACCCCTAGGTACATCTGTGCCAGATCCTCCTCTACCTGCTCGTATCCAGACAGGGATGTATTGCTCTGAAAACTCACAAAATCTCTACAATACCAAAATTCTAGGAAGTTCTTCTATACTAATCCTCAAAGTTCATCTTAGGTCTACGTGCTCTAATCGGAGTTTATCTAAATCTAGCTTCCAAGGTTTGTACTAAACTTCCTCTGATACCAACTGTAACACCCCGAACCTAGTTACCCAGAGTCGGTGCATTATTACATAACATTGGCATGATCATAAGAAAGATCAAGTCATGAAAGACCGATTAGTTTAGTAGCCTTGGAAACACTAGATACATTCATGAAGTTTACATTATATCCTAAAGTGAAAAACTACTACAACAACATATTGTCTCCATAGTCCACACTATTATCCCCTCATAATATCCCTGCAGGTCATTCATAATTTACTTCTTCACATCCTGGTAAAAATAAAACATAGAAAAGGGGCGAGCTCAAATTCCCAGTAAGGATAACAATATAGCGGAAACTTTCATAAATAAGAATAAACATTTAAGGAAATGTATAAATAAAAAAAACCTTTTAAACTTGAACTTCAACATAGTATGGCAAAAATAAAATGAAATAATGCCATTTACTTATTCACATGGATATTCTACTAATTGAATAATCACATGCAATATCAATAACCACTTTCATAATGATGTAATGCATAATGACAGACTATCATAACCACATAGCCAAGGCCTCGTGCCAAGACTACAAATAAGATTTTGTCAAGGCCTTGTGCCAAGACACTAGTTTGTCTCATGAGACCTACCGATGCATCGAGGAGCTATAGCGGGCTCCACCCGTCACATATTAAGTCCAATGCATTCCTCATATGAACAGGTTTAAACATAACATAAACATTCGTATTAAAACTAACATACGAAATGTAAATACTTCATACATAAACCTTGAATGGTATAAAAATAACACATCCATAGTAAAACATATCACAAAAACTTTAATACAATATAGAAGTTTTGTATCATAATAAATCAACTTCAAATAAGTGTAAAATCCATCAAAGGATGTTCATATAGATGAAATCAAAACTCTTTTTAGAGAAATATCTCTTTCTATATTGAAATAATTTAAGAGTAATATATTTATAAAATAAAACATTTTCTTTTAAAATATTCTTATAAGCTTTTAAGGGAAGCTTCGACGATTTTATAACAGCAGAAAATAGTCACACTCGCCGTATAAGTTAAAAAAACATTCTTACCTTAATTCTATCAAAAAGGTTAAAAAGCACCTTGTTTGGAAAATGACGGAAAGATTCCTTTATAAACCTCTTATAAAAAGTAAAACAAGGGTATAAATGACTTAAACCCATATTCTTGTAAATAGTAAAAATGTTTTGGAATACATTTTTAAGAAACATGGATGTGGATGATAAAGAGATCCCAGTAGATTATTACGTATAAACAACCTTGGATAATGAAGAGATTGAAAAATAAACCATTACCTTGTACTTTTCCTTGGTTGAGGGTAGGTTAACCACCTATATAATGGTGAAATAATTGTTATTAAATTATAAAAGAATCATATACATTAATATGATATCATATATGATCTTTTAACATTTATTTGTTAATAATATCTTAGTATTATCGTTGTTTCGGGTGTTAACTTACTCGTTTTCTTTTATATGTTTTGTTACGTAAGCCATGTTTGTCATGGATAGGTTGTATCTTAATAATATACAGAATGATATCAAGTCCTTAGATACTATTATTAATCATCAAATGAGAATTAGACTTGAATGGATACGATGGAGAATGAATCTCATCGCGTTCGTGGAGACGGTAGTCCGTACGTACGCACGAGAGAAAATATCATTCTTTTGATATTAAAATAATATATTTTTGGATTGTATATCATATATACAGAATAATTATCATGTTATATATATTATTTACATTAATTACACATCATTATTATACCCATCCAAATAATAATTTATTGAATAATAATTACACCACGACGTGGAGACGGTAAGCCGTACGTACGCACGTATGGTGACATGTTATTCAAAGGATGGATAGAATACTGAATATGGTTGTACCATATTTATAATAACATCATAGTATATATAATATACTGGAGTTATTATTTTATAATGGTAATAATATAGAAAGAAGAAGTGTAAGTAGAAAGGAACTTGAAAAAGGGTGGTGAAATCATTACCTCTTCTTCGGGTTCTTCCTTTTGATTTGATCAAAAGGGATCCTTAGGTTGGCTTTCTGACTAAAGTAAGGCCTCTAGGATTAATTGAGGGAAGTTTAGAGAGTATTTTGGCAGAGTTTGGCCTAACAAAAAGGCTTTGAAGGTGTGAAGTAATGAGAAGGAGGAGTGTCCTTTTATAAGAGGGGTGAGGGGCACCTTTGGAAAAGCTAGAAATATTATTTTATAATAAATTCATATTCAGTTTCTAATGGCTCCAAAGTGAATTATTTAAAGGTTAAGGTGGGTATAGGTCGAAAACCACTCAACCAATAGGATTTAGATATTTTTGGGTTACTATATTAACCTTATCTTTAAGTATTAACTCTTAGTTAATTAGTTTGACACTTACCATGTCACTTTGTATTTTTATATTATATATTTAATAAACATACTATATACCTCCAAGAGACCCCCAAGTGGTCCATTAATGATACACATATCATTATATAAGTCTCTTGGCCGAACCTTAGATTTTTAGGATTTTAATATCCATTAATAATATAATATTTGTTTTAAAAACTCTTTTATGTCAATTTTGACACTATTCAATAGTTGATTTTTGTAAAAATCATAACAGAATTATTACTTCGAAAAAAGTCAATTAAATAAATCCTAATATGTCATATTATCCTAGAAAATTATTGTAATTCATTAAAAGTCTCAAATTATATTTATTTGGGTATTTATAATATCAATTATTTTAATTGTTTACTATTATGGTAATTACTCCATCATCATTGTGTCATAAATAAATTAAATTATTTAATGTATAAAAATTATAAATAAAATATAATTATGTAGGAAATATTTTTATATTTTTAATGAATATTTATAGTCGAAAATGAAACATATATAACCCTTTTTAAAAATTGTTTTTCTAAAAGATATTTGATTTTGTCTTTTTTGTATTTATTTTAACTTAATTAAAATAATGTGTCCCTATCACCTACAAGTGGCTCCATGGGGTCCCAAAATCGACCCAAATATTCTCATGGTCGTACATGTATCCACCAATAGGGTTAGGATTCATTTTAGGGTAATTTAGTGTTATTATAATATTATTTTTTAACCCTTATTTACCGGATTTACCCTTTAACCGTGGTAAATAAAATATTTACCAAAGTAATTATTCAAAATGTCTAAAAATAAAAGTTACCTATTTACCCAATTTGGAAATCCTGATTCCAAATATGGAATCCATTTTTCCAAATTCAAAACATATAAGTGGCAGAAATTAATTTAAAATTAATTCCCGCTGTCAAAACAAAAAGCGTGTTTTTAAGATATAATAACTATCAAAAGATTGGTACTTGTTTATGTCCGGTTTAATTGTGAAATTATGTACAATGACCAAAATTGTATTAAATGATAAAAATATATTCTAAATATACTTTAAAACCACTCAAATTCACAATTTATCACTATTAATTATTTTGATTAAAAATGTTTTTTTTAATTAAAATTTAGTAATTTTCACTATTCATCAAAATATTAATGTTATCCGAAAAGTACCAAAATTTCACCTTAGGCTAAATTAGATACTCCGAATCCAAAAATGAAGTCCATTTTGAGAGATAAAATTTCTAAAAAATTTAAAAGTATGTATTACTATTCATAACGGCTAGTTTGATCGGTTGTGGTGTGTGTTAGAACTCGATGTTGCGTACAACACACGCTATTGCATTATTCAAAGGGAAACATACCATAGAAGCTTGGGGTGTTACATATAATGTGATAGGGTCTTTACTGATAGGTACCACATCAAGATCCTAGACAAAGTTTTATATCCAAATAGATTCCTTGGATACATCATAAGAATCCATACACTCATATTCCACTATATAATTAGTTACAACTAGCTTATTTTAACTCTTCCAACTCACAGATACTCCATTAAGATAAAAAAACATATCCTGACTGTGACTTCATATAATTTTTATCTATTTGAAAATTAGCATTAGTATAGCTCGTGATGACCAGAACCTCATCTCCTCTATACACAAGGAACATATCGTTAGTCCTTCCTATATATTTAAGGATATCCTTAATAGCATACCAATATCGCTATTCTATATCATCTTGATATATTCCTACCATGCTCAATTAATAGGAAACATCATGTCTAATACATAACATTACATAATGATTTATCATATCACTAAATCATACGGGATCTTAACCATTCTCTCTTTATTCCATTGGGTCTAAGGAAAAGTTTTCTTAGAATGATGTATACCATGTGACACTAGAACCAATTCCCTCTTGCATTGTAACATACTAAATCTCTTTATGACTTTTTCTCTATATTTTTTGTTCAATGTATGTAATTTGAGTAGTCTAAGTAGTCTTTTGGATCAATCACAAATGATCTTGATCCCTGGATTATAGGATTCCTTACCTAATTTCTTCATTGAGAAAAACTTTTTTAACCAGTATTTAACATTCTGTAAGAATGGTATGTCATTTTTAAAAAGAAATATATCATCAACATATAATACCGGGATAGCGACCACATTCCCACTAAACCACTTGTAAAAACATCGATCGCATTCATTACTAATGAAACCAAATTATTTTATACCTTCATCAAATTGATTGTTCCATGACCTAGATTCTTATAACAATCCATAAATGGATATCAACATATTTCAAATATTTTTAGGATCACTTGGAGTCACAAACCCATCTGGTTGTGTCATGTATGCATTTTTTTGAAGTTTACCATTAAGTAAAGTTATTTTAACATCCATCTACCAAATTTCATAGTCATTGTAAGATTATATAGAAAGTCGTATTATGATAGACTTAAACATGGAAATTGTTGAAAATATTTCATCATAGTCAATTCCTTGACGGTATTTAAACCCTTTAGCCACTAAACTTTCTTTATTGGTATTTAATTTACCGCCAATGTCCATTTTTCTCTTGAATACCAATTTCCACCCTATGATCTTTACATATGCATCAACCAGAACCCAAACATGTTTTTGATACATGGAATCAATTTTATAATTTTTTGGCTTATTTCTATCTTTTATCTTATGATCTCTCCACTACCTCCTTTTAAGAGAGAGGCTCATCATTATCAACTAATAATGATTCACCATATTCGGTGACAAGAAAATAATATCTCTCATGTTCTCTTACCCCTATAGTGCTCCTACGGAGTACTTGTGTTTCAAGAACTACATCCTCTTCAGATACCTATTGAATATTTTCTTATACCAACTCTTGTATATCTTGAGAATAAACTTTATAAAATTCAATCTTTCTCCCACTATCCTTTTGTAGGATGTTCTCCCTCTCCATAAAGATGTGTTGTTTGGCGATAGTCGCTTTATTTTCTAAGTAGTTTTATAGGTAGTATCACTTTATTTCCTTAGTATGGCCTATTAAGATTCACATTGTGCCATGGGGTGCTAGTTTTTTTCCTAATAAGGTCTTAACAAATGAAACCCAACCCCATACATGTGTATGTAAAAAAAAGGTTTATTTTTTCTCTATAAATCGAAGGGAATTCCTTGTTCCTCTTTAGTTTGTACTTGATTTAATGTATATGTCATAGTTTATAATGAATATACCTAGAAAGATAATGGAAGATCTACATGACTCATCATCTGCCTTACCATGTATAAAAAGGTATAGTTCCCCCTTTCACTGACACCATTCCAATATGGTGTGTAAGGTGGATTGAGTTGATATAGAATACCAAAATCTCATAAAAAGTTGAAAAATTATTAGTTAAGATATTCACCACCTTGATCTAATCAAATATTCTTATCTTCCTTCCAAGTTGATTAGATTATTCATTCATCAATTCTATTAGTTTCTCAAAGGATGCAGACTTATACATTATTAAGTAAATATTTCTGTTTCTAATCAAGTCATCAGTAAAAGTTATGAAGTAAGAATATCCACCTCTTTATTTTACTGAAAATGGTCCACACACATCAGTGTGTACCAATCCTTAAATATTTATGGAAATGTTAAGTATGGAAGAAGATGGTTTTTTGGAAAAACCCATGACATTCACATTGTGAATGGGTTACGTGATGTGAAAGTTTTGACTTCTAATTTTTAAATAGATATTTTGGAAAAAAACCTTCTCATTAGGTCATTCCTTTATCCCTATAATTTTTTGAATATCCCTGGTTTATTTTTAAGGATATTCATCCCACTTCCTCTTACTCCAATCCACTTGTTTCAGTGTATCCTCATTGAAAATCCATTCTCAGTTCTCCTATATTTTCCATGGTCTTTTCTTTTATATTTTCTCAGGGATCCACTATGGTGGTGTAGATTTGGTTTGGGTTTTGAGTTAGACTATGTTTTTGATAACCCTTAATGTGGTGTAGGTTAATTCATGGGGTTTGAGTTCATTTGTGTTTTTTGGGCATTTCTTCTTCTCCCTGCAGTACATAACGAGTTGGAAAAGATAATTTGAGGTATGGAATCCCTCTTTTCTAGATTTTTTGTATCATGTGGGAGGTTTTTACTCTTTTTTATCTATGTGGTATGGTTTTCACTTTCCTAATAAATATAAATTTGTAATTGGAATGATTTTTAGGATTTAATAGCTTCTATATTATTGAGATATTGTGATTGTATGGGTTAAATTCCCCTACTGAATGTTTTGGTCATTGGGGGATTTGTTTGTGCTGGTTTGATATTTTTTGTGGATCCCTTATTGTGTGGTTGTTTTGATAATACCCTATAATTGAAATCAGATAACCACATATATTTGGTTAATAAAATGGATTCCCCTAGATTTATGTCTTATGTGATAACACCAATAAAATAAAGTTAAATGTGATAAAAAAATCCTTTGTTAAATCTATAAAATTATCTTTGATGTTTTTTTATGTGTTTCCATGTTGTGTGGAGGTGATGTGTGGTTACTATGTGATGTGGTTTGATGTGTGGTTTTTTTATGTGCATTTAGGTTGGTAGGTTTATGGTTGTTTTTATATGATTTTGGGGTGGTGGGGTGATGGTTTCTTTGGATTTGTTTTGGGGTGGTGGGGTGATGGTTTGTTTGGTCGTGCTTTTGGGGTGGTGTAGTGATAGTCAGTTTTCCTTTTCTTTGAGGGTAGTGAGGTGATGGTTTGTTTGTTCATGATTTTGGGGTGGTGATTCAATGGTTCTATGGGAATAATGAGATGATTTTGATGTGTGGCTTCATTGTGCTATATGCCCAAGTAATTATGGAAATATAGTCAATAATGTTGGAAATATATAGGTTTTAGTTTGGTTGATGGGAAGGAAATGACTAATGAAAAATAAATCATAGGTTTTGTGCTTAAATGTGGTTGTTGGTAAATAATAAAATGAATGGGTTGGATAATTTAATTGGTGTGTGGTGTGAGATATTGATTGTGGTTTGTGTGTTGTTATACATTTTATAGTTTCAGTGGAAGTAGGGATATTGTGATTTCATTTGTGTTTTTTTGTGAACCCATAGGTTGGGATTGTGTACAGATCTAGGTAGATATATGTTGTATATTCCTTGATATTTATATATGCACCACACCCGTGTCGATCACTATGTTCCAAAACCCATATTTTCATATGGATGGTTTTTTCCCAACATCCTAGTGATGAAGATGGATGGATAGTGTAACGCCCCCAACCAAGAATCCACTAAACTGGTGCCCCAATTTGGGTCATCATAAGACCTCAAGAACACCTCCCCATATGCCAGAGGTTACTGAATAGCAATGAGGGTCTATTAAGTAATGTGGGGAGACTAGAACCCCTTTTAAAAGAGTAGGAAACAATAGTTAACAATGTAAAAATTGGAAAAAAAAATATGTAATAACCAATAAACATGCATATCCAAACATCACAAGAAACTAGAGAAAAACCAAAAACTAACAATAACCATGTCATGTCATAATAACAGTTCTAAAATTGAATAAAATGAAAAATAAAGACAAATAGTGGAATCCAAAAAATGGTCCTCACTTCAAGTATGGATCTGCATCCATGCATATCCCAAGCCTGACTCAACTCCCTAGAACGAAGCCTTTTCCCTTATCTAAACCTACAACAATGAAGTTTGATCAGGTACCCAATAGCGGCCCGAGTAGTTTGTGAGTAAAAATCTTTAGTTCACCACCAAAAATTTCTAAAAAATATCCATTCCAAATAGATAGTTCATGCAATTATGAAATTAAAGACAAGGAAAACCAAAAGACAAATCGGGTTCCATTAGTTAAAAATGTATACTCAAACCATTACTAACGTTATTACCAATTTCATCACTTATCCCATCTTTATTATTTAATCCATTTTCATCATGTGTTTCATGGGTTAGGCATTTATATCATTTACACAAGGGTTCAAGGTAGTCAAACATCAAGCATACTAGAATAAGTCATTCCCCTATCTCACTAGGGATAAATACATCAAAAAAACACAATATCCTCACCTCGAAGCCTCATTCTAGGTGGAATGAAACCATTAGGGTAATATATCTTCATCCCCTTCCATAACATGTGCATCGTGGGGTGGAGTTTAGATAATCAGTCTAACTCAACCCATGTGATTTGAACCTTAGTCAACACCCCACACTACCAAGCCATGTTCACATGAAAATATACATCCAATCACACCACATACTAGATGAAAAACCATAAAAATCAACATGGGAATCAATATTTTTCTGTATCCCATTAACACATTACGATTTACAATAAATATCTCATTTATCCAAATTCCCATTATCATGCCACATCCCATTCGATATCTTCAAAAATACTCTTATATTAACCCACTAATCAAATTCATCAATTCAAAATTCATTATCAATTCAACATGTTCAATATTTCATATACCCTAACCCTTTTAGGGATTTCAACATAGTTCATAAGACATTTGACACCATCACGATTAACTCAGTTCACCCATTACTATGCTATGTCAAATGACCCCTTAAGAAATTATCAAATCTATGTACAATTATTAATGTTCTATTTTCAACTCAACTAAACATATTCACATGTTTACCATGGGCTCTACATTATCATACATCAATTCCACACTTGACTTTACCAATTTCCAGGTTCTGGAATATCGGTGCACCCCTTAGGTGGTCCTAAATCGGTCAAATCATCCTAAGTGCATCCCACAAAGATCATGAATGGTTAAAATCATTATTTAGATTCTAATTTTACCAAATATATCCAAATTAATTCAAATCACAATAATAGGTATCCATGAACAAAACCAAACATGCACAAATCCACACAACGACTATGGGATATAATTGTTGACCACCTACCTCGAATTCGAAGAAGAACACACTCTTAATCATCACCTTAGATTCTGATCCAAACCCCCATTGAATCCTTCACCTAGATTCCACTATAAAAATAGGTTTTTAGGGATTTTAAAGAAGATCACCCAAGATACAAACCCTAATCCAGAAAAGTGAATAAAGGAGAGGATTGGAATTTCTGGGAGATTCGATCCACAACCAACGATGCTCCAAATAGCCTAGAAACAAAGGTGAATTTCCCTTGTAATGTCTTGGTATCTAGGATTCATCACTAGGGATACAAGGGATGAAATGGGGAAGAAAAATGAATAGGAACTTAAGAATCCAGAAGTGGAAACTTTTTAAATTTTTCAACTTTAATGGGGAACACGATTTACCCTCATGGTTTTCCAAACCATATGAAAACCATGTGCAAGCCACTATCTAAGAGAAGTTAGTTTGCATGGTTACTTTGAAATCTCCACATGTTTTGACTAATAATTCACTAACTGTTCATAATTCCACAGTCCAAGGTTGCACGGTTTTCCTTGGAATGCTACATAATTTACTTAATCGTGCGTAAATTGTGAGACTTACATAGATTGGATCAGTTTTCCTTATTTTAATGTGTCAAACCACCTTAACACTCAGAGAGACCCTCATAAACCCAGTGAACATTTAATTAAATAAACTAAGTGATTAAACCCAAAATTTAAACAAATACATACCTCCACGGAGCTAGGATCTGACAACCTCCCCACCTTATAATGGCTCGTCATTAAGATGCTCTTCCCGAGCATTACTGAGATTCTATGGTAAAGAGATCGGGCCAATGAGCATGAACATATGACTCCCTTTTCCACATTTCTTCCTTAAAATTCCCATGATACCTCAAAACTCCAACAAAAGGCACATTATTTCCCTATAATACTTTCTCACTACAGTCCACAATATGAACCAGATTCTTCTCAAAGGATGCATCTACCTCATGTTGTACATCCCCAACATAAAACATGTAAAACAGATCAAGGTGATACTATTGAAGCTATTAAACATGAAAAACATCATTCATATTGTTATACCACTTTGTAAGAGCCAATTTTTAATCCATTGGTCCAACCCTCTCTACAATCTCAAACAACCCCACATACCTGGGCACCAGCTTGCCTTATTTCTGAATTCGACGGTGATCCAACCTTGGTGACACCCAAAGAATCACACGATCACCCACCAAAAACTCAAGAGGTCTACAACACCTATCTGTATATTAATTCTTCCTACATTGATCCATTACCATGTGTTTCTGAATCAAATGAACACTTTCTGATTTCTTCTACCTAAGACTTGGTCCCAACAACCCAGATTCTCCAACTTCTATCCAACATAATGGATATCTACACGGTCTACCATAAAATGCCTCAAACATTTCCATATAAATTGTATCCTGGTAACTATTATTGTATGTAAACTCAACAAGGACCAAATTTTTTCCCATGATCCACAAAAATCTGGGACATAATCCCTCAACATGTCCTCTAGTACTTGAAAGGTAAGCTCTGAATGCTTGTCCTTCTGTGACTGGAAATCCATACTCAAGAACACCTGGGTACTAAGCACCTTCTAAAATACCTATAAAAAATGGGACATGAAATCCATATCTCAGTATAAAACTATTTTTCATGGAACCCCATGCAACTTAACAACCCTCTCGAACATTCAACTCACTTAATTGGAACATGCTGAAAAGTCTCTTTAATTTGAAATAAATAAGCCACCTTAGTCAATAGATTGACTACTACCTAGATTGATTCATTATTCTGAGGCTTCATGAGAAGACATACCATGAATTCAGTTATTAAATCATCACATTTACACTCTAGAATTAGAAATAGTAGCAAAAAACCACTTGGGCACTGGTTTTGGTCCTTCACCTGCTGACAAGTAAGGCATGGCACCAAAAAACTTAAAACTTGCTTCTTTATTCCAGGCCACCAATACTGCCTATGAAGATCATGATACATCTTAGTAAAACTAGGATGAAATTCCTACTTTGATACATGAAACAAACACATCAACTCTTCCTACATACTTTTCGGTATAATAACACAACAACAAACACAAATGATCCCATCATCTCCAACGGTCCAACCAGAAGGTGACTCCCCACCTTTAATACTTTCATTCATATCCAAACACTTTGGATATGAAATATTACTCTACTTGAATTTTCTCAAAAGTGTGGACTCAACTGATATGGTCACAAGGTTCATCTTCTTGTTCCCATCTTGCACCTCTAGGCGCATCTCAGCAAATAGGGCCATCATTCTCCACTCAGAGTTAGATTCCAGAACCACCTGATTCTAAGTCTTGGGACTCAAGGAATCTATAACACTATTTACATTTCCTGGTGTTTAAACCATCTCAGAATAAAAGTATTTAATGTAATCAACCTATCTCTTCTATAATAATTTAAATTACACTGAGAGAATATTTACTTAAGACTTTTATGATTAGTATACACCGTGAACCACTCTCCCAACAAGTAGTGTTGCCAACATTTCAAGGCATAAACTACTACAACTAATTTAAGATCATTTGTATGATAATTTTTTTCATGAGGCCTCAACTACAATGAACCATACTCAACAGCCTGATCATCCTGCATCAACACTTCTCCCATCCCAACACCAGACTCCATCACAAAACAGAGTGCACTTTTTACCCATTTCAGGTAAGATCAAGATTGGTGTAGTAGTAAATCACTTCTTCAACTCCTGGAAATAATTATCACATGTCTCATACCACTCAAATATAATATCTTTTTTGTTTAGTCCTAAAATAGGAACTTCCAAACAAAAATAATCTTTCATAAACCTTTGATAGTATCCCATTAAACCCAGAAAACTTTGGACATCAGAAACATTCTTGGGCTGTTACCAAGACACAACCGCCTACACTTTCTCTAGGTCCAATGACACTCCCTCATCATAAATAATGTGACCCAATAAATTAACCCTATCAATCCAGAAATGAAATTTGGATAGCTTGACCTATAGCATGTTCTCTGTTAGTGTACTCAAGACAGTGTCAAGATGGTTGTCATGATCATCATGAGTCTTCGAGTACACCAATATTTCATTGACAAAGACAACAATAAACTAATCCAAATAATGTTGAAATATTCAATTCATTAGGGCCATAAACACTTAAATATCATTAGTCAACCCAAACTCTATCACCAAAAACTCATACAACCCGTACCTACTCCTAAAGGCAGTTTGTGGTATGTCATAAGGTCTCACACTCAGATGGCGATACCCTGATCTTTGATCAATTTTCAAAAAAACTGAATCACCTCTCATCTAGTCAAATAGATCATTAATTTGTGGGAGAGAATATCTATTCTTGACTATCATCTGATTCATCTTTCTATAATTAATGTACATCCACAATGACCCATCATCCTTCTTGGAAAATAGCACTGGAGATCCCCAAGGTGATGTACTAGGACGAATAAACCCTTTATTCTCTAACTCCTACAACTAAGTTTTAATCTCATGGAGTTCTTACAGTTCCATTCTATATGGAGAAATAGAAACTGGGTCTGATCCCTAGAAAAACTCTATCATGAACTCAACATCTCTTTCAGGTGGAAACCCCAATAAGTCCTCAGGAAACACATCCTAAAATTGATCCACCATAGAAGGAAAGAAATACTTCTCTTCTCCTCTATCATCAAGCACAATACATGTGACTTGGGTTGTGAGTTCTCCCAACTGCTGGAAAATTTGCCCTGCACGACCCGCTCAAACATCCCACTAACCACGATGGACATACGTGTCTCTCTCAAGATATGTGAATGTTAACTGATGATGGTAAAGTTGATATGGTCTTGGTACAACACCAACCAATCCATTACTAATATCAATTCAACGCCTGACATCTCGAGGATGAACTAGTCCCATATAAAATGGTACCCAATAATCTTCATAGCACAACTCTTACATTGTCTAATATCCTCTATTTGCACCTCCAACGGTGTATTAATTGACATAACCCCACACACACATTAAACTGCTAGGCCCAACATAACTACAAACGGATTAGAGATAAAAGAGTGTGTGTCACCTATGTCAAATAAATCACTAGAAAGCATCGATTCTACAAGGATCATACCTCAAACATTATATGGTCCAGCCTCGCCACCTCCAAGTGTAGAATGAACTGCGTGAATCTGACCTGCCCCTCTATATTGAGACCTGGAATGAGTACCCAGCAATTTACTACCTTGATAGTATGGGCACTCTCTCTCTAGATTTCCACATCCACTGACCCAACTAGTATGTCCCATGGAACTCCAACTGCCTACCTGATATGGGGTAATTGACCCCCTTCCTACACTCGGAATTTGCCTCTAACCTCCATCCAGACCCCACTGTTGAGGGTTCCTTCATAACCTCTATATGTTTCCCAACATACTGCAAGATCGACACTCGACTGGTGGTCAGGGACACTGGCCATGCATGTGCCCCGACCTTCCACACTTATACCAAAACACCTGATCACCACCCTAAGAGACTGGACCTCTCTTTTGACTACTTTTTGAACTCTCACCCTGATAGAAATTCCAAAAACAACACTTACTATCCTTTGAATCTGCACCACCTATCTACCCAATTGGCACCATAAGTCCACTTCCTTAAGCCCGCTTTATGTTTCCTTCATAGATAGGGTCTTAATACACTATCTCTACAAACATATTCAAATGGAAGATATTTAAATGGGGCCTCATCTCATTCCTAAGACCATCTCATAAATATTTATTCATAGTATCCTTGTCTCCTTCAAACGTCGGTATGAAGCGTCACAAGATAGTGAAACAACTACCATAATCCATTATCAACATAGCCCCTTAGGTTAAACTCATAAACTTTACATTCTACACCATCCTCAAGGTTTCTTGACATAAGTGTTTTAGAAAATTTTCTTGGAAATCCTTCCATATCATTCCTCCAGCCTTCTCAGTATTAACCATGATTCCCCACCAATGCTTTTCCTAACCTCGCAACATATAGGATTCCAAATTGACTTGTTTATTGGAAGGATCCTCCAAATGGTAAATAATCTTTTGGATGGAATCTATCCAGAATTTAGCTACATCTGTTCTACCCTGCTCGGTGAAAGTATGAGGGTGTCACAGCTGAAACTATCTAGATATCTCTAACATACTTGTTACAACCCGCCCAAGGTCCCATTCCATCATCTTCATAAACTGAGAAAAGTTCTCAAAAAAATTATCCTCTCTATTTCCATGTATCAGCACATTTTCTTTCTCCACTATCATAGGATAATTCTTAACAACATCGTCTTGTTTCCCTTCTGGCACATGTCTTCATGGTGGAATTTCTCTATAATTCCAAACACAAGCTTTATAACACATAACATAAATATTAAAAAAATTACACACAAGAAAGCTCTTCTCCATCCATAAACAAACCATTCACATAAACTATACCAATAGATATCATCACACTAAGATCACTACCCTCCATCATACCTATCATGGGTACTGGTCAATATGGGGTAAACTAATTCACATAGCCATGTTTTTTTACTAAACACCCTTTTAAAACCATTTACACACTTGCAACATAAATCCTTACTCTTAATCACATTCCCCATTTCAAATCCATCTACAACCAACATTTTAACTCATTTACACCTTTCTTTAAGAAAAATTATTTAACCATTTATTTACATTCTTCCCCTTTTACCCATTTACATCATACTAATTAGACACAATTTTCTTTAAATTTCCCAAGAAGTTAAAACACATTCCACCTTTCATATCCCACACACCCATACCATGTGTTCCTACAATGATGCATGCCACATATAACCCAAAGTGCCTAAAATGATGCATTAATTCACATTCCTGTACCATTTTTTCCATGATTAAAATATCACCAAACTGTCACATCATACAATAAATACATCACCCAATGGGGAAATATCATTTGACTGTAACAACACACAATGAGAAAAATAATACCCACCTTGTATACTTGGTTTTTACCTTGTATATGGTTTTCCTACACCCAAGAATGAGCTCATTTACAAGACCTGACACATCCTATTCTCTCATCTACAATCCCAAATAATAAGACCACATAAACGAATTGCTCGGATACAACTTTGTAATGTCCCTGACCCAGAATCCACTAAAATGGTTCTCTAATCTGAGTCATCACATGACCTCCAGCATGCCTCCCTGTATGACATAGGTTACCAACTAGTATCAAGGGTATAATAAGTCATGTGGGGAGACAATACCCTCTTTTACCAGAGTAGGCCGCAATAGTTAACAATGTAAATAGTAGAAACAATTTGTAATAACCAATAAACATGCATATCCAGACATCCCTAAAAAATGGGTAAAAACAAAAAACCAAAAATAACCATTTCATTTCATGATAATGGTAATAAAAGTAAATTAAACCCAAAATAAATAAAAATGGTGGAATCCCCAAAATTATTATGACTCCAAGTTCGAATCCCCATCCTTACATATCCCAATCCTAACTCAACTCCCTAGCACAGAGCCTTTTCCCTTATCATAACCTGCAACAA
This sequence comes from Viscum album, assembly GCA_963277665.1. Taxonomy (NCBI): domain Eukaryota; kingdom Viridiplantae; phylum Streptophyta; class Magnoliopsida; order Santalales; family Viscaceae; genus Viscum; species Viscum album. The sequence goes on along the minus strand of OY728136.1, from coordinate 625,346,085 downwards.
CAAAGTCTGCTCAGGCACCCAACAACGTCCCAAGTAGGGTGTGAGTAAAACTTAGTAGGTCGCCACAAATGGTGTCTAAAAAATAACCCGTCTAAATACATAGTGAATTCAAGTATGAAATGAAATACAAGGTGAACCAAAAGACAACTCGTGTTACATTAGTTAACAATGTATTATCAAACCATTTCTAACGTTATTACCATTTTCATTGATTATCACATATACATTATTCAATCTATTTTCATCTTGTTTTTATTGGGTTGTTTATTTACATCTTATACCCAAGGGTTCAAGACAGTAAAACATCAAGAATATTGGAATGATTCAATCCCCTATCTCACTATGGATAAATAAATAAAATAAAATGAGTATTAATTCAAATTATAACTTAATTTTTCATTTTTTCCTCTAATCAGCCTCATTCTCACTCTCTGTCTGAGCTAGGGTTCCTCTGGCGGTGATCTGGAGGGGGGAGGCCTGCGCGCTGATTCTCTAGCATCGTCTCCCCCTCCCCTCATTCCTCCTTCCTTCCCTCCCCGCACTCCCCTCTTTCTTCTTCCTCGTCGCTCTTGCTTTCTTGGTTTTCTTTGGTTCCTTTCTTTCCCCGCTCATCCGCTCTATTGTATGTGGTGTTGGACCCTATTGAATCCCAATCAGTTCTTCCACTGCTCTTTCCTTCCGATTACCACATTTCTGACCCCATTCTGGTCCGGTGTGCGGGTTCTCTCGAAAGGTTTGGGATGTGCTGGTTGAATCGTTTCAATGCGCCAGGAGATCAACTTGTGTTCAGTCTTTGCAGAAATATTTTTTGTTTGCGTTCACTACCTCTTCGGTGTGTTAATGATGTGCATGTTTCCCAATGGCAGTTTTGACGGTCGAGGTTGGTGGTTCTGGGTGAGGACGTTCTTCTTCGTTGAGACCCTTCTGATTCAATCTCTGCTCTGGCCTTTTTCCCTTCATTGTTCTCCATTTTGGTCTGTTGTAATGGTTTCAAGAGGCTTTGGGGGGTGTTTTTTGTTCGGTAGTCGATTCTCTGAGTGGTGCATCCTTCGTTGGCTTTAATATGTGTTTTTTTTTCCTGTTGTTTGTTGCAGTTTTTGATGAAATGGGCAACCTGTTTTTTCCTTGATGTGCCAATGTCATTTGAAGAAGTTTTGCAGGTGATGATAGTGTGGATGAAGGTGTCTTCATTGATGTAATTTGAATCTCTGGTGGAACATTATAATGGGTTCGCACCGACAGAAGCTGATGATGTGCGTCGATGATTCGTGGAGGTTCGGGTTTTGTTTTCGGTTCGTTTTGAAGGTCCCCCTACCTTTCTCGTGGATACTGGTTTTCGAGGAGGGATTTTCTTCACTCGGTGGAGTAGCGTGATGTCAGACAGTGTGTGCAATGATGATGTAATATCAAGGCGGGTTCTCTCCAATGACGTCTTGGTTTGTTTCAGATCTATGAAAGGGTTTAGTGGCATGGATGGTGGTTTGGAGACGACGGGGTTTTGCTTGGTCCTGGTATGGCTTCGTGCATGGCTCAGGATGATTTTTATTGTGACTTTGGTTTTGGAAAAAGGTGATGAATGGTGGTCTGCTATTATGGGGTGTGTGTAGTGGGCTGGCACATGGCCTGTGTTTGAAATTTGAAATTTGAAATGTGAAAATCTCTTTGGAGGAGGTTCTTTGGTTTTGCAGTGGGTGGTTTTTGTTTGAGGTAGTTTTGTAGGTTCTCACTTACCCTCAAAGTGGTTTTTTAATAAAATAAAAAAATGTATTTTGGCATAAAAAAAATATCCTCAACTCGAAGCCTTAGTCTGGGTGGATTACAACCATTAGGGGAATAGAGCTTTGTCCCCTTCCCTAACCCATGCATTGGTGGGTGGAGTTTAGAGCATAGGTCTAATTTGAATCATGGGCGTAGAACCTTAGTCAATACCCTACACTACCAATCCATGTTCACATGATTATATATATCCACTCACCACAAATTCCATATCAAAAACCATAAAAATAAACATGGGAATCAATGTTTTTCATAACCCATTAACACATTACCATTTTACAATACATAGCCCATTTATCCCAATTCCCATTCTCATGCCCCATGCCATTCAACATCTTCAACAATTCACTTATATTAACCCATTAATCTCATTCATCAATTCAAAATTCATTATCAATTCAACATGTTTAACATTTCATATACACTTTCCCTTTTAAGGATTTAAACATAGTTTATAATCCATTTTACACCATTATGATTAACTCAATTCACCAATTACTATGGTATGAAAATGACCCCTTAAGACATTATCAAATCTAGGTACAAATAATAATTCTATTTTCAAATCAACTAATCATATTCACTTGTTCATCAAGGACTCTATATTATCACACATCAGTTCCACACTTGACTCTACCAATTTCCAGGTTTAGGAATGTCGGCACACCCCTTGGGTGGCCCTAAATCAGTCAAATCATCCTAAACGCATCCCATGGGGATTTTTAAGGGTTCAAATCATATTTTAGATGATAATTTTTCAAAATATCACTAATGTAATTTAAATCACAAAAACAGGTATCCAGGAATGTATCTCAACATTCACAAATAAACACAATGACTATGGGATATAACTTGTAGACCACCTACCTTGAATCCGTAGATGAACACACTCTTAATCATTACCTTAGATCCCGATACAAACCCCATCATAACCCTTAACATATATTCCACATAAAAAAGAGGTTTTTAGGGATTTGGAAAATTATAACCCAATATACAAACCCTAATCCGGAAAAGAGAAGAAATGAGAGGATTAGTCTTACCTGGAACTTCAATCTACAGCCAATGTCACTAAAAACAGCCTATAAATGAAGGAGACTCACCCCTAGGATGTCTTGGTCACCAGGTTTCATCACTAGGGCTACAAGGGAGGAAATGGGAAAAAATGAGTAGAGACTTAAGAATCCATAAGTGGAAATTTGGTCATTTTTTCTACTTCAATGGGGTGCACAGTTTACCCACACGGTTTCCCAAACCATGTGTAGACCGTGAACAAGATAATATATAAGGGAATTTAGGTATCATAGTTACCTGGGAAGCTCAATACAATTTGACTAACCATGATCCAACCATGTATAATTCCACTATCCAAGGTTGCATGGTTTTCCTGGGAATGTCGCACGATTTTCTTAATCGTGCGCAAACTGTGCGCCTTGCACAAATTGGCCCAGATTTCCTTATTTTCATGTCCTGAACCACTTGAACACTCATGAGTCCCCTCATAAACCTTTTTAACATTTAATTAATTAAAATAATGTATTTAAACTAAAATTTAAACAAAAATATACCTCCACAAAGCAATAATCTTATAGCTAGCTACACGATCTTCCCCGTTCTCTCTTTAAGGTGAGTAGATATGGACAGGATGTGATATCCAAAGTTCTATTATTTCAATAGGTGATGGTCTAGGTGTATTCAGGTTTTATGTGATGTTACTATGTTTTGGGGTGGATTATGGTGGGGTTTATGAGTGGTAGGGGATGGAATGAGGTAGATTTCCTTCATACTCGTGATACCCATATACTTTAGTTATAGAAGTGGTTTTTCTGTGTTGGCTCAGGTGTCTACTGGCGATATGAGATGTGGATATTCTATGGATTGGTGGACTAGGTGTTTTTGGTCATGATGTTACATGAGCATTATTTTTGGGTGGGTTATATGTTATTCGGGAGATATGGGAGCACCATGACATATGATGTTGGGGTGTGAGAGCAGCAAATCGGCAGGAAAGCATTGTGTGGTACCCATTATCGATATTATTCTTATTATATTGTTATACTTGGATTGAATTATTTTTTTAGCATGATTTGTTTAGTTTGGGATGGATGGTTTACATAGTTAGGTGTTGTTGGTTCTTCTTTTTACTCGCAGGTACATTAGTATGCTTCTTTCACATGTGCATGAAACACTTTGGTTTTCCTACATAGTATACTTGTATGCTCACCCTATGTATATAAACTGATTTTTAGGTTTCTAGGAGGATTTTGTGGATCATGGTGGATAGTACTAGCTCAGACCTTTTTTGACATTTGTTATATCGTATCATTATCTTTTCTTTTGGGTATTTACCTTTTGATAATTTCATCAATTTCAGTTTTTTTTATGCATGCATTGTGGGACAGTTTTGGTTTCCTTGTATATTATTTCATGGAGTTTCTTATTAATGATTCATATTATCTCCTAATACTAATTTTTATAGAGGCTAATGCCTCCCATTTTATGATATTTTTATACCCTTGGAGCTAGTCTCTAACCCGGGGCCTACTGGAGGAGAGACTCGAGGGGTCATTATCTCTCTCCCCTCACTGCAATATCTTTAGAGGGAGGGGGTCATGACTGGATAATATATAATGGAACTAATATATATATTACTCTCATATCAAGTGGGATATGAAATACTAAACATAAATTTAAATATTGTTCAAAGGAAGATGATATTGTTGATGGTTTTTTAATTTAAAATTAAAATTTGAAGAATTTGGTAAGGGTTTAAGTGGTTGTGTAAAATTTTACAAGAATTTTGTGTTATAATAGGTAGAATATTCTTATATAGAGTGTATAGGCTTAATAAGAGTAATCTAATAAGAGAATTATAATATTATAGTGCACCAAATAATCACTTGGTAAGGAGTTTCATGTTTCCATAAGTGAGGTTAAGTTGTACTTATTTCTTAAGAAGAATATATATTATTTTGAATATAAGGAAAATTTAATTTAAACAGTTGAACAAGTCATGTATATATTGTGTATAAAATGAGGATTATTATTAAATTATGAATATTATCATCTAATAATTGAAATTTATCTTCCAAAAATTAAGAAATATTTATTCAATTGGAATAAAAAAAATTATTTGTGTTATTATTGTGATGGAATTCACATTATGAATGATATTATTCATAATTTGTGATAACATACACTATTAAAGATATATAGGAACTCCAATTTATATAAATTGAAATATTTTGATAAATAAATTTAATTTTAAAACACTTTCCTTCATATGTTTTGAAAAAATATAATTGCATCTAGTTGGATTGAATTTAAAATGATTAGTAACTTGAAGTTTGAAGACATTAGTACATCAATCCATTGATATTAAAGTTTAAACACTTATCTATTCATTATTTAAAAATAGTTATTGTATATGTAGGTTTTGGGAGTAGTGGATGTATTTAATGGGTCATTCCTAGCTACTATTTTTTCATGTTTTTTTATTACACTATGATTTACAAAAATATAAATTTCACGATCAACGGAATTGAATCAAGGAATATAGACAATGGATAAATGTGGGAACCGAAGAGTAGTATTTCTACATATTATTTATAATTAAATTAAGAAATTATAGTATTTCCTTATGATAAATTCTTTCTTTTTTGATATACCTAACAGTGGAACTACATCATATCATCGTTGCGTTGTAGGAATCAATAATAGATTCCCTCTAAAAATGATCCTCACATGTTCCACAAATCTTTGAACATCACCGTAGGAATCTCCAGGTTCTAGCACAGTAGATCCTATCACTTGTGTTGCTAACCTTTGATCTCCCAGAGAATCACTTCCATAGGATTATAATTGATTTCTCTATACTCAAGAGTGGAATTTGGAAGAAGATCACTCTCCATTCATGGGAGTGTTCTAGGAGAAGGAACTCTCAAGGGCTTGAGATTATTCTCTCCAGATGTCATTGTGCACAACCCAAAATGAATTGGCTCTCATAAGAAAATAATATAACTTGGTTTATATACAAATAGGGTTAGAATAAATAATTTGATAATTACCCTTTGTTATTTATTTAATCCCCACAGAATCCCATGTCAATGATAATAATAATATTATTATTTCATGAAATGTGCTAAACTCATGAATTAAAATTAAATATTGTTTATTCAAAAAATATTTAATATATATTATTTATCATAGGACCATTAAACATGGTCTACCATTACTCCATAATATTTATTAGGCCTTGAATAATGAATATTTATTTAACCAATAAATTACACTATATTATTCACCAATAAATAAATACATATTATATCCTCTAAATAGAAAATAAGTATTTATTCCATATTTCACTCACATAATATTCTCTTGAGTGATTATTGATGGAATATATGTGATCAAAAAAACATGAATAATTATTAAACCACATGAACAAATAATATTTATTCAAATTTTTAAATAATAAATAATAATATATTATTTAACTGATATTATGGATATAATTAGTGTGTGGCCCTCTAGGACTCTTTCTCGGTGTCATTAAGAGAAGCAACCTAAAGCCAGTGGTAGAATTTAGAAAAACACCAAGGAAACCATAGAGAAAGAAGTTAATACTTAAATGAAATAATACATAATAATGAGGCTTAGTGTGTCATGTAATCCCTTTATCATGATATATCAAATCAAGATAGTTTCATGCTAGTGACATCAACTTATGTGCTCAATGTATCTTTCATCGAATATTTGAAAATAAAACTTGCCTATAGAATATAATGTCCATGGATTTATTTATTCTATATCATTTCCATTAGAGGTCATAAGATATAAACTTCTATTAAAGAACATAAGGGACAAATCCTTTCTCACATTATTAATAAATGAAATAATAATTTTGAAGCACCCAACGTATCCTACATAATTGTGAACATATGTTATCATGGTTTTCATCAATACATGAAATTACATGACTTATAATACTTGTTAATAATAATCTAAAATTCCAAGGATCAATACACACATCCATAGATCGGAACATCCAATTATACAAATAAATTTGGATTTCCTACTAGTGGGTCTCATTCTCATAATATCCTACATAGGATATTACCAATGGATTATACCATGAGAAGGTTCCTTAAAGTCCTATGAGTCTCCACCCCTGATAGCCTGAATAATTTTTATCCCTATAAGGATTTCATCTATCTATAGAAAATATATTTAAAAATAATTTAATGGAACTTTTGGGTTCTCATCATTGCGGGGAACTGCTATTATAGCAACCTAGGTTTCTCATATATGGATATTACATATTTTTAGACGAATATTCATTACATTACACAAAAACATGCATGTGGATTATAATTTATTGGTGCCTTTGTAAATATGGAACACAATGTTATTAATTCATGGAATATCTTCATTTTCTCCCACAAAGATCATCCCCATTAGTAATACTAATTAAAAACCTTTCATCATAACCTATCGAAAGGAAACATAAGAGAGGGTGATATTAGGTTATTAGTAATGGTAAAAAAGGAAGATACATAAGAATTAAATGATCATAAGGGTATGAGAAAATGATAATGACATTTGAAAACCATACCATGCATATCAGAGATCATAATATTGAGTAATGGAATAAAGATTAGTAGTTCATAAGACATGAATCATAAGGGAATCACATAACATGATCTATGAGAATATAGAAATTGTATAGGAAATTGAATTGTAAAATAAACATAATCATATAAATTATTATATCAAGGCTTCCCATGAATACATTCATAATATGTTAGTTTTGGGATAACCACTCGTGTACCTACATCGGGCTTAGGCTAAGAACTCATGTACCCTATTTTTCAATCATGGACTAACCACCAGTATACCCTTATTTTCAGGGTTGGGCTAACAACCTGTGTAACCTCCTCTTCAGTATTGGGATAACCACCCTTCTACCCTTTGATCTCATAGAAAATTTATTATTACCTAACATTTTGGAGGGAGATATAGGTCCCACAAGTTATATACTTAAAATAATATATATGTGTGCCAAAATATCATACAACATCCAACATATCATAACCCAAAAAATGAAATGGGTTTCATAAATATTTCATCATATCATAGACTATGGAAAAGATATGGGTTTCATAATCATTTAATAATTTCATCGTAGTATAACCCATGGAAAAATAAATATGCAATGAAGTAGACAATGAAGGATTTTCAGCAGACCCAGTTAAGAAGTCAAGGCCAAGGAAGGATTAATCACATATAAATCCCACAATAATAAATAGATTAATCATAGGTGGGATAAAGGATATATGTAACTCTTTAATTCCATTAGAATATGAATCTAACTGGAATTATAATGATTATAATCCTCATAAATTGATTACTGATGTTTTTTACATTTTTTTTCTTGAATTAGGGAAGGTTGTCTTGTCTGACCCCATTTATATCCTATTATATGTTTTTATTTTCAATTTAATAAAGATTTTTTTCCATATATTTTATAAAAACCCGTGTAAAAATAAATTGATTTCATAATAATTATATCTTGTTATAACCTGTGGAAGAAAAATAGATTTCAGAAACATTGTTCATTCATAAACATAAACCACTCAGAGAAAGAATAAGAATGGTATCCTTGGATAATATCCCTATTAATTCATGTATAACATAAAAATATGTCATATTAGATGGAAAATTATTTTAAAATATAATTTTTAACATTTATTTGATGATACATAACTTTTCTATGAAAATAACTTTTTAAAAATGACACGATTTAGAAATCCTTTTCTTTGAAAATAAACTTGAGAATTTATAAAGGATGCTTTAAAATTATTTTAAAAAAATCATTAAGAAAATATATTTTCAAATTTGAAAATTAATTTTAACATATAAAACATTATGAAACATTTTTATAAAACTTGTTTTTAGAAGTAAAAGTTTTTTCTACCAAAAGGATAGTTTTTCTTAAAAATATTAATTTCAAACTCTTGAGTATGTAAAGAATGAAAAATGAAGGGAAAACGTGTATTATCATTTCATAAAAATTGGAGAAGAAAATTCATGAGTTTATTTTGATATGTATCATAATATTTTAACCTAAGAATCATAGTCATAAACAATCCTAATAAATGATGATATTTTAATATAAAATCATTACCAGTTTAGTACCTTTGGATTGTAAGCCATGTGAAGGAATAAAATTAAGTGAAACTTAAAATATTATAAGTAAAAATAAGTTCATGAAATTTCATTTCAAATTGGAGATATATACACCTTATAAAATAAGATAGGTTCATAGCATGACATAAGTCTCAAAGAAGGAAAATTAAGACAAAATACATTATAACCTTACTAATATTTTAAATTGTAATCCCTAATAAAGCGTAACATAAAATGAAAACTTAAATATCATTAATGGAATTTTATTAATCATATAACATTTAAAAGTGGTTATATATACACCTCATAAAATATGATAGGTTCATAACATGAAATAAGTCTCAAAGAAGGAAAATTGAGAAACAATCACTTATCGATATGATAACTTTTGAACCATAAACCCCATGAAAGAGAGATCCTAAAATTGACATGTAAATACCAATAATTTTAATTATAATAATAATAAAATACATTCATGGGAAATATATAATCCACATAAAAGAATCATGTGGTGAACCTTTTTATGCATCCTAGAAATGAAAGACGGACTAGAAATCCCTTTACCTTAAGTCTTGAATTCCATTATACTCATTCAAACCTCCAGTATAATAAATATAAGTTTAGTATACATATACTATCGAAACATATTCATATGTATCATACCATATATGTAACAACCCAAACTATTATAAATAAAATTTTCTTTGTGGTTGAATTAAATGTCTTATTATGTAATATGGTTTTAGAAAACAAATACACTTATTTGGTTTTATTATATATTATTAGATTTAAAAGACTATTTAGAATCATTACCATTTAGAATATATTCATTGAATAGTTATCACATGATTAGTATAAATATAGGGTTTTAACAAATCCAATTTACATAGATAAAGGATGTGATTACCTCAACTAGTAAGATCACACCCTATAAAGATCATTTATCAAAGGATCAGAGGGAGATAGCATCACTGGGAATTCCCCTTGACCAAGACCAAGAAGATATCCAAAAAATTAATAATTATATAGACTCTTTATGAGATAAGTTCAAGATCATCATGATCACGGCACAAACCATGTATGTTAAACTACCCAATGAAAATCTCATTGTCGGGTACCTTACCCTTAGGGAATTTACTGGTGTATTAAAGGAATATGTATAAATACCATAATAGTAATAATATGTATATTTTATTTAATAATTAATATATTTTTATCTTATATTTGTTACTTTATTAATGATTTTGTTTTTTATACAATAAAACGCAAATTTTATTTTTAATATTCAATTTAAATGAGGATATTTTTTATAAATTAATGGATTTTTGAAATAAATTATATTTTAATATAATATTATTATTAAATAATTTTTGTTAAATATAAATTATCTTATAATTTTTATGAAGTCAAATGTATTTTTTATAAGGGTTTCAAAACTGTTATTGTCAAAAAACCTATCATTTCTTAATAAATGTCGATTATTTTTTTAAAAGTAAAAATTATCATATTTAGAAAATTATTTACATTCAATGAATATTATATTAATAATAATGATTTTAAAATTATCCAACCATGAATTTTTCATAATCTTTTGAGATATTCAAATTTTCAGGTAAAAAATTAAATATTGTATAAATATACAGTGTGTATTATGACATCATAATGACCCAAAAGTGATGTAATAAATAATATAAAGGTTATACACGACAAAATATATGTTTTAACTTTAAAATAATGTGATTTTTTGTTTATTTGATTAATTTTATGAATCCTTTATGAATTCTCCAAAACCTATAATATATTTTAAGGTTTTAAAATCATTTCATTAAGAGTATGACTCACCTCCACATCACCAAGGGTAATATTTTAATAAGTTCATACCATGGACTAATAAAATAAATAAAATCACCCCTATTTGGAAGAAACCATGGGAAATACCCTTGTAAGATTTATGTATTTGGTTATATTATTATATAGAGTCCAAACCCTATGTTTGAGAAATGATAAAGAATTACCCACTCATTTCAAATATAAACCCACCCAATCTCTCATTTATCGTCACTAAAAATATTTGGATAAAGTACTTACTATTAAATCCCCTCTCTATAGTCCTCCCAAGGTGACACCAATCTCTCAAGAAGCTCATCCCAAGCATTTTTAGTCACACTCTCAATGTAAGGGATCATATCCTTCTCTTATTTATTCAAGCATCTTATTTATCTTACCTATTTTAATATCATTTCCTAATGTTGGGATATGTTCTTACATATCCCCATTAATTTACATTTTATGCATAAATGATGAGATAACCCATTAAATCTCATAAATCGCTCACATGAACATTCATACGACCATGTTATGCTGCCGAAAGTTCATCATGATTTTTAATGCCAAGCAATTGTGTAGTGAATACCCATACCCATTTTCTATCAAGGGTGTTCACCTTTATAAAATTATAATGATTGGTTGGTTAGTTACATGTATTTATTCCACACTAATTTATAATGTAATAAAATATTATGCTGAATGACTCCATGTTGTATGATCTATGTGGAACACTTAAGCATGAGAATGAAATGAAAATGATGGGTGTGCTTGAAATTATATAGAGCTCCAATGCATTGGGTAATGTTTTAGTTTCATGATATGTCATGCAAGGGATTTGAGAGTGAAACTAATCCATCATGGTACTTTTTCCATCATGATTCCTTGGTAGTTATCATTTACCTATGTTTATAATGTGGTGTTTTATGTCGTTTCCACATTTTCCATGTTAATTTTATGATTATCATTCTATATTGTGCCTTATTGTTCATGTTTTTGATTTCCACTCCTTTTATGACAAATTGATATACCTAGTGTATAAAAAGTATTAATTTATTCATGTTATTCCATTTTTATTCCCTTAATGGTATTTATAGCTCACCCCTTTCTTATGTATGTCCCCAAGTTATCCCTTGCAGCTTTAAGTATGAGCATGTTAAGGAAGTTTTCAATAAAGATGATGTATTTTCTAATTTAAGGTGTTTTGTAATGTACCAAATTCCCAAATAAACAAGACTTATAAAGATTTTGGGTTTTCTTATATGTATTTTTATTTAATAAATCGTGAATTAATAAGTAATAAAGAGTATGATTTTTATAGTTGATATCAAAGGAAAAATTTAGTTATTTTTAAGATTATGATTAAAAAAATCTAGCAAAAGAATTTGGGATAAAACTAAGTATAAGAAAAAAATCCCTGAATTTTGGTAAAGTATAGATTAAGTGGTTTATCAATAAAATACTTCACTTTCTAGATACTATAAGTGGATTTGTCTCTGTAAGAGATATACATAGGGCTAAAATCCAAAAACACTATGTTGAGATAGACTCGACCAGTAACTAGTGCACGACAATGAACCTAACTTCACACCTAGTTTAACACTCCCAAGGGATATTCTTTCTTTAAATTCATAATCTCATTATGAACGATTATAAAGGAAAAAAATACCAAAAAGAATATATTTTAGGAAATAAATCATGGATAATATATATTGAAGCCTATAAATTCATAAGTTATGGAAATAGATGTAATTTATAATTTATCTATTTAATATCATTGGATTTCTATTTATGTGTTTAATGGTTTAAAAATAATCATCCATAATTATCCCATTATTCTATCCAATGGAAAAAAATATGAGGAATTGAGTAAATAACCAATTTTTAAGGAAATTTGATGACTTCCCTAATGAGATTCATAACCCAATGGGAGAGATAATTGCAAACTTTATGGAGATACTCTCTAAAATTACTTGGGTTGTGAATAAAATATTAGATTAAGGGGAGTTCCCAAATACCCCAAATAATGAACAAGATTCAATTGAGACCTTTATATGATGAAGGCCTCTGACTTTCAACAGATCATATGATCCCTTAATCACGGAACAATGGATCAACTCCATTGAGAATATCTTCTCCATCCTTCAATGTTACGAGCAAGAGAATTTTTTACTAGATATTTATACTATATATGGATAATCTAATCAGTGGTGTACATTGATCAATAATATGAAGCATGAGGATGAGATTAAAGTAATGGGGTAGAAGGAATTCTGGGAAATGTTTTTTGATAAATATTTTCCTCACTCTCTGACTTAAAATGGAAATGGATTTCCTTTCTTTGGATAAAAAAGACAAAAAAAATATTAGGTAATGAAAGTAAAACCTCCCAATACTTGTGTGATATGACTCTAGATTTTTTCTTACCCATGAGTGTAAGTTTGAATGCTTCTTTGATGGGATAAAACCTAGTCTATGAAAATACCTGGCGATCCAAGACTTTGATAGATATGAGTAAATTATATGATGTGACCTCAAAGTCGAGATTAATATCAGTGAATCACAAGGGTATCATGGGGATAAGAATAATAAAGTGGATTTTACTTCTGGTGGTTTGATAGAGAAATATAACAGTGCCAAAAAAAATTCAAAATCTCACTTGTAAAAAATAAGGAAAGAAGCACCCCAAAAATTGCCTATGGGGAATAAGGACTTTCTTTAGGTGTAGGAAGAAAGGAAACATATCTAGATATTATCAATGGGAGAACCCCACTAATGAGATGGAGGAAAGGAATTATCTGGTAAACCCTCAATACATTATTCATTGCTTCAACTGCATGTAACCAAGACACCTTTCAAACCAATGCACTAATCCAAAGTTTTTCAGAGATAACCAACAACCTCCAAGGAAGAAAGGGTGATCTTATTCTATCACAACTGCTGAGATGGATCCTTAAAATGAAGTGGTGATAGGTACTCTATATATTCATTAAATAATAGAAAATTTACTTTTTTATTTTGGTTCTATGAATTCCTTAATACCATGAATGTTTAGTATAACTATTCAAACAATACCAAAAAGAATAGAAGTCAACATGTCGGTAAAAATAGAAAATGGGGAAATTATTGAATCCCAAGAATATAACTCCTCCCCTATCAAAATGTGTGGGATTAAATTCCTAATGAACCTTGTTATACTCCTTTTTTTGAATTTGATGCAATTTGGGTTATGTTTTCACTTTCCCTATATATATCCAACATAAATTTCCGTGAGAAGGAAATCACTCTCGGTATCACGAATCATCATTTGATTCTATACAAATAAAAGGATATTGATGAATCTTATTTAGTATAAACATATGTAGAATTGATATTATTTCCCTATGAGAAAAAATATATAGCTGAAATGATTGATTCTAAGGAAAGGATCGTCCTTAATTACATACCCATTATGATGGAATACACTAAAGTGTTTCCTGATTAATTTCATGATATTCCCCCTACCTGATAGGTTGAATTTTAAATCAATCCTCTACCTGGGGAATTTCCATTATCCATGACTCTGTATATAATGGATTTTTTGGAACTTGATGAGTTGAAGAAACAACTACAGGAGAATCTGGATAAAGGGTTCATACACCCAGCTACTTCACCATGGGGATGCCCCAATCCTCTTCATCAAGAAGAAGGATGTGTCAATGCGCCTTTTAATTGATTATCATGATATCAACAAGATCATAATTAATAAAAATTATCATATTACATGGATTTATTACTTGTTTGATCAGCTACGTGGAGTGTAATACTTCTCCAAGGTGGATCTACGGTCGGGGTTTTACCAAGTTAGGGTGAAGAAGGAGGATATCCCCAAGATTGTTTTCATACAGGTTACAGATACTATAAGTTCATATTAATTCCTTTAAGTCTCACTAATAATCCAAAAATATTCATGTAATTAATGATAGAGTCTTTAGATATTACCTTGAAAAAAAATTTGTAGTATTTATAGATGATATTCTAATATACTCCAAAAAAAGGAGGAGCATGAGGAGTATCTAAGAACTGTGCTAAAGACCTTACAAAAGAAGAATCTTTATTCAAATTATAGAAAACATGATTTTTGGTTAAAGGAAGTATCATTATTGGGGAATATAATCACAATCAATAGGATATATATGGACCCTTAAATAATATAAGTAGTTGAAGGATGGTTGAGGCCAACTTTTATTATAGATATCCATTGTTTCCTTGGATTAGCTGGGTACTATCGTCGATTTGTGAGAAATTTATTATGATTTTAAAAACCTATGACCAAGATAACTTATAAGGGATTCAATTTTTCTTAGAATGGTGAATGTGAAGAGAGATTCATGGAATTAAAAAAGAGGCTTATCGCTTCACCTGTACTTAAGCTACCTAAAAGAGGAAACTTCTCATAGTATTTAGCAATGCTTAAAAGAATGGATTGGGTTGTGTTTTAATGCAGAATGAAAAAAGTGATAACTTATGAATCAATGTAATTGAAATCTCATGAACAGAACTACCCAACACATGATCTATGTTTGGATGCAATGATCTTTATTTTAATAATCTAAAAACATTATCACTTTGGGGATAAGTGTGAAATATATATAGATCACAAGATCTTCAAGTATATATATTCACATAGAAAGAGATGAATATGCACCGATGGTGATGTTTATATCTAGTTAGGGACTATTACTTCTCAATCCACTACTATCTTGGAAAATAAAGTAATGTGGAAGATACTCTAAGTAGAAAGGATCTAGATATTTTAGCATTGATGAGAATTGAAAAGGATCTGATCTTTATAGACATAAAAAGGATGGATGTGGGAATCATAAAGGGAGAAACATCATCAATCCTTTCACAAATTATTGCTCGACCATCACTTCTGGATAAGGTAAAGGATATTCAAAGAGATGATGTAATAACTCAAAAAAAATGGAAGCTATATAAAAAGGGAAATCCTCATAGTTTAATGTTAATGAAGAAGGAGTTGTAATATTTTGGTCACAACTATGTGTACCATCAAATCTTGAGTAAAAATAAGTATCTATTGGATGATGCACATATTTTAACCTTTTCCATTAATCTAGGAAGCACAAATATGTATCGAGATCTTTGAGATAACTATTGTGGGACAATATCAAGAAGGATATCATGGAATATACATCACGATGTATTGTATGTTAGAAAGTGATGGCTAAGAGAAAAAAATCCAAGGGGGTGATGAAACCATTACCGATACCTACATGGAAATGTCAAATCATATCCATGGGATTTTTCACTGGTCTTCTAAAGTCACGAAGAGGAAATAATACTATATGAGTTGTGGTGGATCATCTTATAAAGACTGATTACTTCATTTCAATTTGAGAGGACATATCACTTGATTAGTGTTCTAGGATGTACATTAGAGAAGTAATGAGGCTGCATGGAACACCATAATAGGTTCTATCTGATAGAGATCCATGATTTACCTTTATGTTCTAGAATAGTCTCCAACAAGATCTAATTACATAGTTAAACATCATCATGGATTTTCACCCTCAAACTGATTTCCAATCTAAGCGGACTATACATAGACTTGATTACATGTTAAGTGCATGCTCAGTTAACTTTAGAGGAGGATGGGATCAACATATACCTTTGGATGAGTTTTCATACAATAACTATTTCCAATCAAGAATCCAAATGGCTCCCTATGAATCTCTTTATGGGAAGAGGTGTAGAACACCTACTGTAACGCCCCGACCCCAGCTACCCAGAGTCGGTGCATTATTGCATAGCATTGACATGATCACAAAAGATCATGTCTCGAAAGACCGATTAGTCTAGTAGCCTTGGAAACACTAGATACATTCATAAGTCTTACATTACATCATAAAGTAAAACAAAACTACAAAAACATATTGTATTCATATCCCCTCATATTATCCCTGCAGGTCATTCATAATATACTTCTTCACATCCTGTAAAAATTAAAACATTGGAAGGGGTGAGCTCAGATGCTCAGTAAGGATAACAATATAACGGAAGCTTTCATAAATAAACATAAACATTTAATGCAATTTATAACTAAACAAAATCCTTTTAAACATGAACTTCAGCATAATATGGCAAAATAAAATGAAATAATGTCATTTACTTATTCACATGGATATTCTACTGGTCGAATAATCACATGCAATATCAATAACCACTTTCATAATGATGGAATGCATAATTCCAGACTATCATAACCACGTAGCCAAGGCCTCGTGCCAAGACTACAAATAAGATTTTTTCAAGGCCTCGTGTCAAGACACTAGTTTGTCTCATGAGACCTGCCGATGCATCGAGGAGCTATAGCGGGCTTCACCCATCACTTATTAAGTCCAATTCATTCCTCATATGAACAGGTTTAAACATATCATAAACCATAACATAATCGTATCACATAAAACATGTATAAAGGAAACATAAAATTTCCACATTTCAATCATGAGATATCAATACAACACATTTATATAATAAAAACACTTTCAAAACCATTTTCAATACCAAAATAAAAGAAAATTAAAACTTTGTATTTATTTTTCAAAAAAAAGTTATGGCTTGTAGAGGAAGCCGAAACTCAAATGATGATCACGGCGGCGGAGAAGTTGTTGTCGCCGCATACGTACGATAATAAAAACATTCCTTTTTTTCATTTAGTAAAACGCTTCGTATAAAAATATTCCTTTTGAATAAACTTAAAAGTCAAAGGGGTTTATACACCGTATAAAAGAAAGTTGTGTATAAAAACAAAATATGCCTCAATGAAAGGAGATTGAGATGAAGTCCTTACAAAGATGATTTTTTTAAATAAAATAGATCTATTTTGTGTATTCACTATAAGTACACATAAAAAATTAAAATTACAAGATATGACATAATAATGTCATGACATAATTTGAAAGTAGGTGATTAACCCAAAGAACGGAAATCGGGTTAAGAAGTTCCCTTACCTCGTGTCCGACTTGACTCGATCATTCTTTAACCTCCTGAATAATAAACTAGAGTTAATTTCTTTTTTCTTAAGAACCTTTTACATGTTAATTATTCCTTTTATATCACTTATTACCATGTTATGAACATTATGTAATTATTTAAGTTAATAACGGTCATTTTGTCGATCTTTGGTACTTGAGTCAACAATAAACTTCTTATAATTACAAGTTGTTTATGTGGTAAAATATCCATTATATCCATAATTATATTCATGATGTAGATATCATATAAATAATATATATCCAGTATATACATTCATTTATAATGTTACATAACAATTAGAGGTAAGAAATGAAATGCACCGTTCATGGAGACGGTAAGCCGTACGTACGCATGAACGCTGCTTTCATTTATATTTCATATTTAATGGAATGAAGTTATAATTATATAAAGTTATAATATAATTACAGTATAATATAATTTATAATACCATTTACTCCATCATTTATGCATCCCACATATGGCATTAACGATTCAAATCACTTTGAGGGGGCGGTAGTCCGCACTTCCTAAAATGAAATTATCGTGTTTACCCATAATGGAAATCATAAAGGTATGCCATAAATGAAAAATATAGAATCATAAGGAAAACAAAAACATAATATATATCATATATAAAAATATTTTCATCATAATGGCCACCATGAGAGGTGTTAAAAGAAGATTGAACAATCATCGTTTCGTGAGGCAGAAATTTGCCATCCACAGAAACAGTATGTTCTTTAACCATTAGATGTAGGTGTGAGTAAGTGTAGCTAGAATAATTATTATAACAAAATCCTAGTATATTGAGGATACTGGTGTTGTTACAAAAGAAATGAATAAAAATAGTTTAGGGGGTTGGAGAAGCAAAATAAAACACAAGAACACAAGAGAAAACACTACCTTTAAAACGGGTAACTCTCTTTGATTTGAGATCAAAGGCTTACTTGGGAAGACTTATGCCCAAAGTGAGGATTCTAGGAGTAATATTGGGATGTGGAGAGACAAAATGGGTAGGGGTTGGCCGAGCCAAAGGCTTGAGAGGTCTAGGTAAGGTTGTAGAGGTGGGGGCCTTTTATAAGAGTAGAGGAGGGGCACTCTTGGAAAGTAAGGAAATGTTACTTTATTATATAATGAGTTTCGGATTTTAAAGGTCCCAAACTTATATATTTCTAGTATAAGGTGATAAGGGTTCTAAATATACTCATCCAATAGGCTTTGGACAAGTGTAATTCTTATATTTTACATTATCCTTACATTTTATTAAAATCGTTAATTAATGAGGTAATCACTGCATCATCATGGTGTCGTAAATAATTTAATTTATTTAATGTCTAAAAATTATAAAAAAAAATATAATGATGTAGGAAATATTTTTATCTTTCTAATGAATATTTATAGTCAAAAATATTACTTTCATAACCCCATTTAAAAATTGTTTTAGTAAAACAACTCATGTTTGTGACATTTTTATTTTAACATTAAATAAAAAGTTTTTAATGTCATTTTCCTACCAAAGTAGCTCCATGGGGTCCCCAAGTTGACCCATGGATTTTCTTTGTCGTCCATGACTCATCCAATAAATTTAGGACAAGTTTAAAGGTATTTTCATATTTTTATAATATCATTTTTACCTTAAATTTCACTAATTACCTTTAATCGCGATTAATTAAACTTAAAAGTTACTATTCACCAAATAATTATTTTAATCCCATTGAACCACATTTTACTTCCTAATGACAACCATGTATGTAGGATTTTTGAAAATCAAATCACAGAAGTGGTAATGTTTCATTTAAACGAAAAATCATTTTTTAACTACCACTTAGTGGTTTCACTATTCATCAAAAATTGAAGTTTTTCAGAACAATGCCAAAATTTCACCCTAAGCTATAATTGATATTCCGAATTCAAAAATGAGGTCTATTTTAAAAAATTCCAAAAATATAATTTTAATTAATTAATTTTATAATTAATTCCCGTTTTCACAACAAATAGCGTGTTTTTAAGAAACAATATATATCAAAATATTGGCAATTGTTTATGTCCAATTTCAAAGTGAAATTAATTCTAATGAAAACCATTGGATAAAATGGTAAAAATATATTATAATTATACTTTAAAACCACTCAATATTATAATTTATCACTATAAATTATTTTTATTAAAAATTTGTTTTAAGTATTTTTCACTATTCATAAAAAATTGGATGTTCTCAGAAAATTACAAAAAATTCAACTTAGGATAATTTCGATATTCCGAATCCAAAAATTAAGTCCATTTTGAAATATAAAATATATATAATTTAAAAAAAGTGGTTATTACTATTCATAATGGCTATTTTGATTGGTCGCGGTGTGTTAGAATCTCGAACTTGCGTACAATGCAAGTTATTGCATTATTGAAAGAGAAGCATATCGTGGAAGCTCGGGGTGTTACATTATCCCCTCATTTAATAAATTTCGTCCTTGCAATTTAAAATTTTTCTTTAAAAGTAAAAGGTTGAAAATAGAAAATACCTTTGTAGAAATCCCACATCGGAAATAAGGTTAATAAAATTTAGCCTTAATAAGAGGGAAAGGGAAATGAAAAAGTCACCACCAAATTATGATCTCAATAAGAAGAACATTGGTGGAAATTAGAGACATATAATTGGATGGAAAACGTAAATATTTGTAGGGAGTGATTGAGGTCATCAATCACAAATAAGTTTAAAATTGAGGGCCTCAAAGCCTTCGATCTATGTTGATTTAAAATATTATCAGTTCAATATGACATAAGGTATTAGGATAACACATTTTTGTTTTAATATCCCTTTAATAAAGTTTAAGAATTAATTTATTCATAGAATTAGAGATAGGTATATATATATTTATGCTTGAAAATTAGAGTTTCAACCTTTAACTAATTTATACCACAAACTCATCTTTTACTCAAAAGATAATAGAACTCAAAAATATTATATTTATCCTAATCGTACAAGGTTAAAAATATTAACACATACCATTTAGATTAGGAAAACTATTTTGTAATAACCAAAGACTTCCTGTAGGCTAGTGGTAGGTAATAAAGGTCTGTCACACTATGGTTGTGGGTTCGATTCCTACAGCTTTGTCCGACGCGATGGGTTATCCCCCGACCTGCAGGTTTCCCTTTTCCTATAGTATTATAATATTCCAAAATTAATCTTCAGAAATGTTTTAACCTTAAACAATACTATCCAAGGTTCAACTTAATCCATTCCAACCTTTATAGTTATCCAAAATACCTCTACCCAGACTTTCTCTAAAAGGTCTCTAAATTCCAAAATCAATTGTAACATCAGATTCCCCAAACAAAGTAAAGTTTCTCTTATCGTCACATACTAAAAATATGATTACCTTAATCATATTAAAACCTTAATGAAACAACAAGTACTACAGTACAATCCCTATATATATCACATTATCCTTATAACCAGAATATAATCCTTGAGTCCAAAAGCACCAATACATTAATTATTCCACTTCAAATGTAGTAACAGTATAAGATTGTCCTTGATCCCTTGGAATTTTCTGAGGTATGTTTCCCTGACGCTTAGGAAATTCATTTGCATAATGCCCCATTTCCCTAAAATTTTAGCATTCAACATTGATATCCTCTTTCTTTCCCTTGCAATCGTGAGCCTGGTGACCTTTTTCTCCACACTTATAAAAAACTCCCATTCCTTTTTGGCAAGCACCAGGGTGATTCTTCCCACAATTATTGCATAATGGAAAATCTTTCTTTCCCTTTTTCCCTTTATCTGTCTCTTGTTCCACCGTTCTCTTCTTCTCTTTCTTTACTTTATTGTCATAAGATTTAGAGATTTCCTTTTCTGTCTTGATAGCACACGAGACTATATCTTCGTATGTTGAGAAAGATTGTGATACTAATGCTCGACGGAGAAATGGTTTTAACCCATCAAAGAAATGATCGATCTTACTTCTTGGGTTACGTATATAATCTGCAGCATGCCTCACTAACCTTGTAAAGTTATCCTAATACTTTGTGACATTCTCATCCTCCTTCTGCCTCAGACTCAGAAATTTCCTTTCCATATCTGCTCGATGGTTATGAGGAAAGTATTTTTCTAAGAAAATTTCCTTAAACTCCCTCCATTCCATACTTGATACTTCTTCATCTTCCTTTGTGTTTTGAATCAGTGACCACCATTGATCGGCATCTCCAGTGAGGTGGTAAACTGCCATGAAAACTTTCTCCATTTCACTACTCCCCAAGGCATGGAATATTTTCTCTAAGGAGTTTATCCATTGCTCAGCTACTAATGGATTTGTACCCCCATTAAATGTTGGCGTTTGTTGCCTCATGAAGCAATCTAACATTGATCCTCCACATTACGGATCAGGGTGCTCCATATGAGTAAGGTTATTATTCATAACCTGAGTGAGTTGTCCCAGTATAGTGATAAGTTGATCAGCACCAGTTGTATCTCCATCTCCACAATAATTATCTTGAGCAGGAGGTCAATCCCTACACGGAATGCATGCATTGACACGGTTTCCATTCCTCCCACTAGGTTCCATTTCTAAACAATGGCATAAACTAGATTAGTTTATGAATTAAAATACGTAATTCCATACTTGTAAAACACTTAACATAAATTGAACTATTTATGGATATAATCCATAAAAATGTTTTCTTTGAGGAAGTATGTACTCATAAGCCCTTCATAATGGTTTGTAAAGAAAATGATAATTACCCTAAGCATATCCCCTGGGAGTGTCGTAACCAAGAGTGCAGCAAGGCCTGTTGTCGCGCACCAGTTCCCGTTCGAGTCTAGATCAAAGAGGTGTTTTCAAGTTTTACCCCTAGGTACATCTGTGCCAGAGCCGCCTCTACCTACTCGTATCCAGACAGGGATGTATTGCTCGGAAAACTAACAAAATCTCTATAATACCAAAATTCTAGGAAGTTCTTCTATACTAATCCTCAAAGTCTATCTTAGGGCTATGTGCTCTAATCAGATTTTATCTAAATCTAGCTTCCAAGGTTAGTACTAAACTGCCTCTGATACCAACTGTAACGCCCCGACCCCAGCTACCCAGAGTCGGTGCATTATTGCGTAACATTGGCATGATCACAAAAGATCAAGTCTCTAAAGACAGATTAGTTTAGTAGCCTTGGAAACACTAGATACATTCATAAGTCTTACATTACATCATAAAGTAAAACAAAACTACAACAACATCTTATCTTCATATCCCCTCATACTATCCCTGCAGGTCATTCATATTATACTTCTTTACATCCTGGAAAAATTAAAACATTGGAAGGGGTGAGCTCAGATGCTCAGTAAGGATAACAATATAGCGGAAGCTTTCATAAATAAACATAAACATTTAAGGAAATGTCTAACTAAACAAAAGCCTTTTAAACATGAACTTCAGCATAATATGTAAAAATAAATTGAAATAATTCCATTTACTTATTCACATGGATATTCTACTGGTCGAATAATCACATGCAATATCAATAACCACTTTTATAATGATGGAATGCATAATGCCAGACTATCATAACCACGTAGCCAAGGCCTCGTGCCAAGACACTAGTTTGTCTCATGATAACTACTGATGCATCGAGGAGCTATAGTGGGCTCCACCCGTTACTTATTAAGTCCAATGCATTCCTCATATGAACAGGTTTAAACATATCATAAACCATAACATAATCGTATCACATAAAACATGCATAAAGAAAACATAAAATTTCCACATTTAAATCACGAGATATCAATACAACACATTGATATAATAAAAACACTTTCAAAACCATTTTCAATACCAAAATAAAAGAAAATTAAAACTTTGTATTTATTTTTCAAATAAAAGTTATGGCTTGTAGAGGAAGCCGAAACTCAAATAATGATCACGGTGGCGGAGAAGTCGTTGCCGCTGCATACATACGACAAGAAAAACATTCCTTTTTTCGTTTAGTAAAACGCTTCATATAAAAAAGATTCCTTTTGAATAAACATAAAAGTCAAAGGGTTTTATACACCGTATAAAAGAAAGTTGTGTATAAAAACAAAATATGCCTCAATGAAAGGAGATTGAGACGAAGTCCTTACAAAGATTATTTTTTAAAATAAAATAGATCTATTATGTGTATTCACTATAAGTACACATAAAGAAATTAAAATTACAATATATGACATAATAATATCATGACATAATTTGAAAGTAGGAGATTGACCCAAAGAACGGAAATCGGGTTAAGAAGTTCCCTTACCTCGTGTCCGACTTGACTCGATCGTTCTTTAACCTCCTGAATAATAAACTAGAGTTAATTTCTTTTTGCTTAAGAACCTTTTACATGTTCATTATTCCTTTTATATCACTTATTACCATGTTATTAACATTATGTAATTATTTATGTTAATAATGGTCATTTTGTCGATCTTTGGTACTTGAGTCAATAATAAACTTCTTATAATTACAAGTTGTTTATGTGGTAAAATATCCATTATATCCATAATTATATTAATGATTTAGATATCATATACATCATATATATCCAGTATATACATTCATTTATAATATTACATAACATTTAGAGGTAAGAAATGAAATGCAGCGTTCATGGAGACGGTAAGCCGTACGTACGCATGAACGCTACTTTCATTTCTATTTCATATTTAATGGAATGAAGTTATAATTATATAAAGTTATAATATAATTCCAGTATAATATAATGTATAATACCATTTACTCCATCCTTTATACATCCCACATATGTCATTAACGATTCAAATCACTTTGAGGGGGCGGTAGTCCGTACTTCCTAAAATGAAATTATCGCATTTACCCATAATGGAAATTGTAAAGGTATGACATAAATGAAAAATATAGAATCATAAGGAAAACAAAAACATAATATATATAATATAAAAAAAATCATCATAATGGCCACCATGAGAGGTGTTAAAATAATATTGAACAATCATCGTTTCGTGAGGCATAAATTCGTCATCCACAGAAACAGTATGTTCTTTAACCCTTAGATGTAGGTGTGGGTAAGTGTAGCTCGAATAATTCTTATAAAAACATCCTATTATATTGAGGATACTGTTTTTGTTACAAAATAAATGAATAAAAATAGTTTATGGGGTTGGAGAAGAAAAATAAAACATAAGAACACAAGAGAAAACACTACCTTTAAAACGGGTAACTCTCTTTGATTTGAGCTCAAAGGCTTCCTTGGGTAGACTTCTGCACAAAGTAAGGCTTCTAGAAGTAAGAGTGGGATGTGGAGAGACAAAATGGGCAGGGTTTGGCCGAGCCAAAGTCTTGAGAGGTGTGGGTAAGGTGGTAGATGTGGGGGCCTTTTATAAGAGGAGAGGATTGGCACTCTTGGAAAGTAATGAAATGTTACTTTATTATATAATGAGTTTCGGATTTTAAAGGTCCCAAACTTATATATTTCGAGGATAAGGTGATAAGGTTTATAAATATACTCATAAAATAGGCTTTGTACAAGTGTAATTTTTATATTTTACATTATGCTTCCATTTTATTAAAATCGTTAATTAATGAGGTAATCGCTGCATCATCATGGTGTCATAAATAATTTAATTTATTTAATTTATAAAAATTATAAAAAAATATCATTATGTAGGAAATATTTTTATATTTATAATTAATATTTATAGTCAAAAATATGTCTTGTATAACCCCATTTAAAAATTGTTTTAGTAAAACAACTCATGTTTGTGACATTTTTATTTTAACATTAAAAAAAAGTTTTTAATGTCATTTTCCTACCAAAGTGGCTCCATGGGGTCCCCAAGTTGACCCATGGATTGTCTTGGTCTTCCATGACTCATCCAATAATTGTAGGACAAGTGTAAAGGTATTTTCATATTTTTATAATATCATTTTTACCTTAAATTTCACTAATTACCTTTAATCGTGATTAATTAAACTTAAAAGTTATTATTCACCAAAAATTATTTTAATCCCATTGAACCACATTTTACTTCCTAATGACAACCATGTATGTTGGATTTTTGAAAATCAAATCACATAAGTGGTAATGTTTCATTTAAACGAAAAATCAGTTTTTTAACTACCACTTAGTGGTTTCACTATTCATCAAAAATTGAAGTTATTAAGAACAATGCCAAAATTTCACCCTAAGATATAGTTGATATTCCGAATTCAAAAATGATTTCTATTTTACAAAATTCCAAACATATAAGTTTCATTAATTAATTTTATAATTAATTTCCGTTGTCACAATAAATAGCGTGTTTTTAAGAAACAATATATATCAAAAGATTGGCAATTGTTTATGTCCAATTTCAAAGTGAAATTAATTCTAATGAACATCATTGGATAAAATGGTAAAAATATATTCTAATTATACTTTAAAACCACTCAATAGTATAATTTATCACTATAAATTATTTTGATTAAAAAGTTTTTTTAAGTATTTTTCGCTATTCATAAAAAAATTAGACATTCTCAGAAAATTACAAAAAATTCAACTTAGGATAATTTCGATATTCCGAATCCAAAAATTAAGTCCATTTTGAAATATAAAATATATATAATTTCAAAAAAGAGGGTATTACTATTCATAATGGCTGTTTTGATTGGTCGCGGTGTATTAGAATCTCGAACTTGCGTACAATGAAAAATATTGCATTATTGAAAGAGAAGCGTATCGTGGAAGCTCGGGGTGTTACACCTACATGTTGGGATGAAGTTGGGGAAAGAGAACTGTTAGGTCCTGAAATAGTTGAGGAAATGGTGGAAAATGTCAAGACCATTCAGAAGTGCATCAAGGCTGCTCAGAGTCAACAAAAATAGCTATGCTGAAAATTGTTGAAAAGACCCAAAGTTTGAGGTTTGAAAAAAAGTATTCCTCCAAATATTTCTATGAAAGAAATTAATGATATTTGGGTATAAGGGAAATATTTTTCCAATATACCTTCATCCCTTTGATATCCTTGATCTCATCAGTGTGGTGGCCTATAGACTGTCACTCCACCGTAGTATATCTCAAGTACATGATGTGTTCCATGTATCACACTTGAGGAAGTAAATACCAGACCTCTAATATGTACTCAATCTGTAGGTTATACTATTATAAAATTACATTTCTTATGAGAAGAAACCAATGAAGATCTTATTTCATAGAGAAAAAGTTATTCGAAATAAGACAATGCACATGGTCAAACTACTGTGAAGAAATGAAAAGTTTGAAGAAGGGACATGGGAACTGGAGGAAGTGATAAATAGAATTACCCTCATATATTTTAGTGTTGGAAAAGAAAATTTTTGAGAGTGAAATTTTTGAATGGGGGAGAATTGTAACGACCCGAACTGTTATAAATAAAATTCTCTTTTTGGTTTAATTAAATGTATTATTATGTAATATGGATTTGGAAAAAACATGCAATTATTTTGTTTTATAATATAATATAATATTCAAAATAAAGTTAAGAATAAATATTATTTATAATATAGTTGTTGAATAGTGATCACATGATTAGTATAAATATAGGGTCTTGAAAAATGAAATTGACACAAGAAAAGGAAGTGATGGCCTCAAATAGTGGGATCGTACCATATGAAGGCCATTTATTGGAAATTCTGAGGGAGATATAATCACTTATATTTTCCCTCAACCAAGACCAATTGATATCCAATAACATAAGAATGAGGGAAACAATTTATGGGAGAAGTTCAATCTCATCGAGATCACAACACATACCATGTACGTCGAACTACCCCATGAAAGTATCACCATCACACACCTTACCCTTGGAAACTTTTTTGGTATATTAAAGGGATATGTATCATGACCCTAATAGTATAAATATATATATTTTATATAATAAAAAATATATTTTCATCTTATTATTATTACTTTATAAATGATTTTTATTTTTATACAAAAAAAACCAAATTATAATTTTAATATTCAATTTCAATTAAGATGTTTTTATGAATTAATGGATTTTTGAAATAAATAATATTTTAATAGAATATTATTATATAATATTTTTTATTAAATATAAATTTTCATATAATTTTTAGGAATTCAAATGTATTTTTTACAAGGGTTTGAGAACTGTTATTGTTAGAAAACCCATCATTTCTCAATAAATATTGATTATTATTTTAAAAATTAAAATAAACATACAAAGAAAATTATTTAGATAAAATCAATATTTTTTTTGCAATTATAATTCTGAAATTATCTAATGGTGATATTTTCATAATTTTTTGAGATCGTCAAATTTTTAGGTAAAAAATTAAATACCATTTAAATATACGGTGTGTATTATGACATCATAATGACCCAAAAGGGATGTAATAAATACCATAAATGGAATACACCACCAAATATATATTTAACTTTAAAATAATTTTATTTTATGTTTATTTTATTATTTTTATAATTCCTTTATGAATCCTCCAAAACCTATAATATATTTTAAAGTTTTAAAGTCATTTTTTTAAGAGTATGAATCACCTTCACAACACCAAGGGTAATATTTTAATAAGTTAGTCACTTGGACTAATAAAATAATGAAAACCAACCCTATTTGGAAGAAACCATGGGAAAACCATGGTAAGGTTTGTGTTATTTCTTGAGAAATGATAAGAATTCCCCACTCATTTTCAATATAAACCCACCAAATATCCTTTTTATCTTTACTAAAAAATCTTGGAGTATATCCTTACTCTGACCTCCTCTATCTGTATTCCTCCCATGGTTCCCCCAATCCCTCAATAAGATACTACCAATCATTTTTATTCACACTATCAAGGTAATGGATCCTCTCATTTCCTCTTCATTCAAGTATATTCATTATCTTATGTCTTTTAACTTAATTTTATAATGATGGGATATGTTCTTGTATATCCCCCTTACTGTCCATTTTATGTATAAGTTATTAGAGACCCCATTCACTCTCATTAATCCCTAACATGAACATTCATACATCCCCATTATTCCGTCAAAATTTCACCACATATTTCAATTCCAAACAATAATGTAGTGAATACTCGTACCCATTTTCTATTAATGGTGTTCACCTTAATGCATTTATATGTATTGATTAGGAAATTAAATGTATGTATTCTACACTACTTGATCATGGAATAAAATATTATGATGAATGAATCCATGTTTTATGATATATGTGTCACACTTAATCATGATAATTAAATTAAAGTAACAGGTGTGCCCAAAATTATATAGTGTTACAATACATTGGGTAATGTTTTATTCTCATGAGACATCATGCAATGGGTTAGGGAGTGAACATAATCCATCATGAGAATTTTTCCATAGTAATTTCTTGGAATTTTTACTTGAATTATTTTTATGATTTAGTGTTTTATTTTTTTCTATATTTCCTATGTTTATTTTATGATTATCATGTTATATCATTCCTTATTATTCATGTTTATGATTCACAATCCTTTTACTCCCCATTGATATGTTTATTGTATAACATGCATTAATTTCCTCATATTATTCCATGTTTATTAATTTATCAGGATTTATATCTCACTCGTTTCTTATTTATGTTATTACGTTATCCCATGTAGTTTTAAGTATGATCGTGTTAAGGAAAATTTCAATAAAGATGATGTATTTCCTGTTTTAAGTTGTTATGTAATGTACCTAATTCTTAAAGACACTAGACTTCTCAATATTTTGGGTTGTATTATGTGTATTTTTTATGTAATAAATTATAAATTAACATGTAATAAAGATATGTTTTGTTATAAAAAATTGATTACTTATTAATTCTTATTACCCATTTATTAACAATTCCATGTTAAAGTCATGTTTCGGGCAATAACTGCTTTGTTTTCATGTATATTTTAACTTTTTTATTTCTTGTTCATATTACATAAATAATGGTTTCATCATACCTAGAATTTAAAACATGACATAAATATCATATATATTTAATATATATTTAATTATAGTAATCCATAAAATTAAGTGATATGAAATTAAATACACCATTTATGGAGACTGCAGGTCGTACATACACATGAACATTATTTACATTTTCTTTTTGGATTGAAATAATTAAAAGTAAATGATATATATTCTCATTATAGAATATTTTTTTGTCATATATATCATATATTTTTATTAAATATATCCATAATATCATCCATATAAAGCATTAATGAATCACATCACTTCACGAGGCTGTAGTCCTTCACACACACGAACGATGTTATCATATTCATAAAAAATAAAAAATGTGAAGGTATGTGTGATATAAAAACTCCATAATGATAATTACATCATAAATATCATATATATAACATATAAAAAAATAAATTATTATATCTATCCTTGAGAGGTGGTAATAAATAAACTAATGACATCGGTTTGTGAGGCGGTAGTTTACTGTACACATGAATGATGATTTCATAACCCATTTGATCGAAGTGGATATGTTTTTTGGTATTTACCTTAACATACCAACATATAAGTATAATTAAAATACTTAGTTTATTATATAATCATGGTATAATAGTAATTTAAGGTGTTGGAGGAATAAAAAAAACAAAAACACTTGTTGATGAACGTTGCTTCTTCTTCAGCTATCCTTCTTAGGTTTTCACTAAAATCCTTTCAAAGATGGATTTTTTTCTAAAATAAGTCTTATATTTTGAGTGGAGGGAATTTGGGAAGTTATTTTTTTAGGTATTTTATGAACCAAAATGGTTTTAATGTGTGATTAAAGGAGGATAGGGGTGGCCATTTATAAGTGGGGGAGACGACGTACTTGGTATTTTTGAAACGAATTGAGTGATCCCCCATTTTTCATATGTCAAAAGGGTGAAAAATGGAACATTCACGAACCTAAGAGGTTTAATAGTCTAAATATTTTAATAAAATATTTTTTAGACAAGTTTATATGTAAATTCTGCCATTATCTTTTTAGTTTAACCCCAGATAAACCCATTTTTACCTTAACCACAGTAATTAGTTTTTACTACATTCACTATTCATTTTGGTAAAATTTTAATTTGACCTTATTTATTAATATAAATTATGATGATTCCAAATATGGAATAATTTTTTCTAAATTACATTAAAATAAGTATAAAATTTTAATTTGAAAATAAATTTTGTAGACATAACGAGAAAGAAAGTTTGTAAAGGGAAATTTTTGAAATGTTTGAAATGTTTTTATATCAAAATATAATATGAAATTATTTAAAATAACATAAATTGTAATAATGTATATATAAATGAACTAATTTAAATTTATAATAAATTTAATATATAATTTAACTTTATAAATAAATCAAACAAAATGAATTTTTTAATTAAAATTCAGTATTTTTCACTATTTATCAAAAATGAAACTTTTCAGAAAAAATCTTGAAAATTAACCCTAAGATAATTTTTAAATTATGATTTATAAAATTAGGTTTATTTTATAAAATAAATTTTCTGTAAGTGTTAAAAATTAATTTAAAAATATTTGATTCAAAGGAGACAAAACTCCTTTTTAGAAAATTAAATTTTAAGTATAAAATTGTATTTATTTTTATCTCTTGCCTAAAAAAATAAGACAAATTTTAAGAATTTGATTGAATACATAATATTTAAATTTCATTAAAATCATTCACAAAAAGTGTTTCATTTAGTCTTTTGAGGTCAAATACATTTATGTTCATACAAATATTTTTTCAGAAAATGATATCTATTATTTTCAAAAGGTTTTTATTTTCATTTATAATTAATTAGACACCAAAGAATTAATTATATATACATGTTTAAACTATATATTTATAATTTATTTAAACTTTCCATTCCAATGGAAAGGTTATAACTCTTATATTATATAATAATATTTTAATAGTATGTCACATTTCGTTTAAATATAGTGTTGTGTGTAATGTAAGATAAGATCAGTGTTGCATGTAATGCAAGAAAATTCAGTGTTACGTGTAACTCAAGCTAAAAATAGTGTTTTATGTAAAATAATAAAAAATGTTAAATTAATTATAAAAAATCATAAAATCTCAAGGTGTTAGATTCTTCCCTTTTTAAAATTAATTTCACCCTCAAAATTCATCTTAGTCATCAAAGGTTTAAAATTTGAAAATTCCTTCATATTAATACACATCATACAAATTAATAATAAAACTTCACTTAAAAAATCAATTTTGGAAACAAAATGGTTACCTAAAGTAACTAGTAACTAGGATTCCACATAGTATAACATGGGTAACAAGTGAAAAAATGGTCATATAAAAGAAAAATGACACTCAAATACTTATGGAGAGTGATAGAGAACATTAATCATAAGAAATTGGGTGATCTAGAGAAGGTTAACAACTAAAAAATACTAAACCAAAGAGGCATGAAAAAGTTAATTGATATAATATAAAATGATCGTAACATGACAATATTTTATTTCAAGATCCTTTTCTTAATTTTGAATAATTTTAATGGTAATATATACTTACTTGAT
The DNA here is from genome assembly GCA_963277665.1 of Viscum album. Lineage (NCBI taxonomy): Eukaryota > Viridiplantae > Streptophyta > Magnoliopsida > Santalales > Viscaceae > Viscum > Viscum album. The sequence continues at coordinate 625,313,741 of OY728136.1, read as the reverse complement.
TTCATTTCATTTCATAAGCTCAATATCTTCTTTTAGTTGTGCCTTGATCAATTTCCACTTCATCTAATATTCCAAGAAATGAAGGTGAATTTTTTATGCCTGAATAACTAAAGCATCATAATATCCATAGATATAAGGATAATTCATTTTGTCTATCTTTAGTTATCATCACATAAAAATGGTTAGAGAAGGTTATCCAATATGCATAAATCTTCATATGGTGAAGTAATATATTAATCTATAAAAACTTGTTTAAATTTCAATATAAACCATTTTAAAAATGGTTCGCCTTATTCCCTTTATGAAATATTAAATTCCAATACTTTATAATGAAGTTCAATAAATTTACAAAATTAACTTACCATAAATCCCCCAAAAAGAATGAAATAGCTCTTAATTGTCACATTAAAAACATCTGAACACATTCTTTGTGTATTCTATTAAAACTATAATTACCATATAACCTTATTGAAAACATACTTTCCTCATCATTACATACATAACACAAATATTAGTGGATATATTCCATAAATCCAAAGATGTTGTAAACTCCATCAATGATAACCTAAAACACTTTCTAAAAAAATCATTAATTATTTATATGGAAATAATTATTATTAAATTTAATTTATCTAAATGAAGCATCGCTTTACACCAACATCATTATCTCAACAACCAAAACATATTAAGGGTTATCTTCAATATATCACATTTTAATTAAATCGTTTTTCCAGTCCATCAGCATCATTCAACATATTATTTCAGATCCTTAACAAAAAAATTTATACTAAATAATACTTATATATATTTCATGATTCATATAATATAATCATTTAATCCCAATAAATAAATAATTAATTCATACTACTTCATTCACAAATAATTAACTATCCTTCATCACCTTATTCCTTAATGCCTCATTCCTTTCATGTGTCATTTTTAGTCTCTTTATCATCAGCAATATACCCATTACTCGTAAAACCTTACTGATTTTCTTCATGATATTTCCCCTTAGTACATTGATTTGAATAATTCACATACTTTACATATTTAAAACAATCATCCTTTGATAATGCCTTAGGAATACTAACATTCCCGTCCATTTTATTAACTGAACTTTTAATTTTCCCTCAATATTTTATTATTCTATGTCCTTCAACACACATAAAAAATTTATTGTTCCTTTGATAAATTTCTTAGAGTAATTCTTCCCACATTCTCAGCATATAGGAAACATAATATTCTTTTCGCCATTGTCTCCACTACTAGTACTCCCAGGTAACTTTGTCCTTCTCTTCTTTGGTGAGTTTAAGAGTTGGTTAAGGTTCACATTGTTAATCATGTTTTGTGATAACTAATTAGGCATAATTTGAATATACTTCACTCTATTCATCATCCCATTTGATTTATCATTAGAAAATTGTATATAACATTCAATGTTAACCCAATTCCTTATGGTTCCCACCGTTGAATAAAACCAAAAATCATAGTGTGAGAAAGGTTAATCATAGGGGAAAACCACATAATTAAGAGAAATTATTTATAGGATGTGTAAATAATGACACATTATTTTTAATATATGACACATTAGTATTGACCTAGTTCATCCATGATCATCATCTATTTAAATAATTCATGATGGTTCATATAAAGTGTTTTTTAATTTCTAAAGAATATCCCTTGAGAATGTCAAACTAGGTGTATAGGAAGGCCCATTTTCATTCACTAGTTGATGATCAAGTCCATATCGATGTTCCCTTTTCATATTTATTACCACAAGGTGCCTTTATACTAGATCCACATCCACTTATAGTATATAGATAGGGATGCAATTTCTTACAAACCACTCACTCTATCCTTTAACAAATTATCACGTCATTTTACTATACACAGACTCATCCTTAGGCTTATCATTAGAGACATCCCAAAGTGTATCCTTATAAATATCCCTAGGGATTTCACAAAACTTTTATCATCCTAAGGATAAATAATCCTTTCCTTTTATACGAACTATCGAGACCTAGGATTATCATACATGGATATTACATATTTTTATATTAATAATGATTAAATTACATGGACACATGCTTGAGGACCATAATATTTAGTTCCTTTGAAAATATGGAAGACAATATTCTTAATTCCTGGAATATGTTCAATGTATCCCATAAATATCTTCTCATTTATTACTTCTACTTAAAAATCATTCTTCATAACCTGAGGAAAAGAAACATAAGAATGGGTGATCTCGGGTGCTCAGTAAGGGTAAAAAAGGTAGATACATAAGAATAAAATGGTCATATGGTTATTATAACATATGAATAACATTTTAAAAAAATATCATGCATATCATAGATTATAATCTTGATTCATGGAATAAATATTGGAAGTTCATAACATATGAATCATAAGAGAATCAATGAACATGAGACATGAAAGCATATCATTGGAATAAGACATGGAATTGTCGAATACACATAATTATAGAAAATATTATGTCAATGTTACCCACAAATACATGAATAATATGTTAGGATTGTATTAACCACTCATTTACCTACTTTGGGATTCGACTAACCACCCATGTGACCTATTTTTCAGGCTTGGGATAACCACCCATGTACCATCCTTTTTAGGCTTGGGATAACAACCCATATACCATCATTTTCATTCTTGGGATAACCACCCACGTGTCCTTTTATCTCATATAAAATTTAACATTACATTATGAATTTGAGGGATATATATATACCACCCCTCACATAATTGAAACCGTATGTATGTGTTCTATAAGTTCATAAAACATTCATCATATCATAACCCATAAAATGAAATGGGTTTCATAAAAATTTCATAATATAATAAACTATGGAAGAGAGACATGTTTCATAATCATTTCATCATTTCATCATGGAAAAATAAAAGTGTTTATAAGAATATTATCATGTTATAATTCGTGGGAGAGAAATAGGATTCATAAACATCATGACATCAAAAACATAAACCATTCAGAGAAAGAATGATAATGGTATCCTTGTATGATATCCTGGTAAGGAATATGTAACATCAACATATGTTGTCTTATATGGAAAATTATTTTTAAAGTTCACGTGGAATATTTCTTTGAGGAAAAATAACTTTTCTTTGAAAATCACTTTTTAAAATAGAACACATTTTGGAAATTATTTTCTTTGAAAATAAACTTGAAAACATATTAAGTATGATTTTAAAATAATTTAGAACATTTATTTGTTAAAATATATTTTCCACTTTGAAAAAACGTTTTAAAATATAAAAAAAATTGAAACATTTTCAAAAAACATGGTTTTGGAAGAAAAAAGGTTTAAAATTGAAAGGATGAATTTTATTAAAAAACTACATTTAAACTATTGACAACATTAAGAGATGAATATAAATGGAAAACATATATAATCATGGAATAAAAAATGGAGAATAAAATTCATGTTTTTCTTCAGTGATGGATCATAATATTTTACCATCATAATCATAATCATAAATAATTCCAATAAACGATGATATTGTAACATTAAATCATTACCACTTTAGTGACTTTGAATTGTAAGATCTATGAAAGAATAACATTAAATGAAACTTAAAATATCATTATAACAAATAAATTCATGATATTACATGTTAAATTGGATGTATATACACCTCATAAAATAACATAGGTGTATAACATGACATAAGTCTCAAAGAAGGAAAAATGAGACAGAATCCATTATCGCTTTTGGAATATTTTGAATAGTAATCCCAAATAAAGAATAAAATAAAATTAAAACTCAAATATCATGAATGGATTGGTATTAATGATATAACATTTCAAAAGGGTCTATATATAAATCTCATAAAATAATATATGTGCATAATATGACTAAAGTCTCAAAGAAGGAAAATTGAGATAAAATCCCTTAGTGGTTTGGTAACTTTTGAATCGTAAAACGCATGAAATAGATAAATTTTAAATATAAATAATGTTATTTTTAGGTAGAATAATCATAAAATATATTCATGGTAAGTATATAAACTACATAAACGAAACATGTGGTGAACTTGCATATGTCTCTCAAAAGTAAAAGAGAGGCTAGAAATCCACTTACCTTAAGTCTTGACTTCCATTGTAATAATTAAAACATAATATATAATAAATATAAGTTCATTATACATAATCTAAAGAAACATATTCATATATATCATACCATATATGAATTTATTATGACTTTTTATTACCCATTTATTAACAATTCCATGTTAAATTCACTTTTCAGGCAATAACCTCATTGTTTTTCGTGTATGTTTTAACTTGTTATTTCTTGGTATTCTTACTACGATCATGGTTTCATAATATAAAGAATTTAAAACATGATATAAATATCATATATATTAATTATATATGTATTTATAGTAATCAATAAAATTTAGTGATAAGAAATGAAATACACCATTCATGGAGACGGTAGGTCGTACGTACGCACGAACAATGTTTCCGTTTTATTATTAGATTGAATGAAATAAAATTAATTGATATATATTATCATTTTAGAATAATTTATTTTTCATATATATCACATATGTTAATTAAAACCATCCCTAATACCTTTCAAGTAAAGCGTGAATGAATCACATCGCTTCACGAGACGGTAGTCCACCGTATACACAAACGATGATATCATATTCCAATAAAGTGGAAAATATGATGTTGTGTGTGATATAACAACTAATGAATTATAATAAAATCATAAATATAAAATATATAATATATAAACAATAATTAAATTATTATGTTCAGCCTTTAGAAGTGGTAATGGAGAAATGAATGACATCGGTTCGCAAGGTACTAGTCCATTGTACACATGAATGATGATTTAATAACCCACTTGATGGAAGTGGAGATGGTTGTAGGTAATTAACTTAACATAAAAACAAATAATACTATTAAATATACTGAATTTATTATATAATCATGATATAATAGGAATTAAATTTGTTGCATGATGATATAAAACAAAAACGCTTATTGATGAACGTTTCCACTTCTTTGGGTATCCTCCTTAGGTTTTCACTAAATCCTTCCTAGGATGGATTCATGTAAAAAATAATGAATCTAGGTTAATGTTAAGGAATTTAGGAAGTTATTTTGGCATGTATTGGTTGAACCAAAATGGTTATGAGTTGTGAATAATATAGTATAGGGGGTGGCCTTTTATAAGTGGGGGAGAGGACACACTTGGTATTTTTGAAAATAATTCAGTACTCCGATGTTTTTTAGATGTCAAAAGGGACCAAAATATAAAATTATAGAACCTTAAAGGTGTAATGGTATAAATATTTCCACAAAACATTTTTTATACAAGTGTATAGGTAAATTTAACCCTTATCATTTTTGTTTAACCCCTGGTAAACCTATTTTTACCTTAACCGCGGTAATTATTTTTACTACATTCACTATTAATTTTGGTAAAAAATTAAGTTTAATTTATTATATAATATTAATTATTATTATTCCAAATATAGAATAAATTTTTATAAATTCCATCCACAGAAGAGGAAAATTTTTATTTTAAAAGTTAATCCTAGAGACGTGATGAGAAAACAAGTTTTTAAAGGAAAAATGTTCAAATGTTTGAAATGTTTTAATGTCAAAATTACATATAAAATTGATTAAAATGAAATAAATTGGATTAATGTATGTATAAATGAACTAATTTTACTATAAAATCAATTTTTAATTTAATTTAACTTTATAAATAATTTAAATGAAAATGTGGTTTTCAATTAAAGTTTAGTATTATTCATTATTCATCAAAAATGAAATTTTTAGAAAATCTTAAAAATTAACCCTAATATAACTTTTACATTATTATTTAAAAAATTAATTTTTTATTATAAAATAAAATTTCTATAAGTGGTAAAAATTAATTTTAATATATGTGCGCCAAAGGGGATGAAACTGCTTTTTAGAAAATACAATTTTAAACTTAAAATCAGATTTATTCCTATATCTTTCCTAGAAAACACATAAGATGAATGTTAAAAATTTTATTTAATATATAATATATAAATTTAATTAAAATAATTCACCAAAAGTTATTTTTATAATTTTTTGTGGTAAAATATGTTTATGTGCATAGAAATAGTTTTTCAAAAAATGATTTCCATTATTTTCAAAAGGTTTTTATTTTCATTTACAATTAATTTTTCACAAAATAATTCATTATATATACATGTGTAAACCTTATATTTTTATAATTTAGTTAATCCTATTCATTCCCACCATTCTAATGTCTAGGTGATAACTTTCATATTAAATAATAATATTTTAATAATATTTTTTTTCATTTAAACATAGTGTTGCGTATAATGAATCTAAGATCAGTGTTGTGTATAATGAAATCCAAAATCATTGTTGTGTTTAACTCAATATAAACTTAGTGTTGTGTGTAAATAATAAAAAATGAAATGATTTAATTAATTTTAAAAAAATCATAAAACCTCAGGGTGTTATGTTTATGACCTTTCAGTGTGACATCTACTCTTAGGACATTATCACACATTATTTTATGTTTAATAACAATAAATATGTGATATGGAGTTTATTAATATTCAAAAAAATGAATAAAATTTTTCATAAAGTACATAAAGGTTGGTTCAAGGGAACCAACTCCAACAGTATATACATACACTACTCCTTATATTTATTTTATGCTTTTAGTAGATCGTATAACCATGGATGATTATGATCATAACAAGTTTAAAGACCCTTTAAATTAGTAATTAAACATATAAATTCTTTTTTTACTATTCTTATTCATAATATAATTTTAGTGGTGCTTATATTTGTTTCTCTACATTTCATTTTTTATATTGAAGTATATAGAATCTATGAACATAATATATGTCGTTTACTTTAATTATTATAATTATAATTAAATATTTGTATTTTATAGAAAACCTACTTATATGGGTTTAGTGGTAACCCCACATAATCATTAAATCAACACAATTACATGAATCTACATAATACATCACTAAAATATTGTAGAAATTTTTTAAAATGTTATTACTATGTGAACTATGTAAAATTCATTCAATGGAAGTTTCTTTATTCTTTGGATCATCACTTATGAGGTCCTTGAAGTAATATGCTATATTATCCTAGGTCTTTTTAAATAATTACAATCTAATCTACCAATTATGGGTAAAAATATGATCTTGAATATTAATCCATGGTGTTTATTTCTTATTAGTATTGAATCAGAGTTATCTTTCAAACATTATGTTGATATCCTCCTATGAGGAATCGATGGTGACATCCTTTTCTAACATCTCTTCATGGGAGTGAGGTAACTTATCCAAATTATTTGGTGTCTCACTTCCTTGTACCAGTGTGAACTAGTCCTTATAGACACCAGGTTATTTAGGAACAGTACAAAACATGGAGGGACACTTTGCATCCATTGTGCTTTCCTCCTACCAACATATTTCTATTTTTATTTGATTTTCAAAAACCTATTTTTGGGGGAGTAGGAACTGGACCATACATAAGATTTCCAAGTCACTAAATTCAAAAATCCACATAGATGAAATTCACAATTGATTCAAAATTAAAAATCTTGGTAAGCAAACCTCCTCAGGCCACAGATCCTCGATCAGCGAATCGTCAAGTCGCACCCTCGATTCCATCATCACTATCGTACCATCAACAGAACATCGAAATGAACATCACCTTGGAAACCTTTGTCAATGCCTCCAATCTCCGCCCATTACTGGATCTAGTGATAGAAACAAAAAAACCATAGAATAACCTTCAGCCTCTTAAAAATTACTGACGCCACTCACCCTTATCTACATAATGAGTAGACACCATAAAATATAACATTAACTAGGATGAATATGACTCAGTAATCACCTGGTATATCATCAACAACCATCCCACAAACCCAAAACCTCATAGAAACCAATGCTCTAACTCTAACTTGGAGAGGAGTCGCGGAATGAGGGGCCAGAGCTGGGGAAAAGTGCTAAGGGCTCACTAGTAAACTTCCTTCATTGTTGCAGCTGAAACCACCCCGTGGAATAGACAATGGGAAAGAAAGTTCCATTTTGAAATTGATAAGGTTGAATATTGCCACAACCAGTAGGACAAATCCATGAAATTCAACACACACAACAAACAACAACCCCACTGCAACCCTAATTGAAGTCCGCAGGACGCTTCTCTCAGAACACCAACGACCTATCAAACTGAAAATCCCAAAGCCTCCATGGTTACCTCTATATAAAAATACTCAGATTTCTCATCCTATGAATCATTAGTACTAGTTTTTTCCCACATAGAATTTTTTTTTGATAATTACCATCCATCAAAACCATCAATTACCATGATATATTTACCTAATATCTCAAACCTGTTATGTACCCTAACTTCTTCACCATTTTCCTTTAAATCCACATTAGATTATGTTATAAATCACTACACTATATAGTTATAGTTGAGACTATTATTTCTATATTGAAATTTATTTCCATAATATATAGGACCTTTAGAAGTTCTTAGACAACAGATGGGTGGTTTAGAACACACAATATTTGAAGGGGTGAACTACAATTTTAATATACTTATAGCTAGGATCTAGGGTATACTCATGAAGCTAGCCTCACCGAGCATGGTAGAGATACAATTCTCTAATATCTAAGATTAGTTCAAGTCAATAAGTGATTTAGTTTTTTATTTGATGGATCATTCCTCCTAGCTCATGCATTTATGGACACACTAGCTACCCAACTCAAACTATCCACACCATCTATAGAATTACCATTTGGAGGAGGATTATTGGGAACCTTAGTAATCAAGTAACCCTTTTTACCAATGTTCGATCCATCTCCAATCAACACCACATTATTCATAAGAACTTGATGACACACATATAGAAGGTCTATCAATTGGTCATAGGAAGATAATTAGTCACACCAAGACTCAAATTGCACTATCTAAAGACATTAAAAGCCTTATCAAACCTATATCCACATATATTCAACTAGGGTCTTAGATATATCCAATTAAACAAAAATACATGGATTTATATGGTTAAATGGGTCCTTTAATCTACTATAAAATCTTAGGAATATACCCACCAAATTATTAAGCATTTGGAGAATAAATGGGTTTTGAAAATAAAGCAAAAAAACTAGAAAGATTAATAAAATATACAAATAAGGTGGAACCCATTTCATGTGAAATCCATTGGTCAATATAAATAATGAAAAAATTAAATCAACAAGACATTGTCCATTAGACCCAGCAAAAATCATATTATCTTCTAATATAAAGTGAACGAGCATATGGAGAGTGTCTTATGAACTGATTGAATCTCACTCATAAAATCCCCATGTACCATTGATGAATCTATCAAAAAAACACTACCATTAGGTATATTTGGTTAAATTGGGTAACCAAGGAAATATAATTTAATTTCGATGCCTTGATGAATTCTATGAGCAATATAAAAAGGTTTGAATACCCCAAATAAAGTATAAGGACTTTAGGGCTGAGTGATATAAGGAAAAAGGATAAAATATATGATGAGTTATTTGAAGGAGGGAAAGTTAACTGTCATTTTTAAGAAGATACATCATATCCCTCTCCTCATTCTAATGGGCGGCATGGGTGGAGTGGCCATCAAAGGATTTTTTTTTATAAAAACATAAAAGTAAAATTATAAATTCCCTCAATGATTCCCTATATTAGTAATACAATGAGGCCTCCATGATTGGTATAAAATATATGAGGTTCTAATTTAAAATATTAATTTAAGCTACTATTTTAAATTGATTATTTTATGAAATATTCTTGAGCTATATTATTTTGATTTGTTTATATTTAATTGATTATTTTTAAATATTATTGACAATTTAAAATCAGTTAATATAAATAAATTTTTTATGTTTTATGGGGAAAATTAACATATTTTAATTAAGAGTATGTTTTCATATCTCCTCCCACTCTACTTCAAATATGTTGAAATTTTCATAAGATATTTTACTACGATTCCTGAATGGGAAAAAATGATGATTGATGATTGGAATGGTCTAGTGAATAATGGAAGAGTGATGAATGTTATATTGTGTTCAATTATAATTATATTATTAATTAAGGTGATGATTTTAATGCTAGATAAAGGTAAAATATAAAGTATAAATAATTTAAAATAAGGAAATAATAAGTTTATAGAATACAAGCATCAAATTTGGCAAGAAAAGTTTAAAGACATACATATGATTGAATATAAATTAATTGAAAATTTTTACCACAAGTAAATGAGTTTAATAATTTCATAGGATTATATATATATATATATATATATTAATATTCCAATGTCGTAAATAAAATACTTTGAATTATTCTAAATGGATTTGATGCAAAGGTAGTCAAATCATAGATATAGATAACTTTATGAATTTCCACTTGATGATTTATATGGAATTTTGATTACTTATGAAATGATGAAAATATCAATAATAAAGAATACTAAAAAATAATATGAGGATATTTATTATAATTACTGAATATTATGAAAATTCAAGAATTTTACAAATAAAAACATTTATATTCAAGTGAAGATGGTAATGAGATGAAATTTTGGAATCTTATAAATTTTATTTAAATAATATTTCATAAAGGAAAACATGTAAATATAAATATAAACTAATTAATATATATTTATATTATGGTTAAATTAGTCATATTTCATTTAATTTTATAAATTTTTACATAGAGTTAAATAATGAAGATGAAATATCATTAAAATATCCCTCAAGAAGACCATTCAATAAATTCATCAATGGGAAATTTTTTATTATTGGAGAAAAAATTTATTTTAAAATAAAAAATGAAACTAATTTCATTAGAAAAAGGTATTATGATTTTATAAACTTTAAATCCAATATAATTCATCAAGTAAAAGAATGAATAAATATTATCTAATAATTTGGATTACAAATAATTATGTGATAAAGAAAAAATTGAATCTTCAAGTGGTGATGATGAAAGTAGTGATAAGGAATAAAAATATAAAATGGAGTTCATGATGAATATATATTTAAAGGATTTAAATTGAAATATATCTAAATAGAATAATAAGAAACAACGATTTAATAAATCCTTCCAAAATTACAAATGAGGATAAATTAATTTTTTAGGAGTGGCACACCATAACCTGGATGCTATTAATTATTTTATTTATTTATTTATTTCTACTTTTTTATAGGTTTGATTATTTTAATTTATATTTTAAAAAAAATTAAACATTTTTTATTTTTGAATAGTTTGGTCACATGATTAGTCAAACCATAGTGATGTCATGTGTATGAGTCTGACATTTAGATAGAACAGTTTTTCATGATTGGTCCACAGTTTTTCAAACCATGTTACAAACCCATGGGGGATTCATTATGCCCAGTAAAGGGTGCATGTTTGGTGCACAGTTTGGTAAACCATACTCCAAAACCATACGAGACCCATAGGCTTTAAAAATATATATTATTTAATTAAAATGAAAAAATATATACAACCTCAACTAATTACTCACCCATACATTCCTTATTCATCTCCCCCACTTTCTGGTTCATGACGTACCCCATCGCCAGCCCCCTCCTCTTTTGTGCCACACCTACCTCCTTTATCCCCATATTCAAGGAATCTTACTTTGATTTTTTGTGCAATTATCTTTGGCTAGGCTCTCCTCTATTCTTATCCTATTTTCTTACATTAAACATCCCTCCTTCATTGTTCACCACCTTGGTCAAACCCTAGGGGAGGGTCTCAGTTCAAAATTTGTTTTAGTTCTCGATGGTAAGATATGAGATGGGTTTCTTGGGCATTGATTATTACCAAATCAAGGTTTTTTATGTCTCTGCATTTGACTGAGGTAGGTTTTCCCTATAGTTGTCCTTTTAATTTCAGAACCTCTGATTACTATATTTTAAATTTTTATTCTTAATAACTAATAATTTTATTATGGATGTTTTTAAAATATATAAGGATGAAATTTTATGTTAACTTGGTTTTCCATAGGTTTTCCATTTACTTTTCTCTTTTTTTGAAAAAAAAAATTTGTATTACTAAGAAAAATACTTATGATGATTTTTAAATTTAAATTGTGTATTTTAATGTCTCGTGATTTATTTATTATTTTTATATGAATTGTTAGATGAATTTAATTGAACTCATCTACTTTATTTAATACCAGTTTAAATGTAAATTGTTTTAAAACTCTTTGTTTTTATTCTTTACCAATACTTATATATATATATCTATGAATTTTAATATATATATATGTGTGTGTGTGTGTGTGGCTAGGTATTTCTTAATTACTAGAAGAGTGGTTTAAAGTAACATAAATTTGAGATTCTACATGTTCCTTATTAGTATATGAGGGTGATTCTCATTTACATGAGTATACATATATGTGTGTGTGTGTGTGTGTTTGTGTTTAATTGTAAAAATATATATGTTATAATGTGGATTTTTTTAATAAGGAAAATATGTGTGTGTGTGTGTGAATGCATATGGGAACACCTGGAAGGAATCCTTATGAATTAAAAACTGGTTTTCAAACACAATTTCAAACAAGTATTTAAATAAATTTAAAAATAAATTTTATAGGCGTTATTGCCACTTTGAAAAGCCTTTCAAAAAGTGAAGTTCACTCTAATGGATTCCCAAAATTTTAGGTTATTTTTGGGACTCATCTTTGATATGATTCGCATGTTGGTATAATTCTCAGAAAGGCGTTCACATTGGTAGTGCAGGGAGGTGAGGTGTTTTTGTATGCTTTCTTTTAATTATAGTTTGATTGTGTTTTGGTTTTTATACTACAAATACCTTACATATTCTAGTTATGGGCATGGTACATGGGAACCCTGAGTAATGAGGAAGGAAAACTAGGACAAGTACGCTAGGCATGATTCTCCTAACCTAGCATGACTACCTAACAACACTAACTAAACTAGTTTATGAGAATATGGATTGGTTATGGGTCAAAAAATGTATAGAACTTTGTGTCCATATTTCGATCACTGAGAGTACGAGGATCCTAGGTCTCTAATTCCCCTATCTTCTTAGGGATTTCCCATTGTGTGTGATCTTATTTACTCATGTTTTTGTCATACTATATTTAAATATTCTTTTATTTAGTTTCCTTTTTCATATTTGAAATTACAAAAATCTTGTTCTATTTTCTTTATTACATAATGTTTACTTGCATTCAGTTCCATATTATTATCTATCTTATGAAGTTTGATTTAAGTTTCCTATATTTTATATCTACTCTTATGCACTTCACATTCTATTAACGACCACTACTTATCCCACATTTTTTACTTTAAATAAATTCTCAACTATTTTAGAAACTAACGGTAAAAATGGATTATATATTTTTCTCTAAAATAGAAAATACCTTATTTTAAAAGTTACATGATAATAAATATTTAATTAAATTTTAAGCATGTGGAAAGGATGGTGGTGGAATATTGGTATTTTTTATGCTCACACCTATATATATCATCTCATATTTAGTTTATACTCCTAATAAATCTCAAAGTTTTTTGTTTTCTAGTTTGGATGGGGTGACCTTGGGTCATAGGGATTAGACAGTTCAGGTATGCTAGTTGTTTTATTTTTATTTTCATTCTTCAAATAATCTATGAAGACCTTTTTATTTATTTATATATATGGTGGGTAAAGATACCTAATTTTGGTCAAAGAAAAATCATTTAGTGGTGTATTTATGGGTATCTTTACATTTTAGGGGTGGGAGACAAGGGTGATATGAGTGTTTACATACATTTTGGCTTTACTAATTTTGTTTTTTTTTGTTTTTTTTTTTTGTTTTTTTTATTCTTATATTTTTTCATCAAGGACACCCAACTTATTAATAGTTCATGCCAAATTTTTAATATAATTTTCTCTACTTATTTAATTATTTTTTTATAGGTGAAACCATTCCCAAATAGTGATGCCTAGGAACTTATACTAGCTCGTGGGGATTGGGAATGACCTTTGAGCCTTGTTGCGGGCTGGATAGGGCATCTAATAGAGGTATAAATTGGGTTGAATCATGAAATAATGTTATTAGAGGCATTAGGTTATTAATTGTACCAAGTTTCTTAAATAACCCTTATTATTAGGGATGTTAAGTAGATTTCACATAAGATTTTAGGAGCATGGTAAGTAATTCATGGGTTGGTTCTTGATCACCACCACTCATAGTGAAACCCAAGTAACCAATGGATTACATGATTCTAATTTTTAATTTGATCTTTTCTTTGATTTACTTTTGAAATTTGGGGTGAAAAGGGAGTGGAATGGAAAGCACTGATAACTCACATGTTCTGACAGACCATATGGATTCTATGAGGATGATTCTAAGAAACTCTATGTGTTAGCTTCATGATTGGTAACTATCCATAAAATTGTGTGGTCCAACCAAATAACCATTATCCCATTTGGAATTATATTTGCGGTTCCTTTGGCTTTGGAATTTTTTTTGGGTGACATATCGATATTACTTGGGTTGATTTTCAATGAATTTTTTATATGAAATATGGTTTTAAATGGTTAACCAGGGTTTCCTCTAAGATGAATTAAAATTAATTTTATTTTTTAAGACTCATGAGTAATTTTCAAAATGTACTTTTTATGTTTTAATATGATTTTAAATGTATGTTTGAAGTTTTAAGAATGGAATTTTAAAGTATTAAAGTGGTTTTAATGGGCACAAATGATTTTTGAATTGTAAAGTAAGGAAAAAAATGGGGTTCCCTTAGGACTTTGAAATTAAAAATTGGGTTTTCAAAATGATTTTAAAGAATAAATTAATGGCCATTTTTATTTATGATTGATTGGGGATGTGATTATAATTTTTGTTTTTGATTTTTTGTTTTAATATGTGAATTATTTTTTTTCTTTTTTTTATTTGGTTTCAATTTTATAAAGGGTGTGAAAAGTAAATTATTAAGTAATAAAAATTATTTTTATGAAAAGTTAAATTTTTTAATGTTGGGATTGTGGTTTCTTTAGAAGAGAGTTTTTTATTTTTCTTATTGTGATGTGTTTAGTATTATTTTGGGATTAGTGTTTTTTGTTGTTTGAATTTTCCTCCAAAAGAATTATTGATTATTTTTGGGCCTTAGATATTGTCTATTAGGAATTTCTTATTGATTAAATTATTAAGATGGTACTTTCATGTGTTTGTTTATTTGGGTCCCTATTTTATTTTTCATGTAATTTGAGATGCTTTTTGGTTATGCCTTTGGCTCATCAATTAGAGTTTTCTTCAAAGGTATCTTATTTAATGATGTTTTTGGTGAGTTATTATTTTTATTTTCTGGACATAGGAAACTCTTGGTCTGTGTTTCATGTAACTAGGAAGGATTCCAAACCATTTGAGTTTATACTCAAGCCAGTGTAGATTTTTATATTATTAAGATTTCTATCATTGGTGATTTGTATTTGAGGTATTAAGTCATCCTTCTATTATTTTTACTCAAAAGTGTAGCCCATGTTATTTTTGAAAAGGTGTGTTCTGGATTTATATCTCTTTAGATAAAAGTATAGTGATGAGTGTGTTGGTGGTCTTTGTTTTGGGAAATTATTGGAGGGATCTTTAGGTCATTTTATTCTATAGGATTTGTTTGGTGGAACTTTTAGGGTGTTAACTTTATTTTACCCTTTCATTTATTTTCCAATTTATTTGTTTTTATCTTTCTTCATCCATAATGTTCTAGTATTCTTTTAAGTTTTGATCCTAGGGGTGATGGTTTTCAGAATTAGTGATTGTTTCAGTGGAGTTTTGGATAATCCTATATTAGTATGTTCAACATGAGTCCCCTCAGTTTAGATTTTTTTGTGTTTTATATTAATTACCTTGGTGTTTCCTTACCTCATCTATACATAAATCTATTGGTATCATTAAATAGTGGATATATCCATTATGTTTGTTCACCCATTCTCTTATTTTGATTATAGTGTTCAGGTGTGATGTGTGAATTTGGAGATGGTTGTAGATTCCTTAGTATTCTTAGTTTATTTATTGGTTTGGAGTTGTTTAAGTGGTTTCCTTTTCCATTTTATGTTCCTTTTGTGTGTCATTTTTCACAAGTATGATGGCTTTTGGGTGGAACAAAAAACCATGGTGGGATAATTGTCACACCCTAACATAGATGTTCATAATTATTTTATTTATTTATTTATTTTATTTATTATTTTGGAGATCTAGGTATTTTAGTTAATAAATTTATGAAATTATTAAACATTATTTCTTATTGGGTGATTTAGCCACATCGTTGTCCAAATTATGAATAATTCATAGTGGTTATTATTTCATTTTGATATGATCGTTTCACATGGGAATATTTTATCAAACAGTGTGATAAACTCATGCTAGAACCAGTGTTCTCACTAAAGGGTTCATGGTTAGCACATGGTTTGGTAAACCATTTTCCATATCTGTATGAGTACCCTGGGAAAAAATAAAATATTATTAAATTAAACTGAATAATAATAACTTAAAATATTTCCCCCACCCCCTCCCACATGCCTCATTTATCTCCTCATCTCCCTGGGTCGTGAGCCCCATGGCCAACCCCCTCTTTTCACACACCACACCTCCCACCTATCTCCTTATGATTCAAGGAATTGTACTATGATTTTTTTTCAATTCACTCAGATTAGGTTCTCCTATATTCCTCTCTTATTTTATTGCCTTATCTTTCCCTCTATTGTATCCGACCTTTTTTAAATCCTACGGTAGGGTCACGGTTCTAAATTAGTTTTGGTTATCTATGTTAGGGTGTGTGATGGGTTTCTTAAAAATTTATTCTTCTAAAATAAAGGATCTTGATATCTCTATATATGATTGAGGTAGGTTTTCCTCATTATTAACCTTTCAATTCAAGAAAATTTTATTTATTAAATATTAAATTATTATTTTTTATACCTAATAATTTTATTATGGGTGTTTGTAAAATCTATAAGTATTTCTTTATGTCTCAACTTTTTTTCTATAGGTTTTCCATTTGGTTTCCTCTCCTTTTGAAAAAAATGTTCTACTTTTTCCTAGAAAAATAATTATGATGATTTTAAAGTTAAAATTGGGTATTTTAGTTTCTCACTAATTATTTATAGTTTTTTATATGAATTTATAAAGGAATTTCATAGGACTCATAAGATTTATTTTATTCTGGTTTAATTGTAACTTATTTTAACACTCCTTTCTGTTAATGTTTCCCAATGATTATCTCTATATATCTGTGTGTTTATATATATATATATATATCCAAGTATTTTTGAATAACTTCAAGAGTTTTTTCATGTAATATAAATGTGATATTATTCATATTTCTTATAGGTATATAATGGTTATGCTCATATATATGAGTATACACATATACATATATAATTTTACAAAGTCACATGGAAGTATGTGAGTTTGTAAAATAAGAAAAATATAAATATATTTGTATGTAATTGTATATGGGTGAAATAAAAAGAAATCCTTATATATTCAAAATTGGTTTTCAAACACGATTTTCAGTAAGTCGTTAAATGAAGTTCAAAATAAATGATATTATCATGATTAGAACATTCCAAATCCTTTTGAAAAGTGATGTGAACTGTAATTGAATCCAATACTTTTATATTATTTGTGGGTATTGGATTTGATATGATTGTAATGTTGGAAGTATTATAATAAATTCACTTAATATTAGTATTTTAGGAAGGTGGGGTGTTGTTTTATGCTTTCTTTTCATTTTCTATATGATTGAGTTTTGGTTTTTCTATTGTACCGCCCTTATGTATTTCTATTATGGGCATGGAACATGGGAACCTTGGGTACCTAGGTTGGTAGACTAGGAAAGTATTCTTGCAATACTCTTCCCTACCAAGAAGGATTACACAACATCATTAACTAAACTAATTAATGGTGGTATGAATTTGTTATTGTTCAAGTACGAGTATGGTTCTTTTCTTACATGGTTCGATCACTAAGAGTATAAGGATCCTAGATCCCCAATTACCATAGATTCTTAAGGATTTCTCATTGTGTTTTTTATTATTTACTCATATTTTTATTGTACTGTATTTAAATATTCATTTATCTAGTTTCACTTTTCATGTTTAAAATAATAAAGATATTATTCTCTTTAATTTCATACATAATGTTCACTCACATGAAATTCCATACTATTAGTTATATTATGATGTTTAATTTACATTTCCTCTCTTTTATATCTAAATCATGTAACTAATTAATCAATTTTTTAGGTTTTCAACCACATATCCACATTAGATATCCATTTCATCTATGTATCCAAATATCATAACTAATTAATCCATATATCCGAATGTGACATGTAGACAAATTATTTACTATATATCCAATTAAGAATCATGTAGCCTATTTACTATGTAGCCAGTTGATAATCACTTAGATGAGTTCAATGTATCTGAATAATGAATCACAGTGGAAAATATTCTATGTAATTGATTCCATTTGAGAATCATGTATCTACTTTGCAACGTATCCGAATACTAGATCACATAGTCAAATATGCTATGTAGTTTATTATTATTGAGAACCATGTAGTTGATTGTTCCATGGATCCAATTTATAATATTCATTACATACGATTTGAATTTCTATAGGATTTCATAATTAAAGTAATCTGATGTGTATTTATTAAGAATTTGTGTTAACAGTTCTACATGCCTTCATAATTGTAGGCTCTAGTTTCTTGATGGAGATACCATTTTTAACTGTAGCTATAGATATTTTGGATCTTTAATGATTAAGAATTTTTCATTGAATCTAAGAAATTGGATACCCTATTAATGTAAAACAGAGATAGGATACTAAAAAAACAAAAAACAAAAAATAAAAGGGAGACTTATTGATGCACAATATAGATATGATAGTGAGAAAAAAAACAAGGGGGTAGTCTGAGGCCAAGGTTGGTTCTTCAGTGATCAACATTAGATGTAACCCGCATGTTCGGGAGATATGTCTTCAAATTGATAATATCTATCTAGATAAAATCATGTTTTCACTATGGGTTATTCTTTCATTCATATTATGTAGGCTCATGGAAGTGGATCTATATATTTTGTTTCTAAATGAACTTGGTTTATTTGGTGATCTTATTCTTTTTTATAATCATCTTTTGTATTGTAGCATGAAGTTGTGATAATTAGTTTTAATCCTAACATGTGTGGTGGGATGCCGCATGAATTCATGTAAGATGATTTCACTTATGGACATAGTTAAATGAATTTGTGGTTTGGGGGGATTAACCCACCATGTAGAGTAGGATTCCATTTTTTAAAAAAAATGTGATTCCTTGACCCAAACAGCTAAAGCATAAAATTTATTAAAATAAAGTTTAAAAAATTCTAAATTATGGGATTATATTACAATCTTTTTCATGAAAGGTAATAAGAGCAGTGGGGAGGTCTTCACACAAGGTTATGTATTGATTAACTCCCAAGTTGGCCAATCCATCTGTAACCATGTTTGCTTCTCGATAAACATGTGTGATGATGTAGTTCAGATCGGTGATTGAATAGTTTCATTCCATCCAATAGGTAGTAATCGTCTAATCTAGATGAGTTACACCATTCCAAATTTCTTATACGATGGTCATCGAGTCACTTTCAATCCATAGGTTGTTCCAACCAAAACCATAGAAAATTTAATCACATAAATCAAACCCATCATCTCATCTTCAAGGGAGGTGGTAATGCCACAATGACCCATAAATCAACCTAGAATCTGACCGAGGTGATTCTTGAATATAGCACCAAACCCTACAGGTCCCAGATTACCCTTGGAGGTGCCATCAATGTCGATTTTAATCCATCTAGGGAGAGAAGCACTCTAGAACACCTACAGAGTGTGATGTGGATGACAGAAGTTGTTTTTGATCTGTAGACATTTTAGGATTCCAAATTTGTGCACGGTGTTGTGGAAATGTCCTTTTTGTATCAAAGCATCTTCTTGTATGGCAATGAGGATCTGGATCTGACCTGCATTAAGATTGAGTGAGTAGTTGTTATGAATAATTGAATTTTGATCATACCAGATCACATGGTGGAGTTCAGAAACTACAGTAAGGAAAAGCTTCTTGATTTTCTAAGAGCCTTATATCTCTACACATTTCATAAGTTGAGTTTTTGATAGAGTCAAGTATCAACTTTGAGTTCCTTACTATTTCTTTTCTTCATGATCGAGTGAGGTTGATTTATTTTTGTTTTGATTTTATCATACTCTAAAAATTAATAGAGGATTATTTATATTGAAAATAAATTATAAAACACCCCTCCACTAATTCAACCCCCAATTCTTAGTGTAGGAAACTGATACCTCTATGCACTTTAGGAACATACTTAACTCTCTCTTAGTGGAACTCTCCATTGACCATTATTTTAGATTCATAAAAAACATCAGGATAAGACATTATTGAAAGGATAAATATATGATGGTAAAAATACATGTGAACCAAAAAAAATATAATGATTATTATTTAGTTTTAAAAATAAAAAACTCTATGTGAAAACAACCAAAATAAAAAATATGCATTCAAACCCGAGCCCATAATAGATCAAATGTTTCTCAATATTTCACCTTAAAATCTAATGTAATTAAAATATAAATGAAATATTATTTATAAAAAAATATATTTATATCATTTCATATTAATTAAACCTATATTACTATATAAATCATCGTTAACTATATCTAATACCAAGGTACAACCCATGTAACGTCTACAAAATGGATTTTCTCTTTTTTTCTAAGGATGAGAAATGATTTTATTCATGTGTTTTTATGGTTTTATTGGAGAACCCTACAACTAATTGTATGTTTCTAAAAGAAGAAATATAATATTTATTGAAATGGAATGAATTATTTTGATTTAACTTGATAATTATTGATATTTTTGTATCAATCTATTAGACTAGTGGTTCATATTCAAAATTTATGTTTCTACTAGCCAAACTTTGATATGACTCCTTATGAGATGTATCACAAAGAAAACCTAAGTTTGAAGTACCTAATGTTATTTTTTATTCCTTTAATTATCAAGGTTATTGGGGAGAATATTTTCACATTTTAATAGATATTTTTAGATAAATTATTTTTTGGTTATACTTTTAATGGTAGAAAATAAAAATACTATAATAAAGAAATAGGAAATATTTTTGATTTTGATGATGTGAAAATTCATGAACAATATAATAAGGAACCTTAATATAAATTGCATATATGAGAGTAAGTTAATATGAAGAGTTTTTATTTGAACAACTTGAAAATGTTCTTAATGATAGTAATAATATTAAAGCAGTTCAAGAAAAATATTCTAACTCAGTTATCTTATGTGATAAAGAACAAGTATGTTCGCCTCATCCTAGGATGAGGAAGAAAATGGAAGTCTAAAACATAATTTTAGATCTATGATAATAGTTTTAAACCAGAAGAATATCTAAATTAGTTTCACATACATACTTATATTCACAAGTTGAACCAAAATATATTGATGAAGATTTATAGAATCAAGTGTGGATTGATGTTATGAATGAAGAGTTGGATCAAATCAAGAAGAATGATACACGGAAATTTGAAACCATATCAAACAAAAATAATTTGATTACTTCAAAGTGGGTGTTCTAAAATAAGTTAAATAAGAAAAGTGAAGTAATATGAAACAAGACATGGATTACTTGTAAAGGTTACTCATAGATAGAATGCATTGAATTTAATGAGACCTTTTCTCTATTAGAAAGATTAGAAACTATCCAAATAATTATTTCTATCACTCCCCAATAAAGATTTAAAATATCTCAAATGTATATCAAGTCATCATATATTAATACATTTCATGATGAATAAGTTTATATTAAAAAATTGTGTAGCTTCATGCTTGGAAAATATTAAATCCCTGTGTTCAAGTTCAATAAGGATTTTTAGGGGTTTAAGAAAGCACTAAACACTTGATATTCTAAGTAACATACTTTCTTAAGGAATCTAAACTTGAAAAAAATAAGAGTTTATAATAAAGTATACATAAAATAAAATCAATAGGTTTCCCTCACTTTGATTTTTTATGTTAACGATGTCATATTTGTTGGGAATGATGAATAAACATGTGAAATGTTTTCTGAGGGGATGAAGAAGTTATTTTAAATTTCCATGAAAAGAGAAATGAATTACTTTCATAGTCTATAATATCTCAAAATAAGAAATACATTTTTTTATATCAATTGAATTATGATAAGGATCTTATGAAGATTTTTTGTATGGATGATTTGAAGTAAGTTTCCACACCTATTTTAGTGGGAACAAAGTTATCGAAAGACGAATAAGATAAGGAGGTTGATACTAAAGAATTTAAGAAGTTGGTTAGAATATTGAGGTATCTAATAGATTTAAGACCAAATATAGTGTATGTTTTCACATTGTGTTCCAAGTATCAAAGTGATCTAAAATAATATCATCTTTTGGATTCAAAAAATCTAAGATATATCATATGAATAATTAATTTCAGAATAAAATATGACAGTTTATGAAATATTGATATGTTTAGTTATATAGTTGTATGTTGGAAAGGTTGCGTTAATGACCGAAGATCCACATCTGGTGGGGTTTTCTTTATCTGAGAAATATGTGTGATATAATATACAAAGAAGAAAAAATATATAACTCTTAGTAATGCAGAGGCTAAGTATGTAGCTATCACCCAAGGTGTAACACAAATTATGTGGATAAAGGCACGGTTGGAAGTCTTTTTTGTTGATGTAGAGTTTACTCTTCTTTTGGGTTATGATAATAAATTTTTTGTAAATCTCATTAAGAATATAGTGTAACATTATCGATCCAATCACAGAGAAATTAAACATCACATCATCAAAGATAATGTGGAAGGAAATGAATTGAAGTTTTAGTTTTTTCCTACAATGTATAAAGTTGTAGATATCTTCACAAAAAACATTTTAAAAGGATAAATTTCATAAGATGATATTAATAATGGGTTTTTAACATACCTACCTTCAAGGATAATGTAACACCCTAAAGATTTACAAATAAATTTAATATAGAATGCATAAAACACTAAGTCTCTATGAAAAAAAGTTGTTAAAGGAGATAGTCATAAACTAGCTGTTAAACATAATTTTGTTGCTTCTATGTTTTGAATTTCAAAAAATGGACATACTCAGTTGCGATCTGTAATATATTAAGAGTCTGATATGATCAACATACATTTTTTAGTGAATAATAACTTGACCCTTATGAATAGTAATGTACCCTTATGAATAGTAATATGACCCTTAACCTCACCCATGTAAGTATAAATAAAAAATAGGCACCTTATAAATGAGAGTCAATATTTAAAAAAATAATAATTAAGTGTTGGTATTTTTGTGAGTAATAAATATTTAATTATAATTTTAAATTAATAAATTGATTTAAAATAAAATTCATTTTCACAAAATTTATTCATAAATAAATATTATTCTTTTCCTATTAATTTAGGATAATTTTATGAGACCTCAATTAATTTTTGAAAATATTATAAAATCAGTTTTAAATTTGAAATCTGTACTTTTCAAGTAAATAATGATTTTTTTTAATTTAATTTTACCAATTTAAAAACTTATTTTGATAAAATGGAGTCCATTTTTCAATTATACAAATCAAAAAATGTTTATGGTGATTTTTTGTGATTTTTATAAAATAATTCAATTTTTATTGAATAGTAAAATACGGTAATTTACAGTATAAATACATTAGAAGAAATATATATTATTCGTTGATTCATAGATGATGTAAGAACACTTGGTTATAACTCACATGAACTTATTAATATTTTTGGTCACAATAATAAATATTATTGGTTGTCTTGATCATAATAATAAAAAAATGAATAAGATATTCAAAAATCACTCCTCTCCTCCACTATAAAAGCCACCCCTCACTCCCTATTTCCATAACTTCTCTAAGACCTGAAGCTTGTAAAATTTCTTCCAAAATACTCTTACCTAGCCTCTCTCTATATCCAGGATCTTGTGGTTTTTCCAAAAGATGAAAATCAATACCCTTAAGGATATTCTCAAGGAGGAGTATCCAAGAGGTAAAATCCTCTTCCATTTCCTTTTATTTTCTTTTCAACTTCCTTATTTATTTATTATTATCTCTGTATCCCCATCTATCCAAACGATCATGATAACTCCATTATAATATATATACTATAATTAAATAATGTTAATTTAATATACATCATCAATCTCTTTACTCTGTCTCTTTTACTTTAAAAATGAAACCGTCGTCCGGGATGTGCCAATTTACAACATTCGTGGACGATGAACCTTTGTTCTTTAATTTATAATTCAACTATGGTCATGAAACCATTTTATGGTTTAAATAGAATCTAAAATATGTATTATAAATTATTTAATTATTATGGAACCATAATTTGTTCATGATACTAAATAATGGAACAAAACTAGTTCGTTGAGATCGAAAAACCGTCGTAAAAGTCTAAACGATTATCACTAAATGAATTATCTAATGATTCATCCTCATACCATATAAAAAATGAATTATATTTTCATTTAATATTATTTATTTCAATTTGTATCATATAAATTAAATTCTGGATAATTATACAAATTCCACATGATTTTCCATACTCATATACAAGTATACCAATCATGAAAACCAAGGAATCGAACACTCCTGAGCGATAAAATTTTATCTTATAACATATCCAAAAGGCCATAAATGAACTTGATAAAATTATAATAAATCAAATAAATGTATATTAAGTTATGAATTAATTAATTAATGGATTTAATTTTATTATCTAGGATGTTAAGTTCAAGTGCATAACTCATTCGTACATAAGGTAAGGGTTTTCTACCCAAACCACATTTTTCTTTCAGGTTACTCTTTGTCTCTCTTAATCCCAATTAAATTATTAATTATTCTTATTTAATATTCATAAATTATATTTGAATGTTTTATATATGTGTACCAATCAGAATACTTCTTTATTTTAAGGAGTTTTAAATGTTTTATAAAGATCTTTCACAATTATTCTCGATAAACAAGCCTGATTCAAGGGAACTTCTAAAATTCTTACCTATTTTCAAGAACACAATATAATATATTTTAAGACACCATTATTTTTATAAAACCAATCATTTCATCATGGAAAAAATATGTTAGTTTATTTCTAGTTATATGCAAATATTTTTCTAAAAGAACTCTTGTTTTCAAGGTAAAAGTGTATTTCTCTCAAAAATTCATCAATGATTAAATTATATTATTTTTTTCATTTCATCACCATTGTTGAATTTTATGTATTATTGAGGTTAATATATTATTTTTATAATATAACACATTTTATTAAAAAATTTATGATCATTTTGACTATGGATGTTCTATTTTTATTCCATTCAATTCATTAATCAGAATGGTTAGTGATTATGTTCACAGATTGGGGAAAGTTATTTACATTGCATTTGTATATGATGTTTATGTTTAACCCCATTCATATGAGGAATCAATTGGATATAGAAATTTATAGGTGAGGAACTATATATCCCCTCGATTCATCAGTAGGTCTCATGAGACAAAACAGAATTGGGTTTTGGGCGAGGCCTTACCCTAGTATTTTTAGACATCTTGCCCAAGGCCTTAAAAATATATTTCAGATGCCTGACATTATTCATTCCCTCATTATGGTATTAGTATTTGATAAAACATGTGATTATTATACTATTATAATATCAATCTTTATGTTTCATTCTCTCATGATCATTTAGATGGCCTTATTTAATCAACTTTAATTCCTACCATATTATGCTCAAGTATAATTTTTAAAGGCATGTGGTTTCAGTTATTCACTATGCCTAGTGTTTATGTTTATAATAACTTCCTTGGTATTACATACTCTTATTGAGCATTTTATCTCTCTCATTTATTATGTTTTATTTTTCCCAGGTTGTGAAGATGAATATTATGAATAAATTTTAGGGATAATCTAGGATTCATACATGTTTCCGATGGAATTTATTTTATGTATTTCATTTCAAG
Source organism: Viscum album (assembly GCA_963277665.1). Lineage (NCBI taxonomy): Eukaryota > Viridiplantae > Streptophyta > Magnoliopsida > Santalales > Viscaceae > Viscum > Viscum album. The sequence goes on along the minus strand of OY728136.1, from coordinate 625,287,567 downwards.
TTGTAATGTTGAACTTATGTTTGTATCTTGTTTTCAAAAAATACTAAACTATTATTTCCTTTGGGATATGACTTTATTGTAATCATTACAATATATTAATATAAGGTACTGGCTCTAGACAATTAGGGCCTGGTTTCTTACTGTTGGTATCAAAGGAAGTTTAGTAGAATCCTTGGAGACTATATTTAGAAAATATAGATTAGGGAACAAAACCCTAAAATATACTTTGAGGATAAGGATACATGAAAATCCTGTAATTTTGGTAAGGTATAGATTATGTGAATTTTCCTAGCAAATACATCCATGTCAAGATACTACCAGTGGATGTGGTTCTGGCACAGATGTACCTAGGAGTAGCAACTTTGACAAGGTGTTCCAGTCCTGACTTGGGGTAACATGGTACATGAAAACTGGACTTACTACGCACCTAGTTTGACACTCCCAAGGTATATGATTACATAATTCATATTTTCTTTATAAACAATTATGAAGGATTTAAATGTAAATATATACTTAAAGTAACCATGCTTATGATTATGAGATTAGACATGCATAAAATTTCAATTTATATTAATTGTTCTTCTAGTTCGATATTATACATTGTGATTCATAACCTAATTTAGTGTATTCCATTATTTAGAAATGGTGCCTAGTTTAAGGAATGGAAACCGCATGAATGCATGAATCCCATGTAGGGATTTCCTACCTATGAAAAATAATGATGTTGGTTCTGAATCTACGATTGGTTCGGAGAAACTTATAACTAATCACAAGGATAATGTGGAGGTAAAATTACCTTACATTTTCAATAACAAAATAAATTCAGGTTATAATAATTTATCTTAATTTGTAAAATATATTGTGATAAATTTTATTTATTATTCTCTCACTATTTTATCAAAACCCAAATATCCCTCACAATAAAATTAAAAATATCTCATCATGTGGATATTCTATTCTAAAGGATCCATATTTCCTTTATCATATCTCATAAAAGGGAATAGAAAATTACTTGAAGTTATTTTGGTAGGTAGTCTTTCCAACTGCATTAACTCATAGTTCCTTGATCTACTGAGTGAACTCCCTGATCCTGAAATCTTGGACTCAAATTTCCTTAACACTTGCCTAAATTTTACACTGATTCTTTCAAGGTAAACTGCTCTTGATTCTAACAAGGTTAAGTCGATCCAAAATTTTCATTATAACTTCCCAATAAATAGAACTATCCTGAAAAGGGCTAGACCAACACATCAATCAAGGGTTTTATCCTAAATCAATTAATAGAAAGTGTAGATGAATTAATATTTAATGGAGGTTCTTTATCTTAGTTGTATATATACTTTATTTTATCCGTTTACATGATTTTTAATATTATTTGGATTATACATAATTATTTATCAATGTCTTGATAAATTAATTTATGCATAATCTATTTACTTTATTCCACTTTTCGTGCTTTTTAATTTATTTATTTTAAGTGATCATTTTTAAAAATAAAATAAACATAAATAATTAACCATGCACTAGAAATAAATAAATTAAATATGTGTGGAATAATCATGAGTTATTATACTAGTTAGTTTATAAATCATATGATAAAATAACCCTTGACCTCAGGGGAATTACTCCATGAACCAAGCTTGGTTTGAGTTATATAATTTCACCTCTGATTTGTGTATCTCTTTGGTTGGTTTCACAAAAGCTATATCTTGAACCATATACACTTTCTTGGGAAATTTTTCCTTTACATATTTTTACTCACACATGGGTGAGGGGAACCAAGGGTTGGGATTGCATAGATGAAACCACAGACACATAGTCCAGTACATAATAAAGAGGAGGGGATAATCCAAATATCATCATTTTATTTTAATAAAAAATATCCAAAAAACCTATTCAATAATAATTAAATTGAAATAATCCCAACACATACATAGGTATTTCAAGCTCATTATCATCTATGTATGAAACAACTACACATTTAAAGCTAGATAGGATTCATTTCAATTCATTATTTATTAAGATAAAATTTATATGTTAATAAATTAATTATCTTATTAATTAATTAACTTTTTTATCTTAATTTTACATCTAAATAGTATTTGATATTATCATCCACTATAATTTTAAATAAATTATTTTAATTTTAATTTAATTTCATACATAGCATACACTGAAAGGGAACACGACATGTACCCATCTGGTTAGTCTTGAATTTGGTCTTGAATTTAACATGACACATACCAAAGGCAATATAGTTTATACCCTTCTGATCTATATGGTGTGTACAATCACTCTCAAGGTGTGTGACTTTGATCTGTATGGTCTTTTTCATGTATTTTGTACTTATAGGGCATATAGTGTACATGGAGTTTCGTGATATTATACATCATGTAGTTTTTTGAGCTAAGAAATGTAGTAAGTGTGACATTTTTGAAAAAAATTACACCATTAATATATGAAACATGTACTGTTATCAATGCCTATGAGGTACACAGTATGTGAGACAACTATACATGAAATATAGATTCAAAATAAATTGTAAAATGATTAATTATTCATTTAATATCATGAATAACACACTAAAATCACTTATTGTGTATTTAATCTGATAAACCCTGTCATTACAAAATCCATAATTTTATTTTTAAAGGAAACTTTTAAAGGAAAAGTGTGAACCCAATAAAACTCTAATCGGGTACTATCCCACCCATAATACAATCAAAAGTAAAAAACTTCACATGATCACAAATTTTCAAAATTCAAAATTCAAAAGGATTTTATCACCTCCATTCTCGGACCATGAGCCACCTGCGTCACGCATTCACCATCAGTCACGTCACTGTCAACTACCATCATCATCATTGCCGGTGCCGAACACATCATTTACAAAGTCGGTCACATCCTTTCTATTGTGGATTAAAGCATCATCATTGTCAACCTTGTCGCCCTCATAGTCATCCTTCCACGAACACTCCATCACCAACCATTAGAATCAAAAACCTGTAATTCATCATCATAATTGCTATCCTCCATCACACCGCACATACAAGCAAATAACTCATCTCTTGGAAATTTTTTGGCCAACCGAACATCACTTCCCAAAGCCTTGAAGAACCATATCACCTAGTTGACTTGGGGAGGTTAAATGGGACTCAAGGCCAGAGAATATTTGGGCAACTTAAGCCCCCACAGAGAGTCGACCCCTTCACCTTGAACAAGCACGAAACCATAACAAATGCAAAACATTCTGCAACAATTCAACATCGTCTGCACCACTGAAAAACACCCATACACACAGCCATCACAAAACACCAATGAGACCAACATCACCATACACTCAATGGAAACAAAGTCGCAACCCATAGCCATCATGGAATAGGGAGGAAGAAAATGAAATTGAAACCCTAGAATGAATATAGAAGGAGGTCTGTAAAAAATAAAAAATATAAGATACAAAAAGTGAAAGCGGGATAAAACCTAAAACAGATCTTGGGATTGAAACCCTAGGAAGAATAACCAACTCCGATAATTCCAAGAAATATGTCATCTTCCAAATCTCTTTCTCAAACCCTTAGTGTATATCCTGCTCCAAATCCAACCTATAGAGGAGCTAAGGAATGCAATAACAGAGCGTAAAGAAACAGACAGGGAGAAAAACAAAGTCCCACCACAGAGAAGGGAGAGTCGAGTGATATAGAAAGAAAATACAAAATAGAGAATATCCTAGTGTGAGTAAGAGAGAAGAAGAACCCAAGAGGAGCAGTGCTGAGGAACCATTGTCACTGGGTAAAGCCTAAACCCTAGGAACCGAGAGCTCGGGAGCACCCAAGAGAGTGAGACACCATTAGATAAACCCTATCACACTATTTCTACACTAGAAACATGTCATATAGTATGGTTTAATACTATAATTAATATTTTTTTTATTTAATTAATTCATAGTGTATATCCTAGATCAATATATATTCCATGTGAATGGATACAAGTTACATGGTGTGTACAACCTATTACAAACCATGTACTCTACTCTATGGTCATCCTCGTCACATGCTTGGGGAATCGGCATGTATTCCACATAGACATTTATGTGTTACATGATGTGTATGTCAACTACATACCATGTAATAACAACTAGCCTGTGTTTCTTGGTCGGTGGTCAATACGAAACATGTATTAATTACATGTTGCGTACTTTCACCACACGGATTCTGCGATTACTTTAGGGATTAACTGTGTGGGTCTACACAGTATGTACACCATCTATACACATTGTAACCCTATTAATTTGTGTACTATCTGGATGGTTAATACAGAGCATGTAATGACACTGTGTACTCTTCTCCCATGTGATATATCATGTTCTCCACAAATCATCCCGGTGTAGTGAACATGGATAGATGATGTGTACTTTTTAGTTACATGTAATTTATCCATGTCTTCAATCCAAAATCTATGGCACCTCTATATGGATTCTTTGAGTGTTCTTAATTTATTCTTGGAATGTTATTGGTCATATAAAAGTGAATGAATATCTTAACATGATTTTCAGATTAAGAATGAATAAACTATAAATGAAAAACTAAAAACATTAATAATTCAGTTAAAAAAATAAATAATTATAAATTAATATATGATCACTTTGATACCGCATAAATATTTAGGGGCATAGAGGAAGTGGGTGGGCCCATACCCAATAATGGTTTTTCATCAATTTCCTCAGATAAATCCTCAAAACTGGATGAAACCAACCCTGAAATATTTAAAGAGATAAAATTTTCACATATAATTTATAATTAATTTATATAAATAATAATTACCTTCTCCTTCAATTATTTTTTATTAATGAATCAGTTGACCACTCTTGTCACATTTTCATTATGATGAAGGATCCATAGAAATAATCCCTTTGGAAGTATCCACACACGATCCACAAGCCTCAGAACATCATTTTAGAACCTCTTGGTGCTATCATATATAATTATAGCCACTTTCATAGTTATTCTTTAATTGCAATAAGAATAACTTCCAAGATAGAATGATTTTATCTGGTTATCTAGATTTTGAGAGGGGATTGGGGGTCATTGCTCTATGTTCTTAAGATTATTTTTGTTCTCACTAGGGATTGATAGAATACTACAAATAATTCATTATGCGTGAAATCCTCTATATCCCCTAAACTGGTATAATTAGGTTTATCTATTTAGATAAGAGAATTAGTTATTTCACATAATCCCTTAACTAAACTCTTAATCATAAATAAACCCCACATCAAATAATAATATTATTATTATTATTATGATTTCCATGATGTGCCCAAAATTTATAGATATTTAAATATCATTTCCTAAATAAATAAATATTTATTTATTTAAATGATATTAAATAAATATATCATTCCAAACAAGCCCTTAACTCGTCACATCAATACTCCTTGACATTTATCAAACCTTGAATAATAATTATTAATTTTAATGAATAATTATCATTATATTATTCATTCAATAAATAAATAAATATTATATCCCCTAACATAAGAATAAATATTCATTTAATATTCAACACATACATATATTCTTTTTAATAACTGGTAACTAAATATTTGTGATCAACATCACTAGAATAATTATTATTACTAAGAACGTGAGAATAATATTTATTCTAATATTAAATTCAAATGGAATTTAACTAAGTTTTTGGATACACGCAGTGTGTGAACCTATAGGACACTTTCTCATTGCTAATAGGCTAATTGGACTAAAGTCCAATATCAGTGTCTTGAAACACATCAATTCACTCATGAGGAAAGGTGTTATTATCACAATAACAATAACATCCTATATATTCTCACTATATAATATAATATATTTATCTCTATATCTCATCAAGAAGGTTGTATTACTTGGTGTTGTCAACTTATATTCTTGATATATCTTTCATTGACTTTTTAAAATGAACTTGTTAATAAAAACTCCATTGATATAGGATTAATCAGACAATTCCATTCTAATCAAAGAGCCTAAGATATTTATATTCATTAACTTGAAATAGAAAATTCTTTTCTTGACTTATTCATTAATGTCGTATCACTTATGACACACCTAACGTATCCTAACTCATTATGAGCATATATCATCACAATTTTCATCAATACATATAAGTGTGTGATTCATGATATACATTAATAATAATATCAAGTCTAAGGAACAATACATGTGTTCACTGATAGAAATATACAATGACACATATCACATATGAAATTTTTATGGGTGGTTCTATTATCACAACCTCATCTCTTGAAGATTACCAAGTGTAAACTTCATGATATGAAGTATTAATGACTTATGATCCCCCTACACCTAATAGAATGCATCATCAGTGTCACATAAGATAGATTTCATTTGAACATAGAACATGTATTCAAGAATATCATTATAGAACTTTAAATTTCTTATCATAAAATGGGACTACAATAACCTTTTTGATGTGATAGATACTCTAAGGACATTATCACATTAATGTTATATAGAAAATCATACATCATATGATAAGATATTTATTAATATTCAAGACTTTGAATATACTAGTAATTGAAAGTACAATGTTGTTGGTTCTAGGGAACCAACTCCAACACATATGATATTCTTGTCTTTTTAGGTGAGTAGCATGTGATGTGCTCATCCATAAAGGTTAATTTCATATGATGTATTCATCAACCTAGTAAGAATATACTTAAATAATTGAGATCATATGAGTGGCTATATGGGATTGAAATTTACTATGTATCATGGTTACTCAATGTCATAGACAAACAAATCATATGAGAATGCATAGTTTCATATGATATAGCTGGTGGACATGGGTATAGATATACATGTGTTTGAAGGGGATCCTTCTTGATACCTTTATAGCTTGAGTGACATTGATGATTTACTATAGGCTGCACTTTTCCTACATTTATGGATCTGGTGATTCATATTTTTTAACAGCACTATAAAGGTCTCTGGGTTCATGCATTATGGTTGATTAAATCACTACTACAAAACTAGGTTTATCGAACACTAGGTATTTAACAGTGCTTGCTAAAAGCGATGTTAAAGACCCCCTTTATCAGTGCTCAGAAAAGTGTTGTTAAAGGGAGACCTTTATCAGCACTTTTTTACAAGCGCTGATAAAGGTACACCTTTTATCATCATTTTTATCAATGATTTTAAAAAAGCACTGATAAATAGTGTCTTTTATCGATGCTTTTTAAGAAGCGTTGATAAACACCCCCTTTATCAATGATTTTTTAGTAGCAGTGATAAAGGGTATATTATAGAAAAAAAAACATTTCATTGAAAATAATATATTAATATATAAATCTATTTATATTTATATAAATATATTTATATGTATATAAAAATATTTATATTTATATAAATATAATATATATTTTTTAAATATATTTTAGATAAGGTAAATAATCATTTAGACTTAATATAAAAGATATTTAGTGAAAATGGATTATAAAATAAGTATAAAAATATTTTCAATCAATAATTTTCAAATTAATATCAAGTAATAGTTGTTTAATATCAATTGGAAGATAAAAAATAAAAAAAATCAATAAAATATCTAAAATATGTTGAAAATGTTGAAAATGTAACTCGAACTTCAAACATCCATAAATTTTGATATGGGTATCTATTTGGGCTCTAACACATATAAAATCGAATCTTACAGTGATATCTATGCCAAAAAAACTTATAGTAAACCCTCTATCCCTTTTTGTTTAGGCCAAAAAAGGCCCAGAATGCCTCCAAAATTGAGTTTTTAGTTGGGGTAACCAAATTTTTTAACATTTGATGGATTTTAAGCCTCGTTTAAGGGGGAATTTTTGCACTTTTTCAGTGGGGACTGAATTTATTCCTAGGTCTTACATTCATATTGATATTATGGCTTTGAAATTTTATCGTTTTTCACAATGTAATGTTATTTATAATCAAATATATAACAATATATACATATTTATTATATATTCACACTTAAAAATTTAATTTTATAAATAAGTTATTAAATATATTTACATATAAAATATATTTATTAATATATAAACATATATATAAACATATATAAAAATATATGGATAAATAATGTAATGAAATATATATAAATATATAGATATATCAAAAAAATATAAAATAAAACAGTATAGGGGAGTGGAAAAGTTGCTAGTCTATAAGCTGAAGGTCTTAGGTTTGAAACTCACTGGAGGCAAGGTGCATGGGGGAGGGTTGTATTATCTAAATCACTACTAAAGGGGTTGTGGAAGCATTGATAAAGAATGGGGTGGGGGAATCACTGATAAAGGGAGGCTGGTGGTTTGTGGGAAAAATTAAAAAAATTATACCCTTTATCAGCAGGGCCTTTATCAGCACTTTTTTAGCCCTGTTAAAGGCCCCCTTTAATAGTTCTTTTTTTAGCACCATTAAACATGGAATTTAACAGTGCTAAAAAAGCATTGTTAAAGTACCCTTTTGACGGCTCTTTTTTTAGCACTGTTAAAGGGGGTCTTTAATAGTGAGTTTTTAGCATTGATAAACACTTTAAGATTTTAACCGTGATCAAGTTATCAGTGCTTTTTTAGCATTGATAAAGTCCTATTCTAGTTCTGTTAAATTTCGTTTCTGTAGTAGTGAATAAGAATTGATTATTAATTAGGGATCTACCCAAAAATGTTTTAGATTTTATTCAAAAGAGTTTTGGATGGGTATTCACATGTTATTGTAAATAATGTGATATAAGGTGAAGTTTATGATATATTTTCTAAAAGTGTTTTGGAATATATCCAAAAAAAATTCAAAAATCTATTAAGATGTTCATTCATAGTTCTTAGGGTTGTTTCTATTGAAAAAGTAGGTTTTTGTTAACAAATCATGTTGATAATGATGCAGATTATTGGAGACCATGGGGAATTCATAAAGGTAAGGATCTTGAGGAGGTAAAAGGTTGTCCAAGAAGTTTTACATATAAGGAGGTGATGTTTTCTAATATATACCAAATTTTTGGGAATGAAATTCTAAAGTAAGATCAAAGTTACTTTCAGAGAAAAGGGAGAAGTTTCACAAAATTTATTTTTGACATGGAGGCACAAAATTTTGAAGGAAAAGGGAGTATTTTTTTAACAATTTTGACAGTCTGATAAAATTCGGGAATAATATCATGTAATTGGGCTATAAAATTGAAAACGGAAATATTTTCATGAACATTTGGTAGAAAAATTGAAGTATAGTTGTGTGAATGTGATACATGTATATGTGAAGTTATGCAAAGATGGTGAGTTGTGTGTGAAAAGAATAAACCGAGGAATACTATTTTATAGGCATGGAAAGTTGCATGTGAATGGTTTTACATTCCTATAAATAAGATACTACACCATCATTTAAAGTGAGAAAATTAGAAAAGATCTCACAGATCTATTTTCATTTAAGACTTACATGAATGTACTTCTTACGTGAATAAATTTTATATGAAAATTTAATGCATGAAGAAAGATGATTATATTTCCTGAATAAATGAGTTTCATGAAAGTTTTAAATTATATGAAAGTGTGAAGTTTCATGATAGTGTGAAGTTTCATGAAATTGTGATGTTTTGAAAAGGCGTCATGTTACATAAAAGTGGTTAGTTGTGCAAAGGTTGTATGAAAGTGAGTTACGTGAACCCCAAGGGAATTTCCTAAAATTTTTGTGGTAAATAAGAGTTCATCATTTGGATGAAAGAAAAGATTAATGACACACCAACTATGTTGTGATAAAACTTGATTCAACTTATCATATGTTTCTTCTAAAATAACAGTGTGTACACTTCATTAGAGAAAGTAGTGAGCTTTAAACAAGTGAGTTGTTTTGAGCTAGGATGGATAGTGAGTCCACTTTGAACATTGTAACAGTAGTGAAATTTTGTGATTTTGATACATTGCCACATTTTCTTAATATACTTCTTATATTATCTTGATTGTAGAAACCTATTGGACTAGTGTATCCTAATCCTTATATGAAGTTGGGTCAACTATTGGCAGCCCATACTGCACCCCAGGATGCAACTCTAACAGGGAAATACAACAACTCTAACCAAACTATAAAAGATTTGATCATTAACACAGATAGGTTACTATAGTAGTGAAAATTTACTATATCAACATATGATCATGGCATTGTAGCTCTGTAAAAATCCTACCACTAATACTATAGTATCTTGGACTTGGGTGGTTGAAACATTATAGCACATTGAACTTACTGTGTAGGAACTGTAATAACATAGGTTATTATTCACTACCTTGGTTTAAGATCTCATTCATGCTAGAATTTCATGTACTCTGAGATTGAACCCAATAATTCTACTTTGGAATTTTAGTGAAGTTTTCTACCTCTCTATTTATATAGGGATTATTCTATAAGCACATAAATCATTGTGTCCCTCATTCTTGTTCTTCTTATTTGTTTTATATTTTTCACCCTTTTACTTTGATTTTTGATATTATCGGTCTCTTATTTCTTCTAAAGTTTTTGCAGCATAACCAAGTAAAATTATTATGTATCTTGAATTATTTCTTTATAGTTTATCTATTATTATAAGGAGATGAGAAATAGAATTTTTTTTTCTAATGAAGAAACAAGCTCAATGGGTGGAATCATTTTAATTTAAAAAACCTCTATTCACCCCCCCCCCCCCCTCTAGGGATTTATCTTAGTAAGGAAAATAATTGGTATCAAATACAAAAGGTTAAATTCAGTGATAGTATCTCTTAGTGTAAGAAATGGAAGCAATCAGTCACAAAGGGATTCCAATCATCAAAGGAAACAACTTTCAGTTATTGAAGAATCAGATGTAGTTCTATTCTTGGTCTTTAGGCATAGATGTGCATATAGCTACTATTCATGGAATTTTACTCAATATGGACATTAGGGATTTATCATAAGGAGTATTAAAAGAAATAGATGTTGACACCAGAGGAATTAATATTTTAGGGTGATATTTATTCAATACAATATATATGAAGGTGATGTCATGTAAGTCCTCACATTCCATGTGAGAAAAGATGGTTTATATCTACTAAGGTGATTCAAAATTCTGTGAAGTAAAATTGCAGGTTATGTGGAGTAAGTATGAAGCCTTTATGATACAATAAAATAAATATATTAAGGTATTCCTTAATTGGGTGAATGTAATATTTGAGGAAATGTGTGGTCTTAGATAAATCCTTGATGATGTAAATATTATCAAGAATGTCCTGAGGATTTTACTACTCTACATTAATCCAAAAGTCTCTATGCTTGAGGATAAATATCCAAAGGAGATAACATTGGATAGTCTTCACAGTACTCTAGTTTCATATGAAATGTGGAATGATGGTAATGAGGATGTGGAAAAAAATGAAATTCAGAAAAGGTAAAATTTAAGGATTTGAAGAATCTCACCTTAGAGGATGATTTGGAAGAATAATAGTTTGATTAAGTCATGTCATTCATTTCCTCAAATTTTCAAAGGAGAAAAGGAAAGTTTAAAGGAAAGATTCCAATCGCGTTATTTAAATTTGGAGGGGTTGGTAACCTTGAAACAATGTGTCCCATGAAATTTTAAGATAATGATGAGGATGATAAATTTACCATGAGGAAATATACAGATATTGTGAAAGGTATGAGGTGTAAAAAATGAAAATTCTATAAGAAAATCAACCTTCTTTTATAGTAGGGAAATTTTTCAGAAGAAACTAAGGCAAAATAATTTGAAGTCTATAAATACCACAAAAAAATATTCTCTAGTGGTTTTTATAGCCATTTCCTAGACAAGGTAAGATATTCGCGATGATGAAGGAGAATCGGTTGATCTACAAGCAGAGTTAGAGGTGTCTCTTAAAGAAATATATTTTTAGGGAGACAAAAAAGAAGAAATTTAATAGAGTGGTGTATGATGCCAAACTCCATATACACCAGTAAGAAGAAGAAAAGTATGAGTTGAAAGTAGATATAAAAAAAATTAAAAGACAACCACCTAGAACAAAGGTTTTTGAGTACAAGATAAAATAAAAAGAACAAGACAAATTATAAATGGTATTACTTACATGGTGAAGGACTAATTCAAAGCTACCAAATAGCTTGAAGGGGAATTTTTCATCCCACAATGAAAAGTAGAATATCAAGAGATACTCTTGACTCCCAGTATGACATTAGGAAATCAAATCATAAATGTGACCCAAAATTTAAAATTGGATCATAATGATCCATAAAAAAGGAAAAATAATTTCCAAAAGAAAAAAAAAACACATCATAATGAAAAAACATGTATTGGTATTTATTATAAACAGATTTCAATAATGTTTGATGCTAGGACGCAAGAACCCACTCTGAATTTGAAGGTTTACTTGGGTATTAATCGTGATTAGACTGCTTAGAAAACCCAAGGTACAAATTTCGTTGCAGTCAAGACACAAAATAATGCACCTCATATTATGTGTTTCTATTTTGGAAAGATGGTACATGCTCAAAATGTCTATTCCATGTCCAAAAGGTACTGAAGGGAATAAGAGAAAAAAAAGGAATCTGATTAGAGTTCAATATTATATGTATGATTTTAATGGATAATATTTATGGTTCAGAGGATTTTGATACATGGATAGGTATTTATCATTGATAATGTATAGTAATGGGTCGATAAATACCCAAAATAGTCGTATGAAACAGCTTAAGGAATCATCAAGAGAGGTAAAAATGAAAAATCAATTTTCATCTTTAGAAGATGAAGTTAGTCCATTATACTTTGAGGAAGATCAAATGCATCAGTAAACACTAGGTTTAAAGTTGAAGAAATGGATCAAAAATAAAAGAGTTGAAGAGGCATTGGTTATAGAGATTTCTATGAAAGCATCATATCATGATGGTATATGAATCCTTGAAAATGGGTGTACTTCCCATATGAATGGAAATAATAATCTTATCACGGGAATAAAATACAATAATGAATGTTTTGATGGATTTAGAAATTATAAATGTTTAAAGATAATTGGATATAAGAAAGTCAAATTTAGGGGTAAATATATGAGATGCACTAATATCTTGGTTATGAAAGGTCTCGGTTACAACATACAAAGTGTCAGTCAACTATATGACTCGAGACATATAATAAAATTTTCCAAGAAGAAATGGGAAGGATGATACAGTTGTTATGAAAGGGAAGCACATGAAAGGAACTCTCTACCTTGTCAATGGATAAGAAGATATGTTCTTTCTATCCAAGGAATAAGAAAATATATTGTGGCATAAATGACTTGGCCATTTGAAACAAAAAACCTTGGAATATTTGGTGAAGAATTATGGAGCTTGATATCTCCCTAAATTATCATGTTATTTTACACACACATGTGATGTTTGTCAAAAATTGAATATTATTCAAAAAAATGTATAAAGAAAAATAACAAAATTCAATAAGGGTTTTTGAACTAGTGTGTGTTGATGTGTGTGGTCCTATTTCACTAAGAGATGTTGATAGGAAGATATATTACATTCTTTTGAATAATTTTTATAATAGGATTTCATGTATAATGGTTATCACTCACTTGTATTAGGTATTCATTTTCATTAAATGATATTATAGGGAGGCTGAAAAGATTCTTGTGTAGAAAATTCTGAAATTATAGACCAATAATGGAACGATATTTACAAATAGAAAAGTGGATAATTATCTCAAAAAACATGGATAGAATAATGTTTATCAATAAATAACTACCAGATTAGTTTGGGGAGGAATAATTTGTGACATCATACTACATTTCTAACATAGTTTTTGTGTCTAAAAGATGAAAATACTCCATATGAGATGTGGTATGGAAAGAAGTTGGCACTAAAGTAATTTTAAATATTAGGAAGTTCTTAATTCTCAATAAGGAGGAACACATAATGTTTGAGTCTCATAGAGTTGAAGTAATTATCCTCTAATACTTAATAAAGTGTTCAATGGATCATTTTCATTCTCATATATGTTTTGGCAGTTACATAACTCTCTCTTTGTTTTATTTTCTTTTACCTTGATTTATTCATCTATTAAATCTGTATATATTTGTTAATTATTATTACATATGTTATAACATATTATTCATGGTTTATATTTTTTATTCTATTATTATATGTTGATTTTTTAACTTATCATATTTTATTTTTGACAAATGTTGGTTAGAATAGGATTTTTTTAGGTGAAAAGAAACTTAGAAATCAGAAATATAGAATTCAGATTTACTAGATCTATATATATTGATTATAGCTAAATATAAAGTGTTATAAATTTAATTACACCTATTTAATTAGTCATATAATAATATTATCTATTTTTTCTTCAGTTATGATGTAGTATGAATCAGTCTCTATTTATTATCATTTTTTGTCTGAAGTTGCTGAAGTTATCAATTATACCAAAAAAATTAATATTACAGTTTCTAGTGTTTTTCAATGATAACATGAGTTAAATATATCAAAATTAAAAAATTATTGTTGATATAGATATCCAATATATTTATCTACATTTCATTAAAAAATAATGATTTTTGATATTGTCTCTTGGATGATATAAAAATTCCCTGAATTTCCATAATTTTTATGTAGATCAGCTATTTTCTAGAATATATGTGATTCTGTTTTCCCATGATAAATAAAGCTATATATTTCATAATTGAATGAAACTTATTGAGTTAAATATATTAAAAGTTTATTTAAATTTAATTAAACTATGATGAAGGATAAAATGATCGTTCGTATGGTCAAAAAATTGACTGATTTCTCTACAATATTTATTTATATTTTTAGTAGATTTCATATATTTTTTTATTATTGTTCTTTAAAGATATCTCAAGATATGGATATCATGTTGAAGTTTTTTTTTGAGTTATAAATATTATGGAATTATCTAAATATAATTCAAAAAGGACTGAAGTTTAGATATCAGTTTGGAGGCACTAAAAAATCCCTGAAACTTAAGATGTCAAATAGTATATGTTTTTTGCTAACTAAAACATGTTGCGTCACATATTTGGCTACATGATAATTCTACCATGTAAAATTGGCTATGTGAACAAGTTGGATAAACAGTTTCAGATATGTTGTGAATTATCTTATGTAAATATATCCTAAATGGGTCAATTTGGTTATGTGATAGATTCAATTGTGTAGATTTGATTATGTCGATTTATTTATGTGGATAATTCAACTACTTGATATATATTCCTATGTAAAGAATGTATTTTGACTTGAGAAACCATTTCACTATAGGAGGCTATAAGTATCTTAAATAAACTTGTGAGGCTTGATCAGAAAGCTTGCATATTGATAGTATCATGTATAGGAGATGTTTGCTGCACTCTAAACACGAACTGAAAAGGATCTTAGGATGTTGTAGTGCACTAGAGATTGATGGAGAACTAGATACATGAAGTAAACTGAAAAACAGAGTGTCATGTGATTTCAAAAACAATTAAGTTCATGAATCATGTCTGTATACATATAATTGCAATGTGATAACTGAATATTAGGAGTTATGATATCAGTTTCATGTTACATCATGCAGAATCAATCTTATGACTCATCTAGTACTTCACAATACAAATTGAGCATGGAAACATTGAGACCGAATTTTACATAAACATGTATATTATACTAGAAGAAATTAATTCAACATGCATAATGGTTTATAGGGACTCCTCTTCCATTCATGAACTCAAGAAACAGAAATAAGATAACATATTCAACATACAGTGCATGCAATATAGGAAAAAGAGTTTTCTGCTTATGGTAACTATTATAATATTATTTTTCGCATTTTTTATGCATTATAAAGTTTATATAAAAGTCATTATTTTCACATAAAAAATCATTGGATCTTGATAAAAATAAAAAATAATGAAATTTGGGATACTCTGTTTCACTTTGGATTTAATTATTTGTGCTACAACTAACTATACTAGTTTGTTCCCATGGGTTTATCTACTCTATAATTATTCCTAAATTTTTATAGAGTAATGTTAATGGGTTGAAAATATTTTGATACTTAATCAAGTGAGTTCCATGTTTGAATTATATTGACATCACTTTTCAATTTATAGAATTTAGTGGACACGTTAAAATTATAGAAATTTATTCCAAATTCAAATTTTAATGTTAGGATTATTTTATAGATATTTCATAGTAGTTAAAATTATAAAATATGCTAAAATATTGAAGGTTTTAAATGAATATTTAAATTTCTTTTTCAAAGTATATGTTTACCATTAATGATTTTACTAGAAGGATCAAAGTTTTTTCCCAAAATATCAGATTTTATGTTGTATAATGAGGAAATCAAAGAGATGTTTGAAATTACTGGTTTTGAGGAAATCCATCTGTATCAATGGGAAAATTTTCATAAAAGAAGAAAGTTTTGATGCTATATTTTTTTAGGAGATATTTATGGATTAAATATTCAATGCTTTTTCATGTTTATTTTATTGAGGTTTTTTCTCAACAAGAAGACATGATATTCATGGAGGAATTTAAGGAGTCGTGTCTTCCCTTTATTTTGGAAATATAAAAGAGAGTGAAAAGCTTCAATTGGAAAAAAAATATAGTTGTATATATATTTTATGACTACTTCAATGAAATGAGATGTGATGAGGATATTTAAGTGAAGAACTAGAAGTAAAGTGTGGAGAATAAAAATAATTTTTGCATCATTTTGAATTTTTTGTTTGATATCTATGTAGAGAGAATTAAAATTATATGTTTATCATATATTATCCCACTGTTCAAATAAAGAAAAAGGAATAAGGTAGCTTGTGTGATATAGAATAATTTTATTTTGCTATTGAAAGTAGAATCCAATGCAATATTTTATATTATATTGTTGATTCTAAAAGGATAAAGAAAGTATGATTATTACCGAAGATAATTTTTTTATTATTGTATTATCTTGAATATCATTCTCATATGTTAGTTGAAGAGAAAATAGTGTGCTAAATATTTATTAGTTTATACATCTCATCTCATTTCTATTGAGTGTGGACTACTTATAATCAGTTGTGGTGTTTGAAGTGTTACCTTATTATACTAAAAAGTTGAGGTTCTCAATAAAAGAACCTAAAGGCTTGGTAAAGGCATTGTAATAAGTGACGTCCACATGCACTCAAGTCGGGAAGTCACCAAGAAAAGGATTGGTTCTAGTAAAATCACTAAGATCATAGAGTAGATTGTTGATGGAGTGGACTAGGGGGTTTATGTGTCCTGAACCACTATACATCATTATGTCCTATGATTTATTTTCCTTAAATTTCTACTGAATAATATTATTAAAGAAAAAGGAAAAATTTATGAAAACAATAGTGGTATTTAAATCATTAATATTTTTTAACGGGCTCAATTCATCCCCCCCTATTGAGTCCTTGTTTACTCATATCTATAAAATATAAAGGGTTTGGCATAAAATTGCTTCAATAAGTGGTTGGGAAAATTTATCAAAACTAATGATGTCACAGTAGTGGAAAATGAGAATAACCTTTAGAAAAATAGTGAATGGATTTTTTATGAAAGTGATGAGGAAGTGAGTGAATCAGGGAGATCATAGGGGGGTAGTGCTAATATGGAGGAAGACACTGATGATGAGCAATATGATGTTAGACATGAATCTATATAAAATTTGAATAGCCAAGGTGAAATTTATAGTTAAAATATTGTTAGTGATCAGATAGTTTCAATGCATACAATGATAAATAATTATCTACAACAAACATCTTTCTTATACCATGTAGAGACAAAGTGTTAAAGAATCTACTAGGGATGATAATTGGGTCTTGCCAATGGATAATGATCTTGACTAGATTGAAATGAATCAAACATGGGAGATTATTTTAAGGCTGAAAAAGAAGAACATCATCAAGACCAAATGGGTTTTTCATAACAAACCAAATAAATATGGAAAGGTGATTTGAAATAAAGCATGACTAGTGTTCAAGGCATACTCCCAAATCAAGTTCATCATTATAGATGAAACACTTACACCTATAGAACATATGGATATAATTTAATTATTCTTATCCATAGTAGTGAAAAGTAAATTCATGTTATTATATATGGACATCAATCCAATATTTTTAAATATATTTATATAAGAAAAGGTGTGTATCGAATAACTAGATGGTTTTTATCCATAAATATGACAATAATTTTTTTTAACTGAAAAAGTCTCTTTATGGGATTAAGAAAGCACCAAAAGTGTAGTACTCATGTATAGATAAATACTTGAAGAATATAGGTTTCTAGTGTGGTGAAGTTGATTAAAAAATTTATGCTAACAATGAGAGTGATCAAAGGATGATGGTTCTAGTGTATGTGGATGTCATAATATTTGGTGGGTTGAATAGAGAACAATGGAAATAGTTTACAGAATTCATAAATTGTGGATTTGAAATGATGATGATTTGTGATTTGAAATTTTTCTATGGTTTATGGGTGATGCAAGGAAGTCATGGAACATTCATCTCTGAATATAAATATTCTAAGAAGGTTCTAGGAATATTTGGAATGGAGGATTCCAAGGATATGATAACTATAATTTCTACCCAAATGATTTTTTCAAGATATTTCAATGACAAAGTGTTCAATGTCATAGAATATAGGTAGATCATTGGGATCCTATTGTACTTAATAGTGACATGTCCTAGCATTGTATTTTCCATGTGTTAGGCAGCACAGTGTCAAAGAAATCCTAAGGAAATCCACTAGCTTACAGTGAAAATAATAATATAGTATATGAAAGGCATGGTGGATTTTGGTTTTATGTATAGTGAAACATATCATTAAGAGTTATTAGGATATATATATATATGTAAATTAAATCGATTCGGTGGATGAAATAAAGATAACATCAAGCAGTACATTCTATCTTGGCATATTGTTCATTTCTTGTCTTAGAAACAAACAAGACCGTGTTTATCTAATATCTATAAAGGATGAATATATTATAATCACTCATGATTGCACACAATTATTGTAGATAAATATATAGATTTAATACATGTGATTTCAAGTGAATTATCCAATCAGAACTAATTATGACAATTAAAATACTATCAATATTGGAAAAAATATCATTCATCAATTAAGGATGAAGTACATTGAGATCAAGAATCACTTTATAAAGGATAAACTGGAGTATAGGTTGGTGAAATTATAATATGTGCCTAAATAAATTTAAGTCACAGATATCCTGATAAAGGAATTACCAAAATAAGTGTTTGAGTGGAATTGACTAACTCTCAGGGTATAGTTAGATCCCCACTCTTAAATTGTGTGGATATAGAACCACCACTCTCTAAGGTATATTCTAAATTTCCCCATGTACTGATAACTATTATTTTTCATATTACAGACCACAAAGGAGTGTACTTTGGGTTCATTGAAAAAGGGGTATAAATATAATTCATGAAGGGGGATGCATTACTCAAACCTACTAGGGGGTGAGTAAAGATAATGAGGTTCAGATCACTTTAATGATTAATTAGGGTGAGTAAGGATATGAGGGGATAGAAAATGTTATGGTGTTGAAGTTTTCTATCAATGGAGACAAATCATGAAAGGAGTAACCTTTGGGTTCATGATGAAAGTATTAACCAAGTGTAGTTTTGGAAGAGGTCTCAATTAATGTACATGATTCAATAATTTGTATCATTCATCAAGTTTCATAAATATTTAAGTGATTCATGGAAAAACTTTTCATACTGATCTTGTTTTTCATGTAGAACTTGTCTCATATGGCTTAGATTACATGTTGATCATGTTTTTCATCATTATCCAAAGTTAAACATTTTAATCTAAAAATAGGAAAATTTTCATTCAATAAATAGGTTTTCCAGTGTTTTTCAATATAAGTTTAATGAGTATAAAGTATTTTCAAGAAACCCAATGGGGGGATTGTTGACATGACTCTATCAAGATACTGGTTCAAAGTTTTTAGGTTTGTCTTTGTTAAAAAATGTAATTTTTTTAACAATTCATGTTGAAAATGCTATAGATTATAGGATACCATGGGGAATTCATAAAGGGGTGGCTCTGAAGAAGGTTAGAGGTTGTCTAGGAATTTATTCACATGAATGGGTGAAGTTTCTCTGTATTTGAAAAAAAAATTAGTGTGAAAGTCTAGAGGAATATTAAACATTATTTTGGAGAAAAGGGATAAGTTTCATGAAATTAATTTTGAGAAGGAGGCACAACTTTTTGGATGAAAATGGAGTAGTTTCATTCAATTTTAGTAGACTCATGAAAGTCATATAGACTCTCACAAAACATACACATAAAATTGAAAACAGAAAAAAAATTTATAAGTTTGATCGACATGGGGAAATGGAGTAATGAAAATGTGATGCATGAAGAACTGAAATTGAATGAAGATGGTGAGTTACAAGCAAAGAGTTTTAATGGGGAATTTTTATTTTTTGGGGATAGAAAATTGTGAAAATGTTCGGACATGCCTATAAATATCCCACTACCCCATCATTTGAAGTAAGCATCATAGAGAAGATCTTAGGGCTCTATATTTTCATAAGTATTATAAAAACGTTCTTCTTATACAAATTTTATAATAACATCAGTTGTGTGAAGAAAGGTGATTGTGTTTTGTGAACAAATGAGTTTTGGAAAAGTGTAAAGTTTTAGGAAAGAGTGAAGTTTCATGAAATTATAAAGTTTCGTAAAAATAGGTGGTTTCATGAAATTTATGAAAAGGTTTCACAAAAGTGAGTTGAACGAGACCCAAGGGAATTTCCTAGAATTATATATTAAATAGGAGTTCTTAATTTATATGAAAGAAGGGTTGCATGACACACTAGCTATGGTGTAATCAAAATTGATTAAACTTATTAGAGGTTTCTTATGAAGAAACAATTAGTAAAATTCATTAGAGAGAGTAGTGAGCATTCAACATGTGTGTGGTTGTAAACTATGAGGGGCAATGAGTCTAATTTGAACATTATAAAAACAATTAACTTTAGTGATTTGGTATATTGACACATTTCATTTGTATAATCCTTGGATTAGCCTTGTTGGTCGGAGTGAGTAACTCAATAGGGGGGTGAATTGATTTCCCAATAAAAAAATTCTGTTAAAATAAGTGTGAATAAAATCCCCTAATTAAAATAAATTTTCTCAGTTAATTAAAAGAGTAGTTTAATATAATTTTTATCTTTTAAAATATTTCTAAAAGCATGATTAGTGATCAGTTAAAATAATATGGACATAATTTTAACTTTCAAAGCCAATTTAATCAATAAAATACTTACATAAACACTAGTTAATATTAACTATCAAAGTATAGGTTTTTTTTCAGTTTAAAGATTTATAAATAATGAAACCAAAAAATCACATAGTGGAATAAAACAAGGGGTTTAGCCTCAAGATGAGACCTAATCCCCTCCACTTGTAAATCACCCACTAAAAATAATATTATATAAATATAATTTGATCCATAACCTGTATCGGGTAAATAGACAACAGCTAACAAGCTATCCAGGACATACACGGACCTCTTCCACAAACATCGTGGAAATAAAAAAATAATAGGTAACACAAGGAACTCTTCCATAAACACCATGGGTATAAAAATTAAAATAGAGTTGAGATAATATCATGTAATCTCCATTTATGGTGAATGAGATAGTTCATGTTGATAAAAAAGACAAACAACACACTGCTCAAAAATTAAATGCAATAAACTGAAAGATCAAGAAGTGAGATATAGAAAATGGTATTGTTTATTGGTTTAAAGTGTTCAGATTATTGATTCTCCTCAGATGTTTCTTGGAGAGGATCTCGAGCCATTTCTCTGAAAGTTACAGTAAAATAGAACATTGTAAGGCTCTCTTTTTTCTGGCTATAGGAAAGGATTTGAATGTTCTGTAAGATCCACTCTTTCACAATTGAAAGCATCCAAGTATATAGTGTTTAATATCTCATGAAATGATATTTATTGTATTTAGAAAGTATATTTTTTCTCTTGGGTATCATGAGTGTATATATACAAGAGGGAAACTTCATTGAATATAAATCTTAGTAGGAAGGAGAGTTTGTTTAAAGAAAAATCATCATGATCCTATACATCCTTGTACTGATCTCTGACATAGACTTTAATGTTTCATGTAATATTTAAAAATATAATTATAAAATTACTCTTGGTATTAAATATGTTAAAATATCCATTGGTAGAATTTAATTCAAATGTCCCACAACAACGACGGTGGATCTTTTCTGGCGGTGAGTCAGGACAATGGTGAGTTAGTCTGATGGTAGGTCATCTAGAAGTAGGTTTTCAAGTGGTGAATCATGTTCAATGGTAGATCATCTCTAGGGGGGACTCAGCTCTAGAGGTAGGTAGAGTTTGTCGGTGACTCATTTCTAGTGGTATGTATTTTTCAGCGGTGAGACATTCTCATCAGTGAGTCATTCTCAACGATGATTCATTCTCAACAGTGATTCATTCTCAGAAGTGACTCATACTTAATGGTGACTCATTCTTAATGGTGACTCATTACTAGTGGTGAATTAAATATGGTGGTGAGTCGAGACTGGCAGTGGATCCTTTCAACTCTTAGCCAATATTCCTTCAAATATACTTATATTATAAAATTATATCTTAAAATAGTAAATTCATTAAAAAAATAATTAACATGATTTTTGATCATTACAACAAGGAGGTCCCAACAATATCCTCCTTTTGATGATCACAAATTATGGAATTTTAGAAACCATTTATAGAATGAAATTTGGCATAAAATAGATCTTCTTAACACTTTAAAAATATAATTTAAAGGTTTGAACATAAATTTTAAAACTTTAAAACAAAATAGAAATAAATAAATATGATATCAGAGATATGTTATCAAATAATAATAAAAAGGCTCATAATTAGTCTTATAAAATAAATTCCATAATTATTCTCCCCCTTTTGGGATTACCAAAACATAAATATAATTAACAAAAAATTCAAAGAGGCAAAATATAGATAATAAGATAGATTCCATTAATAAAAAAAGTAATTGTATTGCATCCAAAAAAGAGATACAAAAAAGTCACAAAGAAGTCCCTATCAAAAATAAAAAGAGTCTATGATCAATGACTCTCATCCTAGGTACTCATATCAGTTGGTTCTTTTCCCTTATCGGGGACAGGGGCACAAAGGTAGAAGTTTAGGCTAAGATAGTGGGGGCAGAAGTAGTGGCTATTAGAATTAAAGTAGAAGAGGGTATCTCCTTTACAATCACCAGCTAAAGGTGTTGTAATGCTTTCCTAGGAGACATACCGATAGGTTGAAACTAAGGATTCAATGAAGCATTTAGATCTCTGACAATAGATGCTCTAAAATACTCTTGAATAGTGGTTGGATTAGTCATATGAGTAGTCACTAGAATTGCCTCATGAGAAACTAGTGTTGTACCAGACACATGAAAGAAAGGTTTCATTAGGATGATGAAATCCATGATGATGTTTCCTCCTTGATCCATGGATCTAAGGAAGTCCTTATTTTCCTCCATAAAAAACTTAATAATGGGATTCATCACTTTCATATGATTGACTTTCTCCTTGAAGTCTTGTGTAACTAGAGGAATCTAGAGGTTATTGGCAAGGAACTTGAAGTGGATATTAGCTCATTCTTGGTGAAGATCCTAAAAATATAATATTTTGTGGATTTGGTAATTTTTTCTCAATCAGATTTGACTTTATTCAATAATTCCCTGACCATATTATACACATGATCGCTATTGTTTCTAATCTGCCTCAGACTCTCCATAGGAGTTACAGGAACATCTCCTGAAACAGCATAAATTTCTTCTCTCACAACTAACCATATTAGCTCTATATCCAAGGAATTTTTAGTAGGTAGAGAACTATAATTAGAATCAACTAAAGAAAAATTATCCACCCTCTCCAAAAAAATAGGAAAACTCTCAAAAAAAAGAGGTCCTCATATCCTCCATCATAGTCCTCAAGTACTATATCTCACTAGCTAACCTCCATTTTTCTATCTCAACCTCTTGAATATAATGGATCGTATTTGGATGAATATGGAACACAACAAGATCAAAAATGTGTCTAGAATCTCTCTCACTAAGATGGGTGAAAGGAGGTTCCTGAGTCCTCAAAATCCTTTTAAAATTAGAAATAAGTGCCTCTCTAAAAGACCCTAGGTGAACTCTAAAAACAGAATAAATAGGCATGGAAGGAGAAACAGTAGGAAGGGGTGTAGAATCTCTCTCAGAAGGTGGCACAGTAGCCTCTTTTAGCTCAGGACTAGTGGGAACATCTGAAGAGACTCTCTGGAGCTCTCCTACAACATCAATTTGTTCTGCCATATATCCCTTAGGATCTATCTCAATTTGAACTAGGGAAGAAGGTATCTCATAATAAAAGTCAGAGTAGTCCAAACCCAGTCTAACATACCCTAGGAATCTTTAGCACTCATCAAAAATAGATACATCCAACCTATCTAAATAAACAATTGTAGGATCAACATGTTCACCATCAGCAGGATCAACTTGGTGATGAATAAAACTGGGGGTTTCCTTCCCCTTAACATATTCCCTCATCTCATATTTTTCAAAAACATCCTTGTCATCATCTCAAACAAATCTTGGTATCTCCTCAGACCTATAAGCAATATAAAATCCTAGAGAAGAAACATGTTCCTGAGTAAGATATTGATCATCTGGACCACCATGGTCAGATCCCCCATCACTTCCATCTCCGTCACCATCTCCAAAATCTTCATCATTTCCAAAACCTATTTCATATTTATTATTTTCTTCCTCTTTATCACCATTAATTTCACTATTTCCATTTTCATCACCATTTTCATCATCAGATAAATCTACAACATACTCATATGAGTTTTAGGAACTCTTAGACTATTCTTCTTCTAATTATTCTATTTCCTCATCACCATCACCTTCACTTAGAAGGATCTCTCTAGTAGAATGTAATCTAGGAGTACTAGCTAGACCAAAAGAGACCATTGGTCTCTTTGGTATGTCAGGGTGACTTCCCTCCTTAAAATATAACTCCTCCTCATCACCAGGAGGAGAAAATTCATCAGATTCTTCTTTCCCTTCATCGGAATACTCTACCACCTCATCTATCTCCAATACTGGATCAATAATTTCCTTTGGTCTGGTAGGGTGATCCTTAGGATTAAAATCCTCATATAACTTATCAATATCATCAACCCATTTCCTCAACCATAGGTTCTAGTTTATCTTAATTCTATTATAAATATCTTTGGTAAGGTAGAAACCTCCACAATTCACCTCATATTCTTCATCCTCAGTAACTAATCCCTTTTCCTCAAGCATGGCTAAAATGAACTTTGGATATATAAGGGATTTTTGATATGGAAGATGTATTTCATATTTCAATCATATGTACCACAAAATATCTACACAAATTGATTTTTTTCTCCTATTTTAATATTGTATAGAAGATATAAATCCTAGTATCTCATAATGTTGAATTCTCCTTT
Source organism: Viscum album (assembly GCA_963277665.1). NCBI lineage: Eukaryota > Viridiplantae > Streptophyta > Magnoliopsida > Santalales > Viscaceae > Viscum > Viscum album. The sequence goes on along the minus strand of OY728136.1, from coordinate 625,262,007 downwards.
TTAAGGAAATAACCTATGTTGTATAAACTTGAACAACAAACAACACTCACTGTCTAACTCGGTTGCAGCAAGACTTCTTAGGGTTCCATCTCCAGTAAGCTATACCAAAGCAATATCATACACAAATGAATAATTTTCACTAGGATTCATCCCTTGATAGTCATTTGAAACACCTTCATGAGGTACTTTAAGACACCTATCCCATCATTTTAAAAAAAAACTGTTTTCTGTCCATCTATCCTTCTTCAAATCAAATGATTATCTTCTCAAAAACTAAACTTGAAAAACTAATAAAATGGGTGCACTAACCTAGGATAGAACTTACTATCATTACTCAAGAACTAATACATTCTTCCATAGTCCTGTATTACTCTAATAACCATCAATCTATAGGACAAAAACCATTTATCATTCAATTATTTTTCAGAAACTATTGTATGATTCGTGAGTTGTGGGTTATATAGCTCAACTACAGATTTGATCAAATCCCCTATATGATTATTTGAAGTCTGTGGCTCCTTGGGAGTTGACACATCAGTTAGTTTAACTCTAACCATTTAAATAGAGTTGTAAGGTTCAAGAAAAGATGAGATAAGAAAAACATGTAGTAGAGAAAGGGAAGTGAATAAGCTTGAAGGTCAAGAGGCATGAGGGAGAGAGTGTTGAAATTACACTATTTCCCCAATTTATATCATTTAGGGATTAGAAAATAGAAAATCAAAATAAAACAATTATATTAAAAGAAATAAAATAACTAATCATGAAATAAAATAAAATTAGCAATGACAGCTTAATTCTAATGGTGGGTCATTTCCAACAGTGGGTTGTCCAAAGGTGGGTAATTTCAAATGGTGGGTAATTTCTAATGGTGGATTCCCAAAATTTAAGTATAACCAAAATTTATCATCCCTAATTCAGGTTTTATGTAGTTTAATCTCCAGAATTCAATTTCTTAGTAAATATATCAGCAAGATGATGTTCAATTTCAATGAATTCAGGAGTTATATCACCCTTTTGAAAATGATCTCTCAAAATGTGATGTCTTGCATCAATGTGCTTTGTTCTATAGTGAGATACAGTGTTCTTAGAAATATTTATAGCACTTTTGTTTTCAAAATTTATAGGGATATGTCTGAATTAATATCCATAGCCTAGTAGAGTTTGTTTCATCCAAAAAATTTGAGCATAGTAACTACCTGTAGCTATGTATTCAGCTTCAACAGTAGACGGTGTAATGAAATTTTTCTTCTTACTACACCAAGAAACTAGAGACTTTCCCAAAATATGACATGTTCTAGATGTGATTTTTCTATCTAATTTTCAACCACAAAAATCAACATTTGAATAACTCACTAATTCAAATTATTGTCCTCTATGGTAGAACAATCCTAAATTAGTTGTATTTTTTAGGTATTTGAAAATTATTTTAACAAAAAATAAATGTGACTCTTTTTTATTTTCTTGAAAACAAGCATACATACACACACTATCAAGTTAGTTAGTATTCAAGTAGAGAACACTTCTAATAATACCTCTATAAATAGTTTGATCCATTAGCGTTCTAGATTCATCATGATCCAAATTACAAGTGGTACTCTAGGGAGTGTCACTACTCTTAGTGTTATCTATGAAAAAATGTTTTATAAGATCTTTGGTGTACTTACTTTGATTTAAAATAATTCCTTCTTTATTTTGGAAAATTTGAAAACCAATAAAGAATTTCAGTTCACCCATTAAACACATTTAAAATTCATTTTACATCCTTTTTAAAAAATAAATACATAAATATTTTCTAAAAGATCAAAAAATAATATCATATTAATAGATTTGAACAACTAAAACATATTTTGAAATTATTTTTATAGAAAGAGTAGGATCATCTATACCTTTGGAAAAACCTTTTGAAATAAGAAAAGAGTAGAGGCTATCATACCAAACTCTAGGATCCTATTTTAAACCATATAAATCTTTTTTTAGTTTGAAAATATTATTTGGAAAATGAGGATTTTAAAATTTTGGGGGTTTTTCAGAAAAAACATTTCATTTATATAACCATTTAATAATTCACTTTTGACAGCCATTTGATATATTTTGAAATTCAAATGTGTTGCATATTCAAGTAGTATTTTAATGGATTCAAGTTTAGATATAGGTGGAAAGGTCTCCTCATAGTATTTACCCTCTTCCTGGCTATATCCTTGTGCAACCAACCTATCCTTATTTCTAACTATTGTGCTAGATTCATCAAAATTATTTCTAAATACCCATTTAGTACCAAAATTAAAGGTGTCTTTAGGTTTATAAACAAGTTCTAAAAATTTATTTATTTAAAATTGGTTAAGTTCCTCTTATATATCCATCACCTTGAATTCATCATTAATTACATTAGTGATGTTCTTAGGTTCAAGATATGACAATAATGCTTAATGTTTAACCTGATTCCTAAGATAAGATCTTGTCTGTGTACATCTATCTAGGTATCCAACTACAACATCTAGAGGATGGTATCTATGAGTCCTAAAATTTCTTTAAAAGTAAAGGCCAGTCATCTCATGCTCATCTGCAAGTTCAGGTTTGGGATGAGAAAGTTCCTCATAATTAGATGGTTTTTCCACATGTTTAATAGGAGTGTCAGAAGATTTTTCATTTATGTCCAGAGTTGATAAATCATCCTCAAGGTATTCTAAGGGGGTTTTGGGTTCATGTGGATTTTCTTCATCAATATTGACATGAACAGACTCTTCCATAGTCTTAGTTCTTTTATTAAATAATCTATAAGATTTACTAGATGTTGAATAGCCAAGGAAAATTCCTTTATCACTCTTGGAGGAAAAAAATTCATGATTATCATTAGTATTAAGAATAAATAATTTGCAACCAAAAACTTTAAAGTAATTAACCTTAGGATTTATATTATTCCAAATTTCATAAGGGGTTTTCTTTAAGAGTAGTCTAATTAAAACTCTATTAATTATATAGAAGGCTTTATTCACAACCACTTCCCAAAAGTAAACAAGAAGGTCATATTCATTAAGCATTGTACTAGAAATATCTTTAAGTTTCATATTTATTTTCTCTACAACTCCATTCTAGTGGGGAGTCCTAGGAGCATAAAAGTTGTGACTATATCCATTTTGTGAGAAAAAGAATTCAAATTATTGATTTTCAAACTCACAACCATGATCACTTCTTAATGTCTTAATCCTATGTACACTAAGGTTTTCTACAAATCTAGCATACATGGTAAAGTAAGAGCAGGATTCATATTTGTGAGATAAAAAGAATACCCAAGTATACCTAGAAAATTCATCTACAAGAATATATACATAGTGTTTCCCATACAAACTAGAAACTCTATATGGTCCAAATAAATCAATGTGAACTAACTCTAGATATTGAGAAGTTGAAACTTATTTCTTTGATTTAAAATATATTTTATATTGTTTCCCTTTTTGACATGGGTTACAGACTTTATTATTTAGAAATTAAAGTTTAGGTAGATCTTCGACTATCCCTTTCCTAGTTATCTTTATAAGTGAGTAAATGTTACAGTGGCTTATTCTCTTATTCCAAAGCCAAGATTCCTTATGAAAGGAACTTAGATAAGAAACATTTTGAGATAAGAGTATAAATTAATAGTATAGACATTTTTATTTCTTAAAGCAGTAAACACTAAATAATTTTTAGAATCAAAAACATTACAAGCATTATTTTTAAATTTCATATGAAAACCATCATCACATAGTTGTGAGATGCTAAGATGAATGTATTTTAAACCAAATAATACTTTATAAATTAAAAGTGAGTTAGAGTTACTGATTTGGCTAAGGCTAATTATTTTCCCTTTACCATTTTCCAAAAAGGTGACATTTCCACCATCAACCATTATCAAATTTTTGAAGCTTGAGTAATCCCCAGTCATGTGTCTAGAAAAATCATTGTCCAGGTACTATAGAATTTTAATGTATCTCTTCAAGTAGGTTCCCTGTGAAACAATTTTATACCAAAAATGATTTTGGTACCCAAATCTTCTTGGTTTCATAAATGTTAGTAATTAGAGCTTTAGGAACCCATATTTTCTTAATGGGTTTCCTATAATAAAATTGTAAACATTTGGGAAAAACATTATTAGGTCTATTTTATTAAAAATTAGCAGTATAATTTCCAAAACAATATTTACGAATAAAAGTTCTCTTGAAAATTATTCTCTATCTAGGTTGATAACCTAAACCAGTGACATATTTAAGTGTTATTTGTTTTCCTTTTATTTGAATGAGAGTCTCTCTATCATTAGTGAACCTCTCTAAGTCTTTTTAGTTGCTCATTAGACAATTTTAGTTCAGTTTTTTCTTTCAATAGCTGATCATTTTTATCCTTTTCTATTCCAAGATTAGATTTAATATTAACAGTTAAAGCATGACGACTCTTCAGAATTTTATACTTATCTTTCATCTCATTGAAATTATCCTCCATCATGTTAAAATATTCAAACATATCCTCATTTGAAATATTCACATCATTATTTTATTCTCCAAAATTATTATAAATATTTTAAGGAGAAGCAGCAAGTGCATGAGATACCTCAAATGTGCTTTCCATGAAGCACATGTTTTATTCGTCATGTTTTTACTCATTAGTAGATTAGGAGTCACTAGAGATATATTTGTAATAACTCCAAGTGGATTTCGTAGTTTTCTTTTACTTTATATCCTTGTCATCATACTTATTTTTATACTTCAACTTGGGATAGTTAGCTTTGGCATGCCATTTTCTATTACATTCACAATAGATAATCTCATTTCAAGTATCAACCCTCTTCCAATAATTTTTTCTAATTTCCTGTAGAATCATACTTGCCTTTTTATCTTGGTTTCCTAAAAAATTATTCTTTTTGTAAAACCTTTTAAACCTTCTGTCCAAATGGGCCATTTCTTCATCACTATCTGATGGTGATTCCTCGTCATTGGAACCTTTCTCTTAAACTTTTTCTTTCTATTTTGAAGTAGTGGACATGAATATTATAGAATTCCTCCTAGGTTTATATTACTCTCCTCAATTCACTTTAAGTTCTTCCTCATACATCATTCCAATAAACTTCTTAATAGGTATCTTAATAATATCACAAGATTCTCTAATTGATACTGAGGTTATTCTCCATATCTCAAGTAAGTATCTTAATAGTCACATGATTTGATCTTTGTCTAAAACTGGATTCCCTAAAGAATTCATCATATTCACTATTTCAGTGAACCTGAGATATATATTATAAATAAACTCATTAGGTTTCATTTTAAATGTATCATATTTAATTGTATAAGTACTTAATCTCATTTCTTTCACATTAGTTGTTCCTTAGTGAGAAATAGATAAAGTATCACATATTTCAAATGCATTTTTACAAGCAGATATTCTGTTGAATTATTCATCTCTTAAAGCACAATAAAGAGCATTCATGGCTTCACAATTATTGTTATAGGTAGTTTTAATGTCATTAACCTTAGGTAACTCCTATTGATCTTCAATAGAAGACCAAATTTCAAAACCCATGATTTCAATGTGAATTTTCATTTTGATTTTCCATTGAGAATATTTTGTACCATTAAATAATGGAGGTCTGTCAGCAATAGAACCTTATTGTCTATTATCCATTTAAAGAAATAAATTTAGAACTCACAAAAATTTAAGATCTATAAAACACAACTAAAATCACAATTGAAAATATTTTGAAAAACCTATAATACTAAATGTTGGTTAGAGTGAGTAACTCAGTGGGGGTTGAATTGATTTCCCAGTAAAAATTTTTGTTCAATTTTTTTTAATAAAATCCCACAATTAAAATAAATTTTCCCATTTAATCAAAATATTAGTTTAATATAATTTTGATCTTTTAAATTATTTCTCAAAGCTTGATAAGTTCTTAGTTAAAATAATATGGATATTATTTTAACTTTAAAACCCAATTTACTCAATCAAATACTTACATAAACACTAGTTAAGATTAACTATAGACGTATTGGTATTGTTTACAGTTTAAATCAAAAAAAGTTTAAATATTTGTCAAGAATGAAATAAAACAAATCACACAACGGAATAAAATAAGGGGTTCAGTCTCAAGCTGAGACATAATCCCCTCCACTTGAAAATCACCCACTAGAAAGTATATTATATAAATATAATATGATACACAACTTGGATTGGGTCAATAGACAATAGCTAACAAGTTGTCTAGGCCACGTATGCACCTCTTCCACAAACATTGTGGGAATAAACCATCAACAGGTCACACAAGGACCTCTTCCACAAAAATTATGGGTATGAATATGAAAAGAGAGTGTATAGAATATCTTGTATTATCTATTTATGGTGTAGTGGAGAGTGTGTGTTGATAAATAAGACAAAAAACACACTTCTCAAAAATTAAATTCAATAAACAGAAAGAGAAAGCAGTAAGATATATAAAATGGTAGTGTTTCTCAGTATGAAGTGATCAGATGCTTGAGTCTCCTTATATGTGACTTGGAGAGGAACTTGATCCATTTATATAAAAGTAGTAGTAAAACAAATCATCGTAAGGCTCTCTTTTTTCTAATTATAGGAAATGATTTGAATGTTCTATAATATCAACTCTTTCACATTTGAAAGAAAGGATTTATCATGTAAGATCTCATGGAATGATCCTTCTTCTATTCATCAAGTATATTTTTTCTCTTATCCATCACATGTGCATATATTCATGAGGAAAACTTATTTGAATGTAAAGCACGGTAGAAAGGAGAGCTCGTTTAAAGAAAAAACATCATGGTCCTCTTCATCCTCATACTGAGCTCTAACATAGACTTTAATGTTTCCTAAAATAGTTAAGAATATAATTATAAAATAACTCTTGGAATTAAATGCATTAAAACAGCTGTTGAGATCATTTAATTTGAATTTTTTCAGAACAATAATGGTGGATCTTGTCTGGTGGTGAATCAGTCCAATGGTGAGTTAGGCTGACGGTAGGTCATCTGGTGGTGACTCATGTTCAAAAATAGTTCATCCCTGGAGGTGACTTAACTCTTATGGTAGGTAAAGTCTGGAGGTGACTCATTTCCAGCGACCACTCTTTTCTAGTGGTATGACTTTTTCAGCGGTGATTCATTCTCAATAGTGAGTCATTCTCAATAGTGAGTCATTCTTAATGGAGAGTCATTCTCAGTAGTGAATCATACTCAAAGGTGACTCATACTCAATGGTGACTCATTCTCAATAGTCACTAATTCCGAGCGATGACTTAACTCTGGTGGTGAGTCAAGTCTGGCAGTGGTTCCTTTTAACACATAGCCAATATTTCTTCAAACTGCCTTATATTATAAAATAATGTCATAAAATAGTAAAGTAATTAAAAACATAATTAACATGATTTGTGATCATTAAAACAAGGTGGTTCCAACAAGCCTAGTTAGTGTGAACCATGTCAAATTATTGTGTCTCTTTTATGCTTTCACTATAGTTTATATATTGTTGTGAGAATAAGAGATAAGATAGTATTTTTAATAGTAAAACACGGTCTAATGGAGGATTGTTTTAATTCAACATGCCCTCATTCACCCCCATGGTATTTATCCTAGTTGGAAAAACACAAAAGTATTTTTGGATATAGTTTCTATAACATCCCAATCTTCCACGGTATGCTTCTATTTGAATAATACAATAGCATGTGTTGTACACAACTTCGAGTTCTAACACACCACAACCAATCAAACTAGCTGTTATGAATAGTAATACCCACTTTTTGAAATTTTATAAATTTTATTTTTAAAAATGGACTTCATTTTTGGATTTGGAATATCGAAATTATCCTACAGTGAATTTTTGGTATTTTTCTAAAAACTTTCAATTTTTGATGAATAGTGAAAAACACTGAGTTATTAGTTAAAACTGACTTTTTATTTAAATAATTATTTATTTTATTTAAATTTATTTTAGGTAAAAAATAGATACATAATACCTACATAAGTTCAATGTAATTCATTGGAGTCAATTTATATTAATTTTATATATATAAAAATTTTATTGAACTTTTTACCATCTTTTACCCACCTCATAGGAGAATTTGCAAATTTGCAAATTTGCATAAAACTTAATTTTACCACTTCTATGAATTTAATTTAAAAAATACTAGAGAAACGGTTGATATTAGTAAGTAAAATGTGGTTCAATGAGATGAAAATAATTTTTTGTGAATAGTAACTTTTTACTTTTATTTACCACGGTTAAAAGTAAATAGGGTAATTAAAGGTAAAAATGATATTATTTTTACCCTAACACATGTCCTAATTCTATTGGATAAGTATAATTCAACCAAAAAACCTTATAAATAAAATATGAACCTCTTCGGTCCACTTGGATTAGATTAGGACATTTATTATTATTTAATTCAAAGAAGAGTTAAAAGAGTTAAATTCAAATTTTAATAACTAAACCATTTTTAATATAGGGTTACACATAAGATAAATTCGATTATAAATATTAATTAGAAATCTAAAAATATTTAATACATAATAGTATTTTATTTATAATTTTTAGACATTAAATAATTTAATTTATTTATGGCATCATGATGATGCAGTAATTACCTTAATAATGAAATATTAAAATAATTGATATTATAAATACCCAAATAAATATAATTTGAGACTTTTAATGAATTACAAGAATTTTATAGGTTAATATGACATGTTTGGGTTGATTAAATGAATTGGGTTCTAATTAATAATGTTGTTATGAATTTAGCAAAAACAAAATACCAAATAGTGTCAAAATTGACATAAAAGAGTTTTTAAAACAAATATTATATTATTAATTTATATTATATTCATAAAAATCAAAATTTAGGATAAAATACTTATATAATGATAGTTGTATCATCAATGAACCACTTGGGGTTCTCTTGGAAGTATATAGTAAGTTTATTAAACATATAATATAAAAATACAAAGAGACATGGTAAATGTCAAACTGATTAACTAAAAGTTAAATTTAAAATATAAGGTTAATATAGTGACTCAAACCTGTCTAAAACCTATTGGTTGAGTGTTTTTAGACCCATATCCACCTTAGACTCAAAATAAGTCACTTTTTATCCATTAAAAACCGAATATGAATTTATTATAAAATAATATTTCTAGTTTTTCCTAAGGTGCCCATCACCCCTCTTATAAAAGGGAACTCTCCCTTCTCTCTAATTCACACCTTAAAATCCATTTGGGTCAGCCAAACCCTGACCAAATATCCTCCCAACTTACCTCAATTAAACCTAGAGGCCTTAGTTTGATAATAAATCCAACCTAAGGATCCCTTTTGATCAAATCAAAAGGAAGAACCCGATGAATAGGTAATGTTTTCACCACCCTCTTTCAAGTTCCTTTCTTCTTCCACTTATTCTTTATTTGTTATTTCCATTATAAAATAATAACTCTAGTATATTATATATACTATGATGTTATTATAAATATTTTACAACCATATTCAGTATTCTATCCATCCTTTGAATGACATGTCACCATACGTGCGTACGTACGGCTTACCGTCTCCACGTCGTGGTGTAATTGTTATTCAAAACATTATTATTTGGATGGGTATGATAATGATGTGTAATTGATATAAATAATAAATATAACATGATTATGATTCTGTATATATTATATACTATTCAATTATATACTATTTTAATATCAAAAGAATGATATTGTCGCTTGTGCTTACGTACGGACTACTGTCTCCACAAACGCGATGAGATTCATTCCTCATCGTATCCATTCAAGACAAATTTTCATTTTATGATTAAAAATAATTTTTAAAGACTCGATATCATTCTGGATATGAGTAATATATAACCTATCCATAAAAAACATGGCTTATTTAACAAAACATATAAAAGAAAACGAGTAAGTTAACACCCAAAACGACGATAATACTAAAATATTATTAACAAACCAATATTAGAAGATCATATATGATATCATATTTATGTATATTATTCTTGTATAATTTAATAACAATGTTTTTAACTATTATACATTAGTTTAATATACCATATAATAAGGAAAAGAACAAGGTAAGGGTTAATTTCACAATCTCTTTATTATCCAAGGTTGTTTTTACGTAAGTATCTACTGGGACCTCTTTATCATCCACATTCATGTTTCTTAAAAATTCCTTTCAAAACATTTTTACTATTTAATAGATAGTGGGTTAAAGTAATTTATACCCTTATTTTACCTTATACGTTTTTGAAAGGAATCTTTCCGTCATTTTCCAAACAAGATCATTTTTAACCTTTTCGACAAAATTAAGGTAAGAATGTTTTTTTTAACTTATACGGCGGGTGCGGCTATTTTCCTCCGTTATAAAATCATCGAAGCTTCCCTTACAATATTATAAGAATATTTTCAAAATAAATGTTTTCTCTTATAATTATGTGACTTTTAAATTATTTCAAAAAAATAAAGAGATATTTCTCTCAAATTGTTTTGATTTCATCCATGTCAATATCCTTTGATGGGTTTTAAGCTTGTTTGAAGTTGATTTATTATGATAAAAATATTCCATATTGTATTGAAGGTTTTGTGATATGTTTTATTGTGGATGTGTTATTTTTATACCATTCATGGTTTATGGATAAATTATTGAAATTTTGTATGATAGTTTTAATACGAATGTTTATGTTATGTTTAAAACTTTTCATATGAGGAATGCATTGGACTTAGTAAGTTACAGGTGGATATATCTATAGCTCCTCGATGCATCGGTAGGTCTAATGAGACAAACTAGTGTCTTGGAACAAGGCCTTTACAAAATATTATTTGTAGTCTTGGCACAAGGCCTTGACTATGTGGTTATGAAAGTCTGGCATTATGCATTCCATCATTATGAAAGTGGCTATTGATATTTCATGTTATTATTAGACTAGTAGAATATCCATGTGAGTAAGTAAAATGAATTATTTGATTTTTATCTTTTCCATATTATGCTGAAGTTCAAGTTTAAAAGGATTTTTTTTAGTTATACATTGCCTTAAAAGTTTATGGTTATTTATGAAAGTTTCCTCTATATTGTTATCCTTACTGAGCATCTGAGCTCACCCCTTTCTATGTTTTATTTTTCCTAGGATGTGAAGAAGTATTTTATGAATGACCTACAGGGATAGTCTATGGGATCTCAGTGTTTTCTATGGAAACATTGTTGTTGTAATTTTCCATTTTATGATGTAATGTAAGACTTATGAATATATCTAGTGTTTCCAAGGCTACTAAACTAATCGGTATTTTGAGACTTTATATTTTGTGATCATGTCAATGTTATGCAATAATGCACTGACTCTGGGTAACTGGTGTCGGGGCGTTACAGTTGGTATTAGAGAAATTTTAGTAATAAACATTGGAAGCTAGATTTAGATAAACTCTGATTAGATCACATAGCCCTAAGATAGACTTTGAGGATTAGTATAGAAGAACTTCCTAGAATTTTGGTATTGTAGAGATTTTGTGATTTTTCTGATCAATACATCCCTGTCTGGATACGAGCGGGTAGAGGCAGCTCTGGAATAGATGTACCTAGGGGTAAAACTTGAAAACACTGCTTTGAGCTAGACTCAAACAGGAACTGGTGAAGGACAATGGGTCTTGCTGCACTCTTGGTTACGACACTCCTAGGGGATTTGGTTAGGATAATTCTCATTTTATTTACAAACCATTATGAAGGGTTTATGAGTATATACTTCCTCAAGGAAAACATTTTTATGATTATAGATTATATCCATAAACTATTCAATTTATGTTAAGTGTTTTACAAGTATGGAATTATGTATTTCGATTCATAAACTAATATATTTTATGCCATTGTTTAGAAATGGAGACTAGTGGAAGGAATGGAAACCGTATCAATGCACACACTCCATGTAGGGATTTCCCTCCTGCTCAAGATAATTATAGTGGAGCTGGTGATACAACTAGTGATGATCATCTTATCACTATACTGGGACAACTCACTCAGGTTATGAATAATAACCTTACCCGTATGGAGCACCCTAATCCACAGCGTGGAGGGTCAATGTTAGACAACTTCATGAGGAAACAACCACCAACATTCAATGCGGGTAAAAATCCACTAGTAACTAAGAAATGGATAAATTCCCTATAGAAAATATTTTAGGATTTGAGGAGTAGTGAAAGGGAAAAAATTGTCATGGAAGTTTACCGCCTCACTGGAGATGCTGATCAATGGTGGTCATTGATTCAAAATACAAAGGAAGATGAAGAAGTATCAAGTATATAATGGAGATATTTTAAAGATATTTTATTAGAAAAATACTTTCCTCATAACCATCGAGCAGATATGGAAAGGCAATTTCTCATTCTGATGCAAAAGGATGATGAGAATGTTGCAAAGTATGAGTCTAACTTTACAAGTCTAGCAAGGCATGCTATAGATTATATACATAACCCAAGAAGTAATATCGATCATTTCTTTGATGGGTTAAAGCCATTTCTCTGTCGAGCATTGGTATCACAATCCTTCTCGTAATACGAAGACATTGTATCATGTGATATCAAGATAGAAAAGTAATTATCTAAGTCTTACGACTTTAAAGAAAAGAAAGAGAAGAAGAGATCTGTTGATCACTCTAGAAATGGAAATAAGGGGAAGAAGGGAAAAGTTGAATATCCATCCTATAGTAAATGTGGGAAGAAACACCCTGGTACTTGTCTGAAGGGTATGGGAGTCTGGTACAAGTGTGGTGAAAAAGGCCACCAAGCTCGTGATTTCAAGGGGAAGAAAGAATCTACCGATGTTCAATGATACAATTGTAGGGAGATGGGACATTATGAAAATGAATGTCCTAAGCATCAGTGAAACTTATCTCATAAGAGGACAAGGGATCAAGGCCAAGCTTATATTGTCACTACTTCTGAGGTTGAAGCTCCTAAAGACGTAGTGGCAGGTAATTTAATGGATTCCTCAAGTTTATCCAATACTTTATTTGATTCTAGATCATCGCATTGTTTCATATCTTCCCAGTTTTCTAAGAAAATTAGATATTTCCAATTTGATTTAACAAGGGAGTTGTCAGTCAAAACTCCTAAGGGAAGTATCATTGCAAAAAAGTTTTGTGAATCAGTTCCCATTAGAGCATATAAATGTTCTTTATCTGCTGATCTCATTGTCATACCCATGATGGAATTTTATATAATCCTCGGTATGGATTGGCTTTTGGACCATGTAATAAAAAATTTTGTAAGAAGAAGGAGGTTGCAATTTTTTATGATGATAGGGAGTACCTTATCTTTAGTATAGAAACGTCACCACCTAATTATTATCTAGATCCACCCCCAGTATCTCAACTAAATTCAATTATTGGGGATGAATAGAATGAAATAACTATGGTAGAGGAAAGGAATGTTTTAATAGAGGATGTACCTATTGTGCAAGAATATATTGATGTGTTTCCAGAAGATTTACCTGGACATCCTCCAGAATGAGAAATTGAGTTTTCCATTGACGTAATTCCTGGTTCAAGGCCCATATCGAAGACCTCTTATAGAATGGCCACTGTAGAATTAGTGGAACTAAAGAAACAACTAGAGGGATTGAGTAATAAGGGATTTATTCACCCTGGTGTTTCTCCATGGGGAGCCCCTGTTCTTTTTGTTAAGAATAAAGATGGATCTATGAGCTTGTGTATTGACTACAGGGAGATCAATGCTATAACAATAAAGAACAAGTATCCCCTGCCTCGCATTGATGATTTATTTGAATAACTTTATGGAGCTCAATAATTTTCAAAGATTGACCTTTGATCTGGATATCATCAGTTGTGTGTGAATAAGGAAGACATTCTGAAAACAGCATTTCGAACCAGGTACGGGCATTACGAGTTTACAGTAATGCGTTTTGGATTGACTAATGCACCCTCTGTCTTCATGGATCTAATGAACAGAGTTTTCAAGGAATATCTTGATGAATTTGTAGTGGTATTTATTGATGATATCTTGGTATAATTTAAAAGCTACGAAGATCATGAAAATCACTTACCCATTATTCTAAAGACTCTTAGAAGACATGAATTTTATGGGAAGTTTAGAAAGTGTGAATTCTGTATTCAAGAGATTTCTTTTCTTGGCCATATTTTCTCTAAGGATGGAATATCTGTTGATCCTTATAAGACAAGAGAAATCCAAGAATGGACATCACCAATGAGTATAACTGAGGTACAGAGTTTTATTAGTTTTGCAGGTTATTATCGACGTTTCGTCCAGAATTTTGCCCTATTGGCTAACCATTTAACCAAGATCACACGTAAAGGGGTTAAATTTGTTTGGACAAAAGAGTGTGAATAATGTTTCAAAGAATTGAAGAAAATATTATTCAATGCTTCTATCTTGACTCTACCATTGGGGAATGATGGATTTGTTATTTATAGTGATGCTTCAAAGAAAGGACTTGGTTGTGTCCTTATGAAGAACGATAGGGTTATTTCCTATGCATCATAAAAGCTAAAAATTCATGAGAAAAACTATCCTACTCATGATCTTGAGTTGGCAGCTATAATCTTTGCTTTAAAGATATGGATACACTATCTCTATGGTAAAAAATGTGAGATATATACTGATCACAAGAGTTTGAAGTATATTTTCTCACAGAAAGAACTCAACATGAGGCAAAGTCAATGGCTCGAGTTACTCAAGGATTATGATTGCACTATACACTACCACCTGGGGAATGCAAATAAAGTGGCAGATGCTTTGAGCAGAAAGGATCATGGAGTTTTGAACAATATGAGAGTTGAAAAGGATCCTATATACAAGGATCTAGTAAGGTTGGATATGGGAATAACCATGGAAGGTGAGACATCAATTATTTTTCAAATGGTTTCCAAACCATCTTTAATAGAAAGGATAAAGAGTTATCAGACCAATGATTAAGAAATTCAAAAGAAGATTAAAGTTGTGAATGATGGGAGATTGAGTGACTTTGTGAATGAAGATGGAATTTTGAAATTTGGGAAGAGACTTTGTGTTCCCAATATACCTGATCTAAAAAGAGAATTGTTGGATGATTCTCATAGTTCCAATTTCTCTATACACCCTGGTATCACTAAGATGTATAGAGATTTTAAAGAACATTTTTGGTGGTACAACATGAAGAGGGAGATTTCTGATTTTGTGTCAAGATGTATGGTTTGTCAACAAGTGAAAGCTGGAAGGCAACAGCCTGGAGGAGTCATGCAACCTCTTCCCATACCTGAGTGGAAATGGGATAATATTATGATGTACTTTTTCATGGGACTACCAAAGACTCCTATAAGGAACGATGCAATATGGGTCATTGTTAATCATCTTACCAAGTCAGCACATTTTCTTACTATAAGAGAAGATCTACCACTTGAAAGTCTA
Source organism: Viscum album (assembly GCA_963277665.1). NCBI lineage: Eukaryota > Viridiplantae > Streptophyta > Magnoliopsida > Santalales > Viscaceae > Viscum > Viscum album. The sequence goes on along the minus strand of OY728136.1, from coordinate 625,246,570 downwards.
GAAAGACTATATATTAATGAAGTTTTGAGACTTCATGGAGTACCCCTATCGATTGTTTCTGATCATGATCCCTGTTTCACATCAAGATTCTAGAAAATTCTTCAGAAGTCCTTGGATACTGAACTTTGTTTGAGCACTTCCTACCACCCTCAAATAGATGGACAATCAGAATGAACTATTCAAACCTTAGAAGACATGTTGAGATCCTGATCACTTGACTTTCAAGGTATGTGGGATCAATATTTACCTCTGGTAGAATTTTCCTATAACAATATATTCCATTAAAGTATTCAGAGGGCACCATATGAAGTGTTATATAGAAAGAGATGTCGCACACCAACTTATTGGGATGATGTTGGTGAAAGAAAACTCATAGGCCCAGAACTTGTTGAGGAAACGATGGAAAAGGTGAAGGTAATCCAAACCCACATCAAAGCAGCTCAAAGTAGGGAGAAGAGCTATGATGATAATCGAAGGAAGGATTTGTAATTTCAAGTCGGTGTTTTCTTGAAGGTATCTCCATGGAAGGGAGTTATACGTTTCGGTAATAAAGGTAAATTGAGTCTCAGGTACATCGAACCTTTCGAAATTCTATAACGAATTGGGGTTGTAGATTACCATTTAGAAATGTCGCCAAGTCTCTCCAAAGTTCACGATGTGTTCCATGTATCAATATTGAGAAAATACATTCCTGACCCAACGCATGTACTCACCTATGAGGAATTAGAACTGGAACCCGATCTGTCTTATTGTGAAGAGCCCGTCAGGATTCTTGATACCTGAGAACAAGTGTTGAGAAACTGGACGACTCGTCTGGTAAAAGTTCTATGGAGAAACCATAAGATGGAAGAGGAAAAGTGGGAACCCGAGGAACTTATGATGAAGAACCACTCGAGTCTTTTTACGTAGTAATACTCTAGAAATTTTGAGGACGAAATTATTTGAAGGAGGGGAGAATGTAACACCCCAAGCTTCCACGGTACGCTTCTCTTTGAATAATACAATACCGTGTGTTGTACGCAACTTCGAGTTCTAACACACCACAACCAATCAAGCTAGTCGTTATGAATAGTAATACCCACTTTTTTAAATTTTATAAATTTTATTTTTCAAAATGGACATAATTTTTGGATTTGAAATATCGAAATTATCCTAGGGTGAATTTTTGGTATTTTTCTGTAAACTTTCAATTTTTATGAATAGTGAAAAACACTAAGTTATTAGTTAAAACCAACTTTTTATTTAAATAATGATTTATTTTATTTAAATTTATTTTAGGTAAAAATAGATACATAATATATATATAATTTCAATGTAATTCATTGGAGTCAATTTATATTAATTTTAGATATATAAAAATTTTATTGAACTTTTTACCATCTTTTACCCACCTCATAGGAGAATTTTCAAATTTGCATAAAACTTAATTTTACCGCTTCTGTGAATTGAATTTAAAAAATCCAAGAGACATGGTTGATATTAGTAAGTAAAATGTGGTTCAATGAGATGAAAATAATATTTGGTGAATAGTAACTTTTTACTTTTATTTACCACGCTTAAAAGTAAATAGGGTAATTAAAGGTAAAAATGATATTATTTTTACCCTAACACATGTCCTAATTCTATTAGATAAGTATAATTCGACCAAAAACAACCTTAGGAATAAAATATGAACCTCTTTGGTCCGCTTGTATTGGATTAGGACATTTATTATTATTTAATTCAAAGAAGAGTTAAAAGAGTTAAATTCAAAGTTTAATAACTAAAACATTTTTAATATAGAGTTACACATAAGATAAATTAGATTATAAATATTCATTAGAAAGATAAAAATATTTACTACATAATGGTATTTTATTTATAATTTTTAGACATTAAATAATTTAATTTATTTATGATACAATGATGATGCAGTAATTACCTTAATAATGAAATATTAAAATAGTTGATATTATACATACCCAAATAAATATAATTTGAGACTTCTAATTAATTCCAAGAATTTCATATGTTAATATGACATGTTTGGGTTGATTAAATGAATTGAGTTAGAATTAATAATGTTGTTATGAATTTAGCAAAAACAAAATATCAAATAGTGTCAAAATTGACATAAAAGAGTTTTTAAAAAAAATATTGTATTATTAATTGATATTATATTCCTAAAAATCTAAAGTTAGTCCAAAATACTTATATAATGATAGGTGTATAATTAATGAACCACTTGGGGTTCTCTTGTAAGTATATATTAAGTTTATTAAACATATAATATAAAAATACAAAGAGACATGGTAAATGTCAAACTAATTAACTAAGAGTTAAATTTAAAAGATAAGGTTAATATAGTGACCCAAACATATCTAAAACCTATTGGTTGAGTGGTTTTCGACCCATCCCCACCCTATACTCTAAATAAGTCACTTTGGAGCCATTATAAACCGAATATGAATTTATTATAAAATAATATTTCTAGCTTTTCTTAAGGTGCCCCTCACCCCTCTTATAAAAAGGAAATCCCCCTTCTCTCTAATTCACACCTTCAAAGCAATTTGGCTCAGAAAAAACCTGCCCAAATATCCTCCCAACTTCCCTCACTTCAACCTAGAGGCATTAGTTTGATCATAAAGCCAACCTAATGATCCCTTTTGATCAAATCAAAAGGGAGAACCCGAAGAAGAGGTAATGTTTTCACCACCCTCTTTCAAGTTCCTTTCTTCTTCCACTTCTTCTTTCTTTGTTATTTACATTATAAAATAATAAATCCAGTATCTTAAATATATTTTTATTTTATTATAAATATGTTAAAACCATATTCAGTATTTTATCCATCCTTTTAATGACATGTCACCATACGTGCGTACGTACGGCTTACCGTCTCCACGTCGTGGTGTAGTTGTTATTCAAAACATTATTATTTTAATGGGTTTGATAATGATGTGTAATTGATGTAAATAATAAATATAACATGATTATTATTCTTTATACATGATATAATATTCAATTATATACTATTTTAATATCAAAAGAATGATATTGTCGCTCGTGCGTACGTACGGACTACCGTCTCCATGAACGCGATGAGATTCATTCCTCATCGTATCCATTCAAGACGAATTTTCATTTGATGATTAAAAATAATTTTTAAGGACTTGATATCATTCTGGATATGAATAAGATACAACATATCCATAAAAAATACATCTTATGTAATAAAACATATAAAAGAAAACGAGTAAGTTAACACCCGAAACGACGATAATACTAAAATATTATTAACAAAGCAATATTAGAAGATCATATATGATATCATATTTATTTATATGATTCTTGTATAATTTAATAAAAAAATTTTAACTATTATACATGAGGTTAACATACCACATACTAAGGAAAATAACAGTTAAGGGTTAATTTCACAATCTCTTTTTTATCTAAGGTTGTTTTTACGTAAGTATCTACTGGGACCTCTTTATCATCCACATCCATGTTTCTTAAAAATTCCTTTCAAAACATTTTTACTATTTAATAGAAAGTGGGTTAAAGTCATTTATACCCTTATTTGACCTTATACGTTTTTGAAAGGAGTCTTTTCGTCGTTTTCCAAACAAGGTTCTTTTTAACCTTTTCGACAAAATTAAGGTAAGAATGTTTTTTTTAACTTATACGGCGGGTGCGGATATTTTCCACCATTATAAAATCTTCAAAGCTTCAATTACAATATTATAAGAATATTTTCAAAATAAATATTTTCTCTTATAATTATGTTACTTTTAAATGATTTCAAAAAAAGAAAGAGATATTTCTCTCAAATAGTTTTAATTTCATCCATGTCAATATGCTTTGATGGATTTTAAGCTTGTTTGAAGTTGATTTATTATGATACAAATCTTACATATTGTATTTAAGGTTTTGTGATATGTTTGAATGTGGATGTGTTATTTTTATACCATTCATGGTTTATGGATAAATTATTGACATTTTGTATGCTAGTTTTAATATGAATGTTTATGTTATGTTTAAAACTTTTCATATGAGGAATGTATTGGACTTAGTAAGTGACAGGTGGAGCCTGCTATAGCTCCTCGATACATCAGTAGGTCTCATGAGACAAACTAGTGTCTTGGAACAAGGCCTTGAAAAAATCTTATTTATAGTCTTGGCACAAGGCCCTGACTATGTGGTTATGAAAGTCTGGCATTATGCATTCCATCATTATGAAAGTGGCTATTGATATTGCATATGATTATTCAACTAGTAGAATATTTATGTGAGTAATTAAATGGAATTATTGGATTTTTATCTTTGCCATATTATTCTAAAGTTCAAGTTTAAAAGGATTTTGTTTTAGTTATACATTGCCTTAAATGTTTATGGTTATTTATGAAAGTTTCCGCTATATTGTTATCTGTACTAAGCATCTGAGCTCATCCCTTTCTATGTTTTATTTTTTCCAGGATGTGAAGAAGTATTTTATGACTGACCTGCAGGGATAATCTATGGGATATCAGTGTTGTCTATGGAAACATTGTTGTTTTAGTTTTACATTTTATGATGTAATGTAAGACTTATGAATATATCTAGTGTTTCTAAGGCTACTAAAATAATCGGTCTTTCAAGACTTGATATTTTGTGATCATGTCAATGTTATGTAATAATGTACCGAATCTGGGTAACTGGGGTTGGGGCGTTACAGTTTCATGAGTTATTATATATGATACAACATAAGGTGAAAGGGAACTAAGTTTATTTGGATTTAGGAAAAGTGATATATTAAAGGAGATATGCTCTAAATCCTAGTATGCATATGATACATAATTAGCCTATATAATAAGGTATTATATAGGTATGTTGTGTGTGACAATATCCAAAATCATGTTTCATGCAAGGGAATACCATTTATTATGATATATATATATATATCATATTATACTACCTTAGCGTATTATTGGTTATGTAGCCATTACATTTTCATGATATTTGAGTGTTTATGAGATAACACTTGAGTGATCTTACACATGAATTATCATTAACTACAAGCATTTTATAAATATGAAATGCATTAGAGGAAATAGTTGGTTGAAGGGATACAAGCTATTGTAATTGCATGCCATTTACTTATGTGTTATGTAACACATGAGTAAATGCATGGCTCTAGAGGAGTGTCCTCATGGGATTATATAATGGTGGTCAGGATATTACGGTATTGTGGATTTACTTCTTAGTCGATTCCCTTACCTTTCATGTAATGTCTCTCCTCTCTTACCCTTTTCCCGTGTGAGGCATTAATATGTCGTGGGTATAAAGAGGATTTTTCTCAAGCATCAAACAATTCAGCCAACCCACGGATACACCCCGGAGGAGGGATGTCTTTTTCCTACCTTTTGTGATCTTCATCAACCAAAAATGATGAAAATTAAGTAGTGTAATGATAGAGAAAGTTACAAACTAATATTATCATAATTTTACAAGTTTCATGTTGTTGGATATCACGCATGGTGAATTCTGGTTTCATGGGTTTATTGTGTTTATATCTCCTTGTATAAGTGTTATATTATCCTAAAAAAACCATAAGTTATCATATCATATCTCATATTATATAAAATAAACATAAATTAATAATAAATTATTACCATTAATATACATTTAATGACACAATATTTCCCTAATACAACAACACTTGACTAACTTTAGAGAACACACAATAAAAATTCACTCCCCCCGGTGTGGTTGTACAAGTTCATTGGGCCATTCAATGGGTGAACAAGGAATTATATATTGTGTTTACTTTTATAGAAATATTTCACTAAGTTTATAGGTTTGAAGTTGTATAGAGATACATGATACAAGATACATAATGTTTTGAAGGCAAAGAGAGTGTTAAGGAATCCAGGCCTAATATTTTATGTGTAATGTTTGAAGACATGCATATGATGGGTGATGAACAAGTCGATGATTTTTTCACATGAGTGAGTGAGGTTTTTGTCTTGATTACAATATTTATATAAACACTTGAAGATTAAATAGTGGTGAAAAAAATCCTTTGAATTCTTCCAAACATATTTGATGATAAAATTCATTTTCACTTAAGGATTTTCATAGCGTGCTGGTTTCTTATGAAATGAGGAAAAAATTAAATAAGATAGGTAAATATGATAAGGATGTTTATTTTAAATCATTGAATAATTTCATGATTTATAAGAGGATCAAAATTAAAATTTTAATTTTGGTGAGGCTGATAATGAGATAAAATTTGAGAAGCTTTTGGAAAGAAAATGCTAAAAATAGATGGAAAATATATATTAACTTTGTTTGAAATTATTTCTTTATTGTTTAATCGGTTGATTAATCTTGTTATATTTTCATTATTATGAAGGATACAAGGGTATAATCTCTCTAGTGGTATCCACATATTCTCCAAAAACCTAGGAACTTTGTTGTATAATATCTAAGTACTAGCATAGATAATTCTAACCACTTGAGTTGTTCATCATTTATTGCAATATGAATCACTTCTAAGATATAATGATTCTATCTAGTTCTCTTAATTTCTAGAGGGAGGAAGTGGATCATTTCTCTCTATTATTAAGAGCATTCTTGTTCTCTCTAGGGCTTGAGAAAATTCTCTAGAGAATTAATTATGCAAGCAATCCTCTGTATCCTCTAAAATGATAAAATCAAGTTTATATATTTAGGCTAGAGAATTAGTTATTACATATAGTCCCTTAACAAATATCTTAATACTAAATAAACCCCACTTCAAATAATATAATAATAATTATTATTATTATTATTTACATGATGTGCACAAAATTCATAGATATTTAAATATCATTTCATAAAAAAATAATTAATATTTCTTTAAATTATATTAAATAAATATGTCATTCTAATCGAACCCTTAACTCAGAATATCAATCCTCCTCGACAATTATAAAACCTTGAATAATAATTATTTATTTTAATAAATAATTATCACTGTATTATTAATTTAATAAATAAATAGATATTATACTCACTAACTAAAGAATAAATATTTATTTAATAATTAACTTATATATATTTTCTTTTGAATAACTGGTGACTAAATATTTGAAATCAACATAACATGAATAATTATTGTACCTCTAAACTTGAGAATAATATTTATTCTAATATTAAATTCAAATTTAATTTAACTAAGGTTTTGAATACACTTACGTTGTGACCCTCTAGGCCCCTTTTTTAGTAGCATTAGGCTAATTGGCCTAAAATCCAAGATCAGTGTCTAGTAACATGTCAAGGCACTCATAGAGAAATATGTTAGTATCGAAATGAAAACAACCACTTATAGATGATCACTATGAATATAATCCATTTTTCTTGATATCTCATCAAGTAGGTTGTATTACTTGGTGTTATCAACCTATCTTTCTTTGACTTTTTTGAAATGAACTAGTCGATAAAACCTATATAGTTATGGACTTAATCAAATAGTTCCATTCTAATCAATGATCCTAATATATATATATATATATCCATTAACGTTAAAGAGACAAATACTTTCTTTACTTAACCATAAATGTCATATCACTTATGACACACCCAACGTATCCTACCTCGTTTTGTGCATATGTCATCATGATTTTCATCAATACATATAAGAGTGCAATTCATGATATATATTAATAATAATCTCATGTGTAAGAACCAATTCACATGTTTTTTAATAGAAATATCCAACGACACATATTACATATGGAATTAATATGGGTGGGTCTACACTCATAACCTCCTCTCTGGAATATTATCAAGTGCAAACTTCATGAGAAGGAGTCTTAATGTCTTATGATCCCCCTACAACTCATAGCCTGAATCATCAGTGCCCCGTCAGATTGATGTAATCTGGGCATAGAACATATATTCAAGAATATCATTATTTCACTTTAAGGTTACAATCATAGTGAGGAACTATTATGACTTTTTGATGTGATAGATACTCTGAGGAAACTATCAAGGACTCATCATGTGATAATATATTTATTAATATTCAAGACTTTGAATATACATATAATATAAAGTACAATGAAGTTGGTTCTAGGGAACCAAATCCAACACATATGATGCACTTATCTTTTCTAGTGAGGATCATGTGATGTGATCATCTATAAAGGTGAATAACATGTGATTTATTCATCAACCTAGTCAGTCTATACTTGAATAATTGAGAATATATGAGTGGATATATGGTATTGACATACATTTTGCCATGTGGTTACTCAATTTCTTGGAAAAATAGATCATATGAGAATGCATGCTTTCATATGATGTAGTCGGTGGAAACATGTATACATATACATGTGTTTGAAGGAGATCACACCAGATCCCTTTATAGCTTGAGTAACATTGATGCTTTACTATAGTCCTCTCTTTTACAACATTTATGAATCTGATGGTTCATATTTTTTATCAATGCTGTAAAGGCCTTTGGGTCATACTTATTGGTTGAATGAATAGGGATTTATTTTAATGTAGAGAGATACTCTAAAAATGTTTTATAGTTCATTAAAAATAGTTTTGTATGGGTATTCACAAGGTGTTTCATATGATTTGATACAATGTGAAGTTAATTATAGCTTTTCCAAAAAAAAAATCGAAGGTATTTAAAATATTTTCCAAAATCCCTCAAGATATTGGTTTAGATTTTTTAGGGTTTTTTATGTTGACAAAATAGATTTTTGTTAACTAATCATGTTGAACATGCTGAAAAATAGAGGTGACTGTGGGGAATTCATTAAGGGAAGACTCTGGAGGAGGTAATAGGTTGTTCAAGAAGTTTTCCATATAAATAGGTGAAGTTTTGTAGTGTTTTTTAAATTTTTGGATGCGTAATTCTAAAGAAAGATCAAATTTACTTTTGAAGAAAAGGGAGAAGTTTCAAAAAATTTATTCCTAGGGAAGAGGCATAACATTTTGGAGGGAAAGGGAGTAGTTTTGAACAAGTTTTCTAGAATCATGAAAGTCTGGAAAACTTTCATGGAAGTTGAATAGAAAATTAAAAAATTAAGTATTTTCATGAATTTTTGGAAGAATTATGGAAGTGGAGTCGTGTGAACACGATGCATATAGAAGTGAAGCTGTATGAATATGGTGAGTTGTGTGTGAAAAGCATCAACAAAGGAATCTTGTTTTATGGGCATGGAAATGTGCGAGTTAATAGTTTTATAAACCTATAAATATGATATTACCCCATAATTTGAACTGAGAAACTTAGAAAAGATCTCAGGGATCTATTTTCATGTAATACATAAGTGAATTTACTTCTTGTGTGAAGACATTTTATGTGAAAATTCATTTCATGAAGAAATGTGATTGTGTTTTGTGAACAAGTGAGTTTCTCAAAAGTATAAAGTTTCATGGAGGTTTTAAGTTTCATGAAAGTGTGAAGTTTATAAAAATTGTGATATTTCTCGAAAGTGGGTAGTTGTGCAAAGGTTGTGTGAAAGTGAGTTACGTAAACCCTAAAGTAATTACCTATAATTTTTTAGTAAATAGAATTTCACTGTTTGGATAAAAGAAGAGCTTTGTGACATACTAACTATGGTGTAATCAAAATTGATTAATATTATCAGAGGTTTATTTTGAAGGAACAGTGAGTACACTTCTGTAGATAATTTCGTGATATTTCAATAAGTGAGTGGTTTTAAACCAAGAGGGATATTGAGTCCACTCTAAACATGATAACAGTTGTGCAATTTTGTGATTTCGATACATTAACACATTATCTTTTTATACTCCTTATATTTGCCCGATTAGGAAAACCTGTTAGACTAGTGTAGACCAATCCTTAGATGGAGTTGGTATAACTTTCAGCGGCACATACTGCACACCAGGCCACAACTCTAAAAGGAACTGTAGAAACTCTAACCAAACTATAGAAGATCTAATTGGAAACACCGATAAGGCACTATAGAAGTGTGGACTTATTATAGTAGCATGTGATAGTGGAACTATAGATCATCAAAAATCCTACCACTGATACTGTAGTAGCATTGAATTGGGTGGTTGTGGAACTGTAGCATAGTGGACATACTGTGCGGGAACTATAAAAAAGCGGGTTACTATTAACCACATTATTTTAAGAGATCATTCGATTAAGGGTTCCATATACTCTAAGATTGTACCATATAATTCTGCTCCCAAATTTTAATGAATTGTTCTGCCTATCCATGGTCGTAGGGATTATTCCCAGTGCACATAAATCATTATGCTCCATGTTCTTATTCTTCTTCATTTTATCTTTTTCACCCTTTTACTCTCATTTATGATATTAATTTTCACTTCCTTCTCTTGGTGTTTTTTCAATAGAACCAATTAAAATTATTATGTCTCTTTCATGATTTCATTATAGTTTATTTATTATTATGAGGATGAGAGAAAAAATATTTTTTTATAATGAAAAAATAAGTTCAAAAGGTGGAATTTTTTAATTTGAAAAGCCTAATTCACCCCCTACCCCTTCAGGCATTTATATTAGTGGGGACAATAATTGGTATCATATCCCACAGGTTAAAGTCAGTGTTATTCTCTTTCATTGGAAGCAATGGCGGCAATTAATCACAAAAGGATTATGATCATAGAAGGAAAAAACTTTTAGCTATTGAAGAACTAGATGCAACACTATTATAGATCTTTAGTCATTGATGTGTATACGAATATTATGCATGGAATTTTAGTTAGTATGTACAATGGGACTTTATTAGGGAGAGGCCAAAAAAATGGATACTGATTCCATATGAATTAATGATTTATGGGGATATTTTCTCAATACAATTTATACAAAGGTGGTTTCATGTAAGTCCTAACATGCCTTATGGGAAAATCTAATTTATATATATGAAGGTGATTCAAAATTATATGAAGATAAATTGTAGGTTCTGTGGAATAAGTAATGGGACTTTCAGATAAAACCAAATGAATCTATTGATGTATTCTTTAATCAGGTGAATGTAACTATGAAGAATATGCATGGTCTTAGATAAATCCTCGATGATGTAAATATCTTCAAGCACATCCTAAGGAGGTCACCACCCTGGTTCAATCTAAAAATCACTGTTCTTGAGGATAAATATCTAAAGGATTTGATGTTGGATAGTCTTAACAGTGCTATGGTTGCAAATGAAATGAGGAATGATGACAATGAGGTTGTGGAAAACAGGGAGTCAAAGGAGGTTACATTTATGTTTTTTAATAATCTCACCATGGAGGATTATTATAAAGAATAATAGTTTGATGTACTCATGTCATTTATTTCCTCAAATCTTTAAAGGAGAAAAGTAAATTTTAAAGAGAAACTTCCACTAATGTGCTTTAAATTTGGACAGTTTGGTCACCTTTCAATAAAGTGTCCCATGAAATTTCAAGATGATGATGAGAATGATAAAGTTCCCATGAGTAAATCTTTAGACAATTTAAAAGGAAAGAGGAGTAAAAAACACAACTTCTTCCTGAAAAATAACCTGCTTTCATAGGAGGGAAATTGTTTAGAAGAAGCTAAGTAAAAAAATTGAAGGCTGCAAAACCGCAAATAATATGCTCTAGTGGTTGTTGTAGGAAGTTTCCAGAAAAGGAAAGAGAGAAATGATGATGAAGTAGAAGTGGTTTATCTCTAAGAGGGGTGAGAGGTTTATCTTGAATAGATATATGTTTATAAATCCAAAAAGAATAAATATAATAGAGTGGTGCATGATTTCAAACTCTATATGCAGCATAAAGAAGAGGAAAAGTCTGAATTGAAGGTAGAGATTAAAAATCTTAAATCTAGAAAGATAGAAAGATCAAGAAAGGTTTTTGAGTAAAGGATCAAAGTTGAAGAATAATATTGGTTTATTGATGATTTTATTAACATAGTGAAGTATTGATTCAAACTTATCAAAGAGCTTGATGAGAAAGTTGTCAACCCAAGATAAAAAGTTGAAGATTTGGAGAGACTCTTGACTCCTAGTATGATATTGAGAAAGAAAATCGTACAGGTGACACAAAATTAGAAATTAGATCATGATGGTCTATAAAAATAGGAAAAAAATCAATAAAAGTAAAAGACACATTTGAGTGACCAAAATAGTATGGGGCTTTATTATAACCAAAAACCAATGTGTATTGATGTCGATCCATAAGCACCCACTATGAGTTTGAAGGTTGATTTGGGTAAGAATCATAATTAGAATACTTAGATAACCCAAGGGACAACTAGTGTTTTTTCTAAGACACGCAATAATGAACCTCATATATGGTATTGTTGTTATTGAAATATAGTATATTCTCAAAACATTTTTTTATATCTAAAAGTTATTAAAGGGAATGAGAGAAAAAAAGGAAGGTGATTAGAGTTCAATATTATATGCATGATTTTAATGGATTATATTTCTCATGTGGATGATTTTGATATATGGATAGGTATTTAACATTGATAATGTAGAGGAATGTTTCGATGATGACCCAAAATGGTCATATACAACAGTTCAAGGAATCATCAAGCGAGCTAAAAATGAAAAATCGATTTGTATCTTCGCATGATGAAGTTAGTCCATCATAATCTGAGGAAGATAAATTGTATCAATCAACGTCGGGTGTAAAGTCGAAGACATGGATTAAAAAAAAGAGTTGAGGAGGCATTAGTTTCATAGATTACTCTAAAAGCATCTGATCATGTTGTTATGTGAATCCTTGAAAACGAGTATACTTCACATATGAAGGGAAATAATGATCTTATCATGGGAATCAAATATAGTAAGAAAGTTGTTGAAATATTTTGAAATGGTAAAGGATTAAAGGTAATTGGATTCAGTAAAGTCAAATTTAAGGGTGAAGATATGAGATGCACTAATATATTGGTTATTGAAGGTCTTAGTCATAACTCGTTAAGTTTCAATAAACTGTGTGACTTATGGCATGTAATAAAATTTTCCAAGAGGATAAGGGGAAGGATGATGCAATTTTTATATAGGTGAATCATGTGAATGGAAATATCTACATTTTCAATGGATAAAAAGATGCGATCTTTCAATCCAATAAAGAAGAAAATAGATTATGGCATAAATGAATTTTCCATTTGAGCCAATATGTAACGACCTGAACCTAGTTACCCAGAGTTGGTGCAGTATTATATAACATTGGCATGATCATAACATATCAAGTCTTGAAAGACATATTAGTTTAGTAGCCTTGTAAGTACTAGATACATACATGAGTTTTACATTACATCATGAAATAAAAGAAACAACAACATTTTTCCCCTTTGAACACACTTATATCCCATAGCCTATCCCTGCAGGTCAACCATAAAATAATTCTTCACATCTTGGGAAAAATAAAACATAGAAAGGGGTGAGCTTAGATACTTAGTAAGGATAAAAATATAGCGGAAACTTTCATAAATAAGCATAAACATTTAAGGAAATGTATAAGACTAAAACAAAAGCCTTTTTAAACTTAAAATTCAGCATAATATGGAAAATATAAATCAAAATAATTCCATTTAATTATTCACATGGATATTCTACTAGTCGAATAATCACATGTAATATCAATAGATAATTTCATAATGATGGAAGGCATAATATCAGACATCATAACCACATAGTCAAGGCCTCATGCCAAGAATACAAATAAGATTTTTTCAAGGCCTTGTGCCAAGAAAATATTTTGTCTCATGAGACCTACCGATGCATCGAGGAGTTATAGTGGGATCCACCCGTCACTTACTAAGTCCAATTCATTCCTCATATGAAAAGGTTGAAACATAACATAAACATTGGTATTAAAACTATCATATGAAATGCTAATACTTTAACCATAAACCATTAATGGTATAAAAATAACACATTCGTGGTAAAACATATCACAAAACCTTCAATATAATATGGAATATTATATCATAATAAATCAACTTCAAACAAGTGTAAAATCCATCGAAGGATGTTAACGTAGATGAAATCAAAACTATTTGAGAGAAATATCTCTTTCTATTTTGAAATCATTTAAAAGTTGCATAATTATAAAAGGAAACATTTATTTTGAAAATATTCTTATAAGCTTGTAAGGGAAGCTTTGAAGGTGTTATAACAGTGGATAATAGTTGCACCCTCCGTATAAGTTAAAAAAATATTCTTACCTTAATTTGTTGAAAAGGTCATAAAGTACCTTGTTTGGAAAATAATGGAAAGATCTATTTCAAACCATTTTATAAAAATTAAAACAAGGGTATAAATGAATTTAACCCATATTCTATTAAATAGTAAAAAAAATTTGAAATAAATTTTCAAGAAACACGTATGTGGATGATAAAGAGGTCTCATTAGATACTTACGTATTAACAACCTCATATAATAAAGAGATTGTAAAATTAACCCTTATCTTGTACTTTTCCTTGGTAGAGTGTAATTTAACCTCTTATATAATAGTTAAATAATTGTTATTAAATTATAAAATAACCACATATATAAATATTATATCATATATGATCTCCTAATATTTCTTTGTTAATAATATTTCAGTAGTATCATCGTTTTGGGTGTTAACTGATTCATTTTATTTGATATTTTTTGTTACGTAAGTCATGTTTGTTATGGATAGGATATATTTGATTCATATCCAAAATGATATTAAGTTCTTAAACACTAATTTTTAATCATAAAAAAGAAATTTATTCTTGAATGGTTATGATGGGGAATGAATCTCATCACGTTCATGGAGACGGTAATCCGTACGTACGCACGAGCGATAATACCATTCTATTGATGGGGGAATCGAATGTAATTGGATGGTATATAATATATAAAGAATCATTAACATTTTATATTTATTATTTAAATCAATTATACTCATTATTATACCCATCCAAAATAATTAATTGCTGAATAACAAACTATACCACGACGTGCAGACGGTAAGTCGTACGTACGCACGTATGGTGACTTTGTCATTCATAGGATGGATAAAATAATGAATATGGTTGTACCAAATTTATAATAACATCACGGTATTTATAAGGTACTGGAGTTATTATTTTGGTATGGAAATAACAAAGAAAGAGGAAGTGGGAGAAGAAAAGAACTTTGAAAGTGGTCATGAAATTATTACCTCTTCTTCGAGTTCTTCCTTTTGATTTGGTCAAAAGGGATCCTTTAGTTGGATTTATGATAAATTTAAGGCATATAGGTTTAATTGAGGGTAGTTGGGAGGATATTTGAGCAGGTTTTGGCTGAGACAAATGGCTTTGGAGGTGTGATTTTGAGAGAAGGGTAAGTACCCTTTTATAAGAGAGGAGGGGGTCACTTTAGGAAAATCTTGAAATATTAATTTATTATGCAATCATATTCGGTTTATAATGGCTCCAAAAGGATTTATTTAGAGTATAAGGTTGGGATGGGTCTAAAACCTATCAACCAATAGGTTTTAGACAGGTTTAGGTCACCATATAAACCTTATCTTTTAGATTTAACTCTTAGTTAAATAGTTTAACTTTTACCATGTATTCTTGTATTATTATAATAAATGGTTAATAAACTTACTATAAAAAGATAAGAGAACACCAAGTGGTTCATTATTGACATATCTAACCTTATATAAGTCCTTTGGCTGCACCTTATATTTTTATTAATATTATATCAATTAATAATATAGTATTTGTTTTAAAAACTCATTTATGTCAATTTTGATACTATTTAGTATTTTGTTTTTTTGAAAGTCATAACAACTTTATCACTTAGAAAAAAAAATTATTTAATAAACCCTAATATGTCATATTAACCTATAAAATTATTTTAATGCATAAAAATTCTTAATTTACATTTATTTGGATATTTATAATATCAATTATTTTAATCATTTATTAATAAGATAATTACTACATCACC
Source organism: Viscum album (assembly GCA_963277665.1). NCBI lineage: Eukaryota > Viridiplantae > Streptophyta > Magnoliopsida > Santalales > Viscaceae > Viscum > Viscum album. The sequence continues at coordinate 625,230,677 of OY728136.1, read as the reverse complement.
ATTGTGTCATAAATAAATTTAATTATTTAATGTCTAAAAATTATAAATAAAATACCATTATGTAGGAAATAATTTTATATTTCTAATTAATATTTATAGTCGAATTTATATTATGTATAACCCTATATTAAAAAAAATAGTTATTAAAATTTGAATTTAACACTTTTAACTCTTCTTTAAATAAAATAATAATAAATGTACTAATCTAATCCAAGTGGATCAAATAGGATCATATTTTATTCCTAAGGTTTATTTTGGTCTAAATACACTTATATAATAGAATTTTTACATGTGTTAGGGTAATTATAATATCATTTTTACCTTTAATTACCCTGTTTACTTTTAACTGTGGTAAATAAAATCCCAAAGTTACTATTCACCAAAAATTATTTTCATCCTATTGAACCACATTTTACTTATTGATTTAAACCGTGTCTCTTGGATTTTTTAAATTCAATTCATAGAAGTGGTAAAATTACATTTTATGCAAATTTTCTAACGTGCCTTGAAGGTGGGTAAAAGACGTTAAAAATTCAATAAAATTTTATACATCTAATCTTATTATAAAATGACTCCAATGAATTACCTTGAACTAATATAGGTATTATGTATAAATTTAAATAAAATAAATAATTATTTAAATAAAAAGTTGGTTTTAAATAATAACGCAGTGTTTTTCACTATTCATCAAAATTTGAATGTTTTCATAAAAATACCAAAAATTCACTCTAAGCTAATTTTGATATTCCGAATCCAAAAATGAAGTCCATTTTAAAAAATAAAATTTATAAAATTTTAAAAAGTGGGTATTACTATTCATAACGGTTAGTTTGATTGGTCGTGGTATGATAGAACTTAAAGTTACGTACAACGCAAGTTATTGTATCATTCAAAGGGAAATGTGTCATGTAAGCTTGGGGTGTTATATTATTCCCTCCTTAAAATAATTTTTTCCTAAAAATTTATAGAATACTACTGTATAAAAATATCCGGGTGGTTCTTCATCATAAGTTCCTCAGGTTCCCACCTTGCCCCTTCCATCTTATGGTTTCTCCAAATAACTTTTACTAGATGAGTTGTTCGGTTTCTCAAAATTTGTTCTCTAGTATCAAGAATTCTGATAGGCTCTTCACAATAAGACAGATCGGGTTCCAGTTCTAATTCTTCATAGGTGAGTACATGTGTTGGGCCAGGCATGTATTTTCTCAATAGTGATATGTGGAACACATCATGAACTTTGGAGAGGCTTGGAGGCATTTCCAAATGGTAAGCTACAAATCCAATTTGTTCTAGAATTTCTAAAGGTCTGATGTACCTGGGACTTAATTCACCCTTCTTACTGAAAACGTATAACACCCTTCCATGGAGATACCTTCAAGAAAACATGATCACCTACTTGAAATTCCCAATACTTCCTTCGGTTATCAGCAAATCTTTTTTTCCTACTTTGAGCTGCTTTGATGTGGGTTTGGATAATCTTTACCTTTTCTATTGTTTCCTAAACAAGTTTTGGGCCTATGAGTTTTCTTTCACCAACATCACCACAACAAGTTGGTGTGTGAAATCTATTTTCATACAACATTTCATATGGTGTCATCTGAATACTTGAATGGAAGCTATTGTTATTGGAAAATTCTACCAAAGGTAAATATTGATCCCACATACCTTGAAAGTCAAGTGAGTAAGATCTCAACATGTCTTCTAAGGTTTGAATAGTCTGTTCTGATTGTCCATCGGTTTGAGGGTGGTAGGCAGTGCTCAAACGAAGTTTAGTATCCAGGGCCTTCTGAATACTTTTCCAGAATCTTGATGTAAAACGGGGATCACAATCAGAAACAATCGATAGGGGTACTCCATGAAGTCTTACAACTTCATTAATATATAGTCTTGCTAAACGTTCAAGTGGTAAATCTTATCTTATAGCAAGAAAATGTGCTGACTTGGTAAGACGATCAACAATGACTCATATTGCATCGTTCCTTCTATGAGTCTTTGGAATCCCCATGACAAAGTCCATAGTAATATCATCCCATTTCCACTCAGGTATGGGAAAAGGTTTCATGACTCCTCTAGGATTTTTTCTTCCAGCCTTCACCTGTTGACCAACTATACATCTTGACACATAATCAGTAACCTCCCTCTTCATGTTGTCCCACCAAAAATGTTTCTTAAAATATCTATACATCTTAGTTCTACCATGATGTAAAGATAAATTGGAGTTATGAGCATCATCCAACAATTCCCTTTTTCGATCAGGTATGTCAGGAACAAAAATTCTCTTCACAAATTTCAAAATTCCATCTTCATATACGAAGTCAATCAATCTCCCATCATTTACAACTTCAATTTTATTTTGAAACTCCTCATCATCAGTCTGAGAACTTTTTATCCTTTTTAGTAAATATGTTTTGACAACAATTTTAAAAAGTATTGATGGTTCACTTTCCATGATTATTCTCATATCCATCTTTACTAGATCCATGAACATAGGATCCCTTTCAACTCTCATCTTGTTCAAAACTCCATGATCCTTTCTACTCAAAGCATCTGCCACCTTATTTTACTTCCCTGGGTGGTAGTGTATAGTGAAATCATAATCTTTGAGTAGTTCAATCCATCATCTTTACCTCATGTTGAGTTCTTTCTGTGAGAAAATATACTTCAAACTCTTGTGATCGGTATATATATCACATTTTTTTTAAAATGTAAAGGGGGAAAGCCCTCGTTTATTGAAAAAAAGAAACTCCTTTTGAAGGGAATAAGGAGGAACTCATTACAGAGACAGATGTAGAACATCAAACAAAACAAGGAACACAGCCAAACAGAGATCCAAAAGTCAAAAGGAAACAAAAATCAAAGAAGGATCAAGCCAAAAAGTCTCATCGCCCCCCCTAATCGAAAATGCAACAGCAAAGTCAGGCAAGATGTCACGTCACCCCCTCTGCGATGAAATGTGTCATGATGGAAACACAACCAAGGCAGAGCACTCCTCCATCTCACACTAAAAAATGAGAGGAGGACTGGATGATAGGTGCCAGCACACCTATCTCTCTTTCGACCCACCCACCCCCCCCCCGACGGTGCAAATGAGAAACTCACTGCACCATCAACCTGATGCGCCGCAACATCCGCCAGAGAAAACTGTGCAAAAATAAATCAAGGTACCCATCCATCCAAAAGAATAGACGGCTGAATGATGGGTGTCAAGACACCCATCCCTCCATCGAGGTCGCCCACCCGGCGCAATCTGCAAGACAGAACACACCAACCAAATGCAAAGAGACAAGCAGAAATCTCCCACCAAAACATTTACATCCCAGTGACAAATAGAGGGCCACACAAGGGCTTGAAGAACAAAACCAAGCATCCATACAATCCATCAAGAAAATGAAATTGATGAGGCAGCAAGGCCTTCCAAACAGGCACAACAAATATCATTGACTATAAATAACAAACCCATCATTCCCCGATGGTAGAGTCAATATAGGAGCATTGAATAATCTTCTCTTCAGTTATTCAAAAACATTATTCACACTATTTTTTCCAAACAAATTTAACCCATTTACGTGTGAGCTTGGTTAATGGGTTAGCCAATCGGGAAAAATTCTGGATAAAGCACAGATAATAACCTACTAAACCAATAAAACTACGTACATCAATTATACTCATCGGTACTGGCCATTCTTGGATTGCCTTGGTCTTTGAAGGATCAATAAAGATTCCATCCTTATAGACAATATGGCCAAGAAAATAAATCTTCTAAAGAGAGAATTCACACTTACTAAAATTCTCATATAATTCATTTCTTATAAGAGTCTTTAGAATAATGTGCAATTGATTTTCATGATCTTCATAGCTTTTTTAGTATACCAAGATATCGTCAATAAATACCACTAAAAATTCATCAAGATATTCCTTGAAAACTCTATTCATTAGATCCATGAAAACAGAGGGTGCATTAGTCAGTCCAAAAGGCATTATTGTAAACTCGTAATGCTCATACCCGATTCGAAATGCTGTCTTTGGAATGTCTTCCTTCTTTATGCACAACTAATGATATCCAGATCGAAGATCAATCTTTGAAAAATATTGAGCTCCATGAATTTGATCAAATAAATCATCAATGAGAGGTAGGGGATACTTATTCTTTATTGTTATAGCATTGATCTCCCTGTAGTCAATACACAACCTCATAGATCCATCTTTTTTCCTAACAAAAAGAACAAGGGCTCCCTGTGGAGAAACACTAGGGAGAATAAATCCTTTATTACTTAACTCCTCTAATTTTTTCTTTAGTTCCACTAATTCCACAGTGTCCATTCTATAAGGGGTCTTCGATATGGGCCTTGAACCAGGAATTAAATCAATGGAAAACTCAATTTATCATTCTGGAGGATGTACAGATAAATCCTCTGGAAACACATCAACATATTCTTGCACAATAGGTACATCCTCTATTTGAACATTCCTTTCCTCACCCATAGTTATTTCACTCTCTTTCTCCTTAATAAATTAATTTAGTAGAGCTATAGGGGTGGATCTAGATAAGAATCAGATGGTGACATTTCTGCTCTAAAGATAAGGTACTCCTTATCATCATCAAAAATTGTAACCTCCTTATTCTTACAATAAATTTTCGCATCATGATCCAAAATCCAATCCATACCGAGGAATATATCAAATTCAATCATGGGTATATTGATGAGATCAGCAGATAAATCATGTTTATATGCCCTAATGGGAACTGATTCACAAAAATTTGTTGCAATGATACTCCCCATATGAGTTTTGACTAACAAATCCCTTGTTAAATAAAATTGGAAAAATTTAATTTTCATAGAAAACTGGGAAGATATGAAACAATGCGATGATGCAGAATAAAATAAATCATTGGCTAAATTTGAGGAAGCCGTTAAATTACCTACCACCACATTATTTGGAGCTTCAACCTCAGCAGTAGTGATCGCATAAGCTTTTCCTTTCTCCCTTGGCATTTTCTGAGGTAAGTTTCCTTGGCGCTTAGGACATTCATTTGCATAATGCTCCATTTCTCTACAATTGTAGCATTCAACATTGACATCATCTTTCTTTCCCTTGCAATCACGGGCTTGGTGGCCTTTTTCACCACACTTGTAACAGACTCACATTCCCTTCAGGCAAGTACTGGGGTGTTTCTTCCCACGTTTAATGCAGGATAGAAATTCAACTTTTCCCTTCTTCCCCTTATTTCCATTTCCATAGTGTTCAGCAGATCTCTTATTCTCCTGCTTTTCTTTAAAGTCGTAAGACTTAGATAATTATTTTTCTGTCTTGATATCACATGAGACTATATCTTCGTATGATGAGAATGATTATGAGACTAATGCTTGAGGTAGAAATGGTTTTAACCCATCAAATAATTGATCAATATTACTCCTTGGTTTATGTATATAATCTGCAGCATTCCTTGCTAACCTTGTAAAGTTAGCCTCATACTTTGCGACATTCTCATCCTCCTTTTGTCACAGACTCAGAAATTGTCTTTCTATATCTGCTCGATGATCACAAGGAAATTATTTTTCTAAAAAAAGTTCTTTAAAATCTCTCCATTCCATATTTGATACATCTTCATATTTCTTTGTGTTTTGAATTAATGATCACCATTGATCTGAATCTCCTGTGAGGTGATAAACTGTCATGACAACTTTTTCCCTTTCATTGCTCCCCAAATAATGAAATATTTTCTCTAAGGAACTTATCCATTGCTCGACTACAAATAGATTTTTAGTCCCATTGAATTTTGGTGGTTTTTTCCTTATGAAGTGGTCTAACATTGATCCTCCACATTGTGGATCAGGAAGCTCCATACGGGTAAGGTTATTATTCATAACCTGAGTAAGTTGTCCTAGTGTGGTGATAAGCTGATTAGCACCAGTTGTATCACCAGATCCATTATAATTATCTTGAGTAGGAGGGCAGTCCCTACATAGATTAAGTGCATTGATACGGTTTCCATTCCTTCCACTAGGCACCATTTCTAAACAATGGCATACACTAGATTAGTTTATGAATATCAATACATAATTCCAAACTTGTAAAACACTTAAAATAAATTGAACAGTTTATGGATATAATCCATAATCATAAAAATGTTTTCTCTGAGGAAATATTTACTCATAAATCCTTCATAATGGTTTGTAAAGAAAATGTGAATTATCCTAAGCATATCCCTCAGGAGTGTCGTAACCAAAAGTGCAGCAAGGCACGTTGTCGTGTACCAGGATACCCCTGGTCAAGACCAAAACTCCTTATTGGAGTTTTCACTCCTAGGTACATCTGTGTCAAAGCCGCATCTACCTTCTTGTATCCATACAGGGATGTATTTTCTTAGAAAACTCACAAAATATCTATATTACCAAAATTCTAAGAAATTATTCTATACTAATCCTCAAATTCTATCTTAGGGTAACGTTCTCTAATCAGAGTTTTTCTAAATCTAGTTTCCAAGGTTTGTACTTAACTTCCTCTAATACTAATTGTAACGCCCTGACCCTAGTTACCCAGAGTCGGTGCATTATTACATAACATTGTCATGATCAGAAGAGATCAAGTCTCGAAAGACCGATTAGTTTAGTAGCCTTGGAAGTACTAGATACATAAATGAATTTTACATTACATCATGAAATAAAAACAACAACAAAATTTTGTCCCCTTTGAACACACTTATATCCCTTAGCCTGTCCCTTTAGGTCAACCATAAAATAATTCTTCACATCCTGGTAAAAATAAAACATAGAAAGGGGTGAGCTTAGATGCTCAGTAAGGATAGCAATATAGCGGAAACTTTCATAAATAAGCATAAACATTTAAGATAATGTAGAATGATAAAACAAAATCCTTTTTAAACTTAAAATTCAGCATAATATAGAAAATATACATCAAAATAATTCCATTTACTTATTCACATGGATATTCTACTAGTTGAATAATCACATGTAATATCAATAGCTAATTTCATAATGATGGAATGCATAATGTTGGACATCATAACCACATAGTCAAGGCCTCGTGCCAAGACTACAAATAAGATTTTGTCAAGGCCTTGTGCCAAGACACTAGTTTGTCTTATGAGACCTACTGATGCATCGAGGAGCTATAGCAGGCTCCACCCGTCACTTACTAAGTCCAATGCATTCCTCATATGAAAAGGTTGAAACATAACATAAACATTCGTATTAAAACTAGCATACAAAATGTTAATACTTTAACTATAAACCATGAATGGTATAAAAATAACACATCCATAGTCAAACATATCAAAAAACCTTCAATACAATATGTAATATTTTATCATAATAAATCAAATTCAAACAAGTGTAAAATCTATCAAATGATGTTGACATAGATAAAATCAAAACTATTTGAGAGAAATATCTCTTTCTATTTTGAAAACATTTAAAAGTACCATAATTATAAAAGAAAAAATTTATTTTGAAAATATTATTATAAGCTTCTAAGGGAATCTTTGAAGGTTTTATAACGGCGGAGAATAGATGCACCTTCCATATAAGTTAAAAAAACATTCTTACCTTAATTTTTTGAAAAGGTCATAAAGTACATTGTTTGGAAAAGGACGGAAAAATTATTTTCAAACCATTTTATAAAAAGTAAAAAAAGGGTATAAATGACTTTAAACCATAGTATAGTAAATAGTAAAAAAAAATTGAAATATATTTTTAAGAAACACGGATGTGGATGATAAAGAGGTCACGGTAGATACTTACGTATTAACAACCTCAGATAATAAAGAGATTGTAAAATTAACCCTTACCTTGTACTTTTCCTTGGTATATGGTACATTAAACTCATGTATAATAGTTAAATAATTGTTAATAAATTATACAAGAACCATATACATAAATATGATATCATATATGATCTCCTAATATTGCTTTGTTAATAATATTTCAGTAGTATCATCGTTTCGGGTGTTAACTGATTCATTTTCCTTTATATGTTTTTTACGTAAGTCATGTTTTTTATGGATATGATGTATTTGATTCATATAAATAATTATATTAAGTTCTTAAATATTATTTTTTAATCATAAAATGAAATTTATTCTTGAATGGTTATGATGGGGAATTGAATCTCATCGCGTTCGTGGAGACAGTAATCCGTACGTACGCACGAGCAACAATACCATTCTATTGATGGTGGAATCGTATATAATTGGATGGTATATCATATATAAAGAATAATTAACATTTTATATTTATTATTTACATAAATTATACTCATTATTAAACCTATCAAAAATAATTAAGTGTTGAATAACAAACTACACCACGACGTGGAGACGGTAAGCCGTACGTACGCACGTATGGTGACTTTGTCATTCATACGATGGATAGAATAATGAATATGGTTGTACCATATTTATAATAATATAAAAGTATGTATAAGGTACTGGATTTTTTATTTTGGTATGGAAACAACAAAGAAATAGGAAGTGTAAGAAGAAAAGAACTTTGAAAGAGGTGATGAAATTATTACCTCTTCTTCGTGTGCTTCCTTTTAATTTCATCAAAAGGGCTCTTTAGGTTGGATTCCTGATCAAAGTAAGGCATATAAGTTGAGGTGAGGGTAGTTAGGAGGATATTTGAGCAGGGTTTGGCCGAATCAAATGGATTTGGAGGTGTGATTTTGAGAGAAGGGTAAGTACCCTTTTATAAGAGAGGTGAGGGTCACTTTAGGAAAATCTTGAAATATTAATTTATTATACAATCATATTAAGTTTATAATGGCTCCAAAAGAATTTATTTAGAGGATAAGGTGGGTGTGTATCTAAAAACTCTCAATCAATAGGTTTTAGACAGGTTTAGATCGCCATATTAGCCTTATCTTTTAGATTTAACTCTTAGTTAAATAGTTTAACTTTTACCATGTATTCTTGTATTATTATAATAAATGGTTAATAAACTTACTATAAAAAGACAAGAGAACCCCAAGTGGTTAATTATAGACAAATATAACCTTATCTAAGTTCTTTGTCCTAACCTTAGATTTTTTGGAATATTATATCAATTACTAATATAGTATTTGTTTTAAAAACTCATTTATGTCAATCTTGATACTATTTGGTATTTTGTTTTTGTGAAAGTCATAAAAACTTTATCACTTTGAAAAAAAATTATTTAATAAACCCTAACATGACATATTAACCTATAAAATTATTTAAATTCATCAAAAGTCTCAATTTACATTTATTTGGATATTTATAATATCAATTATTTTAATCATTCATTAATGAGGTAATTACTACATCATCATTGTTTCATAAATAAATTTAATTATTTAATGTATAAAATTATAAATAAAATAACATTATGTAGGAAATATTTTTATATTTATAATTAATATTTATAGTATAATTTATCTTATGTATAACCCTATATTAAAAATGTTTTAGTTATTAAAATTTGAATTTAGCACTTTTAACTCTTCTTTAAATAAAATAATAATAAATTTCCTAATCTAATCCAAGTGGATAAAATAGGATCATATATTATTCATAAGGTTTATTTTTTTCGAAATACACTTATCTAATAGAATTATGACATGTTTTAGGGTAATTATAATATCATTTTTACCTTTAATTACCCTGTTTACTTTTAACCGTGGTAAATAAAATCCAAAAGTTACTATTCACCAAAAAATATTTTCATCCTATTGAACCAAATTTTATTTAATTATGTCAACTATGTCTCTAATATTTTTTAAATTCAATTCATAGAAGTGGTAAAATTACATTTTATACAAATTTGCTAACATGTCTAGAAGGTGGGTAAAATACGTTAAAAAATTCAATAAAATTTTATACATCTAATCTTATTATAAAATGACTCCAATGAATTAAATTTAACTAATATAGGTATTATGTATAAATTTAAATAAAATAAATAATTATTTAAATAAAAAGTTGGTTTTAAATAATAACACGGTGTTTTTCACTATTCATCAAAAATTGAAAGTTTTTAGAAAAATATCAAAAATTCACCCTAAGATAATTTTGATATTCCGAATCCAAAAATGAAGTCTATTTTGAAAAATAAAATTTATAAATTTTCAAAAAGTGGGTATTACTATTCACAACAGCTAGTTTGATTAGTCGTTGTGTGCTAGAACTCGAAGTTGCGTATAACGCAAGCTATTATATTATTCAAAGGGAAACATACCATGGAAGCTTGGGGTGTTACACAATAATACTTGGAAGATATATTGAAATTTTATGGAGCCCTTTGTCTCCCTAAATTATCACATGATTGTACACACGTGTGTGATTTGTGTTAAAAATGGAAGATTAATCGAAAAATGTAAAAAAGAAAAAAAGTCAATAAGGGTTCTTTAACTAGTGTGTGTTGATGTGTGTGGATCTATATCACTGATATAACTGATGGGAAGAATTATTACATTATTTTTAGTGATGATTATAGTAGTATGCCGTAGATAATAGTCATTACTCACAAGTCTTAGGTGTTTAATTTAATTACTCAGTATTGGAAAAGGGCTAAAAAGATGTTTGGGTAGAAAATTATGAAATTACATACCAATAATGGCATGGAAATCGCAAATATCCAAGTGGATGATTATCTCAAAAAGCATGGGATAAGTCACCAAGTCTCAGTAGTGATAACTCCTCAGCAAAATGGTGTAGTTGAGAGGAGAAACCAAATCATAAACATCATGGCCAAAATGATTCTTATCAAGAAATACCTACCAAAGAAGTATTGGAAGGAATCCTTCATGACATCAGACTTTATTTATAATAGATATTTTTTGTTTCTAGGAGAAGAAAAGACTTCGTATGAGATGTGGTATGGAAAGAAGTTGACGCTAAAGTACTTTTGAATCTTAGGAAGTTAGTTCTTCATTATCAATAAGGAGAAACATGAAAATTTTGAGTCTCATGGAGATGAAAAATTTTCCCTTGGGTGATCAAGAGTGGGAATGAAATATAATTTCATTAATAAGAGGTTGGGAAAAGTTATCAAAAATAATGATGTCACTGTAGTAGAAAATGAGAAGAACCTTCAGTAAAATAGTGAACATGTTTTTTTATGAAAGTGATGAGGAAGTGAGTAGATCAGGGGAAGAATAGGGGGATAGTTTTGATTTTGAGGGTGACAATTATGATGAGAAATATGATTTTAGACCTGAATATTTATATAATTTGAATAGACAATATGAAATTGATAGTCATAATATCATCGGTGATTAGACAGTGCTAGTGCGAATGAGGAAAATGATGTCTCTACAATAAATACATTTCTTCTCTCAGGTAGAGCCAAAGTGTTTTGAAGAAGCTACTAGGGATGAGAATTGGGTCCAGGAAGTGGATTATGGGCTTCACCAAATTGAAAAGAATCATACATAGAATATTAATTTAAGGTCGATAAAGAGGAATGTCATTGGGATAAATGGGCTTTCCATAACAAACTGAATGAAGATGGTCGGGTGATTCTAAACGAAGCATGATAGTGAGTAAGGGATACTCCCAAATCAAGGTCATCATTATAAATGAAACATTTACAATTATGGGACAGCTGGATATAATTTGATTATTCCTATCCATAATAGTGAAAAATAGATTCATTTTATTCCAGATGGACATCAAGTCAACATTCCTAAATGGAGTTATAGAAGAAATGGTGAACATCTAACAACCATATAGTTTTATTATCCATGAATATGAGAAAAATGTTTTTCAGCGGAAAAGGGATCTTTATGGGCTTAAGCAGGCACTAAGAGCATGATAGTCAATTCTAGATCAATAGTTAAAGAACATCAGTTTCCAGTGTGGTGAAGTTGATTAAAATATCTATATTAACAATGAGAGTGATCAATAAATGATGGTTCTGGTGTATTTGGATGTAATAATATTTAGTGGATCGAAAAAAGCATAGTTCAAATAGTTTATATATTCATAAATTTTGGATTGAAAATGGTGATGATTAGTGAATTGAAATTTTCCCTTGGTTTACAAGTGATGCAAATAAGGAATGGTACATTCATATGTAAATATAAATATGATAAGGAGTTTATATGAAGATTTTGAATGAAGGATTCTAAGGATATGATTACTCTAGTTTCTACCCAGATGAAGTTTTCAAGAGATGGAAATGACAAAGTGGTCAATGTCACAAAATACAGGAAGATCATTCGGATCCTGTTGTACTTAATAGTGACAGGGCCTAACATTATATTTTCCATGTGTTGGGAAACACGATATCAAAGAAATCCCAAAGAAATACACATTCTTATAGTGAAAAGAACACCATGGTGCATCAAAGTCATGGTGGATTTTGTTTTGATTTATAGTGAAACATCATAGTAATAGTTATTAGGATATATAGATATAGACTAAACTAGTTTAGTAGATGACAGAAATAAATCATCAAGTAGTGCATTCTATCTTGGTGGACTACTCATTTCTTGTCCTAGAAAGAAATAAGACTATATTTATCTAAACTATATAGAGGCTAAATATATTTCGGTCACTCAATATTACATGAAATTACTATGGATAAAGTTATATCTTGAAGAAAATGGAGTTGAACTAAAGTATCCAATCAGAATTAATTTTGATGACTCAAGAACTATCAATCTTAGAAAAAATATCATTCATCACTTACGGATGAAGTGCATTGTGGTCAAGTAGCACTTTATAAATGATAAAGTGGATCATAGGTGAGTGAAATTAGAATATGTGCTTACAGAGCATTAACTCACATACATCCTAACAAAGGGATTATCCAAAGAAATGTTTGAGAGGCATCTAGTAGCTATCAAGTCAAGTCAACTCCCCTTATTGAAACATTATGGATGTAGAACCTCCACTCCCTAAGGCATGTTATGAATTTCCCCACGTGATGATAATTGTTCAACTCTTTGTCACATACCACAAAAAAGTGGACTTTGGGTTCATTGAAAAGGGGGGATAAATACTATTAATGAAGGGAATAGGTTTATCAAACATGATAGGGGATATGTAAAGATAATGAAGGGAGAGAGATCTTAAATGGTTAATTAGGGGGGATAAGGATATGGGGGTGAATGGAAAATATGAAAATGTTGGAGTTTTTCTATCAATGAAGAAAAATCATGAAAGGGGTGACCTTTGGGTTTGTGATGAAAGTAGTAACCAAGTGCGGTTTTGGGAGTAATACTGAGAGCTGTCCATGATACAAAAAATGGTATCATTCATCAAGTGGCATTGATATTGAAGTGATCTATGTAAAATATTTTCATATTACTCTTGTTTATCATCTCGATCTTGTATCATGTTGGCTTAGATTGCATGTTGAGAAAGTTTTTCATAGTTATCTGAAGTTGGTTATTTTAGGATGAAAAAAAGGAAAATTGTTATCCAAGCAGTAGGTGTGACAGTTTTTGTCATCAAATTTCTAAGGAGTCTAAAGTATTATCAGCAACCCCAAACGGGGAGATTGTTGGAAAAAATCTCAAGATTTTTGTTCATATTTTTTAGAGTTGTGAATGTTAACATATAGATTTTTTGTTTAAAAATCATGTTGATAATTATACAGGGTAGAGGGTACCATGGGTAATTCATGAAGGGGTGTCTCTGGAGAAGCTTTGAGGTTGTCTAGAAAGTTGTGCATATAAAGGGGTGAAGTTTCCCCTTATTTTCCAAATTTTTGGGTGTGAAATTATAGAGGAAGACCAAACATTATTTTGGAGAAAAGGGAGAAGTTTCATGAAATTAATTTTTGAGAAGGAGGCATAGATTTTTTGTGGAAATGGGTGTAGTTTCATTAAGGTTTAGCATACTCACGCAAGTCATGTAGACTCACGAAAGTTTCATAAAAAAATGACAAAGTAAAGATTTTCGTCCAAGTTTGATAGACTCATGACAGTGGAGTTATGGAAATGTGATTCATATAGAAGTAAAGTTGTGAGAAGATGGTAAGTTGTGATCAAAAGGTGTTAATGGGGGATTCATGTTTTTCAGGAATGGAAGTTTTTGTAAATGGTTGTCCATGCCTATAAATATTCCACTACCCATCATTTGAAGTGATCAGCATAGAGAAGATCTCAGGTATCTATTTTTTCATAAGACTTACACAAACATGCTTCTTGTATGGAGACAATTTATGAGAACATTAATTGATTAAAGAAAAGTGATTGTGTTTTCTGAACAAATGAGTTTTGAAAAAGTGTGAAGTTTCGGAAAAGTGTGAAGTTTCACGAAATTATGATGTTTCATGAAAGTGGATAGTTTCATAAAAGTTGTGCAATGGTTGCGCAAAAGTGAGTTTCATGATCCCCAGGGTAATTGCCTATAATTTATATGGTAAATAGGAGTTTTTCATTTGGATGGAAGAAGAGTTACATGAAAAAATAGATATGGTGTAATCAAAATTGATTTAACTTATTAGAAGTTTCTTATGAAGGAACAATGAGTATAATTTAGTAGAGAGAGTAGTTATCTTTCAACAAGTGAGTGGTTGTAAACCATGAGGGACAGTGAGTCCACATTGAACATTGTAATGGTAGTGCGCTTTAGTGATTTTGGTACATTTCCACATTTAATTTGTATACTCCTTGAGTTATCACTGTTAGGGAGAACCATGTAAAATTATTATGTCTCTTGCATGCTTTTACTACAGTTTATCTATTTTTGCGATAAGAAGAGAGAAGATGGTTTTTTATGAAAAAACAAGATCAAAAGGGGGATTGTTTTAATTAACATATCCTGATTCACCCCCATCTCAGGGTATTTACTTTAGTTGGTCCAAAAAAATGAGTTTTGTATATAGTTTCACGATTTATTATATATGATACAATATATGGTGAAAGTGAACCAAGCCTATGTGGCTTTAGTGAAAGTGAGAGATTAAAGGAGATATTCCCTAAAGACTAGTATGTATACGATACATGATTATCCTATATCAGGTATGATATTGGTATGTTGTATGTGAAAATATACAAAGGTGTGTGCCTTGAAAGGGCATACCATTTATTACAATATATAGATATCATAGTACACTGCCTTGGCATATCAATGACTACATAGCCATTACATTTGCATGATAGTCGAGCATTTACAAGATAAAACTTGAGTGATCTTCCAAATGGGTTATCATTAACTATAAACATTTCATAAAGATGAAACGCATTAGAGAAAATAGTTATATGAAGGGTTACAAGCTATTGTAATTGCATGTCATTTACTTGCGTTATGTAACACATGAGTAAATGCATGGCACTCTAGGGGTGTCCTCAAGGGATTATATAAAGTTGGTCGAGATAGTGTGGTGTTGTGGGCTTACTTCCTAGTTGATTCATTTCCCTTCCCTGTAAGATCTCTTCTCTTTTACCCTTTGCTCGTGTGAGGCACTGGAATGTCGAGGGTGTAGAGAGAATCATACTCGATCATTAAGTGATTCAGCCAACCTATGGATACAACCCAGAGGAGGGATGTCTTTTTTCCACCTCTTGTGATCTTCATTAACCAAAAACGATGAAAAGGAAGCAGTGGCACGATGATGTAAGGTACACACTATTATTATCTTCATTTTATAGCTGGCATATTTTTGGATATCACGCATGGTCGATTCTGGTTTCATGGGTTTATTATGTTTATACTGCCTTGTATAAGTGTTATATTATCCTGCAAAACCCAATAGTTATCATATCATATATCATATTCTACGAAAACAAGCATAAATTAATGGTAACATATTTCCATTAATATGCATTACTTGACACAACATGTATGACAACCCTGCTTTTTATTACAACTTAAACATGATTTATTACATAAAACTTCACTTGATACAACAAAGAAGATCGAGAGGTTTAGTGTCTTTGGGGCTTAGGATCATTACATAAAAACTTAAAACATGAAATACAACATCTTTATTGAAAACATCATTTTCATAACCACTACATTCCTTCGTACTTAGCATTGCATGGGATAACCTGAGGACATGCATAAGAAAAGGGTGAGCTATAAAGCCCAGTAAGGGAGTACACATGGAATAACATGAGGAGTACAATACATGTTAGGCAATAGGCATGTCAATAGATCATAAGATAAACATGAACATAAAGGCATGATAAAGCATGATAATCATAACATGGAAATGTGGCAACAACACTTAACATTGAATTAGCATGAGCCAAGGCTCATTGCACATGGAGCATGAGTAAACCCTCATTGCACATGAAGCACGAGTAAACCCTCGTTGCACTTGAATTAGCATGAGTCAACACTCATTGCACATGACGTATCATGATACTATACTTTACCCAATGCATTAGAGCGCTATAAGGGCGCACCCTTCTTAAACATTTCATTTCATGCATAAGTGTGTCACATTGATCATAAAACATGGATTCATACAACATAATCATTTATTCCACGATAAAGGAATGTGGAATTCATACATAAAACTATAAAATCAATAAGTAAATGTGCATAAAGGTGAATACCCTTGATGGAGAAATGGGCATGGTATTCACTACACAACGACATTGGCTTAGAAAATCGGTGTGATTTCGGCAGCGTAACGGCGTGACATAAGAATTCATAAAAATGGTTGATGAGAGAGAAAGGGGTTTATCATCATATTTACATATAATGGACAGTAAGAAGGTCATATAGATACATGTACCAACAATTGAAATGGAATTTAGATTCATGATACAAAAGTATTGCTTGAATGTAAAAGAAGGGAGAGAAGTTCCTTTCGGAATTTTAGCATAGTAACGGGTGTACATGGGAGGCATTTAATGAGAGAGAAAGGGGTCTCCCATCATTCAAACAATAAGAGGGCAGTATGGGGGAGGTGCGAAACCATACCCCAACATTCATAATTGAAATTAAAAGGGAAATACAACTTAAAGAAAATTGACAAAAATGAGAAAGGAAGAAAAAACCCTTACTTGGAAGTGTGCTTCCAAAGGCTAGAGAGAGGCTTGTGAGAGGCTTCTTGGGAGCTTGGGGCACTTTGGGAGGATTCTAAAGAGAGTAGGGCAGAGGTTGGACGAACTCCAAGGGATTTTAGTGAGGAGGAAGTGGGAGCTTGGGTGGGTTTATATAGGAAAGGTGAGGGAATTTTTTATTATTTAGGTTTGGGTCTCCTTACATTAAATTAATCCAAACCACAAACCATCTCATGGTTTTTGCCCATGGTTTTTGGAAAAGGGAAGAGGAAAAAAATATTTTATAAGGCCCAAGTCCGAACTTCTTAAAATAATAAGGTTGCTTATGTGGAGGTAAGTCACACTTCCATGGAAATTAATTTAAAAAGACAAAGTGTTGAATATGTCTTGAGGGGTTCATTAATGCTTTGAAAAGTAAGTCAAACAAACCCAAAATCACTTTATTTTAATGGTAAAACATATATTGGTCGAACATAAGGATTATAGTATTTTATTACATCACTATTGGGTCATTATGATGTCATAAAACACATTATATATTTAAATAGTATTTAATTTTTACCCAAAAATTCGAATGTCTCAGAAAATTATGAAAAATTCACTGTTGGATAATTTCGACGTCCTGATTCCATAAATGACATTTATTTTATCTAAAAACATTTCTAAATATGTGAATTTTCACTTTTAAAATAAAAACCGACATTTATCGAAAATTCACGGGTTTTGACAGAAATGGTTTTCAAACCTTAATAAAAATTTTAATTGCATTCATAAAATTATAAGATCATTTATATTTAATAAAAATTAATTTAATAATATTATTATTATTTTATTAAAATATTATTTAATTCAAAAATCCCTTAATTTAATAAAATAGATTTCTTAATTAAATAATAACTAAAAACACCATTTGTACTTTAAAAACTATTTACAATGTATCAAAAATGACTAGAAATTATATTCATTATTATATACAAAAAATAATGTACATGAACATAGTACTACTTATTTGTTACATAACCCCTTAAAACAACCGCATAAGACCTAAAGGTAAGGTGTGCGATGGTAACAGACTCTTGGGGTGACTCGAATAACATCGCTCGAGTGGTAATCTCTATCAACTTCCACTTTTCCCGTAGACGGTCTCGTTCGAACTTGACATGGTGAAGCTCAGCTTGGGCTTGGTCAATGGAGAAGCTCAATGATGCCACATCTTTTCCGAGCTCCGACAAATGGGCTTCATATGGGGCAATTCTACTGGATGAGGTCATCGCTTCTTTTGTCTGAGTAAATTGGATTTGTTAAGGTCCTATATTTATACTAATCATGTGATCACTGTTCAACGACTATATTAACAACGGTCAAAATTCTTAACATAAAACCAAAGAAGTTGACATCTTATAAAAACATTTTTCATAAAGAGACATTTAACTGGATCAAGAGGGATTTTCCATTAATGAAACTTTGGGTTGTTACAACATGTCCCTAAGCCAACAACACTTGATTAACTTTAAGGCGCACACACTAACAATTCACTCCCCCCAATATGGATGCACAAGTTCGTCGGTCCATTCAATGGGTGATCAAGGAACTATATATTATGTTTAATTTTAGAGAAATATTTCACTAAGGTGATGGCTTTCATGTTGTATAAAGATATATGATACAATCCAAATAATGTTTTTGAAGGAAAAGAGAGTTAATGAAGCCAAGCCTTAGATTTTTTGAGCGATGTTTGAAGACACGTATATGATGGGTGATGAACCAGTTGGTGATTTTTTCACATGACTGAGTGTGGTTGCTGTCATGATAAGATTCTTTAGATAAACACTTGAAGATTCCATAGTGGTGAAAAAATCCTTCGAATTCTTCCAAACGAATTTGATGAGAAAATTCATTTTCACTTAATGGTTTTCATAGCTAGTTAATTGCTTATGAAATGAGGAAAAAAATTAAATAAGAAAGGTAAATATGATAAGGATGTTTCTTTTAAATCATTGAAGAATGTGAAGATTCAGAGGAGGATGAAAAGTAAAATTTTAATTTTGGTAAGGTCGATGATGAGATAAAATTTGAGAAGCTTATATCTCTTATTTCAAGAAGAGTTTGCAAAGAAAAAGGTAAATATTGATTGAAAATATCTATTAAATGTTTTCGTTGTATTATAGTCCATTTTTGAGAAAGGGATCAATGAGATAAAGTGTCATAACATGAGAAGCCACAAAGTTAAATAATTCCAGAAAAGGCAAAAATTATTCAAGAGGACTAAATAAGAATTATTCTTAAATGAAATACATTAATTTTTTATGTAAAAAGGAGGGAAAATCTTGTAATAAAAGTAAAATTGAAGATAAATCCTCAAGTAACAAAAGAGAGAAAACGTTCTTCGTTAAAGTGGATGACAAAGTTGTAATTGACGAAGGAGAAATTGAATCTTCAAGTGGTGATGATGGAAGTAGTAATGAGGGATATAAATCTCAAATGGGGTTTATGTTGAAGAGATAATTTAAGGCTTTCCTCTACAAGATATCAAGATTGGATAAGGAGGTCAAAGGCTTGGGAAAGCTCCATTTCCAAAGGAGGATGAATATGTTTTTGAGGAGAAATAAGTGATTTTGTTTGTAGGATTGAAGAAGTAAATGTGTTGCTTGCTAAAAAGAAAAAGATGAATTAATTCATTGAATATAAGTTTATTTCAAAGGAAAATTATGTGGAAATTTTCTAAATGAATATGCTAGATACCAAAAACTGCATTAATAAGCTTAAATTTAATTTTGAAAAAAATCAATGCAATCGGTAGTTGAATGTTCCAAGAATGAATGAAAGAAAGTAGATGCATCAAGTAATATTTGTGATTTTGTAACCTATAAAATACCCTAGATAATAGATAATAGGGTTCTCGGTTTTTTTTAAAGACGTGTTCAATCAAGGAGTAAAGAGGTGGAGTTAGTGGCACAATAATATCTTGAAATTTTATTTCTCTAAAATGAGATCACTGAAAATTTTAAAATGATAAAAAAACATTGTTTTAAAAATGAATCTTACTGGTCAGTTGGACTTTCAACCAGTGAACTTTTATGTCAGGTCTCATTATTAAGCCATTTTGAATTTTGGACCGGATTGGGCTGCCTCGAACTGACATAAAACCGGTTGGATCGGTTGGTTCCACTAGGAAATGGATCAGATCAGACCGGCCGGTTTTTTAATTTTTTAATTTTTTGCATTTTTATATTTTTTATATAAATTAATAATATAATATAAAAAATTATTAAAACAATAAACCAGCTTAATTAACTGAATTAATTGACGAGACCGGGCCAAACTGGTCCGGCTACGAAAACACCGACTCAAATCGGAAGGGTACACGATCGCGCATCGTCTCTCTCCCTCGGGCGGGCTTGGCTCTCGCAATCTGTAGGACAATCGTGCTCGGCGGGCGCTTGCCTCTTTCATGAATATCGCTGTGCAACTCTAGGGTTTGATTCGCCGTCTGAATAAATTGTGCCGATGTACGCAAGGAGATTAGGGTGCAGAAGTCAGAAGGGGATTCGCCTGTGTCACTCATCCAAGGCTTTATATAGGTTAACCTATCGAGATAACGCTTCCTCGCAACCCTGTGGCCATGCAGCTGCTGGAGAAAACTGTGCATCACAAGGTAACTCGATCAGACGCAATCTCTTAGATTATTTTCCCACTGCGGTTATTGGTCCTGGAAATAGCCAAACACGCTTGCGCAGGAGGCCTAATTTGTGCTGGATAGGTTGTCAGTTACGCGCATACAGTTCCGAGGGGGACGGAAGCAACTCAAGCCAGGATAAGCATACACCTGAGAAAGGTGGGGCCAACTTTGATAGTGGAAAGGATAAGCTGAGGGATGGCGCGTGGCATTTTAATGAACATATGCGACTTGGTGAGCAGGATCAAAAGGAATGGCTCCATAGTGAGAAACAATCTATGGAGAGCCGAAGGAAGGAGTTCCCTTTTCTCTCCAGACGGGAAAAGTTTAAAAACGATTTGTTGCGGAGAGTTGTTCCTTGGGAGAAGTTAACTGTAACATGGGAAACGTTCCCATATCATATTCATGAAGGCACTAAAAACCTTTTGTTGGAATGTGCTTCCTCCCATCTGAAGCATAGGAAGTTTGCCACAACTTATGGTGCTCGGTTGGCATCCTCAAGTGGGAGAATACTACTTCAAAGTGTCCCAGGTACCGAGCTTTATCGTGAAAGACTAGTTAGAGCTCTTGCGCAGGGGTTAAAGGTCCCTTTGTTGGTGCTCGACAGCAGCGTTTTTGCTCCGTATGAAATTGGTGATGAAGGTTTGTCTGAATCTGAATTGGATGACAATCATACAGAACTCGGGGAAGAATGTTCTTCGGAATCAGAATTTGAGGATGACAATGATGCTGCTCATGACGAGGGAGAATGGACAAGTGATGATGATGCAAAATCAGAGGGTAGTGATGGGGTTGAAGTTGATGCTCATTCCTCTGCAGAAGCTCTCAGGAAACTTGTTCCTTTTAACCTTGATGAGTTTGAGGAAAGGGAGAGAGCATCAAATGAAGCTGAAAGCTCCTCTGAGCCCTCAAAGGCAGAGACTGCTGAACCTTCTGACAAATCCAAACAGCTGCCAAAGAAAGGGGACCGAGTCAGATATATTGGGCCTTCTGTATACATCAAATCCGAGGACAGGTCTTTATCATCTGGTCAGCCTGGTGAGGTGTATGAGGTGAAAGGAGATCGGGTTGGATTGATTTTTGATTTTACTGATAGAGTGAAAAACACGGAGAATGATAAACTCACCAACCAATCTACAGATCCTGCAGTAATTTGGATAAAGGCCAAGGACCTTGATTTTGATCCAGACACTGAATTAGAAGATTGTTACATTCCAGTAGAGGCTCTTTGTGAGGTTCTACAGTCGACACAACCTCTCATTGTCTATTTTGCAGACGCTTCTCAATGGTTGTCAAGGGCGGTTCCGAAGTCAGATCGCAAGCTGTTTGTTCATAGAGTGCAGGAATTGTTTGATCAATTATCTGGACCTGTTGTTTTAATCTGTGGGCAGAACAAAGGTGATTCAGGATCCAAGGAGAAAGAGAAGTTTTCAATGATTCTGCCAAATTTTGGTCGACTTGCTAAGCTGCCTTTTGCTTTAAGGCGACTTACAGAGGGGCTCAAAGCATCAAAGACGTCCGAAGATAGTGACATATATAAGCTCTTCACTAATGTTCTGTGGATTTGCCCACCCAAGGAGGAAGATCTCCTTAAAACATTCAACAAGCAGGTCGAAGAGGATAGGAGAATTGTGATATCAAGAAGCAATATAACTGAATTACATAAGGTCCTTGAAGAACATGAGCTAACTTGTGTAGACCTCTTGCTTGTAAGCATAGATGGAGTGATATTCACAAAGCAAAAAGCTGAAATGGTTGTTGGGTGGGCTAGAAATCATTATTTGTCATCCTGTATTCTCCCCTCTATCAAGGGGGAAAGATTACAGATCCCTCGCCAAAGCCTCGAAACTGCAATTTTGAGGTTGAAAGAGCAGGAATCAATATCAAAGAAGCCATCTCAAAACTTGAAGAACATTGCAAAGAACGAATATGAGCGCAACTTTATTTCAGCTGTTGTTCCTCCTGGTGAAATTGGTGTCAAGTTTGATGACATTGGTGCTCTTGAAGACATTAAGAGGGCATTAAATGAACTCGTTATTCTCCCTATGAAGAGACCTGAGTTGTTCTCTCATGGAAATCTGTTGAGGCCTTGCAAAGGAATATTACTATTTGGACCTCCTGGTACTGGAAAAACCCTTCTTGCCAAGGCACTTGCAACAGAGGCTGGGGCAAATTTTATCAGTATCACAGGCTCCACACTTACATCAAAGTGGTTTGGAGATGCTGAGAAGCTTACAAAAGCCCTGTTCTCCTTTGCAAGCAAGTTGGCTCCTGTTATAATATTTGTTGATGAGGTTGATAGTTTGCTTGGTGCTCGTGGTGGTGCTTTTGAGCATGAAGCTACTAGAAGGATGCGAAATGAGTTTATGGCAGCATGGGATGGGCTAAGGTCTAAGGACAGTCACAGAATCCTCATTCTTGGTGCTACAAACCGACCATTTGACCTCGATGATGCAGTTATTCGCCGCTTACCAAGAAGGGTTTATGTCGACCTTCCTGATGCAAAAAACCGCATGAAGATTCTAAAAATATTTCTGGCACAAGAAAACCTACAATCCGATTTTGAGTATGAAAAGCTTGCAAATGCAACTGAAGGGTATTCAGGCAGTGATTTGAAGAACCTCTGTATTGCAGCAGCGTACAGACCAGTTCAAGAACTTTTAGATAACGAAAAAATGGGTAGCATAAGCGATGGAGCTCCGGTATTAAGGCTGCTCACCCTGGAGGATTTCATTCAATCAAAAGCCAAGGTGGGGCCGTCGGTTGCGTATGATGCCACCACCATGAATGAGCTCCGAAAATGGAACGAGCAGTATGGAGAAGACGGCAGCCGGCAAAAATCCCCTTTCGGATTTGATAACTAGTGAGTGCACTCAATCCATCTCCTTAAATTTTTTTTGTTTGTTTTTGTTTCTTAAATCTCCTTGTCTCTCTGTTCATTAGCAATGGTAACTTTATTAGTATCATTATTATCATTGTTCTAGCAAGATGTTTGCCCAGAAACATTTCCCCATTTATGGTGGGAGGATTTTTAATAATTTTTTTAATTCAATACACATCATGCTTTGAAATGTGTCAATATGTGTAATTTCTATGTTTTCTTGTCTTCATGTAAGTGATACTGTTTGATCACACTATCACCTGCAACAGTTGAAACCGTAATAGTAAGGATATTTGAAGTCGTTTGTCCATGTTTGTGCCATGTTGTTCATTTTGTCTCAATTAATTTAAAATATCAAAATTGGTTGTTTGATTGTCATGGAGTTGAAATGTATCTAAATCTAAAACAGTTGCAAATTTGATAAAGTCAACAGTCATGCCATGACAAACCCTCTATTTCACAAGATAGGAACGTTGTTCAAATGAATTATGTGGTTTGTCTTTCAATGATTATTTTTAGGTATCATGAGGGATTTTAACTCTGAATATAAAGAGTTTTTATATTTAAGGTCGATTACTTCTGCTACCGCGAAACACAACGTAAGGAAAGAAACTGCACCAAACACGTAGGCCCGGGGGACTTGACCCGCAATCTGCCCCACCCCCAAGCCCTTATCACCCCACCACCAACGGTGGGGCATAAAGGGTGTTCTTTTATTTTATGTTAAGAGTTGTCTTATTTGGAAGGAGAGCCCCTATCATTGGTGGTGAGGTGAATTGGGGGGTGCTTGACCCCGACTTGTCCCTCACCCCCCAATCCCTTACATCCCCACCACCAACGGTGGGGCATAATGAGAGTTCTTATATTTTATGTTAAGAGTTATCATATTTTGAAGGAGAGGCCCCATCATTGGTGGTGAGGTGAGTTTTGGCGGGGTCAAGTCCGAGCCTGCAAGTTTATTGTGATTTTCTTTCTTGCATTGTGTTCCGCAGTGACAGATGTAATCGACCCATTATTAATATTTAGAAGGTGATGATGATTTCGCCCAACTAACTTGGATGTGATAGACATTGTTGTAAGTAGTTTCACTCCGGTTGTTGAAAGTGCAAAAATTATGGTTGATCAAAAGAATCTAGTAAATGATGATCAAGTTTGCTAAATTGACATGGGACAGGCTGGAGAATGGTTATGAAGGCAACAAAAAAAAAAGTTGGAATGTGGCATATGATGGATGAAAAATAAATTATTTATTTATTCACAAAAGCGGCCAGGGTTGTTATCTCAATAATAAAATGTGGAGATGCACTTAAAATTCCTTGATGGTGAAGAAAATCTTTCGAAATCTTCCAAACAGATTTGATGCGAAGGTGCCAACTGTTAAATATCAGGAATTAGTTGCATTTTTATTTGATGATCTACATAGCATGACGATTTTATAAAACGATGAAAGTATCAATAGTATATAATAAATGTAAATATGATAAGGATATTTCTTTTGAAAAATTAAATAATTTGAATATTGGATAAGCTGGTGATGAAAAAAATTCCGATTCAGGTGATTATGATGATGAGGTGAAATTTTAGAAGCTTCTATTTCTTATTTCAAGAAGAGGTCATAATATCGAAGGTAACTATTGAGAGATAATGTATATTAAATTTTTTCATTGTGGTAGTATTGTCCGTTTTGTAGTTAATTAGTACCCCGTCCGTGCATTTGCACGACGCCATAAACCAATTTCTATTTTCAATAGGGATTCATATTTTAAAAATTTACTAATGAACATTAAAAAATATATGTTCAAAATACAAGCTAACGGTAGGTAATATTGAAACATTTAGAGAATAGAAACATCATTATATTAGTAGAAAACATTAATGACCTATGTGATAGAATGATAATTCATTTTAAGCATGGAGAAACAGAAATCATGAGATATCCTACAATTAAAAGAAGATAAAATAATTCGGAATACTGAAATTTTATTATTGATATATTGAAAGTGGAAAGGGAGATTAAGAGAGTTGGTTCGGAAAAGAAAGTTGAATTTTGCAAAAGAACGTTTTGGTATTACATTTCAAAAAATTATGAGCACCTCCCTAAATTAGAGACATTGTAAAGGAAATCCGTTAAAATAAACACCATCCAGTGGTTTCAACACTTGCTACACTGCAGCCTATCATGTATGTTGGCATCATAGAGTTGATCATATCAGTAGTGAAAAATTGTGAGAAATGAAACAGTGTAATCTGTTTTGTGTACAGGGGATTAACATCAGAAACTGAATGTGAAAAAAACTGGTTCAAACAAAACTAAAATAAAGTGTTCATATTGTAAATAAAAAATGAAATTTTATTAATGATATATTGAATGTGAAAGGGGCGACTAAGAGAGTTTGTTTCGGAAAAGAAAGTTGAGTTTTTCAACATAATGTTTTGGTATATATAAGTAAATAAAAATAACAGAAAATCCTCTGATATCATATTACATTTCAAAAAATTATAAGCACGTCCATAAATAGTACATGATGTGTCATTCAGAGACATTGTAAAGGAAATCCATTAAAATAATCACCATCCAACAGTGGTTTCAACACTTTTTGCACTCCAGCCTATCCTGTATCCTTCTAAAAGCAATCAATCTAGGAAATAAAAAACAAAATGAATTATTTCCAATCAAACCTTTTTGAAGGATTCATCCCTACCTTCAAGAATACATTGAATCCGTTAGCCACAATATTTAGTCATTATTGATGTCGCACATCCTTAAAAACATAATGATTGCACGTCACATACCTGAGTAAGTAACATAAGTGAAAAAATTTTATGTTGGATTAATAGAAAAAGATATTTGGAGAATTACCTTGAATCTGTGTTACCATTGCATTCAAAAACCGGAGATGGTGAAAAATAAACATAAATTAAATAAGACATCTAAGCACATTGGGCACCATTACAATCCTCATGCTGCGTACAAACAATCTTCAAATCATAGATAACATCAAATTAGGTAGAACATGAATAAAAATAGAATAACCCACTACTCCAAACTATTATCTACAATTAAGCACATACCATTCTCTAGATCCCCAGTTTGGAAAATCCCTTCAATAAAAATGCCTTCTCTATAAACATCTGGGGGTATTCCATAACTGTTCATTTCTTCAAAAACAATAAAAGCATCAGACAATTCACCTATGAGACACATACCATAAATAACTGCTTCAAAATACAGTTGATGTAGAATGAATGAATAAATTACTGGAGGCAGATAAAAAATAGTGGTGAAAGATGTAAAATTCATAAAATTTAATGTATATACAAGTATGGAAGAACAATTTACTGTACGTGGAACGACCCGTTGCAATTTCAGCGTAATTTGTTGACAGACAGTGGATGTGTTAGAGAAGCTGATGAGTATCCAGTAATAGTTGTAGGGAGAGAAGGACGTTTCTTTAGCAAATAGTTGTATATGAAATCTGGAAGAATTAGTTTGGATGAAAGGTAAGATGACAAATTGTTTATTGAAAAAGAATTATATATGAAAATATGGTTGAGTTATTCCAAAAAAGGATCTACAGTTAAATGAGCAGTGCACATGTAAAAACAGAATAGCATATAAAACTCTTAATAATGAATGAGAAAAATGTATAGGTGACAGTTGAGTACATGAACATTCTCTTTTTATTAAAACTGAACAATACAGGACCCGAAATCAAGGAGGCTAAAAAAATTGGAGAACCAAGACGTCTCTCATAACAAAAAACATACAGTCAACCAACAAGGACCATATTTAATTATAAATGATATAATTATTGGAGATAGTACCTTGAGAAGCTATGCATCCACAATAAAGATACCTTCCCTCTCGTTGTGTTTGATAAGGATATCAAAATTGATCAATAATTGGATCCTTCTAACAGAAATTTAACCACCAAGGATATTCTTTGTACCCTCTCCTATGCTTCAAGATAAGACCCAACACAAAAAGACGCATTGAACCCCAGTACCACCAAACCACATCTATCCTACCACCACGTATATGCCCTGCTAAGTAACAACAATACCCAATTAAAATCAACCCTTCAATATAGACATTCCATCAATGCCATATCCCTTGTTTGACATACCTTACCTTCCTCCCAATGTATGCTCTTGGTTGTAGCATTTTGAAGGCCATGACCAAGTCTCCCCCTTCCACCAGAAACCCATGTCCTGCAACTTGTAATTTCACATGTACCTGTAAAGATAGATGTGAAACAGGTCTGGCCTCCCTTGATTGACCATGTCCTTCCCAATCTCCAGAGAAGAAGAGATGGTATGAGGATTCATGATGAGGGGCGAAGCAGCAACCAAATTTGGAAAATGAGGACACCCACCCAACAAACACAAACCACAATAAAAATATAAGTCCTAATAATCTGTTGGAAGCTTATGTAAAATAAACCAATTTTTAACATTTTCCTAGTAATCAAATTCGCTTAACCTACAAAACTATAAAGGGTTGTTGGGAATGATTCATGTAATGTGATTGCAGAGAATCAATGAATTTTACAACGGTAGTCATCTAATGGAATGCAAGTCGAAACAGTTCACAAATGATTGTTGCAGAACATTGGAGACTGGGAGTCTTACAATACACTTGGTTGATGTGCTACTTTAGTATTGGAAACTACTGGAATGTTGTTAATAAACCATATTTTCAATTCTTCTTTATGTATTCATATGAACTCAGAAAAAAATGGGAAGGACATACCAACCCCCTGTTTCCATGTAAGGCCAAGATTAAAATCCATTGACCTCATCTTTAACCGAAAGATAATACAACACATCATCACATTAGAAATCGAAAAGAAATAGAGTCATATAAGAAAAAATAACACAGAAAACATTAAATTAATTCATCTAGAAAACAGGAAATAAATAAAATAATATTAAAATGAATTTTTATATTTATAAAATGATGACATGTACTTTAGAGAATAACACTACAATAAAATTAAAAATTTAAATAGAAGAAATGAAATTTACAATGGTGGTTGTATGATTAAAAATAGTTGAAACAGTTCATAGATGACTTCCAAAGAACATCGCTGACTGCGAGTCATGTAGAAAAAATGGTTGAAGATCTAGTTTATAGGTATTTGTAATGGAATCTTCTATAATGTTGGTAATGAAACCCTTTTCCAATTCCTATTTTTGTATTCACATGTACAGAGAAAACTATTGTAAAACAATCAAATAAAAAATTGAAATACTAAATCATGAAAAGAACATGATGTTCTAGGATGTGACCCAGAAATCCTACCACCATCAAAAGCTTGGAACAGACTTTTCTGCGTAGAAAAAAAGTTAAAAAATTAGAATTCCATACTGAATTTATAGAACAAAAATTATGAATGTTAGCATAAAAGAAATAGTTATAAACCAAAAAAAAATAACATAACATTTATGAGGGGGGTCTCAAACCTTTAAAAACAATATGTCATGAAACATCCCCTTTCATAACACTTTTCATACGAAATAAATTGTTTTCAGACCCTGAATCTGGAAAACAAATATTAGTAATTGAACATGTTTTCCATTGGAAAACAAACAAAACAACTCATACCATAGACTAAGAATGTATTTATGTTGAGTAGAGTGATACATTATAGTACTTTAGCTTGAGCTTTAGCTCAAACTCAATACACAACTCAAACTCACAGTCAAATATTGGTTTTCAAAATTTAAATTTGATTTGATTTTTAAAATTATTAAATCCAACCCATCAATTTATGTACTACTAATGTATATGAAATTAAAAACAGAAAACATATAAAATTTACTATATGCAGATTGAGCTGATGACATGGGTAGTGCAAATGACGGTGTAGAGGTAGACTGTGAAGAGATTCCTGAGCATTTGTGTTTGAGAAGGTCCTTTAGTTTTCCAAGTTTAAGGGGGGCATTTGAAGTGCTGACCCAATGATTTTTCTACTCATTGTTGAGTCCATTGTCATGATAATTCACTTCAATGTTCCTACAGACAAACCCACATTCTGTAAGTAGATCTATTGCAACAGATTGAACTTGAATGCTTTATACTAATGGATTTCAAGTGCTTCATAAGAGAGATGCAACTTCAAGAAGGGGCCCTGCAATGTTTTTGTAATCTGGGGAGGGATCAAACATGTATGATTAAAAGAACAGAAATCTAAAATAAATTTACCTGAATGATCCCTTGATTTCATGTGAGGTGCTTGGAAGTTTCTGCATTCACTTCAGGTTTAGTATCAATTCAGGAGTGGTTTTTCGGACAGTATCCACGAGCAGATGAAAATGACAACTTGATGTTCACTTCAAACTGACTTTTGGTTGTGCTAGAAACAACTTGGTGGAGTTCGTTGCAATTCAGATAAGGGGGAAGACAAGAGGTGCATGAATTATAATAATAGGGAGAGGATCTGGCCATTAAAAATTTAATTCAAATTAAAATAGTATTTTAGTATTTTCAAATAACTCAGTGTAACAGTTCCTAGATAGAATAGAAGCATACAAAATCTCTATATTAGATGAAATATGGAGGACGAATTCAGACATGATTCAATGAAATTAACTTATAATAATAACATTGTCCACCACATCAATTATGCTTATGGAAAATAAGGCCTCCAGGTCATAAAAAATATGAAATTTATGATATAATATCATAACTTTAACTAAAATTTTGTGTTATAAAAACAAAAATAGAGAACCCCTTTAAAATCTATATCTTAGAAGTGAGTCCACCTCATCAATATCAATGAACAACATACTAGTTCTATGAAACATATGGTTCACTAACCTACAAATAGAAATATAATTTCATGTTTGAATTTTGATCATCACAAATACAAAATGATAAAATAATTTTATATTTCATTTTAAGAAATACTTCATTAAAAAAACACTGGTATGCGGCATGTGTTCAAAAATATAATATACCATCAAGATCATCATTTCATACCATGTGATGATGATCATAGTTTGGTAAATCTGATTTTTTTTGTAAAAAACAGTATTTAACACCTTCAAACATTGATATATAACAAAAACATTGTTCTAATCTATGTTCAATGTCACAAGGCAGGTCATAGACCTGAACCTTTGTCATACCAGAAAAATTGAGCAGGGTAATATCAAGAACCTATGGTGACAAAAATTTCAAGTGGATATGATTCCCTGGGGAACCCTTAGGTTAGTATTTATGTATTGAATATCATAAATACTTACAAGAATTATAATGATAGAGAGAGGATCTAGCCATAAAAAATTTAAATCAAATTAAAATAGCATTTTATAATTTGAAAACTGCTTAGTGTATGAGATCCTATATTTAATAGAAGCATAAAAAATCCATATATGAGATGAACTATGGAGGGTGAAATCAGACATGATTCATTGACATCAACCTCTGATATTAAGATCGAAAACAATATCAAATAATATTTATGGGAAATAAATCCTCCAAGTCAAAACAAAATGAAATTTATGAGACAATATTAGAACATGAACTAAACTTTTTTCATGTCAGATTGATGATATGCTATGTAAAGGAGATAATTTGATGACTGATTTAAAATAGAGAGAGATATACTAACCAACAAAACTTATATTAGTCCTTCCTCCTTCAGAGATCACTTGTATTGCCTGTAATTTCAAATCATTAAATTAAACCAAATAAATATATATGAATACATGGACAATGGATGTTTTATATTGTGAGATATGGATGGAGAGAGAGATAATCTTATCCAGTGTAATGTTTCTATCTCTCACCAACTCTTCCAGGTACGCACCCCCTTCTCATGCACTGAATTATAGAGAATCAGAAAAGAAAATAATTCAAAACCAAAAAATAACTTTCAAAAAAACTACCCATGATAATCTCGAAATCATAGACATCAAATAAAGCAAGGTACCCATCCTATAATTCTGTTTAATCATTATATAGTTAATCAAAAAGTGACATTTATCCATTAATATATTATTCATGTTGCAACATTAAATAAATTCAATGTGATATAATCTTCATTGGTATTGAAGCTACATAATTATATGTAGATTTCTTTATTATTATGCTTAATCAGATCATCGATCATAAAATTAAAAGATATAATATTCAGTAATAATTCTAATATTTATCCTATTGAATAATCATAAGAATAGAAAAATGAATGAAAAATTAAAGGAATAATATGGTTTAATGGAATACCAAAAGAAATAGAGAAATAAGCATTACAATGCTTTGAGAAGGTTCCACAGAAAGTAGTCTAGGATTGTGAGGATGCAACTTTTACTGCACCATCACTTTAACATGCCTAAAAATGTTATTTGATGCAAACCCATATCCTCAAATCAACTGAATCCAAAAAAAGGAATCCTGATGAAGTATCAAGTCCCATTAAGTCGACAACTGAGAACGAACGTATCAAAATATCCATTATGCATTTAGACAATAAAATAGGAACAAATAAAAGATAGGTTTATACCAGAATACAGTTACAGTCCCAGCAGAATCTCCAAGTACCAGTTTCATATGATCAAACAGATGGTCTAAAATCACATTAATTATCAATCGCAGTACTGTTTCACTATGATGGTTAATAAACCAAATTCAAAACATAGACCTGAAAATATTAGACCAGAACTAAAATAAAATGAAGTTGAAGAAAGGGAGAAAGGGAAACCATAAATGCTTTGTCTTGTTCCCAATAGGCCAAAAGGAGACACACATAGTACTTATTCAAATGATAAGGCAATCAATCATTGTTCAAAAATATAATATACCATCAAGATCAACATTTCATACCATCTAATGATGATCAGAGTTTGGTAAATCTGAATTGTTTTATGTAATAGTGAGTATTTAACACCCCCAAACATTGATATATAACATAAAAATTATTCTAATATATGCTTCAATGTCGCAAGGTAGGTCACTGATAGAGCGCTGTCGTGGGCTCCCTCAAATGATTAATGTGATTTTGGGGTACTTAGGTGCAGCAGAGTGGCTGACCAAGGTCGTCTCTCAAAGGAGGAAGTGAATTTAACAACTTATTAAAGGTATTCTAAAACAAATAAAATAGAATAGAATAAAAATACCAATTTAAAGGATTGGGGTTTGTTATAGTTTATGAATCTAGATGAATTTTTCTGGAATAAGATTGTATATTTTTTTGTTTTTAGTTTTGAAATGAAGTTCGATTGAAATGACACAACAAAAAGATGTTTTTTTAGAAATCTATTTTAAAAGGAGTAATCGATCTAACTCTACCTCTTCATTCACTTATTAATCATTACCATTTAAATAAATATCCACTTAATTATGATCCCCTAATTTGTTATCCCTCTAACCCTACGAGAGTTAACTTAACCACAAAGATGAAATTACTTAAACCTTAGGCTAGCTTCGGAACACGCAATCGCAACACCCTGCTTTGATTGTTGTTCTAAGGATAGCTTATGGTCAGTGGTTAATTAGAGCACATATCCATTCTGGAAATGAGGATGAATTGTGTTTAGGGATTATATTTGAACTCTACAAATTTATCCTGTGTGGTCTTGTATTACCGATTAAGATTACGCTCTCACAATTTACACAAAATCCCGACCTTGCGTGTTTTTGTGTTAATTGTTCAATTGCTTGCTTAGTTTCTTGTAATTTAAAAACACAATTCATGGATCATATTATATGAATTACAGTAGCTCATTGATTCAAAATAATTAAATGAAGAGGGTAGAAGATAGATCGATTACTAAAATACTACTCTTCCATGGGTGGCGTAATCATCGTAGAAGCGTTTTGCATGTGAAAAGGTTTATAATGGGTATAACCCAATAACGCTTCTACTCAAGAATTCCAGCCCAAAGAGGAAGATTAAGAGAAGAATAAATTTAAACAAAACAGAAGAAAATAGAATAAATAAAAGAAGAACATAGAAGTTTATTACACAAACAAAATCATTACAACATGAAGGAGAAGAAGAAGGCTTCGTCGAAGGGATCCTTGCTTCAAGAGCTACCCTTATTGAAATGGTTGGATAATTGGAGTGGATCCACTTTTCCTCTTCCCTAAACTTCCCAATGCACGTCCCAACCCCTCTAAATTAGAAAAACTCCAATTTATAGAGGGGAGGGGAGGAGAGGTTACAAGTGGTTTCAAGTGTGAATGTGGAAATTCGGCCAAATATTTTATTCCAACTTTCACCGCCCATTTGACCTCCAAAACGCGTGAATTGACCGGCCTTCTAGAAGGATTATTTGTGCCAAATCATTTCCCCGATCTTTCCTAAAAATTTGGGATCAACACAAGCCCTGATGAAGAAAATATGGACCAAATACAGAACCCATGTCCATTCTGCCGAGTCCAGCCCACCATTGGATTAATGGACCATTTACTCCATTCAAATGCACTCTTTAGATCTAGTGTACTGAATTAAAGTTGTAGAAAATTAAGTTAGGAACACTATTAAAAAATTTCAAATTCAAATAATAAATATAAAAATATTTATCTTTGAAATACTACAATGCACTATTAAGGGTAAAACTGGAATTTTCACCAAATTTTCAAATGAATGATCAAATCCCAAATATTTTATAAATAAACATATTTAAAACAATGTGAGGAAATTATTTAATTTATTATCAATAAAATATTCAACAAAATAGTGTTTTATCAGTCACATACTTGAACCTTTGTTATACCAGGAAAATTGAGCAGGGTAATATCAAGAACCTATGGTGAAAAAAATTTCAGCTGGATATGCTTCTCATGGGCACCGTTAGGATAGTATTTATGTATTGAAATTGGTGTATGGACCTAAAAATAACCACGAGAACCAATGCATGATGACGAGGATTGCAATGAATCATACCTGAACCTACAAATAACATAACACAGATTATAAACAGAGATTTGTACAACCCAAATTGTTTTCATAACTATGTAAATATGAATATAACTATGTGGATATGAAGAAAAAAATAAGACAATTAGACATACCAAATCTTTCTTGCAGATTCAAACATAGATATCATGAAGCATGGATGTGGGCTTGGGTTTGAAGGAATTGATGTCCGGAAGCATGGATATCAGCTCAGGCTTAGGCAGCGGTTCAATTAATTCTTAGAGGCAGAGAAGACCAGGTGGAGGCTAAGAAACAGGAGGCATAGGAAGAGGCAAAGTAAGTGAGGAGTGGCTGAGGGTAGGGTTTCGGGGAAGTAGACCAATGGAATTAGAGGGGTTCGACAGGTGTGGAGAGACAGTTTGTGACGGAGAGACACGAACAAGAAGATGATGATGATTGACATGGATTAATTCAAAAGTATTGTTGGTGGAATCATAAAGAGGAAATGAATATGCAATGAGGGAATAAAAATCGTGAGAGGAAACCCTAGATGAGGGGAGAGAAATTGCGATCGAGGGAAGAAGGTGTAGGCATTGAAACTGGAGAACAGAGAACGGAGAATCAACGAAAACCTGGATTGGGGAGACCGGATAAGTTGAAGTTGGTGGACGGAAAGGAAGGTATAAGGGAGGAGTAATGGAAAATGGAAATGGGGAGAGGGAAAATGAGATGAGGAGGCCGAGCAGGAGTGGGAGCGGGAGGGAGAGAAATGTAGGGAAAGGGAGAATAGTCTGGATGTAGAGGCATGGAGGATTGACACGTATGGAAAATAGGATGTGGAGGAACCTGAAATTGACATGTGGCATTGGAGAATACCTAGGATTAGTATATTTAGTATATTACATGAATCTTGAAGAAGAAAAAAATAAAGATGAAGTGTCATTGGATGACTGCTCTGGAAGAAAGTTCAAGAATTCAAGCGAAGAAAAATTTTATTCACAAGTGAACAAGAATTATTCATGAAATTCGGGACACAATGGAAGCATGAAAAGTACGTAATTTTAAATTTTGGGTTCAGATTCATGTTAAAAACACTAAATCCAAAAAATCACTTTTTTGGATTTCTCAAAGGATCACATGCAATTCAATTGAAGTATGAAAGATAAAACTGAACGAAAACGTCATCAGTATCTTGTTCGTTTGAAATCACTAATTTGATTCGCTTATTGTTGGCGTTTCATGGCTCAAAGATGTCAAGATAGATGTATTCTAGATCGTTCACATGTGCACCACAGCTCATGGATCAATGATATTTGATTCTTGGGTGTCGACGCAAGAAATCGAAAAGCTTTACGGCGTTACTTCGATCGCGTAAAGAACATAGACTCGATCGAGAAAATGAGATTGATCCAATATTATTATTCCTTCAGTTTCTCACTCTTAACTTGAGAGAGAGGAGGTGAGATTTTTCAAATTCGTGAAAATGGTTGAAGACACTATTCAAGAGGCTAAAATAAACTTTATACATAAATTATACTTTTTAAAATTGGACTTTGATCCCTAGAAAGTAATTGTTGGAGTTGGTTCTCTAGAACCAAATTCTATTTACTTTATGATAACTTATATTCATGGTTTTTGAATATCAATAAACTCCTTATCACATCATGATTGTTCTTCTGCGTAACATTGCATGTGATAATGTCTCAAGAGTAGCTATCACACTAAAAGGTAATAGCAGTTTCTCGCTATGATGAGAACTCGGAAGTGCTATGAAACTATTATTAGATATATGTTCTATATTCGAATGATATCATTTGAGGGACACAAATGATACAGGCTATCAGGGGTGGAGACTCATAGGATTTTGAGACACTTTCTCATGGTGTATGCCCTTGGTGATATCCAGTATGATATTATGAGAACGAGACCCGACGGTATGAAATCTACATTTATAAGTGTCATTGGAGTTCCTATCTGTGGACGTGTGTATTGGTCCTTAGACTTTAAGATTATTGTTAATAAATATTATGAGTCACGTATTTTGATGTATTAATGAAAACCGTGACTATAGATGTTCACATCGAGGTATGACATGTTGGGTGTATCACGAGTAATATTGCATTAATGAATAATGCGATAAAGGATTTATCCCTTTTGTTCCCTAACAATAGTTAATATCCTATTCTCTTTGATGGAAATGATATAGCCTAATTAAATCCATGATCATAATGTTCTATATGCAAGTTCTATTTTCATAAAGTCAAAGAAAGAGATACCGAGCATATAGGTTCATGACACTGACATTCAATCTGCTCGATTAAAGATATTGTGATAAAAAGATTATATTACACGTTAAATGTTCGTATGAGGTGACATGTCGTTGTGACTAGAGAAAGGAGCCTCTGATCGGCGAGTTTCTCCTCTTGTACGTGTCTAGGGTTTTCTTCACAGGAATCGTCTTCTCCCCTCCTCCAGCGTGGCTCGATGGCTTGGCATCGACTTCACCTGGATCTCATTTCAGAGGCGGTGTGGCTCGAGTTGTCTCTGGCGTTCCTCGACAATGTGGCTTCAGTGTTGCTCGATGACTTCAGTGTGGCTCGATGACTTTGGTGTGGTTCCAGTGTGGATCGTGTTGTCTCTGTCTTTCTCGGCTTGGTGACAGCGTGAATCGGTGACGGCTCTGGCATGGTCTTTTGGTGTGGCTCGCCGTGGGCTCCGGAGTGGTTCAGAGGTGGGGGGGGGGGGTCTCTTTTGCTTCCAGTGACTCTGCGTCTTCTTGAAGGTTTTCTGTTCGGTGTATTTGTGATGGTGTTGAAATTGGTGGTTTTATGGGTGTGATTTGCGGTGTCGCATCGTTGGTATGCCTCCCTACTGACCTCTCCCTGCTGTATATGGTCCGCTTTCTTCGGGCTCCGATGAGGCTGCTTTCGCGGTTTAGATATGAGCGGATCCATGCCCTGAGAGGCGTTTCTGGTTTAGAGCGGCCCAAATACCTTCATCGGCGATGCTCCCATGGTGTGGTGTTGGGTCATCCAATCCTAGGTGACAATGGCTCAGCTTCACGTTCCTTGGATCATCTTCTGGTTGCTTCTGCAGCTGCGATGGCAGTGGGAACGTGGTAGGGTTCGATGCTCTCTTCAGTGGAGGCACATAAGATCGCGAAGGCTTCATGGTGAACTGGTCTGTGAAGGTTTGATGCATGATGGTGATGAATTTTTGTCTACTTGGAATGAGTTTTCTGTGGTGTTTGTTGTGGTCCCACGGTTTGCAGTTTAAGGGCTTTTGCAACCAGTTCATCTATATGGGACTGCTCCAGATGAGGTTTAGAGCGTGAGTTTTGATAGGGTATGACTTTGTCATTGGTACTGGGTCCGTTCATCCTTGCACGAGACAGCTTTCCGAACAACGATGGGTTGGTGGAAACTGGTCTTCATAGTTTTGATGCTGGGTGGGGCCTTTCTCGGTAGTCTTGAATGGATTGTTTTGACTTTGAACTTTTGGACTATGAAGACATGATTGTTGGTCCCAGCCTTTGATTTCATGTTGGGTACCCCCTTACCCCTTAAAAGGGGATTATGATAATAAAAAAATTAATTTCCAGTCACATGTCGTGTTGAAATTAACTTTTTTCTCTATGGGTGATTTGAAATTTTTCTAGACGCTAACCTTGGACTTTATGCTGCTCTGCATAATGCCACTGAGAAAGAGGCATAGTGGGTCACACACTAAGTGTATTTAGAATCTCAGTTAAATAATTTATTATTTAACAAGTTGAATAAATATTATTCTTGGTCGTGGTTTAATAATTATTCATGTATGCCTGATCACATTTATTCTGTCACTAGTTATTCGAGAGAATATATTATGGGCAGAATAATTAATAAATATTGAGGAGGATTGGCGGACTGAGATTAATGGTCCAGTGAGAAATAATAATATTGAATATTATTTGATTAAATAATATTTAATTATAACTCACAAGTTAAGCGCATGTTAGAAAATAATAATATTGCTGTTATAATTTGACATGGGGGTTTCATTAGGATTAATGAAATAATTAAAGACACTTGTGTAGATTATTTTATTATTATCCTAGTGAAATAAATACCCAGTTATATTATTTTCTTATTGGCTAAGGGAAAACTAAGTGACGCCAATGTGGTTGTGCAAAAAATTTAGAGAAAACATCTCGAGCCTAGAGAGTTCTTCCCTCTCTAAGAATGCTCTCAAGAACCAGAGTGATCCTCCTCCACCAGATCAAGGAGAATGCTTTGAAAGTAGTTCTCAAGGTGATCGAAGGCGACCGACGTAAGCATGAGAATCTTCTGTGCTAACACTCAGAAAATCCTTTGGCGACGTCCGAAGATTCGTGGAGTACGTATGGATCACCACTAGATGAAATCTACCCTTGATTTCTACAACGCAATAAAGGTGCTCTACAGATCTGTGGTCGGACGCATCAACGAAGAAAGAATCATCTTGGAGGTAATTCTATTAAATTAAATTAATTATAAACAATATATGTTGTTCATATCTATTGGTTTCAGGTTTTCTATTCCTTTGTCTTATTTAATTGATTCAATTCCATGGATCACAATGTTCATCGTCGCATAGATCCCAAATTGTTCATTGAATATGGAAAAAATCAAAGTTGGGCACCGTCCCTCTTGTGCTTCCGCTGTGCCCGAAACCTTCAAGTGGTATCAGATGGGGCATATTATTGTTTATAATTAGTTAAAAATTGTTGTTGATTTATGCATTTATAATTTAGTTTTTCAATTAAAGTTTAATCATTCCTTTTAACCTGAATGACGAGATCTGTTTCTTCCTCTATCATTTCTCGTAGATCTAACAGAAACGATTACTTTTATGATTAAAATTATATCGAAGATCTCATACGGAGGTGCCAATTATTCTGTCCAGGTAACACAACAACACACATCGTGTAATCAGAATTACACGTTGTGTAGTTGTGTTAAATGCATCAGGAGTAGTTCGAAAATTACTCAAACTGTGTGCATTAAAGACACGCGGTGTAGTGAATTCTTACACCGCGTGTTGACCAGGATAGACTGTCGCACATTCAGTCGGACTACACAATGTGTGGCCCACTGGGCATGGTGTGTAGTTCCTTTCGGGTCAGAGTCAGGCTTTGTATCCCACACACGACTTAGCCGATCGGTGACCATGTAACATAGAGTCAACACAACATTTGGCCCACTGGACACGCGGTGTACTCTAAGAATTCTGAAGTATGCCTCACACGCTGAGTCCCTAGGCGTGTACTTCAGATAGACAGTGAAGTTAGTACACGTCATGTAGATCAGATCTACATGCCGTGTACTTTTACCAAATTACACAGTAATAAAACTTTAATATCTGCATAATATTCAGATTTACATATCATGTATAAGTTGTATTACAGTTATTATTCTACGTGCATTAAAATATGACATGTTACCGAAAATTCATGTAATTCGTGTAATCATCTATGAAGTACACATCATGAAAGTACGTGATAAGTCATGCATGCTATATGTCACAAAGAATAAAGTGTATACATGTATAATACATGTTGAGTAGATTTGGATGGGTATTCACCATATTACCTCCAAGGTACATTTATGTACAAGTTTAATTTTAAATGAATTTTAATTTGTTTAAAATTATAATGGATGAGAATCTTAAGGAAATTAAAAAAAGGTTAAGATAAAAAGGATTGATTAATTAAAGATAATAATTAATCAATTCGAGTGTGATTTATCTTAAATAAGAACGATTAAAGAATTGAATGCTAGTTTTATTAAATGCACAATTTGTTGCATGCATGTGGATGATCACGAGCTAGACCATACCTTTGTATGTGATTGGTTTCTTTTTAATTTATTATTAAATTAAATTGTTGGCATGCATGAATTCTCTCCTCATTAATATGTAAGGTCTACATGCCCATTGTTTCTTTTATGTAAAACCCCTTTTACCCCTCACCTATGTGTGAGTAAAATCATATGTAATGGATAAATCTCCCAAGCTAGTGGAAGCAGCTCAAGTTAGGAGCCGAGGCCAATCCAAAGAGATACAAAGGTGGACAAGTGGAAAGCTGTAAACATGAACCTGACTGGCTCAAGGTGTTTCTCCTCTAGGTCAGCGGTTAGTTTATCAACCACTAGATAAACTAACCATTAAAATAAGCTCATGATCATACCATTTATTTTATTTCTTTCAGTTGCATGGTTATTCATTATGGATGTTTGGTCGCGATCACATAATTAATGAATTAATAAGCATGCAAGATGGAACTAAAATAAACTGGCTTATGCCTAAATATTATCTAGACATGGTTAATTACTTAAGTAATCCCACTTAATATTAACAAGAATGTGATAAAGATAATAAATGACAATTTACACATAAAGGATAAAATCCCCCAATAAAATATTAAGTTGGTATAGCCTTCAATTATTTCAGTTAGAATTGAACCATAGCTCAAAGTGCTTGATCAGCCAAAGTTGGGGTGCTTTCAATTATCGGAGAATTATAATTTGAGGTTTTGGGTTGACTTAATTTGGTTGATGTCAAGGGTTGAC
Organism: Viscum album; assembly: GCA_963277665.1. NCBI lineage: Eukaryota > Viridiplantae > Streptophyta > Magnoliopsida > Santalales > Viscaceae > Viscum > Viscum album. The sequence goes on along the minus strand of OY728136.1, from coordinate 625,189,715 downwards.
TGCCAAAGCAGGACTTGGTGTAACTGAGAGGCAAAAGTTGAGAGGCAAAAGTTGATGTTAAGGAACTGTGAGTTAATGTAGTTGAAATTTGGAATTCCTACCTAAAACCATTCGAGTTGCTTGACCAGCCAAAATTGGGGCGATAAGAATGGAATATGGATCCTTTCCACTTGAATGTCCAAGCAACAAGATATTTTGAAGCCAATGGTGAGGGTTATTGGGTTTTGACAAAATAGTGGGAGACTAATAAATATAATTTTATTTATTTGTCTAAATTTTATCTAATAAAATACTAAAATTCCACTCTTCTTATTTGTAGAAACAACATTAAAAATGACATCAAACATATCACTGTGATCCATAATCGAGAAGGAAAACCTTCTCACCAGCACAGATTTCCAAGAGTGGTAAAGACGCCTACGAGCCATACTTCTCCATGAAAGGAAATTTTACGTGTTGGATGAGCCTTTACCAGTTGCACCTAGAAATGAGGCGAGTGATGAAGAGCTTTCTCTGTATGAGAAACATCTGAATGATGCTATAGATGTTCAGTGCTGCATGCTATCATCCATGTCCAATGAGCTCTTGAAGCAACATGAGGAAATGGATGCTTATAGCATGATGTCTCACCTTCGGGATCTCTATCAAAAGAAGGCGAAACAAGAGATGTATGAGATCTCCAATGCTTTGTTCACGACTAAGCTTGGAGAGTTTGCGCCTGCTGGGCTTCATGTAGTCAAGCTTATCGACTGAATTAAGCATCTAAACATCTTAGGGATTAAATTCCCAGAGGATTTGCGTACAAATCTCATACTTTCATTGTCACGACCCGTCCTCGGGGCCCGTGCCATGACTACCCCAAGCCCGCCTTCCATAGGCCAGGGGCTGGCGACTAGCACCAAGGCGTAAATCCCGGTAAAAAGGGAAGGCATTGCCTTTGTAAAGTAAACAAGCACCACAAAGTAAGCAAGTGGAAAAGTAAACACTAAGTAAAAGCTGGTACAAGAGTGAAGTGCGGAAAAGTAAGTGGGCCAGAATACAAACCCAAACTGAAAGTAAAGTACAACTCGAAAGGGAAAACAACGACAGAAAAGTAAAGCCGCAACGCCGAGCTGCCCACTGGAAATCCCACCTGAAGGGTGGGTACAGATAGCTCCTCTGCTCCTCGGGTCCCGTTGTCCGCTTCGAGTATGTCCCGCCCAGTGGTCCACCTCCAGGTACCGTCCTGATCTGCAAGCCTCAACCACGATCAACGCTGTCCGTCGTCTGAAACCAACACAACGTAGTGCGGGCATAGCCCGTGCAGGGGTGAGTATAAGCTACTCAGTAGGGACCCTGAGACCCCCGAAGGTCTCCCAAAATCCACAAAGGATAAACTACAAAGGAAAGATACAATCACGAAGTAACAACCGACACTGCTTAGGTATATGCCCATACATATACCTAAGTTGTCAATTCCAATACGCTCCAACCTCCGAGCCCAAGTACAACCCAGTCCACACAGGAAAGTATACGTATTCCACACAGGAAAGCAAAACGTAATCCACACAGGATAGCACAACACAATCCACATAGGAAAGTAAATAGGATTCAGCTCACACAGGTATACTTCTTCGAAAGACGATATAGAGATGATCACTGATCCATCTAAGTCGTCAGACCCACAAAGGATCGATAGGTACTAACCCCCGCAAAGACCCACACAGGATCGGTAGGAAACTAACCCCCGCAAAGATCCACACAGGATCGGACCCACACAGGATCTGTAGGCGCTGGCTCACACAGAACCGCTGAGCGCTAACCCACACAGGATCGGACCACACAGGATCAGTAGCACTGATCCACATAGGATCGCTGAGTGCTGTAGTCGTCGTCGTCGAATCCTCTGAGGATCTCTGCACAGTCGTCGTCGCAGTCACAGTAGTAGTCGCAGCCAGCTCTAGGGTTCCCGCACATAGCAAGCTCGTTCGGGAGGGTCCTCTCCACGAGCCGAGAGGCTGATACATCAACTGATACTTAGTCCAGAGTTGATGTATCCAGAAGTTCCGTATCGTCAACAGGAACTCATCGTCGCAGACGACGCGTCAATCGGACGCCCGGTCTGAGAGTTATTGGCTTTTTCGTCCCAGGGGCCCGGTTGGTTTTTAAGGAAAAACCAACCCGACCATACTCCACCTGCGTCCAAACCTCGGGCGGAGTATGCCAAAAGGTGCGTCTCACATAGAGATAAACAACAAAGTCGACGGCACGTCAATCGGACGTCCGTAGCTCAAGATATGAGCGTTTCTGCTCCGAGGGCCTGGTTGGTTTTGTGTACGAACCAACCCGGCCGTACCCAAAGTATTCCGAAACCTTGAGTGCGATATACCGAAACGACCATCTCATTCCGAGGATCGTGTCTCCACTGACGGCGCGTCGATCGGAGGTCCGTAGCCCGAGTTATGGGCAATTGAACCCAAACGGTCCGAAAACGGGGGTTTCGGGCCCGGACCGACCCGGCTCGAGACCCCCCGGTCGGCCCGAACCGGGTCGGCCCGGCCCGGCGCGGCCCGTCCCGGCGGCCCGGTTCGACGACCCGCGCGCTGGGCGCGCGGTCGGTGCTCGGCCAAAACGGCCGAGCCGTTTGTCGGCTTGCACGGGGGGGGGGGGGGGGGGGGGCTGCCCCTCCCGTTTCATGAAACCACGACCCCTTAATTGGGGCCGCTTTGATCCGGCTGGGGGAATTTATTTTCCCTGGCTCCTCCCTTTCCGACCGGCCCGACCTGGCCGGCCAGTTCCTGTTCAACGGGACCGGTGGTGGCCGGTCCCCTTCCAGCTCCGACACCGGCGGCTCGGCTCGGCCGCCGGTCACCTTGCTCCGTCGCAGCCCCGCTCCGGCCGCTCCGGCCGCGGTGTCTTCGGTTTACTTCGACGCGGCGCGACAGCTTCGCGTCCTTGAACTTATTTCCACGGCGCGACACGACGCCGCCGCACATATCCTTCCGCATAAATCCACGTGGTGCGATGGCACCACACTTTCCCGTACCAAGCACAAAGAAACCAACATGAAAATAAGGAGGAGGGTCGGCCGTGTTTGTGCAGTCCGACCCCCCTCGCGTTATTCAATAAAAATTGGTTTTAATCCATGAAGATAATCAAGTTGGTATTCACGAACAATTAAATAAATAAACCCCTACCTCGGTTCAGGAACGGTGCACGAAAATCGAGCCGCGGATGACGAGCGTCGCGGAGGTCGGGCGTCACGGAAAAAAGAACGTCGATTCCGTTGTCGTCGAGGTGCGTTCGAAGAGGTAACGCCGTTGGAAGAATACGTCGCGTTCTTCGGCGGAGATGTTCCTCGTTGAAGAACAATGTTCTTCGTCGGAGTCCGAGATGTTCTTCACGTCCTTCGTCGAGGTTGAAGAAGAAGAAGACTTCACGCTTCCCAATCCTCTCAAGGTGAAAAAAACTCTAACAATAATAAAATAAGACCAAGTCTTATTTTATTAACACAACCTAACCATTTGAATTTCAAGAGTTTGAAATTAAGTAACTCACCTTATTAATTATAACAAGTTGTCAAAAAATTAATGAAAGTGAGTTAATGGGGAGGTAGGAAGGTGAGGGGTTAAGAGGAGTTAAGGGATTTGAAAAGGTGGGAGGTTCGTGTGGGCCCCATCCTTTCAATTATCCACACATGGGAAGTTGGGTGAATGTGGGCCCCACCACCAACTTCCCATGGGAGAAATAAACCACCTTGATATGAAATAAAATTGATTCAACAATTTTATTTACTTTTTTAATTAAACCCCATTAATTAACTTCTTCACCCGCACAAACGCAACTACGGTAAAGGTTACCTTAAGCGATTACCGGCGTTGCGAGTTCATCGGTGCCCTCGGAATTCGATTCCGAGCATCGGTTCAAAAGTTAGAAATTCCCGCTCATTCGTTCACTGAACGTACCCAAGCCAAACTTCGAAAATTGATTCCGGGCACACCGGGCCTCGGAATTAGGTGCCGTCAGAAACCGCGTTCTTGTAAAATTCCAAAGAAAATTAAGAAAAAATTTCCCTTGAATTTTACGGGTCTTTACATTCATCATTTCCCAAGGCCTTATCTAGTTTTATTGTGAATTATAATATGAGCAATAATGAGAAGAGTCTATCATAACTTCTGACCTTGATTCGGTAAGTGGATAAAGACATGGGGTGTGACAAACCCGCAATCCTTATGGTGAATATGAAGAGGAAGGACAAGACAAAAAGGACTAAGACTTATAAACAGTCTAAAGCCCTCGAGCACCGTCCGACCAAGAAAAAAAATCCAAAGGCAGGACAAGGAAAAGGAGGCAGTATGTTTTTCATGTGGAAAATCAAGCCATTGGAAGAGGAACTGTACCCAGAGGCAAGGGGAAGTCAAAGGTGCATTCGTTATTTAGTGCAATATTTCCATTTCTAAACATTGAGTATTAGATATAGCTTATGATTCTTACATCTGTATTCAAATATAGGAACCAAGTAGATTTCGGAAAATTTCCAGAGGAGTGGTGGATCTGCGAGATGCCAATGGTGTGAGGCTGGATACTCTTTCCATTGGTGACTACCAACTTTCATTTTCGATGATAATGATTTTGGTTTTATGTGACTGTTATTATGTACCAACTGTTACCAAGAACATAATTTCTGTATCAAGTTTAGATACAAATGAGTTTATTTTCATGCTCGGAAATAAAAGTTGTTTCTTTTATAATGAAAACATATGTTATGGTATGAAACATTTAAATAATGGTCTGTATGTATTAAATTACGAAAACCAAGTGCTGAAAATTGATAACAAATCATGTTCACACGACTCATATAACACCCAGTTGTGGCATCACCGTCTTGGTCATGTAAATGAGAAGCGTTTGACAAAGCTCTGTCAAGATGGTTATTTAGCCTCTTTTGAGCTAAAATCATTTGATAGATGTCACACTTGTTTACATGAGAAAATGACCAAACCACCATTCGGTGGACATAGTGAAAGGGCCATAGAGCTTCTAGGACTGGTACACATTGATGTGTGTGGACCATTTCCAGTAGAAGATAGAGGTGGATATTCTTACTTCATAACTTTTACTGATGACTTGAGTAGATATGACTATATTTACTTAATGAGGTATAAGTCTGAGTCCTTTGAGAAATTAAAGGAATTCAAGAATGAAATAGAGAATCAACTTAGTAAGAAGATAAAGAAACTTCGATCGGATTGAGGTAGTGAATATCTTAACCAAGAGTTCATCAACTTTATACGAGAGTTTGAGATACTATCTCAACTCACTCCACGTTATACACCATAGTTGAATGGTGTTAGTGAAAGGAGGAACCGTACCTTGTTGGACATGGTAAGGTCAATGATGAGTCATATAGATCTTTTGTTATCCTTTTGGGGATATGCATTATAAACCGCGACATACACATTAAATCGAGTACCAATTAAAGCGGAAAACAAAATTCCATTTGAGCTATGGAGTGGAAAGAAACCCGTTTTGTCACATACACGTGTATGCGGATGTGAGGTATTTGTTTATCCTTTATCAGGAAACAAAATAACACCCCAGGGCACAAAGTTTATCTTTATAGGGTATCCCAAGGAAATAAAGAGATACTACCTATACAACCCCTCAGACAAGAAAGTGATTGTCGCCAGACAAACCGTATTTCTTGAGAGGGAGCACATCCTCAAAAAGGATATTGGGAGCAAGATTGACTTGGATGGAGTTGATGATCAAGATACATAAGAGTTGGTATAGGAAAAAGTTCCACAGGTCCCTGTGGAAGAAGTTCTTCCTGAAACACAAGTACTGCGTAGAAGTGTAAGAGAGGTAAGAGAACTAGAGAGATATGATTTTCTAGTCACTGAGGATGGTGACTCATTATTTTTGGACAATGATGAACCTCTCTCCTACAAGGAGGCAATAGAGTGCTCAAAATATGAAAGATGGCTAGAAGCTACAAATTATGAGATGGATTCCATATATCAGAACCAATTTTGGGTTCTGGTCAATGCACCAGTTGATGTAAAGTCTGTTGGATGTAAATGGGTATTCGAGAGGAAACTGGACATGGAAGGTAAATTTAGTACCTCATAAGGCAAGAATAGTGGCTAAAGGGTTCAAAAAACGTCAAAGAATTGATTACGATGAAACCTTTTTGTTAGTTTCCATGTTCAAATCCATCTGAATCATACTTTCCATATCAGCTTACCATGACTATGAGATTTGACAGATGGATGTAAAAACTTCATTCCTTAATAGGAACATTCTGGAAGATGTCTATATAACACAACCAGAAGGGTTTGTGACACTAGATGATGCCAAAAGAGTTTTAAAGTTGCAGAGATTCATTTATGGATTGAATTAAGCATCCAGGTCATGGAATATTAGATTTGATGAAGGCATAAGATAATTTGGTTTCATTAAAAATGAATGTGAGTCGTGTGTTTACAAAAAGGTTTAGTGTGAATGCGGCCATTATACTAGTAGTATATGTTGACGATATATTACTTATTAGAAATGACATACCAGTCTTACAGTCAGTTAAGGTCTGTTTGAACAAGTTCTTCTCCATGAAAGACTTAGGTGAAGCAGCCCACATTTTAGAGATCAATATAATTCATGATAGATCCAAGAGGCTGCTTGGACTAAATCGAAGTACATATATTGACTATATAATAAAGAGATTTAGTATGGAACAATCCAAGAGGGGATTGGTTTCAGTGTCACGTGACTTACATCTTTCTAAGAAAATTTGTCCCCAGACACAACAAGAGTAAGAGAGAATGAGTAATATCCCATACGCTTTAGTGATAAGATCAATCATGTATACCATGTTATGTACTAGAATTGATGTTTCCTATACACTGAGCATAGTAGGAAGATACAAAGCAGATCCAGTAGAACAACATTAGACTGCTGTTAAGGCTATCCTTAAGTATCTGATAAGAACTAAGGATACGTTCCTCATGTATGGAGGAGACGAGGAGCTTGTCATCAAAGGGTATGTTGATGCTAGTTTTTAGACAGATAAGAGTGATCTGAAGTCGTATTCAGGATATGTTTTCTGTATCAACGGAGGAGTTGTGAGTTGGAAGAGTTCAAAGCATCCAGTTGTCACTGAATCTACAGCAGAGTCCGAGTATATAGCGGCTTCTGATGTAGCCAAGGAAGCTGTTTGGATTTGTAACTTTGTCCAGGAGCTTGATGTGGTGTCTAATAGTAAATACTCTATCACATTGTATTGTGATAATACTGCAGTGATGACGCTTGCAAAAGAGCCAAGGTCACATCAACGGACAAAACACATACTCAGAAAGTATCACCTCTTGAGCGATTTTCATCAGAGGGGTGAAGTTGTAGTGAGTAGAGTATCCAAAAAATAGAATATGGTGGACCCATTGACTAAAGGCTTATCTCAAGAGAAGCATGAGTATCATATGAGAGCTAGCGAACTGAAAATTGTTAGCAGTTGGCTCTAGTGAAAGTGTGAGTCTGTTGGATTTGGTGTCTTAGAACCAACTTATATGTACTTTATGATAACTTATATTCATGTTTTTTGAATATCAATAAACTCCTTATCACATCATGATTGTTCTTCTGCATAACATTGCATGTGATAATGTCACAAGAGTAGCTGTCGCACTAAAAGGTCATAACAGTTCTCCGCTATGATGAGAACCCGGAAGTGCTAGGACACTATTCTTAGATATATGTTCTATGACTGGATGATATCATTTGAGAGAGACAAATGATAAAATCTATCATTGGTGGAGACTCATAGGACTTTGATGCGCATTCTCATGGTGTACACCCTTGGTGATATCCAGTAGGATATTATGAGAATGAGACCTGGAAGTAGGAAATCCACATCTATAAGTGTCATTGGATGTTCCTATATGCGGATGTGTGTATTGGTCCTTGGAATTTAAGATTATTATTAATGTATATTATGAGTCACATATTTTGATGTATTGACGAAAATCGTGACTATAGATGTTTGCGGTGAGGTATAATACATTGGGTGCGTCATGAGTAATATTGCATTAATTAATAATACTAGAAAAGATTTATCCCTTTTGTTCACTAATAGAAGTTAATATCTCAAGCTCTTTGATGGAAATGATATAGCTTAATTAAATCCATGACCATGGTGTTCTATAGGAAAATTCTATTTTCAGAAAGTCAAAGAAAGAGATATCAAGCATATAGGTTGATGGAACTGACATGCAACTTGCTCGATTAGAGATATTGTGATAAAAAGATTATAATACACGGTAAACGTTCATATGAGGTGACATGTCGTTGCGGCATTAATATCCTTCTCTATGGGTGTCTTGGCGTGTTTTTAGATGCTAACCTTGGACTTTGGGCTGCTCTACATAATGCCACTGAGAAAGAGGCCTAGAGGGTCACACACTAAGTGTATCCAGAATCTCAGTTAAATAATTTATTATTTAACAAGTTGAATAAATATTATTCCCGATCATGGTTTAATAATTATTCATGTATGCCTAATCGCATTTATTCCGTCACTAGTTATTCAAGAGAATATATTGTGGGAAAAATAATTAATAAATATTGAGGAGGATTGGTGGTCCGAGATTAATGGTCCAGTGAGAAATAATAATATTGAATATTATTTGATTAAATAATATTTAATTATAACTCGCAAGTTGAGCGCATGTCAGGAAATAATAATATTATTTTTATTATTTGACATGAGGGTTTCACTAGGATTAATGAAATAATTAAAGGCACTTGTGCAGATTATTTTATTATTACCCTAGTGAAATAAATGTCTGGTTATATTATTCTCTTATTAGCCAAGGGAAAGTTAAGCGACGCCAATGGGGTTGTGCATAACATTTGGAGAAAACCTCTCAAACCTAGAGAGTTCTTACCTCTCCAATAACGCTCTAAATAATGAGAGTGATCCTCCTCCACTAGATCAAGGAGAACGCTTTGGTAGCGGTTCTCAAGGTGATAGAAGACGGATGACGCAAGCACAAGGATCTTCTATGATAGCACCTGAAGACTCCTTCGACGACGTCCGAAGATTCTTGGAGCACGTGTGGATCACCGCTAGAGGAGATCTATGCTTGATCTCTACAACACAACGAAGGTGCACTACATATCTGTGGTCGGGCGCATCAACGAAGAAAGAATCACCTTGGAGGTAATTATATTAAATTAAATTAATTATAAACAATATATGTTGATCCTCTCTCTTGGTTCCGTATTTTCTATTTCTTTGTCTTATTTAATTGATTAAATTCCATGGATCATGGTGTTTATCGTCATATAGATCCCAAATTATTCATTGAATATAGCAAAAATTAAAGTTGGGCACCATCCCTTATGCGCTTCCACTGCGCCCGGAACCTTCAGTAATAACCTTAATTTTAGACTATTGTTCACACTTTTGACTTAATTAAACTTGTTATAAATGTCACGAATTTTTTTTCACTTGAAACACTTTAAAATATTATGTGATAAAAAATGAACCATTAATTTGGCCCATAAGCTCCCCAAATAATTTAACAAACCTTGAACGTGATATGTTCATTTGAAAAATTATATATTCTTGTATTCATTTTTATGATCAAAAAATTTGTGGATAACTTGAGAAATAAATTCAATCGTCATTATTCTAAACTTGAATAATATAATTGAATTATTTTTTACTTGCGTTTGTTCACACTCGGACATTCACTATCCCCCACACATGGCTCTCACTTCATCCTAAACTCACATTCATTTGAATAAGTGGAACTTGTCGATACACTTAGTGTGTGTCCCTCTAGGTCATTGTCTTAATAGTAGTGAGTCAAACTCACAGACCAAAAGCGGAGTCTAATAACCCATTATGGCCTTTAAAGAGATAATAAATGTCATAACCGTGACCACCTCCTATTACCATGTTATGTGTAATATAATATCTTTATCTCTCAATATCTCATAAAACAATATGCACACTTATGTCATCATCCCTTCGATGCTTTATATATTTCGTGACCTTATCGGGAAAACTTACCTGCTTGTTTCATGACCATGAATTTTATGAAGACACTATCATCCTGGTCAACTTGGGTCCACGATACATCTATTTTCGAACTCAAAAGCGAAAAATTTTATCTTGATCATTCAACCAATGTGATACCACTAATGACACACCCAACATAAGCTACATATCCATGACTTCAATGTCATGGTTTTTTCCTTGCATCAAAATACGCAATCAAATGGTACGCATTGATAATAATATCAAGTTATGAGATAATTACACATATTCGTAGATAGGAACAAACAATGACATCTGAAACATGTGATGTTCCTATTAATAGGTCAGTCCTCATGATCTCATCTACCTGAGATCATCAAGTGAGAACTTAATAAGAAGAAGTATTAATACTAATGAACCCCCAACACCTGATTATCAGACATCATTTGTGTCCCATTAGTATGATGTATCTAGAACATAGGATATATATATTTAAGATTACTATCATAGTATCTCGAGGTTCTCATTATAGACGGGAACTATTATAATTTTTTAATATGAAATGTAATCTAAAGACATTATCATGTAAACAATGGATGCAGATGTATCAACACTTTTATGGTAAGAATAGACACATGTATATTTCAAACTGTATACATGTAATTATAATCAAAGTATATAAATGAGTTGGGCCTAGGAAACCCACTTACAATACTCCAACTTGCACTAGAGCCAACTACTAACAAATCTCAACCCGCTGGCTCTCACATGAGTATCATGCTTTTGTCGAGATATAAATTTAGTCAAGGGGTCTACCACATTATCCTCTGTGACTACTCTGCTTACCACGATTTTACCTCTCTGAGTAAAATCCCTCAAGATATGAGACTTTTGAAGTATATGTTTTTTCCTCTGGTGCGACTTGGGCTCATTGGTAAGCACCACTACCATAGTAATATCACAATATATTGTAAAAGGGCATACACTGCTAGGTACAATGCCAAGATCAGAAACAAAACTGTATATCCAAACCACTTCTTTAGCTGCATCAAAAGTTTCTATATACTCGTATTATACTGTAGAATCAATAACCACAGAATGATTTGAGCTTCTCCAACTCACCGCATCACCATTCATGCAAAATACATTGTATGACTATGATTTCAGATCATCTTGATCTATCTGGAAGCTAGAACCAGTGTATTCCCTCATGACTAGCTCCTTATCTCCTCCATACACTAGGAGCATATCCTTTGTACGTCTCAAGCACTTCAAGATAATTTTTACAGCTGCCCAATGTAGCTCTCATGGATTAGCTTGATATCTTCCCACTATGGTTAAAGTAAAGACAACATCATACCTAGTACATAACATGACATACATGGTAGATCACACTGCTGAAACATAGGATATTCTACTTATTCTATCAATCTCCACCTGTGTCTATGGACACATATTTTTAGAGAGATTAATGTCACATGACATTGACAACAATCCTCTCTTGGAATGTTCCATATTATACCTTTCGAGTACCTTTTCAATATATGAACTTTGACTTAACCCAAATAGCCTCCGAGACCTATCTCAAAGATCTTGATCCCTAGAATGTAGGTTTCTTCACCTAAGTATTTCATAAAGAAGTGCTCATTTAACCAAGCCATTACCTATTGTAAGACTTGAAATTCATTTCCCATTAATAATATGTCATCAACTTATAATACTAGGAAAACAATTACACTCCTATTAACCTTATTGTACACACATGAATCTCTTTCATTCTTAATGAAACCAAATTCTATTATGGCCCCATCAAAATGAAAATTCCATGATCGTGATGCCGCATCAATCCATAAATGGATCTCTATATCTTGTATTCTTTATTGGCGCTCTTTGACTTAATAAACCCTTCAGGTTGTGTCATATATATGATTTCTACCAACTTCCCATTTAGAAAAATATTTTTGACATCCATTTATCAAATTTCATAATCATGGAAGACTGCTATTGGAAGTAATATTCTGATGGGTTTTAGTATTGTGAATGTCGAGAATGCCTTGATGCTGAATGAAACCCTTCACTACTAGCTGTGCCTTATAGGTGCTCACTTGACCATCCATGTCAATCTTTTTCTTGAATACCCATTTACACCCAATAGGTTTTATATCAGTAGGTGTGTTGTGTCATAATGACGATGACGAAGACAAAAGAGGGGGGGGGGTGAATTGTGTCCATTTAAAATACTTAACAAAATTAAATCACCCATCTTGAATTAGATCAATCCTTTAAAAAGATAAAACGTTATATTCAAGGAGACATGAAAACTTGAAAAATACTGTTCAATGAATAATAAAAAGATTTGCAAGGAATTAAAAAGAGTATCAAACAAATTAATTCATGTCATAATAATAAAATACTTAAACACATGTTATTTTTTTTAAAATAACCCCCTTAAAACTGATAATAAATATTTAAGATATTCAAATAATTAAATGAAATATTTTCAAATATTTTAATATAAATATTTTTTCACATGCAAATAATAGATTAATATTTTCAAATAATTTTGATACAACCAAAACATTTTTGTCTAAAAATTGAATAATTTATCACATACAATAGTGTTATCACATGCAAATAATTTAAATAACGAGACATTAAAATGCATGAAAAAAACTTTTAATAGATTAACACATGTCACCATAAAATTTTAAAGAGCATACATGATGTTAATAAACTAATTCAAGGAATTAATTTTTCAAATAAAATAATAGTGAATAAAATGATAAGAATAACCAAATGTAGAGAAAAAAGATGAAACATTTAAAATCATTTCTCCCCCAAAAAGTTAGTGTAATTAAAATTAAAATAGAAATAAAATACTTATTGGATTTTAATAGTTCTAGTTCTATGGATCTTTCATTTCAAATAACGAACTACTTCAGAGTTGGATAATTTTTAAAAAATAAAAGTGTTGGGAAAAAATATCTCAAGGTGTCATCTCAGTGTTTTTAGAGTGATTGTATTTGTTGATAAAAATATATGACTATGTTTCAGCATAGTTGGTATTTCCAAAGTAGATGCATTTAAGATGATACAGTTTTCCATTGTTTGCCAAATTTTTGGGCCTCAAAATTGAGAGTTTGTTTTATGGAAAAAGAATGATTTTTGCGTAGGAGCTGTGCTATGTGGACCGCAAAGGAGTTTGCGGACTGCAAAGGTGGTTTGCAGACTGCAATGAAGTTGAATGTTTTGCGGATGAAGGCAGTGAATTAATCATGTTGTAAAGGACTCTACACTATGAAAACTACTAAGTGCACTACACGAACCACATAAACAATCAGTATGCGGGAGGCTTGTTGTTTGTAGGAGGCTCGTCGTTTGCGGGAGAATCATTGTTTGCGGCTAGAGGTAGTGATTTAAGGCTGCTATGAAGATTTTTCATTTACTGATGACATCGGCCACCGAAAAGGATAAATGTGCTATGCGAACCACATAACAATTTCATGGTGAATGTTGTACTGCATTAGAATTTTCAATAATTATGATTAGAAAGTTTTGTGGGTTTATTTTCTTATATAAAGACCCATAATAAGATCATTAGGTAGAGTGAAATTCATTAGAGAAGATCATCACTAGAAGAATTCGGTGAAGTATGAAGTGGTTTGCGAGGGAACAATTCTGCGAAGGAAGTGGTTCGCGAGGGAGCGATTCCATGAAGGAGAAAGAGGTTCTCAAGGGAGCGATTTCAAAAAGGAGAAATAAGTTTGTGAGAGAGGATTCCATGAAGGCATAATCTGTGAAGCGAAGGTAGATCATGATGCACTGGTCGTCTGTGGAGTGGAGGTAGTCCGCGAAGCATCAATGGTTCATGAGGCATCAGCTGTCTGCAAAGAAAAGGCGGTCCGCAAAAAAAAAAGGTTTTCTGTGAATCACTTGTGCCACGCGGTGCATGGTAGTTTGTAGAGGATGCAAAACAGTTCACGGAGGGTGCAAGGAAGTTTGCGAAGGGACTAAAATAGTTCATGAAAGTAATTTTCACAAACTGACAGTATGCAGAAAAGTAGATTTCATCTACAGGGTGAAAACATGACTTCATGACACACTCATATATGTGTGAAAAAATTCTGATGTGATTCATAACAATAAGAGATTCTTTTAGAGGAGCAGTGACCACATTTTAGTTGAGAGAGCAGTGAGATTTCAAATTGTGATTGGTTGTAAACCTGGAGAGACAATGAGTCCGCTCCAAACATTGTAAGGGTAGTGAGCCTGGGTATAGAAGTGATATAGCATGAATCTTATTTTGACAGTGAGCCTTATTGGATTTGTTACATTGGGACATTACCGTTGTATGTTCATTAGACTAAGCCCAGTGGGGGTGAACTAAGTAAAATTGTTGTGTATCGTGTATACTTTAATTTTTGTTCATACATTACTATGGGAAAGGGAGAGAAAAATATTTTGTTTAACAATGAAACAAGATCTGAAGGGGCAGTTGTTTTAATTTTACATACCCCAATTCACCCCCTCTTTCAGGGTATTTTACCTAGCTGAGCTAAAAATTGGTATCAGAGAGAAAATTTAATATCAGTGTTTCTCTCCCAATAGTTTCAATGGAGGTAGTCAATCAAAAAAGGATTCCAATCTTCAATGGAAACAATTTTCAATTATGGAAGAATCCAATGCAGCATCACTTTTAATCTTTAGGAATAAATGTGTTTACAACAGCGATGCATGGAATTTCGGCCAGTATCGACAGTGGTTATTTATCAGAAGCTGATCGAATGGAATTGGATGCCGATGCTAAAGGAATCAATGTTTTAGGGGGATCCTTATTTAATTCAATCTATATGAATATGATGTTGTGTAAGTCATCAAATTCTATGTGGGAAAAGTTGCTAAATATTTATGATGGTGACTCAAAAGTCATAGAAACAAAGTTGTAGGTTCTATGGAACAAGTATGAGGATATCAAAATGAACCCTAATGAGCTCGTTCATGCATTCGTTGATTGAGTGAATGTTGTTGTGGAAGAAATGTGTGGTCTCAGAGAAATTATTGAAGATGTAAAAATTGTTAAGTGCATCTTGAGAAGACTTCCACCTCAGTTCAATCTGAAAGTTTCTTTATTGAAATATAAAGATCCAAAGGAGCTGATATTGTATAGCTTACATAGTACTCTTGTTTCTTAGGAGATGAGAAATGATTATAATGAGTATGTGGATAAAGGTAAGTCTAAATAAGTGTCATTCAATTCCATAAAGAAGATCACTATTGAAGATGAGAAGGAAAAAGAGGAGACAGTTGAGGTCATATCATTCCTTTCATCAAATTTATAAAAAGGAAAAGGAAAGTTCAAAGGGAAACTTTAATTCACATGATTTCTATGTGGAAAGGTTGGACATCTTACAACAATGTGCCCTAATAATTTTCAAGAAGATGACAAGGATGAAGTTGAATTCCCATGAAAAAGTCTTCAACCTATGTAAAAGGTAAGAAAAAGTTTAAAAGAAATTTCTTCAAAAAGAAAAATCTTCTTTCACAAGAAAATGACAGTTCAGAAGAAATTGAGGTTAAAGAGATGGATAAATGCAAAGATCATGAAGAAAATGATATGGTGGAAGTTGTCAGTAGCTCCCATAAAAGGGAAGAAAGTGACAATAATGAAGACGAAGTCGAAGGAAGTGTTGATATGCATGCTGAATTAGAAGCCGCTCTTAAGGAGATAAATGTTTGGAGAGCCAAAATGAAGAAATCCAATAGAGTGGTTCATGATGCCAAACTTTATATGCAACAAAAGGAAAAAGAGAAGTCTGTGCTGTAGAAAGAAATTGAAAAGCTTAAGTCTTTAATGCCCAAGAACTCAGAAATGGTTAGTGAGTAAAAACTTGAAGTTGTGGAACAAAAAAATGTGATCGATGGTTTGAATAACACAGTGAAAGATCAAATCAAACATATTGAAGAATTTGAAGAAGAAGTCGTCGGTCTGCAATGAAAATTTAAGGATAAAGAAAAACTCTCGACTCCCGACATGACATCAGGAAAAAAGATCATTCAAGTTACAAAAAAGACAGAAGTGGAGCATAGAGGTCCAACGTAAAAGAAGCATCAGTTTAATTCAAATGATAAGGCCAGTATGAGGCTTGATCAAAAATAGAAGGCAATAATGGTTGAAACCATTCCACAAGATCCCACTCCATATTGAATATTGTTTTGAGTATGAATCAGAACCCAAAGATTTGGATAACCTAAGAGAAAACTAGTAGTGTAGTAGTGATGCACAATAATGCACCCAATATTAGATGTCATTAT
Organism: Viscum album; assembly: GCA_963277665.1. NCBI lineage: Eukaryota > Viridiplantae > Streptophyta > Magnoliopsida > Santalales > Viscaceae > Viscum > Viscum album. The sequence goes on along the minus strand of OY728136.1, from coordinate 625,173,385 downwards.
TGTGAAAAGATGAGACACTCACAAAATGTCTGTTCCATTTCTAAGAGGTACCGAAGGGAAAAAGAACAACATAGACATCCATACAATGCTCAATATTCTAGGGCATCATTTGATGGTCACTATTTCAGGTGTGGAGGATTCATACAAATGACAAGATATTTCTCATCAACAATGTAGAGAAATGTGCCAAAACAGACTGAATGTGGTCATAAACAACAACTCAATGTATCATCAAATGAGATAAAAACACAAAATCAGTTTGTATCTCTATAAGATGAAGTTGGTCCATCATACTCTAAGGAAAATAAAGATTATCAATCCATACTAGGTATGAAGTAAAAAACTTGGATAAAAAAGAAAAGAGTTGAACAAACAATAGTTACGTAGATTACCCTTAAAGTATCAAATCGTTCTGGTGCATAGATCCTTGATAGTGGATGCACATACCATATGACATATAATAAGGATCTTGATACAAGCATAAAATATGACAAGGAATGTGTTGCAAAATTTGGGAATGATGAAGGTCCTTATTGGCTAAGAAAAATCCAAATTTGGGGGAAAAGAAATGTGACGTGATGATGTATTAGTTTTTTAAGGTCTTAGTCACAACCTGCTTAGTGTTGGTCAATTATGTGACTTGGGGCATACTATAAGCTTTACTAAGAATATATGTATTGTTAAAGGAAGAGATAGTGAAATTGTTCTAAAAAGAAAAAAAATGAAGGAGAATCTTTACCTTGTAAGTGGAGAAGAAGATATGTGCTTTTTTATCCAAAGAGGAAGAAAATAGGTTGTGGCATAAATGACTTGTCCATATATAACAACCATCCATGAAAGATCTGGTTAAATGTGATGTATCTCAAGATCTCCCTAAGATATCATGTGATTGTACTCATATGTGTGATGCTTGTTGAAAGAGCGTTGTCGTGGGCGCCCTCAAATGATTAGTGTGATTTGGGGTACTTAGGTGCAGCAGAGTGGCTGACCAAGGTCGTCTCTCAAAGGAGGAAGTGAATTTAACAACTTATTAGAGGTATTATAAAAAAAATAAAATAAAATAGAATAGAAAAAAAACACTACTTTAAAGGATTGGGGTTTGTTGTAGTTTATGAATCTAGAAGAAGTTTTCTGGAAGAAGATTGTATAATTTTTTTTGTTTTTAGTTTTGAAATGAATTTCAATTTAAATGACACAACAAGAAGATGTTTTTTTTTAGAAATCTATTTAAAAAGCGTAATCGATCTAACTCTACCTCTTCAATTTATTATTAATCATTATCATTTAAATTAACATTCACTTAATTATGATCCCTTAATTTGTTAAATCCCGAACCCTACGAGAATTAACTTTACCACAAAGATGATGTGAATTTAAACCTAGGCTAACTTTGGAACGTGCAATCGCAGCACCCTGCTTTGATTGATGTTCTAAGATTAGATTATGATCAGTGGTAAATTAAGGCACATATCCATTCTGGAAATGAGGATGAATTGTGTTTAGGTATTATATTTGAACTCTACAAATTTATCCCGTGTGGTCTTGTATTACCGATTAAGATCGCGCTCTCACAATTTACACAAAATCCCGACCTCGCGTGTTTTTGTGTTAATTGTTCAATTGCTTGCTTAGTTTCTTACAATTTAAAAACACAATTCATGGATCATATTAAGTGAATTACAGTAGCTCATTGATTCAAAATAATTAAATGAAGAGGGTAGAAGATAGATCGATTACTAAAAGACTACTCTTCCATGGGTGGCGTAATCATCGTAGAAGCGTTTTGCATGTGCAAAGGTTTAAAATGGGTATAACCCAATAACGCTTCTACTCAAGAATTCCAGCCCAATTAGGAAGATTAAGAGAAGAATAAATTTAAACAAAACAGAAGAAAAGAGAAGAAATATAAGAAGATCAATGAAGTTTATTACACAAATGAAAACATTACAACATGAAGGAGAGAAGGAGGCTTCGATGAGAGGATCCTTGCTTCAAGAGCTACCTCTCTTACAATGGTTGTAGAATTTGGTTGAAACCAATTCTCCTCTGCCTCCAATCTCCCAATGCACGAACCAGCCTCTCCAAATGAGAAAATCACTAATTTATAGAGTGGAGGGGAGGCTAGGTTTAAAGTGGTTTCAAGTGTGAATGCAAAATCTCGGCCAAATATTTTAATGAAACTTGCACCGCCCATTTGACCTCCAAAAAGCGTGAATTGACCGGCCTTCCAGAAGGATGATTTGTGCCACATCATGTCCCCGAGCTTTCCTCAAAATTTGGGCTCAATCCAAGCCCTTATGTAGAGGGTATGGCCCAAATACAGAACCTTCTCCATTCTGGCGAGCCCGGCCCAACTTTGACTTCATGGCCCAATTTCAACAACCAAATTAACTCTTTAGCTTTAGTGTCCTGAATAAAAGTTGTAGATAATTACGTTAGGAACACTGTTACAAAATTTCAAATTCAAATAATAAATATAAAAATATTTATCTTCGAAATAATACAGTGCACTATTAAGGGTAAAACTGGAATTTTCACCAAATTTTCAAATGAATGATCAAATCCCAAATATTTTATAAATAAACATATTTAACACAATGTGAGGAAATTATATCATTTATTATCAATAAAATATTCAATAAAATAGTGTTTTATCACTTGTCAACAAGGGAAGATTACCAGAAATATGTACAAGGAAAAAGAACAAAATTCAACAAGAGTGCTTGAATTGGTGCATGAAGATGTATGAAGACCTATCTCACCAAGAGCCATTGACCGAAAGAGATATTATGTTCTTTTTATTGATGATTTCAACAAGATGACATGAGTATTTTTCATTGCCTGCAATTCCAATGTGTTCAGTTGCATAAAAAAACATCAGAGGGAATCTGAAAGGTTACTTGGACATAATATTATGATGTTTTGTACTGATAATGGCATAAAATTCACAAAAAGTCAAGTGAAATATTATCTTGAGAAACATGGGATAAGACATCAAGTTTCAACAGTGAGAACTCCTCAAAAAAATGGAGTGGTTGAGAGGAGAAATTGGATCATAAACAACATGAATAGAACAATGATTATTGAAAAGAATATACCAGAGAAATTATAGAAGGAAGCAGTCTTGACATCGGTCTACATATCCAATAGGGCTCTATTATGTATGAAGGAAGAAAAGACTCTATATGAGTTGTGTTATGGGAAGAAGACAACATTGAAATACTTTTGAATATTTGGAAGTAAATGTTTTATTCTTAATAAGGATAAACACAAGAAATTTGAATCATGAGGAGATAAGGAGGTATTTCTTTGATATTCAGAAAAAAAACAAAGCATATAAATGTTCCAACAAGAGGCATAGAAAGCTAGTTGAAAGAAATGATGTCACTATAGTAGAGAATGAACAGAATATTCAACAATACAGTGAACAGTTACCTGATGAAAGTGATAAGGACACAATCACCTCCAGGGGAGTTGAAGTGGAAAATGATTCTTCCGAAGAAGACACTAATGATAATCAGAAGGAATTTAAATCTATATCTGCATGAAAAATGAAGAGTCAAGCTGAAATTGATAGGCCGGACATCATTGGTGATTAGACAGCACCAGTTCAAACATGAAGAATGAATTCATTATAGTAAACATCCTTCTTATCTCAGGTAGAGAGAAAATATTTTGATTAAGTAGATGAATATGAGAACTGAGTTTATGCTATGAATGAAGAGCTTGAAAATATCGAGAAGAATCATAAATTATAGATTGTTTTGAGACCAACAGATAAGAATACCATTAGGATCAAATGGGTCTTTCACAAGAAGATGAATGAAGATGACACCGTGATTCGAAACAAAACACAATTAGTGTGCAAAGGGTACTCTCATATAGAGGGTATTGATGTTGATGAAACATTTTAACTTGTTGTAATACTAGAGAAAATCAAATTATTCTTGGTCATATCAGTGAAAAGAAGGTTCAAAGTTTTCCAGATGGACGTCAAGTCTGCATTTCTAAATGGGGTTATAGAAGAAGTTTATATTGAGCATCCATATGGTTTTATCATTCATGAATATGAGAATAGAGTTTGTCTACTGAAGAAGGCACTATATGAGTTGAATTAAGCACCAAGATAATGATATTCAAGACTATATCAGTTTTTGAAGAAGCTCGGTTTTCATCGTGATAGGGTTGATTACAATATCTATTTCAACAATGACATTTTTTTCAAAGGATGGTGGTGCTAGTGTATGTCGATGACATAATATTTAGTGGATCAGATGAAGCATATTGCAAACAGTTCACATAATTCATGAAAAGTGAATTCTAAATATCAATGAAATGGATTGTGACTATTGTTATAGAAGAAATGGATTTTTACTATTGTTATAGAAAAAATGGATTGTGACTATCAATGAAATGGATTATGACTATTTTTATAGTGAAAACAGTTCACATAATCCATTGTTGGATTTACAACAAAGATTCAGTTGGTGGAATTGCATGAATTGGTTTCAAATCCTTATTTGTGAAAAATTGTTTGCACTATTGTTATTGGAAAACTCAACCAGCCCCAAATGATTATTCCAAGCCCCACCAAAGTCGAGAACACATGCACGAAACATATCTTCAAGAATCATTATATCTCTTTATGTCTAGTCATCCGACTGTGGATGGTATGACGTACTCAAATGGACGTGAGATCCCAGTGCCTCCTGAAGGACTCTCCAAAAATGAGAAGTGAACCGATGATCCCTATCAGACTATAGAAGTTAGAACTCATTACAAAAAAACACAATCTATTTCACATAGAGATTTCCCAACTCATCAAATATGGTTGTATCACGAATGGGTATAAAGTGATCCGATTTCATCAGCCTATCGATCACAACCCATATCACATTCTTCTTTCTCTGGGTACACAACAACCTAAGCACAAAGTCCATCGATATCTCATCCCACTTCCAAGTAGGGAATTTAAGCGGCTGAAGAAAGCTCGAAGGTTTCTGGTTCTTGGCCTTCACCCATTGACACATATATAAATGAGAGACAAACTCAGCAATGACCCATCTCATACTTGGCCACCAAAACCATATCCTCATGTCATAGAACATCTTTATGGTTCCTGGGTGCACAACCCACCAGGAGTTATGACAGTCTCCCATAACAGCTTTCCTTACCGCTAATGGCACGAAAAAGAGATTCTGATAACATAGAATACCCTCATTGGAGAACGAACACTGAGAAACTATCTCCCCACCATAAAGGGAGTCTCTAATGATACATAACTCATCACCAAGCTGTTGATCTTGAAGAATCATTTTGAGAAGAGCGGATGTCAATTGAATGCTGGCCAAGGAAACCTCAACCCCTTTTTCATGAACTCCAATATGAAACTATGAAAAGAGAGCCATCAAATCCCACTCTTTAAAATATTCTTTAACTTCCTAGAACAGAAGTTTCCTTCTCAAAGAATCTACAATGACATTCCCTTTCCCCAGGGTATAGGCGATGGTAAATTTGTCTGATTGCAGATATTCCTCCCAACGCCTCTGGCAGAGATTCAAATATTGTTGATAGAAGATATAACTCAAGCTCTTATGGTCTGAATACATAGTAAACCTTTCTCTATAAAGGTAATGTTGACAACTCTTAAGTGTGTACATCACAACTTCATGTTCAAGGTCATGGGTCAGATAATTCTTCTCATGTGCCCTAAGCTGATGAGAGCAATAGGAAACGACACTGTTACCTTTTATAAGAACACAACTGTAATAACCCGGTTCTTATTTTTGAGGTACGAGCTTCTTATTTTCTCTTTTCCTTAAGTGTTTTTGAGAAATATGGAAAATGGGGAAAAATCCTAAATTTTGGAACTACACGCCATGCACTTTTCCACACGCTGTGTACTTTTGGCCATGTGGGATGAGTACACGGGGCATGTGGCCATGCCGGTGATGAAGGGCGTAGGAACTGACTACACGCCGTGTAGTCAGTCGGCATGCCAAAACAGTAAGGAGGTGGAGCAGCCGCTAGCTGGGCGATAGTACACGCCGTGTACTCAGAAGTACATGTCGTGTACTCATATCGACAGATGAACAGTTTGGCGGTGCCGCCAGAGAAACAGTTAAATAATGAAAGTATACGCTGTGTACTTGGAAGTACACGCCGTGTCTTTGTTTTTTTTCCACTTAAATGGGTAGTAGCCTCCCCTGTTCACAGGGAAGGCTTAGAATCATATGAGAGGAGCGGGAGTGGACGACCGAGTCTTTGGAGATCCGTCGATCGCGAACCAGGAATCCAATTCCGCCTCAGACGATCTCATTGGAACCGCGCGGGTAAGACCTATATTATCCTAGCATGTTTCTTACCAATTCTTTCCCTAACGGGAGTTATTTGAGGTTGAATTAAAGTTTTCTTACCTTATATATACACCATTTTTGGGCGTTTCTTGAATCGGCATTCGTGTATAGCGCTCGTTGATATATAAGGTAGGTGGCTTGGTGTTTTTTTCCCAACTGTCGCGTGTTTTGTGCATTTTCGTGCCACGAACCCATGTTGGGGGTGTCATGTGGCTGAGTCCATAGCTATATTTAATACCTAGAATTGAATAGGTGATTAAATTGTGATAATAAAATGCTGGTTGGGATCGTCTCTTGGATCCGGAACCACCCCGGGGGTGTGTTCCACTGTTTAGCCGTTTGGACAGGATACCCAAGGGTATCCCTCTAAAGTAGTAATTGTAGAATTGCCTCGAGAGGAATTTCTTGTTTACTACATCTTGACATATTAGGCATGGCCCGGTTACCTGTTTAGCCTAAGGGAATTTTTGTGATTAGCCTGTGGGCACTGCACTATTTAGCATGAGGGTAGTAGATATTTCAGCCTGAGGGAAACTTCATCTGTGCCTGTGGGCAGCTGATTCTGTGCCTGTGGGCGACACTACCTATGCCTGAGGGAAAAATATGTTATGCCTAAGGGCAGATTCTTGTGTTGGATACTCTTTACCTGAGGGTAGGGGTTTACGTGTCTGAGGACATTAGCTGGTTACTTAGAATATTCACTATGGTGATATTTTAAATTAAATTATTAAAAAGAATATTAAAATGGCAATATAACTGGTTAAGTTAGTTACTTTTCAGTACTGATTACTTTATTGAATTTTACTACTACACACTATTGTTGCATGTTTGCACGCAGTTGGGCACGAGCCTTTGGTGGGTGCCTACTGAGATATATTTCTCACACCCTGTTTAGGTCATGCTTTTCGGCCCAAACAGATTACATTTCTGTAGGTGTGGATAGGGGCAAGATTCCCTATACAGGTACTTGACTGTTGTTGTGGAGTAGGAGGGCATGGGACCGAGCCAAGGCTCGCGATGCCGCTGCCAGCTGTTTTGATTTTTTTTGTTGTTGTACTCTGCATTTTGTTGTACTGTATTGATGTATAACATGTTTTGGATATTTTCTTAGAACTTGTGGCATGTTGCATCATCATTTATATACTGGTTGGTTATATCTAATGCAGTTGTTTATTACAGTTGTGTATGTTTATTGCTTCCACTATCGTTGTATGTTTTATTTCGTATTTCCGCTGTGCTACACTTTGAAAAATGAGGGCATAGTTTCCCCACTATTAGACCTGGGCCCTCGCTGCTAGTCAGAAGCCTCTGACATTTGGGGAAATACGCTTGAGGTCATGTGGTGAACTGGGTTCAAGGCACCCGTTGCGTGGCACCCGGGTCCGGGACGTTACAAAGTGGTATCAGAGGGGTCTTCTTTTCTTTGACTTACTATTTGGAGCCGTAGTCAGGGATAGGACGAACGATAGTTGGTAATAATCTATGCTCGGGCGTAGCTAACCCGTGTATAGGGAAAATCCATTCTACCGTGTATTTTTTCAATTCTCATGATTTTGAAAATTTTACAGTTGATTTGTTTTCACTGTTGGGTGACACACTTGGGATTGTGCGGTTATATTTTATCTATGAGTTCTATTTAGTTACAACCCGATTAGATGAGGGTATGCCGTCTCATGCATCATATAGGCACATACTAGAAATCAAATGCCATGCATAGTTCCATGCCATGTAGGTGCATTAGAAATTGCATGTTGTTGTGATAGGTGTTGTGCTAGAAAAGCATGCTGTTGTGATAACTTCTCTGATAAAATACCTGCTATGTGATAGGGTAATTTTATTTGAGCCGGTTTATAGAATGGACGCCAAACTTTGGTTTTTGGGGAGTATGGGCCCCCATTGACCGGAATTTGGTGGATCATTGACTGTTTATTTTGTTATAACACAGATAAGATGTCAAACTTTGATTAGTGGGGAGTATGGGCCCCCACGGGTCGGAATTTGACACTTAGGTGTTAGTTTTAGTATTTTCTGGGTTTCAGAGAAGTTTTTGAGGCATACTTTCTGGAAACCCAGTATACATGCCGTGTAGTACCTTATACATGCCGTGTATGGCCTTCTATTCGGGAAGAAAAATAAACTTTTTGAGTACACGCCGTGTACTCTTAGTACACGTCGTGTAGTCTCTTCACGTGTCACAAGCCATGTGGCCAGCAACACAGGGTAGGGAATCACTTGGGTAAAACACGCCGTGTACTAGATATACACGCCGTGTAGTGTTGACCCGGAGTCCGGCCATGTAACTAACAACACGTGTCGGTGAAATCTTTTCTAGAACACGTCATGTCAATGATGGACACGCCGAGTAGTGTGACCTGGGGACTCGGTCGTGTAACTAACAACACGGGCCGATGTCACCTCTCCTAGTACATGTCGTGTACCTGTGGGACACACCGTGTAGTATTGTCCAAGGATAGACCGTGTTGACTTAGCCGTGTGGCTGGGAAACGAAGTGGTGTACACGCCGTGTGCGGGTGTAACACGCTGTGTAGTGTCAAGCCGAGTAGTCGGCCGTGTCACATACGACACGGGCAGTTGGAAAATAACACTATACATGCCGTGTATATTTAATACACGTCGTGTAGTTTTGTTCAACAGGAGCCGTGTGGCTTAGCCGTGTACAAGGACCCGGGCAGGGGAAGAGAAGTCAGGTACACATCGTGTAGTCAGTATACACGCAGTGTAGTCTTGTTTGCAAATCTTGAAACACATTCTTCCTCTTGTTTCCTTTGTGGTTCCTTCTCTTTCAGTATTAATAATATTGAATCTAAGGCGTGATTTTGACCTTGTAGTGTCATGCCGCCTCGACGTCCATGAGTTGTTCTCCAGGAGAGCGGCGACGACTATACTCCAGAGATGGTGGGACATAGGCTACCAGTGGATCCTCCAGAAGAGCCAGATGTGACGCCAGCTGTTATACCAGACACAGGTGCGGAGGCACAGTTCCATGAAGGCTTTATGCAGTTCATGCAGACCTTTCAGGGAGCACCGCCGGCTGCCAAATCTATGGCTGAGATGACACGTATCTTTCAGCAGCAGCATCCGCCTAAGTTTTCAGGGGATGGAGGACCACAGGCTACAGAGTCTTAGCTAGGATCGATGCAGACTATTTTCAAGCATCTTGAGACACCTCCAGGGTGGAGGGTCAAGCTCGCGACTTACATGCTGTGTGATTCCGCCAAGAGGTGGTGGGATGTTACCACCCAGTCAGAGCATCACAGAGAAATGGCGTGGGAAGATTTTAAGGCAGTCTTCTATGACTTATTCTTTCCAGAGACGCTGAGGGCAGATAGAGCTTGAGAGTTCATGAATCTGCAGTAGGGAACTATGTCGGTGATGGACTATTATGCTCGTTTTACCGAGCTTCAGCGTTTTTCACCCGTGCTGGTGGGTGATGAGATGTTGAGGGCCAGGCATTTTGAGGATGGTCATTGTTATGACATCTGAGCACTGGTGAATGTTTTCAGGTTGCCTTCAGTACACGCTATTGTAAATCAGGCGCTGATTACAGAGAGGAACCTGCGGGAATATAGTGGTGTTGGCCAGGGTGGTTCAGCACCAGTTACTGGTACTATTTATACTGGAAATAGGAAGAGACAAATGAAATTATCTCAGGGCGGCAGTATCAGTTAGAAGAATTCTTCAGGTGTCCAGGTCATGTGCTACCAGTGTGGTAGATAGAGGCACAAGAGACCATAGTGTTCACGAGACCCAATGGAGTGCCGATCTTGCGGAAAGATGGGTCATCTGCAGCGCTTTTGCAGGGTGTTTCCTCCAGTGACTAGTGAGAGGGGTTCTGTGCAGACTCTGCGTGCGGGAGCAGGACCAGTGGCTTCTTACCAGTCAGGGAACTGAAATACGTCAGGGCATGCAGACAGAGATGGTGGTTGTGGCCGTGGTAGCTAGACACCAGGATCTCAAAGCCAGCAGGGCGGGACATCTCAGGGTAGCCAGGCTGTGTCGCAGGGCCGCGACACTGGGTAGACATATGCAGTGCAACAGACCCAGCAGGAGCAGGATCCTGAACCTTCTACAGTCAGAGGTACTATTCTAGTAGCTTCTGTTCTCTCTTCAGTGATTTTTGATATAGGTGATACACATAGTTTCATATTTGTACCCGTTGTGGAGAGCCTTGGTCTCGGTGTTTCTTCTTCTTCTGATATCATGATGCTAGACACTCTGTTGGGGACTAGAATGACTGGTGTGCATCAGTGCAAGGAGTTCCCCCCTTGAGGTTGGTGGGTGTCACTTTCTTTGGGACCTCTATGTCTTGGATATGATGAGATATGATGTAATTCTTGGGATGGAATGGTTGGTTCCATTTCGAGCCTTTGTAGACTGCTATCGTCGCAGGGTGCGTTTCACGTCACCAGAGGGTGGAGAGTTTCTATACAAGGGCGAATGGGATGTTCAGGCGAGTCAAGCTGGACCAGAGCATCATGGGCGAGGTGGAGTCACAACCCAGATTGAGAGATTATATCTGGATGACCAGGGGACTTGTCAGACGAATTTCCCTCCAATTGTTGATCATTTCAGGGATGTCTTTTCAGATGACTTTTCAGGTCTACCTCTAGAGCATGAGGTGTATTTCTCTATTGAGCTTGTGCCAGGAGCAGCACCGGTGTCCATTCCTCCTTATAGTATGGCTACACCTAAGTTACAGGAGCTCAAGAGGCAGTTAGAGGAGTTGCAGGAAAAACGCTTTATCCGACCCAGTACTTCTCCTTGGGGTTCTCCGGTCCTTTTTGCGAAGAAGGCGGATGGTACCCTCAGACTTTGTGTGGATTATAGGAAGCTGAACCAGTTGACGGTTAAGAACCGATATCCCTTACCGATGATTGGCGATCTTTTTGATCGACTTTGTGGAGCACGAGTGTTCTCGAAGATTGAATTGAGGTCAAGATATCATCAGCTGCGCATGAGTCCATCGGATATACCACTTACAGCTTTTCGGAGCAGATATGGTTTGTACAAGTATTTGGTTATACCGTTCGGACTCACGAATGCGCCAATAGTTTTCATGGCTCTGATGAATCATGTGTTCCATTCATATCTTTATTCTTTTGTGGTAGTATTCGTGGACGACATCTTGGTGTACTCACACACTCGACACGACCATGCCACCCATCTTGAGATCTTATTGAGTACACTGAGAGAGCATCGGCTATATGATAAGCTCTCAAAGTGCCACTTTTGGATCGACCAGATTCACTTCCTGGGTCATATCATCTCAGATGTAGGAGTTGCAGTAGACCCAGAGAAGGTGAGAGCAGTAGTTTCCTGGGAGCAGCCTAAGAACATGTTTGAGATACAAATTTTCTTGGGGATGGCTGGTTACTACAGATGCTTAATACATGACTTCTCTTGCTTAGTAGAACCATTGACAGGTCTAACTAAGAAGGGTGTGAAGTTCGTTTGGTCAGAAGCTTGAAAGGTAGCTTTTCAGAACCTAAAGGGAAGGTTGACATCAGCACCGATCCTGATACTCCCAGAGCAGGGGAAGAGATATACAGTTTACTGTGATGCATCAGGGATTGGGCTGGGAGCAGTGTTGATGTAGGGTGATCGAGTTGTTGCGTACGGGTCTCGGCAGTTGAGGCCACATGAGAGGAATTACCCAACGTATGATCTCGAGTTAGCTGCAGTTGTTTATGCGTTGCGTTGTTGGAGACATTATCTCTTGGGAGATCATTTTGTGGTTTTCACCGACCACAAAAGTCTCAAGTATATCTTTACTCAGCGTGACCTAAATATGAGGTAGAGAAGGTGGGTCGAATACCTAAAGTCCTTTGATTTTGAGCTTGCCTATACACCTAGTAAAGGTAATGCAGTGGCCGATGCACTGAGCATGAAGACTCAGATACAGGCATTGTAGGAGGCCAGTGATGAGTGGAAGCTTATGGATTTGTTCTCTGAGATGCATCTGGAGGTGCATGAAAGTTAGGGGCAGACTTATCTTTCATATTTAGCTGTGACATCTAACCTCTTGGACAGAGTGAGGATGAGGCAACTATCTAATTTAGAAGGCCTAGTTCTATAGGAGTCGGTGGAAAGTGAGGACCCTCCTCCTAGTTGGACGATAGGCAATGAAGAGGTCCTGCATTTCTATGGACGAGTATGGGTTCCCGGGGATGTACACGAGGATATGATGTGGGAGTTTCATGCTTCAGCTTGGGCAGTTCATCCTAGGGTTACCAAGATGTACCGTGACTTGAGGCGTCAGTACTGGTGGCCGGGTATGAAGAGGGATGTAGCTGGTTTTGTTAAGAGATATTCCACCTGTCAGCAGGTGAAGGCAGAGCATCAGAGACCAGCTGGACTGTTACAGCAGTTACCCTTTCCGGAGTGGAAATGGGATGATGTCGTGATGGATTTCTTGACGGGATTTCTGAGGTCACCTCAAGGCAATGATGTTGCGTGGGTTGTTGTGGACAGACTCACGAAGGTAGCTCACTTTTTTCCGATCAAGGAGACCTTCGGTGTTGACGAGCTTAGAAGGCTGTATATCCGAGAGATCGTACGTCTTCGTGGGGTCCCTCGTTCTATCGTTTCCGATAGGGACTCCCACTTTACATCTCGTTTCTGGCAGAGTTTTCAGAGGGCACTGGGTACACAGGTGCTTCTGAGCACAGCATACCACCCTCAGATCGATGGCCAGTCAGAGCGTATGATTCAGGTGCTAGAGGACATGCTACGTGAATGCATCCTAGACTTTGGGGGATCTTGGGAGAAGCATATACCCTTAGTCGAGTTTGCATATAACAATAGTTACAGGCAACTATTGAGATGACACCATACGAGGCTTTATATGGTAGGCCATGCCGATCAACTTTGTGCTGGTTAGAAGCAGGTGAGACAGCTTTACTGGGACCACGTCTCGTGTAGGAGACTTCTGAGCAGGTCCAGTTGATTCGGAAGTAGATGGCTACCGCGCAATCTCGTCGGAAGTCATATGCTGATCAACACAGATGACCTTTGGAGTTCGTGGTCGGGGATCAGGTTTTCTTACGTGTTTCACTGAGGCTGGTACATAAGCGGATCATGAGATAGGGTAAGCTTTCACCGAGGTATGTGGGGCAATTTGAGATTTTGGAGAGAGTTGGGCTGGTTGCATATCGGTTGCGGTTACCACAACGGTACCGAGTTATGCACGATGTCTTCCATGTGTCTCAGTTGTGTCGCTATCATTTAGACCCGTCTCATGTCTTTCAGCATGAGGAGGTTGAGCTGGAAGCAGATGCGTCCTTTGAGGAGCATCCGATTCGTATCGTTGATAGGAGTACGAAGGTTCTCCGAGGTCGGTCAGTTCCTCTCGTGCGGGTGCTATGACAGCATGGCCAAGTGCAGGATGAAACCTGGGAGCGGGAGACCGACGCACGTGCTCAGTGGCCAGAGCTGTTTTGAGTGTTATCTTCACCACCCTTGGAAGGGAAATTTGGGGACGAATTTCTATAAGGGGGGAAGTTTGTAAGAACCCGGTTATTATTTTTGAGTTACGGGCTTCTTCTTTTCTCTTTTCCTTAAGTGTTTTTGAGAAATATGGAAAATGGGGAAAAATCCTAAATTTTGGAACTATATGCCATGTACTTTTCCACACGCAGTGTACTTTTGGTCGTGTGGGATGAGGACACGGGGCGTGTGGCCATGCCGGTGATGAAGGGTGTAGGAACTAACTAAACGCCATGTAGTGGTCCTTTACACATCGTATAGTCAGTCGACAGGCCAAAATAGTAAGGCGGTGGAGCAGCCGCCAGCTGGTCGACAGTACACGCCATGTACTCAGGAGTACATGTCGTGTACTCATGTCGAAAAATGAACAGTTTGGAGGTGCCGCCAGAGGAATAGTTAAATGATGAAATTACACGCCGTGTACTTGGAAGTACATGCCGTGTACTTTGTTTTTTTTTCACTTAAATGGGCAGTAGCCTCCCCTGTTCACAGGGAAGGCTAGAATTGGATGAGAGGAGTGGGAGTGGATGACTGAGTCTTTGGATATCCATCGATCACGAACCGAGAATCCGATTCCGCCTTGGACGATCTCATTGGAACCGCGCGAGTAATCCCTCTCTTCTCTTAGAATTTTTATTACCAATTATTTCCCTAATGAGAGTTATTTGAGGTTGAATGAAAGTTTTCTTACCTCAGATCTATTCCATTTTTGGGCATTTCTGGAATCCGCATTCGTGTATAGCGCTCGTTGACATATAAGGTAGGTGGCTTGGTGTTTGTTTTTCCAAATGCCGTGTGTTTTGTGCGTTTTAGTGCCACGAACCCATGTTGGGGGTGTCGTGTGGATGAGTCCATAGCTATATTTAATACCTAGAATTGAATAGGTGATTAAATTGTGATAATAAAATGCTGGTTGGGATCGTCGCTTGGATCCAGAACCACCCCGGGGGTGTGTTACACTGTTTAGTCATTTGGCCAGGATACCCGAGGGCATGCCTCTAAAGTAGTAATTGTAGAATTTCCTCGAGAGGAATTTCTTGTTTACTGCATCTTGACATGTTGGGCATGGCACGGTTACCTGTTTAACCTGAGGGTATTGTTGTGATTAGCCTGTGGGCATTGCACTATTTAGCCTGAGGTCAGTAGTTATTTTGGCCTGAGGGAAACTTCTTCCGTGCCTGTGGGCAGCTGATTCTGTGCCTGTGGGCGACACTACCTATGCCTGAGGGAAAAATCAATTATGCCTGAGGGCAGATTCTTATGTTGGATACTCTTTACCTGAGGGTAGGGGTTTACGTGTCTGAGGACATTAGCTGGTTACTTAGAATATTCACTGTGGTGATATTTTAAATTAAATGATTAAAAAGAATATTAAAATGGAAATATAACTAGTTAAGTTAGTTACTTTTCAGTACTGCTTACTTTATTGCATTTTACTACTGCACACTATTGTTGCATGTTTGCACGCAGTTAGGCACGGGCCTTTGGTGGGTGCCTATTGAGATATATTTCTCACACCCTGTTTGGGTCATGCTTTTCAGCCCAAACAGATTATGTTTCTGCAGGTGTGGATAGGGGAAAGAGTCCCTATGCAGGTACTTGACTATTGCTATGGAGTAGGAGGGCAGGGGACCGAGCCTAGGCTCGTGATGCCGCTGCCAGCTGTTTTGATTTGTTTTGCTGTACTCTGCATTTTGTTGTATTGTATTGATGTATAACATGTTCCGGCTATTTTCTTAGAACTTGTGGCATGTTGCATCATCATTTATATACTGGTTGGTTATATCTACTACAATTGTTTATTACAATTGTGTATGTTTATTGCTTCCGCTGTCGTTGTATGTTTTATTTCATATTTACGCTACGCTACACTTTGACAAATGAGGACATATTTTCCCCACTATCAGACCTCGGCCCTTGCTGCTAGTCGGCAGCCTCTGGCGTTTGGGGAAATGCGCTTGAGGTCATGTGGCGAATCGGGTTCGGGGCACCCGTTGCATGGCACTCGGGTCCGGGACGTTACAACAACCCAAGCATGAACCCGATATATCAAAAAATACCACATAGTCCTAAACGACCTCTAGAAGAGTCAACACAGAAGTAATAGTCAAACGACGTTTCAGCTCAACAAAATAATTCTAACATTTATCATTCCAAGTAAACTTCACTCCCTTTCGAGTTAGAGCAGTCATCAGATAAGCCAACTTTTAGAATTCCTTAACAAACCGGAGATAATACCCGGATAAACCCATGTATATTGGAATCTAGAAAACATTCCATGGTTATTCCCATGTCATAACATCTTTCACCTTTTTAGGATCAACTGAAATACCATGTCCTGACACCATGTGTACCATGAATTTTACCTCCTGAATCCAGAAATCACACTTCGATATCTTGGCATATAGTCGGTTATTTCTCAGCAAATTTAAAACTATTCTCAGATGATGCACATGATCCTCCTCAAACTTAGAGTAAATTAGGATGTCATCCAAAAATACTACCACAAAGGTATCCAGATACTCATGGAAAATCCTATTCATTAACACCATAAAGACTGTAGGAGCATTAGTTAAACCAAAGGACACAACAAGGTACTCATAATGACTGTACCCACTTTTAAAGGTAGTTTTCTGAATGTCAGATTCTTTTATCCTTAACTGATAGTAACCAGATTGAAGGTCGACCTTTGAAAACCACTTCGACCCTTTCAACTAATCAAATATATCATCAATACGTGGCAATAGATACCCGTTCTTCAACGTAACTCGATTGAGAGTTTGGTAATCAACACATAGGTGAAGTGAACCATTATCTTTCTTATTAAAAAGAACTGGAACCACCTAAGGTGACACACTTAGGCATATAAATCCTTTCTCAAGAAGATCATCCAACTAGGATTTTAGCTCTTTCTGTTTAGATGGTTCCATGTGGTAAGAGGGAATTGAGACTGGTTGAGTACTATGCATTAAGTCAATAGAAAACTCAACCTCCCTTACTAGTGGGAAACCATAGAAGTCAGAAGGAAACATGTTGGGAAACTCCACGACAACTGGAGGGAGATCACCACTCAAAGATTCCTGATCCAGATCAAAAGAAAACACTGATATCATTTTCCCCAACTCTAGATAATAAGGTCCGACTTTGCTCGACCTTGGGTCCCATTTTCCTTGAAAGACATGGAACATAGCACTGGGTGTGGTAAAGTAAATCCATCGAAGATAACAATCAATTCGGGATTTATTGGCAATAAGTCAATCCATCTCAAAAATTAAATCAAGATATTTTATGTCGAAAACCATAAAACTCAAAACAAGATCGACATATGATATAGAGAAAACACAAGCGGGACTATGGAGACCCTGCTCTCTCTTCATACCAAGGGGTGTAGTAATATCCATTGCACAAGATAAAATCTCTATAGAAAGATTAGGTATATTAAGAATACAGGTTGAAATAAATGAATGATATGGACCAGTATCAACTAGAGTAGTCACTAATAATGAAGCTATATTAATGGTACCTCTCATGGTCACTAAATCTGTATCCATTTACTCTGGAGACTCTTCCACTACGTGAAGTAGCTTCGTTATAGATGCATGTGGATGGAACCCTTTTGTACATGAAGTATCTAATTTCCCCATAGTTTTAGGAGGAGCTAATGATCCTGTTCCACTACGCGGAGTGGAATAAATATAGAAAAATCTCTGTAAGTTCCCTGATCGTCCGCATGATCCATAGTTCTCGGGTGCCTCAGTGAAAACCCTCTTTGAATGTCCTAACTTGTTACACTAGTAGATTATCAAAGGACCTTTTCCTGGTACTGCAGGAGGTCTAGAATGACCCTACCGTCGATAACTGCTGTGAGAATCATCACGCTTCTGCTTTCCCTTGAAGGAACTCATGCTGCCACTGGGAGAGAAAGAAACTCCCAATAACCCAGACTTTCTAGCCAGGTCCATTTGAACTATAAGCGCTATATCCAGTACGTCATCATAAGAAAGAAACTTTAGTAAGAAAATCTAAGAATGAATATCCCAATGAAGTCCCAACTCAAAACTTCAAGACTTCATCTTCTCGTTCGATACAATCTCAGGTGAAAAGTGCACGAGCTCATAAAAATAGTTTTCATACTGTATCATGGTTCTGTCAGCCTGATCAAGTCTAAAAAACTCAGTGGGATTGGCCAACAACATCGATTCTGGATAGAACTAGTCTGTGAAAAGAACTTTGAATTCTTTCCACTCCAAACCTTCATGATTCTTCACCATTAACATAGTGCCCCACCACCTCTTGCTTGGTCCTTCCAGTACGAAGGTGACACACTTCACTTTGATCTCATTGGGTGTGTCCAAGAACCCAAACAAGCATTCCATACTACTCAACCATTACTCATCTTCTTGAGGATCATTTGAGACTTTGAACGACACTGGATTCTGGTGAAGGAAATCTTGAGAACTAATTTTGATAACGTCCCTATGAGATTCCACAGCTGGAGCATGAATAGAAACTAGAGGTGGTGTTTATCCTAGAGCTTAGACAGTGCGCATAGTCACCTCTGCCAGATTCAGATCCTCAATAGGATTCTCTCACTAAGGTTCAGCAGTAGCCTCTTCCCAGATCCGATTTGCACATCTTCTCGGAGGTATGATGCCACACAACATCAGCAGACAACAAGGAAGACATAAGATAATTCTCAAACAGAGTGAAAAGGGAAATTAATTCTAACAGATAGAAAAAACAAGATTTAAATTTCAACCTATCCAAATAAAAACAGGGAAAATTATAGAACTAACCCACAAGACGTCTTTCCCTAACCACCCATGGTGACTTAAGATTCATTGTGGTGAGAGCTGACCAGACACTCAATCACAACTAGCTCCTAAGTCCTGACAAGATTTTACAAATGCATACTAAATTTAAGACAAAAGCTCAACCTGGAGCTCTGATAACACTTTGTCATGAACCAACCTAGGTACCTTGGTAACTCGATAACTGAGCCAGTCCTGACATAGCATGAAGGGCATTCCCGATCCCTACGGGTCGACAACTAGCTCCTAACATCATAAAAACTGAATGTGGGAACACTTTTGTCACAAAAATTGTGGAAGTAAAAAGAAACAAGACAATATGAATATCAAAGGAAACTCCAATGGTAGTAATGTACCATAAGTCAAATAGGAAATAAAGCCCAAAGTACTACAACCAAAGTACCAGAATAGGAAAAAAACCCAAGTCCCTAAGGGTGCAACTCACCAAGTCCAAGGTTCAATAGCTAGATCCACCTCCAAGAGATCCTTTTCCCTTCCTCTAACTTGGAAGGAGATAATATAAAAACACCCAAAAACACCACTGAGGTCACCCATACCTGGAGGGAGGGGAACAAAGTTGCGGATCACCTTGCTTCCCAGGATGATCAAACTCTCAAAGTTACCTATTTCCCAAACATCTCTTTCTTTAAACCTGAGGGGGTAAATCTGATTTTTGGGGATGCCCTTGGTTTGGATTATTATAGACCTCCTTAGGACGGAAGGCCCTGTAGGGATTGTATTTCTTCTGTGGAATAAAAATAATAATATTGAAGTGAAGATGCCAATATCAAATTAAGCAAGAATGTGATTTAAATTTTTAAATAAATAGGATTGACATTTATAAAAGCATATTTAAAAAAATCATGCATTACAATTTAAAAGATGGAAATACATTTATCAATTCATGATTCACATTTCAAATGATGGAAATATATTTTAAAATATGAAATTTACCTTTAATCAAAGGGTGCTTTACACAAATGAAACTTTTCACAAAAAATGGATTAAATAAACACATTTATATTAAACGGTTTATATAAATTATCAAGGTATGAAAAATAGTTTACAACAATGACATAAATACAAAAAAGTGATAAATATGGTCATATGACAAATAGGTATGATAATTTCAGGCTATTGGGACCCAATATTGTGAAATGACATGTATGTATATATTACCTTTTGGGACTAAGGCAAAGGGGACTCATCACCATCACCCAGGAATGATGATTTGTTGATATGATGTTTTAGATAATTGTAAGTTGTAAAGTGTTGTCCAATATAGCACACTAACTACCTAAGTCTTGCATTTTCTCAAGTACAAATAATGATGGACAATTTATTTCAAGACTGATTAAAATACAATCAAAATATCATCCCTTATTTCAAATATTCCAAGTTCCTCTTTAAAAACCATCATATGGTTTTAATAAAAAGCACGCCTTTTCACCAAGATGAAACCTTAAGGTTTCTATCAAAACATTTTTAATCCATTTTTCAAAAATAAGGATTTGAAACCAATTCATGAAATTTCATAATCCATTTCACAATTAAATCCAGAAATTTAATTTTCATACAATTCCATCAATTTCATCACAAACCTCTAATTCACTGGAATTGGGATTGTTTCACAATTTTCCATCAAATAAAATTTTCACATTTAAATTCAACAATTTAATTGACAAAAAATTTCCATCAAGTCCACAATTTAAATTAACAAAAGTTAAATTCCTCCAATTTCAATAAACACACCCTAATTCATTGAAATTGGGGGGTTTTCCAATTTTATGCTAAAAACCTATTTTTCTTAAAAACCTCAATTCATTAGAATTGGTTTTTTTCCAAAAAAATAACAATTTAAATCCGTATAATGAAAACAATTTTTTTTTATTTAATCCAAACAAATGAAATTAAACAAAATGATTTAGGGTTAATGAAAATTGGGCATCGTAACAGAACCACATATTGAAATTAACAAATCTCATAATTCCAAACCCTAATCAGGATTTGTCCACGAAGAACAATGATCATGAAAACGGAAATCAAACCTAGGTTTAAGATTCAAAAACATAGGGTATTAGATCCATAAATCAATATAGGGATCCATAGAACCCTAGAGAGAAGAAGAGAGACTATAGGAGAAAGAGACAAGGATAAGGAAACTAACCATGATAAGATCACCTCTAGATTCAGATCGTATCTGGGAGGGATCCGAGAGGCTAAGAATCCTCCTTGGGAGATATGAGGAAGGGAGAAACGAGTTTGGGTTGAAGGAGGCCAGTTGGGGACCTAAAATAGGGGTCTATGATTTTTTAATAAAAATTCGGATCTCTTAAAATCCTATACGCACTATTTCTTGGGAAGACCTGCACGGCTAGACCAAATCGTGCGGCCTGGTCGTGCTCTTGTTTTAAATGGGCCACATGGTTTCAACTAAGAGGGTGTAAAACCTTACTAAACATGTGCCAACTATGTAAAATCCCACTACCTTGGGTTCCACAGTTTTCTCTGATAGGGCGCACAGTTTAGGTAAGTCGTGTACTAGCCCTGAAATTTAAAAATTATTAAAACTTCAACCTAAAACAACCCCAAATTAAAACCAAACAAATATAAATATAAAGGATGGTTTAGGAATACTTAAAAATAGTAACATGATGTTATAATAACTCAAACTTTTCATACAGATCTCAACCTCTCATATATGCTACAATTTTAAAATGATAAATTGAGGAAAGTTTCCTGCTTCAACTCCAATATAGTGTATCATTACATAGTGGAGATCACATTGGTTTTTACAGAGCTATAGTGTTACAAACCAGAAAACACCATTTTTGTACGTTGTACACTATTTCAAGCTGGAAACATAGGATATTTATCCGCCTTACATGAACTCAATTTACTGCATATTCTACATGTTGGAACTTGCCGTTGCATGGTGAAAAGGAGGTGTTGACTCGTACCTTGAACAAAATCAGAAACTCACCTCTCTTACTGGTTTTCTTCCCTTCTGTACACTATGATCATCTTACCTTATGGAGAATCTCGGTGTAATGAACTATCATATATGTCGACACTGCACCGATTATATGGATGCTATGAGTTGCATGAAGATACGATGTTGTAGCTTTATAATTGGGAATGGAAGGAACTTGTTGTAGTGATTAGCTTCATGTATTTCTTATACAGTCTTGCGCACATGGAAGAATGTCAAATATTTCATTTCGATAGTCTAAAGTATACCGCATGGAGTAAATTATTTTTAGTATGAAATAAGTAAATATAAAAATAACATCAGCTGCACCTAGATGAGCATAACGATTCATGATCTCGTATTATGTAATGGAGAGGCGGTGCAATACATGATAAACAAAGAGTTTATCTTGAGAACAATGGTTTTTGTGCTAGAAGAGATTACATATATTATGATTCTGGAAATCATCGCATGATAAAAATAAAAGCTATGATGATAGATTGGTCTATAGAATAAGAATATAATCACAAGGTTACAATGCTATGTTTCATGTTATTTTTCTTATATATATCTACTATGATATTATTTAAATTATTCTATTTAGTTTATGTGTGAAAATGGGTTTTCAAATATTAAAATTTTGTTTTCGGTTTTTCCATGAAAAATTGGTTTTATTTTCTTTATTATTATTATGCATACTGGGTTTGTTCATTGGGCTTCTGGACCATGGCCTGTTTGTCTCACCGGGCTTGTTTGCTGGGCTGGTTCTATACTGTGGCCCACTTGTTCTTCGGCCTTCCTTGCCACCATGGTGATCCTGTTGCTCCATTTCATCCGAGCCGTCACTGGACCCCGATCCTACGGTGCTGGTGATTCTGTTTGTGTTTCTTTTGTGATCCTATCTGCGTTCCCCGCTTGATCATTGCCGTCCACGTGTGCTGGTTGTTTGGGATTTTTTGAGCTGCCGCCTTCTTTGAGATACTTCCGCTCGTCCGATACCCGCCGCGTGGCCCTCGTCCATTGCGCCTGTCAGTGCGTCGCTTCATCTCTGCTGCTCTTTTATGTTGAGTAGCCACTGGGTTTTCAAAGCATAGTCATCGTCTTGCTTTCCTGGATGTCAAGAGACATCTGAGAAAGAGAATCGTGACTGGTTCTGTGAGCCACTGCCTATACACCTCCATCTTGATGCTATTCCGGTGATTCCCAGTGGAGAAATCTTTTGCGAGTTCTGTGGAGACGAACTTGGAGATCAGAACTTCAACCCTGGTGTAGATTCATGGTCTTCGGTGCTTCTTTGTTGTGAGCCCGTTTATTTTTGCTGCAATATTTGCGTTGTATGTTCCAGTTTCTCTCATTGGTCTTGTTCTTGAGTCGGGGTTGCGTGCATGAGTCCGTCCAGTTCGGAAGAGTACCACACTAACTCTGAGCCAGAATTCAACACTGGCTCTTGGGGTGCGGAGGTCTTCGTTCTCGGATAGCTTCTGTGGTCCGCATGCGTGGTCTGTCTTTGCTTCTTCTCTTATTGTATGCTCTGTTTCTGTTTCGTTTTTCATAATAATAAAAGATTGTGGTGGTGTTCTTTCCATGGAGTAGGACCAAGTGGTCCAAACCACGTAAATCTCTCTGTTCAATTTTACTTTCCTGCAAGTCATTTTATATTCCTGTGACTTTGTAAATCGAAACGTCTTATTTCTGTTTCTATTTTGTTCGTTCGAAAACCTTTTTAAACGAACTATTCCCACACAATTATGTATTCCAAAATTATTCTTAAATTTCAAGGAAGCTACTCGAAGTTGTATCAAATAATATCATGCAGAATAGATAAATTATTTATTAGATTATTAGTTTTGAGTATTTTATAGACAATGGTGTTATGTTTAATTCAAATTTAAAATTTAAATTATTCTAAAGGTTTTACCGATAGATTTAAGGGGCTGTCGAGAGAAAATTTAAATGAGAATTTTTGGATACTTAAATTGTTTATTTTTTCAAATAAAGAATTATTTAATGATGCTGATATTTTGAATATATTATCAGAGGATTTATTCAAATTATTTTGAATGAATTTATTAGATATTTATTCTACAAATAAAAGAAGACAACAATACTGCGATATTCTTGGAGATATTTATAAAAGCTCTCAACTCAATTTATTTTGAATATCTGAAGGAGGAGGCACTACTGAAACTACTAGAATATTTTTATTTTTTATATATAAATATTTATCTGGTAGGAAAAGAGTGAAAGAAGATAAGAATGTGAAAACTCTTATGAAAATAAAGTGCTGTGAAATTTTCATATTATTGTTCAATATTTGAAGAAGAGAGAATATTTCTCTATACATCCTTATTCTCTCACAGTGAAAAGAAGAAGAAGAGCTGCAATTTTTTTTCTATTTTATTTGATGCTGTTTAAAAAAGGGGATGTTTGTGTGATATTGACAAATTTATTTGCTGCTATGCTTTGTTGAAGATCATATTTATCTATTAGTTGCTGCTGCAACTGTATGCCAAAGTTGTTTCAACAAACTACATCTCATCTCTTTCTCCTAAATTGATGACTGCTTACACCCAGTCATAGTGGAGTGTCAATTTCTCATACTAATATGTGGATATTTAGGTTCCCTTCAAATGAAATGGAAGGCTATATAAAAGATTTTTTTTGTATGGTTTCAACTACCCGCACTCAGTTGTAGGTGATTTATGTGCCTTGAACCACCATTATACATCACTGAGTCATGTTCTTTCCTTTATTTATTTTCCACTGCATTAATCTCCTTTAATAGAGAAGGAAAATATTTCTCTAATTCAAGTGGGATGATTTAATTTGTAATGTTTTTTAAAAGGAAACAATTCATATCCTCTTGTGTCTTCATCATCATTATTACAACACAACATAGCGGGTCTACCAAAATCCAAATATGGTTTTGATGCATGGACTTCATTTTAGAATGCAAGGATTCTTACCATTTAGAAAAATCCTTGTCATATACTTCTTCCTTATAGGTTATAGATTCGTCATCCTCAAGAAGTAACATGTCACCTGACTTTGTGACAAGAAAACTGTATCTCTCTGGTTCTCTAACCTCTCTTGTAGACCTACATAATACTTGTTTCTTGAGAAAATTTTCATCTCCCACTGTCACTTATGGAGATTGTTCCCATACCAACTCTTGTGCATCTGGAACATCAACTTCATCGAAGTAAATCTTTCTATAACTATTTCCATTGGAAATGTTTTCCCTTTCTATAAATGCATCATTCCATGTCACAATCACCTATCTATCTAAAGGGTTATATAGGTAATATCCTTTAGTCTCCTTAGGATAACCTATAAAGGTGCACTTTATGCTTTCGAATGCTAATTTTTTGTTAGTTATAATCTTAAAAAATGCCCCACATTCCTATACAGATATATATGATAGAGCATATTTATTTCCACATCACAACTCATATGAAATATCATCTTCCACTTTAGTTGATACTCAGTTTAGTGTACATGATGCAGTCTTTAGTGTATATCCCCAAAATGATAAAGGTAGAGCTGCATGACTCATCATTGATATGACCATGTCAATAAGGGTCTTATTTTTCCTTTCACTAACATCATTCCACTGAGGTGTGTAAGGATGAGTGAGTTTGGAAATAATCCCACACTCCATTAAATGATCGATGAAAACCTGGTTAAGTTATTCTCCACCATGGTCTGAGTAGAGTTTCTTAATCTTTTTAAAAATTTGATTTTATACTTCATTATGATATTCCTTAAACATGCTAAAGGAATATGAATTATATCTCATTAAGTAGATATATCCATATTTTCTATAGTCATCGGTAAAAGTAATGAATAAAAACCACCCTTGCCTCTACCAGAAATGGACCACATACATTAGTATGAACCAATTAGAATTGTTTGTTGGATCTTTCTCCTCTCCCCATTGAAAGTTTCTTTAGTCACTTTACCTTGTAAACAAGCGTGACATATATCCAAGAGTTTTAACTGAATGAGGTCTAAATACTTGGCTTGATGTAGTTTCTTAAACGTTTCTCATTTACATGACTTAACCTAAAGTTCCATAGGTAGGTGGGATATAATTCATTCTTGCTGGATTTTACATAGGTTAGATTTTCTAGTTCAAGTATATACAATCTATTGTTAAGATGTGTCATACCATAACATATGTTGTCCTTATACATAAGAAAACATTTATTTCAAACTTTAAATAAAATACCATAGTGTCTAAACTCAACACTGAGATTATTTTTCTGGTAATAGATGATACATAATAACAATTATTTAGTACAAGAACCATTCTATTAGGCAAAGTAAGATGATAACCTCTCACTGCTAATGCTGCTAGTCTCCTGCCATTTTCTTCTCAGAGATGAACCTCATCTTTTGAAATTGTTTTGAATATGATTGGTTCATGTATTTGAATACAAATGTGTGTTACACATGAAATATCCAATAACCAACCTGTTAATAAAGAAATATTACATTCAATGAAAAATATACCTAAAATAGAAGCATCACCTTACTTATTCATCCTAGTTGTGAAATTCTTCTTCCAGTGGCCTTTCTTGCTACATGAAAAGCATATTGAATCTTTGGATTCTTTAAAGGGTAGTGCATCGATGTCTTTTACTAAGACTTATCCTTTGAAACTTTTAGTATTATCTTTCTACTTCTTGTTCACCATAAGGACTGAAGAGTTGTAATTCTTCATATCCTTATCTACTTGGAGAACTAAAGACAATAAATCTAGGAGTGACTTATTCATGTTATTCATATTATAATTAACAATTAATGTCGAGAATATATGCGGTAAATAGAAAAGAATGAGTTTAGTTTCTAGTTCTTAGTTCAGTTTGAACCCAAGAGACTAAAGTCTCTCAATGTACCTGATCATCTTGAGTACATGAGGTCCTTCCTGATTCCCTTTTTCTAGTCTACATCTACACAATGTATTGAATATCTCATATCTTTCTTGTTGATCCTTCACATGGTATCATTATTAGAGATAAGACAACATTTGGAAAATATTTTTATCCCCATACATTCTCTGTGGCTCACTAGACATATATGACAACACAAAGCACTGTACATATACCACATCATCCATATTGTTCTTATATTTATCTATATTTTCTTTTCATACTACCTAAGGAGTCTCAACAGGAAGTGGAGTTTCCAACACATAAATCTTCCTCTCTTGGAAAAATACTATGAAAAAGTGCTTATACTACTTCTAGAATTTATGGTCAATCAAGATATTCTATTTATTCAATATTGATCATAGTGAAAATGAATTGGTGATGTTTCCATTTTATTATCAAAAAGTAAATTTAGCATATTAGTACTTTATTTTGATTACCAATAGGAATCTTCAAATTATTAATTTTTAAATGTCTCAAACTATTTCATCAAATCCAAATATATAACAACCCTAGACTTTTACACATATCATTGCATGTTTTTAAGAATAATTAACCATAAAATAAAACCAAGGATAAAAAATTCTAGTGTCTTTGGAAGATTATGTACATAATTTTAAAACATGAAACCAAAATAAAAACTTATTTTATTTAATCTCCATAATGATCTCCTAAATTACATTGAGCTCTTCCATATGAATAGCATAACCTATGGAATATATGAATAAAAATGATGAGCTAAAAATACCAGTAAGGGATAAGCATATGAATAAAACATATCACATGGGTCAGAAGGTATAACATGATGACATAAAAGGCATGAAACATGAATACACATAAGGAAGAATGACATGTATAAAATGGGAAAATATAATCATGGAAACATAGAAATGTGTCAAAAAATATAACATGACATAAACATGAGTCAAGGTTAAATCCCACGATAATATCAGATGGTGGAAAAAGTCCCATAAAGGAATCTGGTTCACTCATTATCCCAACATGACGTCTCATGAGACTAAATATTATCCAATTAATTGGAGTTCTATTTGGATGCACCCATCATAGAATGTTCATAAACATGTGTTCCATATGAATAATCATACATAAGTAATCAAACATAAACATAATGGTTACCCATGGAATGAATTGGATATCATAATCTTGTCAAATAGAATAACAAAAGAAAATATCATAATGGTGATCATGAAAGAATGGATTTATATCATAAATGGACATTAATAAGGTAAAATAGGCACATATCATGATAATTTATGTCAAAATAAGTGGAAACATGTAAAAATAGTGTTTAATAAACATTAGAAATAAAACATTTTAGTGCGGTTTAAGGAAAATATTAACGATTCTTTAAAAAGGAAAAAACATAATTGTTTTTATAAATACAAAAAATGAACCTAGATAGTTTTTCATGATAAAATGTGTGATTTTAAAAAAATAATGATGGATTAAAATATATTATGTAGTGCACTTGAAAATGAGTAAGAAGTCAGGAAGTTCTCTTTAATTGGACTTGCTTATTGGGAAGAATTGAGAAGTGGACCTTTTTAGAACATGTATTTCCCCATAAAAGAAGAATGTACTGATCTGGATACATGATTTTGGAACATAAAAACATAATTTATAAGAAGTATATAAAAATAAATAAGTATCACATTGGGGTAAAGAGAGAGAATGTGTAACCTAAAGGAAAAATGGAGATTTAGAAAGAATCCATCACCTTAAGTCCAAAATGGTTCTGCACTTGATCTTAATGTCATGGATAATCAGATTAAATCTATTAATTATTTAATTCATAACCAATTATACATATATTTTATTCAGTATAGTTTTAATAAGTTCATTTATGTCCTTTTTTATGGGTTATGAGATTCAATTTCATCGTTCGGGAGTGTTAGTTTCCTTGGTTTTTATGATCGGTTTACTTTTATACATGTACGGAAAATCATGTAATATGAGAATGATTATTCAGAATTTAAGTTATATGTTATTAATGAAAATATAGAATATTAAATGGTTATATAATTCATTTTTTTAATTTGGAGTGAGGATGAATCATTAGATAAGGCATTAGTGATAATCATTTCGATTATTTTGGCGGGTTTTCAATCATCAAAAACTAGTTTTATTTTATTAATTAATATTATGTATATATACTAGTTCTAGAATATTAAATAATATGTAATAAATATATTATATTTTTTTTTAAACATAATAATGGTTTTATGACCAGACCTAAAGGCAGAATTGAAAAATGAAAACACATCATCCATGAAGGCGGTAAATCGACACCTCACAGATGATGTTTTCTTTTTTAGAATAAAAGGAAGAGGAGAAGTGACTTGATGGTAGAATTTACATTGAAATAATAAAATTCCAATATATATAATATATTGGAGTTATCATGCATGTTTGTACATAGGAGGTGAGGATAGAATAAGAAAAGAAAAGAACTTGAAAAGAAATTAAAAGAAAAAGAAAGAGGTTTTTACCTCTTGAATTATTCTCCTTGAAAACCTCCTTGAGGCACTTGAATTTGGTCTTTTAATGAGATAAAATTCTATTGGGTGTGTTTTAGAGACTTGGTAAGAGTTTTGGGCATAATTTGGATAAGTTTCAATTCTTTAGAGGTGTGAGGAGAAGAGGTGGTATTTATAGTGGAAGAGATTGGTGTTTTTTGATTATTTTATTCATTAGTTTATTATTTTGGCTCAAGACAAGAAATAGTGATGATTACAAGACTTAATACAGTAAATATATAAGTATAGTTCGAGATTATTGTGGTTACATCAATGATAAATCAAATAATAGTGCATTTAACTTATAATGTATATATACCGTAAATTACCGTATTTTACTATTCCCAAAAAAAAATCAATTATTTTTGAAAAATCTCAAAAAATAACTCTAACAATTTTCAACATGTAGAATTAAAAAATTAAGTCCATTTTATAATAATTTTATAAATATGGGAAATTTATTTTTTAATTAAAATAACCATTTATTCAAAAAATATCATTTTTAAAATTATAAATGATTTTATGATACTTCGAAAAATTAATTAAGGTCTCATAAAATTATCTTATAATTATAAGAAAAAAAATATTAATTTATGAGTCTATTATATGAAAATAAATTTTCTTTTAAATCATTATATTAATTATAAAATTATAATTAAATATTTATGACTTACGAAAATACAAACACTTAATTTATCCTTTTTAAAATAGTTATTTACTTATATTACGATATAAATATATCATATTTTCATTTATAAGATACCCAAATTTTATTTATACTTTAATAGGTTAAGTTACTATTCTATTGGCCGGTTTACTATTCATAAGGGTCACATTACTATTCTAAAGGTCATGTTGTTATTCTGTCGATTTAGGTTCCTTAATTATATAAATAATTATTATTTCATTCATTATCCATTTATAAAATTTGTTTTATGTTATATAAGTGATTTTATGTGATTTATAATATATGAAATTATTATAAGAAGGCAATTTCCATTGATAGAAATCAGGGTCATTACATAGTATCCCTCAACTACGAGATTTAGAATACCATATCGCTTGAGTATTCTAGTAACAATGATCCTTAAACCTCTCTTCATAGCTCGAGCTATGTAATATCCACAACTTCAAGAGTCCAATGTAGGATTTTGACTGAATAAACACATTAACTTGTGGCTCTTTGATTTGTTGAGTGGAGTCCCATCTCATACAAAGGATTACCATACAATGCTAAAAACTTCTCCTCTAAAGTTGCAACTAGATAGCTATGACTACTCATTTGCTGCCAACTTTAGTTAAGTCATCACACCATACTTAAAAGAACTCTCCATTATTAAGAGACACCCTTAACTAGGATTGAAGGTCACCTTAAACAATCAGTTGTGTCCAAATTCAAGTGATGAAATAAATTTAATGGATTAATATCTTCTTTGAGAGATTTGTTAATTTAATCTTGATGAATGAAATCATTTTCTATTTAATATTATTGTTTTATGTGACCATACTCACAACTTAAAAATGATTATAAATATAAAACATTCACCTCACATGTTTATTTTATCTATGCATGCCTTTTTATTATTATACTATGTGATTATGTGTAATAAATACACATTCACAAAATAATAAACCATTCATAAGATAAAATAAATAAATAATAACATGATCATGATTCATTATATATTTGTTAATCCATCAAGAAAATAATGGATTAACTGGGACCCTAGATGAATTCCTTGAGTCAATACCTGGATCGAATTGCAACGCCTACAACCGTGCACTTCACTTGTTTTGTTTACCCTGACTCTTTACTCAAGCCACATCACCATGGACTCCTATGATATTTACAATGTATACTTACATGCATGTGTGAGGAACCAGAGGTTTGAAATTAAATTTTATTACCTAAATGTGGACACACAGACCCTTATACATTTAAAGACGGAGGGACGATGCATAAATGATCAAAATAAAATATTTTCTTACATTTAAAAAACTTACATGCAATAATTAAATTAAATAAATGATAAATCAAACATGCATAGGTCGGTCTTGACTCATGATCAGTCAACATGAAATTATATTTCATAAGAAAAATTAAATTTTCTAAAATTCAGTTTCAGATCATTTTTAATGATTTAACTTGTATTAAAATAATTTTAATTAATTATAAATTTCTCTCGTGATGTTCGAAATAATTTTATTAAATCCAAGACAATTATATTTAATTTATGAAATTTTTCTGCATTTTTTTGGGTCTATTTAGACCTAAACTAGATATCTAGAGATTAATTATGGTTAGTGATGGGTTTGACAGGTCGAGTTGGTTGGACCTGGACTAACTCGGTCTGACATGAGATGGGGTGAGGCTAGGCATCCCAAATTAGGGGCATCAAAAATGAGCACACAACACATACACACACATTGTCCTTTTTTGTTTTAAATTTATTCAAGCTTGGAATGAAATAAACACCAAACACCACCTCCCCATTTATTCAAAAGATAAAATACATATATAAATATATCTAAATTACATATTTATATGTGAGTTTCTGTCACAAATTTTGGTATAAACCTATCGATCTTCGATCATCCATATCTTGGTGATACAAACTCAGATTGATGTGTCGTCAGTTGAGATAAAACCATATCAAAACCAAAATTTCAAATAATAGAAAAATTAATTGTAATTTTTTATGTTTTTGAATTAAATAATTGCATGTTACCGTTGATACCAAATTGAAGGACATGAGGGGCAACAGAAGCGTGAAAGATACACAATATAAAATTTTGGGTTTAGATACATGTTAAAAACATTGAATCCAAAAAAACATTGCCTGAATTTCTTAAAGGATTATGTGTAATTAAATTTAAGTATGAGAAATAAATCGAATGAAACCATAAAAAGTACCATGTTTGTTTGAAATCCATGATTTGATTCGCTCATTGTTTTCGTGTCGTGGCTCAAAGGTGAGAAACTAGATGTTCTCTAGATCATCTACACATGCACCAAAGATCCTAGATCATCGATCTTATCATGACAGGTCCCAAAGGGGCCCATTCTGTGACTACCCCAATCCTACCTCTAATAGTCCATGGGTTTATGACTAGCACCGAGTAGGCATATCCCACAAATGAGAGACATTTTTTTAAGTAGCCGTACACACACACATATCCAAGTCCAAAATGATGAAATGTAAAAACACTAAGTTAAAAATGCATGCATACAATAAGATACCAACCAAAGAGTATGACAGTATAAAACTAGAAAGTAAATAGGGCCAGAATAAAAACCCAACAAAAGAAAGAGTTTGTAAAAGTGAATGTACAAGTTTCTAAAACTCATCCGCAGAAAACCCTATATGAAGGGAAAGGTACCAGAAAACTATCTGAAGCTGTAGGAATACACCTTCAATATTTGGTCTCTCTAAGCACCACCTGGTCCTGGTCTACATAGGACTCTATCAAAGTGTCGATCGTCTACACAAGACATGACATGTGCGGGAAAAGATCGTGCAGGGGTGTGTAAAACAATACTCAATAGGACACCTTGAAACCAAAAAGGTTATATACTACATAGAAAATTACAAAGGAATACCATGAAGGAAGAACAAAAAGGAAGAACACTAAAGGAAACCATGAAGGAACACCACTAGGGGAAACCACCAAGGAATAAAACTAAGGAACACCACTAAGGAACACCACCAAGGAAAACCATGAAAGAACACCACGAAGGAACACCACGAAGGAACACCACGAAGGAACACCATGAAGGAGCACCATGAAGGAACACCACGAAGGAATACCACTAAGGGACACCACGAAGGAACACCACTAAGGAACACCACTAAGTAAAACCACAAAGTAACACCATGAAGGAAACCATGAAGGAACACCACAAAAGGATACCAAGAAGGAACACCACTAAGGAACAACATGAATGAACAACATGAAAGAACACCATGAAGAAATATATGAAGTATACCACAATGAAATACATGAATTATTCCACAAATAAATACATGAAGTATACCACAAAGAAGATACATAGTTAGCTCACAAAATTATAGGTCTACAGTACACAAAGCAAGATCATGTAATCCACAAAACACCCAGTATCGATAGGACATGTAGTTTTGATGAGACACTCAGTCCCAATAAGACATATAGTATCGGTAAGACATGTAGTCTTGGTAAGACACGTAGTCTCGATAAGACACATAGTATTGGTAAGACACATAGTCTTGTTAAGACATATAGTCTTAATAAGTCACATAGTATCAAGGTCACATAGTCTCAAAATCATGCAGTCTTGAGGTCACATAGTCTCAAAGTCACATAGTCTTGAGGTCACAACCAGCCACATGATTTCTCTCGTAGCACGCTCATTCTAGGAGAAATCACTCCTCAAGCCATTAGGTAGAATGTAAAATTTCACAAAAACCCACTTAGGATATTTCAAAAGGACTATCTCATCTCAAGGGTCCCAACACCGCAAAAGGATCGTCAAACGAACACACAGTTTGAAAGTTATGATCGTTTTAGTAAAATTATTCGACCTAGGTATGACCCAAACCACCAGACCCAGCTGACCCGACCCGACCTGGTCGACCTAACCCAAAACGATCTGGCCTAATGAGCCTAGTCCAACCTAGCCTATTGGGCCGCCTAGTGCGGCATGGTTCATATGGTCCGATCTGCATGCACGAGGTCCAGTTCCTCCGCTGCATGCGGTCCACCCTGACCACGTACCTCCTACTCCACGTAGTGCTGCACCACATCCCCTATGGTCGGACTACCATTTTGTCTACCCTAAAGACTCACAACCACTACTGTGGGATCCACATGGCTTCCCTACCCCATACATGGCCTTCTCACCATGTCCCGCTTGTGGACCCATCACGTCCCCCTCATGGACCCACCACGTTCCCCTTGTGTTCACCCCGCTGGACGATGCCATTATTTCCCAATGCGGCTACTGCTGCTGCCGATTCCCACTACTGCGGCCGGTGCCCGCCACCGCTACCTCGCCGACACCACCGTTGTGCCTCGCCGGACCGCCATGATAGACCTGTGCTAGTGGACCATTCAGTGGACCACCAAGGCTCCTCTAATGCTCAGAATTTGGCATGATCATAGATCCGAGTTCTTCGTGACCCGATCTACCCTGCTGAGGCCTCTACTGTTGGTTCACATCAAATCATAGGGTCTGATCGAGCTCAAAACCATTCAGCAACATCGATACAGGAACCACAAGGTTTCAACGGTGAAGAACACAAATAATAGAGGGAGAGATGCACATAGAAATTTTTTATCATTGTTGGCGAAGTGTTCTTGGACAAAGATCAAGATCTAGGGGATTTGGGTTAGAAAACAGATTAAATCATATCCTGCTAACCCGCAACAAATCCCTCCCACAACATACAATCGATCCACGGGCTAATATGTTCATGGATTAGTCCACGTTCATCATAAAAATCAAGAACGTGGAAATCACAATGAAACAACTGCCCTACCTCATTGGGTTAAAACATCGACGAAGAACGAAGTAGCATGTGATCGTTGGTGAGATTATTTGATTTCATCACATGCTGATTGTCGACCCATGATCTCATCGTCGTTCTCTAAGGGAAAATCCTCCAAGATATCCCTAGTGATTCTCCAGTGTTCCGAGGGTTATGTAGCTAACCCTGAGATTTCTATATAAGGATTTTTTAAAGGAAATCATCCCCACGTCAACAAAATAATTTATCTTTAAATTATATAATGATGATTACGTCCTTTTTAGAGTTTTTAATGATGAACCACGATGAATAAAGTTAAGTCATGGATAGGGAAAACCCCACATTACGAACTCAATAGTGGTATTGGATTTTCAATCCAAGTCTCCATTCATGAGTTACTAGGATTTAAAATAAAATAATTTTTATTTAATTATTTTATTTACAGTTACATTCAAAAACTATCTTTCACAACCGAATCGAGCTGGCTGATGTTAGGCCACTCCTAAGGTAAATCCACTGCTCTGAACATAAAGTTACCCTCATATTTCTGAACTGGGAACTCGTTTAAGAGTTATTCCACTTTTTTAGGAAAACAACTTGTGTGATTTATTAAAATCTGAAAAAATTTCAACGAATGATTCCAGGCACACTGACTCTCAGAATCGCATACCGTATCAGCTCTTGGTCTTATAATTTTCCCAAATAATTTCTAAAAATAAATTTGAGAAAATTTGAGTCATTACATTCTCCCCACATTAGGGTTTTATGTCCTCGAAATCCAAATCAAGAGCCACCCAAATAGATGAGGGTGCTGAGCATGAATCTAAGACTCCTATTCCTATATGCTCTCCTAGAGATTCCCAAGCTGCCACCGAATGCACACTCAAGGAATAAATCACCCATTAATAATCCTACCAACTTCAGCCAAAAAAATTTAACATGAAAGCCCATAGCATGCCCTATAGAACCTAAATGGTCCACTCAGTCCAACCGTCCGTCTGTGGGTGAAACACTATGCTTAAGTGTAACTGAGTCCCAAACGCCAACTAAAATATCTTCCACAACTGGGATGTAAGGCGAGCATCATGATATGTAACTATTGTCTAAGGGAATCCATGGAGTCGAACTATCTCCTTCATGTAGAGGAGTCCCAATCTCTCTACTGAACTTTGCTCCTGAATAGAAAGGAAGTGGGATGACTTGGTGAGTTATTCAATGATCATCCAGATGGTATCATTCCCCCTGGATGTAAGTGGTAACCCCGTCACAAAGTCCATCGATATCACATCCCACTTCCATTCTGGAACCTTAATGAGTTAAGTCAAACCTACTAGAACTTGGTGCTCGACCTTCATTTGCTGATGAGTGAGGCATCGAGAGACAAACTTTACAACTCCCTTCTTCATTACTGTCCACCAGAACTGATGTCAAGGTCCTGGTACATATTCACCACACATGGATGTACCACCAAAAGGGACATATGGAACTCCATCAAAATATCCTCCCGTAACACAACTGATACTACTGTGCGTCCTCTAAAAATAATGATGTGCTCCACACCTTTAAAATATCCATCAGGGTCATGCCCTGTGGACATCTGAGAATGTAAAGTCTCACAGTTGGTATCTATGAGCTATGCCTCCCTGACCCACTATAAGAGTGGAGGGGTGACAACCATCGACTGGAGGTAAGCTACTCCATCTCCATCCATAAATGAAAACTGTAACGAGACCAACTGATTCAACGCCTTATTTTAAAAAATAAAAAATAGATCTTCTGTTGAGAGAATTTGTCATCATGTTCCCCTTCCCAGGAGTACAAACAATATCAAATCCATAATCCTAGAGGAACTCTGTCCAATTCCTCTATCGCAACCTTTACTAGATCCATTATTACCCCACCACCATTGTAGGAAACATAGGACTCATAATGACCACTGCATAGTGGGTTAGGATATCTAATTGATGAGAAATCAGATGCACCCTCCTTTGTGTGAGTCCATTCTGTGCTACCTAGGTTTCCTTTTCACCAACAAGGAAAACCTAGTTCCACCAATGCAGACACACCACATTGTTTACCTAAAACAGTTAATTTGAGCATGAACTATAGGTAACTAGTCCATACCAAGATTGACGTCGTAAGGCCTCGACGCCACTACCAAAATATCCCAACTGAAACTCTCACTTATAAGAGTCAGACAACACTATAGTCACCTGTGCGTGATCATTGGGTCTCCTACAGTAGGAGTCTCCAAGCATGAGGGTCAAGTCAACGATTCAACCGGAATCTTCGAGTCTCGAACAATATTTGTGGAAAGAAAAGAATAACTAGTACTCATGTCTATAAATATGGAAGCTAAATTATAATAGACATAGATCATACCTAGAATCATTCCTAGAGCCCCTGGGTTATAAGCCTCAACTTCATGCAGTTGTCCCCTCCCCTGTCCTCCAACTCCCTAATCTTGGTGTGGACTAACTGAGGGTGTTGGTTGTAACATGCCATAATATCTACCACCACATGATACTCTACCAACTCCTCTGCCACGTCCACCTCCCTACAGACCAACTTGCTCCTATTTTACCACTACTGACTACCACCGACTATATCTACCCAGTCAGGGAACTCTCAATCACAAAGGTTCTCTCTAGAACCCTAGCATAAGTAGTAATTCATAGAGGGATAACGTTGGCTCAGATGTCCCTACATAGACCTTGCTCAAAAGTCTGAGCTCTGAAGTACTGGTCATGTATCACATCCATCGAGTACCTAAAAAGGTTGGTATACCTCTATGAATACTCAAATATCAACACATCGTCCTTCTAGAGATTTATAAGATCCTGTACACACATAACCCTTAGCTTATAAGGTGATAAATCCTCTTTGAAAAGGTTCTCAAACTCTTCCCACATAAAATTCATCTCATCACAAGACCAGGTATCCAAACCCACCACCATTCTTATAAGTTGTATAGAAGGCTCGCTGTCAGGACTATCATCTGATCTGCTGGTGTCCTAACTAGATAAAAAACCCGGATCACCCTCTCAAGCTAGTCCTCAGCTGCCTATGTGTTGGGATAACCTCAAAACCTAATGGGTCTCTATTGCTGAAACTCGTGAGGCATGTTTTGCTTGTGCTCCGCATCCTATAGTACTACGGGTACCATGCACTACTCTACATGTGGTGGTATAGCTGATGCACCACTTGAAGGTGCTATCTCTAGTACAAATCCTTGTACCGATGTATCTTCACCTGGTGGATCATCCTCATGATCATGCGGTGGAATCCTGGCCGACTGTCTGCATAGAGGAATCCTGAAATATAACAAGATGTACCTTAGTCAATAGAGTATACCTAGTGAGATGACTCAAGAAGGACATGATAACACACCCAAATTCTATGTATTCCATGTACCATTATTTTCCCTGCAACTAGTTTTTTCATGTACCAATTCAAAAAGTAGAATTCAGAGTCTTGGTGTATGGATACGCTAGCTGCTACACCAACACTGGATTCCATGACCTGAAAACCAATATCGAAACACTTAACATTATTTCCCTAAACCAATATCACAGACTCTTGGTCCTTTAGGTAGAAACGAAATCCTATGATACCACTCTGTCACGACCCATCCCATAGGATCCTATGCCGTGACTACCCCAATCCCACCACCAATAGGCCAGGGGCTGGTGACTAGCACTGAGTTGGAATATCCCAAAAATGGGAGTCATTTTCTTAAGTACCTGTACACACGCACACATCTCCAAGACCAAAATGATGAAATGTAAAAACATTAAGTAAACAATGCATGCATACACTAAGATACCAACCACAGAGTATGACAGTAGAAAACTAGAAAGTAAATAGGTCCAGAATACAAGACCACCAAAAGAAAGATTTTGTAAAAGTTAATGCACAAGTTCCTAAAACTCATTCGTAGAAAACCCTATCTGAAGGGAATGGTACTGGATAACTATATGAAGTTGTAGGAGCACACCTCGACTGTCTGGTCTCTCTAAGAACCACCTGTTCCTGGTCCACCTAGAACTCCATCAAAGCATTGATCTTCTGCACAAGACACGAAGCGTGCAGACAAAGCCTGTGCATGGGTGAGTAAAACAATACTCAGTAAGACACCCCGAAACTACAAAGGTTATATATTACATAAGAAATTACAAAGGAATAAACAAAGGAATACAACAAAGTAAGACCACTAAAGGAAACCACGAATTAATACCACAAATAAATATCACTAAGGGACACCACAAAGGAACACCACTAAGGAACACCACTAAGTAAAACCACTAAGGAACACCACTAAGGAAAAACATGAAGGAACACCACTAAGGAACACCATGAAGAAACACAATGAAGGAACACCACTAAGGGAAACCATGAAGGAACACCACTAAGGAACACCACTAAGGAACACCACAAAATAACACCACAAAGGAACACCACAAAGGGACACCAAGAAGGAACACCACTAAGGTACACCATAAAGTAACACCATGAAGGAACACCATGAAGAAATACACGAAGTACACCACAAAGAAATACACAAAGTATGCCATAAAGAAATACACGAAGTATACTATAGAGAATATACATAGTCATATCACATAGGTATGGTCTACAATATAAAAAATAGGATTATCTGATGCAATCCACAAAACACCCAGTATCGATAGGACACATAGTCCTAATGATACACTCAGTCCTGATAAGACACGTAGTATCGATAAGACATGTAGTCTTGGTAATACATGTATTATCGGTAAGAAACGTAGTCCCGATAAGTCACGTAGTCTCAAGGTCACATATTATTAAAGTCACGTAGTCTCTAGGTCACATAGACTCAATGTCATGTAGTCTCAAGGTCACAGCGAGCCACAAGATTCCACTCGTAGTGCGCTCGTTCTGGGAGGAATCATTCATCAAGACTGTAGGTCGAATGAAAACTTTGACAAAACCCACATAGGATATCTCAAAAGGACTGACTTGTCTCAAGGGTCCCAACGCCACAAAAGACTCATCAAACAGACACATGGTTTGAAATTTATGATCATTTTAGTAAAACGAGATGACCTAGGTCCGGTTTGGGTCTGACTTGACCCATCGGCCAACCCGGCCCAACCTAGTCGACCCAAGCTCACCCAGAATAGCCCTCTAAGCTGCCTAGAATGAACCAGTTTATCTAGTCTGACCTGCATGTACGATGGCTAGTTTTTCCACTGCATGTGGTCCAACTTGATCATGTGCCTCCTGCTCCACATAGTGCCGCACCGCTTCCCACGTGGTTAGACCGTCGTTCCGCCTTCCCCATGGGATCGCAACCACCGCTATGGGATCCACACAGTCGACCTGTTGCGTTTGCGACCTCCTCCCCACATCCCCCATGCCAACCTGATGTGTCCCCCTCACGACCCCACCACGTCCCCTCACGGTCACCCAGATGGACGGTGCCGCCGTCGCCCCATGCGGCCACCACCGTAGCTGGCACCCACCGTCACTGCCTTACTGGCACCACCACCATTCCTTGCTAGACCGCCCCACTGAACCCGCTCTAGTGGACCCTTTTTCGGACCATTGGGGCTCCTCTGATGCCTTTAATTTGGTGCGATTGTAGATCCAGGTTCTTCATGACCCGATCTACCATACTGTAGCCTCTACTGTCAGTTTTCCTCGAATCCGGGGGTCCGATCATGATCAGAACCACACGAAAACATCGAGCTGGGAACCGTAGGGTTCCAACAATGAAGAACAAAAAGAACAGAGGGAGAGATGCACATAAAAAAGGGTTAACATTGTT
This sequence comes from Viscum album, assembly GCA_963277665.1. Taxonomy (NCBI): domain Eukaryota; kingdom Viridiplantae; phylum Streptophyta; class Magnoliopsida; order Santalales; family Viscaceae; genus Viscum; species Viscum album. The sequence goes on along the minus strand of OY728136.1, from coordinate 625,132,951 downwards.
ATCCAAGCATTCTTGGCCAATGATAAAGATCTGGGATATTTGGTTTAGAAAATAGATTAAATCGAATCCCGCTAACCTTCAAAAAATACCTCCTGCAACATACAATTGATCCGTGGGCCAATCTATTTTTGGATTAGTCCTCATTCATCCTAAAAATAAAAAACAGGGAAATCACAAAGAAATAACTGCCCTACCTCATTGGGTTCAAACACAAAAAAAAATGAAGCAACGCTGTGATCGTTGGCAAGATCCTTTGATTTCATCACGTGCTGATCATCGATCCACGATCCGGTCATCGTTCACGAAGAGAAAATCCTCCAAGATATCCCTAGTAAATTTTCGGTGTTCCTAGGGTTATGCAGCTAACCCTAAGATTTTTGCATATGGATGTTTTTAAAGGAAATCATCACTGCATCAAAAAAATAATTTATCTTTAAATTATTTAATGATGATTACGTCCTTTTTGGTTTTTTCCATAGATGACCCACACCGACAAAAGTTGAGTTGAAACTAGATAAAAAACCACATTACAAACTCAATAGTGGTCTCAGATTTTAAATCTGATTCTCCGTTCATGAGTTATTAGGATTTAAAAATAAAATAAATTTTATTTAATTATTTTATTTATGGTTACGTCCAAAAACTATCTTTCACATCCGACCCATGCCGGCTGATGTTAGGCCTCACCTAAGGTAAATAAACTACATTGAACACAACAGTGACCTCATATTTCTGATCCAGACACTCATTTAAGAGTTATTCCATTTCTCCAAGAAAACCGCTCGATTTCTTTATTAAAAACTAAATAATTTTCAATGAATGACTCCGTGCACACCGAACATTGGAATTACATGACGTCTTAGCTCTTGGTCTCAAAATTTTCCCAAATAATTTCTAAAAATAAATTTGGGAAAATCAGAGTTTTTATAGATCTTCAAATATCATGTACTAGTGTGGGAAATTGACTAGATTTATTATGTCACATCGAACGCTTGAAGAATTTGGGATCCATCGAGAAAACAAGATCAATTCAACCTTGTTATTCATTTGGTTTATCACTCTAAACTTGAGAGAGAGGATGGGAGAGCTACCAAATTTATAAAAATGGTTTATGGAAATATTCAAGAAGCTAAAATGAGATTTTATACCTAGGTTATACTTTTCCAAATTTCACTTTATTCCCTGGAAAGCAATGACCTTCATTTTTGAACCTTGTTCACACTTATGTCTTAATTAAACTTTTCATAAATTTTATGAAAATTTTGTTACTTAGTTTCAATATGTTAACATGTTATGTGATAAAATATGAAACATTAACTTGGTCTATAAGCTCCCCATATAATTTAACGAATCTTGAACATGATATGTTCATTTGAAAAATTACATATTATCCTATTTAGTTTTATGATCAAACAATTTGTGAATACCTTGATAAATAAATTAAATAATAATTATTCTAAACTTTAATGATATAATTTAATTATTTTTACTTGTGATCATTCACACTCAGATGCTCATAGACCCCACCACATGGGGCCCACTTCATCCTAAACTCCTATTCATCTAAATTGATGAAACTTGTGGATATACTTAGCATGTGACCCTATAGGTATTTATCTCAATAGTAGTGAGTCTAACTCACATGTCAAGAGTGGAGTCTAGAAACTCATAAAAACCCCTAAGGAGACAAAGAATGTCATTATTATGACTACCTCCTATGAACATGTTTTTTATCATAATATCTTTATCTCATGATATTTCATAAAATAGGATTCAAACTTGTGTCATCATCCTTTTGATGATTTATATATTTTGTGACCTTACTAGACAGACTTAACTTATTGTACAATGACCATGGATTTGATGAAGGCGCTAATATCCTTTCCAACTTGGTCCCATGAGATATCTCTTCCTTAACACAAAAGTGACAAATTCTATTTTGATCATTCAACCAATACCATACCACCAATGGTGCACCCATGAAGAACTACCTCACCATGACTTTAATGTCATGGTTTTTGTATCGCATCAAAGTAAATGATCAAATGATACACATTGATAATGATCTTAAGTCAGGATATCAATAAACATGTTCATAGATCAGAAAAACCAATGACACCTAAAACATGTGGCGTTCCTATAGGTGAGTCATTCCTCATGATCCCATCTACTTGATATCAGTAAAAGTGAACTTTATGAGAATAAGTATCAATTATTATGATCCCCCAATACCTGAGAGTCAGAAATCATTTGTGTCCTATCAGTATGATGCATATTGATCAGAGAACATATACTTATGATTATTGTCATAGTATCTTGGGGTTCTCATTATAGGTGGGAATTATTATAACATTTTTATATGAAATGTAATCTATCTACATTAACATGTAAACAATGGATGAAGAAGTTTCAAAACTATTATGGTAAGAATAAACATATGTATATTTTGAATTTTATACATGTAATGGTAATCAAAGCACATAAAGGAGTTGGGTCTAGGGAACTCACTCACAACAGTAACATCCCGCCCCAACCCATTGGATTGGGAATAGGGGGAGGGTGTTACTAACCTTACGTGACATCCCCATGACACCAATTAATGACAATAAATGCCAAAGGTTTTACCAAAATTTGGGGGATGATTTTACCTTAAGGAAAAAACCTACAACGAACACTAAAATAGGACGCAATATGACGCATGACATAAAACCAGAAGAACTCATATAAAAAAACCTAGATAATAATCAGAGTCACAAAAAATATGTTAACAATATCTGAAAACTCAAAACAAAAGACTCCAAGGCACTAAAGTGGCACCACAACAACTCCACTGTAGAAGACCTCCATGCTTCGACTCCCATAAAAGCTACATGTAGCATCACAGTAATCCACTAGAAAATTATGCGACCTGTTCCTTTACTATATCATAGAAAATATATCTACATACGCACCAAAGTACATATACAGGTGGTGAGTACAAAAACTCAGTGGGAAAACCATGAGACTTCCCAATATCACCACTAAGACAAGAACAAGGTAGCTAGTAGTTTTAAATAAAAAAATAGGTGAGATTATCCAAGTAGTTTAATAAATTCATTGTTGTACAAAAGTAGTAAAACAATTTCCATTCGGATGCATATCACTTTTCACTATGCACACACCCAATGCATGTATCCAACCTTTTAACAGTCCTAACTCATGAGAAGAAAAACGTTTCCTTCTCATAATAAGTTGTCACCTATCCATTTACCAATGTGCCTCGTCGGAACCGACCTAAAGTCCATACATAACAAGGAGACATCAATACAAGTATGTATTCACACCAATCAAGTATTCTAAGTCCAAAAATTAAAATTAAAATTTTTAAATCGAAACCCCCCTTTTGAATTATTTTTCACAAACACCTCATGGGCGTCACCCACGATTCACAATTCAAAAACCAATAACCAAATGAGTTTTTCCAACAAGAACACATCCAGAATTTTCAAATAAAATATAGGAAAAAAATTTAGAAATATAATCCTTATAGTTCTATGGAAAAAGTTAAGAGATAGGAAATCTACCTACCTCTAATGGTTGAAATAAACTTACTTTTCCGATCCTTTATGGATCCTTTAAATCCCAAGGTTCAAATCTTGAAGATCAGAATAGAACTACCTTTTGATTGAATAGATCTTACATAATCACCTCAAGAGAGTCATAGGTTCTAGAGGAATGGGAAATATACTAATAATGATCAAAGCATACAAAAAATGAAATAAATCTTCTGGACTCGACCCCATTCACCATGTGAATTACATATTCACATCATAAATCTTCGAGTTTTCCATATACGTTGAAAATCAAGTTGCCTCTACTTAAAATCATGAAAATTAGTTCATATCATGGATAAAATTTCAGGTCACGAATGAATCTTCCTAGAAAACCATTCACACCCTGAATGGAATTCACAATGTTGTCTCAGAAAACCATTCACATTATGAATAAGCATTCATGTCGTGAATTGGATCTTGTAGTCAGATTCCAACTTTCGAGCTAATTCCTCATTTGAACCCTTCTGATTGTTTAATCCAAAAAATCTTGAAATAAAAGAAAAAGTGTAAAACAAGGACGTACCTCAAGTTGGTGCATCACATTATCCCCAACATTAGTCTTTACATCCCCAGAAATCATGAGTACATAAGTGATTTTTAAAAGTTCTAACCATTAATCTTGCATATGGTTCTCCCATTCCCAAGTATCTTTTTTCATTCGACCATGTTTTTACAAAATCCTAACCAAGGATATCCATCCACCATGCAATAACTTGTATTTACTATCCATAATATGAACTAGGTTTTGCACAAAGGTCACAATAAGTTCAAGAGTTACAGAATCCCAACTGATCCCATGATCATGACTCGGTTGATACTTATTTAATTGTGAGACATGGAAAATGTTATGAACCAAACTAAATCTTAATGGTAGATCAAGTCAATATACAACATCAACATTTTGTTACAGGGTTTCAAAATTTTCAACACAATGAAGAGACATCTTCCCTTACTTCCCAAATGACGATGCCCAAGTCTAGGAGAGACTTTAAAAAATACTTGATCCCCCATTGTAAAAGATAATGAGCAATGAAAATGATCAAAATAATATTTTTGGAAGCTTTGTGTTGTATCCATATGCTTCTTGATCATCTGTATCTTCTCATTCATCTCATGAACTATTGGTTTGGTGTTGCCTGATCTATTTAGATGATGTTGGACTGAATTCTAGTGCCCCATATTATATTAGACTATAACTCTCACGGGTTGAGCTCCATAATGAGCTCATTGGGTGTTTCATGGGGCAACACAACCTTCCTTTGGAAGTCCGAGGGTTGAAGGTCCCTAACCCAAATTTTGTTACCCATAGCAAAGCAGACTCACTATAGCAGTACTGACCAACAAAACCGACACAACATTATAGAAGTGGAGAATTACTACAGGAACATGAAACAGGTCATTGTAGCTCCATAGAATTCTATCCACCGATAATTGTAGCTCCGTGGATTTCCAGACATCGATCACTATAGGTCCATGGACTTCTTTCCATCGACATTGTATCAACTTAGACTTGGGTGGACACAACACTATAACAATTTGGACTTCCATCCACCGGTCACTGTAGCACATTAGACTTACTATGTGGTTGGTGGAATAGTACTTCATATACTTTATTAGCTCATTTGATCTAGGGTTTTTGTGTAAGAGAAACTCTGAAAAACCTCCCTATAATTTTGCTCCTAATTATTGTGAGTTGTTATTTCACTCTATGGATGTAGGGATCATTTCTTAAACCATGTAAATCATTGTGTATTTGTTTATTATCATCATCATATTCTTTTTTCTATATTTTCTTCATCTAAAAACCTATCTGTCACTATGACTCCCAACGTTTTTGAAACATGATAAAGGCTAGCACTAATTAGGAAAGTTTTTCTAGTTTCTACCCAGCAAAGTAGAGATTTACATGGAAAACCATAAAATGCATTGAATGGAGCCATATGTATCATCACCTGAAAATTGTTTTTATATGAGAAATCCATTAGAGGTAAATGAACCTCCCATGAGCTACTGAAGTCCACGACACAAGCTCAGAGCATGTCTTTTAATGTCTGAATTGTAGGTTCAGACTGTGCATTCATTTGAGGATGATATTTTATGCTCATGGTCAATTGGGTTCCAAGGTATTGTTTCAAGAAGATTCAAAACCGTGATGTGAATCTAGGGTACTTGTCCATGACAATCAAAACTGGTACTCTAATCAATTTCACCACTTCTTGGATAAACTACTTTGCTAATTCTTCCAACGTGTTAGATTCTCAAATTAGAATAATGTGGGAAAACATTGTGAGTTGGTTCATAATCACCCAAATGAAATCATGGTTTTGAATCATTTTTAGAATCCAGTGACAAAGTCCATGACAATCTATTCCCATTTCCAGATAGTTATAGGCAACGAATGCAATAACCCAACTGGATGTTGATGCTCTTCCTTGACCTATTGAAATATGAGGCATTTTATAACAAAATCTTTCCCTCATCATTTTATACCTAAACACTAAAAATGGATCCTCAACGTCTTGTACATATTTTGGATATAGAAATGAATTTCCCATTTAGAACGATGATAAGATGAAAGAATAAGTTTCTAGCATGTTGGTGAAACCAATATCCGATCTTGATAATTCATCACTTCATTTCCATTTTCTTTCCATCCGTCAATGTCTCCCCACCATTGAGTTTTGACCTCAGGGTAAGACAATTAGGGTCCGAGTCTTGAGAATCTTTGACCTGCTCAACCAGATCCAAAATAAGAATCATTGGGAAAAATACTTCTACATTATTCCACTTAGTGCAATCCTGGTGCATGTCAGCAAATACGATCATCAATTTCCACTGGTCACAATATTCTCTAACCATTTGATTGTATGATTTTTGACTTAAAGAATCTACAACAGAATTCCCTTTTCCATGTGTATAGACCAATTAAAATTCAAACATCTAAAGATACACCATAAATCACCATTGGATGAGGTTAAAATATCTTTTTGAAAATATTCATTTTAAACTTTGATGGTCAGTGAACACAATGAACTTATAACCAAAAAGATAACGATGCCATGTTTTTAGTGTATGGAACACTATTTCTAATTCCAAATCATGTGTCGGGTAATTATTTTCATGTACTCATAGATGCCATGATCCAAAAGTTACAATATGATCCCCTTACATGAGTACACAACCCAAACCAGATCCAAAAACATCACAAAAGATAACATATCATTTACTCGGTTATGAAAAGATCAGGATTGGTGCTAAAGTGAGCCAAGCCTTAAGCTCCAAAAAGGATTTCTGATAACCATATCTTTATTAGATTGGAGTGTATTTCCTCATCAAATCTATTATAGGAGAAGTGAGGTATGGAAATCCACAAATTAACCAATTATAGTAACATGCCAAACCCAAAAATCTGCGTATATCAAAAATTTTCTTTGGTGATTACCAAGAGATTATAGGTTCCAGTCATAAAGGAAGCATCTGTATGGAATAAAAAACTTGGATTTTAGTGTTAATTTATGAATGATTCGAGTTGTACATAGATAATGACTTCATGAACAATAGATTCAAAAAATATATTAATTGACTTGATATTTTAAAATATTGGAACCAAAAGAGGAGGATCATCACATGTAATTTATAATTAATTTATAAGAAAATACAGAAGTAACTGAACTTGTAATTCTTTCTTTCTTGATGATATAATTGACTTTATCTCATTTTATCATCATTTTATTATAGGATCCATGTGCATAATCCCTCTAGAGGTGATCCATACATGCACTAAAATCTTTAAACGCCACCGTAGAATCGATGAGTTTTATCACAGTCGATCCTGATCGCTTCATCATTTGTAGTTGATAATAGTAGAATTATCTTCAAGGATGAAGATATTATTGGTGTTACCTCAATTTCTTGAGAGATGAGGAGATAATACACTTTAGATCTATAGAACTCTCTCTAGGATGTGGGATAACTTCTTCATATTCTTTGTTCACAACCAATCACTATTAGGAAAGTGATATAATTATATATTTATTATGATAGATTTATGATTAAACATCATTCATATATATCCCTTACCATTCACTTAATCCTTAGTGAACCCAATGAATAATAATAATACAATGATTATTAATCAACTGATATATAAATCACCTAAGAATAAATAAATATTATTTATATCATTTTTTACCAGACCTTTAAACTCGGTCCACTAATCCTCCTTGAAATTTATCATACCTTGAATAATGAATATTTATTCAATAAATAAATATTACTGAATTATTTATCAACAAATACAATTGATGTTATATTTTCCAAACCTCACAAATAAATATTTATTATTTAACTCACATATTCTTTCGATGAACTTGTGATTAAATATTGTTGATTATCCAAACCTGAATAATTATTAAACCTTAAAAACATGAATAATATTTATTCTAACTTGTTAAATTTGAATTTAATTGATATTTCAAATACACTTAGTGTGTGACCCTCTAGGCCTCTTTATCAGTAGTAATAGGTGGAGATGCCTAACGTCCAAGGTTAGCATCTAGTAACTCGCCAAGACACGCATAGAGGAAGAAGTTAATGTTGCAATGAAATAGAACCTATAAAAAATGATTACCGTGTAATATAATCCCTTTATCTCAATATCTCTAATCAAGAATGTTTGATGATGGTATCAACAACCCATGCACTTGACGTCTCTTTCTTTGAATTTCTAGAATCGAACTTTACCATATAACATCATGGACATAGATTTATCCAGGCACTTCCATTGTCATCAAAGGATCTGAGATATCTCTCATGACCTGACCCATGTTGGTGATTGAACCACAACTACCCTAATCCCGCCTTTATAGGCCAAGGGTTGGAAACTAGCATTGAAGGCACAACAAACTAAGGGAGGCCTTTTCCTAAGAACCTATACAAACACAGGTAACCAACTCAATGAAAAAGTGAAAAGGGAAAGGAACAAATGCTAAAACACTGCTATAAATAAACCAAACATGCATGAATCACTAAATGATATAAGTACAGTAGAGTAAACTAAAAGGGGAAAGGGAAAAAAATACACACCCAACTAGAAAAATGCCACAACCTGGAAGTAACTGAAAAGTAAACTACTGAGAGAGACCTACTCCTAGAACCCAAGATATGACCATTGTACGTGGTCCAAGAACCTATATCCTTATGCTCCTATAAAGTCATGATCAAACATTCCTTCATCTGCATAAGGCACGACATGTGCATCCAAATCCCATGTAGGGGTGAGTATAAAAATACTCAGTAGGACGCCTAAAAAAGGCAAAGGGCCCCCCGTAAGATATACTATAAAAAGGAAAGTAGTAGATAGGACAAGGTATAATAAAATGAGTGCAGCTCAACCCAACAAGAGAGTAAAGTAATCTCATCCAAACATAAAGAGCTAGAAATGGTGGGAAGATGAACTTCTCATCGAGTCTTTGCTACCTATAGCAGAAGAATAGACTCATCCAACCACGAGAAGCTAGGAACAGAAATCACATGTCATACCTCATGCGTCTTCGCCTCTCCTAGAAGGAGAGTAGAAAAAACCCAAGGAGTGGGCACTGGAAATAGGTTATATATATATACTCAGTCAAGAAGCCCAGACGTGGGAGTAAGGGGATATCCATCTCACAGCTCAGCCCAATAAAGTGAGTAGCCAACAGTTCCAAGTAAAACCATCTATGATTCCCCACATATCGTCGCATCTGCCCATGAGACACAAGTCAAAGGGGATCAAATCACCACACCTTGATATTATCCGCTTTGGGTGACACTAACTCGCCCACATGGTTTTGGGTTGCGTCACAAGGATGCATCTTGCTGGGGAAAGTGCCCCTCTTTCTCATGATTCCTTATGTAAATCAAACCACACCTTGCCACTATGCTGCATAGTCGAGGGTCTTCTCTGAACCATCAGGGACTACACTACCCGACCCAGCGGGAGGGTCCACCTGATGTCTCCTCAGGGACTATGCTCTGGGTCATCCTGGTATTTCCTCGGGGACTACTCTCTGGGCCAGCCTAGTATCTCCTCAGGGACTACTCTCTGGGTCATCCCAGTATCTCCTCAAGGACTACTCACTAGGTCGGCCCGGTATCTCCTCAGGGACTACTCTCTGGGTCAGCCCGGTATCTCCTTGGGGACTACTCACTGGGTCAGCCCAGAACTGCACTGGACATCCCTACAAGATATTACCTTTCAGGAAGCAATGAGGAATACTGGCCATACCTGTTGGATGTTACCTCTCGGAAAGAACACCACTGTAGTCATCGAGTACCGCCCCAAATAGGCCTCACAAACAGAACATCTTGTATTGTAACCTGTAAGCCACTACGGAGGGCACCATCACGTTCTATGTAGAAAAACACTCAGGACAGGCTACTCACATTCCAAAATATGAGTTTAGAAGTTATGAGAGAAATAAGAATTCAAAAAGTAGTACACAAAAGCATGGGGCCCACACGTCATGTGTCGCCGCCTCATTGTCTGACTGCGTACTTAGCCATTCTTAGGTATTAAACTACGAACAAGTACCCCTAGGCATGCCGACTTTCTCCTAGAGTACTTGACACACCTAGTCAAAAGGACGATGAGTGCACGATGCTCGTCATTGATCTGAAGGACCAAAAGTAAAATTACACAGACACACCTCATTAAACGGCTCAAGAACATTTGACCACATCTCTTCATACATCTTCTAAACTCTCACGAGATTCAAGGTTAACCCAAGATGTGGGTTCTCTTCAAACATGTCAAAAGGATCTTCCAACGATATCCCTTTCATGTTTCCACATTTAATGAGATCACAAATAAGGCTTTACACATCTAAATGGATCACGCCATTGTGATCCTTGCGAAAAAACACGCAAGATCAACTATTTAATCACCCAAAAGAGACATATGATGAAAAAAGTCATAAGTTGGAACATTGTGATCGAAAGGCATCTCACAGGTTCCACACCTCAATCCTGGTATAATTATATAGATCACACCATTGTGATCCTCACAGAAAAAAACATGGGATTGACTACTCGTTCATCCAGAATGGACACCTGGTGAAAAAGTTGCATTTCACCACAATGTGTGCAAACCAGGCCTCATGGTTCTCATGCCTTTATCTTGACTTAAATATTCAAAATTGGTATCAAATGATCCTCATCATCATCGGGATCACAATGCCATTGACAACACGTCGATTGGACGTATCATGAAGAAATTGGGGCGGGTAAAATCTTTAATAATAATAAAATATTATTATTTGGACGTTTTAGGGACCCAATCTTCAACTTGAAGAAGGAATCCAAATTCGGTCTCAAAAATACCGTCTTGAAAATTGGGCCACATTGCCGTAGATGGCTCGTCCATCGGACGTCGTACCCAGGAGTTATGGCGGGTCAAAGATTTAATAATAATATTGAATCTATTATTTTATAGTGTTTCGTGGGCCCAGGTTGTGGGACAGATGAAAATTATCTGAAGTGGTCTTACAAAGATTGCATCGTTGATGGGGTCACACAGCTGCTAATGGATCGTTGATCGGACTTCTCATGGAGAAGTTACGAGGGTTTAAATAAATAATAATAATATTTTTCTTTTTATTTTCTTTTTATTTTTGTTTTACCCTTTCCCCTAGGGTTTCCCCCATGCCCCCTCATTCCTCATACAACCACCACCCCTGTGCCACCTGGACTTCCCCCTCTGGTCGTCCACCATCGCCGCCTCCGACCTCCTACTGGCTCCACCGTCTATCGGTCCTGCTGCCTCGCCACGCTGCTGCCTCACTGTGATGCTGCCTCAGACCGCCGCCATGCCGATACCTCAGACTGCTACATCGCTCTCGCTTGGAATCACCCTAACCACACCTCCGGATTCACACCGGACCACCATTGTGCTGCTCGGGATTCACATGTTGCACTCACTGGACCATCCCCGACTACCTATTCGCTTTCCCGGAGCCGCGCCGACCTGCTTCACCTGGACCACACACCTACCGTGCCCTAAACAGTGGTGCACACACCTCCGCACCTTTAGTAAGATACCACACCCTCGATCTATTTTGAAACTATGAATCGATCCTAGATCTATGATGCTTGGGTCACAATCTACGCATCAATAGTCTTCGCCTGCGATTTCGTTGCCATTTCGTCGATCCGCCTTGAACCCAAGCGCCCGATTGAGCTCAAGTTTCCCAATAATTGTCGAACCAGGATTCAAAGGGTTTCCTCAGTTATTATGTGAAGAAAAAGGGGATAAAATCACCAAGATACAAAGTTTTAAACATCTCTGGCCAAATATTCTTGGCCTGCGATTGAGATTGGACACCGGGGTTAGAAAAATTGATAAACAATAGTGAATTGGCACTTGGGCACATGCAGAGTTTGAAATCAAGGGAAAAAACTGAAGAACTAATTATCAACGTGCTCGAAGTTTAGTCTAGGGTGTAAAAACACCAAAGAAGAGTCCTACCTCAATCTTGATTATTTTTATGATGAAGAACATGCCTGCCAATGGAGGAGGGGACTGGTTTATTCGTCACACCTCAATCTGCTTGGATCCAAAGTTCCATCGTTGTGTTCTTCATTCGTCAACGGGAAGGAGAGGAGAGGAAGAGAGGATTTTTCATCATTGGAAAAATAGAATTATGAGGCCAACCCCTCTAAAAAAAAATTTATAACCTCTCATTAGGTTAAAATAAATTAATCAAATAATTAAATAAACAATTATTTAATTATTTAATTAATCGTCCATGATGGCACATAATCCAACCTCCCAATGCTGACAAAGGTTATACCCTACCTAAGGTAAAACCTACATTATTAACTAAAAAGTGGTCTCATATTTCTCATTCGATCCCCTATCCATGATTTATTTAGGTTTGAACTATTAAATGAATAAATTAATAATTTTATTCATCCATTTAACACACTGTCAATGACCGAGGGGTCTGAAAGTCCCATGTCGACTCATTTTATGCCGTTCCTAGTATAAAAACCACATTCCAAATCCAACCATGTCCCCAGATTTCTGATACGAGCTATCGTTTAAGATATATCTTATTTCCTAAACGTGCATAGTATAAAAACACTTAATATTTTTATAAAATTAATTCCCAACATACCGGGATTCAGAATTGCATGTCATCTTAGTTCCTAGATCTGTAATAATGTTTAGAAATATTTCAAAGTATTATTAGGTAAAAATTGAGTCTCTACATCATTTACTCCTTTAATCTTTTCATCCCCAAAAAGAAAAAACTAAATAACAACTTAGGATACTGCTCACACCTAGCTCTCCCGCTCCCAGGAACACCAGCACATTTTTCATGCTGGCACAACACACAAACAAAAAGGGAGGGTCTGTCCTCATAAGGTTTTCATTAGTAGATGATATGTGTAGGAAGAATCACGTATATACTCAGTTTTGACATGTGGAAGACGTCATGTGCCCACTCCAGCTATTAGGGTTAGGGAAAGGCGGTAGGAAATCTCACCATCCCTTGTCACAACTAGAATCACTGTTTGTCCCTAGGATAGGGTTTTGTGATTCCCTCCTTCTGAATATCCATATGGTGAAACAAACAAGGATATCTGGCCACGCAAGATTTCACATTCGGTGCATCACAGCTGAGACTCTCTTACATGCTCGAGAAGCGGAGTCAACACCACCGACTGAAGAAAAACTGTACCCTCCTGCTCCACCAGGGTCAGCTGTAGGGAAGTTAACTACTCTGAAACTTCCCACACTAGGTGAGCTTGGGAATTCCCACTAAGGGAATCTACTATGAAATTTCCCTTTCCTGAAGTATAGACTATCTCAAAGTCGTAATCCTGTAGGAAGTTCATCTAGCATCACCATCTCAGGTTTAAGTCTCTCGGGGTGAAGATGTACCTGAGACTTTTTTGGTTTGAACAAACCACAAAGTGATCTCTCAGAAGACATAATCTCTACATTCTCAGGATGAATAACATCTCTATCAGCACTAGGTAGTGAGTCACGTTATTCTATTCATGGGGTCTCTATCACCTCAGCCTGTATTTGATAACTGCAGTATCATGACTTGACTTTGAGAACGCAAGGTACAAATGAAGAGGGAAGGTGAGTAAACTCATCCAACCATAAGAGGCTAAAGACAGAAAGCACGTGGCATACCCCACATGTATTTGACCCTCTTGGAAGGAAAGTAATCCCCAAAAACAGGCACTCTACTACACAACTACACCCTGAGTGCACAATCTTGAGGGACTCTTCCACTACACATCGATACAATCTTCTTTGGGCGGCACTGAATTACCGTCATAGTTTTTCTCATGTCAAAAAAACGCATCTCGGTGGGGGAAGGACCCCTCCTATTTAGGCATTCAAAGCTACATCAAACAACACCGACACATGGTTACACTGATGCCCCATATCACCCTGATAAAACCTCAAGCAAGGAGTAGGGAGAAAAGATCACTTCACATAGTTCCTAACAAAATCTACTGCAAAAGGTAGAAAAGATTAAAGGTGTATATCTTATCTTCTGATACTCTGTAGGATCGTAGACATCCAAATATTGTGGTTTTCTATGGACCGAGCTACCAGCTTCCTGAGCCTGAGACTGATCATTAGAAGATCTCCTATGATGAGATCTTGTCGACTGCCGTCTTCTAATTGTATAAGACGTATCAACTCCATTGTGCCCTCTGCCATAACCAACTACATGGTGTGATAAGAGGCTCTCTTTCACCAGTTCCTGCTCCAACACCCCAACATAGTTGGGGATGCAAAAGGGTACTATGATAACACATATCTCCTTACGGAGTCCCTACTCAAACCTCTGTGCTTGGAATTAGTTGTCACATAGCATGTCCAAATAGTAGTGTGAAAGGTATGTGAACCTATCCGTGTACTCAGTCACCATCATTCCTCCCTGCTAAAACTGGAGGAGCACCTGAAGTTGAAAGGAGCGAAAGTAGTAGGGGTAGTAATCCTCACAAAACAGATGATGGAAGTTGTCCCATGAGAGTTCTGACTCATTGAGTATCTGAGTAACGAAGCTCCACCAACGCACAACTACTCCATGGAAAAGGCTGGCTGCCAAAGCTACCATATGATCTGTCGGTGTCTGTGTAAGACTAAATAGGTGGACTAACAACTCTATCCAAATCTCTACTGCCTGAGGGTCTTGATCATCACAAAACCTCAATAGTCTCTTTCACTGGAAATCGTGAAGTGCACTCAGCCTAATCACGTCCTCAACCAGCTCTATTGGAGATGTCTACTTCTCAACGAGTGGGGGTGATGCTACCTAACCACCTATAGGAAGGGGTTCACATGATGGATCCTGAACTGAGGCCTCATCGCTCATGGGATCTTCATCACGAACCAGAGCTGGTATCCTGGCTGGCTATCATCGCAGAGACATATTGAACGTTATCAAGGGGCACCACGATCATATGAGAATATATATATATATATATATATATATATATCAACAAAAATGGGGATATGACTCAAGAATGATTGTCAAAGACTCAATCCTATATGATGCATGCACCATTGTTCCCTGCAACAAGTGTCTCAAGGTACGAAGTTGACAAGAAGGTAATCAGGGTCCTGGTGAATGGATACGTCAGCTGCCCGTACCATCACTGGACTCCCTGTCCTAAGAGCCGCTCTCGAGACACTTCGAAACTGTTCCCCTAAACCCAACCAAAACCTTTTTAGGGAAATGCCCGAACAACGTCCCAAGGGTCGAACCACCTCTGATAACACTTTGTCACAACCTGACCCATGTAGGGTCTTTAGCTGCAACTACTCTAAGCCCACCTTTATAGACTAGGGGCTAGCGACTAGCATTGAAGGCAAAACAAACTCAGGGAGGCCTTTTCCTAAGAACCTATACACACACACACGCAGCCAACTCGATGAAAAAGTGCAGAGGGAAAGGAAAAAAGATGCAGCACTACTATAAATAAACCAAACATGCATGAACTACTAAATGGTACAAGTACATTAGAGTAAACAGAAAGGGGAAAAAGGAAGAATACACTCCCAATTAGAAAAGTGCCACAATCTAGCAATAACTGAAAAGTAAATAGCTGAGAGAGACCTGATCCTGGAACCCAAGCTACAAAAACCATACGTGGTCCAAACACTCATATCCCTATGCTTATATGAAGTCATGATAAACCTATCCCTCACCTGCATAAGGCACGACATGTGCGGGAAATTCCTATGCAGGGGTGAGTATAAAAATATTCTGTAGGACACCCCAAACATGAGAAGGGGGAGCTGTAAGAGATACTTTGAAAAGGAAAGTAGTAGATAGGACAAGGTATAGTAAAATGAGTGTATCTCAACCCAACAAGAGAGTGAAGTAATCTCATCCAAACAGAAGGAGCTAGAAATAGTGAGAAGATGAAATTCTCATCGAGTCTTCGCTACCTATAGTAGGAGAGTATACCCATACAACCATGAGAAGCTAGACACAGAAATCACGTGGCATACCCCACGCGTCTTCTCCTCTCCTGGAATGAGAGTAGTCAAAATCCAAGGAGTGGGCACTAGAAACAGGATATATATATATATGCTCAGTCAAGAATCTCAAACAAGAGAGTAAGGGGATTTCCATCTCACAACTCATCCCAAGAAAGTGAGTAGACAATAGTTCCAAGTAAAACCATCTGTGATGCCCTACATCTCATTGCATCTGCCCAGGAGGCATAAGTAAAAGGGGATCAAATCACCACACCTCGATACTATCCACTTTGGGTGGCACTAACTCGCCTGCATGGTTTTGGGTCGCATCACAAGGATGCATCTTAGTGGGGAAAGCACCCAATCGAACCATACCTCACCACTGTGACACATAGTCGAGGGTCTTATCTAAACCATCAGGTAATACGCTACCCATCCCAGTGGGAGGGTCATCCCAATGTATCATTAGGGACTAAACTCTGGGCCAGCTTGGTACCTCCTCAAGGAATAGTCTCTGGGTCAGCCCGATATCTCCTCGGGGAATACTCTCTTGGTCATCCCAGTATCTCCTTGAGGACTACTCTCTGGGTTAGCCTAGAATTTAACTGCCCATCCCTAATTGATGGTACCTTTCAGGAAGCACTAAGGAACTCTATCCATCTCTGCTGGATGGTACCTCTTAGAAAGCACACTGCTACAGTCATCAGGTGCCGCCTTAGATAAACCTCACAACCAAAAAACCTCACATCATATCCCGTAAGACACTATAGAGGAAACCATCACATTATACATGAAAAAACACTCAGGATAGGCTACTCATGTGCCAAAACCCGAGTTCAGAATAGGGAGTTATGAGAGATAGAATAATTCAAAAAGTAGTACATGACGCGCGTGGGGCCCACACTTTGTGTGTACCTACCTCGTTGCCTGACCGTGTACCTATCCATTATCAAGTACTAAACTACAAAAAATACCCCTAGGCATACCGTCTTACTCCCGGAGTACTTGAAACACCTAGTCAAATGACCAACAATCACACGACGCTCGTTATTGATCCGGAGGGCCAAAAACGTAATTACACTGGCACACCTCCTTAAACGGCTCAAGAAAATTTGACCGCATATCTTCATATATATTCTCCACTCTCACAATAGTCGAGATTGACCCAAGCCGTGGGTTCTCTTGAAACATTTCAAAAGGATCTTCCATTGATATCCCTTTCATGTTTCCACATTTAATGAAATCACGAAAAAGGATTTGCACATACAAACAGACCACACCATTGTGATCCTTGAGAAAAAACATGCAAGATAGACTATTTAATCACCCCAAATGAGAATCTGATGGAAAAAGTCATAAGTTGGCGCATTGTGCTCGAAATGCATCTCATGGGGTCCACACCTAGATCCCGTTATAATTATACAGATCACACCATTGCGATCTTCACAGAAAAACACATGGGATTAACTACTCGTTCATCTAGAATAGACACCTAGTGAAAAAGTTTCATTTCACCACAATACATGAAAACCAGGCCTCATGGGACCCACTCCTCAATTTCGAATTAAATATCCAAAATTGGTGTCAAATGACCCACCTTGTCATCAGGATCATAACTCCATAGATGACACGTCGATTGGATGTAGCATGCAGAAATTAGGGTGGGTCAAATCTTTAATAATAATAAAATAATAATAATATTATTTGACCATTTTGGGGACCCAATCTACAACTCAATGAAGGTTTCCAAATTAAGTCTTGAAAATACCATCTTGAAAACTGGGTTGTGTTACTGGAGACAGTTCTTCCATCAGACGTCGTACGCAGAAGTTATGATGGGTTGAAGATTTAATAATAATATTAAATCTATTATTTCACGGAATTTCGTGGCCCAGGTCATGGGTTGGAGGAAAATTATCTGAAGTAGTCTTAAAAAGATTGCATCGTCGATGGGGTCACATGGCCACTGACAGCTCATTGATCAGACTTCACACTGAGAAGTTACAAGGTTTAAATAGATAATAATAATAATATTATTATTATTCTTTTGTTTTTATTTTTTTATTTTTGTTTTAACTTTCCCCATAGGGTTTCAACCATGCCCCCCCATTCCTCACATGACTGCCACCCCTGCGACGCCTAGATTCTGCCCTCTGGTCGTCCATCATCACCACCTTCAGCCTCCTGCTGACTCAACCGTCCACCGACCCTGCTGCCTCACTGCGCTGCTGCCTCAGACCGCCGCTGTGCCGCTGCCTTAGACCGCTGCGCTGCTCCCGCTCAAAATCACCCTTCTCGCACTACTAGAGTCGCACCAGACCACCATCATGATGCTCAGGAGCCACCTACTACACTCGCTAGACCATCCTCAACCATCTGTTCGCTTTCCCGAAGCCATGTCGGCCTGCTTCACCTAGACCACACACCTACCGCGCCTCGAACATCCAAGTGTGCACACTATGAGAAAGTGTGTCAAATTTCTATGAGTCTCCACCCATGATAGTCTGTATCATTTGTGTCCCATCAAATGATATCATCTGGATATAAAACATATATATTCAAGAATATGGTTGTGGAAACTCTAGGTTCTAATCATAGTGGGGAACTGCTATGAACTTTCAGTGTGATAGAAATTATTAGGACATTATCACATACTATTTCATGTATAGGAACAATCATGACGTGACTAGAAACTTCATTGACATTCAATACAATGAATATAAGTAATCATCAAGTACTTAGAAGTTGGTTCTAGTGAACCAATTTCAACAAAGAAAATAGTTTCTATCTTTATAGGGTCTACTAATATGCCCTTTTCAGATATGAAATGACTAATAAATCACACTTATTTTATCCACAAGTCACACTTAGAGAGTTTTTCATAGAGTCAGTGTTCCCAAAAGGTTCTAAAAACAAACTCCAATCATTTTTCATGTCCATATTTAATTCGGTAATACACAAAAATTTCCTCAAAAAATAATAAAAAAAAGTGTCAATGTACCTCTAGAAGATACAATTCATCTATTCCATGAATACCATTGATGTATTTTATAGGAAAAAATCCCTCAAGGTAACATTGAATTTTTTTGGGTTGATTTTGTTTATTGACAAAGTGAGTATCTATGATAAGTTGTGGAGTTCTATAGATATTGTTGACAAAGTATGTTGAAGAATACTCAATAAAAAAGAATAAACGCTCTGGAGGATGTATAATAAGATCATATACAAGGTGGCTCCATTTCCTAGTGTTTCCCAAATTTTTGTGTCAAAAAATTGGAGAATGAAGAAAAGTATTTTTGGAAAAAGAAGTTGCGTTCAAGTGTTAAGGAGGTTTGGAAAGTCACAAACCATGCATTTTTCAAGATCAGTACATCAAAATATGACAAAGGAAAGAAGGTCGTGAAAGTTATGGATTTTCCTCACAAGGTGAGTTTTCATTAAAGATGCTATCATGAATGGACTTGTGCGCTCGTGGAAAAGTTTCCTGAGCTACGCATAGGGTTGGAAAAATTCCTATAAATAGGTGGCTACCCCCCTCATTTGAGCATGCTCAACAATTAGAGGAAATCAGAGCTCTAGATCACGCAATTAATGAGTAATGTGCAAGTAGTGAGTGCAGCACAAGTAGTGAGTTTCCATGCAAGTAGGTAGTTACGTGCAAGATGGAAGTTGAGTGCAAATAGTGAGTTGTGAAAAAGAAGTTATTAGTGTGAAATTAGTGAGTTTCATGCAAGTAGAGAGTGGCGCACAAGATATTTTTCCATGAAAAAGGAACATGTTGTGTGCAAGGTATTAAATCAGCGTTCAAGACACCCAAGAGTTGAGTGGAAGTTTAAAGTTTCTCAGTACACCTGTGGTAAAGTGATATCCATCAATTGGATGAAATTTAAACTTCAAAAGAGCATATATCTACAGTTGAGGATGCATGATTTCATGCAAATGAAGGGACCTATAAGTCCATAAACTGTGTATAGATCCCTTCCAAGAGAAATGAGTAAAGTAAGAGGAAGACATTGATCCTTTCCACCGACAATATTCTAGAGAAAGAGACAAAGTGAGTGACCCCTGGGAATGCAGTGAGCAGACCCTAAAAATTGTAAAGGCAGTGATCCTAGGCATAAAAGTGATCTAGACTGAACCTTGTAATTATCAGTGAGCTTTATTAGATTTGGTACATTGGAACATTACTATTGTATTCTCCCTAGATGTAGCCCAGTAAGGGTGAACCCAATAAAATTGTTGTGTCCTATGCATGATTTCATTTCTGTTCATATATTTCTAAGGGAGAATGAGGGAAGTGTGTTTTTAATGACAAAATAAGATATTAAGGGGCCATATTTTTAATCTTTCATACTCTGATTCACTCCCTCTTAGGGTATTTGACCTAGTGGAACTAGAAATTGGTATCAGAGGGAAATGTTGAAAGTCTATGGTTCTTTATTAGTAGAATAAATGGAGGTTGTCAATCATAAAGGGATTATGATCTTCAATGGAAACAATTTTCAATTATGGAATAATCAGGCACAATACTACTTTTGATCTTTAGGAATGGATGTCTTTACAGTAGAAATGCATGTCATTTCAGCTAGCATTGACAGTGATTCTTTATCAGAATCTGAAAGAAGGGAATTGGATGATGATTATAAAGGGATCAATGCTTTAGGGGGATCCCCATAAAATGAAATTTATACAAAGGTGATTTCATGTAAAAAATCACATGCTATATGAGAAAAGTTACTGAATATTTATGAGGGAAACTCAAAAGTTAGAGAAGCAAAGATGAAGGTTCTATAGAATAAGTATGAGAATCTCAGAATGCACCCCAATGATACTGTTGATACATTCTTTGAAATGGTAAATGTTTTTGTGGAAGAAATGCGTGGTCTTGTAGAAATTATCAAAGATATAAATATTGTGAAGTGTATTTTGAGAAAAGTTCCACCACGGTTCAATCTGAAAGTTTTTGTATTGGAATATAAAGATCCAAAGGATCTGACATTGGATAACATGAATTACACTTTTCTAGAATATGTAATGAGAAATGATGATAATGATGTTGTGGAAAAATGGAATTTCAAAGAGGTATAATTAAAGTCCATAGAGAAGCTCACAATTGGAGATGGACAGGTTGATGAAGAGACTATTGAGGTGATGTCATTCCTATCCTCAAATCTTTAAAGAGGAAAACCAAAGTTCAAAGGGAAACTTCCACGTGCATACTTTTGATGTGGAAAGGTTGGATATATTTCTGAAAGATGCCTAATGATGTTTCAATAATATGAAGATGATGATGTTGAAATTCCAATTAAGAAGTCTTAATCCTATATGAAAGGGAAGAAAAATTTTAAGAGAAATTTATTCAAAAAGAATAATATGATTTTAGGAGAAGATAACAGTTCATAAGAATATGAGGTAGAAGAATTAGAAGACTGTAAGGATCATGAAGCTGGTTCTATGGTGGAAGTTGTCAAGAATTCTATAACAAAAGAAGAAAGAGACAATGAAGAAGGGGAAATTGAAGGAAGAGTTGACCTATAGGTTGAATTATAAGCTGTGGTTGAAGAAATAGATGTTTGTAGATCCAAAATGAATAAATCCAACAAAGTGGCCCGTGATGCCAAAATTTATATATAGTAGTAGGAAGAAGAGAAGTCTGAGCTGAATGAAGAAATTGAAAAACTAAAGTCTTCAATTCTAGAGAGTTTAGAAAAGATTATTAAGTACATGGTCAAAATTTAAGAACAAAAAATAAAAATTGATAGTTTGAATGAAACTAGAAAAGATCAAATCAAACATATCGATGAACTTGAAGTGGAAGTTGTACGTATATGAAAAATATTTAATGATCAATAAAAAATATTGACTCTTGGTATGACATCAGGAAAGAGGATCATACAGGAAATAAAGAACATGAAATTTGAGCACAATATTCTAGCAGAACAGAAGAAATAGTTAAATCCAAATGATAAGGCTGGAATGAGGCTTGATCAAAAACAAAAATTAGTAATGGTTGAAGTCAGACCACAAGAACCCACTAAAAGATTGAAGATTGATTTGGGTATAGAGAAGAATTAGAAGATTCAGAGAACTCAAGGGATGATCAATGGTGCATTATTCACACATAAGAATGTACCCTGTATAAGATGCTATTATTTTGGAAAGATGGAACACTCACAAAATATCTATTCCATAACAAAGAGGTACCAAAGAGAACAAGAACAAAATATGTAGTAATATAGATCTCAATATTATAGGTCATCATTTTATGTTCATTGTTTTAGTTGTAGAGGATTCAAACATATGGAAATATATTTCTCATAAAAAATATAGAGGAATGTGCCGAAGGAGAGTAAATGTGGTCATAAGAAGCATCCAAAAGTATTATCAAAGGAGTGGAAAATTAAAAATCGATTTGCAGCTCTGCAAGATGAACCTGTTCCATAATATACCAAGGAAGATCAAGATTATAATTCCATGTCGGGTATGAAGTCAAAAACATGGGTCAAGAATAAAAGGGTTGAGCAGGAAGTGGTTGAAGAATTTGTATTCAAAGCATCAGATCAAAATGGGATATGTATCATTAATAGTGTATGCACTTCCCATATGATAGGAAATAAGGATCTAGTGACCAGAATCAGATACGATAAAGAAGGTATTGTAAGATTTGGTAATGATGAGGGATCGAAAATTATTGGTTCATGAAAATCCAAGTTTGGAGGAAAATACATGAGATGATCAGATGTCCTGGTTGTTGAAGGTCTTATTTACAACTTATTAAGTGTAAGTCAACTCTATGAATCAGGATATGCCATAAGTTTTTTCAAGAAATTACATATAAACAAGGTAAAATAGGGTGTGGTTGTTTTACAGGGAAAGCATACAAAATAGAATATCTACCTCGTGAGTGGAGAAGAAGATATGTGCTTTCTGTCCAAGGGAGAGGAAAATAAGTTATGGCATAAACTTCTTGGCCACTTGAGCCAAACATCCTCGGAAGATCTAGTGAAATATGATACTGTTCAAGATCTCTCTAGACTATCACATGATCTTACCCATACGTACAATGCTTTTCAGTAATGGAATATCATTCAAAATACATATAAGACAAAATATAAAAGGTCAACAAAATTTCTTGAGTTAGTTCATATTGATGTGTGCAGACCAATTTCACCCAGAGCTATTGATGGGAGGATATATTATGTTCTCTTCATTGATAATTATAGTATAATGGCATGGGTTTAAATCATCACCCACAAATATAAGGTATTCAGTTGCATAAAAACTTATCGAAGGGAAGTTGAGAAGATGTTGGGATGAAAAATCCAGAAGATATAAATAGACAATGGAACAGAGTTCAAAATAGACAAGTGGAGGATTATCTCAAGAAACATGGGATAAGGCATCAAGTTTTAGCAGTAAGAACTCCATAATAGAATGGAGTATTTGATAGAAGAAATCTAATTATCAACAATATGGCCATAATAATTCCCATAGAGAAAGAAATTCTAGAGAAATTTTGGAAAGAAGCAGTGATGACATCAATTTACACATCAAATAGAGATTTATTATGTGAAAAAGAAGAGAAGACTCTATATAAGATATGGTATAGAAAGAAGTTGTCATTGAAGCACTTAGAGTCTTTAGAAGTAAGTGTTTCATCCTAAATAAAGAGAAACACATGACTTTTGAATCCCATGGAGATGAAGGGATATTTCTTGGATACTGAAAGAAAAGTAAAACATATAAATGATTAAATAAGTGGATTGGAAAGGTTGTTTAAATCCATGATGTAACTATAGTTGAGAATGATCATAATATTCAACAAATAAATGATCAAACTCAAGAGGATAGTGATTAAGAGATAAGAATGTCAGGAGATGTTCTAGTTCCAGAGGCTGATTCAGAAGAATACTCAAATGAAGAGAAGGGTGAGAATAAATCAGTACCTACAAAGAGACCAATGATAAGAGCTAAAATTGATAGACCTAACATAATTGGTGATCAGACAACACTAGTGAAGACAAGGAGGATGAAGAATCTATATCAAGCATTGTACTTATCACATGTAGATCCTAAATGCTTTAGTGAAGTAGCTAAAGATGAGAATTGAGTTTATGCTATGAATGAAGAGATTGAACAAATTGAGAAGAATTAAACACTAGAGATTATTTTGAAGCCAATATATAAGATTTTCATTAGGAAGAAATGGGTCTTTTGAAAAAATATGAATGAATATGGTGTTGTGATTTGAAAAAAAGCATGAATGGTGTACAAAAGGTACTCCCAGATAGAGGGTATCGATTTTGATGAAACATTTACACATGTTGCAAGGCTAGATACAATCAGATTATTCTTGTCCATAGCAATGCAAAGAAATTTCCAAGTTCTCCATATGGATTTCAAGTCATCATTTCTAAATGGAGTTATGGAAGAAGAAGTTTACATTAAAAACCCATATGGTTTTCTCATTCATAAATATGATAACAGAGTTTGTCAGCTGAAGAAGGCATAATATGGGTTGAAGCAGGCACCAAGAGCATGGTATTGAAGACTAAATCAGTTTTTGAAGAAGCTTGGTTTCCAATGTGGTGGAGTTGATTAAAATATATATTTGAACAATGGTAGTAATCAAAGGATGATGGTGATGGTATATTTTGATGATATAATATTTAGTGGATTAGATGAAGTGTAGTGCAATCAGTTCTCAAAGGTCATGAAGAGATAATTTTAAATGTAAATGATTAGTGAACTAACATTTTTACTTGGTCTACAGGTCACGCATGGAAAGAATGACACATTAATTTATCAATATAAATATGACAAGGAGGTTTTGAGAAGATTTTAAATGTACAATTCAAAGGAGATGACAACTCTGGTGGCTACCCGGATGAAACTGTCATGGGATGATAAAGGAAAAGTAGTTAATATCATAGAATATAGGTGGATCATTTGAAGTATGTTGTACTTAATAGTTACACGATCATATATTGTTTTTTCCACATGCCAAGTAGTAAGATATAAAAGCTATCCCAAATAAAGCCACATAATTTCAGTGAAAAGAATACTTCAGTATATCAAGGGAATAATGGACTTTGGTTTGAGGTATAATGAAAAATTTCAGTAAGAGTTATTGGAATATATAGATGTATATTGGGCTGGATCAATAGATGATAGGAAATCAATATCAAGAGGTTATTTATATCTTGGTGGGTTGTGTATTTCTTAGCTGATCAAGAAATAAGATTGCATTTTATTGAGCACTATAGAATCTGAGTGTATTGTGGCTAATCAAGCATGCACATAGTTACTATGGATGAAGTTGAAGCTTGATGATATGGGAGTTGAAGTGATGTCTCTGATCAGAATCCATTGTGATAATTCAAATTCTATAAATATTAGAAAAAATCCATTCCATCACTCAAGGACAAAGAACATTGAAATCAAGTATCATTTTATCAAAGAGAATGTAGATCAAGGGATTGTGAAGTTGGGGTATGTGCCTATAGAACTATAGGTTGAAGACATTCTAACAAAGAACTTACCCAAATAAGTATTTGAGAGGAATCATCTGGATTTGGGAGTTCAGTCAACTCCTCACCCTTGAAAAAGTGTGGATGTGGGACCCCCTCTCCCCGAGGTATGGTGTGATTTTCCATAATGTACTGATATGTGTTATTTACCCTATTATAGACCACAATGACATGTTTTTTTGGTTCATTAATGAAGTGACCTTCGGGTTCATTGACAAAGGGTGGGAAATTGTGTCTATAAAAGGAAGAAAATGTCTTAGCCAAGACACGTGGAGAACATGATAGGATGAACAGTGAGATAAGAGGAGAAACAAGATAAGGGGGTTTTAAATCTAATGATACTAAAGCTGATCGATCAAAGGTTACATATCATGACATATGGAGTTCATGATTAAAGTAGTTGAGAGGTTTTAAGAATGAAGTGATTCATTGATGAAAGTTTCATTATACTCTTGTTTCTCACGTTGAGCATTGCTCATGTGGGATTATAGTGTGTGTTGAGTAAGCCTCTGATCACCATATAAATTGTATGAAGTGAATGGTGGTAGAAGATGGAATAATCTATAACAAGGTATCAAAATGTGAAGAGTTATTAACAAACCCATAGGGGGAGATTGTTGGGAAAAAATCCCTCAAGGAAACATTGAAGCATTTTAGGGTTGATTGTGTTTGTTGAAAAAACAGGTTTCCATGATAAGTTGCGGAGTTTTAGAGAGATTTTTGACAAGGTATGTTGAAAAAGACTCAAGAAAAATGAATGGACACTCTATAGGAGGTACAAAAAGATCATATATAAGGTGGTTCCATTTCCTAGTGTTTTCCAATTTTTTGGGTCAAAAAATTGGAGAAAGGAGAAAAGCATTTTTGGAAAAGGAAGTTGTGCGCAAGTGTTAAGGAGGTTTGTATAGTTTCATGCTCGAAATTTTTCAAGATCAGTACATCAAAATATGGAAAAGGAAACAAGTCCACACAAGTTATTAATTTTCCATACAAGGTGAGTTTGTATGAAATAGACATGTGCGAATAGACATGCGTTCTTGGGGAAAAGTTTCACAACCTGCACACAAGCTCATCAAAATTCCTATAAATAGAAAGCTACTCACCTCATTTGAGTATGCTCAACACTTATAGGAAATCAGAGCTCTAGATCATGCACGTAGTGAGTGTTGTGCAGGTAGTGAGTTCCATGCAAGTTGTGAGTTTCCATGCAAATAGGGAGTTGCGTGCAAGATGGAAGTTGAGCGAAAGTAGTGATTTTCACTCAAGAAGTGAGTTTAATGCAAGTAGTGAGTTGCGTGTAAGAGTTTCACGCAAGTATAGAGTGGCACGTAAGAAGTTTTTCTATGAAAAAGGAACATGTTGTGTGTAAGTCATTAAAGCAGAGTGCAAGACACCCAAGAGTTGTGTGTAAGTTTGAAGTTTCCCAATACACCTATGGTAAAGGGATATTCATTAATTGGATGAAAGTAGAACTTCAATAGAGAATACATATATAGTTGATGATGAATGATTTAATGAAAATAAAGGTACATACAAGTCCATACATTGTGTGTGGATCCCTTCCAAGAGTAGTGAGCAAAGGAAGAGAAAGATGATGATCCTTTCTACCGACAGTGAGCTAGAGAAATAGACAAAGGGAGTGGCCCTTTGGAATGTAGTGAGTAGACCCTAAACCTTGTAAAGGCAGTGATCCTAGTCATAGAAGTGATCTATCCCGAAACTTTTAATTAGTAGTGAGATTTAGTGGATTTGGTAAATCTGAACATCGCCATTGTGTACTCCTTGGACATAGCCCAGTGAGGGTGAACTATGTAAAATTTCTATATCCTGTGCATGATTTCATTTCTATTCATATACTTCTATGGGATAATGAGAGAAATTTGTTTTGTTTAATAGAGAAAGAAGATATGAAGGGGTAGTAGTTTTAATCTATCATACCATGATTCACCCCTCTCAGGGTATTTAACATAGTGGACCTAACAGTATTTATAAGACCAAAGGGCATAAAAAGGAATTCTTAATGAACATAACCGCTTCTAAAAGTTGTTTTCAAAATTCACTCCCTTTGAACTCAAAGCTAATAATAACCTGATTACAGTTCAATTTTGGATAACCATTTGGATCCCTTCAATTGATCAAACAAGTCATCAATTCAGGGAATAAAGTATCAATTATTGATCTTAATTTGATTTAGTTTATGATAATCAACACACAGACAAATAAAACCATTTGACTTATTTAAAAATATAACTATAGTAGCCCAAGGTGATGTAAATAGTTTTATAAATCCCTTACTTTCCAACTCTTCAAGATAAACCTTCAATTTGTACAATTCTACTAGATCCATTCTATATGATATAACTGAAATATGATACTTCCCTAAAAGAAGGTCAACAAAAAACCCCACTTTCCTTTCTAGTGGAAATATAGGGAAATTTTCTAGTAACACGTCAGGATACTAATCTACAATAATAGGTAATTATCTAGTCATAATTGTATAAATAGTCCCTAAGGTTACTACTGCCAATTTATAAGATACAATTTAAACCATTGGTTCTAAATTCCCCTCTATTCTTACATTTACATGTGAATAATTTTTATATAGGTGAACTGATCCATCTAGGGTTTTAAACCACACTTGTCGAGCATAACCATTTATGTGAGTTTAGAAGGCTACCGACCAGTTCATTCCTTGAATTAAATCAAATATTTCTATTTCTAGAGCAAAAAAGTCTCAAATAAACTATATTCCATTAATTGTTATGGAATAAGATGCACACTTAAATCATTGACACTCTCATCATCCAAGAGATGTTTGGATTCATAGTACAAGAGGTGTATGGATGCTCATCACATGTGACATCATTTCCACAGTCAAACCCATTTGATTTTATATATGATAATAAATGAAAGAATGAGATATGAAAGAATCAAAAAGTCTTTCATAAGAGTAGAGTTTAAGATAATGGTACCTTACACCATGAGGGTCCCACTTTCTCCTCTTTTTCAACCTGTTCAATACCATAAAACTATTTACTATCTCCCTTGTAGTAATCCTTGCTTTCCCACTAATGTTGCATCATCGAAGGTGTCTTGGTATTTTTGGAATCACCCTGAAATCCTTGATTATGGGGTCGATAACTATTTTGACATGATTGTCCTATCTGGGCATGAGAGGCTTGTGTCACATTAGATTCATTCCCACCAGCTAGATTCATAACATTAATACAATAATGTTGGAGGTGTTCTATATGACCACAATAGTGACATTCTCACTATGGTTCCACTTAATCCTTTTTTTCATAGTCCAATGAACATCATTAAAACATTTTGGCTTATTGCTATGATGAGGAGAAAAAAAACTGATCCTGTTGACTCCTTCTCTGGTTCCAAACTTCCCTGGGAACATGTCTCCCTCATATACTTGTTTCTAGCATTGAATTTCCCACCTGATTCTATGTAGATTAAGTTGCTACCTTCCCTAGAATTACCAATGAGGTCCCTTTTCTTCCATTGATTCTCTGTTGACCATTTATGTATAATAATCAATAAAAATGAAAATAATCTAACCCTAGTAGCCCAAATTCAGTAATTACTTTATTACATTGGTACTAGATACAGGTGATTGCATCCCAAAGGACTGAATAGTTTAGTAGACTTGGAAAACTAGATATATACTTGAACTTCAAATTACATTTGAAAAATAAAAATAAAAAATAGTATTTTCTTCGAGAACACCACTATTTCCTTTATAATATCCTTGTATATCAATAATAATACATTTCTTGGAATCTTGGGGAAAGGAAACATAAGAAAGAGGTAAACTTAGATGCTCAAAAAGGGTATGCATAAAATTGAAGATATCATGAATAAATAAGGAATAATCAATATGAAAAGATAAATATCTAAAAATACATTCCATTTAATCATTAACTTGAGCATGAAGAGTAATATGTTAGGAATAAATGATGATCAAATAATTCCACATAAATAATCCCATGAGATTGAAACTTATCCATAGATATCATAACTAATAAAATAATCTCATGTATATCATCAACTAATCTCTTAATAAGGTAATTCATAATGTCAGACATCATAACCATATCATCAAGGCCTCATGAGAAGACATTTTACATAAATGGTTAAGGTATCAGCAAAATACCCAAACTAGTTTGTCACATGAGACCTATCGATGCATCGAGGAGCAATAGCGGACTCCACATGTCACTTACTAAGTCCAGTGCATTCCTCATATAAAAGGGGTGAAACATAATCAATGTAAACATTCGTATTGAAAAACTATCATATGAAATATTTATAATTTCTCCAATCAATAAATATAATCATTAACTATCCAGAGTAATATGGTGAATGATATCAAAATAGAACATCCCCAGTCAACCTGATTATAAACAATATAAAGAAATAATAAGAATGATATCATTAAAACATATCCCTAGTAAATCTTAAGCAACATTTGATGTTTTTGTCATTAATAAATATAAATACCATAAAAATATCATTAAACCATTCTTGAGGAAAACATTCTTTCCATTTTGAATTCACTTATTTAAAATCTAAAAAATTACCCAAATATTAAAGATTTTTTTTATTAGAAAGTAAAATTGGTAACATCTAGAGTAATCTTGCAGTGGTAAATTCATTACCTTTCATATAATTTAAAAGAAAACATTCCTTTCAATATTGTAAACAAATCCAAAAGTTCCTTATTCGGAAAATGATAAGAAGATTCCTTTTAAACCATTTTGTAAAAAGTCAAAAATGGGTGAAAATTAATTTAATCAATCTTTTTATAATAGTAAAACAATTCTTGAAAATATTTTTAGAAAACATGGATATGGAAGAGAAATATTTCTGACTAAATAGGAAAATAAAAACAGTTTTCCTTAAAAACATGGTTTTGGTATCTTGAGTTGTAATAACCTGGATTTTCCCTAGGCCATTTATTTGTGAAAATCCAGTGTTGAGGTGTTCTAGGGGATCTTAGTGACTCATTTTAAGAGTTTTCCAAAATTTAAAGTTTTTAGGTCGGAATTTCAGTGCGTTGACATGTCAGTGCGTCAGCATGATAGTGCATCGGTGAGTCAAGTGGCATCGGCATCAGTGAGTCAAGGGGTGTTGACATCAGTGAGTCAAGGGGTGTCATCATCGGTGAGTCAAGGGGTGTTATCATCAGTGAGTCAAGGGGAATCAACATCAGTGATTCGAGGGCGTCGATGTTAGTAGGTTGCGTCTGTAGCTCACCCGTCGGTGGCTCATCGTTAGTGACTCACCCATCAGTGACTCATTTCCAGTTTTTCCAGTTTTTCCAGTTTCACCCCTGTTCCGTGTTTTTATCTTTAAAGTTAATCTATTAACTCACAGCCATCCACTGGTCTATTGTAACACCCCAAGATTCCATGGTATGTTTCCCTTTGAATAATGCAATATCTTGCATTGTAAGTAACTTCGAGATTCTAACACACTGCGACCAATCAAAGTAGCTGTTATGAATAGTAATACCCACCTTTTGAAATTATATAAATTTTACCTTTAAAAATAGACTTCATTTTTGGATTCTGAATATTGAAATTATCCTAGGTTGAATTTTTAGTATTTTTCTGAGAACTACCAATTTTTTATGAATAGTGAAAAAATACTAAACTTTAATTAAAAACAACTTTTTTAATCAAAATAATTTATAGTGATAAATTATACTATTGAGTGGTTTTAAAGTATAATTAGAATATATTTTTAACATTTAATCCAATGTTGGTCATTGAACGTAATTTCACATTTAAACTCGACATAAACAAGTGTCAATCTTTTGATAGTTATTATTTCTTAAAAACACGCCTTTTGTTTTGACAGCGGGAATTAATTTTAAATTAATTTCTGCCACTTCTATGTTTTGAATTTGGAAAAATGGATTCCATATTTGGAATCAGGATGTCCAAATTGTGTAAATATTTAACTTTTATTTTTAGACATTTTGAATAATTACTTCGGTAAATATTTTATTTACCATGGTTAAAGGGTAAATCCGGTAAAGAATGGTAAAAAAATAATATTATAATAATATTAAATTACCCTAAAACATGTCCTAACACTATTGACTAATACATTTCCGACCATTTTCATCCTTGGGTCGATTTTGGGACCCCATGTAGCCACTTGTAAGTGATAATGACACTTTATATTAATTAAGTTAAAGTAAATACAAAAATGACATAAGCATACATCTTTTAGTAAAACAAATTTTACATAGGGTTATATATGTTATCTCTTAGACTATAAATATTAATTAGAAATATAAAAATATTTCCTACATAATGGTATTTTATTTATAATTTTTATACATTGAATAATTAAATTTATTTATGACACAATGATGATGCAATATTTTCCGTATTAATGAAAGAATAAAATAAATGATATTATAAATGTTAAAATAAATATAATTTGAAAGTTTTTATGCCATCCACGAATTTTATAGGTTAATATGACATGTTAGGATTTATTAAATTAATTTATTTCTAATTAATAAAGTTGTTAGGACTTTAAAAAAATCAATTATTAAATAGTATCGAAATTTACATAAAAGAGTTTTTAAAACAAATATTATATTATTAATTGATATTATATTCCTAAAAACTTGAGGTTCATCCAAATGACTTAGCTAAGGATATATATATCAATAATAAACCACTTGGGGTTATCTAGTAAGTTTATAGTAAGTTTATTAACCATATAATATAAAAACACAAAGAGACATGGTAAATGTCAAACTTTTTAACTAAGAGTTAAATATAAATAATATGGTTAGTATGGTGACCTAAACCTGTCTAAAATATATTGGTTGAAATTATTTCTACCCATACCCATATTAGGATCTAAATAAGTCACTTTGGAGCCATTATAAACCGAATATGAATTTATTATAAAATAATATTTTATGTTTTTCCTAAGGTGCCCCTCACCCCTCTTATAAAAGGGCACTTCCCCTTCTCTCAAATTCACACCTTCAAAGCCTTTTGGATCAGCCAAAACCTGCCCAATTATCCTCTAAACTTCCCTAAATTTATCCTAGAGGCATTAATTTAGTGAGAAAGCTAACCTAAGGAGCCATTTTGATCAAATCAAAAGAAAGAACCCGAAGAAGAGGTAAATATTTCAGCACCTCTTTTAAGTTCTTTTCTTCTTCCACTTCCTCTTTCTTTGTTGTTTCTATTCTAAAATAATAACTCCAGTATCTTATATATACTGTGATGTTATTATAAATATGTTACAACCATATTCATTATTCTATCCATCCTTTGAATGACATGTCACCATACATGCGTACGTACGACTTACCGTCTCCACGTCGTGGTATAATTGTTATTCAATAAATTATTATTTGGATGGGTATAATAATGATGTGTAATTAATTTAAATAATAAATATAACATTATAATGATTCTTTATATATGATATACCATCCAATTATATACAATTTTAATATCAAAATAATGATATTGTCGCTCGTGTGTACGTACGGAATACCGTCTCCACGAACGCGATAAAATTCATTTACCCATCGTAACCATTCAAGACTAATTTTCATTTGTTAATGTTTAAGGACTTGATATAATTCTAGATATGAATAAGATACATCATATCCATAACAAACATGGCTTATGTAACAAAACATATAAAAGAAAATGAGTAAGTTAACACCCAAAACGACAATAATACTAAAATATTATTAACAAAGCAATATTAGAAGATCATATATGATATCATATTTATGTATATGATTATTCTATAATTTAATAACAATTATTTAACTATTATAAAGTAGGTTAAAATACCCTTGACCAAGGAAAAGCACAAGGTAAGGGTTAATTCTACAATCTGTTCATTATCTGAGGTTGTTTATACGTAATTATCCACTCAGACCTCTTTATCATCCACATCCATGTTTCTTAAAAATGTATTTCAAATTTTTCTACTATTTACTAGACAATAAGTTAAATTCATTTATACCCTTATTTTAACTTATGTGTTTTGAAAGGAATCTTTCAGTCGTTTTCCAAACAAGGTACCTTTTGACCTTTTTGACAAATTTAAGGTAAAAATGTTTTTTTAACTTATACGGCAGGTGTGGCTATTTTCCTCCATTATAACATCTTAGAAGCTTACCTTACAATATTATAATAATATCTTCAAAATAAATGTTTTCTTTATAATTATTTGACTCTTAAATGATTTCAAAATAGAAAGATATATTTCTCTAAAAAGGTTTTGATTTCATCTATGTCAACATCCTTTGATGGATTTTAAGTTTGTTTGAAGTTGATTTATTATGATACAAAACTTCCATATTGTATTGAAGGTTTTGTGATATGTTTGACTATGGATGTGTTATTTTTCACCATTCATGGTTTGTGGATAAATTATTGACCTTTCATATGCTAGTTTAAATACGAATGTTTATGTTATGTTTAATCCTTTTCATATGAGGAATGTATTGGACTTAGTAAGTGATAGGTGGAGGACTCTATAGCTCCTAGATGCATCGATAGGTCTCATGAGACAAACTAGTGTCTTGGAAAAAGGCCTTGACAAAATCTTATTTGTAGTCTTGGCAGAAGGCCTTGACTATGTGGTTATGAAAGTCTGGCATTATGCATTTCATCATTATGAAAGTGGCTATTAATATTGCATCTGATTATTGGACTAGTAGAATATCCTTGTGAGTAAGTAGATTACATTATTTTGATTTATATTTTCCATATTAAGATTAATTTTATGTTGAAAAGGCTTTAGTTTTAGTTTTATACATTGCCTTAAATGTTTATGCTTATTTATGAAAGTTTCCGCTATATTATTATCCTTACTGAGCATCTGAGCTCACCCCTTTCTATGTTTTATTTTTCCCAGGATGTGAAGAAGTATATTGTAATTGACCTGCATGGATAGTATGTGGGATCTCAGTGTTGTTTATGGAAATAATGTTGTTGTAGTTTTCCATTTTATGATGTAATGTAAGACTTATGTATGTATCTAGCACTTACAAGGCTACTAAACTGATCGGTATTTCGGGAAATGATTCCTTATATCATGCCAATGTTATATAATAATTCACTTAATCTGGGTAACTGGGGTCGGGGCGTTACAATTGGTATCAGAGGAAGTTTAGTACAAACCTTGGAAGCTAGCTTTAGATAAACTATGATTAGAGCACATTACACTAAGATAGACTTTGAGGATTAGTATAGAAGAGCTTCCTAGAATTTTGGTATTGTAGAGACTTTGTGAGTTTTCCAAGAAATACATCCCTTTCTGGATATGAGTAGGTAGAGGCAGATCTGGCACAAATGTACCTAGGGGTAAAACCTAAAAAAACCGCTTTGAGCTAGACTCAAACGGGAACTGGTGCACGACAATAGGTCTTGTTTCACTCTTGGTTACGATACTCCCGAGGGATATACATAGGATAATTCTCATTTTCTTTACAAAACATTATGAAGGGTTTATGAGTATATAATTCCTTAAAGAAAACCTTTTTATGATTATGGATTAAATCCATAAACTATTCAATTTATGTTAAGCATTTTACAAGTTTGGAATTATGAATTGTGATTCATAAACTGACCTAGTTTATGCCATTGTTTAGAAATGATGCCTAGTAGAAGAAGTGGAAACTGTATCAATGCACATAATCCATGTAGGGATTTCCCTCATACTCAAGATAATTATAGTGGATTTGGTGATACAACTTGTACTGATCAACTTATTACTATAATGGGAAAAATCACTCAGGTTATGAATAATAACCTTACCGGTATGGAGCACCCTGATCCACAATGCGAAGGATCAATGTTAGACCACTTCAAGAGGCAACAACCACCAACATTCAACGGGAGTACAAATCCATTGGTAGTTGAGAAATGGATAAGTTCCCTAGAGAAAATATTTCATGCTTTGGGAAGTAGTGAAACAGAAAAAGTTGTCATGGCAGTTTATCGCCTCATGGGGGATACAGATCAATGGTGGTCATTAATTAAAAATAAAAAGGAAGATAAATAAGTATCAAGTATGTAATGGAGGGAGTTTAAAGAGATTTTCTTAGAAAAATACTTTACTCATGACCATCGAGCGGATATGGAAAGAAAATTTCTGAGTCTGAGGAAAAAAGAGGATGAGAATGTCGCAAAGTATGAGGCTAACTTTACAAGGTTCCCAAGGAATGCAATAGATTATATACATAAACCAAGGAGTAATATTTATCGTTTCTTTGATGGGTTAAAACCATTTCTATGTTGAGCATTAGTCTCACAATATTTCTCAATGTATGAAGATATAGTCTCACGTGCTATCAAAATAGAAAAGGAATTCTATAAATCTTATGACAATAAAGTAAAGCAAGAGAATAAGAGAACTATGGAGCAATAGATAGATAAAGGAAAAAAGGGAAAGAATTATTTTCCATTATGTGATAATTTTGGGAAGAAACACCCCGGTACTTTACTAAAAGGAATGAGAGTTTGTTACAAATGAGGAAAAAAAGGTCACCAGGCTCAGGATTATAAGGGAAAGAAAGAGGTTGTCAATGTTGAATGCTACAATTGTAGATAAATTGGGCATTATGCAAATGAGTATCCTAATCATTAGGGAAACTTACCTCAGAAAAGGCCAAGGGATCAAGGCCAAGCTTATGCTGTTACTATAGTTGAAGTGGAATAATTAATGTATTTGTGTTTTTGGAATCAAGGATTATATTCTGGTTATAAGAATAATGTGATATATATAAGGATTGTACTAAAATACTTTTTGTTTTAATTAAGGTTTTAATATGAATAATGTAATCATATTTTCAGTATGTGACAATAAGAGAAACTTTACTTTGTTTGGGGAATCTGATGTTACAATTGATTTTCGAATTTAGATACCTTTTACAGAGAGCCTGGACAAAGTTACTTTGGATAACTATAATGTTTTTAATGGATTAAGTTGAACTTTGGATAGTATTGTTTAAGGTTAAAACATTTCTTATGATTATTTTTGGAATATTATGATACTATAGTTTTAGGAAAAGGACAACCTGCAGGTCGGGCGATAACCCATCATGTCGGACAAAGCTTTAGGAATCGAACCTACAACTATAGTGTGACAAGCCTTTATTACCTACCACTAGCCTAAATTAAGTCCCTTGTTATTACAAAATATTTGTATTCATTTTAATGATATGTGTTAATATTTGTAACCTTATATGATTAGGATAAATATAATATTTTTGAGTTCTATTATCTTTTGGAGTGAAAGATGAGTTTGTGGTAGAAATTAGTTGAAGGATGAAACTCTACTTGTCAAGTATATATATATATATATATTTCTCTTATTATATGAAGAAATTAATTCTTAAACTTTAGTGAAGGGATATTAAAATAAAAAATGTGTTATCTTAATACCTTATGTTTTATTGAACTGATGATATTTTAAATCATCATAGATTGATGGCTTTAAGGCCCTCAATTTTACAGTTTTTTATGATTGATGACCTCAATCACTCCCTATAAATATTTACATTTTCCCTCTTATTACGTGTCTATAATTTCCACCAATGTTCTTCTATTCAAAACCCTAATTTGGTGGTGACATTCTCACTTCCCTTTCCCTCTTATTAAAACTAAATTTTATTAACCCTATTTCCAATGTGGGTTTTCCACAAAGGTATTTTCTATTTTCAACCTTTTATTTTTGAAGAAAAATTTCTAATTGTGAGGACGCAATTATTTGAATGAGGGGAGAATGTAACACCCCAAGATTCCACGGTACGTTTCCCTTTGAATAATGCAATATCTTGCATTGTACGCAACTTTGAGATTCTAACACACCGCGACCAATCAAAGTAGCCGTTATGAATAGTAATACCCACCTTTTAAAATTATATAAATTTTATCTTTCAAAATGGACTTCATTTTTGTATTTTTAATATTGAAATTATCCTAGGTTGAATTTTTGTTATTTTTCTGAGAACTTCCAATTTTTGATGAATAGTAAAAATACTAAACTTTAATTAAAAACAAATTTTTTAATCAAAATAATTTATTGTGATAAATTATACTTTTGAGTGGTTTTAAATTATAATTAGAATATATATTTACCATTTAATCCATTTTTTGTCATTGGACGTAATTTCACATTTAAAATGGACATAAACAAGTGTCAATCTTTTGATAGTTATTATTTCTTAAAAACACGCTTTTTGTTTTGACAGTGAGAATTAATTTTAAATTAATGTCTAACACTTATGTGTTTTGAATTTATAAGAATGGATTACATATTTAGAATCAGGATTTAAAAATTGTGTAAATAGGTAACTTTTATTTTTAGACATTTTGAATAATTATTTCGGTAAATATTTTATTTACCATGGTTAAAGGGTAAATCCGGTAAAGAAGGGTAAAAAAATAATATTATAATAATATTAAATTACCCTAACACATGTTATAACCCTATTAGATGATACATGTCTGACCATGGGCATCCTTGGGTCTATTTTGGGACCCCATAGATCCACTTGTAAGTGATAATGACACTTTATATTAATTAAGTTAAAGTAAATACAAAAATGACATAAGCATATATCTTTTAGTGATTTTTTTTACATAGGGTTATATATGTTATATCTTAGACTATAAATATTCATTAGAAATATAAAAATATTTCCTACATAATTATATTTTATTTATAATTTTTATACATTGAATAATTAAATTTATTTATGACAAAATAATTGATGCAGTATTTTATTTATTAATGAAAGAATCAAATAAATGGTATTATAAATGTTAAAATAAATATAATTTGAAAGTTTTGATGTCATACACTAATTTTATAGGTTAATATGACATGTTAGGATTGATTAAATTAATTTATTTCTAATTAATAAAGTTTTTATGAATTTAACAAAAATCAATTATTAAATAGTGTCAAAATTGACATAAAAAAGTTTTTTTAAAAAATATTATATTATTAATTGATATTATATTCCTAAAAATATAAGGTTCGGAAAAATGACTTATATAAGGATATATATATCAATAATAAACCACTTGGGGTTCTCTTGGATGTTTATAGTAAGTTTATTAACCATATAATATAAAAATACAAAGAGACATGGTAAATGTCAAACTATTTAACTAAGAGTTAAATATAAATGATAAGGTTAATATGGTGACCTAAACCTATCTAAAATCTACTGGTTGAATTATTTCGACCCATACACACCTTAGTCTCTAAATAATTCACTTTGGAGCCATTATAAACCGAATATTAATTTATTATAAAATAATATTTTAAGTTTTTCCTAAGGTGCCCCTCACCCCATAAAAGGGCACTTCCCCTTCTCTCAAATTCACACATTTAAAGCCTTTTGGATCGGCCAAACCCTGTCTAATTATCCTCTAAAATTCCCTAACTTTATCCTAGAGGCCTTCCTTTAGTCAGAAATCCAACCTAAGGATTCCTTTTGATCAAATCAAAAGGAAGAACCCGAAGAAGAGGTAAATATTTATCACCTCTTTCAAGTTTTTTTCTTCTTCCACTTACCCTTTCTTTGTTATTTACATTCTAAAATAATAACCCCAGTATCTTCTATATACTATGATGTTATTATAAATATGGTACAACTATATTCATTATTCTATCCATCCTTTGAATGACATGTCACCATACGTGCGTACGCACGGCTTACCGTCTCCACGTCGTGGTGTAATTGTTATTCAATACATTATTATTTTGATGAGTATAATAATGATGTTTAATTGATGTAAATAATAAATATAAAATTATATTTATTCTGTGTATATTATATAACATCCAATTATATATTATTTTAATATCAAAAGAATGATATTGTCGCTCGTGTGTACGTACGGAATACCGTCTCCACGAACGCGATAAGATTCATTTCCCCATCGTAAACAATCAAGACTAATTTTCATTTAATAATGTTTAAGGACTTGATATCATTATGGATATGAATAAGATACATCCTATCCATAACAAACACATCTTATGTAACAAAACATATAAAAGAAAATGAGTAAGTTAACACTTGAAACGACAATAATACTAAAATATTATTAACAAAGAAATATTAGAAGATAATACATGATATAATATTTATATATATGATTATTGTATAATTTAATAAAAATGATTTAACTATTATAAAGGATGTTAACGTACCCTCGACCAAGGAATAGTACAAGGTAAGGGTTAATTCTACAATCTCTTCATTATCCGAGGTTGTTTATACGTAATTATCTATTAGAACATCTTTATCATCCACATCCATGTTTCTTAAAAATGAATTTCAATTTTTTTACTATTTACTAGACAATGGGTTAAAGTCATTTATACCCTTATTTTACCTTATGTGTTTTGAAAGGAACCTTTCAGTTATTTTCCAAACAAGGTACTTTTTGACCTTTTCGACAAATTTAAGGTAAGAATGTTTTTTTAATTTATACGGTGGGTACGGCTATTTTCCACCATTATAACATCGTCAAAGCTTCCCTTACAAGCTTATAATAATATCTTCAAAATAAATGTTTTCTTTATAACTATGTGACTCTTAAATGATTTCAAAATAGAAATAGATATTTCTCTAAAAAGGTGTTGATTTCATCTATGTCAACATCCTTTGATGGATTTTAAGTTTGTTTGAAGTTGATTTATTATGATACAAAACTTCCATATTGTATTGAAGGTTTTGTGATATGTTTGACTGTGGATGTGTTATTTTTACACCATTCATGGTTTATGGATAAAGTATTGACCTTTCGTATGTTAGTTTAAATACGAATGTTTATGTTATGTTTAAACATTTTCATATGAGGAATGCATTGGACTTAGTAAGTGACGGGTGGAGCCTGCTATAGATCCTCGATGCATTGATAGGTCTCATGAGACAAACTAGTGTCTTGGCACAAGGCCTTGACAAAATATTATTTGTAGTCTTGGAACAAGGCCTTGACTATGTGGTTATGAAAGTTTGGAATTATGAATTCCATCATTATGAAAGTGGCTATTGATATTGCATGTGATTATTTTACTAGTAGAATATCCATGTGAGTAAGTAAATGGAATTATTTTTATTTATATTTTCCATATTAAGATGAAGTTTATGTTGAAAATGATTTTTTTAGTTTTATACATTACCTTAAATGTTTATGCTTATTTATGAAAGTTTCCGCTATATTTTTATCCTTACTGAGCATCTAATCTCACACCTTTCTATGTTTTATTTTTCCCAGGATGCGAAGAAGTATATTGTGACTGACCCGCAGGGATAGTCTATGAGATCTCAGTGTTGTTTATGGAAACGTTTTTGTTGTAGTTTTCCATTTTATTATGTAATGTAAGACTTATGTATGTATCTAGCACTTCTAAGGCTACTAAACTGATCGGTCTTTCAGGACATGATTCCTTATATCATGCCAATGTTATGTAATAATGCACCGACTCTGGGTAACTGGGGTCGGGGCGTTACATCTATCACCACAATTTTTTAGGGGAATTATTAAATCTCAATTAATTCTAACGTGTGAAACCACCTAGCCGCATGGTAAAACCAAGATACGACTTTTAAGTACTTCGAAATGGTCTCCCTGATTTTAGGATCTGGCATCTTCTTAAGTCAAGATCCTCTCTTCCTTCTTCCTTTTAGTTTCTCTTGATGCACCTAGAGACTTCCTCTCAAGACGATTCATGCAACCATGCTGGAGCCCTTCCCACTTAGCCTTGGAGTTCTTCTTTCAAGTCGCACCATCCCCTGTTCTTGGAACAAGAAGGAACTTTGATCTTTGATCATCCAAGTAGGGATTTTATTTTGCTTTTCTTTAATTTTGCATCATGCGGGGTGGGTATATTAATGGTTCCTTTTGAGGAACAACTGGATACTCTTCTTAAAACAATAATTAAACAAGTATTTAATATGATCAAAAGATAACTTGTGAAAATAAAATAATGGTAAGGGTGTGGTTTGATGTTGATTTCTTGTTTTATTTTGTAATATATGATTCTTTTATGGCTGTTGTGGCTATATACCTTCTGAAAATCAGGGCTGTTTGTGGTATTTTCTTGTGCATTGTTGGTGTTCTGTTTCTTTGAGATGTTTTGATATATAGATGTAACATGAAATCTGATTAATCATGTACACTTGGTTAAATAAAGAGATTCCCTAGGATCAAATCTGTTCTGTGATCACCTCGGTTATATTCAAGTGGAAATTAAATAACCCCTTATCAGTTAAATTTGAATACACTTGGTTTAATGTTTGTGGTTATGTGTTGTGTGTTCTTGTATGGGTTATGTGGGCTTGGTATGTGGGGTGGTATAGGGGGTGTGTTGGTGTCTTAGTCCGAGAGATTGATTGATTGTGGAATGGATAAAATTGTAGGTAGTGGGACTATCCATTGTGTGTTGGTGTCTCAGTCCGAGGAATTGAGTGATTGCGGAATGGATGAACTTGTAGGCAGATGAACTGCCTTTATGTTGTGTTGTGGTCACGAAGCGATGTCGAGCAGTGGGACTGCAGTGTGGTTATGAACTCATTATGCAGTGGGACTGCATTGGGATTTGTTTGGGCAGTGGGGATGTAGGTATGGGTTGTGTGACAAGGAATGGATGGTTTTACTTTGAAGAATGATAGTTGATAGTAGTTGAACGGGGATGTGCAGTGGGATTGCAAGTCTAGTTTTGTGATGTTGTTTTGTGCTATGGTGTAGTGGGACTATAGTTTGGTTTTTTTCGTTGCTTGGTGTTGTTACAGTTGTTAGTTTCCTAATAGTGACAAAATAACTTAAATTGAATCCCCTTAAATAAATAAATGAAAATTGAACAATAAATGGGTTGGGTTCATGCTTGGAAGTGGTTGTTATATGGTTGTGCATATAGGGGTAGCAACAAAAGCGGTGCTGGTGTGAGCTTGTTGTCTGTTCATGTGAAACCCATAGGTTGGGACTAAGTGTTTTATTACCTATATATATATATAGATATTGTATTTCTTTGTGATTTATATTCTCACCACACTTTTTGTGCACTACGTACTGAACACCTCCATTTCATGGGGGAGGGTGTCTTTCCCAACATCCCAATGGGAGGATGGATGGATGATTACTGGTTTTCTTCCTCGCACCCTCTTATGTTTCTTGCCGGTCAGGCATATTTGGTCGGGCTATAATGTCTTGAGACTTACCATATTCCAAGATTAATTGGTCAAATATTTGTTTTGGACTAGGGGCTCAGGTGTTTGCAGGCCAGGTATGTTTTCCCAAGTATATTTGGGATGAGGCCCAAGTGTCTTTGGGCGTGGAGATGGTTGTTCCGGGATAGGTGTCTACCAGCGTGGTTGTGTGCAGTTTGAGTCCCATGTGTGTGCAGGAAGGTTGCGACAGTGAGACTGTGTGTGGGAAGAGTGGAAATTTCAAGATGTCAAATCGTTAGGAATGAGTAGTTAACCAGTGGGAAAGTGGTGTGTGGGGTACCCAAATGTCAATGTGCTTATATTATTACTTTACTAAACTTGTGTTACTTGGGTTAGTGTTCCTTGGTGAGGTTGGGTTTGTTAGGATTCCTTGGTAGGTTCTTGAGGTTC
Source organism: Viscum album (assembly GCA_963277665.1). Taxonomy (NCBI): domain Eukaryota; kingdom Viridiplantae; phylum Streptophyta; class Magnoliopsida; order Santalales; family Viscaceae; genus Viscum; species Viscum album. The sequence continues at coordinate 625,089,676 of OY728136.1, read as the reverse complement.
TATTTTTTTCTCACAGGGGCATTAGTGTGTTCCCTCACTTGTGAACAAGCAGCTTTATTTTTCCTACTGAGTATACTTGTAAGCTCACCCTATGTATGTAAAACTTTTTTAGGTATCCGAGAGGACTTTGAGAACCATGATAGACATTACTATCTCGAGCGTCGGGATATTTTCTGTTGTTGTTTAGTTTCCTTTCCTTTGGTACTTTATTTGGGAGTTTTTGGCATGCTTTGTATCAGTTTTACTTTTGAACATGCATGTGGGAATCGATTCTTGGTTTTACTTTTACCATTAGTCTTGTTGTTGCTAGTATTTACCATCTTATCTCCCGATATTTTTCTATAAAAAGATAAATGACTTCCATTTATGTGAGATTATATACCCTTAGTTCTAGTTGCCACTTCGGGGCCTACTGAAGGCGGGACTCGGGGGTCATTATCTCTCCTTCATCTTGAGGAAGGAAGGGTAGGGAACTTTTCCTTTCCTTCCCTCATCTTGAAGAAAGTGGGTCATGATAGAATGGTATCAGAGGTTATGGTTGAGAGGTAGGATGAAGTTCAGAGTTAGACACAGCGAGGATTTCATTGGATGGTAGGGAAATAGTGTTATAAAATATTGGTGTGTGAAATAGGCCAGAGAATACTGGCTAGGACACATGATTTTAGGGCCCCTAGTGATTCAATGTAAGGACTATGGACCTACTGAATGACCAGGTGAGGATACACTAATTATAGTATAGAGACCATACAAAAGGTACATGCATCATAATGACTTGTTTTATTGTGTGTATTGGGTGTTTTGGGAATTAAAGTAGATAAAAAGTTCGAACAAAAATTTAAATGTAATTTTCCACGCTACTCGGGCTTAGGAGTTTCTTATTTTCTTTTTTAGCTATGGAACCCGGATTCTATCCACAAGTATTATAGGTAGTCAAGGCCCAATAGGTTGATTTAGTTGATCAGCAGAGTGCTGATCGAGAGGAGGAGGATGACCAGTGGCATAAGATGCTTCATACCTTCCAGTGGTATACTTTGGGAAATTACGGGGGAAACGTCATGAACATGGAGACAGAGAGATTGGTTGAGGAGTTAGTGATCACTTTTAGCTTGATCCGGGATTTGAAAGAGTACTAGGTTCCTCTGGAAGTGAACCAGATGTGAGGAGCGACATGTTAGTGGTGGAGGCTTTACCTCAGGGAGAAGAAGGAGACTGAGGTTTCGTGGTCTGACTTTGAGAAGGAGTTCTGGGCGGAATTCCTTTCTTCCACAATGAGGGCTAAGAAGAGCCAAGAGATGCTCTCCCTTTAGCAGGGGAGTTTCTCGGTAAGGGATTTGGGTATCAAGTTCAAGGATCTACTTTATTTTTCTTCACATCTCATTCCAGATGAGGAGTCGAAGGAAAGACACTTGGAGGAGGCACTTCGATCTTCTCTTCAGTATGATGTTACTCCCTTTACTCTGTCGATAAACCTAGAAGTTTAGAAGAAGGATGAAGTAGTGAAGAGGATTCACATTCTGAGAGGTGTGTCATGAGAGGGGAGCCATCTGAGTTCATCGAAGGGGAAGGCCGTCAGTAACAGGTCTCTGTCATTAGGGCATTCCAGGTTTTGGCCAGTGGGGAGTAGGCCTCAGCAGTTCCAGTTACGATATCCTAGTCCTCGCCCTTTCTCCATGGGCCTGGGACCAAGATGCTTTATCTATGATAGTAGTGGGAATCTTCGGAATCAGTACCCTATCCAAGTACAGTACAGTGGGGGTGGGAAGGTTCAATACCCACCTTAGAAGTAGCAGTTGCCATCCAGAACCTTCTAGCAGCAGGGGAAGTCATCTCCCACTCCACCGAGGGCAAACAGTGCTGGAGGAGGCCAACCTTAGGGTGCTCCCCAGGGACCTCGACCAAGGCATGGTCTTGGAGGTATCCAATAGCTAGGGGGAAGAGGGGTTGGGTAAGGGAAGTTGCACACTATAGAGGCAACAGTTCCAGTGGGGCAAGAAGTTTTTTGAGGTACGATTAGTTTGTTTAGTACTCTTGCCTATGCCTTGTTTGATTCAGGAGATTCGAACTCCTTTGTTGAACCCAGTATAGCCCATGCCCTGGGTCAAGATGTAGAGATACTTTCCATTCCCCTGGTGTTGAGTACACTAGTTAGAGGTCATAATAGCCTTTTTGATGTTTTTCGAGAATGTAGATTGATGTTGGGGTCACATCAATCCAGTGGGGATCTCCTTATACTACAGATGCAGCCATACGATGTAATCCTAGGCATCAACAGGATATTTTCCATGCATGTTGTTATCGAATACTTCTGGAGAAGGGTCGTGTTCTCAAATATGGGCAGCTAGCGTGTAGCTTTCATTGGCGAGTAGAGTTTCCAGGAGGGCAACCGATGTGTGGAGCCCCTTCTTTCTTTGTTATCCGAGCTATCAGTGTAATTATAAGACTCAGAGATGGTGGAAGATCTGGGGATTGTTAGTGAGTTATTGGATGTCTTTCCTAAATAGGTTGTGACTCTAACCCCTCGACATGATGTTGAGTTCAAGATAGACTTACAACCCGATGCCTATTCGATTTTGATGGCTCGCTATCGAATGATGCCTTCTGAGTTGCGGGACTTACAGATTCTAGTTGATGAACTGATGAAGAAGGGTTTTATCTGACCAAGTGTGTCGCCATGGGGTGCTCTGGTCTTGTTCACAAATAAGGAAGACAATGGTCTCATGCTGTGCATAGACTACCGGAGATTAATCAGGTGATGGTCAAGAACCGTTACCCCCTCCTGAGGATCGAAGACATTTTTTTAAAGTTTAAGGGATCAGATTAGTTCTCTAAGATCAACCGGTGGTCTGGATATCACCAGTTGAGGGTGAAATCCCGAAGACTGCTTTCGGGTGTAGGTATGAGCCCTTTGAGTTCGTGGTCATGCCATTCGACATTACGAATTCACCAGATGTGTTCATGGGACCCATGAAATATATTTTCTATGAGAATATTGACTGGTTCATGGTTGTTTTCATCAAAAAAAGCTTGATCTACTCAAGATTAGAGGAGGATCATGCCGAGCATCTAAGGGAAGTTTTTAAGGTCCTTTGACACCACCAGCTCTACGAGAAGTTGTCAATGTAAAATTTCTGGACACAAGATGTGAACTTCCTTGGACACATGGTGTACTAGTAGGGAATACTAGTGGACCCATTGAAGGTCGAATTAGTTGTTTCTTGGGCAGCACCCAATAACATGGTAGAGGTTTGTAGTTTCCTGGGTCTGGAAGGTTACTACCAAAGGTTCATACCCGACTTCTATCAAGTTGCAGATCTGTTTATGGATTTAACCAGAAAATACTAGGATTTTGTATGGAGTGAGTGTGCCATGAATATTTCAATTATCTGAAAGGGAAGCTGGTCAGCACCCCGGTGCCAAGGTTTCCAGAGGTGGGGGTGACATTTGAAGTGTTCTGTGATGTTTTTGGTCTAGGCTTGGGGTGTGTACTGATGAATCAGTGGGGAGTGATCTCTTATGGGTCTAGATAGTTATGTCCTCATGAATGTAACTATTCCACCCACAACCTGGAACTTGAAGTGGTTGTGTTCGCACTGAAGTTGTGGTGACATTACCTCATCAATGAATGCTGCTCTTCACAGATCATAAGATCTTGAGGTATGTCTTCTTTCAATGAGACCTGAACTTGTGGCAGCAGAGGTGGATAGAGTTTCTTCAGGACTATGAATTCGAGATCTCCTGCACATCAGAAATGGGGAATGTGGTGGACGATGCCTTGAAAAATAAGTCACAAAATGATTTAGTTTGGGAGTTTGAAGATGCTTGGAAGGTAATAGAGGAGTTGGCTGCTTTACATCTGGGCTTGAGAGTGGAGGAAAGTAGAGGCTATATATTTTAGATGACAGTGCAGTATTCCTTGGTATGACAAGTGGAGGAGTCTCAGTGGAGAGACTCAGAGGCTGAAGTGATGTGTGATCGCGTTAGCCAGAGTGATGCTCCATAGGGATGGTTAGAGGATAGTCAGAATCATATTCTATTATGTGGGAAGTTGTTTGTCCCGATGGTGATGCATGAGGGAGTTCTCGGTGAGTTCCATAACTCACCCCTGGTGGTACATCCAGGAGTCACCAAGATGTACCGGGGCTTGAGAGGTCAGTTTTTGTGGCCTGAAGTGAAGTGGGCAGTGGAAGAGTTTATGTCAATGTGCCTTGTATATCAGCAGGTAAAGGATGAACACCGTGTTACTAGAAGTCTCATGTAGCCCTTGGATGTTCCCAAGTGGAAGTGGGATGACGTCTCAATGGATTTCTTCACACGACTACCTATGGGTGAGGGAGGTTGTGATTCCATCTGGTTAGTGGTGGATCAATTGATGAAATCGGCTCACTTCTTAGTAGTTAAAAATTCAAGCACCGTGGATACCTTAATAAAGAGGTACACAGGTGATGTGGTACAACTACATGGATTTATAAGATCCATCATTTTAGATCAAGATACACACTTTACTTCATGAGTCTGGAAGGGATTACAGTGTGATTTTGGCACCCAACTATGCCTTAGCACCGCTTTCCACCCATAGATGGATGGGTTGATAGAGAGGACCATCCAGACATTGGAGGATATTCTACGAGCATGTGTTATGGACTTCAGAGGATCATGGGTATGACACTTTCCCCCAGTATAGTTTTCCTACATTAATAGCTATCACTCCACCATTGGCACGACACCATTTGAAGCCTTGTATGAAATACAGTTTCGTTCACCCGTGTGCTGGACAAAGGTTGGGGAGGCAAGTGTTCTTGGACCAGAGGTAGTGCATAGCACAACGGAGAAGGTTCATCTTGTGTGTGAAAGGATGAAGGTAGATCAGGACTGGAATAAGTCATATTTCAATCATAGGAGGAGACCCTTGGAGTTAGAGGTTGGGAACCAGGAGTTCTTAAAGGTCTCCCCTTGGTGTGGATAACGGAGGTTTGGTAGGGGGAATAATATTTCTCCCAGGTTCATCAAACCTTTCGAGGTGTTGGGACGAGTTGGTGAGGTGGTGTATTAGCTAACTTTATCACCTCGGTTAGAGAGGATAAAAAAAGTCTTTTATGTCTCTCCGCTCTTTCGGTATCTACATGATGATTCCCACATCCTAGACTGGGGAGAGTTGGATATCGAGGATGATGTGACATTCGTGGAGTGACCGGTGAGAATCAAGGATTGTAAGGAGAAGGTGATTCATGTATAGACAATTACCTTGGTTTGTGTGTTATGGAGGCATGGTGGAATCGATGAGAGTACCTAGGAATGGGAGGCACAGATACGTGCCCAGTACCCAGAGCTGTTTTGAGTTTTGATCTTGTGTTTACTTTGTGCCTTTCTTATGATGTAATGTTTAACCTCGCTTGCTGTATGATAAGTTATTTCCTCGTTCTTTGTTTTTATGTGAAAATTCATGACTATGGGTAGGGGAGGAACTGATCCCTAATCGAGATGCATTATTGTGGATGTGATTAAACCCATGCAAGGGAGTCAGTGCCACCCAAAGTGGATAGTATATTGACAAGGGAAAAGAGTTCCCTAATCCATGTACCTAGACAATGTGACCCTTGGTGTTTATATGATTGCTTGGGACAATGGAGCCTTAGTGTATCCCCATTTTTTAGGAGATAGATATCAGATAGGTGTCCTTGGATGTTTAGGTTTACCCAATAGTTTTCAACACAAGGTGTTTTACTCCTGAGAGGTATCTTAAGAGATGGTTGTTTGGACCTCTTTTTTTCTGGGTTAGTTTTAAATTCTCGAGGATGAGAATAGTTTGAGAGGTATCTGATGTAATAACCTAGATTTTTTCCAAGCCCTTCCATTGTGAAAATATAGTATTGATGTGTTCCAGGGGATCTCAATGTCTCATTTCAAGGGTTTTCCAGAATTTCCAATTTTTCCATCGGCATGTTAGTGCGTTGGCTTGTCAGTGCGTCGACATGTCAGTGCATCAGCATGTTAGTGCGTCGGCATGTCAGTGCGTCGGCATGTCAGTGAGTAAACATGACATTGCGTCGGCATGAAAGTGAATTAGTGAGTTAAGGGGCATTGACATCAGTGAGTCAAGGGGCGTCAGCATTGGTGAGTCAAGGGGCATCATCATCGGTGAGTCAAGGGGCATCGACATCGGTGATTCAAGGGTGTCAGTGTCGATAGGTCATGTTAGTAGCTCACCCATCGGAAGGTGAGGCGTCAGCAGCTCAGGGTCGATAGGTTGCATCGGTAGCTCACCTATTTGTGGCTCAGCATCGATGACTCACCCATTGGTGATTCATTTCCAGTTTTTCCCAATTTTTTTAGTTTCACCCCTGTTATGTGTTTTTATCCATTTAAAGTTAATCTATCAACTCACATCCATCCACTGGTCTATCTCCACCATTTCCAAGGGGAATTATTAAATCTCAATTAATTCCAATGTGTGAAACCACCCAGTCGCATGGTCAAACCACGATCCAACTTTTAAGTACTTCAAAATGGTCTCCCTAATTTTAGGATTTGGCCTCCTCTTAAGTAGAGATCATCTCTTCCTTCTTCCTTTTCATTTCTCTTGATGCACCTAGATACTTTCTCCCAAGACGAGTCACGTAATCATGTTGGATCCCTTCCTGCTCATCCTTGGAGTTCTTCCAACAAGTTGTGCCATCCCCTATTCTTAGTGCAAGAAGGAACTTCGATCTTTGATCATCAAAAGTATGGATTTTATTTTTCTCATATTTAATTGTGAATCATGTGGGGTGGGTATATAAATGGTTCCTTGTGTGGAACGGCTGGATACTCTTCTTAAAACAAGAATTAAACAAGTATTTAATATGATCAAAATATAACTCGCAAAAATAAAATAATTGGTAGGGTGTGGTTTGATGTTGATCACCTATTTTATTTTGTTATCTTTAATTATTTTATGGATGTTGTGGCTGTATGAATTCTAGAAATCATGTCCATTGGTGGTCTTTGCTTGTGCGCTGGTGGTTTTCTGTTTCGTTGTGATGTTTTTATGTATAGATGTAACATGAAATCTGATTAATCACGTACACTCAGTTAAATAAAGATATTTCCCAGGATAAAACCTGTTCTGTGATCACCTCGGTTATATTCAAGTGGAAATTAAAGAACCCCTATTTGTTAAATTTTAATATGCTTGGTTTGATGGTTGTGGTTATGTGTTGTGTGTTCTGGTCTGGGTTCTGTGGTCTTAGTATGTGGGGTGGTACATGGGGGTGTGTTGGTGTCTCAGTATGAGAGATTGATTGATTCCGAAATGGATAAACATGTAGGCAGTGGGATTGTCCTTTGTGTGTTGGTGTCTCAGTCCAAGAGATTTAATGATTGTGGAATGGATGAACTTGTAGGTATCTAAACTTCCTTTATATTGTGTTGTGGTCATGAAGCGATGTTGAGCAGTGGGACTTCAATGTGGTTATGAACTCATTATGTAGTGGGACTGCATTGGGATTTGTTTAGGCAGTGGGGATGCAGGGCTGGGTTGTGAGAGAAGGAATGAATGGTTTTAATTTGAAGAATTATAGGTGATAGTAGTTGAACGGGGATGTGCAGTGGGACTGTAAGTCTAGTTTTGTGCTATTGTTTTGTGCTGTTGTGTAGTGGGACTACAGTTTGGTTTTGTTCGTTGCTTGGTGTAGTTATGGTTGTTAGTTTCCTGGTAGTGATAGAATAATTTAAAGTGAATCCCCTTAAATAAATAAATTATAATTGAACAAAAGGGGGTTGGGTTCATGCTTGGTAGTGGTTGTTATATGGTTGTGCATATAGGGGTAACAGCAAAAGCGGTGTTAGTGTGAGCTTTTTTTCTGTTCGTGTGAAACCCGTATGTTGGGGATGAGTGTTTGATTACCTATATATATATATATATATATTAGTTCATTTTTTCATTCTATACGCACCACCCTTGTTGATCACTATATTTCAAACACCTCCATTTTATGGGGGAGAGTGTCTTTCCCAACATACCGATGGGAGGATAGATGGATGGTTACTAATTTTATTCCTTGAAACCTCTTTTGGATATTTCCACTCGAGCGTTTCTAGGCGGGATGTAATAGCTTTAGGCTTACCATAGTCCAGGATTCTTCATCCAATGGGTTTTTTTGGACTACGGGCATAGGTGTTTGCGGTCTAGGTATGTTTTCCCAAGTATCTTCAGGATGAGGCCCATGTGTCTTTGGGCGTAGCGATGCTTATTCTGGACTAGGTGTCTATGGGTGTCGTTGTGTGCGGTTTGAGGCCCAGGTGTGTGAAGGCAGGTTGTGGCAGTGGGATTTTGTGTGGGAAGAGTGGTAGTGTCAAGACGTCATATCGTTAGTAATGATTAGTTAACAAGTGGGAAAGTGGTGTGTGGGGTACCCAAATGATGATGTGCTTATATTATTAATTTAATTGACTTGCGTTACATGGGTGAGTGTGCCTTGGTGAGGTTAGGATAGTTAGTATTCCTTGGTAGGTACTTGGGGTTCTACTATTTTCTCATAGGGGCATTAGTATGTTCCCTCACTTGTGCATAAACAACTTTAGTTTTCCTACTGAGTATACTTTTATGCTCACCCTATGTATGTAAAAATGTTTTCAGGTTTTTAGGAAGACTTCTAGGACCGTGTTAGATTTTACTAGCTCAAGCGTTGGGATAATTGTTGTTTCTATTTAGTTTCCTTTCCTTTGGTACTTTATTTTGGAGTTTTTTGCATTCTTTGTATCAATTTTACTTTTGAACATGCATGTGGAAATGGATTATTGGTTTTAATTTTAGATTTAGTCTTGGTGTTGTTGGGATTTACCATTTTATCTCCTGATATTTTTCTATAAAAAGGGTAATGCCTTCCATTTATGTGTGATTATGTACCCTTGGATCTATTCACCACTCTGGGGCCTACTAAAATCATGACTTGGGGGTCATTATCTCTCCTTCATCTTAAGAAAGGGTAGGGCACTTTGCCATCCATTCCCTTATCTTGAAAAAGACGGGTCGTGACATTTGTACTTAGAGTGGAAAATGAAGTAAAACCTAATATTTACAGAAATAAATAGATAAGAAAAAAATATATTGGGTTGAATATAGAAATATAAAATAATTCCCTCAACTAATACTTATGCATAAACAATCCCTAATAATGATGAGATTGTGAAATAAACTCTTACCTTAGTTTAGACTTCCTTAGTATGTGTCCAAACATCCTACATAATAAATATAGATTTATTATATATCTATTATATAACTATAATCATATACATCATACCTTAAATTATTTACTTGTAATCTTTCATCACCCATTTATTAACAATTCTTTGTTAAAATTACAGTTCCGGGTAATAACTGCTTTATTTTCATATATGTTTTGGTTCATTAGTTTTGGTCCTTGCACTTTGATCACAGTTAAATCATATCTATAATGTTAATAATGATTGAAATATCATATATATTAATTATATACATATTTTTAGTCATACATAAAATTTAGTTATAGAAAAATGAATTACATAATTCATGGAGACTGTAGGCCGTACATACGCATGAACGCTGTTTTCATTTTTTCGAAGGTTGGAATGAAATAATGGTAAATAATAAATCACCTTTACATAATAATGATTATATCATATATATCATATATATTCATTAAATATATCCTTATCACGATCCATATCAAAATAAAATGAAAAACATATCACATCACTTTGTGGAGGCGGTCGTTCTCACGTACGCACGAGCGACATTATCATTTTACAACGGATTGGAAGGTAAGATGGTAGATGTGATATTATAATTAAAGAAATATAATTATGTCATAATATATATATATATATATATATATTAAATCCATCATTATATCCTTTATTTGGAGATGGTGATGGAAAATGAATTACATCGGTTCGTGAGGTGGTAGTCCACCATACACACGATCAATAGTTTCGTTTCCCATTTGATGGAAGAGAGGATGAATATTGGTTATAAAATTAACCTAATAACATATCAGTATATGGAATATACTTATTTTATTATTTTAGAATAGTTTGAGAATATTTTAAGGGGATAGGGGAAGAAATAAAACATAGACTCATGGTTAAGATCTATACCCCTTCATCAGAGAACCTCTTTAGGTTTATACCTAATGCCTTCCTAGGATGATTTTATGGTCAAACCAGATAATATAAGTCATGGGTAGGTATGTAAGTAATGGGTTAAGGTAATTATTTTTTGAACAAAAATTCCTTTTAGGTGTGGATAATCGAAGAGAGAGAGTGTCCTTTTATAAGTGGGGAGGGGACCCCCTTTGAAATTTCCTAAAAGAATACAAAATTATAAAGTCATTCTCAATCCAAATGCCTCCAAATGGAAATAGTTTCAAAGGTGGGATAGAATAAGGTCTAAATATATCCATAAAATAGTATTTATATAATTTTTATTGGAAAATAACCCTTATCTTCTGGTTTAACCCCTGATAAACTCATTTTAATCTTAACCACAATAATTAATTTTTTACTGTTTTTACTATTCATTATGACCAAAAATTAAGTTGAACTTATTAAATAATATTAATTATGATATATTCAAATATTAGATACATTTTATCAAATTAAATCTACATAAGTGACAGAATTTAATTTAAAATTAAACCCGCAAGTGTGATGAAAATATGGTTTTCCAAAGAAAAGTTTTCTTAAGTATAAAAATTTTTTAAATCAAATTTCAACATAAAATTGATTCGTATGATCTGAATTGGATTAATAATAATATATTTAAACTAATTTTATTTTTAATTTTTTTTAAAACAAAATGAAACTTTGTGACTGATTTAAACAAAAATACATTTTTCAATAGAAACCAGTATTTTTCATTATTCATCAAAAAAATTAATCTTTTCATAAAATTATCAAAAAATAAGTATAATATAATTTTTAAATAAAGATTTAAATAATAAATTTAATTTTTTAAAATAAATTTTCTAAAATTGTTAGAAATTAATTTTAAAATAAGTGCGCAAAACACAATGAAACAATTTTTTAGAAAAATACACTTTTTAAGCATAAAACTAGATTTATTCTTATTCCATGTCTAAATAAATATTATATGAATGATAAATTTTTTTATTTCATCATAATATATAAATTTCATTAAAATAATTCACCAATAGTGATTAATTCAATTTATTAAGATAAAAACATATTGTTCGCATAATTTTTTTTTTCAGAGAAACATTTCTTTTACTTTCAAATGTTTTTTATTTTCATTACTAATCAATTGATAATCAATGAATTTATTTTAGACATGTGTAAAACACATAATTTTCATAATTTAGTTAGTTCTATTCATACCCTCAAATTAAATGACTAAAAATAACTGTATATGATTCATTTAGACTTGGGGTTAAATGTATCGCAAGCTATCGAAAAGATCAAGTATATTTAAAAAGGAAATATAATATAAAATATTAGGGTGATTCATTCTTACCACCAAAAAAATTTCATCGATGAAATTTATATAATTTCACCTCATGAATAGATTTGGGTAGTTCTTCATTATAATTTTCAGGTTCTCATACTACCTCCTCTATCTTATGATTTTTCCAAAGTACCTTTACCAATCAAGTCGTCAGATTCCTCAACACTTGTTCTATAGTGTCCAAAATATAGATAAACTCTTCATAGCGAGATAGATCGGGTTCCAATTCTATTTATTTATAGGTAAAGACATGCGTTGGGCCTGACATGTAATTCCTTAACAATGATGCATTAAGCACATCATATAAGGACCTGACCTTAAACATTACATAATCTTGAGTTAAGTCAAGAATTTTACTTTCTATCATATTGTGGATATTTTTAGGTTTATAGTTTTAGATAATTAGGTCATAACTCATACATAAAAAATATAAAATAAAAAGTGGATACTTCTGATCAATATCAATTTTCCCCATAATATAAAACTTTTAAAATAAACATGAACTATTTTCATTGAAAATCTCCATGACTTACAACTTAACTTATTATTTTCCTTTATATATCCTTAATACATGTGAAAAACATTTTAAAAACTTGGGATGAACATAAAATCTCAGCAAGGGATATAAAAAGAAAGGAAACCGTTAGTTTGGTAAAAATATGAAAACTCATATAATGTTTACATTTATTTTCAATATTATTTAAAAATATGAAATAAAACATTTTCACCTAAAAAAAAGATTTTTCTCAAAGAAAACCATTAAAACATATAACAAGAAATTAAAACTCCTTATGTGACTAGAGCATCATATACATAAAACCTTTTCAGAACCCTTTTTAATTAGAATAACAATAAGGATGAATTCTAAAATTAAAATTAACTAATGAATTAGAGATTTATAATATAGATTACCATATGTATAATCTATATCGGGCTCACCTGTGAGATATGATGGGGCTCAACCCTTCATATAATCTATATTGGGATCACCCGTTTCTCATGAGCTTTAATGGAGCTCAACCCTTCATATAAGCTATATTGGGATCACTGTGAGCTATAATGGGGATGAAACCTTTGTATAAGATGTATTGGTCTCACCCATTTCATATAATTATCAAGTACCATATCAATAGTAAAATACTATCATCATAAAACCCTTTGAAACACTCTTTTTAAACCCATATGAAAAATACTTTCATATACAAATACCCTTTTATTTTAAGAACCCATTTTCAATACTAAAAAACCCTTTTATTTGAAAAAAAATTTCAATACCAAAATACCCAAAATATAAGGATGATTTTTAATTTAAAGAAACATAAAATATTTAAAAGTAATCCAAAAAATAAAATAATGTCCATAGTGGTGGAAAAGTCATTGTCTCCGTGTACTTTAATAATGGAACATTCCTTTTTTCATTTGTCAAAACATTCCATATAAAACACATAAAAAGATTCCTTTTGAAAACATTTGAATGAAATTAAAAATATAAATACAATTTATTTTATAATAATTTTATATCCATATAAATAAATATGTAAAATAATATCAAGAATATTGATATGGAGAAAGCGATTTGAAAATTAAATCTTTAAACATTCAAAGTGTCCTATACCACTTTGAACATTTAAATCATAATCCCCATGAAATATTAACATTTAAAAAAAATTACACAACATTATAATAGATAAAATATGGACATATAATGTAAAATGGGATGTATATACACCTTATAAAAGAATAAAGGTGTATAACATCAAGATACACCTCAATGAACGAAGATTGAAACGAAATCCCTTACCTTGAGTCCGACTTGTCACATGTGTATTTATATTCCAAAATAATAAAATTATATTAATTATTTACTTTCTTAATAACTCTCTTCAATTTTATCATTAATTTTATTTAACTTATTTCAATTTTTTTATACAACTACTCAAACAATTAAGTCTACGTTGGGTGCTTTGACCATATTCGGTTTAGGTGTCAAAAGAACTAAGGTTGGTTGACTATGATCAAGAAGGTCACTATATAAACATATCAAAAACAATAATCATGAAATAATAATCATATTTATATATAAATTATACTCTTAGAACCAATAAAAAACATGTTTATGAAAAATGAACCAATGTTACAATCATGGAGATGGTAGACTATACGTATACATGAGTAATGTTCCCATTTTTCAATGATCGTTATGGAAAGAAGGTAAGTAATATTTTTATTTTAATAAATATAATTATATCATATATAAAATATTATTTAATCATATATACTTATATATATAATTCTTGGGATATAAAAGTAATCACATCGCTTCAAGGAGGTGGTAGTCTACACGTCCATGAACGACGTTATCACTTTTTCAGTGTGTGAAAAGGTAATAAATAAAATGAGATATTATATATCCAGAAAATTAATTATTTAATTAATATCACATATATTCCATTTATATCACATATTTTTATTAAACACATCCTTAATACATTCCAGGTAATATGTGAACGTATCACATTGCTTTGAGGAGGCGGTAGTCCACGCGTCCATAAACGATGTTATCGTATTTTAAAAAAATGGAAATCATGAGGGTATGTGTTATATAACAATTAATTATGTATTAAGAAAACATAAATATCATATAAAAATAGTATGTACATCATATTCCCTACCATGAGAGGTGGTAAAGGAAAAACGAACAACATCGTTTCGTGAGCCGGTAGTTTGTTGTACACACAAACAGTAGTTTCATTACCCATTTGATGGAATTGTGTGTAGGTTTATGTAGAAACATTAACATAAAAAAAATATAAGTATATTTATGATAATTATTTTATTATATAATCATTAAATAATAATAATTTAACGGTTTTAGAAATAAATAAAACAAAAGTGATCATTGAAGAATGTTACATTTTTTTAAGGTAACTCCTTTTGATTTGCACCAAAGGGATTTTTTGATTTTATTTATGAAAAATTTAGGGTTCTAAGATGATATGAGGTATTTAGGGTTTTTATTTTGGTAGGGTTTTTATGAGAAAAAATTATGGAGAGGTGTGAAAAGAGGATAAGAGTGAATGCCTTTTTTAGTGGAGGAGTGACATTCTTGTAAATACCAAAAGTAAACACTGTTGGTAGGTATAACTTACCTAATGTGCTTAGAAAATGAAAAATAATGTATTAAATTTGAATTATGTTCTGTAAAAACTCACAAAAAACAAAAATAAAATCATTTTTATCATTTTTTCCTTAGTCTTTAAGTTTCCTTATTTTTTTATTTTAGTTTTTCATTTAAGTAACTAGTTTTCTATCTTATGTAATTCATCCATTAAGAATAAATTAAAGAAATAATTAGTATAAAATTTTGAACCAATTATTATAAAATATTTAATATAATTTATAAAATGAAAATCCCATATGTGTTGGAAATTAATTTTAACTGAAACACATGTAACTCGTAAAAACATTAAATTAACCTTAACTACACTAACAAAGTTTTTTTTTTACTATTTATGGGTCTATATTTTTATTATATGAGATCTATTGACCCATTATTGGACCATATTTTATATTTATTAACACTTAAAAATAAATTTTTAGAAGCTAATATTTTTAGTAATTTTAAATCATTTAATAAAATATCATTTATTTTATTTAATTATTAACTAAATAATCCATGCGTTGGCATTTCTGAAGGATTTAGTGTAATTATTTTATCTATAAAAATTAAATATAAATTATTATTATAATAATAACTCATTTTTCTTCCAAAATAATATTTATAACCAAGCCTATGTAGATTCTTCTTTACTCCAAATCTTTATAACTATTAAAGGTAAGGAAAATTCTTTTTTTTGTCCTTTTCCTTAACTTATTATATAGGTCACTTTCATGGAATAGTATCCCAATAATTCCAAAAAATAGATACTAAGGTGGTTAAGGTCTAAATATTTCCATAAAATTGGTGTTGTAAAAGTGTTGGGTCATGTATACACCCTATATTCTAAGTTTAATCATCAAGTAAGCTTGTTTTCACCTTAATAACTGTAATTAATTTTAATTACTTTCACCAATATTTTTTGTCAAAAAATTAAGTTGGAATTATTAGAAAAAAAATTCATACTTATTCCAAATATGTATATCCATTTTTCCAAATTTCATTCACATAAGTGGCTAAAATTAATTTAAAATTAATCTAGAAGATGCTGTGAGACAACATGTTTTTAAGGGGAAAAGTTCAAAAGTTAAAAATGTTTTTATATCCAATTTCAATTTGAAATTGAATCCATTTAACTTAATTAGATAGATTTATGTATAATTAAACTAATTATACTTTAAAACTAATTTTAAATACAATTTAACTATATAAATAAATTATATGAAAACACACTTTTCAATTAAAATGCAGTGTTTTCACTATTAATCAAAAAATGAAACTTCTCAGAAAAATACCAAAAATTCACCCAAAGTAAATTTTGATATTATGATTTCAAAAAATAATTTTTTAAAAAATAAAATTTATAAAAGTATCAAAATTTAGTTTTAAAATAGGTATTCCATTAAAAGGCGGTAAAACTTCTTTTTAGAAAAATATAGTTTTTAAGCATAAAACTGGATTTATTCTTATCTTATGCCTATCAAATCTATTGGATGAATGTCAAAAAAATTTATAAACATGTTTAAACATAATATATTTAGTATTATTCACACCCTCTAATGTAATTTCTAGGTAATAACTTCTGTATTAAATAATAATATCAACAATATATTATTGTTCAGTAAGACCCTTTCTTGCATGTAACAGAAGTTATTGAAGAAAATTGATGTTATGTGTAATGAAAGATAAAATTGGTTTTTTGTATAATGAAATATAAACTATGATTTTTTTGTAACTAAATTTATCAAAGAATTTAAATTAATTTTATAGAATCTATTTCTTAAAATCTTAGTATGTTACATCCTATTCACTTAAAAAAATCCACATCCTCACAATTTGAACTTTATCACGGTAAAAAATGGTTGGACATTTGAAAATACAATTATTGAAAATATAATATTTATAAAGTTTAGAAATTATTTTATTATCTAATAATACAACAAAATATACTTAATTTATATATTTTTATAAGCACAATTTCCTCATAACATTCTCAAAAATATAATGAATATCCCTAAAAATAACCTAAATCATTAAAGTTCGTATAATACCTAAAGGTTATCAATACCTTAAAAATAAGGTCCAAAAGTAAAGATATACTTCTTATTAAACCAAATAATTACATAAACATAAACCCTACTAAACGTCTCCCAAAAATCCCTTAATCACTTTATGATCACATCACTTAAAATATCAGGAGTGTCTAAAACCTTGAACTTATGGTCAACCTTAAAAAAAATACTGAGCTCCTTGAAGCTTCCATCACTTCACCAGATGTCTCAACATCAATTGAAGTTATATAAAAATATTTTCCCAAACATTTTTGTTTCCGATCATGATGATTTACACCCTGAGTAAGTAACTTTGGACACACGTCAACATAATATCCTAACTCATTGCAGCTAAAGCATCTTACCGTTGATTGGCTATTTGTTATCTCATTCTTGGGTTGTTTAGGAATATTTTCCTTATAGTAATGATCATTGTGTCCAAACTCACCACACCAAAAACACTTTATAGGATCTAACATACATTCACAAAAATTTATTTTACCATACTAGGAACAAGTTTTAGGCTTACCTCTAGAATTCTTAGTTGGTTGCTTCTCCATTTCCTACCACCTTGACTGTTTGTTACTCTTGTCATATCATAGAACATAGGTGTCATAAAAATCCATTTCAAATTTCTCAACACAAAAAAACACTTTATCATAACTTTTAAATTCCTACGAGGAAAAATATCTTCATATAATTGGTTTCAATCCTGAGTAAAATATATTAATTTTACTATCAATGTCTCGAATAAAATCCAGAACATACCTAGACAATCTTGTGAAGTTTTATTTATATGTAGAAACTGAATCATCATAATTTTTCTTTAATTCAAATAATTGTTTCTCCATCCTAATCCAAACAACCTTAGGGAAATATTTCTCAAGGAAAATATCCTTGAATGTTTCCCATTCCATGGTATCAAGATCATCTTTCTCTCTAGTATTCTTAACCAAAGACCACCATCGATCAGCTTCACCTTTAAAATGAAAAATGGAAAGAGTTTTCTTTTGACGTTACAAACATCCCATGACTTCAAATATCTTCTCTAGGGAATTTATCCATCCTTTGGATACCACTAGGTCAAATTATCCATTGAATGACGAGGGATGTTGCCTAATGAAATGCTCTACTATAATCATGTTTATTCATGGTTGGTCAGGTTCCTCTTTATCATGAATACCACCACCATTTATATCTTTTTTCAATTAATCCATCACTACAACAAACTTATCACTCCCAATTCCAACCACATCGAGATGTTATTTTGGAAGGATTTTTCCACTTGATGACTTCCCACTACACATTTCTTATTTCCTTTTTAGAAAACCATTTTGAATGAACATACTTTAGATGAATAAATATGGAAATCATAAAATGATTTATCATTTCAACTTAACCATAAATTAAAGTCTTCTAAGGGAATTTTATTAACACTTTCATAACCTCTAAAGTTTTATAAACCTTTACTTTGATATCAAATATAAGGACCTAGACTTAAACATTACATAATCTTGAGTTAAGTCATGAATTTTAATCTCTCTCACATTGAAGATGATTTTAGGTTTAGAGTTTTAGATAATTATTCCACAAATCATTCATAACAAAACCATTAAAAACAAAGTGTACACTTTTGATTAGTATCCATTTTCCCCATAATATAAATTTTTTAAAATAAATCATGAATTATTTTCATGGAAAGTCTCCAAAACTTCCAACTTGACTTATTCCTTTCCCTTACCCATCATTAAATCCTATTAAAACATTTTAAAAACTTGGGATGAGCACAAAATCTTTGTAAGGGATATAAAAATAAAGGAAACCATTAGTTTGATAAAATTATCAAAACTCATATAACATTTACCTTTATCTTTAAAGTTATTTAAAAATATGAAATAAAAAATTTAAAAAATGAAAATAAAACACACTTTTTTCTCAGTTAAGATCATCAAAACCTATAGTAATCAATTAAAACTACTTTCGGTGAATTAGAGCATCATATACATAAAACCCTTTCAAAACCCTTTTTAATCGGAATAACCATATGGTCAACTTCCAACATTATCATTAACCAATGAATTTTAGATCTATAATAGGGATCACCCTTTGTATAAGCTATATCAGGATCATCTGTGAGCTATGATGGGGCCCAACCTTTCGTATAATCTATATCAAGCTCACCCATTTCTCATGAGCTATAATGTGTCTCAGCCCTCTGTATAAGCTATATTGGGCTCACCTGTGAGGTATAATGGGGTTAAAACCTTCATATAAGCTGTATCAGGATCACCCATTTCATATAATTCTCAATTAACATATCAAGAGTAAAATAATCTCATTATAAAACCCTTTGAAAAACTCTTTTTAAACCCATATGAAAAACACTTTCGGATAAAAATACCCTTTTCTTTTAAAAACCCATTTTCAATACCAAAACACCCTTTTCTATGAAAAACCATTTTCAATACCAAAATACCTAAAATATAAGTATGTTTTTTCATTTAGGGAAACATTAAATATTTAAAAGTAATCCAAAAATAAAATAATGGCCATGGTGGCAGAAAAGTCATTATCACTATGTATGTTAAGAATGAAACATTCCTTTTGTCATTTGTCAAAATGTTATATATAAAATGTGTAAAAATATTACTTTTGAAAAAATTTGAATGAAATTAAATATATAAATAAAATTTTCTTTTTAATCCTTCTATATCCATATAAATAAATATGTAAAATATTATAAAGAATATTGACATGGATAAAATTATTTGAAAATTAAATCTTTAAACATTCAAAGTGTCCCAGACCACTTTGAATGTTTAAATCATAAGACCCATGGAAGATTAATATTTTAAAAACCATTAAATAACATTATAATAGATAAAATATGGATATAAAATGTAAAAGGGTATGTATATACGCCATATAAAAGAATAAAGTTATATAACATCATGATAATCCTCAATAAAAGGAGATTAAGACGAAATTCCTTATCTTGAGTCTGATTTGTAATGTGTGTATTTATCTTCCTAAATAATAAATTTATATTAATTATTTAATTTATTCATAAATTTTTTCAAGTTTATCATTAATTTTATTTCACTAATTACAATGTTTTATAAAACTACTTAAACAATTAAGTCTACATTGGGTGCTTTGACCATATTCAGTTTAGGTGTCAAAATGACTAAGGTTGGTTGACTATGGTCAAGAAGGTCATTTTATAAACACATAAATAATAATAGTCATGAAATAATTATCATATTTATACATAAATTATACTTTTATAACCAATCATAAATGATTTTTATGAAAAATGAACCACCATTACAATCATTGAGATGGTAGGCTAGACATACACTTGAGTAACATTCCCATTTTTCAATGATCAGTATGGAAAGAAGGTAACTAATATTTATCTTTAAATAATGATAATTATATCATATATACCATATTATTTAATTATATATACTTATATATATAATTCTTGTGATGTAAAAGGAATCACATTACTTTGAGGAGGCGGTAGTCCACATATCCACGAACGATGATATCACTTTTTCAGTGTGTGAAAAGGTAATAAAGAAAATGATATATTATATTTCTAGAAAGGTAATTATGTAATTAATATCATATATATTTGATCTAAATCACATATTTTTATTAAAACCATCCTTAATACATTCCATGTAATTCCTGTACATATCACATCACTTTGGGGAGGCGGTAGTCCACACATCCACAAACGATGTTATCGTATTTTCACAAAAATGGAAATCATGAAAGTATGTACTATATAACAATTATATAAGTATTAAAAAAATTAATAGCATATATATCATATAAAAAAACATGTCAATCATAATTCCCAACAATGAGAGGTGGTAAAGGAAAAATGAACGACATCGTTTCATGTGGCGGTAGTTCACCGTACACACAAACAATTATTTTATTACCCATTTCATGGAAGTGTGTGTATTTTTAGGTATAAAAATTAACATAAAAATATATAAGTATATTTAGGATACTTATATTATTATATAATAATTAAATAATAATAATTTAATGGTTTTAGAAAGAAATAAAACAAAAGTAATCGTTGAAGAATGTTACATCTTTTTCAGGTAACTCCTTTTGGTTTTCACCAAAAGGGAATATTTGGTTGGATTTATGAAAAAAGTGAGGATTTTAAGATTATATTATGTATTTTTTGAGTTTATTTAGGAAGGTTTTGGACGATCCAAAAGGGTTGAGAAGTGTTAAGAGAGGAGAATAGTGAATGCCTTTTTATAGTGGAGGAGGAGTGACATTCTTGTAAATACCAAAAGTAAACACTATTGGGAGGTTTACCTTAACTCATGTGCTCCCAAAATGAAAAATAAAAGATTAAAGGTTATTTATGGTAGATCCAAACTCACACTACACAAAAATAAAAGAATTTTTATCATTTGTTTTTTTTTCTTTAAGTTTATTTTTTTTTCATTTTAATTTTTCATTTAAGTAGGCACTTTTCTAACCTATGTAACTCATACATTAAGACTAAATTAAATTTATAATTATTATAAACTTTTGAAATAATGATTCTAAAATATTACATCTAATTTATAAAATAAAAAACCCATATTTTATGGAAATTAATTTTAACAGAAACACATGCAACACGCAAAAACATGGCTTTAACCCTAACTATGCTAACAAAGTTTTTTACTATTTATGGGTCAATATGTTCATTATAAAAGATAAATTTTCCCATTAATGGATCATATTTTATATTTATTAACACTTATAAATCACTTGTAAGAATATAAAATTTTTAGTAATTTTAAATCATTTAATAAAATATCCTTTATTTTATTTAATTATTCACTAAAAAATTAATGCGTTGGAGTTTCTTAATAATTTATTGTAATTATATCATCTCTCAAAATTAAATATAAATTATTTTGATAAAAATAAATAATTTTTATTCTAAAATAATATTCATTACCAAACCTATGTATCTTTTTCCCTACTCAAAAGCTTATAAGTGTTAAAGTCAAGGAATGTTGCTTTTTTGTCCTTTTCCTTAAGTTATTATATAGGCCAGTTTCATGTAATAGTGTCACAATAACTCATAAAAATAGATAATAATGTGAATATGATTTAAATATTTCAATAAAATGTGCACTTTATAAGTTTTTGGTCACTTATAGACCTTTTATTCTAAGATTAATCATCAAGTAATATTGTTTTCACCTAAATCACTATAATTAATTTTAATTACTTTCACTAATATTTTTTTGGTAAAAATATTAAGTTGATATTATTATACCAAAAATTTTACACTTATTCCAAATATTTATATCCATTTTTACAAATTCCATTCAAATAAGTGGCTAAAATTAATTTAAAATTAATCCCGTAGACACTATGAGATAATGGGGTTTTAAGGAGAAAAGTTCAAAAGTTTGAAATGTTTTTATATCCATTTTAAATGTAAAATTGAATAAATTGACTTAAATTAGGATTTATTTATGTATAATTGAACTTATTATTCTTTAAAACCAATTTAAAATATAATTAAACTATTTAAATAAATTAAGTGAAAAAACAATTTTCAATTAAATTGAAGTGTTTTTTAATATTCATCAAAAAATGAAACTTCTCAGAAAAATAAAAAAATTCAATCAAAGTAAATTTTTACATTCCAATTTCAAAAAATAAGTTTATTTTGTAAAATAAAATTTATAAAAGTGTAAAAAATTAGTTTTAAAACAAGTCTTCTATTAAAAGTTGGTAAAGCTACTTTTTTGAAAAATATAGTTTTAAGCGTAAAACTAGATTTATTCTTATCTTATGTCTATAAAATCTATTGAATGAATTTAATATTTTATAAAATTGTGTTAAAATAATATAGTTAGTATTATTCACACCTAGAAATATAATATCCAGGAGATAACTTCCCTATTAAATAATAATATCAACAGTATATTATTGTTCGGTAAGACTCAACCTTGCATGCAATACAAGTTATCGAAGAAAATTGATGTTATATATAATGGAATATACACTTGGTGTTGATTATAACATAATCTAAACTTTTAATTTTGTGTAAAATAATCCATCAAATAATTTAAATTAATTTTAAAGAATATATTTCTTAAAATCTCAGTTTGTTACACATCATGCACTTTAGAGAGACTTTGTGGTATTTCCAAATGGTAAGAAAAATATCCAATTCATTCTAGGATTAAAAAAGAATCTATATAACTAAGTCTCAAATTCGCTTTATTTCCAAACCTTATAACACCCTTCCATGTATATACATTCAAGAAAAATGTGTTCTCCCACTTGAAATTTAAAATCTTTCCTTCGGTTAACAATATAGCTCTTTTTCCTACTTTTAGGTGCTTTGATATGGTTCTGAATAGTATTTAACTTTGCTATTGTATCCTATAAAATTTATATGCCTACAAGCTTCCTTTAACTATATTTATCCCAACAAGTTGGAGTGCAACATATCTTTCCATATAATGCTTCATACGGTGCCATTTTAATACTTCAATGGAAGATATTATTATAGGAAAACTCTAACAAAGGTAAATAATGATACCACATACCTTTAAAGTCAATAGATAATGACCTAAACATATATTATAATGTTTGAATATCCCTTTTTGGATTTCAATAAGTTTGAGGGTGATAATCGGTGCTCAAATGTAGCTCGATATCAAGAGCATTTTGATTTTTTTCCAAAATTTTGATGTAAATAATGAATCACGATATGAAACAATTAAAAGAGGTCCTCCATAGAGTATTAAAACTTTATTAATATAGATCCATGTAAAGGTGATAAAGAGGGAATTATTTTCTTATAGAAATGAAATGTATAGATTTCGTGTAGTGATCAATAACAACCCATATTGCATCATTCTATTTTAGAGTCTGTAGTAATACAGTGACAAAGTATATAGTAATGTCATCCCATTTCCACATAATAATGAATAGGAAGAGGTTTCATGACTCTTATAGGATGCTGTATCTCAGCCTCCACCTATTGAGAGACCAAATATCGTGACACATAATCAGTAATTTCACTCTTCATATTTTTTTTAAAAAAATGTTTCTTAAAATATCTATACATATTGGTCCTACTCAGGTGTATAGATAAATTTGAGTTATGAGCATCATTAAACAATTCCCTCTTTAGGCCAAGTATAGATTGAACAAATAGTATATTTCCAAATTTTAGAGCGCCATCCTCACAAATGAAGTCTTCCAATTTTTTATCATTCACAACTTTAATTTTCTTTTGAAAATTATTATCACCAGGTTGAGAACTTTTTATATTTTACAATAAAGATGGTTTGAAAATCATTTGAAAAAGGATGTATGTCTCCCCTTCCTTAATAATTCCAATATCCATATTTACTAGATCTTTGAACATAGGATACATGTTGATCCTCATTTTGGTCATAAATCCCAGATCTCTTTACTACTTAATGCATCTGCTACCTTATTTGCCTTCTCTTGGCGGTAGTGTATTGAGAATTAATAATACTTGAGTATCTCAAGTCATCATTTTTTCTTAATGTTGAGATATTTTTGTGAAAATATGTATCTCAAACTCTTATGAATTGTGTAAATATCAAATCTTTCACCATAGATATAATTTCTATATATATTCAAAGAAAATATTATGGATACCAACTAAATATCATGGGTTGGATTTTTTTTCATTGATCTTTAACTACCTTGATGTATAGAAAATAACTTTATCATTCTGCATAAGGAAACAACTGAGTCCCTTCTTCTATGCATCACTATATATCACAAATCCATCATTTTCCGATGGTAGGGTCCAAATTGGATCATTCACTAATTTATTATTTTATTATTCAAAACATTCTTCACATTCCCTTGTCAATATGAACTTAATCCATTTATGATCTATCTTGGTTAATAGTTTATCCAATCAGGAAAAATTCTAAAACAATTGACCATAGTATCATGTCAAACCAATGAAAATACATAACTCCATTATATTAATTGTTGTAGTTCATTATTGGATTTCCATTTTAATTGCAGGATCAACTGAGATTACATCCTTGGAGACAGTATTTCCAAGAAAATAAACTTTTTGAAGCTAGAATTTTCACTTTCTAAATTTTCAATAAAACACTTTTCTTCTAAGTTCCTCAAGAATGATGCGCAAGTGATTCTCATGGTCCTCATAGATCTTAGAGTACATTAAAATATCATTAATAAATACAAAAAAAATCATCAAGATATTTCTTGAATAATTTTTTTCATTAGATCCATAAAAACATAGGGTTCATTAGTCAATACAAATGACATTACTTTAATATCATAATCTCTATACCTCTTTTGAAATGTTGTCTCCAGATTATCTTCCTTCTTTACTTGAAATTCATGATACCTAGAACAAAGGTTAATATTTAAAAAATATTGAGCTTTGTGAAGTTTATTTAATAAGTCATAAATGTGAGGAATATGATACTTGTTTTTTTATCATAAGAGTATTGATTTCCATATAATCAATTAAAACCTCATAGATCAATATTTCTTCTTAAAAAAAAAGAATATGGACTCCCCAATATAAGATAGTAAGGTGTATAAATCCTTGATCAAATGACTCATATAGTTATTTCTTCAACTCCACTAATTCCACATTGGTAATTTTATAGGTATTATTTGATATAGGTATTGCATTAGGGATTAAATCAATGGAAAACTCAACTTCATGCTATAGTGGATGTATAAGTAATTCCTTATGAAATACATCAATGGATTTCTGTATAATAGGTGAATCATAAATTTAAATATTAACTTTTCTATCCATAGATTATGTCTAATATTCATCCCCTAGAATATCATTTAGAAGGGATATTGAGGGTGGATCTAGAAATGACTTGGATGATTAATTCTCCCCTCTAAATATAAGAAATTCCACATCTTTATTATGAATCATAATTCCCTTCTCTTTTTAAAAAATTTTTGCATCATATTTTGAAAGCTATTCCATATTAAGGATTAAATAAAAATAAACCACATATATAATAATGAATTCAGAAAATATTTCATGCTTATGTGTCATAATGAGAACTGATTGAAACATCCTTGTTGCAGCGAGACTTGAACTATGAGTCTTGACTGATAAGTCTCTTCTTAAGTTTCTAGGGAAATAACTAATTTTCTTGGAAAAATTGGATGATATAAAAGAGTGTTAATATCTAGAATCAAATAAATCATTATCTAAATTGGACTATATGATTAGAGTAGCTACAATAAAATCCTCAGGAACTTCAACCTTTACTGTTGTGACCGTATAAGATTGGTCTTTATCCCCTGTCATTTTTTGGGGAAAATTCCCTTGACATTTGGGATAATAATTTTTATAGTGACACATAACTTTATAGTTGAATAATTTCATATTTAAAAATTATTTATTATCCTTGAAATCAAGATCATGGTGAAATTTCTCTCCACACTGGTAGAAAACTCTCATACCCAGCAAGAATGTTACACAATGTTTCTTTCCACATTTATTATAATTTTTAAATTCTACACTCCCCTTATTTCTTTTTACATATTTCCTTTTCTAAATTTCTCAACCAACCTATTATTATATTGTTTTACTTAAAAGGAATAATAATTGGATAATCTTTTATCTATCTTAATAGGACATGATAATATATACTTATATGAGGATGATTTTTGAGAGACCAGTGAACCTCAGAATATTGAATTAATCCTATTAAATAATTGGTTAATCTCAGTCTTTGGATTATATACATAGTATGTAGAATGACTTTAAAACCTAGTAAATTTTTATTCATACTTAGAAATATTTTCTCCTTCCTTTTTTATCAGACTAAAGAATTTTCTATCTATATCTTCGCATTATTCTTGAGGAAAATATTTTTCCAAGAAATATTCCTTTAAATCCTTCCATTCCATGATCACAATTTCATCATCATCCTTAGTGTTTTGAATCAATGAACACCATTGATTATAATCTCTTAAGAAATGATAAATTTCCATGATAATGTTCTCCATTTCATCACTTACCAAAGCGAGAAATATCTTCTCTAAGAAACTTATCCTTTTCTTAACTATAAATAGATTTTTAGTCCCATTAAATGATGGTGATTACTAACACATATAGAATTCTATGATTATTAAACCATGTTGTAGATCAGTAGGTTACTCCATATGGGAAATTTTATTTATTATAACCTAAGTTAGCTTCCCCAATATAGATATAATTTTTTCATCTCTAGTTATAACTCCTTCTCAAGCTCTAACTTCATTATCTTTCCCGTAATAGAAATACCTACATAGATTACATGCATTGATATAGTTTTTATTCCTTCCTCTATGCACCATTTATAAATAATGACATACACTAGATTATATCATAAATTTTTAAATCATAATGTATAATTTTAAATATAGGTAAACACTTAACACAAATTTAAAAATTTATTCATAAATAATATTACAATCATAACTTGGTTTCTTTGGGAATGTTATCAAATCATAAAAATATTCTAAAATCCTTCATAATGGTCTATAAAGAAAATATGAATTATCCCAAGATTATACATTGGGAGTTTCAAATCAAGTATGATAAAATATCCATTTTCACGCACCAGGTGATGATCGAGTCAATTACCAATACACCCTTGTCAGAGTTATTACCCCTATGTACAACTATGTTAGAGCCAAATCCACTTGTAGTATCCAGATAGAGATATATTTCTAGGAAATTTACATAATATCTACCATCATATTGGGTATTATTACAATCACTGTAATACAATGTTTTTTATAGTGACACACTAAAGTTTCTATTAAATATTTATGTCTTATAAGGTAGAGTGGTTTTCATGATGTTTCAAGAGAAATTCCTTAGACATCCTTGGCAATTTTTTATAACACCCCATATTTTATTTTGAATTTTCATTCAATGATTTTAATGTGTAAAAAAACTTATTTCACAAGAAATACAAAAAAATTAATAATGCATTATTTCATTAGGGTATTATATTAAAACATTAATTGAAGTGAACACTATTACTAAAATAAAGATAGATAGAGTATAATTATTAAAACATGAATACGAGTGTAACTAGAATTAAATAAAAAACTACATGTATGAAGTAATATTCCACATGTTCTTCATTGAAAATCATATATCAATTTATAACTATTGATAAATTTCAAAACACTTGAAATATGATAGATATTTTGACTATGAAATAAAGTAATATAATGACTGATTTCAACAGAGTATGTAACAATATATCTTTGAATGTAAAAGGGTGATATAATCATTATATGGTCTTTGGATATATATATATATATATATATATATATATATATATTGGGTATATATGTTGTGAATGGGTATATTTGAATTTTTATAATCAGTATATAATTAGTTTATATAGGTGTATTACATAATTTAAATCACATAATTAACTTGTAATTAACATCCATTAAATACATATGTATTGATTATTAATAAAAACATCACCATTTATTATATAAGATTTTTTTTAATTAAAAAAATATAATTTTAAGTTATTTTTATTTTTATCTAAAATTTAATTATCATATTTAGTGCTTGAATTAATAAAATGGGTTTCATATTTAGAATCAAAATACAAAAAATAATTAATAGGGACAATTTTAAATTTTAGTCAAAAATAATTTAATAGTTGAATAGTGAAATACATTAGTCAATAGTAAATAAGGTAAAAAAACCATATATTTTTAAAATGGTTTGTTAACAAAAATAAAAAAATATCTAGAAAAGTTAGGGAATCATTAACCTCCTTTTATAAACTTATAGACTATTTTTCAAATAAAAAATAACCTATTTTAACCATTAAGTAAACAATATATATAAATATGTCACAACAAATAATCTATAAATGTTTCCCTTCTTTACCTATTCCATTCCAAACATATAATTTAACTTATTCTCAAATATGTAGCAATTGTTTTTCATAAAATTTATTCTCACACTTTTAGGATATTGTAGTCAAAATAAGGAACCATAAATCCTTTGTTATAAAGAAATTCATTACAAGTAGAGGTTATTTCATTCAAGTTACTAATGAGTTATTTTCTATATTTTTTAAATATATTCAAATCATAACTTTTCATAAGTCATATTTAAAACTCTAATCTCATTTAACTAATATCATTATACTTATATTAAAAGAATAATTTA
Source organism: Viscum album (assembly GCA_963277665.1). Lineage (NCBI taxonomy): Eukaryota > Viridiplantae > Streptophyta > Magnoliopsida > Santalales > Viscaceae > Viscum > Viscum album. Next base: position 625,060,745 of record OY728136.1, on the reverse strand, counting down.
ATAATATTATTATATCGAATTACTCAATGATTTGTTATAACATATTATTGTTTACATTCATTCAATAACTAGAATGAGTGATGCAATACTATTTTATTAATTTTCATGATCGATGATTATCATTACATAAATACTTATAAAATATTTCATTGACATATAAATAATTTTATGTTTATTATTATGGAATGGTAATTTTAAAATTAAACAACTTATTAAAATAATACATTATGATTGTATTAATATGTACAAATAGGTTAATCATGTATAATATACATACAAACCATGAAATTACCCCTTATAAAATGATCATGGGACATTATAGATCATTATAAAATTATTATTCTAGTACTATGGAATTTTTTATAATTTTTGGGCTAATGGAAAATGAATGATGATCAATATTGTGGTTCCAAAACAAGAATGGAATAATGAAAACTACCAACATTTGATGATAAAAATAAACTATGGTTTAAAATTTTAATGTATTAAATGATTATAACTTTCTAATATATATGTAATAAATATTAATAAAATGATGAAATTGACCATTAATAAGACTATGTTGATTACATGTGGATTTAGTGATTTCTTAAGGAATTTTGTATTAAAGGTAAATGTTGGTGCTGAAATATGTGTGCCATGGGATAAGTCATGAAAGGCACATATGGTTTGGAGAGAATCTTGGACAAAAGGTCCCAAAACTCATTCTAATGTTCTATTTCATGAATCTATGCCTTTTCATGAATGGTTGGAGATCATGGAGCTCTCTATTCAGGAGCCCCATTTCAAATTTGTAAAGTCCTAACAGTAACCTTTTTGAATCGACAATTAGGGTCACAAAGAACATCATGATCATGTGAAGGGTTGAGAGTGATCTACACAAAAGAAAAACCATGAATCATGGATATGAACTCCTTCTTGAATCTCCCAAATCTTTACATAGATATCCAATATTTTTGAAAACTGTTTTCTTGTAAATACCCATTCAGCTATCCTTTTTAGGGATGTACGATGACATTTCAACTTTTTAAACCACTCACTTTTCACTAACCCCCTGATAATCATGAACAAAATATAAAATTTATCACACAAGGTATCCAAGCTTCAAAAAATTTCCTCCCATGTGTTCTTGATAGAGTCAACCCCATGTGAATATTCCTTTCATGAAGACCCAAACCATTTAGCAAAGAATAATTCCCTCTAAGGCATTTGAGGATTTGTAATGCATTCGGCCTTCATGAATCACTCCCTATTTGAAGAATAATTTCACTCTAATTTAGGGGCACCCTATTTCATGAATCATACCCCTTCATGAATACCCTGACCTTCATGGGGTACCTGAGCTTTGTGAAGCATCTCCGGGAGGACCTACACTATACAAAACCTCTCTCCTGGGCCTCCCATGAATCCTCCCTTATGCTGACACCTCTTCATGAAGGTTGGGTGCTCGGTGCCCCCATTCCAATACAAGACCGATTCAGTTACACCACAAGTCCCCCTGTGACCGGTGCCACCCACTCATGTGTCTGACGATATTACTACAATTATGGATCAGGACTTTTACCAACATATTTCTTCTAAGCATAGTTACTTTAAGCCCTATTAATTCTACGAATAGGGACTCTAATGTTGAACTCATGATTGACTACTCATTCACAATAATTCCAACACCATGTTCGGAGAAAATGTGCATGGGTGGTGGTAACATAATCCATGGGGGTAAGGAGTGAGTCCACCTGATTATACAATCAAAACACATTTTATAATTACATTTTATTGGGATTAAAAGTTCATTTTTTATCATATAGGCCTGAGTTAGTACATTTTAATTTTAAACATCCACTCTCATCAATTGTGCACTTCATGCCTAATGTACACCAATTTAGGCCCAATGACTCATCTGATTTTATTGAATGTAATTATTCATGTTTTAATATTATATTTTTTGAAATGTATCTTCACTTAAAATTTAAATGTTTCTCATTCAGGGAGCAAGGAAAGATTCATAAAGGATGATGAAGATATTTGGTGATGAAAGGAGACAATTTTGGTGAAGGCAGATTGGACACCAACCCACTGTTGAGGATGTGGGTCCCAAAATACTGGACCAATGAAGCCCAAATTTCTTTTGATGATATAATTCATATAGGGGAACAAATAATTCTTCAGGAAAAAGTGCTAATTCGGTCTCCATGATGATGATCAAGGCAGCCCAAATGGAAGATCAGAATCTGGGCCAGAATCTGCGGCCCAGAATGTCAGCCCAATGAATCTTCCATATCTCTCTAACCACAATGTAAATAGGGATGATATTTTACAGGCTATTAAACTACATCCGTGGATTCATTTTTGTCTTCTATGGACTACTCCAAATCGGCCATATAAAAGGACTTTTAAGCAGATCTGTCAAGTGGATGCAAGCTGGATGCCATCTTGGGTCAAGGGTGGAGAAGTCTCCTCTCCACCTACTTTCCACCACCTATGCCTACCCTCATTGATTGGGATGACTTTTACTATTGGAGCTCGGCCTAAGGATCCAAATTTTCCTATTTAAGGTAGTGTTGGTGATGAGGAACTCATACCTTCTTTTATGTAATGTTATTATGCTCAATTTTCGTTGTAATGCTTTCATTTCCCCATGTAAGTTTCTTTTTGTATTTCTAAGTTCTTAATCCAATTCCTTCTCTTATATTCTTCCAATTTCTATAATTAAATCTCTAAAATCACAAAATCATAGTGATAACTCTGTGTTTTTGTGATATAGTTCACACATAGGTGTGAATTCCATTCACACACATGGAGGAGTGCTCGTTATTTCCGTGGTTTTAATCTCTTCAATTCAATTCTTGTAAGCTGTCTTCCGGCCACTATTGATAGTATATCATCAATGGAGGGCTAAAACTTTAATGGGTTGATATTAGGAAGATGAAAAGGCTGGATTGAATGTTATTTAATGCACGAATTGTTGTTAATTGGTTAAATAATTCAAGACTTCCATTCTTCAATTATTTTTGCTCCTCATCTTCACTGTGTTTGAAAAAGCTAATTACAATTACTAAATTGACCATATACCTTGGAGAGATCATGAATATGGTTCTCTAAGTGTGTTGGTGACTAGTAATTGAGTTTAGTTAGTATCTAACCAGAAAATGATGAAGGTAGTTTTATTTTGAAGAATGGCTTCATCAAGAATTAATAAAACCAAAAATTTGTCTAAAGAAATAAAATGCATTCAATCCACCCAAGCGTAACCCTAAGATCAACCCATTTAATTATAATTGAACTCAAATAATCTTATTAGTCTTCTCCAAAAACACTTAAAAAAAATCCAATTTGGCCACTTCATAGCCAAAAATCCATCCCTTAGGTTGTGTATCTTAGGTATCTTCTTAGGTCTCTGTGGAATCGACAACCCAAGCTACACTACAAGGACCGTTCTACCCTTCTTCTCTTGGGTAAATTTGGGCGTGAAACAAATTTTGGCACCATTACCGGGGACCAAGTAAGTACCTTAGATAAAAAAAACCTTCTTTCCTCACCTCCATTCTTCTACTCTCACCGAAGATCTCTTATCTTTTCCCTTTCTCGTTTTTTTTGGCGCATGTCTGGCTACACCCGCGATTTCCCAAACAGACTAGTTAGGGTGGAAAGTCCTAGGATAGGAGAGTCAAGTGAACCTAGGGGATTGTTTAAATCAGATCCAAATATTCTTGAAACCCAAAAGTCAGAACTTGAAACAAGTCCAATGGAGGGTCATCCACAAAATCAAATTGTAAACCCTGGGGGGAATCAAATGGGAAACCAAAACCAAGAAGCTCCAAACTTAGGGAATGTAGTTGATCAAACCATGAATGACTACCTCAATCCAGCTTGGACCAATTCCCCCTCATGCATTAGACACAATTCCATAGGAGACACCAACTACATATTCAAACCCCATGTCCTAAACCACCTTCCAACCTTTCATGGGATGGAGTCAGAAATGCCATACCTTCATGTCAAAGAGTTCAACGACATTGTTGAAACCATGTGTCCCCCACATCAACTAGAATCCGCTAAGATGAGGCTCTTTCCTTTTTCATTAAAGGATCGAGCTAAAAATTGGCTAAACAACTTGATACCTACATCAATCCACTCTTGGGACCAACTGCAAAGAGAATTCTATAAAAAATACTTCCCTCATCACAAAACAATTGCACTTAAAAAGAGCATCCAAAACTTTTTTGAAAAAGAGGGAGAGTAATTTTATGAAACATGGGAGAGGTTAAAAGACACCCTAAACATGGTTCCACACCATGGGTTTTCCATACCTGAACAAGTGAGAATTTTCTATGAAGGGTTGGGTCCGGGTAATAAACAATTCATTGACATGATGTGTAATAGAACTTTTAAAAACAAGGCCCCAAATGATGCTTACGAGTATCTGGAAAGTCTGGCTGAACAAAACCAAACTTGGGGAACTTCACCTTATTCTGAAAAGCCACAAAGAACCACTGGAATTCATACACTTAGAGAAGAGGAAATCCTTAGGGCTAAACTCGCAGTACTCTCTAGGAAGGTTGAAGAGATAGACCTTAGGAAAGTCCATGAAATCCAAAATGTAGACCTTGTTTGCACAATTTGTGACAAACATGACCATAAAATAGACAACTGCCCAACCATTCCATCCATCAAGGATGTTCTTCTAGGAGGACCCCCAGTGGAAGTCAATGCCCTAAACTTTCAAAAGCCCCAATACCAAAACACCTTCAATCCAAGGTACAATGACCACCCAAGCTTCTAATGGAAGGATAACCAACAACATAGCCAACCACAAGGGCAAAATCCTTACCCTCAACAGAACTACCAAACCCATAATCAGTTTCAAACCCAACCTATCCAATACCAACAGCCACTAGTCCATTTTCAATAAACCATTCCACCTTCAAAATATCCCCCAGGGATAAACCAATCTTCTCAAGCACCAACCCAAACTGTTCCACAAAGCCTACTAGAACAACTTTGCAAAAAATGGAAAGGATGAACTCGGAAGTCTCTTCCCTTAAACAAGAACTTCAAACAATCAAAACTGGGAAGGCACCCATGCCTAACCAAGCCATTCCACAACAAACAACAAGGGGAGGGTCAATTTGCACTCAATCAAATCATGAACAATTGAAAGCAGTGACAGTCTTAAGAAGTGGGAAATCAATTGAAAAACCTGAACAAACCATTTCATAACTATTAAAAGATTCAACATCACTTCAAAATGATGAAGAAAAACCCACATATTCTGAAAAAGCCAATGAGAATGAGAAGGAACCACAACCACACCAAACACTCAAACAACCTACTCCCTTCCCTCAACGCATGAGGGGGAAATCCAAGCCTGAACTGAGTGAAACCTTGAGAGAAATCTTCTATCAAGTCAAGATGAACATTCCACTCCTCGATGCAATACAAACCATACCGGCCTACTCAAAGTACCTTAAGGACTTGTGCACTTTTAAAAGGAAATTTTTACATAAAAACCAAGTCCTTTTGGCTGCTAATGTGAGTACCACCATTCAAGGGACCATTCCTCCAAAGATGAAAGACCCGGGTTGCCCTTACATAAATGTTGAACTAGGAGAGAAAAAAGTTGTCAAGGACTTGTGTGACCTAGGTTCCAGTGTAAACCTCATTCCTTATGCCATGTATTGTTAGTTAGGGCTCGAAGAACTCCAACCCACATCTGTCACTCTTCAACTCGCTGATCGCAGTGTTCGGGTTCCTAAGGGGATCTTAAAGGATGTTTTAGTGAAAGTTGATAATTTCATTTACCCTACTGACTTCATTGTCCTTGACAATCATCAAAGCTTAGGTCCTAGGGAGAAAACCCCAATCATTCTTGGCCGTCCTTTCCTTGCAACAATCAACTCTGTTATCCGAGTCCGAAATGGGAACATGACCATCACCTTTGGGAACATGAGTCTAGACTTGAACATCTATAATGCAAGCTCACAAATAGGAGATGAAGAGGACATTCATGAAGTAAACATGTTAGGAAGCATTGAAAATGAATCCATAGAACATCAAGAAATATTTGATGGATGTTTAAGTTAGGATGAGATTGATTTCCTTTGTTCACATGAAGGAAGTTTATCTCCTTGGCTCGAATCATTTTCAAATTGCTCCTATGATGATGTCTTAGGACCAACAATCAGTGAAACCTTTCAGAAAACCACATTCATGGAGACAACTCAAACTCCCTTCCCTAACCTAGGTCAATACAATCTTGTGGCTGAAACTTCTACACATGGGGAATCAATTCAATCTGAAAATCTAGGAAACAAATTTGATCTTGATCTAATGCCCCAATCTTCTACTAAAATTATGAACCAACCAGATCTTGAATTGAAGGAACTTCCTACTTCCCGTAAGTATGCCTTCCTAGGGGAAAATCAAACACATACTATAGTCATATATTCTTCTCTTGAAGCCAATCATGAGGGGATGCTTCTAGATGTCCTTAGGAAACACAAGAAAGCCATTGGTTGGACCCTGTTTGATATTCCTGGGATTAGCCCACTTATTGGAACTCATAGGATTAATCTTGAATCTAAATCTAAACCATGTCGTCAACCTCAGAGGAGACTCAATACAAATCTTATGGATGTGGTAAGCAAAGAACTTCTTAAGTTGTTGAAAGCTGGTATCATCTACCCCATAGCTGAGAGTGAGTGGGTAAGCCCAATTCAAGTTGTCCCAAAGAAAGCTGGAATCACTGTGATCACTAATAAGGATGGGGAAATTCTTCCAACTAGGGTGAGTAGTGGCTGGAGAGTCTGTATTGACTATAGGAAGATCAACTCTTGTACCAAGAAGGACCATTTTCCCTTGCCCTTTATTGATCAAGTCCTCGAGCGAGTGGCGGGTCATCAATTCTATTGCTTCCTAGATGGGTACTCAGGGTACAATCAAATCGAGGTCTCCTTGGAGGATCAAGGGAAGACAACCTTCACCTATCCATTCAGCACCTTTGCCTTCAAACGCATGCCGTTCGAGTTATGCAATGCCCCTGAAACCTTCCAGCGGTGCATGATGGGAATCTTCTCAGATATGGTAGGGGATTTTCTAGAGGTATTCATGGATGACTTCTCTGTCTTTGGGGATACATTTGAGGGATGTATTAGGAATGTGGAGAGAGTTTTGTCAAGATGTAAAGAAAAGAATCTGGTCCTAAACTGGGAAAAATGCCATTTCATGGTAAAAGAGGGGTTAGTCCTTGGCCATATAGTCTCGGGTAGGGGAATTGAAGTTGATAAAGCAAAGGTTGACATCATTCGTCACCTTCCATCACCCAGAACTGTTAAGGAAGTGAGGTCCTTATTAGGACATGCTGGTTTCTATAGAAGATTCATTAAGGAATTTAGTTCAATCTCTCGTCCTCTTTGTGCTCTCCTAGTAAAGGATGCTCCATTTGTTTGGACAGAAAGCTGTGAGGGTTCATTTTCAACCCTTAAATCCGCTCTCACCTCTCCTCCCATTATGAAATCTCCAAACTGGGACCTTCCTTTCGAACTCATGTGTGATGCCAGTGACTTTGCTGTAGGAGCTGTGTTAGGACAACGGTGTGATAAAACTCCATATGTCATTTCTTATGCAAGCAAATCCTTAAATGATGCCCAAATCAATTACACCACCACTAAAAAGGAGTTACATATTGTTGTGTTTTCCTTAGAGAAATTCAGGTCCTACCTCTTAGGATCACCCATCATTGTCTTCACCGACCATTCAGATCTAAAATATCTCTTCCAAAAACAAGATGCCAAGGCTAGATTGATTAGGTGGGTCCTTCTTCTTCAAGAGTTCAATTTAACCATTAAGGATAAAAAAGGTGTCGAGAATTTTGTAGCTGATCACCTCTCTAGGTTGGAATTCAAAGACAACTCACATCACCTTTCTGTGTCTGATTCATTTCCCGATGAGAACCTCTATTATGTGAGTGATTTCCCTTGGTATGCTGACATAGCCAACTTCTTAGTTTCAGGGGTCATTCCAAAATTCTTAGGGACCCAATCTAGAAGAAAATTTCTTTCTGATGTCAAGCATTATGTGTTTGATGATCCATACCTCTATAAGTTCTGTCCTGACCAAGTCATTAGGAGGTGTGTGCCAGAATCCGAACAAGAGTCCATCCTAATTTTCTGTCATAGTGAGGCTTGTGGAGGTCACTTTTCCTCTAAGAAAACTTCTTCCAAGGTTCTTCAATGTGGTCTCTTTTGGCCCAACCTCTCAAGGGACTCCTACACATTTTTTCAAAGCTGTCCTAGGTGTCAAAAAGTAGGGTCCATCACAAAAAGGAATCAAATGCCTCTCACTCCAATATTAGTGGTTGAAATCTTTGACTGTTGGGGAATTGATTTCATGGGTCCCTTCCCAAACTCTAGGAGATATCTTTACATTCTCTTGGCTATCGATTATGTCTCAAAATGGGTTGAGGCCATTCCTACAAAATCCAATGACCATCAAACTATGATTAGATTCCTTAAAGAAAACATCTTCTCTAGATTTGGGATTCCTAGGTCTATCATTAGTGATCGTGGAACTCATTTCTGCAATCGCTCATTCTCATCGCTCATGGAGAAGTATGGAATTTCTCACAAAGTGTCCACCGCTTACCACCCACAAACCAATGGTCAAGCTGAGTTAGCCAATCGAGAAATCAAACAAATTCTTGAGAAAACTGTTAATCCATCTAGGAAAGATTGGTCGAGAAAACTCTTAGATGCTCTTTGGGCATATCGAACAACATTTAAAACCATCCTAGGAATGTCCCCATATAGGTTGGTTTATGGTAAAGCATGCCATTTTCCAGTGGAGATTGAGCATAAGGCCTTTTGGGAAATCAAAAAAATGAACTTTGACATTTCTTTGGCCGGAATAAAGAGGAAATTGGATCTAAACAAGCTTGAGGAACTTAGGATGGAGGCTTATGAAAATTCAAGGATCAATAAATCTAGAGTTCAAGCCTACCAGTCTAGGAATCTTAAAACTAAACACATTGAACCAGGGAAACCTGTGCTTTTGTATAGTTCTAAACTTCATTTGAACCCGGGAAAGTTGAGGTCTATATGGTCCGGTCCATACATAGTGAATAAGGTGTACCCCCATGGGGCTGTTGAAATTCAAGATCCCACCAATGGTCAAATATTTAAAGTTAATGGTCATAGAGTCAAACCATTCATAGAACCATTCCAAAAACATGAAGTTGATGAAGACCTGAGTGAACCTACCTTTGATGAAAAAAAAAACAATTAATCAATTAGGGGTTTAAATCGAGCTAACGATGTTAAACAAAGCGTTGAATGGGAGGAAACCCATGATTTTTAAATTTACAATCACTTTATTGTTTTATTCAATTTTTTTAGAAAAACAATTTGATATAATTTTACCTCATATTGTTGACATGTTCTTCTCTTATGAGTATGGATGGGTATGAAAGGGGAGCGTCGTATTCATCCGTGTCACGCGATGTGATCCCTGAGTATTATCTTACCCAGAAATTAAAACGAAGACAATGTATCAAAAATATAGGTGTTTGTAAGTTTTTATTTTATTTTATTTTTATTTTTATTATTAAAAAAAAACAAAACAACAAAAAAAAAATTAAAAAAAAAGTGACACGCCGTAGGACGTGGGTCAAACCCCGTCACGACCGGTGAATCCGCGAGACTCGAACCCAGAACCGAAGGGAGACAGGGGCGCACACCTACCACTAAACTACGGTGGTTGGTGCTTCCTTATTCTATCTTCTTTATATATATACTTATATTTTAAATTTTTATATATATACATAATTTTTTTTAAAAAAAATTATTACTTGTTATGAGTGTCGATCGTTGGAGTTTCAAAATTAACAAGTATGTTTTTTCTTTATTTTTATTTATTATTATTTTTTTTTATTTTTATTTTATTGTTGTTTATTTTTAGAAAAGGGAACCTCAAGGGGTTTCCATTGTGTTTAACTATGTTGGTTTTTGAGATTCAAGGGCTGCCAAGTTTGATGGATTTTCAGGGAAATTATAAGAGTACAAGCGTACACTACCGTGAGGATTCTTCAAGTGACATGGAGACCAAGGGATTAAATGAGAGCATAAAAAACTTCAACATCAAATATCAGGTGAAATTTTTCTATGCTCCTATTCTCTGCCTCTACCCCTTCTAAATTATATTTTATTTAAACACTGGGGACAATGTTATATTATGTTGGGGGGAGGTGAAAATAAAAATCAATCACATAGAGAAATAAAATGTGCGTGTTAATTGAATGAAGATTTTCCTTAACCTTGAACATGTTATTACACATTGAAAACCTTGAAAACTGAATATTAAATAATTTTGTATTCCTTGATTCTGATTTTAATACATGTTTAAGTTCATGAGCATAAAATTTTGGAAAGTGTGGCTGTCTAATGTGATTTTTCACTGTTACATTTTCATCCAATTTTTATAAAAAAAATTTACAATGCACGTCCGTTGGATTGTGGGGTATTAATTTGAATTATTGGGGTCCCATAATAAATAGCATAGTTTTGGTGATCATTTTAAATTTAATATGAGTATTTAAAAAAATATATATATATAAAAAATAGGTGTAAAAAAAAGCACAAAAAAAAATAAAAAAACAACAACAATAAATTTGCGCATAGAGCAATGAAATGACTTAATGTGTGGAATTCGACACTTGGGGATCATGACTCCATAGTTTTCTGGCCCAGAGTTGGTAATTTTATCTCTATTTGTGGAAATTCGAATTTGTTTTTGAATGAGTTAACTCGAGATGATGCCCGAGTATGTGGGATTCACTTGGTGCCCTAAGGCCTTTGAGCCTGGGAGTCATCGGCAAAGTCTCGCTACAAGGGTTGACTCATTTGAATGCAATTTCAATAAACATGGAAACATTTCAAAAAAAAAGAAAGAAAAATGAATACTCATAATAATATTAAAATGTGATTCCACCTAGCGCTTCCATCTTTTCCCCCTTGAATAAAAATGAACCCCCATGTCTATTGTGACACACAACACATCATCATGATTAATTGTAATTGGATGAAATATGGAATTGAATTTGATCAGAAGAATGGACTTGGGCTTGGGTTATGCTTTAGAACCTACATTGTATTAAATGATTTTTATGGGTTGCATAATTTTTTGGTATGAGGTATTTTGGTGAGCATTGTTTATTAAAATGTTTTTGGAAAAGGGAATTTAATTTTCATAATCTTTGAGTTATTTGCTCGGGACTAGAAAATATCAAGTTGGGGGGTGTTATTAGACAATAAAAACACATTTTATAATTAAATTTTATTGGGATTAAAAGTTCATTTTTGATCATATAGGCCTGAGTTAGTACATTTTAATTTTAAACATTCACTCTCATCAATTGTGCACTTCATGCCTAATGTACACCAATTTTGGCCCAATGACTCATCTGATTTTATTGAATGTAATTATTCATGTTTTAATATTATATTTTTTTAAATTTATCTTCACTTCAAATTTAATGTTTCTCATTCAAGGAGCAAGGAAAGATTCATAAAGGATGATGAAGATATTTGGTGATGAAAGGAGACAATTCTGGTGAAGGCAGATTGGACACCAACCCACTGTTGAGGATTTGGGTCCCACAATACTGGACCAATGAAGCCAAAATTTCTTTTGATGATAGAAGACATACAGGGGAACAAATAATTATTCAGGCCAAAGTGCTAATTAGGTCTCCATGATGATGATCAAGGCAGCCCAAATGGAAGATCAGAATCTGGGCTAGAATCTGCAGCCCAGAATGTCAGTCCAATGAATCTTCCATATCTATCGAACCACAAAGTAAATTGGGATGCTATTTTACAGGATGTTAGAAGACATCCGGGGATTCATTTGTTTCTTCTATGTCTCACTCAAAATCGGCCATCTAGAAGGACTTTTAAGCGGATCTGTCAAGTGGATGCAAGCTGGATGCCATCTCGGGTCAAGGGTGGAGAAGTCTCCTCTCCACCTACTTTCCACCACCTATGCCTACCCTCATTGATTGGGATGACTTGGAATGTTAAAGATCGGCCTAAGGATCTAAATTTTCCTATTTAAGGAAGTTGTGGTGAGGAGGAACTCATACCTTCTTTCATGTAATGTTATTATGCTCAATTTTCATTGTAATGCTTTCATTTCCCCATGTAAGTTTCTTTTTGTATTTCTAAGTTCTTAATCCAATTACTTCTCTTCTCTTCTTCCAATTTCTATAATTAAGTCTCTAAAATCACAAAAGCACAGTGATAACTCTGTGTGTTGGTGATATAGTTCACACATATGTGTGAATTCCATTCACACACACGGAGGAGTGCTCATTATTTCCGCGGTTTTAATCTCTTCAATTCAATTCTTGTAAGCCGTCTTCCGCCCACCATTGATAGTATATCATCAATGGAGGGATAACCCTTTAATGGGTTGATCTTAGGAAGATGAAAAGGCTGGATTGAATGTTATTTAATGCACGAATTGTTTTTAATTGGTTAAATAATTCAAGACTTCCATTCTTCAATTATTTTCGCTCCTCATCTTCACTGTGTTTGAAAAAGCTAATTCCAATTACTAAATTGACCATATACCTTGGAGAGATCATGAATATGGTTATCTAAGTGTGTTGGTGACTAGTAATTGAGTTTAGTTAGTATCTAACCAGAAAATGATAAAGGTAGTGTTATTTTGAAGAATGGTTTCATCAAGAATTAATAAAACCAAAAATTTGTCTAAAGAAATAAAATGCATTCAATCCACCCAAGCGTAACCCTAAGATCAACCCATTTCATTATAATTGAACTCAACTAAGCTTATTAGTCTTCTCCCAAAACACTTAAAAACAAATCCAAGTTGGCCACTTCATAGCCAAAAATCCATCCCTTAGGTTGTGTATCTTAGGTATCTTCTTAGGTCTCTGTGGAATCGACAACCCAAGCTACACTACAAGGAACGTTCTACCCTTATTCTCTTGGGTAAATTTGGGCTTGAACCACCACCCATGTCTAAGCTTCATGATCTAAAAATTTCTGGCTTCATCACCTATTCATATAACATTAAACTACATGAAAACGTATTTATAACATGAAACAATACAATAGTTTTACCCCATGTAATGAACAAGGGATGCCCCATGTATAATCATGGGATTCCACCCTCCCCAACCATGGAGTACAAGCCACAACTAGAGGGTATATTTCTTTTATAATCCCCACACCATTCCCCAAAAAGTAATCATATTGTGACAAGAATATTTCATGCATAATCCCCACACTATCCATCATAAAATCTCCTTTCATGACATGAGCATCCTCACTTCGTGATGTTAAACTACATGGATCGGTTCTATCACACAACCTTAAACTACAACATTGAATGACCTTGGTTTTTATCTCTATATTTTAAACTGGGTACGTAGGATGTATCCTTTAGGTTTAGCCCTGATATTGGTAAAATATATAGGCATTCCATCCTAGGGGAGCGCCTCCCATATTCACCTCCATGAAGGGTTTTTTTTCCACAACTCTGGATCCACCTCTATGGGTTATTTTGATCCATTGGAAAACTCAGGTGTTCCCTCCTTAGGACAAACCTCCCAGATCTACCTAGATGGGGAATTTTGATCAATTGGTAAACTAAGGTGCGACATCTTCCCTCCTAGGGATGCACCTTCTAAATTCACCTCTCTGAGGCATTTTGATCCCTTGTAAAACCTAGGTGTAACATATTCCCTCCCAGGAGAAAACCTCCTTGATGCATCTTTATGGGGTGTTTTGATAAACCAATATCATCTCCAAAATACATTAAACTCATGCCCCAATCTATCCTATAATGACATTATAATCTATATTCAGAGGATTTAGAACTTGTGACCTAACCCAAAACGCCTACTTCATGAAATAAACATGGGATGAATAAGGTAGAAATCATTAGATAAGTTATTACCTTGGCATTGTTACCTCATGATTGATGTATAATTCCTACGTTCTGTGCCTAAGATACCTCATATGGGATTCCCTTCCAAGACGAAGATTTATAAGGGAACAATATGCCCAAATTCTAGAAATTCCCATAGATTCCCAATGTTACTACTCTTCTGATCAATGGGTTCCTCCCTATCAAGATAGAAGAAATGTAATTAATCAGCATCTATATAGAGATGAAACTAGTAATTATTTCCAAGAACATGACTTAAAATTATGAGTGAGACCCAAACTATGCAATGAGCTCTGAAGAGGAATCCAAGGAAGGAGAAATTGAAATCCCATCATCCCATTTTGATCAAGGAGAATACATCCCCAATGATGTGATGAAAGACACCCGGATTTGGAAAGTGGGAATATGGGGCAACATATTCTTAAGATGTGCATTCCCTGATAAAAGTGTCGAAAAATTAGTGAAAATGATGTGAATTCTTCTCCTCAACATGGGGAATAGTAGTGTCAGGGAACCAGTATATTTTTCATGTCACCAGATTCCCAACATTTGGTACTAGGTCCCATGAATGAAATGGTGGACCCATCATTAAAATCATCTGTGCATTAGGGAAGTAAACGTTGGGAGTCCTCGATCTGTGACATTGTCAGTGTAGATCCTTCTCTGATTTAGAAGACTGGATGAAATTGTGGAATTGAGAATAAATTTCCTTTTTTGTTTACTAATAGATGAATCTATCTGTCTTAGTAGACTCAATCCATTTGGAATCAACAACCCAACTCTCGAAGGTACCAGGGAAGGAGAAACATTGACGTAGAAATACCTCACAAATCCGCTTCTTCCAGGAATTCAGATATTTGGTTCCCACGCCCCGTATCACCCCATGAGATCATCTAGAGGAGGGTAAGTGACTCCCTCATACAATGTTATGAGTCAAAGTTTGTTCATTACCACTAGGTATATGTCCCTACAGGACCTGGAGGCATCAACACCTTGATCACACCGCAATCCCCAATGGTTTCATAGGTGGAAATCAACACTAGTTCTGATGAAAAATTACATTGGGAGCATCTATCCAAAGCAATCTGATTATCGTCTCCCCTATGGTGAAGAGGTAGGGGATACTCAAGTCACACTCACCAAAAACACTACCCATGATCCACTAAGGGGGGATCCTACCAGGATTTTTCAGTTCCAACAATGATCAATCATTCATGACATGAAGCGAGTGGACTTCAGACCTGCTTCATCGGCCCCGGCCTAAAGCACTCAACACCAACCTTGGGGACCGGCACATGATAATTCTCGACAAGGGGATGCTACTATGGATCCATTGGACCCTCATACTACTGGTGCATTCTGGTAGATCCTTGTAATAGGATATCGTGGGACCCTCTTTTTCCTATTGGGATCTGGACCTGATCCATCACATGTGCATGCTAAGTTGACTATTTCTATCATTAGAACCACCGATATCCTTTATGGGTCAACCTGTAATGATGAGATTTTGTTCGAGGTTCTCCCCACAATGTCATTAAATAGAGTGGATGTCCTCTCTACTCTTTCAATGACCAGTATGGTATTCCTACCCAATTCATCAACAACCCAAGAGAAGGTCATCCATGCTCTATAGGCAATAAACACAGAGGCCCTACCCATAGTCCCACATATTATCCCAAAGGTTCTCTACATGTTCTTACCGACTATATTGGTGGTTATCTACACTCCTTCAATTGTCAAATCAGAGATCCTTTTTGTTTCGAAAAGGTACCTTGCCCTGAAGAACCATTTTAGAGAAGAAGGGTGAACACTCATCGTTGAATGTAAAATCCTAGGAAACACCAAGTCATATTTGATCTTTTTGATCTCCTAGATTCTGAAGGGACATATGAAATGATAATGGAGTCTCCACCCCAACTCCTAGTGTTTGGGGTATGATCTAAAAGGATGAATTTTTCTATTTTAGATGCTGAGATCCAAAGGATCTACAAATCCCTCTATAGGTACATGTAGGTGGAGAAAGTTTTGGCCCCCTTCAAAGGGATCATAGTATATCCATCTCCATCACCTCCATTTTACCTCCTATCCACCTCTACATAATACTTGGGAGAGATGTTGGGGTCTTGACCGACTCCCTCAATTGTTGAGCACTATATTGATTTGCAAATGAGCATCACCGCCTTTTCACATGAGGAAATAAAGAATAAACTATCCTATAAGGATGTTATGATTCAGTTGGAACCACCCATGATGGACATATTGACATGAAGTAGATATTTTAATCATGCGAAGACTCCTCTACTAGTCAACCGACCATGTAATTGATCCATATTAGTGCCTCCACCCATCTCTCGGCTATTACTGATCAGAGCTTGGGCTGACCATAAGTATGTCCCTTCCTATAAAAAATGGGTCTTTTGGAGGTCCTGGATGCTGGCTAGTTGTAAATGAAGTTATAGCTTTCTACAACTCCAAATTTCAACTTCCAAGAGTGCCTTACTGAGATCTCGACAATGTGTTTCTACAAGATTATCTTGGCAACGTTTCACTACCTCTGTGATCATCAGTTGGCCTATCAGGGATGCTAGGAGCACCTAGAGGCCATAGATCAGTAGTTTCAAAGGGTTGAGTTGAAATCATTCCATGTGTCTCAATGCCATGATTCATAAGGCTATTTACATAACCTTTAACAAATATTCATCAAGAGACTCACAATTCTCCACCAGATTATAGAAAATTCATATCAGCATGTTCATATCAGAGGATGGGGACAATACACTGCCCTCTACTTCATCCCTGTCTTGTGACAACCTGAAATACCCGCCAACATTCACAGTTACACTTTGGATACCATCATGGTGATCATGGTTGTTCTCAAGATTCCCAATAATAGGGGCTCCTACATAGGGCTTGATAGGGAAAATCTGCCTCAGGGGTGGTGAAACATCAGAAAGAATATTTTCCAATTTTCCTCACCCATCAGCAGAGGCTAGCACATAGCCTTGGAGATCCCTCTGATGATACATTTTTTTACTTTACCGTTTAAATAATGACAAGCATAAAGATAATTTAAAGCCCTCCAATAAATCTGAGGTATCACTAAAAATAGAGGCAGAGCCCATGGTATCTACCTTGCACCAATAGCTTGAAAAGAAGAATATGCATATCACCAATATTATTACTGATCAGAGCCAATATTATGACAATGAACAAGGGATCCCATTTCTACTTTAGTGGGGGAACACATAATCCTTGTTCAGATTCCCCCAGTTGATCTTGGAAACCCTATTCATCAAGGAAGTGTATAGATCTAGGTGTATGGAAGGAAGCATAGGTACAAGTTGATGGACCCACCTATGGAATGTGAATACCCTCCTTAGGATCTAGGTTGTACCGCTCCATGAATTGATGAGATAACTCACTGATTTGATGATTCTATCAACATATTGGTGTTCAGGGACCCTCATAAAGACATATAACCTCATTAAGATGAGTTTATAGACACTCTCACCACTCACCTTGAGGCTCTAGAAACATGATAGGCAGTGATCCTTCCTGACAGAAAACCACAATCTTTATGGGTGGACAATATACGATCACCCCCAGAGTTTGGGAATCCTATATTTTACCTATTAAATGGATGGTTGACAAAATAAAATATTTTGAACACTTCATCTGAAGGTTTCAACCTTTGTTGGGAACCCAAAAACAATAAGAGGCTTCCAAGGTTCAGTGTTTCATTCAGATGCTGGAAGTACCCACATTATTCTGGTATATCCAGCTACCTATAAGGTTTATTTCTATTTGGGAAGAACTCCATATAATTCTAATCTATCAGTTTAACTCCTCCACACAAAATAAAAGTATTACTAACCTCTTCAAGTGAAAGAAAAGTCCCAATAAATGAGTCCCAATTTTTGTCTCAGTGTAAAGGTATCATGTATTCACTATATATTCCACTAAATCATGAAAAACTGTGAATGATGTATATGAGGAGTGTCAAGACTAAGCCGGTCCCAACCCTTACCATCCAAAATTTTCCTAGTGGATTCTTGGAGTTTTTTTATAAGTCCCAACATCTAGAAGAATCATTGCAATAGACTAAATAGTCACACCCATTGCCTTTTAAATCTCTTGCATGAAGGCCTACCAAAGTAGAGACTGTCCTTTCCAAAGAAATAGAGTCCCCTAAAATGGTGGAGTTGTTAACCCTTTTTCCAAAGGAGCCTCACCGAGTGCAGCCATATCAGACACAACCTCTCCCAATCTAACCTTATCAATAACATACTTTCCCAACATGGAACCATTAGGAATCACCTTTACAGATGTACATGACAAGAATAGATATTGTGGATCAAGACTCTAATTAAGTATAGGCTCCTAGAGAGCCTTTTCTTGGAAGGATATATTAGAAATATTTCTTCAAGGATACATTGGTGCTTGAATATTTCATTTGTATCCTGGAAAAGGGGTTTTTGAAGCTTCCAGAGTACAAGAAACCCTATGAAGCTACACACACTAACCACCCAGACTATTTCAATTACTTTATGATCCCCAGAATTACCGTCAAGTAATTATAAGTGTTTAAGGATTAGCACCAGGACCAAGTGGGTCTTGGTTTTTTCAAATTGGGTGAAGTTACAGAATAGGTGGTGCATATATCTGCCAACCCTAGAAGTGAAAATGAAGCCTCCAGTGAATGGAAGCTAGAATCCTTCCACGAGATGTAGACCTATGATGACTGGTTGGATCACAAAGAATTTCCTCATGCACATGGTGCCATCCATGCTCACTTAGGCATGATAGAATCTCCTATGGTCACCATGCATCCTACAACTACTACCTCAACATCCACACTGCAACCTTACAATTTTTTAATGAATAGGAATCAATTACGTAAGGGAAAATAGAGTCCCCCATCGGTGCCGAATCCATCTCGTACCCTCAACTATTTCATTCCTCTTGAGTTATGAGCCATGTCATACTTCCATACATCACTAGATGAATTCACTGATGATGAGTATGAATAAATTTTCATGTATTATGTTGAGTTGGTAGACCTCTTCATGATTCATAATAGTTAGGAGTACTATACAAACCCCGAATGCCTCCATACAACACTATTAAAAGAAAGGATGATGATGTGAGAGTCTCTAGAATTATCAATTTGGTACCTAAAACCCAATATTACATGCTACCAAGACTAGTTAGAAGGTTTTTCATAGAGAATGGAAAGTGTTTTACCCCAACCAGCTTCTTTAGATATGAATCTTCAACCCACATTGTTAGTTGATAGAGTATCTCAATCAAGACCATTCCATGATTAGCCACATTTGTCCAAAGATAAGCCTCATACAAAGGATAGTCACCAATTTTTTAGAGTGGGTCATCTAGTTATTAGCAAGATATTTCCAATACTAGATAGACCCCAACAGTTCATTCGGCAATACTTATTGCACCCCCATCAGGGATCACCCTTGTAGGTAAAACGATTGACTTTGGCATGAAACCATGATGTGTTGAAGCACCTCACCATAATACCCACAAGGATATAGATCATTGAGGACCTTATATTATTGAAATAAATGTGTGAGTCCCTATAAGAAGCCTTGAATATCCCCATCTTGTTTTAATTAATGGTATCTATTGTGTAGACCTACTAAGTGGAGGAGGCTGAATGAGTGGAATGCCAAGACGTCATATCATTCTCCAGAGAAGATGAGGGTGACCTCATATAGGGGAATATATGTCCATTTTAAATCTATGATAATTCAATGGTGTGTAAGTATTCCTATATCTGGTGGAAACATGATCTAGGATCAACCTCTTCTTGACCAAGACGTTCCACAAGCTGGGGTAGACTGAAGCATATCTTACTCCCTCTAACCTGAAAACCTAGGGCTATGACATGAGAAAATAGAAACCATGTGGTGAGGTCCTGAGGAATACCTAGTTTTTTGTCTTGATAGTTGGTATGAAATTTATGGTAGCATCATAGTATACCTCCAAGAACGCACTACTGGGTATACCTTGGATTCATCTGCATGTAGCTGTAGCCTCCTCATATAACCAGTTCCACAAGTTTCCCTCAATGGTCTAGTAGGGGTAATACATGGTGATTCATCTTCCTTAGACTCCTGTGAATCCTACTACATGGATTCCTAATACTACAAGAGATAGAAGAATCGAGTTTAGACAAATAGGTTGAGCATGAGAATGATCTGTCAGCCATAATAACTAATCAATGTGTTGAAATAAACGATGCTTTCATTCTATAGATTCACTATTTGGAGGCTGCAATGCCAGACCAAGGATTTTTTTTTGGTTTTATCAAATAAGAAGGTTCTTGACATCCCTAAAAATAATTAAAATCCATCAATTTCCTTATACTCTTACATCAAGAAGGCCCGAGTGGTTCCAATGGCCCCTACTCTTATGAGGCTTTGAGATGTTCTCCTCATGGACACTATTTTATAGAATTTCTATATTTTCCATGAAGTAGGGTTGAATAGTCAAAGGCTAGATCAACACCATTTATTTGACATCATGAATAGAACCCACAATCAATGGTTAGATAGAATCGGTTCAAATATTCTTCAGACATGGTTTCGATAGAGTTGGAACCCCTCAGTTCAGATTCCAAATTCACCCAAGTAGGAACCATTACTTCTCCAGAGTTAGAAGTCCTTGATGAACCAACAATCTTACTTATTTTCTTGCCTTATCAGAAAAATTGGATTTGTAAGCTACCCATACTATATTTGAAGAGGGTGTCACTAACACCATTGTTGAGTTGGTTTAGGTGAACCTTGGTACTAAGGCAGATCTAAGGCTAACATGGATCAATGAAGATATGTCTCCTAAGGAGAATCAGTAGTACGTGGTCTTCCTAAATAAGTATTGTGACATCTTAGCATAGAGCTATGATGATATTCCATGGCTAGACCCTTGCGTCATCTTCCACCGTCTGGGTCTCCTAGTTAGTCATCATGGGTTCAAGAAACCTCCCATAATTATGGAACCTTCTTACGGTACTATGTTTGAGGATGGGGTTGATAATATTATCAAATAAAACATCATCAAGGATGTCCAGTACCCTAAATGGATATCCAAAATCATCTCAATCAAGAATAAGAATGGGTAGATCAGAGTCTGTATCACCTTTTAGGACCTCATCTAAAATTATTCAAAGGATTATTTTTCTCTTTCGGTGAAAAAGTTATCGAGAAAAGATACATCCAGGTTCCAAGACCTCTCCTTCATGGATGGATATTCTAGGTACAACCAGATCTAGATTGTCCTTGAGGATAAAGATTTAATAACCTTTAGATATCCACAAGGGATCTTTTACTATAAGGTTATTCAATTTTTTCTGAATAATTTATGAACCAGATATCATGGGGCAATTCACAACATCCTTAAAATGATTCATGGTATGCTATTGGAAAGATATGTGGAAATCATGGTGGTAAAATCCCACCAGTGTTAGGACCATCAAAAGGACCATGAAAAAGTGTTTGGCTTCCTCATATCTTGGAATTTGAAGATGAATACCTTAAAGTGTGCATTTAGGGTAACCTATGGGAAGTTTTTTTACTTCGTAATTAGATATAGGGGCATCTAGATTAACCCAGGTAAGATTAAATATTTTATACAAATTAGGATAAATATCTTGTGATGGGGAGGTGGGGTGAATCAAGGTATGACAGATTAAAACTACTTCCCCATCAGATCTTGTTTCATTGTTAATCAAAGAAATATTCTCTCCATTTATCATAGAAATTTATGAACAGAATTGAAATTATGCATTAAAAACATCACTATTATTTAATTCAATCTCATTAGGATACATCCAAGGGGTATTAAATAGAGATGTTTTAATGTACCAAATCAGCAAAGGCTCACTACCAAATTAGAAGGTTTAGGGTAGATCACTTCTATGCCTAGGCTCACTGCCTCTATATTGTTTAGGGTTAGCTCACTGCTTTCCCAAGGGTAACTCCAATAGTATATTTCTCTAGACCACTGTTTGTGGAAATGATCACCTTCTTCCTCTTCCTTTGCCCACTACTCTGGAAAGGATCCACTGACAATGTATATACATGTAGGTCCCTTCACTCTCATGACAGAAGGAATCCAAAAATATAGGTAGATTATCTATTGAAGTCATGTTTTCACCCATAGATGAAATTCAATTTTTCACATATATTTAGTTTTAAAATTTTCTTTTGTGAACTATTTTAGTGCCTGTGCGAAAATCCATAAATCATCCATGAAATTATATGCTTCCCCCTTGAATTGTCTTGTACTGCATGGCATGAGCACTTCGTGGAAGACCACTCCTTATGTGGATGACCTATCCTTCCACAGAACGCCTCTTCTTCCATAGGTTGACTCTTGTTCCACATATTGTATCATATTCCATGGACAGTTGATGCTTTGAAGACTACTAATGCTTTATGGTCCCTTTTCCTTTGTGAGATATTGATCCCTACAAAAACCCTTTCTCAAATAATTCCCATGAACAACATAACTGTTTGAATAATCCTCCCTCACGAACAACTTCTGACTTCACCGAATTCTTCTTAGAGCAATGATCTTTGCTGATAAAATTCACATTATGCCTAATAATCTGATTAAGGGTCTTTATATTGGAAAATAGATCTGCAAAACACATTAATCTGAATTACCCAAAACATCAATGCAATATAGCCTTCACTATGAACTGTGTTATGTAGTCTTCATAATGTCTTTATTCCATTGCGATGGCTGATGTCTTCCACAAATGTGTCAACACCTCTGAACCATAAATATAAACCCTTTGCGGCTACCAAAATCACCGCCGCTCAACCTCAAACGATGAGCCTCCCATAAATGATGAGCCTACCAAGAATTACATGCCTCCCGCAAAATATGAGACTCCCACAAACTATTTTCCTCTATGTGGTTTGCATAGTTTACTTCGTGGTCCTAATAGCACTGCCATATGAAAATAATCTGTTACCAATTTTCATTTTTCTATTATGGTTACCTTCTTCATTTTCTATGGAATGTTCCTCGCAAACTCCATTAAAGGAAAACCTTCATTTCCCATTACAAAAACTCCTGATTTTGAGGCCCAAAAATTTGGCAATCACTAGGAAATGATTCCGCTTTAAATATTTTCTTTAGTAACAACAACAAAAATGATTCATGATCATATGGATTTTTTAACAAAAAAAACACCCTAAAAACACTAATACGAAACCTTAATGGATTTTTCACAACAAAATCCATCAATTAGTTTCCTCCACCAAGAATCATCCAGGATATGCAGGGCCTTCAAGGACATTGGGAATATATCCATTGATTCATCAAAAATCTATTCGTAATGTGTAAGTCCATTTCAAGACTATTGAAAAACTAATTGTCTTCCAATGGGATTAGGAGTGACATTCCACCTTTGACGAAATCTTCGAGTATCTACTACAACCCCCACTTAAGACACCACCTATCCCTGTGAAGCCTCTTGTCTAATAAAAGACCTCCCTGGAATGGTTCATCTATGACCTTCTCATCCAAAAGAGTAATGAGGGAAGAAAAAACATTTTATACAATTATAGCTACATGATCCTCAATAAGGATAAAAATACTCTCTTATCAAGAAGATATACCTCATGATAGAATTTTCAGTTCAGAAGATGTGGTATTACATGATACATCATGAGATATTTTTGGTATCTTGAGTAGACCCACTAGATTACATTATGAATAAACCTATATTGAAAGGATGCTTGGCACACTGGTAAGTGATTCTTTAGTTGTTCAGCATCAGGTTCATTCAACATAAATCCATCAAGGTTCAGACATTGGGAGGCATCTTGGCTTCCCATTCATCCCCTGAAGAACTACCCCTGTAAGTTTATTTCCTTGGTGAGGCTATCCTCTATGTGAGTTAGAATATTCCATGATGGTAGAATCATTTTGATGGTGACTGCTAGAGTCTGATTAGAATATGGCTCAATGATCCCAAAATCAACATTGTAGGCTTGGGGATCATATTTATCACCCAAACATAAGCTATCTAGCCATACACATTCTTATTGTTAGAGGTAGTCCTACCATTTTAGGTCTAGTTTCTATATCTCTAAATAGGTATTTATGGTCATAATACACCAAAAATAATGGGTGAATTATGTCTTGTTGCGCTTGAATCTCTCAATGAGAACATGCTCCAGGCCTTGCACAATCTAGAGAGGAACCAAAATAGGATAGAGAGTGTGTTCAATAAAAAGTGTCACCTATACTCGATTCTATATGTTGACATGGTACTAGATCTTATAATGATAATGATATCTAGAAATAATCCACAAAAAGTTAGACCCAAGTGGGAAAGACCATACATCATTCATAAGGACTATTCTAATGGATCATACTCTTTGATCAACATGGAAGGAGAAAGTATCACACATACCACCACTACAATGTTTATCAAGTAGTAATTCACATCATGGAAACCCTAATCATGGATACACAGTGTTAAACTTTGTAGAATCATGCTAAAAACTCTATGACATTTAAATAAGAGCATAATTCCAAGCATCATGACTTTAAACTATGTGCGAGATCCCATTAGGAATGTTTTATGTAGAGGTGAGCCTCCTTTTCCCTCTATTCACGTCAGGTTTTTCACTCTGTATAACTACAAATATCTTTTTGGGATACTTAAACTCTATATTATATGAAATACAACATTAAACTATTTGAAAGTGGTTTGAGATTTATGACCTTAAAATAATATCCACCCCATGGTAAAAAAAACATAACCATAAACTCATTAAAAAAAGTCTAAGAATTATGACCTTAAATTATTTGTATCCCATATAATCTATGTTTTATGACTTTAAACTACAAATACCAACATCCACACCACAAGACATTAAACTATGGTTTTACCCTTTTAAAATTAGGATGCCTCTTGATAAGATATGTGAAACGTTCCTATCATGGGGTGTGACAAAAAAAATATTACCTAAGTTAAAATGCAGTAGAGTGTTTATCCTAGGTTTTCTCTAGAGAGGAGTGCACAACAATTAAGATGTCACCTTAAAATAAGAGAAAGAAGGGAGGATGTTTTTAGAAATTGATTGATTTTGAAAAGACAAGAGTGAAGGAAAGAGGTTTAAGAAAAAAATTGAGAAAAAATTGATAAAAAAATTAATTGAAACTATTATATTATAAGGGTGATTAGGTTAGAGTTGGTTCTCCATTTGTAATTCTATCATAGTTCAAATTTATCCAATTCTCTTCTGCTAAATCGTTAAGAGTGAGAATCCACGATCGTTTCTTCTCACTCCCTTGGTCAATTAAAAATGTGAGAATAAACCTTACTAAAATATTAGGTTGGTCTAATCTCCTTCCAATGTGTAATATAGTTGTATAAAATACCACCAATTATCTTAGTCAATTCCCAATTGGTTCTTGTTTATCCCAAGTAATCAAGAACATTCATTACTCCTCACACACGTACCGGTGATCACCGAGTACTTCACCACTAAGTCCTGGTATATTCCATAGTTTATAAACCAGAACCTATTGGAGGGAGATACTGATCATTGACCAAATATAAATGAACAACAGAATCTAAAATCAGATATATTCATACATGATAATAAAAACTGTTATAGGAAATTGAAACTGATTCACAGAAGAGAAGAGGATTTTAAAACATTAAGAGAAGGAACTCATGAAATACAACATGGAAAACCTCCCCTTACCCAATCAAATAGAATTTTAACCCACCATGTTAAGGGTAATTGTGACTAAGGGAAAAAAAGAATTCATTACAAAACTAAGAAGAACAAAAGAGAGAAAACAAAGAACAGAAAATTTGATGCTCCAAATTCTGTCCTCCATAAGTTTTCCTATGTTCTGCCCACCAGACGGCCGAAACTCACTGAGGTCCCTTCTTACAGAATGTTTTAAATGAATTTTTATATCGACCCTAAAAATTTGAGAGTCATTGGATAGGTGTAAATAAAGATATGGCCGAATCAATGACCTTTACTTTTATGGACACCAAACACTGTTTCACCCACTCCACTTGGACACGCCCAAAAGATGCCTTAATGAGATTAATATTTTATTAAATTTTATTTGAACCTTACCTTGAAAGTCCTATGTCCACACCAGCTGGATAACCTCATTATAAGGTCGGATGAAGGAGATATTCCATATTTAATGCAGTGGGGTCCATTCTGCCTGCCAAACTGATTTCTTCACTTGATTGAATTTTATGTACCATTGGGTTTCTAATTGGGTCTTGGTCCAGAATGAAAATTTGAATCCCAAAAGAATAGGAATCCTAAAAAAAGGATTCACTTAAATTGGACCCATATTATAAAAGTTATGCCTGAAAAACATAAGCTATATAAAACTGCCAATTTTACAGAATTACCCTATTTTCACATTTAAGCCCAAAATACACCAAAAACACATAAATGATGAAAATACACTAACATTGAATAATTGGGAGGGATTAAATCATTGAAAAAAATATAAATAATAATGAAAATATTAACTCTATAAATTCTCCCACACTTATCACTTGGACTCCTGGACAAGTCAGAATCAAAATAAAATCAAAGTAAATTCAAAACACATATCCATGAGATCCACCAATTTGAAAACAAGAAACAAAATATATCATGACTCATAAAAATCTATTATTTCATGATATTAATTTAAGATCATTTAATATATTTACTCTTAATTTCTCATCCCATGCACACAAAACACTTACCTAATTTTCATTATCTCTCATCACACAAATTTTCAATTTTTTAGCAATGTCTTTCTCATCCAAACTCATACAAGGGTCACCATAGGCTTGATAAATTCCTACATCTCCACCCAATGTGAGTCAAAGACATATGTTTATCATGAGGACTTGTTAAGGTTGTTCTGTGGATTTCGGTTGGTAGGATTTATATGTGAAAGATTCTGAGGCAGAATGAGAGGGCTTGGCTCTTTTTGAAGCAAAATTGCATTAATCTAAATTTCACAAAAGTATGGTCTCCTCTTCAATCCCCTTAATAGAAAATAAGCTCCTTATTCATGGAATATCAAGGAATTTTCACACAGTTCATCATTTTAGCAGCAAACATTTCAATCTTCTCAAATATAATATTTCTTGAAAGCTCCATAAAAGGCACAACTTTCTTTTTTACATTAGAAGCTCCAGAAAGGCACAACTTCTCTCATCATGAAAGCTCCAGAAAAGGCACAACTTTCAGCAAGATGGTTTTTTTTCCGGCAGAAATAACATCTCTTCAACATTTTTTTTTCACCCAAAGTATCCCTAAATAAGGTAGTACAATACAAGACATCTTCCCCCCACACTTATGTTCAAATATATCATGCAATTTCACTTCAAGAGCAGGTAGGATAGGGAATATTGGCTTGTAATTGGCTAACCTAACAGTATTTTCATGGATTATATGGGATACAAGGATTAAATGTTCAAGGTAAGACATTATTAAAGGGATTATCTTGAAAAGGGGGATTTCAAACCAAAGAAATGCCTCAATAATTTAAAACACAAGTACCTCAAACCCTCAAGTTTTGATAGGAATAAATCAAATTCTGGTTAAATCAAGCATGATTTGGTTCTCTAAAGAAGTGAGGTGAATGTAAATAATATAAAAATAATAGGTTTAGAAGCCTCATGGGAATGTGATTTAAAACATAAATACAGTGATATGTGGCATAGGATTCAAAAAATAGAGTATTTTTTCATGAAATTCCCAAAGAATTGAACTTGAAACAATATCATTTTCAGCATTCATTTAAGCTCAGTTTCAAGGAATAAATTATTTCACTCATGGAGATGGGTTTCAAAAATATCAATGATAATCATTTCAGCTCAATATTTTCAAAAACACACAAAAATTTAAAAATAATCACACAAAATTTGAAACAAACACATGTTTTTATTAAAACAAATAGGAAAAAAAACAACACATAAAAAACCTAAACTACAAACGTTACCTCCCCCACACTTAAATGATGAAGTGTTCATAATGCATTAAAATGTATTTAACACGTAAGAATATTGGAAATTGAATCATAGAAATCATGAAAATATAAAGGAGAGGTACGACCTGATGGAGTTTATTGATAAACAGGTTGGAGGAGTGTGATCTCCTCCATTGGCTCTGATGGCATGGTCCCAAAGAATTTCTTCAATCTGTTCCCATTAACAGTGAATGGATAATTCGCTCCATCCTTCACAATATGCACAACACCAAAAGGATATACATTAGTAACTATAAATGGACCTTCCCATCTAGAATGAAGTTTACCTGCTATCAGTTTGAGTCTTGAATTGAATAACAACACCGTGTCTCCAGGATGAAAGTCTTTTGGTTGGATCAGTTTGTCATGAGCCACTCGTGTTCTCTCTTTCTAAATACTAGAATTTTCAAATGATTCCCTTATAATTTCTTCCAGCTCCTGTAACTGAAATCTACTCTCTTTCCCAGCACTTTCAAGATCTATATTCATCTTCCTCATAGCCCATTATGCCTTGTGTTCCAATTCCACAGGTAGGTGACAACTTTTCCCATAAATCAGCCTATATAGAATCATTCCAATTGGGGTTTTGTAGGCTGTCCTGTAATCCCATAATGTGTCTTCTAACCTTTGTCTCCAATCCTTCCTATTTGGATTAACAATCTTTTCCAAAATTCCTTTGATTTCCTTATTGGACACTTCAGCTTGCCCATTAGTCTGTGGATGATAGGGAGTTGATGTTTTATGATGCACCCCATACTTTTTTAACAAAGCCTCTATTATTCTGTTGCAAAAGTGAGTCCCTTGATCACTAATGATGGATCTAGGAACTCCAAACCTACAAAATATGTTAGCCCTAACAAAATCACAAACAAATTTAGCATCGTCAGTCCTGGTGGCTTTTGCTTCCACCCATTTGGAAACATAATCAATAGTAAGAAGAATATAAAAATTTCCAAATGAAATTGGGAAAGGTCCCATAAAATCTATCCCCCAAACTTCAAATATTTCACAAAAATTAAGTGGATTTTGGGGCATTTCTTGTCTCTTTGAAATATTTCCTGAAAATTGACATTTTTCACACCATTTACAAAATTCATGAGAATCTTTGAAAAGTGTTGGCCAATAAAGTCTAGATTCTAAAACCTTCCTTGCTATCCTTTGAGGTCCAAAGTGGCCTCCACAAGCTAATGTGTGACAAAACTTAAAGACAGAATCAATTTCATTTTTAGGCAAACATCTTCTTATCATTTGGTCATTGCAAATCTTCCATAGAAATGGATCATCCCAGATGTAATATCCAGATTCAGCTTTCAATTTGTGAATTTGGTGATAATTTAAATGAGATGGGACCTAAGATGCTACCAGATAATTGACCATGTTATCATACCAAGGTACTTCTCCTTCAATCAAGTACAAATTCTCTCCTGGAAGGCAATCATTTAGTGGTTCAATGTCTAGAATTTCAACTTCAGTGGTGTTGGGTAGTCTACTTAAGTGATCAACCACTTGGTTCTCAGATCCCTTCTTATATTTGATTTCTATGTTGAACTCCTTTAGTAGTAGCATCCATCTCACTAGCCTTTCTTCATCAAGTACCTAAGAGTTGCATGATCAGAAAACACAATGACTTTAGTTCCAAGAAGATATGATCTAAATCTTTCTAAAGCAAAAACAACTAATAAAAACTCTTTTTCTGTTGTTGTGTAGTTGAATTGGGCCGCATCTAAGGTTTTTGAGGCATATGCAATGACTTGTGTCCTGCCCTCAATTCATTGAGAAAGGATAGATCCAAATTCTTGGTTTGAATCATCACAAAGTAGCTCAAATTGTTCTTCCCAATTTGGTGGCTACATCACTAGTGGTGTAATCAATCTCTTCTTCAAATCATCAAATGCTTCCCTACATGAACTGTTGAAATAAAAATCAGCATCTTTCAAAAGTAATCTAGATAGAGGGAGAGAAATCTTATTGAAATATTTTATAAACCTCCTGTAGAATCCTGCATGTCCTAAAAATGATCTAACATGTTTCACACAAGTTGGGTAAGGCAAAGAATTTATCACTTTAATTTTTGATTTATCAACTTCAATGACTTTTTGAGAAATGACATGCCCAAGGAAAATTCCTCTCTCAACCATAAAATGACACTTTTCAAAATTAAAAACAAGGTTTTTTTCAATTCAAGTTTTCAAATTTTTTTTCATATTTTTCAAACAATGGTCAAAAGAATTTCCAAAAACTGTGAAATTATCCAAGAAAACCTCCAAGAAATCTTCAATGTGATAAAAAATATACTTACCATACACCTTTGAAATTTACCTGGAGCATTACACAATCCAAATGGCATCCTTTTTATGCAAAAGTGCCGAAATGAAAAGTAAAGGTAGTCTTCTCTTGATCTTTGGGAGCAATGGGTACCTGAAAATAACCCGAAAATCCATCCAAAAAGCAATAATGAGTTCTACCTGCCAACCTCTCTAGCATCTGGTCAATGAAAGGGATAGGGAAATGATCTTTTTGAGTGACCTAATTCAACTTCCTAAAATCTATGCATACTCTCCAGCTATTCTGAATTCTCACAGGGATTAATTCATTATTTTCATTCCTCACAATGGTTAGGCCAGTTTTATTTGGGACTATATGGATGGGGCTAACCTGTTATGAATCTAATATAGGATAGATGATCCCAGCTTCTAACAGCTTCTCAATCTCTTTTTTCACAACCTCCATTAGGGTAGGGTTCAACCTCCTTTGGGGTTGTCTGACAGGTTTGGAATCTCCCCCAAGAAAAATTCGATGTGAGAAAATTTTTGGGTTTATTCCAGGGATATCACCTAAGCTCCACCCTATTGTTTGGAAATTCTCTCTCAAAATCTCAATCAATGATTTTTCTTGATTTTTAGATAGATTATTAGCAATTATTAATGGTAATTTATCTCCCTCCACAAGGTAAACATATTTTAAATCAGTGGGGAGTGGTTTTAATTCTAGATCAGGAGGATGCTCAAGAGATAAAACTAAATTGAGGTTCTCTACATCCAATGGTTTGACATCCTGCACACAAGAAATCATATCATCTTCATCATTATTTAACAAATTATCAAAGAAATCAGATTTTTCCTCTTCTTCCAACAGGAAATCAAAACCTCCAAGAGTTTGGGAATCTATATGTTCAATGATATCTTTAATAGAAAAATTCTTTCATAATGATAAAAATTCATGAAACACAGCTGATTCTTCAATTGGTTCTATGCCATCTTCATGGGAGAGTGCGAAGAGTGAATTATCATCTCATGAGTGCCTCATGGATTCAAAAATATTGAAGTGGATAGTGATATATCCAAACTCCATGGTAAGTGTCCCTTCATGGACATTGATGATGGTTTTGGCCGTCTTTAAGAATGGTCTCCCCAAAATTATGGGTGAGTGTGATGGGATCCTACCATCTTCCATATTCAACACATAAAAGTCAGTAAGGAATAAAAGATCTTTGACTTTTACCAGGACATCCTCCAGAGCTCCTACTGGGAAAATTGTGGATCTATTTGCAAGCTGGACCACCACTCTTGTGGGCTTCAAGTATCCCATTTGCAAATAAGTATATACTGAGTGAGGTAATACATTAATTGATGCACCTAAATCGCACAAAAAATTAGAGAAATTTAATGAACCAATGGTGCATGGAATAGAAAACTTCCCTGGATCTTGACATTTGGTTGGAAATTGTGGTGTGATAAGGGCTGAGATGCTTCTTCCCAAATTGATCCTCTCATTCCCTTGAAGTCTCCTTTTCTTGGTGCAAAGATCCTTAAAAAACTTAGCATAATTTGGAATTTATTTGAGTGCTTCAAGCAGAGGTATGTTGATTTCCACTTTCTGGAAGGTGTCCAGAATTTCTTTTTGCAGTGCTTCTTCTTGTAACCTCTTTGATTCAATCATACTTGATGGAAATGGTGGTGGTATATCTTTCTTCTCCCTTTTTTGCCTTTGAAATGGTGTTTCTTGTTTCTTACTTCTTGTCCTATCATTATCATCCTCCTCTTTCTTATCTTATTCCCGATGCATTTTTATACAATTTTCATCATTTCTAACTTCATTATCACCCAGATCAGTTTTTATTATTTTAGGTTCAATGGTGGATGGTGGTTGGATTTCTTTTCCAATTCTTGTAGTTATAATAAAAACATTCTTTTTTGGGTTTGGGACTGTTTGGGAAGGGAGTTTACCTGGATTTTTGGTCAGAAAGTCCAAGTGACTTTCAAACTTGTTGGACAAATCTTTAACAGTGTCTTTCAGTCCTTCAAACTCAGATTTTTGTTGGTTTTGAATTGGGGGTTGTGAACTGGTGGATGGTTGCTCATGGGGTCTTTAGAGATTGGTTGGTTTTTGGTAAGAAGGTTGGTTATAAGATGGTTTTTTTTGAAATGGTGGTGGATTCTGGAATTGAGTCTGGAATGGTGGTTGGTTTTGAAACTGGTTTTGGTATGGGGGTCTACCTTGATTCTGCTGATTTCCAAACCCATATTGGACTTGGTTAGGATATCTCCATCCTTGATTTTGTTGTAACTGCCTTGGCTGAAAGGCTACTGCACATGTTTCCATTCCCTATATTTTAGAACATTGGTCAGTAAAATGATCAGGTGATGACCATAAACCACATACCTTAGCTGGTGTTTGTTGGTCACTAACTTGCTTCAAGGCCATCTGTCTCACCAAACTAGTAAGATCTTCAATCTTAGTTTCTAATAAGGGTTATGGATGAGAAGTGCGTACCTCATTAATACCTCTTGTTCAAATACCTCTTGTTCCAAATTGCTGCGAGTTTTGGGAAATCTTCTCAATCATGCCCTTGGATTCTTCCGGTGACTTGTCAATCAGTGCACCTCCAGATGATGAATCAAGAACGTTTCTATCATTGTCCAGTAGTCCTTGATAGAAGAAGACAAGAAAGTGGTGTTCCTCAATGTCTTGATGCGGACAACTGGCACATAACTTCTTAAATATCTCCCAGTACTCGTAAAGGGTTTCTCCAAATGATTGTCGTATGACGTAGATTTCCTTCCGAATGGCTGTGCTTCTAGAGGTGGGGAAGAATCTTTGCATGAAACATCTTACCAGGTCATTCCAGTCATGTACATATCATGGTTTTAGGCCGTACAATCATTATTTAGTAGCTCCATCCAATGAAAACGAAATGCCTTCCACTTAACCTGCTCCTCAGTAATTCCACGGGGTCTGAAAGTTGAGCACACATGTGTGAACTCTTTAATGTGTTTGTTTGGATCTTCACCTGCCAAACCATGAAACTTTGGAAGCAAAGTAATCATGTTAGGTTTCATTTAAAAATCATTTTGTAACACTGGCATGACAAGTTGATTGTTTTGATTAAGGAATTGTGGTGCACAGAGGTCTCTAAGAGTTAGGTTTTGATTTTCAGCCATGATGACAGGATCAGAGTGAACACTTGAAGTTTCACTTGAGTCTGCAAGGGGAACTTCCTCAAATTCAGATTCCAAATTAATGCTTCTAATTCTATTCAAAAAGGTTATTTCAATTTCAGGATCTATGGGTAAAGGTTCAGTTTTTGAGGTTCGAGGCATGCAATTTTGAAGAGAAAAGATGAAAAGAGAGAAACGAAAAGAAAAGAAATGTTGGCGCTACCTCCTCAGCAACAACGCCAAGTTTTGACATGTGCCTGTCATGGGGTGTGACAAAAAAAAATATTACCTAAGTTAAAATGCAGTAGAGTGGTTATCCTAGGTTGTCTCCAGAGAGGAGTGCACAACAATTAAGCTATCACCTTAAAATAAGAGAAAGAAGTGAGGATGTTTTTAGAAATAAATTGATTTTGAAAAGACAAGAGTGAATGAAAGAGGTTTAAGAAAAGTATTGAGAAAAAATTTATAAAACAATTAATTGAAACTGTTATATGAGAATGGTGATTAGGTTTGAGTTGGTTCTCCATTTGTAATTCTATCATAGTTCCAATTTATCCAATTCTCTTCTACTAAATCGTTAAGAGTGAGAATCCACGATCATTTCTTCTCACTCCCTTGGTCAATTAAAAATGTGAGAATAAACCTTACTAAAATCTTAGGTTGGTCTAATCTCCTTCCAATGTGTAATAGAGTTGTAGAAAATACCCCCAATTATCTTAGGAAATTCCCAATCGGGTCTTGTTTATCCCAAGTAATCAAGAACATTCATTACTCCTCACACACGTACCGGTGATCACCGAGTACTTCACCACTAAGTCCTTGTCTATTCCATCGTTTATAAAACTGAACCTAGTGGAGGGAGATACTGATCATTGACCAAATATAAATGAACAACATAATCTAAAATCAGAAATAATCGTACATGATAATAAAAACTATTATAGGAAATTGAAACTGATTCACAGAAGAGAAGAGTACTTTAAAACATTAAGAGAAGGAACTCATGAAATACAACATGGAAAACTTCCCCTTCCCCAATCACACAGAATTTTACCCGAACATGGTAAGGGTAATTGTGACTAATAGGAAAGAAGAATTCATTATAAAACTAAGAAGAACAAAATAGAGAAAAAAAAGAACAAAAAATTTGATGCTCCATATTCTGTCCTCCAGATGTTTGCCTCTGTTCTGCCCACCAGCCGGACGAAACTCACTGAGGTACCTTCTTATATAATGTTTTAAATTAAGTGTTATATCGACCCTCAAAATTTAAGAGTCATTATACAGGTGTAAAGAAAGATATTTCCGAATCAATGATCATTACTTTTCTGGCCGCCAAACACTATTTCACCCACTCCACTTGGACGCGCCCAAAAGATGCCTTAATGAGATTTATATTTTATGAAATTTAATACGAACTGTCCCTTGAAAGTTCTCTATCGACAAAAGCTAGAATAACCTCATTATAAGGTCAGATGAAGGAGATATTCCATATTTAATGCAGTGGGGTCCATTCTGCCTGCCAAACTGATTTCTCCACTTGATTGAATTTTCTGTAGCATTGGGTTTCGAATTGGGTCTTGGTCCAGAAGGAAAATTTGAATCCCACAAGCATAGGAATCCTAAAAAAAGGATTCACTTCAATTGGACCCATATTATAAAAGTTATTCTCGAAAAACAGAAGATATATAAAAATTCCAATTTTACAGAATTACCCCATTTTCACATTTAAGCCCAAAATACACCAAAAACACATTAATGATGAAAATACACTAACATTGAATAATTGGGAGGGATTAAATCATTTAAAAACATATAAATAATAATTAAAATATTAACTCTATCAATATGGCCTTAACATATCTGAAATTGGGATGCCTAATATCCCATTATGAGAAGATTCAGTATCCTCATTTAAGAGAGTAGCCCCCTTCTGATGTTGGTCTTCTACCAAATTGTGTTCCAAAACAAAATGTGTATTGATTACCAAGCATACCAGATACATAGTGATACTATAACCTCTCATATTTGATCCCAGTCAAAAAATCATCATCCCTTCAGGCCCTTTTCCCAATTGACAGTCCAAGCAGTATGAACTTAAACTATGTGCTTCTTGGTTCCTGGTATTTTTGTGGTGCATAGCCTCTATGGATCCATTATCAATAGGTCTTACATCTTTCATACCAAAAATATACCCTTGGAACATAAATTCATTCCCTAGTCCAAGAATCATGACTTTGAACTAATTTCCCCTAGTCCAAGTGACATGACTTTAAAATATGTACCATGGTCTAGACCACCTGAACTAAATATGTGATCAAACCAGCTCCAATATTTATTAATGTGGTGTAGCTTCTCCTAGGATCCCCATTCACATTGGGGTATTAACTCTTGTACACCATAAAATTTTCCTTATATAACTTCCACCCTCATCCAAGAATTATGGCCTTAAACTATTTAAATTTGGTCCAAACTTTACATCTCCAAACTAGGAGCCCTGGTCTAAGCACTATGACCTTAAACTATGTGAACATTTTCCCTCTAGAACACAATTCCCTTCACCCTTAGTATTATAGTGAAACATCACCTCTACCTCTTTCCATATCTATGTGAGTCTTGATTACCATCCTCATGGGATACATAGTGATTCCTAGATTTTCCATCTTCAGACCCGAACAAAGATTCACAAAAAAACCTCCAACATTATATGGTGTTATCAAACAAAAATTATATAATGGGAATCCTTTTTAAGTATAAGTTGCAGTCATTTACCTTGACCCATCAATTGGGAAACATTTCCTCATATCCTGATGCAAGGAAATAAATAATGGTAATTTTAATGCCTAAGCCACATACACCCCATCCTTAGTCAACAATGATAAACTAAAAACTTACCCTATGCAACAAACAAAGGATGCCTCATGTGATAAGTGTGAGATGGTTACCCCATGTAGAAAGAGGATCCCTCCTTATAAGATATGGTCTTACCCAATATAAAATCGAATTCATCATATCCCATTATGAAGAGATTCCATGTCCTCATTCGAGAGGGTATCCTCCTTCCGGTGTTGGTCTTCTACCATACCGTGTTCTAGAATAACATATGGCTTGAGTCCCATCCTTAAGGGATACATAGTGATGCCTGGATATTTTTTCATGGGTGAATCCATTTTTTCAACTTTTTATGGGGTACAATATTACCTACTATCATGGTGTTGACATAAGGTATAATTTATTGAGACTTGTGTGGTATAGGGACCTTTTTTCCCCTATTCACATCATATTTTCTCTCTCCTATGCCACACAATCCTCCCGAGGGCATCTGTACCTCTCCCTATAATATGAGTTCTATGAATTTAAATTATTAACAACTATAGTATATGTTTCATGACTATAAACTTCCAAGCCCAACGTCCTCAGTGCATTACATTAAACTACAGATTCACCCCGTTTGAATCTGGAATGCGTCATGTTCTAAGAATGAGATAAACTAAATCTTACCCCATCTAATACCCTGATTAATCATAATTTGACATCATTTAATACCCTCTCCAAAGAGGATCTCACCATACCAATTCTTGTATACTATCATGTTGTACCTATGGCACTCAATTCTTTCCTCAATTTGGATAACCATCATCCACCAATCTAAACATGATCCCTAACTACAATGGTGTCTGGATACCTTAACTCACCTTCCATCCTGGGCTCACACCTCAAAGGATCTTCGACAGAAAGGATTAGATACCATGTTTCAAAAATGGGAAATAGTTATTCTTACATTTGTTCCTCATCCCTAATCAATGTGGGTACCAAATCTATGTTTTGAACAAGGTTAGTTGTTGTTTCCCGTCCATTAGTTATCTCCATATTTCACTATCCAAGACTTCAAATATAAAATCTCCCTCTTGGGACTTTTTATCCCTTTCTTACATTAATTGTGTTCTCCTTTATAAGTGATAGAAAATCTAGGCCAAACCTAGTTTCCCGCACTAAGCATAACCCAAACGAGTGTAGGAGTTTGAAGGAGGTTTAATCATGCATAGTTGAGACACATGAACTCTGCATGGTCCAAAATCTGTGAAATATAACTGAGGTCCCAATTACAAATATCATAACTTTAAACTATGTTCGGGTCTTCTAAAAAATGCGTCGTTTAGCAGTGAGCCTCCATGTCCCCCCCATTCATATTGGGTTTGTTACTCCACTACACTACACATATCCATTTTGAGATTCTCATAGGTCTAAGATTTATGAAATTAAACTATGTGTGAGTTGTCTTAAATACATCTTGTGCAACATCAGGTGGCCTCATAGGCCCCTCAAATAATGTCCTGTAACATTCCTATGATGTCTCAAAAATTCCTCTAAGGCACATCACATCGTGGTCCAAGCATTATAACCATAAACTATTTTACCTCGATCCAAGCGTGATGAATTTAGATTGTGTTCAATCCTATTCATGGATGTGTTGTGTGGTTTAATTCACATTGGGTTTTAATTATTCTATGATAAACATACCATTTTTGGGATAATCACCCTACGATTTGATCTCTACAACCTCAAAATAGGAGTCATGGTCTAAAAAACATGATTTTAAACTGTGTGTATACAAGGTTTCTCTGGGATATTCTATGTGATGGGTCCTCTTAAGCTCCTGATTCACATCAATCTCCCATTTCCTTTCACATGAAATTAAACTATAACCCTACCTTGTGAAATGTGAATGGGTATCCATATTGGCCTGAAATGAATAAGAAATGATAGGCTAATCAGTATATAATTGCCACATACCATGTCTTGATCACATGAAGTTAAATTGATACATCATCCTCACCATATGACTTAGAACTATGTGTCCAACACACTCTCCATATAATTTTAAACATTGTGTCTATCATTTACATTGTATGATATAAAAATGTGAGGCATCTTAGGTCCTCACCCTAGGATCCCTTTCCTTCAGTTCTGGTCCCCTACCACATTGTTCATGATTCCTCGACTATCGCTCGGTATTTGAGATGATGATTTACCTAGAAGATGAGTTTTACATTTTCTCAGACTGATACTCCCACACCAAGTTTCTCCATGCCATGGGTTCATAATTCTGGGAGTGATATAATCTAGTTGAACATTCCATAAATTTATATCCACACTTTGTGTGTCCTTTTATTTGAATCCTCATTATCTTCCATGTTTGAAGGCCCCCCCTAATGGAGTAGTCTCATGCCACACTATCTCACCTATAATCCTGGGAAGATTCCAATAATACTTTGGTTGAAATCATGAGAAATGTCCCATGTTTCAAACAAATTCAATGGTCGCCCTTAAAGTTTTTCCCCATCGCAAGTAAAGTGATATGGATGATATTTTTCAAACATGATATGTAGTTATCCTCCATCATCAAGCCACCCCATTTTGTGTTACAGATATCATTAATTGTGGTTAAAATTCTCCATTCCCATTTTTTCAGTTATAATTCAATGCCCTTGGTGTTACCCCACTCATGCATTAGCTCACGTTGGAAAAGAAAGTCAGCTATTTAGAGCCCCTGGTTCTTTGGACAAAGACCATCTCAGTCCAAACATTCATGGTGTTCAGTTAGTCAATATAGACCCCAATTACCCAACAACTGTCTGACACTATCATATGTCTTGGTAATCACATGGTCATTCCTTGTTCCTCACACCAACCATGGATTAGATGAGATTAGGGATTGGTAACTGGTTATCTTATCATAAATGTGGTCAAGGTGCAATAATTAAAATGAAAAAAAATGTTCGTGATTACTGAGTGGACTCTAGTGTCCACTACCATTCCTCTAGGTCCTATTTATCTTCATCAGCTTTATAACCAACTTATTTTTCTTTGATCCACTATCAGTTCTGTTCAGACCAATACCCAACCAAAAAATATATCACCTTTTCCTCTTAGAATCATCCACCACCAACAAGTCCTTTAGACTATTGATGATCTCATCCCGAATAGAAGATAATGTCATATGATCCTGTTCGAGCTCTTATAGGTGTGAAATTTCCACTTTAGCTACCTCAAGTGCTTTAGATCCCTTGGCCTTGTCTGTTTTTTTCTAAGAAATTATAGGTGCCTTCCAGTCAACATGATCCTTCTCAATATGGATGTACCAAGAGAATGACTGAATGATACTAGAGTCCACCCCACCGGTCCCCAAGCTAACCAACCAGTGGCAGAGAGATCCCACTAGGTTTTTCAAGTTAGCTACCTGGGTGTGGGTGATGAAGTTCTGCACATACATCCACACCTTTAAACAAAAAAACGATTCTTATCGATGGTTCCCAATATATAATCCTCTAAATTTTAAGGTGGTGCGGGCTCATAAGGGAGGAATACTACTAATATATCATCAATGGAATCATCCTGATGAAGCTTTTTGGGAATGAGTGGATGAAGATCTATTCCTAGAAATATATCCTCAGTAGACTCTCCACCTGTGGTTGAGGTGGAATCCTCTACTTCCACTTATGAAAACTTTGAGGTGGATTCAACCTATTGCTCCTCCTCAACAACCCATTCTAGTGGAAATATCTCAGTTCTGACCCTACAGCCACCCCTAGTGGAAATTCTAGAGAAGGAGCATCTAATACATCATCCATATTCACCCTAGATAATTTCATGGTTTCCTCCTCCACCATCGTGGGTTCAAATCCAACAAACTCATTCTGTGGTGCTAGTACAACAAGCTCTACCACTATAGCTCCACTAGCCATCCCTGTTGTGGGAACCATCTCGACCCCCTCCATCAAGGGAACAATCTCTACAGTCCCTACCAATGGAAGCTCCCTGGTTGGACCAACCACCACAGTCTCCCCAACCTTTTCTACCAGGGGAATATCACTCATTGTCTCCACCTCATTCTCTACCACCATCGGCTCGAGCATTGATGTTTGTAGCTAATCCCCAAAAACCATTTAAATAACAATTTCAACATTTTTCATCCAAACACACAGAGAAAAAAATATGAAATAAAGATGTAATAGAAAACGTAGCTTACATGAATGGTAAAACCTAGCGAGGATCTCCAGGAGGTTCATTAGTAGTTCCCCAAGAAAGGTTTCTTCCATGATCTTCCCCCCAATTGCATGCACCACTTCGACCGATGATTGTATACCCATGACTATGATGTTAGGAAGAAAACCCATACTCCCCCCTTTAATTGTTAAAGTTACTACAACCTACACCTAAGGCTTTTCATGAAAATCTCCCTCTTCCATGATTGTTGATTCCTAAACAAGTTAAATAAGATATTAGAAAATAATTTTAAGGGTTCAGTGATGTAAAAAAATTCAAAAAGATTAGTGGATTTACCAGATTTGCGGTAGGATATTTGTATTTGGAATTTTCCCATTAATAATCACTTACCTAGGACTATCATGATCCTTTTACCTCGGCCATTCTAGTAGCCTTGTGGCCCACATGAACATATGGAGGGTAAGAAATGCCTAGAAGTACCATATCCTAACCAGTGACATACCCACTTCCTGAGCCTTGGAAAAATTGGGTGACATACCCACTTCCCGAGCCTTGGAAAAATTCCCTAAGTACTTCCTCATAGGTTATTCCTTCCTCCCATGACCACTTTCCTAGGAGACCATAACCAGATGTTGTCGCTCTCCTCCTAGTGGATTCTACCTGTGTGGATCTAGGGACAATAGGACACACTACTGCTTCTTTTCACACTTGGTGATTTCTTCCATCATGACTCATTAAACCCACCATTAATCCCCTACCCCATGGTTTTTTGTCCTCTCCTTCATTTATATGAGTGGTCCAGAGCCTCAAAATCTCCTCGGGATAGGTCCTCTCCCAGATCTATGCATATTCATCGATGAACCAATATAAAATAGTCTCTAGTATAAATTCATTCTTCATTTTTACATCCTCATGCATGGATATCTTCTAGATATGACTCATAACTGAATTTTGACACTCATGGAACACCTATTTATATACATTTGGTTTCAACGATTACAGAAATATGAATTTTCTTGCAAACAGGTGTAGACTGTACAGTTTTCATATCAGCTCATGGTCAACCTTCAACACCAGTACCCCACATTAGAAGGCCAAGAGGTTCGACTGTTTATCGTTCATCCCTGTACCATTATCTATCACCATCCCCATTTGGATAGTTAATGGGAGGAATATAAAGAACTCTTATAGACTAAAATTTTCCAGCATGTCCACCAAGACCAACTTCAGCGGGTGACCCTCAAAAATGTTAAGGATCCCTAGGAAGAAGTTCATGCTGGGAGGATAAATAGGGTTTGGGTACTTATATCCCCCCCTATATATAGACACCCCGATATATAGTATGTGGATGGGCCCACACACACTAAGTAGAGTTTTCCCTTTACTGATGTGGTGGATCACCCTATACATCTTCGCTAATACTCGAATAGCTAAATTGTCGTGTTTCCCTATTGCGAAAATCTCCTCCATAATGAAGGTTCTTGGCCACACCACCATGTGTGAATCCCTCATAGAGAGAATAAAAACATAGATGATAATATTAATAATCCCCTACAACTTGAAAACGGAATAATCATGCTTGTTGTTGTATCCCCACAACTTCCACTAACTCGCCTATAAGATCTTATCATAGGAGTGCTCCTTTTCCAACTAGTTTTCCACAAGAAATGTGAAAAAACTCCCAAGAAACTTCTTTTCTAGACCCACCCCCTTTGGTACCACCTATTTTGGTTCAGGTTCATTCAGGAAATACCCTAACCATTACTTGAGTGAGATATCCCTTATCCCTGAATTCTCATCACCGGTTCTGTACACCAGATGCAGTAATGCCCTAAAAAGGGATAAAATTAACTCATGGTCCTCCCACACATTATTTATATGGAATATATCATATTAAATTTACCCATTAATGGTAACCTGGTGATATGGTGATGATACCATTGGTTAACAAAAACCTCTCCATTATGTAGATAGAAAGTGTTGGTCCTTGGTGGCCAACTACTCGACATCTCAATCGCAATATCATGGTTCAGGTAGCCATGAAACTGTGAATCCCATGCTACCTCAAAGAGTCCCACTCACTTCAAAATGGCCTCAAATTTATGGAATGATGGGGATGTCTAATAGGACTAGGACCATTCATCAGTTAAGTTTCCACCTTGGAAAATGTCTCAGTTGTTCTTCCATCCTTTGAGAAAATTCTATAAACCCACCTTAAGGATCACCTCAAACTGTGGGGGAGGGGGTTCCTCATCCTCTGGATTCTCCCCATCAATATTTTTTACATGGTTCTA
This sequence comes from Viscum album, assembly GCA_963277665.1. NCBI lineage: Eukaryota > Viridiplantae > Streptophyta > Magnoliopsida > Santalales > Viscaceae > Viscum > Viscum album. The sequence continues at coordinate 625,017,979 of OY728136.1, read as the reverse complement.
GATATTTTATACTATTATTAGTGTGTGGTCCATTTATATGTGACCCCGAGATCCCTACACCACTAGTACTATCTGGGTGTGCTTCTAAACTAGTAAGTTGACCCATCCCATCTACCAACATGGATAAATACATCATCCCTCAACCTAAATCTATAAAACAATAGCCTATTGCATAGTTTTTGTTCCCTTTTATCCTTTTTACTAGTTACATGAGTGTATCATGGTCCGATGTGCTCCAGAAACTCTCCCCAATCATGATATCCCCAACCATCTATTCCCAATGATTGGTAGTAGAATAAGCACCTTGAGCAGCCATTTGGTTCATGAATTAGTATTTTTAGTCTGGATCATGAAGTTTCCTCATAGAGGTCATTATTGAAGATCTAGTTCATGATGTTTGATTTCATAGAGTGTGGTTCATGAAGAAATGATTGCAGAGAAGGTGGACTTCGTGAGAGGTAATGATAAAAATTGCAGAGCACTCACAAATAATGTAAGATTCATGAAAAGAGAGATCAAGATTTTTTATTCATGAAAGTCCATTCATACTTCTAAAGGTATCCACTACTATATATTGTTGTAAAGATGACCCAAGGATGGAGATGATCTTCAAAAACAGGGAATCATAAATAAGCTTCGTGAAAACTCTTCGCAAAACACAGTTAGTTGCCAGTTTTCTTTGATTTTAACTTAGAATCCGACCCTCCTTTTTCCCATCGGTTACCATTATAATGGGGGGAATTTTGTTTCACAAAAATATGTGTTCCATGGAATAATTCAAGGAATTCATGGCTGGAATAGATATTTTGAGCTAATATGGGCCAAAGGGGACCAAAAATCCTCTCAAGGGTCTGTTTCGTGAAGCTCAGCCTCTTCGCAAATGTCCAGATCTCTTGAAGAGATCAGGTCAAGAGCATATTCATGATCATGAAAAGTATTGATGGTAACCTACATGTATAATAATTCATTTTCATCAGTCACTTCTTGACCAAATTGAGGGTTGATGGTGATCTTTTTGAAATCAATATTTGGACTCATAGAGTTACGCCCCATAATGAAGCTCAGAAAGATTATCAAAAATCTAAAAATCTTCCCTAAAACCATTTACCTATAAATACCCCTTATGTCAGAATTTTTAAGGATGGATGATGAACATTAAACTTCCAAAATGTTTCTATTTTCAGGAACCCACTGAGAATTGTGATTGGAATAGAAAATAGATCACCCAAAGTATCTAAATATAATGATACATACTATCTTGTTTTTTTGATACCCTCCTTCCAAAGAATACATTTCCTTCATGAAGGACTAAAACATTCAAAAAAGAAGAATGTAATTTGAGGACTTGGAGGCTTCATGAAGCATTCATCCTTTGCGAAGTAGTCCCCCTATGTAACACCCCGAGCTTCTACGATACGTTTCTCTTTCAATAATGCAATAGCTTGCATTGTACGCAAGTTAGAGGTTCTAACACACGCCAAAACCAATCAAAGTAGCCGTTATGAATAGTAATACCTAATTTTTAAAATTTTATCTTTCCAAATGGACTTCGTTTTTAGATTCGGAATATCGAAATTAGCCTATGTTGAATTTTTGGTATTTTTCTGAGAACTTCCAATTTTTTATGAATAATGAAAAATAATTAAAAATAACTTTTTTAATCAAAATAATTTATAGTGATAAATTATACTATTGAGTGGTTTTAAATTATAATTAGAATATATTTTTACCATTTTATCCAATGGTGGTCATTAGAATTAATTTCACTTTGAAATTGGACATAAACAATTGTCAATCTTTTGATATATTTTGTTTCTTAAAAACACGCTATTTGTTGTGACAACGGGAATTAATTATAAAATTAATTAATGCAAATTATATGTTTGGAATTTTTTAAAATAGACATAATTTTTGAATTCGGAATATCAATTATAGCTTAGGGTGAAATTTTGGCATTGTTCTGAAAAACTTCAATTTTTGATGAATAGTGAAACCACTAAGTGGTAGTTAAAATACTGATTTTTCGTTTAAATGAAACATTACCACTTCCATGTTTTGATTTTCAAAAATACAACATACATGGTTTTCATTAGGAATTAAAATTTGGTTCAATGGGATTAAAATAATTTTTTGGTGAATAGTAACTTTTAAGTTTAATTAATTGCGATTAAAGGTAATTAGTGCAATTTAAGGTAAAAATGATATTATAAAAATATGAAAATACCTTTACACTTGTCTTACCCCTATTGGATGAGTCATGGACGAACAAGAAAATCCATGGGTCAACTTGGGGACCCCATGGAGCCACTTTGGTAGGAAAATGACATTAAAAACTTTTTATTTAATGTTAAAATAAAAATGTCACAAACAAGAGTTGTTTACTAAAACAATTTTTAAATGGGTTTATACAAGTAATATTTTTGACTATAAATATTCATTAGAAATATAAAAAGATTTCCTACATCATGATATTTTTTTATAATTTTTAGACATTAAATAAATTAAATTATTTATGACACCATGATGATGCAGCGATTACCTCATTAATTAACGATTTAAATAAAATGAAAAGATAATGTAAAATATAAGACTTACACTTGTCAAAAACCTATTGGATGAGTATATTTAGAACCCTTATCACCTTATCCTCGAAATATATAAGTGTGTGACCTTTAGAATCCGAAAAAAGAATTTCATAATAAAGTGACATTTCAATCTTTCCAAGAGTGCCCCTTCTCTCCTCTTATAAAAGGCCCCCAACACTACCACCTTATTCACACTTTCAAGCCATTTGGCTCGGCCAAACTCTGACCAAATACTATCCCAACTTTCCTATATTACTCCTAGAAGCCTCACTTTGGGCAGAAGTCTTCCCAAGGAAGCCTTTGGCTCAAATCAAAAAGAGTTACCCGATTTTAAGGTAATGTCTTCTCTAATGTTGTTTTGTTTTATTTTGCTTCTCCAACCCCTTAAACTCTTTTTATTACTTTCTTTTGTAACAACAACAGTATCTAAAATATACTAGAATGTTTTTATGATAAGGATTTGGTTTAAACTTACACACACCTTCGTCTAATGGTTAAATAACATACTGTTTCTGTGGGTGGCAAAATACTGCCTCACGAAACGATGATTGTTCAATATTCTTTTAACACCTCTAATGGTGGCCATTTTGATGAAACTATTTTCATATATGATATATATATTATGTTTATGTTTTCATTATTCTTATGTATTTCTCATTTTTGGCATACTTTATGATTTCAATTATGGGTAAACGCGATAATTTCATTTTAGGAAGTGCGGACTACCGCCCCCTCAAAGTGATTTGAATTGTTAATGCCATATGTGGGATGTATAAAGGATGGAGTAAATGGTATTATACATTATATTATACTGTAATTATATTATACCTTTATATAATTATAACTTCATTCCATTAAATACTAAATAGAAATGAAAGTAGCGTTCATGCATACGTACGGCTTACCGTCTCCATGAACAGTGCATTTCATTTCGTACCTCTAAATGTTATGTAATATTATAAATGAATGTATATACTGGATATATATGATTTATATGATATATAAATCATAAATATAATTATGGATATAATGGATATATTACCACATGAACAAAGTGTAAATTATAAGAAGTTTATTTTTGACTCAAGTACCTAAGACCGTCAAAATGACCGTTATTAACATAAATAATTACATTATGTTCATAACATGGTAATAAGTGATATAAAATGAATAATAAAGTTGAAAAAGGTTCTAAAGAAATTATAAATTAACTCTAGTTTATTATTCAGGATATCAAAGAATGGTCGAGTGAATTCGGACACGAGGTAAGGGAACTTCTTAACCCAATTTCTATTCTTTGGGTTAATCTCCTACTTTCAAATTATGTCATGATATTATTATGTCCTATATTGTATTTTTTACTTTATTTATGTGTAATTATAGTGAATACACATAATAGTTCTACTTTATTTAAAAAAAATGATCTTTGTAAGGGTCTTCGTCTCAATCTCCTTTCATTGAGGCATATTTTGTTTTATACACAACTTTATTTTATACGGTGTATAAACCCATTTGACTTTGAATTTTATTCAAAAAGGAATATTTTTTTACAAAGTGTTTTACTAAACGACAAAAGGAATGTTTTTGTCTTACGTATGCGGCGACAATGACTTCTCCGCCGCCGTGACCATTATTTGTGTTTCAGCTTCCTCTACAAGCCATAACTTTTTTTTAATGAAAAATAAATACAAAGTTTTTAACTTTCTTTTATTTTGGTATTGAAAATGGTTTTGAAAGTGTTTTTATTATATCAATGTGTTTTATTGATATCTTGTGATTGAAATGTGGAAATGTTATGTTTCCTTTATGCATGTTTTATGTGATACGATTATGTTATGTTTTATGATATGTTTAAACCTATTCATATGAGGAATGCATTGGACTTAATAAGTGACAGGTGGAGCCTGCTACAGCTCCTCGATGCATCGGTAGGTCTCATGAGACAAACTAGTGTCTTGGCATGAGGCCTTGACAAAATATTATTTGTGGTCTTGGAACGAGGCCTTGGCTACGTGGTTATGATAGTCTGGCATTATGCATTCCATCATTATGAAAGTGGTTATTGATATTGCATGAGATTATTCGACTAGTAGAATATCCATGTGAGTAAGTAAATGACATTATTTAATTTTATTTTTTCCATATTATGCTGAAGTTCAAGTTTAAAAAGGCTTTTGTTTTAGTTATACATTTCCTTAAATGTTAATGTTTATTTATGAAAGCTTTCGCAATATTGCTATCCTTACTGAGCATCTGAGCTCACCCCTTTCAATGTTTCAATATTTTCCAGTATGTGAAGAAGTATTTTATGAATGACTTGCAGGGATAGTCAGAAGAGGATATGAGTGTGGACTATAGAGACTTTGTTATTGTAGTTTTTCATTTTATGATGTAATGTAACATTTATGAATTTATCTAGTGTTTCCAAGGCTACTAAACTAATCGGTCTTTCGAGACTTGATCTTTTGTGATCATGCCAATGTTACCCAATAATGCACCGACTCTAGGTAACTGGGGTCGGGGTGTTACAGTTGGTATCAGAGGCAGTTTAGTACTAACCTTGGAAGCTAGATTTAGATAAACTCTGATTAGAGCAAATAGCACAAAGATAGATTTTGAGGATTAGCATAGAAGAACTTCCTAGAATTTTGGTATTATAGAGATGTTGTGAGTTTTCCAAGAAATACATCCCTGTCTGAATACGAGCAAGTAGAGGCGGCTCTGGCACAGATGTACCTAGGGGTAAAACCCAAAAACACCGCTTTGAGCTAGACTCGAACGAGAACTGGTGCATGACAACGGGCCTTGCTGCACTCTTGGTTACGACACTCCCGGGGGATATGCTTAGGATAATTCTCATTTTCTTTACAAAACACTATGAAGGGTTATGAGTATATACTTCCTCAAAGAAAACATTTTTATGGATTATATCCATAAATAGTTCAATTTATGTTAAGTATTTTACAAGTATGGAATTATGTATTTTGATTCATAAACTAATCTAGTTTATGACATTGTTTAGAAATGACGCCTAGTGGAAGGAATGGAACTGTATCAATGCACGCACTCCGTGTAGGGATTTTCCTCCTGCTCAAGATAATTATTGTGGAGATGGATATACAACTGGTTCTGATCAACTTATTACCATACTGTGAAAACTCACTCAGGTTATGAATAATAACCTTACTCATATGGAGCACCCTGATCCGCAACGTGGAGGATTAATGTTAGACCGCTTCATGAGGCAACAACCACCAACATTTAATGGGGGTACAAATCCATTAGTAGCTGATCAATGGATAAACTCCTTAGAGAAAATATTTCACGCCTTGGGAATTAGTGAAAGGGAAAAGGTTATCATGGAAGTTTACCGCCTCACTGGAGATGCTGATCAATGGTGGTCATTGATTCAAAATACAAAGGAAGATGATGGAGTATCTAATATGGAATAGAGGGAGTTCAAAGAGCTTTTCTTAGAAAAGTACTTTCCCCGTGACCATAGAACAGATATGGAAAGACAATTTCTGAGTCTGAGGCAGAAAGAGGATGAGAATGTCGCAAAGTATGAGTCTAACTTTACACGGTTAGCGAGGCATGCATCGGATTATATACGTAACCCAAGAAGTAAGATTGATTGTTTCTTTTATGGGTTAAAACCATTTCTCCGTCAAGCCTTAGTCTCACAATCCTTATCGTCATACGAAGATATTTTCTCATGTGCTATCAAGACAAAAAAGGAATTCTCTAAATCTTATGACAATAAAGTAAAGCAAGAGAAGAAGATAATGGTGGAACAAGAGACAGATAAAGGGAAAAAGGTAAAGAAGGATTTTCCATTATGCGATAATTGTGGGAAGAATCACCCTGGTACTTGCCTAAAAGGAATGGGAGTTTGTTATAAATGTGGGGAAAAAGGTCACCAGGTGCGTGATTGCAAGGGAAAGAAAGAGGATATCAATGTTGAATGCTACAATTGTAGGGAAATGGGGCATTATGCAAATGAATGTCCTAAGCGTCAGGGAAACTTACCTCAGAAAAGGCCAAGGGATCAAAGACAATCTTATGCTGTTACTACAGTTGAAGTGGAATAATTAATGTATTGGTGCTTTTAGACTCAAGGATTATATTCTGGTTATAATAATAATGTGATATATATAAGGATTGTACTACAATACTTGTTTTTTTCATTAAGGTTTTAATATGATGAAGGTAATCATATTTTTAGTATGTGACAATAAGAGAAACATTACTTTGTTTGGGGAATCTTATGTTACAATTGATTTTGGAATTTAGAGACCTTTTAGAGAAAGTCTGGAAAGAGGTATTTTGGAAAACTATATAGGTTGGAATGGATTTAGTTGAACCTTGGATAGTGTTATTTAAGGTTAAAAAAAATTCTGAAGATTATTTTTGTAATATTATAATAATATAGTTTTAGGAAAAGGACAACCTGCAGGTTGGGGGATAACCCGTCGCGTCGGAAAAAGCTGCAGGAATCGAACCCACAACCATAGTGCGACAGGCCTTTATTACCTACCACTAGCCTACAAAAAGTCCCTGGTTATTACAAAATAGTTTTCCTAATCTAAATGGTATGTGGTAATATTTAGGAACATTATAAAATTAGGATAAATAGAATATTTTTGAGTTCTGTTACCATTGGAGTGAAAGATGGGTTTGTGGTAAAAATTTATGAAAGTCTACACGACAAGTAAGTATATTTCCTTACGTTCTTAGAAAATCTCTTAAATAAATTCCTCAACTTTATAAAAGGTAACTTAAAATAAAAACATTGTCGGTTAAATTTTCCAACTGGGGATTCAATGAACATTTAACCAATCACAAGTTTGTGATTTTCTTGTGGTTAACTTTCTCCTAATCTAGTTTTCTACAACTCTCCATCAGACCTTGATGGTTTGTTTTTCTTCCATATCCATACTTTCATAGAATCCTAGTATGGGCTTTCTTGGGTGACCTTTGTACTTATCTTTCTTTCTTTTAAAGTTATATTTTTATTAACCTTATTTCTGATGTGGGTTTTCCACAAAGGTATTTTCTATTTTCAACCTTTTATTTTCAAAGAAAAATTTAAAATTGCGAGGATGCAATTTATTGAAGGAGGGAGAATGTAACACCCTGAGCTTTTACGATACGCTTCTCTTTCAATAATGTAATAGCTTGAATTGTATGCAAGTTCGAGGTTCTAATACACACCAAAACCAATCAAAGTAGCCGTTATGAATAGTAATACCTAATTTTTAAAATTTTATCTTTCCAAATGGACTTCGTTTTTAGATTCGGAATATCGAAATTAGCCTATGTTGAATTTTTGGTATTTTTCTAAGAACTTCCAATTTTTTATGAATAGTGAAAAATACTTAAAAACAACTTTTTTAATCAAAATAATTTATAGTGATAAATTATACTATTTAGTGGCTTTAAATTATAATTACAATATATTTTTACCATTTTATCCAATGGTGGTCATTAGAATTAATTTCACTTTGAAATTGGACATAAACAATTGTCAATCTTTTGATATATTTTGTTTCTTAAAAACACGCTATTTGTTGTGACAGCGGGAATTAATTATAAAATTAATTAATGAAAATTATATGTTTGGAATTTTTTAAAATAGACAACATTTTTGAATTCGGAATATCAATTATAGCTTAGGGTGAAATTTTGGCATTGTTCTGAAAAACTTCAATTTTTGATGAATAGTGAAACCACTAAGTGGTAGTTAAAAAACTGATTTTTTCGTTTAAATAAAACATTACCACTTCTGTGTTTTGATTTTAAAAAATCCGACATACATGGTTTTCATTAGGAAGTAAAATGTGGTTCAATGGGATTAAAATATTTTTTTGGTGAATAGTAACTTTTAAGTTTAATTAATCGCGATTAAAGGTAATTAGTGAAATTTATGGTAAAAATGATATTATAAAAATATGAAAATACCTTTAAACTTGTCCTAACCCTATAGGATGAGTCATGTACGACAAAGAAAATCCATGGGTCAACTTGGGTACCCCATGGAGCCACTTTGGTAGGAAAATGACATTAAAAACTTTTTATTTAATGTTAAAATAAAAATGTCACAAACAAGAGTTGTTTTACTAAAACAATTTTTAAATGGGGTTATACAAGTCATATTTTTGACTATAAATATTAATTATAAAGATAAAAAAATTTCATACATCATGATATTTTTTTTATAATTTTTAGACATTAAATAAATTAAATTATTTATGACACCATGATGATGCAACGATTACCTTATTAATTAACGATTTAAATAAAATGAAAATATAATGTAAAATCTAAGACTTACACTTGTCAAAAACCTATTGTATGAGTAGATTTAGAACCCTTATCACCTTATCCTCGAAATATATAAGTGTGGGACCTTTAGAATCCAAAAAAAAAACATTTCATAATAAAGTGACATTTCAATCTTTCCAAGAGTGCCCCTTCTCTCCTCTTATAAAAGGCCCCCACCACTACCACCTTATTCACACTTTCAAGCCATTTTGTTCGGCCAAACTCTGCCCGAATACTCTCCCAACTCCCCTATCTTACTCTTAGAAGCATCACTTTGGGCAGAAGTCTTCCCAAGGAAGCCTTTGGCTCAAATCAAAAAGAGTTACCCGATTTTAAGGTAATGTCTTCTCTAATGTTGTTTTGTTTTATTTTGCTTCTCCAACCCCTAAAACTCTTTTTATTCTTTTATTTTGAAACGAAACCAATATATACAATATAATAGGATGTTTTTATGATAATTATTTGGTTTACACTTACACAAACCTTCGTCTAATGGTTAAAGAACATAATGTTTCTGTGGGTGGCGAAATACTGCCTCACAAAACGATGATTGTTCAATATTCTTTTAACACCTCTAATGGTGGCCATTTTGATGAAAATATTTTCATATATGATATATATATTATGTTTATGTTTTCCTTATGCTTCTGTATTTCTCATTTGTGGCATACTTTATGATTTCCATTATGGTTAAACGCGATAATTTCATTTTAGGAAGTGCGGACTACCGCCCCCTCAAAGTGATTTGAATCGTTAATGCCATATGTGGGATGTATAAAGGATGGAGTAAATGGTATTATACATTATATTATACTGGAATTATATTATACCTTTATATAATTATAACTTCATTCAATTAAATATGAAATAGAAATGAAAGTAGCGTTCATGTGTACGTACAACTTACCGTCTCCATGAACGGTGCATTTCATTTCTTACCTCTAAATGTTATGTAATATTATAAATGAATGTATATACTGGATATATATGATGTATATGATATATAAATCATGAATATAATTATGGATATAATGGATATATTACCACATGAACAAAGTGTAAATTATAAGAAGTTTATTTTTGACTCAAGTACCTAAGATCGTCAAAATGACCGTTATTAACATAAATAATTACATAATGTTCATAACATGGTAATAAGTGATATAAAATGAATAATAAAATTGAAAAAGGTTCTTAAGAAATTATAAATTAACTATAGTTTATTATTTAGGAGATCAAAGAACGGTCGAGTGAATTCGGACACGAGGTAAGGGAACTTCTTAACCCAATTTCTATTCTTTAGGTTAATATCCTACTTTCAAATTATGTCATGATATTATTATGTCCTATCTTGTATTTGTACTTTATTTATGTGTACTTATAGTGAATACACATTATAGATCTACTTTATTTAAAAAAATGATCTTTGTAAGGGTCTTCGTCTCAATCTCCTTTCATTGAGGCATATTTTTTTTATACACAACTTTCTTTTATACGGTGTATAAACCCCTTTGACTTTGACTTTTGTTTAAAAAGGAATCTTTTTTACAAAGAATTTTACAATATGACAAAAGGAATGTTTTTGTCTTACATATGTGGCGACAACGACTTCTCCGCCACTGTGACCATTGTTTGTGTTTCTGCTTCCTCTACAAGCCCTAACTTTTTTTTAATGAAAAATAAATACAAAGTTTTAACTTTCCTTTATTTTGGTATTGATAATGGTTTTGAAAGTGTTTTTATTATATCAATGTGTTGTATTGATATCTTTTGATTGAAATGTGGAAATGTTATGTTTCCTTTATTCATGTTTTATGTGATACGATTATGTTATGGTTTATGATATGTTTAAACCTATTCATATGAGGAATGCATTGGAATTAATAAGTGACGGGTGGAGCCCGCTATAGCTCCTCAATGCATCGGTAGGTCTCATGAGACAAACTAGTGTCTTGGCACGCGGCCTTGACAAAATCTTATTTGTGGTCTTGGCACAAGGCCTTGGCTACATGGTTATGATAGTCTGGCATTATGCGTTCCATCATTATGAAAGTGGTTATTGATATTGCATGAGATTATTCGACTAGTATAATATCCATGTTAGTAAGTAAATGGAATTATTTAATTTTATTTTTGCCATATTATGCTGAAGTTCAAGTTTAAAAAGGCTTTTGTTTTAGTTATACATTGCCTTAAATGTTAATGTTTATTTATGAAAGCTTCCGCAATATTGCTATCCTTACTGAACATCTGAGCTCACCCCTTTCAATGTTTTAATATTTTCCAGGATGTGAAGAAGTATTTTATGAATGACCTGCAAGGATAGTCAGAGGAGGATATGAGTGTGGACTATGGAGACTTTGTTATTGTAGTTTTCACTTTATGATGTAATGTAACATTTATGAATGTATCTAGTTTTTCCAAGGCTACTAAAATAATCGGTCTTTCGAGACTTGATATTTTGTGATCATGCCAATGTTACGCAATAATGCACTGAATCTGGGTAACTGGGGTCGGGTCATTACACCCTATGAATCAGAACTTCACTTAAAGGAAGGGGCACCCAATTTCATAAAGTATTCCCCTTCGTGAATCCCCTAACATCCTCAAGGAACCTAATATTCATGAATCCCATATCCACGAGAACTTAAGATTATTGAATCCTATCTCCTGAGCCTCCCCATGGTCTCCCATTATGCAAACACATGTTCTAAAAGGTTGAGTGCCCGAGGCCCCCATTCCAATCTTGGACTAGTTCAATTGCACCTCAAGTCCCCATGAGACAAGTTTCACCCACTCCAATGTCCTCCCACTTCATTCCAAGTAAATATTTCACCAATGGCCTAATTTTTCTTACAATGAAATGTACTAAAACCCCTGTTGCTTCTAAGAATTGGGACTTTAACACTGAACTCTATATTGACCACTCCTCCAAAGTAGTTCCAAAACCATGACCTGACCAAAGGTTCATGAGTGGTGGTCACATAAGACATAGGGGTACGAAGTGTGCCCACCCATGTCTGAGCATTGTGATGTAAAACATCCTACATACCCATCCTATTTGTATGATAATAAACTACATGAAAATTTCCACATCACATGACATAAAACTATAGTCTTACCCTGTATAGTTAACATTAGATTTACCATGTATGATCCTCATGGTATGTAACCCTCTCCCACCACGGAGTACAAGCCCCCACCAAAGGGAAGCTTTCATGCGTAATCCCCACACCATTCCCCCAAGACAAATAATATTATGATGAGAATATTTCTTATGTAATCCCTATACCATCCCTTATCGATGCTACTTTCATGAACTGATCCACCTTACCACATGATGTTAAACTACATGGGTCAGTCCTATAACATGACCTTAAATTGTGGCATAAAACTCTATTGGTTTTGATGACTGTCTTTTAAATAGGTTATGTAGAACAACTCATTGAGGTTCAATCCTAATATTGGTAAAATATTTAGGTGTTCCCTCCTAGGGATGCACCTCCTTGTTATACCTATACAGGTCATTGTAATCCAAAACTCTAGATCTTCCTCCATAGGGTATTCTGATCTATTAGTAAAATCATGTATTCCCCCTATGGATGAACCTCTCAGATCTACCTACCAGAGTCATCCTAGTCAATTAGTAAAAAAAAGTGTGATGTATTCCCTCCTAGGGATTCACCTTCTGGATCCACCTCTATGATCCATTATGATCAATTGGTAAACCCATGTGTGAGAAATTACCTCTTAGGGATACACCTCCTTGATCCATCTCTATGGGGTGTATTAATCAATCAATCCTGTCTCTAGAAGATGTCAAACATGTGCCCCTATCCGTCTTACTAGGATGTTCTAATCCATATTATCCGGATTTAGAACCTAATACCTAACCCAAAATGCCTACCCAATTAAGTAAAAATGGGATTTTTAGGGTAACATTCCTTGGAAGATTTATTAACCTTATGTTGTTACCCAATGATTGATGTAGGATGCCTTGGATTATGTACTTAAGATGCCTCATACGAGATCACTCCTAAGAGGAATATTTACATGTGACCAATGTTCCCAATGTTTAGAAATTCCCATAGATTCCTAACATGAATACTTTCAAGTCCTAAGGTTTTTTACCTATCAAGAAATAGGTAGTGTAATTAACTAGAATCCACATAGAGAGAGTACTAGGAATGAGTTCCACAGACATTACATAAATTTATGATGGAGACTCAGACTTGTTAATGAGATCCAAAGATGAATCCATGGAAGGGGTAACTGACATCTCATCATCCCATTTCGATCAAGGTTTAGAAAATTCAAATTAAATTATGAAAGTCACCCACATTTGGAAAGAGTCAATATGGGGAAACAGATGCGTGAGATGTAAATTCCCAGGAGAAAGAATCAAAAATTGTATAAGAAATATTATTTATCTACTTTTTTGGTCAAATGGATTTTCATCCATGTCCATGTTTTTTATGGTATTACATGGTTATATTATATATCCTTTAATATATTTATATGGATGTGTAATATATATTTTAAATAATTTTGACATAATTACAAAAGGGGGAAGTGAATTATTTTCTCTCTCTTTCTTTATGTATCTCACATGGTCTCTTTCTCTCATAAGTTTTTTATTTTCTTTATGAATTTCACTTTTTATGTTTTCTAATTCTATGTTCTGAAAAAATATTTCATTTATTTATCAATCCTTTTAAAATCTTTTATTTCTAATTTTTTTCATTATAAAAAATGGCAATAAGAAACTTTTATTTCCTCCTAATTTTTAAATAATTTCTTATCTACATCATTATTTTTTCATCTATGTCACAAAACTTATATGTTATAATACTTTTGAATATTTTATATCTCACTGGTGATATAAATTCATATAATTATTTCTTTTCTTTCTCCATATGTTTTAATTTTATCCCTCATGAAATTTTCTTTGAATTTTTTTATTAGGATGGTTTATTTACACTTTGTATAATTATGGATTTATAATTGTTTTCGTGTTCATAAGGAACAAATATAAAATGATATATTTTTTTGGTTGGGTGGTCTTAGAATTAGAAATACCTATAATGCACTAGGTAATTCATTACAGTTCTTGTGAAAATTATGGTATGTAATATTGGTAGTGAACCTAGTCAACTGTGTTATAGACGTGATAGGTTATCATAGTCCACTATGCTATGATTCTCTTTGTGGTTAAAATTAACATATGGTTATGACATCCTATGATTATAAATTTTCCACATTTTGTATAATATAATATGTTATTATATATTTGTGTGTTTAAGATGAGTTTGATTTTATTTACTATTATTAGGTATCATTCTTATGTTTCTATACATATATGTTCATTTTATGATCACACTTTTTTATATTATTTATGAACACCCATATTTCTCTATTTGATATCCCATAAGTTTTAAACCTCATAGAGATTATAATATCACCTATTTTGTATGATACCCCTTTCCCCAGGTAATAAAATATATTATTTTTTATGATATATCTATAAAAAATAAAGTGTATAAAATAATAAGGAAGAAATATTTTCTACATGATTTATGTTAAACCATGGGTTCTAAGTGTGGGTTTTAATTATAAATTTAAACCTATAATAATCTATAATGATTATATATATATATATATATATATACACCATGTATGGGTCATCTCACTTTGTGTTAGTGTAGGTTCTAGTTAATATTGACGATTGTGTTAATAAAAACACTAGGATAGAACATAAATAAAATTAAGTTACATTGAAAGTGTCAATGGTTTAATCAAATGTCCCACAGGGTATAAAATGTTGTAACATATTTTTATATTTATATAATTTTTACAATGATTCTGTTGATATTTTTATTTATTAATCACTCTAAACATTTTGGTTTTAAAAAATTATTGGAAATAGAATTGTGAAAATGTAGTGGTTAAAGGTATACTTATTATCCATTAAAGAATTAAAACATCATATTTGATTAAAAATCTATCAATTTCTTCACATTTTAAAGATTTTATAGGACTATTTTTTTAATCACAATGATTGGATTTTAATTATTAGTAAAAAAAATGGTGTTTGATGGTTGTATCCCAATTTAATAACTATTCACTTATTATGGTTTTTGGAAAGATACATCATGTAAATCTATTTATTTTTCCTTTGGTGTGATTTAATGAAATAATATGCATGTATTAACTCCCTCTAGAATTTAATGATATTTTAAATAGAATATGGAGTCTACAATGAAATGGTAAATAGGTGGAAAAATTAATATTAGGATCTTGGAATCTCTAAGAAGATGATTTATAGTGAAAACATAAATCAATAGGATCAAATCAAATCTCAATTCAAACATCTTGGACATTAGGATCTTTTCTCACATGAAAATAACAAGTTATGTGTGGTAGGAAATTCTTCAGATGGGGTTTCTGGATCAAAGAGGAATTTCATGGAGGTTGTGAAATATTCCACTAGAGTATGCTTTTCTTAATTTGATACACCTAAACCTAGTCTAGTGATTAAGAAGGGTAGATTAGCACACGATTTAACCAATCAGGAGGCCATTAAGGATTGGGTAAATCCCTATAAGTACTCGATCATTGCGTGTGTCCTGATTCTAAAGGGTGAGAAATTATGGAATTTTAATGAATTGACCTGATGAATTGTATAAGTGTGGGGTTTTGATTATTGTAAAATGACAGTGATGGGAAGGGGATACTACCATGTGGTGTTCCCATCTGATGAGAATAAGATAAGGGCATGGAAAATGGGGTCAATATCTTTGAAACTTAAATTCTTAAATATAAATGAATGGGATTGGAATTTTTAACATTCTGATGTCTAGAATTCACATACTCAAATTTGGATCTGATTATGTAGGTTGAACTTGATTTACTGACACCAAGGATCTTATGAAATATAACCTTCTTTGTGGTAAATCCCATTTGTATGGATAAATGGACTGAAAACCCGTGATTTGGGCATTATACCAAGATAATGGTAGAATTAGATGTGTCATTCATTTTATTTGAAGATGTAATTCTTACGACAAGGGATGGATGTATGAAACTGAGGATCTAATATGAGAGGAAACCAAAATTACATCTTACTTGAAAGTTTATTGGTCATTTAACTGTTGACTGCCACAAGGATAAGTAATGTGTCCTTTTCAAGTTGATAGGACATGATGATGCCACATATCAAAGGAGGAAATGGAAGGATAGGGTAATTACCCCGAACCATAGATTAATTATGAGTATGGAACTTATATGGGAGAGGTGAAAAATGCCTTGTCTGAAAATGTTGAGATACTCAAAAGGGATGAAGGATTATCTGGAAAACCATAAAATGGGAATATTGTGGATGAAATAGGGATATATAATACTTGTGAAAAAATTAATCTCTTATTCAGGTTCCTTACATCTCAAATGAAACATCCATTTTTTTACTCTACTAATGGGGTATGATTCCCTACGCAGGAAAGGCGATAGGGGGAAGGATCTCCCCAAATCATATTTTTGTTTCAGAGGATCACGATGAGGAGGTAGGTGATTCTTATAACAATGGTCTTGATGCCAACTCTACATCTCCCATTAATAGTGTGCATATAAAGATGGTTGTGAATGACATGTAGTCCTAGATTTCTTATATTGCTTCTTATGATGTTGGTAGTGGCACATGTGTCCTATCAGATACAAGACTATAAGGTGATGTGTAAAAGAAAACAACCTAGGTTGATGTTAATGAGGATAAAATTAGATAAGGAGATGAATCCATTTCTTTAGGGAAGGATTTTGTGGAAGTATCTATTGAGAAGGAAAATAGGAAATCAGATCAGGTCTTAACTATATTGGATGCTGCTAAAATCCATGTTGTGTTAATGAATCAGATTGAAAAACAAGCTGAAGATGTTGAAGATGGGGGTCTATTCTCACAGGTTTCCTCTGTAAAATATACCATAAGAAAATCATTTTTTGAAAATTATCTTGATCCCATGAATTCAAATAAAAAGTTCACTCCATTTACTGTTACCTTTCAGGATTATGATGGTGGTCATCCCAATGAGTGGACTAAGGGTGATATAAATGGGAAAGATTCTGTTTTCAGTCAAGATATGTAATGACCCAAGCTTGATTTACATGAATATTACATTTATTTTTATGGAATACTTAATACATTACACAAATATATGCCCAAATACCTTATTAGTTTAGTGTCTTTGGAAACTTGGAACATAATCTTCTAACTTGGTGAAAGATCTTCAACATCTGTTATAAATAACTTCCACTTTTTTCTCTTACCTAAAACCTTTCTTTATATCTAGTGGAAAAGAAAACATAAAAAGGGTGAGGTCAAATTCTTAGTAAGGGTAAACATGGAGAATATAAAACAATCCATAAACATAAGTATGTGAAAAAACCATTAACATAAAGTTTAAATATCAAAATATTGAGTCATGAAATAAATCTTGGTAGTATGTAAGACATAGATTATAAAAGAATATTAACCATGATAAAATAGCATTGACATAAAACATGGAATTGTGAAAAAAATAATTACATAATATTATTTGCATTATAGCCAAGACATTGCTTCCAAGACCATCATAATGGACAAAGTCCATTACTGAACCGGGCTTACTTGTCATTCCAGCCACGTATCAATGAACTATATATACTTATCATTCCAACCTTGTATTACTGAACCAGATTTACTTTTCATTATAGTCATGTCTATCTCATCATATATAAATCTTTACCCAATTAATTGGAGGGAGATATAGGTCCCACCCATCCCACCCATCCCATAATTAACTCATTCTTACATGTGCCCCAAAAACATAAATCATTCATCATAGCATAACCCAAGAAATAAAATGGTTTTCTTTAACACCATTCCATCATAATTAACATAAAATAAATGGATTTCATAAAAATAATTCCATCATAAACACAGTAAAATAAATGAATTAATAGGGATATATATATAACCCTATTTTAAGAGCCTCATCTTAGATGGAAAATAATTTTGATAAAACACTTGAACTTAATTCTTGAGGAAAATATCATTTCTTCTTCAAATACATTTTATTTTTTCAAAATGCCATGCAATTTTACTAGAAAAGAATTTAATTTAAAATAAAATTGAAATATTTTAAATGAGTCTTCATAGAAATAAAACTCAATGAAACCGTGAAAATCCATTCACACCATATAAGTTAAAAAACATTATTCTCGTACTCTTGCTGGAATAGTCAAAAAGTACCTCATATGGAAAATTAAAGAAATATTACTTCCATAACATTTAATAAATATTTACCAATGGGTAAAATTGACTTTAAAAATAGTATACAAATAGAAATAATATTATATATTTTGGAAATGTGGATATGGATGATAAATATACATAGTAAATGCTTAAGTATAAAGAATCTCGGAAAATAATGAGATTGTGAAATTATCCCTTACCTTAGGTCCGATATCCTTCATATGTATCCAAAACTCATGTATAGTGGTTAATGTATGTTATTAAATTATAATATAACCATATTCATATTTATGATATCATATATGATCCTATTATATCATTTTGTTTATAGTGTTTCAATGTTGCCATTATTTCGAGTGTTAACCACTTCATTTTCCCATTCCTGATTTTCCATGTAAGTCATGTTTGTTATTATTAGGATGTATTTTATTCATTTCCAGAAATAAATTAAGTTCATAATTATTATTTTTACTCATCATATAAATTTTATAACCATTCTTGAATTGTCCACGTGGATAATGAATCTCACCGTGTCGTGGAGACAGTAAGCCGTACGTACGCGCGAGTGACGATATCATTCCCTTTGATGGTTAAATG
Organism: Viscum album; assembly: GCA_963277665.1. NCBI lineage: Eukaryota > Viridiplantae > Streptophyta > Magnoliopsida > Santalales > Viscaceae > Viscum > Viscum album. The sequence continues at coordinate 624,999,190 of OY728136.1, read as the reverse complement.
GTATATTAATTATATAAAATAATAATAATGTTATATTAATTATTTAAATCCATTATACCCATCATTATACCTGTATAAATAAATTATTTTTGAATAACAGATTACACCACATCATGGAGACGGTAAGCCATATGTACGCACACATGGTGATGTTGTTATTTGTAGGATTAATAAAAAAAGGTATAAGGTTTTACCATATCTATAGTAACATATTAGAATTTATAAGATACTTTTATTAATTTAGTATGAAAACAACATAATAAGAGTAAGTAGAAGAAGATATGAATTTTGTAAGAGGTGATAAAATAATTACCTCATTTTCAGGTATCTTCTTTAGTATGCACAAAAGGACTCCTTAAGATGGCTTTATGCCCAAAGGGTGGACACTAGAATGAACTGAGTTAAGTTTGGAGGATATTTGGGTAGGGTTTGTCCTATTAAAATGGCTTTATAGGTGTGATTAAAAGATATGGATATGTTCCCTTTTATAAGAGAGGGGAGGGGCACCTTTGAAATGTCTTAAAATATTAATTTATAATAAATTTATTTTCAATTTATAATTCTCCCAAACATATTTATTTAAAAGATAAGATGAGTATAGGTCGAAATCCTCTCAACCAATAAAATTTATACATGTTTTAATTTTATTTTAAACCTTATCATTTTGATTTATCCTTATTTAATCTATTTAATTTTATTTGTGGTAATAATATTCTAAATATTAAATGGTTTTAAATATTTACCTATGTATTTCCAATTATCCATAATTTAATACTTTATGAAAATTTAGAACATATAATTTTTACTTTTTAATTTTTAAATATTTTGGGGATTTTTAAATAATTTAATAACATGTTATTTTTATAAAATATCAATAGTGTCAATTTTCACACTATTGATTTATTTTACTTTAAATAAAATCCACACATAAAATAAATTCGAATAAAAATATTCAATACACTCATAACATGTCACAATAACCTAAAAAATTCTTGTAGAACATTAATTAGTTTATATGATATTTTTATATAATATTTTAAAACCCATTTATTTGATATTTCAATAAATAAAATAAATTATACAACACTATTGTGTCGTAACTAATGGAAATTATTTAATATCTAAAAATTATAAATAAATTCACATGATGTAGATAATTTCATTATATTTCTGGAGACTATTTATGTTTTATGTTTTATTATGTTTATCACTATATTTAAATTATTATACTTATAAGATATATGAGAGTTACATAAATAATTTGGAACCACTGATTACAAATATGGAATCTATTTTTCATAATTCAAAACACATAATTAGCCTAAATTAATTTAAAATTAATTCATTTTTTCAAAAACCAAAAAGTCAGTTTTTAAGAAATAAAAACTTATCAAAAGATTATCATGTGTTTATGTCCAATTTAAATGTAAAATTACTTTCAATGACCAGAATTGGATTAAATGATAAAAACATAATCCAATTACACTTTAAGAAAAATTAAAAAAATAATCTAACTATATAAATAAATTAGATGAAAATTCAGTTTTGAATTACAATGCAGTATTTTTCACTATTCATAAAAATATGAATTTTATCAGAAAAACACAAAAAATTAAAAAAAGTAAATTTTTATGTCCCAATTCCAAATTAGAAGTTTATTTTTTCAAATAAAATATATAAAAGATTAAAAAAATATATTTAAAATGGATGCACTCTCAAAAGGCACCAAAACTACATTATTTTGAAAAAAAAATTCTTTTATTAGAAAAAAATGAATTTGTTCTTATATTATGTATAAAGGATAAATAAGATGAATGTTAATGTTATATAAAATTATTAATATGGTTAATACTATTCATAAAGGGTAGTTTTATACCATTAAATAATAATATTTTATTAATATATCGTTGTTTAGTGAAACTCGCTATTGCGTACAACGAGAGCTATCGAGGATGGTCGCTCTTGCATGTAAGACATGCCAAGTCAATGTTGATTTTAGTTCAAGATTATTTTGGTATTTTTTATAACATAATCCAAACATAGTTCTTTTTACATTGAATAAAATATATACTCAGTGTTGCGTGAAATGAAATCTTTTAAAAGAACTTGAAAATCTGTGTAACACAAGACAATAATAGTGTTGCGTATACTATAAGATAATATAGGTGTAGATTACAAAACAAGACATCAAAGAAATTAAAAAGAATATATCTCATAAAATCTTGGGGTGTTACGTTATACCCCCCTTAAAATGAATTTCTCCCTCGAAATTCATTTGGGTTATAAAAGGTTTACTATTTGAAATTTTCTTTCATAGAAACCCACATCATAAAAAGGAATACTAAAACTTATTTTTAAAAAGGAAAGTCAAAAACATAATGTTTATCCAAAGTAAAACATCATTGGGTTTACACATAGGATAACATAGGTGGGAATTGAAAACATGGATATAAAAGAAAAATATAACCATCATGTTCTGATGGATAGTGATAAAGAAGAATGTTTGGAGAAAGTTAACTACCAGAAATACTTAAATCTACGATGATTTAAGGGGACATATGATTCATCAAATAATAAGGTAATAAGATAAAATTTTTGGTTTTCAAAATCCTTTTCCTAAATTTGATGAATTTTTCATGAGAATGAATTCCCTACTTGATTTTGGTACAATTTCACTGTTGTTTGTACCTTGAATAATTTCCACTTCATCTCTTATTTAAAGAAACGAAGTTGAATTTTTCATTATTAATGTGTTAGCAGATCATGCGATAGAATGATAGGTAATTCCATCTGTCCCAACAAAAAGGTTAGCACAGGTAATGAAATATGCATAAGGCCAGCTATAGTGAGATAATAAATTAATCTAACAAACTTCAACTGGAATATAACTTATACTTTCCATAAATGAATAACATTACAATCCTTCCAAAAATAGAAAATATAAAACTTTTGAAAGAGGAGAACTAAATTGACATAACATTTATCTCCCATATCTCATATGGTAGTTCGTTGTTTTCACATTCCAAACATGTAAATACCTTAATCATTTAGTCTCTTGAAACATGATAATAACTTGAATTATTGTAGAACCTTAATGATAACATGCATTCTGTCAAAATTAACTCTTTAAAAACACCAATAATACCAACAATTCTATATACTCAAACCATTATATCAATTTGTACTTATATCAATCATGAGGTAATTAACACTATCAAACATCTTGTTATCTCCTTATTCCTTCATTATGTGCAAATCATGTGCTTTCCAAAAATATTTCAATCACTTTTTATGGTTATTGATATCAGACAACTTATACTTTCAAATACATAAGGAAAAAATAGTGTAACAATCCTTATATTTTTATTTAATCCATAATAACATAAAATTACTTATACAAAATTATTATTAAATCCGGGAAGGCTCCTGCTTGGCATCCAAAAGACCCAGGATCAAATCCTGGCAGGGAAGAAATTCCAGGTTACTATAGCGGCACTGTAGTAGTGGAGGAACTATAGCAGTGATGACACTGTAGTGGTGATGGAACTGTAGTAGGAACTGTAGCGATGGTGGTACTATAGCAGGTACTATAACAGCTCAGGTACTATAGCAGTACTGTTCACCATGGGGCTCTTTGGGCAAAAAAATGGGCTTTGAAGCCTTGTATTCAGGCCACTTGGCCTTGGGCCTTCAGGCTATGTAATGGGTCTCCCTCTACCTAGTTAAAAGATGTCTTTTCTTTAAATAATAATGAGGCTTAGGCCCCAACCTTTAAAAAAAATCCCCCATCTTCTTAAACCATTGAATGAGATGCATCATTTTATTCCTCAACACTTCATTCATCTCATATATCATTTGAAGTCTCTTCATCATATTCAACTTAAATACTAACCATATGACCTTGATGATTATATTCATGATATTTTCCATTAAATAATTGATTTTCATAATGCCTATACATTCCATATTTAAAACATTTAACCGTTGTTATTGTCTTAGCAATACCATTATCTTTTTACATTGTGTTAACTGAACCTTTTCCTTTGCGATTACTTGCATTATGTCCTTCTTTTCCACACACAAATCATCTTCCAGTTCCTTTGAACCATTCTCCTTGATGTCTCTTCCCACATGATTTACATGAGGAAAATTGAACTTTATTTCCTCTGTGATCACTATGAAACTCTATCTTTCCCTTATTATATGGGTCAGGAAACTCAACAAAGTCTAGATTATTGATCATATTATGTGATTTCTGATTAGGAATAATAACGATGTTTCGCCTTGAAACTCCCATTTCATTTAGTTTCTCAGGAAGAATATCATTCCATTGTCCATCATATTATTCATTAACATGAATCCTCCAATTTCCATCCATTTTCTAAAACCCAAAAAGAATAGCGTGAGAGGAAAAAATCATACTTGGAAAACAACATAATCAAGGGGGAGTAATTTCAATATATAACATCTTAGGTTTAATCCTAGGTTATTCATGATTGTTACTATAATTATAAGATTGTAACCTATATTTATAATTAACCTTAGGGACATCCCTAGACATACCTTAGAATTATCTCTAGGGGTGTCACTATTGTTTTTGCATTCTAGTTTCCAAAGGTTGACTAAACATTCACTCTGATACCAATTATAACGACCCAAGATTGAAGTACAAGCACATTTAATTTTTTTTGATGGAATAATTAACACATTACCAAAAATATATGATGAAATATCATATTATTTTAGTTTCTTTGGAAACTTGAAACAAAATCTTCAAACATGGTGAAAGATCTTCCACATCTCCCATAAAGATCTTCCCCTTTTTTCTTCCCAACTAAAACCATTTATTATATCCTGTGGAAAAGAAAACATAAAAAGGGTTATCTCAAATGTGAATTAAGGGTAAAAATGGAGAATATAAATCAATCCATAAACTTAGGAATATAAGAAAACATGAACATAAAGTTTAAACATCAAAATATTGAGTCATGAAATAAATCTTGGCAAGGAATATATCATAAAGAAACATTAACAATGATAAAATATAATTTTCATAAAACATGGAATTGTGGAAAAAAAATAAGCACAAAATATTATTTCCATAGTACCCAAGACATTTCTTCCAAGACCATCATAGAGGACAAAGTAAATTACTGAATCTGGTTTACATTTCGTTCTAACCATGTATTACTGAACCCGATTTACTTGTTGTTCCATCCCTGTATTACTGAATCAGATTTTATTTTCATTCTAGTCATGTCTATCTCATGATATATAAATCATACCCAATGAATTGGAGGGAGATATAGGTCCCACCTATCTAATAATAAAATCATTCTTACATGTTCCACAAAAACATAAACCATTCATCATAGCATAACCCAAGAAATAAAATAAGCTTCTTAAAAATCATTCTATCATAATATACATAAAATAAACAAATTTCATAAAAATAATTCCATCATAAATAAAATAAAATAAAAGTATTAATAGGGATAGAAATATAACCTATTTAAAGAGATTCATCTTATATGGAAAATAATTTTGATAAAACACTTGAACATAATTCTTGAGGAAAATATTCTTTCTTCTTAAAAAATGTTTTCTTCTCTAAAAATGTCATGAGATTTAAAAAGAGAAGAATTTAATTCAAAATAAACTTGAATTTTTTTAAATTAATCTACATAGAAATAAGGCCTCATAAAACTCTAAAATTCCATTCATGGCATATAAGTTAAAAAAACATTCTTCTCATACTCTTACCGGAAAAGTCAAAAAGTACCTCGTATAGAAAACAAAAGAAAGATTTATTCAATACAATTTAATAAAAATTCACCAATGAGTAAAACTGACTTTAAAAAATAGAAGAAAATATAAATAATATTATATTTTTATGAAACATGTATGTGGATGATAAAAATACCCCAGTAAATTCTTACGTATAAACAATCTAAGAAAATAATGAGATTGCAAAATTATCCCTTATATTAGGTCTGAAATCCTTTGTATGTATCTAAAAATCCTGTATAATGGTTAAAGAATGTTATTAAATTATACTATAACCATATTAATATTTATTATATCATATATTATCCTATTATATCTTTTGGTTAATAGTGTTTCAATATTTCAATTATTTCAGGTGTTAAATTCTTTGTTTTCCCATTCCTATTTTTCCATGTAAGTCATGTTTGTTATTATAATGATGTATTTTATTAATTTATAGAAATAAATTAAGTTGAAAATTAATATTTTTATTTATTATTTAAATTTTATAATCATTCTTGATTTTTTAACGTGGAGAATGAATCTCACTGCATCCTGGAAACGGTAGGTCGTACATACGCACGAGCAACAATATCATTCCCTGTAATGGTTAAATGGTATGGAATTGGATGGTATATTAATTATAAAGAATAATAATCATGTTATATTAATTATTAAAATCCATTATACCCATCATTATACCCATCCAAATAAAGTATTATTGAATAACAGATTACACCATGGTGTGGAGATGGTAAGTTGTACGTACGCACGCATGGTGATATTGTTATTTATAGCAGGGATAAAAGGAGTTATAAGGTTGTAACATAACTATATTAAAATCTTAGAATGTATAATATACTGGATTTATTAACTTATTATGGAAATAATATAATAATAGGAAGTAGAAGAGGAAAATAATTTTGAAAGAGGTGATAAAACAATTACATCTTTTTCGGGTATATCCTTTTAGTATGCCAAAAAGGATTCCTTAAAATGACTTTCTTCCCAAAAGGTGGCATCTAGGATGAATTGAGGGAAGTTTGGAGGATATTTGGGAAGGTTTTGGCTGAGCCAAAGGTCTTTGTAGGTGTGATTAAAAGAAAAGGAGAGGTGCCCTTTTATAAGAGAGGGGAGGGGCACCTTTGGAGTGTCTTAAAATATTAATTTATTATAAATTCATTTTCAGATTATAATGCTCACAAAATCATTTATTTCAAATATAAGATGAGTATGGGATGAAATAATCTCAACCAATAAAATTTATACATGTTTTGATTTTATTTTATACCTTATCATTTTGATTTATCATTTTTTCATCTATTTAACTTTATTTGTGGTAATAATATTATAAATATTAAATGGTTTTAAATATTTACTTATGTGTTGTAAATTTTCAATAATTGGATAATTTATGACATTTTAGACTATATTATTTTCACTTTGTAAATTTTAAATATTTTTGTGATTTTTAAATAATTTAATAATATGTTATTTTTATAAAATATCAATAGTATCAATTTTGACACTATTCATTTATTTGACATTAAATAAAAACCAAAAAGAAGATAAATTCGATTAGAAATATTTAATACACTCATAACATGTCATAGTCACCTAATTTTTTTGTAGAACATTATTTAGTTCATATGATATTTCTTTTTTTATTTTTAAAACCATTTATTTGATATTTCTATAAATAAAATAAATTCTACATCACTATTGTGTCATCATTAATGGTAATTATTTAGTCTATAAAAATTATAAATAAATTTAAATGATATAGATAATTTCATTATCTTTATGGAGACAATTTATGTTTGAAGTTTTAACTTGTTTATCGTTATATTAATATTATTATACTTATAAGATATATGAGAATGACATGTTGTCACCTTCTTTTGTTTTAATTATAATTACATCACTTTAATGGAAAAAAGTCAATCCAATGAATAAATTCAGACCCATAGGTGATATATTTCGACTATAATTCATCCAATATGATTTTCTAGGTGTTAGAGTAATTTTATTATCTTTACCATATTGTTAGTTTCACTAATTTACCCAATTTACCTTTAATTGTGGTAAATAAAAATTTCCATAGTTACTATTCATAATATCAAAAAAAAACCTATCAACATAATTTGGACCCACTGATTCCAAATATAGAATAAATTTTTCATAATTCAAAACACATATTTAGTAGAAATTAATTTAAATTTAATTCATGTTGTCAAAAACCAAAAAGTGGATTTTAAAGAAGAACAAACTTATCAAAAGATTATAATGAGTTTATGTCCAATTTAAGTGTGAAATTAATTCAAATGACCAAAATTGGATTAAATGATAAAAACATAATCCAATTACACTTTAAAACCAATTAAAAATAATCTAACTATATAAATAAATAAGATGAAAATGCAATTTTGAATTAAAATGCAGTATTTTTCACTATTCATAAAAATATGAATTTTATCAAAAAAACACAAAAATTAAAAAAAATTAAATTTTGATGTACCACTATGAATGAAGAAGTTTATTTTTTCAAATAAAATATAGAAATGTTTTAAAAACCAAATTTAAAATGGGTGTGTCATCAAAAGGAAGCAAAACTGTATTATTTGAAAAAAAAAATACTTCTTTTATCTGAAAAATTGAATTTTTTATTATATTATGTCTAGAAAATAAATAAGACAAATTTTAATGTTATATAAAATTCAAAATTTTCTTAATAATATTCATAACGGCTAGTTTATATACCATTAAATAATAATATTTTAATACTATATCATGGTTTGGTGAAACTCGGTATTGCATACAATGCAAGCTATCAAGCAAGGTCGCTCTTGTGTGTAATTCAAGAAAAGTAAGTGTTTTATTTAGTGAAAGATTACTTTGGTGTTTAGTATAACATAATACAAACAGAGTTCTTTTTACGTTGATGAAAATATATACTCAGTGTTGCGTGAAATGAATTATTTCAAAAGAACTTGAGATTCTGTGTAACACAAGACAAGAATAGTGTTGCGTATAATGTAAGCTAATATCAGTGTAAAGTAAAACACAATGAATAAAAGAAATTAAAAAGAATCTATCTCATAAAATATCAGGGTGTTACAAGATAAGAATGAGCTGTAAATTACTGATGCGACCCATGTGACAGTAAAGGGATAGATTTCAGAAGGGAAGAAAAATAGAAGGGGAAGGGGGAAAGGAAAGGTCTATGAAGATGGAACTCTTCATGTATGGGCTCATACATGAGGCAAATCCTTTAAACAATGAATATTTTTCATATAAAGTATTTGGTTCTGGGGAACTCCTTTGCATCCAGAGCCATTATAAATTATGTTATGGACAACATGCCCTCTTTAACTAGAATTTCAGAGCCTAAAATGCTTATTGAGATTTTTAGAGCATTAAAATGAGGCTCAATTGGTTATGAATCTGTTTCTTCAAATCTTAATATCTCCCTCATGGATCATCTATTTATTCTTAAATAATCATTAATTCAAATTATCTCATGTATTAAGAAGAATCAAAGCATCACAGTTTCATTCAATACCCCTTATGGTAAAAAAATTTCCACCTTTGTGTATGCTAATATTTCATATATCAAGAGAAGGGAGCTCTGTAAAGACCATGGTATTTGTTGGAAATATGTACCATAAATGGATTTTATTGGGTGACATTAATTATATACTAAAGTTTGAAGAAATGACTAGATCCATCCTCAACAGAATTCCTTATTTAGAGTTTTCTTCTTGTATTAATTATTGAAATCCTATATAGGTTTCTAGTATTGGTGATGAGTTTACCTGGAATTGGTATACATTGAATGGGAGGAAATTAAGAAATATTCATAGGTGTTTCATTCAGATGGATGATAAGAGTTTTGAGAATGGTGTCTCAGGATATACTCTTTCTCAGCATCACTCGTATCACAAACCTATAATTATTGAGATTTTTTCTCATATTTTTAGGTTAGTACCTCTTCCTTTTCGATTTAATAAAGTATGGTTGGTCACTCTTGGATTCTGAGAGGTTGTTCTTGAATCCTGTAAATTTTAATCGATTTGAATCCCGTTGAAAATTATTAATGGAAAATTAAATAATACCAAAGGTATATTATGGACTTAGAGTAACGAATCCTTCCTCAATATTGATTGTGAAATCAAATAGGCTGAAGATAATATTGCATGATATCAAATCAATGTTTAGCACAAAAATTCTTCCTCTAGTGTGGAAGTAAATGCTCATTCTAATATTTTTTAACTTCGTAATACTAAGGAAAGACTAGACCAAAATGGGATGATTGTTAAATGGTTGAATAATAGAGAAAAAAATTCAAATTATTTTATAGATTACATAAAGATAAGAGAATAAGAACAGGGAATAATGCAACGAGAATTGATGGTTTCATGTACACTTCTGAGAGTAACATTTCCAAGGAAGTGGTGGATTGTTTTTAGAGACTATATTCTAAAAATGGGATAGAAAACACTTTTAATATGATTTAAAACATAAATAATTTCATTAATGAACAAGTGAATCTTGATATCATAATGAATCTATCAAAAGATGAGATAAAAATTCCATTTTCTACCTAAATATGGATAGAAAATCTATACCAGATGGATTAAAAAATAAATTCATTATGTTATACTGAGATATTGTGAATGATGATATGTTCAATGATGTGAAGGATTTTTTTAATGATGATTTTATGACTTATGAAATTAATTCTCAATTTATTGCTTTGATTACGAAAAAGGATGGTGCAATTGATATTATAGAATTCAGACATGTTTCCATTAGTAATACTATTGCTAATATCCTCAGTAAAATCTTAATGAATAAGTTGTGAGGAATTGTTAAAGATAATATACCTCCAAATTTTTATGGATTTTTTCTTGGCAGGAGCATGCAAAAATGTTTATTCATAGCCTCAAAATGTGTAAATCTAATGAGGAAGAAAACCAATGATAAGAACTTCTATCTTAAGACTAATATCTCTAAGGCAGTTGATACTTTGAAATGGGGATTCCTATTTTATATCCTCAGGAAATATGGATTTTCAGAGGATTTCATTGGTATTATCAACAACATTTTCTCATTTTCAAGATTTTCTATTCTTATCAATGGGTCACCTGGAGGTTTTTTCAATGCACTATGGGGTGTCCGATAGGGCGGCCTTGTATCAAGACTCTTTTTTTCCATTGTTGAGGATTATATAAGAATATTCATCATTGATATCTTATATATTGGTTTATATGAGATAATCAAGGCTGGTATAGGTGACTTCACACCATCCCATATTTTATATGCAGATGATATTATCTTGTTTGGTCATGAATTAAAGAGAACTATTTTTATGTTAAGGTGCTTTTTTCTCACTATGAAGAATTTTTAGGACAATCCATCAGATGTAATATGTCCTCGATCATTTTTTTGTGATGGTATGACTTTCAAAAGGAAAAAAATGATTATAGAAAATCTTGGAGTGAAGAAGAGATCCTTTACCTTTAACTACCTTGGTGTTCCCCTATTTATTACAAAGGTGAAACTTCAATATCTTTGGAATATTTGTGTTGTAATTAATAATCAAATGGCTAGTTAGAAAGGGAATGTAATGTACTTGGTTGGAAGGGTGTTCATTGTTAACTTGATTATTACATCTAAGTTTGTGCATAATTTATCCCTTTATAGGTGGCTAGGAAATCATATCAAGGACCTTTATGTCAGGATATGGAATTTTATCTAGATATGGTTGTTTCATGAAACGAAGATTATAACTGTGTCCTATAAGTATTAAATTAATTCTATTGATAAAAAAATACTTTTCATTGAGGATCTAAGGATCTTCAATGATGGGATCATTGGAAAGTTTACATGGAATATTTTAACAGTCTATGATCCCTTACGTGACTCTCTTTCTAACAGATATAAGTTGAATATTCTGGATAATTATCCTCATTATCTTAACTCATCTATGTGGACATCAATTAATCTTTAATTTAATGTTATTATGAAAAAAACAATGTGGTTAGTGAGCCAACAATTTGGATTGAACTACTGGAGATCTTTGTGGTTGAACAATCTACTCAAACACTCCATCACTGTTCCATCCGATAGTGTACAAATGAGTATTTTTGAATTCCTCATGAATTTTAATAGCGCTAATGTCCTTGAACCATATCATATTATAGAGGAGATTCAGAATTATAACATTATGGAATTAAATCCTTGGTTTGGACTTATAAAATATGGGGCATGTTCTCTGTTATAGAGTTCTATAGGAGGGAATGTGGGAGCTCCACTCATCTCCCAGTTTGGTTGAGAAAATTCAAAGTACATTTTGTGCATACTACAAGATTTATATTAATCTATAGGACTTAGAGAAATAGGTTACCAACCCATGATTAGTTGAGGAGGGATGGTCAATACACTCTCTCAGCCTATCACTTGTGTTTTCGGGCCAAGGAAAATTGTTACCACCTATTTGTGGACTGATACCTTGCACAAGATATTTGGAGGTATGTTTTTAATCTGTTTGAGATTCTATTAGATATTAATATATATCTAGTTCAATTCTTGTTTGAGTTATTCTCGACTGAGAAAAGTGAGAAGGTAGTAAGGTTTTTTATTATTGTAGTTGTTTTTGTGATTTCATTTATATTACGAGAAATAAATGCTATTTATTTTGAAAAATCACCAACCTCTATTCATAACAAAAGAATTTAAATCCAAAAGGAAATATATGCAGCCTATAAAGTGAAAACTAGGTCCATGAACAAAAAAATTTAGGACTTGATAACATTGAGATCTTTGGGTGTTATGGGATGGAACAAGAAGCTGCTGGTTCTTAAGTCTGTGTGTCAGATTCCACCCATTAATTCATGGGTTAAATTCAATGATGACGATGATGTATCTGGAATTATTGGGCCTTCAAGATGTGGGGGTTTTTTCGACACCTATCGAGTCTTTCTGAAAGTATAATTATACAATTATATTGGCATTGGATTGGCTTATGAATCTGAGTTATGGGCTATCATATGTTCCATTAATTATGATGTACTTCATAATTGGAATCATTTATGGGTTGAATTTGATTCTGAGAATTTATTGAATTCTTTAAAAGACAGGTCTAGAGATGTTCCTTAAAGGTTTCTTCCTTATTGTATTGAGTTTGTGGTTCATATCAGTAAAATTACTTTTAATGTATTGCATGTATACAAGAAGACAATAAAGTGGTAGATTCCTTATCAAAGAGAGAATTCATGGAGATGAGATCAATACTATCATTCAGAGTACCATATTATTGTACAACATTCATGAAGGATGATATTAAGGGAACTATCTACTCTCATCTTTATAAATCCTTATGTAACGCCCCGACCCTAGTTACCCAGAGTCGGTGCATTATTACATAACATTGGCATGATCACAAGAAAGATCAAATCTCGAAAGACCGATTGGTTTAGTAGCCTTGGAAACACTAGATATATTCCTAAGTTTTACATTACATCATAAAATGAAAAACTACTACAACAACATAATGTCTCCATAATCCACACTCATATCCCCACATAACATCCCTGCAGGTCATTCATAATTTACTTCTTCACTTCCTGGGAAAAATAAAACATAGAAAAGGGGTGAGCTCAAATGCCCAGTAAGGATAACAATATAGCGGAAACTTTCATAAATAAGAATAAACATTTAAGGCAATGTATAACTAAAACAAAAGCCTTTTAAACTTTAACTTCAACATAGTATGGCATAAATAAAATGAAATAATGCCATTTACTTATTCACATGGATATTCTACTAATCGAATAATCACATGCAATATCAATAACCACTTTCATAATGATGGAATGCATAATGCCAGACTATCATAACCACATAGCCAAGGCCTCGTGCCAAGACTACAAATAAGATTTTGCCAAGGCCTTGTGCCAAGACACTAGTTTGTCTCATGAGACCTACTGATGCATCGAGGAGCTATAGCGGGCTCCACCCGTCACATATTAAGTCCAATGCATTCCCATATGAAAAGGTTTAAACATAACATAAACATTCGTATTAAAACTAGCATACGAAATGTCAATACTTTCACCATAAACTATGAATGGTATAAAAATAGCACATCCACAGTCAAACATATCACAAAACCTTCAATACAATATAAAAGTTTTGTATCATAATATATCATCCTCAAATAAGCGTAAAAACCATTAAAGGATGTTGACATAGATGAAATCAAAACTCTTTTTAAAGAAATATCTCTTTCTATTTTGAAATCATTTAAGAGACATATATTTATAAAATAAAACATTTTCTTTGAAAATATTTTTATAAGCTTGTAAGGGAAGCTTTGACGATTTTATAATGGCGGAAAATAACCGCACCCGCCGTATAAGTTAAAAAAACATTCTTATCTTAATTCTGTCGAAAAGGTTAAAAAGCACCTTGTTTGGAAAACGACGGAAAGATTCCCTTATAAACCTCTTATAAAAAGTCAAACAAGGGTATAAATGACTTTAACCCATATTCTTTTAAATATTAAAAATGTTTTGAAATACATTTTGAAGAAACATGGATGTGGATGATAACAAGATCCCAGTAGATTATTACGTATAAACAACCTCAGATAATGAAGAGATTGTGAAATAACCCTTACCTTGTACTTTTCCTTGGTTGGGGTAGGTTAACCTCCTGTATAATGGTGAAATAATTGTTATTAAATTATAAAAGAATCATATATATTAATATGATATCATATATGATCTTTTAACATTGATTTGTTAATAATATCTTAGTATTATCGTTGTTTCGGGTGTGAACTTACTCATTTTCTTTTATATGTTTTGTTACATAAGCCATGTTTGTTGTATCTTATTCATATCCAGAATGATATCAAGTCCTTAAACATCATTTTTAAATCATCAAATGATAATTATACTTGAATGGATATGATGGAGAATGAATCTCATCGCGTTCGTGGAGACGGTAGTCCGTACGTACGCACGAGCGACAATATCATTATTTTGATATTAAAATAATATATAAATGGATGTTATATCATATATACAGAATAATTAACATGTTATATTTATTATTTACATGAGTTTCACATCATTATTATACCCATCCAAATAATAATATATTGAATAACAATTACACCACGACGTGGAGACGGTAAGCCGTACGTACGCACGTATGGTGACATGTTATTCAAAGGGTGGATAGAATACTGAATATGGTTGTACCATATTTATAATAACATCACAGTATATGTGAGATACTGGAGTTATTATTTTAGAATGGTAACAACAAAGGAAGAAGAAGTGGAAGAAGAAATGAACTTGGAAAAGGGTGGTGAAATCATTACCTCTTCTTCGGGCTCTTCATTTTGATTTGATCAAAAGGGATCCTTAGGTTGGCTTTCTGATCAAACTAAGGCCTCTAGGTTATAGTGAGGGAAGTTGGGAGAGTATTTGGGCAGAGTTTGGCCGAACCAAAAGGCTTTGAAGGTGTGAAGAAATGAGAAGGAGTGGTCTCCTTTTATAAGGGAGAGGAGGGGCTCTTTAGGAAAGAGTGAAAGTATTACTTTATAATATAATTATATTCGGTTTATAATGGTCCAAAAAACATTGAGGTCGAAGATAAGATGACTCATATTCTAAATAACATCAACCAATAATAATTGGACAGGTTTTAGATAATATTTTAATCATTATAATCTTATTTATTTAAATGATTTATTAATGAGGTAAACATTGCATCATTATTGTGTCATTAATAATTTAAATTATTTGATGTCTAAAAATTATAAATAAAATATCCTTATGTAGGAAATCTTTTTAGATTTCTAATGAATATTTATAATTGAAAATACAACATGTATAACCCTATGTAAAAATTGTTCTTCTAAAAGATGTAAGCTTATGCCATTTTTATTTTTATTTTAACTTTATTAATATAATGTGTCCCTACCACATACAAGTGGCTCTAAGGGGTCCCCAAATCGACCCAAGGATGCCCATGGTCGGGTATGTGTCCACCAATAAGGTTAGGACACGTTTTAGAGTAATTTTGTATTATTATAATATTATTTTTTAACCCTTATTTACTGGATTTACCCTTAACCATGGTAAATAAAATATTTACCGCAGTAATTATTCAAAATGTCTAAAAATAAAAGTTACCTATTCACACAATTTGAACATCCTGATTCCAAATATGGAATCCATTTT
This sequence comes from Viscum album, assembly GCA_963277665.1. Lineage (NCBI taxonomy): Eukaryota > Viridiplantae > Streptophyta > Magnoliopsida > Santalales > Viscaceae > Viscum > Viscum album. Next base: position 624,983,165 of record OY728136.1, on the reverse strand, counting down.
CCTAATTTCAAAACACAGAAGTGGCAGAAATTAATTTAAAATTAATTCCCACTGTCAAAACAAAAAGCGTGTTTTTAAGAGATAATAACTATCAAAAGATTGACACTTGTTTATGTTCGGTTTAATTGTAAAATTATGTCCAATGACCAACATTATATTAAATGGTAAAAATATATTCTAAATATACTTTAAAACTACTAAAATTCATAATTTATCACTATTAATTATTTTGATTAAAAAAGTTGTTTTTAATTAAAATTTAGTAATTTTCACTATTCATCAAAATATGAAAGTTTTCCGAAAAGTACCAAAATTTCACCTTAGGCTAAATTAGATATTCAGAATCCAAAAATGAAGTCTATTTTGAAATATAAAATATATATAATTTTAAAAAGTAGGTATTACTATTCATAACGGCTAGTTTGATTGGTTATGGTGTGTTAGAACTCGAGGTTGCGTACAACACACGCTATCACATTATTCGAAGGGAAACATACCGTGGAAGCTTGGGGTGTTACATTCTACCCTCCTTCAAATAATTGCATCCTCGCAATTTCTAGGGTATTACTGCATAAAAAGACTCGGGTGGTTCTTCATCATAAGTTCCTCGGGTTCCCACGTTGCCTCTTCCATCTTATGATTTCTCCACAAAACTTTTACCAGACGCGTCGTCCGGTTTCTCAGTACTTGTTCTCTTGTATCAAGAATCCTGACAGGCTCTTCAAAATAAGACAGATCGGGTTCCAGTTCTAATTCCTCATAGGTGAGTACATGCGTTGGGTCAGGCATGTATTTTCTCAACAGAGATACGTGGAACACATCGTGAACTTTGGAGAGATTTGGCGGCATTGCCAATCGGTAAGCTACAACCCCAATTCGTTCTAGAATTTCGAAAGGTCCGATGTACCTGGGACTCAATTTACCTTTCTTACCAAAACGTATGACTCCCTTCCACGGAGATACCTTCAGGAAAACATGATCACCGACTTGAAATTCCAAATCCTTCCTTCGATTATCGGCATAGCTCTTCTGCCTACTTTGAGCTGCTTTGATGTGATTTTGGATTACCTTCACCTTTTCCACCGTTTCCTCCACCAGTTCTGGGCCTACAAGTTTTCTTTCACCAACCTCATCCCAACAGGTTGGTGTACGACATCTCTTTCCGTATAACGCTTCATATGGTGCCATCTGAATACTTGAATGGAAGCTATTGTTATAGGAAAATTCTACCAGTGGTAAATATTGATCCCACATACCCTGAAAGTCAAGTGAGCAAGATCTCAACATATCTTCTAGGGTTTGAATAGTCAGTTCTGATTGTCCATCTATCTTAGGGTGGTAAGAAGTGCTCAAATGAAGTTCAGTATCCAGGGATTTCTGAAGACTTTTCCAAAATCTTGAAGTAAAATGGGGATCACGATCAGAAACAATCGGTAGGGGTACTCCATGAAGTCTCACAACTTCATTAATGTATAGTCTTGCTAGACGTTCCAGGGGTAGATCTTCTCTTATAGCAAGAAAATGTGCTGACTTGGTAAGATGATCAACAATAACCCATATTTCATCATTCCTTCTAGGAGTCTTTGGTAGCCCCATGTCAAAGTCCATCGTAATATTGTCCCATTTCCACTCCGGTATGGGAAGAGGTTGCATGACTCCTCCAGGATGTTGCCTTACAGCTTTCACTTGTTGACAAACCATACATCTTGACACAAAATCAGCAATCTCCCTCTTCATGTTGTCCCACCAAAGATGTTCCTTCAAATCTCTATACATTTTGGTGCTCCCAGGGTGTATAGAGAAATTGGAACTATGAGCATCATCTAGCAATTCCCTTTTCAGATCAGGTAAATCGGGAACACAAAGTCTCTTCCTGAATTTCAAAATTCCATCTTCATACACAAAGTCTCTCAATCTCCCATCATTCACAGCTTTAATATTCTTCTGAAATTCTTCATCATCGGTCTGAGAACTCTTAATCCTTTCTAGTAAAGATGGTTTGGCAACCATTTGAAAAAGCATTGATGTTTCACCTTCCCTGGTTATTCCCATGTCCATCTTCACTAGATCCATGAAAATTGGATCCCTTTCAATTCTCATCATGTTCAAAACTCCATGGTCTTTTCTGCTCAAAGCATCTGCCACCTTGTTTGCTTTCCCCGGGTGGTAGTGTATCGTGCAATCATAATCCTTGAGTAATTCAAGACATCTCCTTTGCCTCATGTTGAGTTCTTTTTGTGAGAAAATATACTTCAAACTCTTGTGATCAGTATAAATCTCACATTTTCACCATAGAGGTAGTGTCTCCATATCTTCAAAGCAAAGATCACAGCTGCTAACTCAAGATCATGAGTAGGATAGTTTTGTTCATGAATTTTTAACTGTCGTGATGCATAGGCAATAACTCTATCATTCTGCATAAGGACACAACCAAGTCCTTTCTTTGATGCATCACTATAAATAACGAACCCATCATTCCCCGATGGTAGAGTCAATATAGGAGCATTGACTAATCTTCTCTTCAGTTCTTTGAAACATTATTCACACTCTTTTTTCCAAACAAATTTAACCCCTTTACGTGTGAGCTTCGTTAATGGGTTAGCCAATCAGGCAAAATTCTGGACGAAACGTCGATAATAACCTGCCAAACCAATAAAACTACGTACCTCAGTTATACTCGTAGGTGCTGGCCATTCTTGGATTGCCTTGGTCTTAGAAGGATCAACAGAGATTCCATCTTTAGAGACAATATGGCCAAGAAAAGAAATATCCTGAAGCCAGAATTCACACTTGCTAAACTTCCCATATAATTCATGCCTCCTCAAAGTCTTCAAGATAATGCGCAAGTGATTTTCATGATCTTCGTAGGTTTTGGAGTATACCAAGATATCATCAATAAATACCACCACAAATTCATCGAGATACTCCTTGAAAACTCTATTCATCAGATCCATGAATACAGATGGTGCATTAGTCAATCCAAACGGCATTACAGTAAACTCGTAATGCCTGTACCTGGTTCGAAATGTTGTCTTCGGAATGTCTTCCTTCTTCACACACAACTAATGGTATCCAGATCGAAGGTAAATCTTTGAAAAGTATTGAGCTCCATGTAGTTGGTCAAATAAATCATCAATACGAGGTAGGGGATACTTGTTCTTTATTGTTATAGCATTGATCTCCCTGTAGTCGATACATAACCTCATAGATCCATCTTTCTTTTTAACAAAAAGAACAGGGGCTCCCCATGGAGAAACACTAGGGCGAATAAATCCCTTATTACTCAATTCCTCTAGTTGTTTCTTCAGTTCGACTAATTCTACAGTGGCCATTCTATAAGGGGTCTTCGATATAGGCCTTGATCCAGGAATCAAATCAATGGAGAACTCAACTTCTCGTTCTGGAGGATGTCCAAGTAAATCTTCCGGAAATACATCTACAAATTCTTTAACAACAGGTACATACTCTATTTGAACATTCCTTTCCTCACCGACAGTTATTTCATTCTCTTCCTCCCCAATAATTGAATTAAGTTGAGCTACGGGGGGTGGATCTAAATAAGAATTAGGTGGTGACGATTCTGCTCTAAAAATAAGGTGTTCCTTATCATTATCATCAAGAATCGTAACCTATTTCTTCTTACAATAAATCTTCGCATCATAGTCCAAAAGCCAGTCCATACCGAGGATTATATCAAACTCAATCATAGGTATGACGATGAGATCAGCAGATAAAGAAAATTTATGTGCTCTAATGGGGACTGATTCACAAAACTTTGTTGCAATGATACTTCCCTTAGGAGTTTTAACTGACAACTCCCTTATTAAATCAAATTGGAAATATCTAATTTTCTTAGCAAACTGGGAAGATATGAAACAATGCGACGATCCAGAGTCAAATAATGCATTTGCTAAACTTGAGGAAACCATTAAATTACCTGCCACCACGTCTTTCGGAGCTTCTACCTCAGCAGTAGTGATAGCATAAGCCTGGCCTTGATCCCTTGGCCTTTTCTGAGGTAAGTTCTCCTGATGCTTAGGACATTCATTCGCATAATGTCCCATCTCCCTGCAATTGTAGCACTGAACGTTGGTGGCTTCCTTCTTCCCTTTGCAATCACGAGCTTGGTGGCCTTTTTCACCACACTTGTAACAGACTCCCATTCCCTTCAAGCAAGCACCGGGGTGTTTCTTCCCACATTTACCACAGGATGGATATTCAAACTTTCCTTTCTTCCCCTTATTTCCATTCCCAGATTGATCAGCAGACCTCTTCTTCTCTTTCTTTGCTTTAAAGTCATAAGACTTAGAGAATTCCTTTTCGGTCTTGATAGCACATGAGAAAATGTCTTCGTATGACGAAAAGGATTGTGAGACTAATGCTCGACGAAGAAATGGTTTTAACCCATCAAAGAAACGATCAATCTTACTTCTTTGGTTACGTATATAATCACCATCGTACCTTGATAACCCTGTAAAGTTAGCCTCATACTTTGTGACATTCTCATCCTCCTTCTGTCTCAGACTTAGAAATTGCCTTTCCATATCTGCTCGATGGTCGCGAGGGAAGTATTTTTCTAAAAACAGATCTTTGAACTCCCTCCATTCCATATTTGATACTTCATCATCTTCCTTCATGTTTTGAATCAATTACCACCATTGATCAACATCTTCAGTGAGGCGGTAAACTGCCATGATAACTTTTTCCCTTTCACTGCTCCCCAAAGCCTGAAATATTTTCTCTAGGGAATTTATCCACTGCTCGGCTACTAAGGGATTTGTACTTCCATTGAACGTTGGTGGTTGTTGCCTCATGAATCGATCTAACATTGATCCTCCACGCTGCGGATCAGGGTGCTCCATACGGGTAAGGTTATTATTCATAACCTGAGTAAGTTGTCCCAGTATGGTGATTAGCTGATCGGCACCAGTTGCATCACCAGCCCCACTATAATTATCTTGAGCAGGAGGGCAATCCCTACATGGAGTGCGTGCATTGATACGGTTTCCATTTCTTCCACTAGGTGCCATTTCTAAACAATGGCATAAACTAGATCAGTTTATGAATCAAAATACATAATCCCATACTTATAAAACACTTAACATAAATTGAACTATTTATGGATATAATCCATAATCATAAAAATGTTTTCTTTGAGGAAGTATATACTCATAAACCCTTCATAATTATTTGTAAAGAAAATGAGAGTTATCCTAAGCATATCCCCCGAGAGTGTCGTAACCAAGAGTGCAGCAAGGCCCGTTGTCGTGCACCAGTTCCCGTTCGAGTCTAGCTCAAATCGGTGTTTTCGGGTTTTACCCCTAGGTACATCTGTGCCAGATCCGCCTCTACCTGATCGTATCCAGACAGGGATGTATTGCTCAGAAAACTCACAAAATCTCTACAATACAAAAATTCTAGGAAGTTCTTCTATACTAATCCTCAAAGTTCATCTTAGGTCTACGTGCTCTAATCAGAGTTTATCTAAATATAGCTTCCAAGGTTTATACTAAACTTCCTCTGATACCAACTGTAACACCCCGACCCTAGTTACCCAGAGTCGGTTCATTATTACATAACATTGGCATGATCACAAGAAAGATCAAATCTCGAAAGACCGATTGGTTTAGTAGCCTTGGAAACACTAGATATATTCATAAGTTTTACATTACATCATAAAATGAAAAACTACTACAACAACATAATGTCTCCATAATCCACACTCATATCCCCACATAACATCCCTGCAGGTCATTCATAATTTACTTCTTCACTTCCTAGGAAAAATAAAACATAGAAAAGGGGTGAACTCAAATGCCCAGTAAGGATAACAATATAGCGGAAACTTTCATAAATAAGAATAAACATTTAAGGCAATGTATAACTAAAACAAAATCCTTTTAAACTTTAACTTCAACATAGTATGGCATAAATAAAATGAAATAATTCCATTTACTTATTCACATAGATATTCTACTAATCGAATAATCACATGCAATATCAATAACCACTTTCATAATGATGGAATGCATAATGCCAGACTATCATAACCACATAGCCAAGGCCTCGTGCCAAGACTACAAATAAGATTTTTCCAAGGCCTTGTGCCAAGACACTAGTTTGTCTCATGAGACCTACCGATGCATCGAGGAGCTATAGCGGGCTCCACCCGTCACATATTAAGTCCAATGCATTCCCATATGAAAAGGTTTAAACATAACATAAACATTCGTATTAAAACTAGCATACGAAATGTCAATACTTTCACCACAAACTATGAATGGTATAAAAATAGCACATCCACAGTCAAACATATCACAAAACCTTCAATACAATATAAAAGTTTTGTATCATAATATATCATCCTCAAATAATCGTAAAATCCATTAAAGGATGTTGACATAGATGAAATCAAAACTCTTTTTAAAGAAATATCTCTTTCTATTTTGAAATCATTTAAGAGACATATATTTATAAAATAAAACATTTTCTTTGAAAATATTCTTATAAGCTTGTAAGGGAAGCTTTGATGATTTTATAATGGCGGAAAATAACCGCACCCGCCGTATAAGTTAAAAAAAACATTCTTATCTTAATTCTGTCGAAAAGGTTAAAAAGCACCTTGTTTGGAAAACGACGGAAAGATTCCCTTATAAAACTATTATAAAAAGTCAAACAAGGGTATAAATGACTTTAACCCATATTCTTTTAAATATTAAAAATGTTTTGAAATACATTTTGAAGAAACATGGATGTGGATGATAACGAGATCCCAGTAGATTATTACGTATAAACAACCTCGGATAATGAAGAGATTGTGAAATAACCCTTACCTTGTACTTTTCCTTGGTTGGGGTAGGTTAACCTCCTGTATAATGGTGAAATAATTGTTATTAAATTATACAAGAATCATATATATTAATATGATATCATATATGATCTTTTAACATTGATTTGTTAATAATATCTTAGTATTATCGTTGTTTCGGGTGTGAACTTACTCATTTTCTTTTATATGTTTTGTTACATAAGCCATGTTTGTTGTATCTTATTCATATCCAGAATGATATCAAGTCCTTAAACATCATTTTTAAATCATCAAATGATAATTATACTTGAATGGATATTATGGAGAATGAATCTCATCGCGTTCGTGGAGACGGTAGTCCGTACGTACGCACGAGCGACAATATCATTCTTTTGATATTAAAATAATATATAAATGGATGTTATATCATATATACAGAATAATTAACATGTTATATTTATTATTTACATGAGTTTCACATCATTATTATACCCATCCAAATAATAATATATTGAATAACAATTACACCACGACGTGGAGACGGTAAGCCATACGTACGCACGTATGGTGACATGTTATTCAAAGGGTGGATAGAATACTGAATATGGTTGTACCATATTTATAATAACATCACAGTATATGTGAGATACTGGAGTTATTATTTTAGAATGGTAACAACAAAGGAAGAAGAAGTGGAAGAAGAAATGAACTTGGAAAAGGGTGGTGAAATCATTACCTCTTCTTCGGGCTCTTCCTTTTGATTTGATCAAAAGGGCTCCTTAGGTTGGCTTTCTGATCAAACTAAGGCCTCTAGGTTGTAGTGAGGGAAGTTGGAAGAGTATTTGGGCAGAGTTTGGCCGAACCAAACGGCTTTGAAGGTGTGAAGAAATGAGAAGGAGTGGTCTCCTTTTATAAGGGAGAGGAGGGGCTCTTTAGGAAAGAGTGAAAGTATTATTTTATAATATAATTATATTCGGTTTATAATGGTCCAAAAATCATTGAGGTCGAAGATAAGATGACTCATATTCTAAATAACATCAACCAATAAGAATTTGACAGGTTTTAGATAATATTTTAATCATTATAATCTTATTTATTTAAATGATTTATTAATGAGGTAAACATTGCATCATTATTGTGTCATTAATAATTTAAATTATTTGATGTCTAAAAATTATAAATAAAATATCATTATGTAGGAAATATTTTTAGCTTTCTAATGAATATTTATAATCGAAAGTCCAACATGTATAACCCTATGTAAAAATTGTTCTTCTAAAAGATGTAAGCTTATGCCATTTTTATTTTTATTTTAACATTATTAATATAATGTGTCCCTACCACATACAAGTGGCTCTAAGGGGTCCCCAAATCGACCCAAGGATGACCATGGTCGGTTATGTGTCCACCAATAAGGTTAGGACACGTTTTAGGGTAATTTTGTATTATTATAATATTATTTTTTAACCCTTATTTACTGGATTTACCCTTAACCATGGTAAATAAAATATTTACCACAGTAATTATTCAAAATGTCTAAAAATAAAAGTTACCTATTCACACAATTTGAACATCCTGATTCGAAATATGGAATCCATTTTCCTAATTTCAAAACACAGAAGTGGCAGAAATTAATTTAAAATTAATTCCCGCTGTCAAAACAAAAAGCGTGTTTTTAAGAGATAATAACTATCAAAAGATTGACACTTGTTTATGTTCGGTTTAATTGTAAAATTATGTAAAATGACCAACATTATATTAAATGGTAAAAATATATTCTAAATATACTTTAAAACTACTAAAATTCACAATTTATCACTATTAATTATTTTGATTAAAAAAGTTGTTTTTAATTAAAATTTAGTAATTTTCACTATTCATCAAAATATGAAAGTTATCCGAAAAGTACCAAAATTTCACCTTAGGCTAAATTAGATATTCCGAATCCAAAAATGAAGTCTATTTTGAAATATAAAATATATATAATTTTAAAAAGTAGGTAATACTATTCATAACGGCTAGTTTGATTGGTTATGGTGTGTTAGAACTCGAGGTTGCGTACAACACACGCTATCGCATTATTCGAAGGGAAACGTACTGTGGAATCTTGGGGTGTTACACCTTAAGTAACATATGACCTATCTCTCCTTAATTTTTAATTTATAAATTTTGGGGAGATAGCTTCTCCCAGATCGTGTCCCCTTTTCGTAACTCCCTCTACGTAGATATTTATTCAATTGATGGGATTAAGAAATAAAATTTCATTTAAAAAATGATATCATGATCATATATCGATGGAAACATGATTATGAATAATAAATATCAATTAATTACTTATTATGATACTTAATACCCAGTAATATTAAATATATGGTTTAAATTCATAGAGTGAAACACAATATTGAGGGTATTCCTTTTGTAGAGGAATATACTGATTCAGTTCCTTGTATTTTATTGTTCTTTCCTTAAATGACAAGGCTGAGTTTTAAATTTAAATTATTCATAGTGTTAATCCAATATCTAAAATTTCATAGACAATAAGCCCTATAAAATTGAAAGAATTTATTAAGAACCAAAAAGATAAATTGGGAAAAAAACATATGATAAATTTCTTCACCACGGGGTACACAAATCCCCATTATTATAGAGAATGATTGGTTACTACATATTTTCATTGATTATCATAAGACTAACAAGATCATGATGATGAATAGGTATCCCGTAACATATATTTATGAATAATTTCCCAAATTTCATGGATGTCAATATATTTTAATGGTGGATCATCAATATGGATATCACCATATAATTATAAAAAGAGATAATATACCATTGAATATCTTTTATATAAGATATAGACCCTGTGAATTGACATGATTAATTTTAGAATAACAAATACCATAGACTCTTTAGAGATTACATAAATAAATTTTTGGTTTTTTTTATAGAGGATACTCTCATATATTCTAACATAAAATAATAACACTGAGAGAATTTGAGGAAATTATTAAAGATTTTAGGAAAGGAGAAACTATATAAAATATTCAATAATTTTAAATTTTGGATGCATAAATTATCATTCATGGGTTATGTAAAAATAAGTTAGGGTATATTAATGGATAAATGAATGAATGAAATTTCACATTAGATTATATAACAAAGACCCACATTTTTCATGGAATTTATAAATGATATCAATGATTTATGGGAAATTTCTTATTATTGTCAAATACACTATCTTAGTCAACTGGAAGAGTATTCAAGTTTCTTTGGTATGAAGAGTGTACAGATAAATTCAAGGATATTTATAAGAGGTTGGTTATTATACCTATATTCACACTACCATATTTTGGATAGGGGTTTTTGATATATAGTGATGCTTAAAATAAGGTCTTGAGTTTTTTTCTAAGTTATAAAGAAAATTTTATAGATTATGTCTCATGTAAATTATATATCCATGAGAAAAAGTACTAAAAAATATCTAGAGTAACTAGACATAATATTTTCATTAAATATTTGGTGGAATTGTCATTATGGTGAAAAGTAGTACATATATTATTATCACATATTCTAAAAACATATATATTCATATAGAATGATATGAACACATGTAAAATGGAATACATAGAGTTGATAAAATGTTATTATTTACCAGTAAATTATAAATATAGGAAGGAAAACAAGGTAGTTGATTCTATTAGAAAAAATAATCATGATTTCTTATACATGATGTGGATTGAAGGAGTCACAATATTTTAAAGTATGAAATTAAACCTTACAAAAGTAATTTCAAAACAATCAATCCATGTAAAGATCAAGATGGATTAGATGGATATTTTGAATCTATATAAGAATGTAGAAAATATCATAGAGGTTAACAATGAAAAATATAGAGTTATATGTTTTGGAAGATGAATATATGCCCCCTCATTGATAAAACTGGAGAACATGTTACTATATGTTTCATATAGCTCACCATTATCCACTCACCCATGAATCAAAAATATGTATAGAGATGTGGGGAAACATTTTTAATACTAAAAGATGAAGAGGGAGATTATAGAGTATACAAATTGATGTTTTCTCTTCCAAAAATTTAAGTCTAAATATTAGATATATATATGGGGATGATGCAACCATTACAAATAATCATATGAAAATGGTATAAAATCACTATGAAATTTTCCATAATTCATCCTAAGGACACTAAATGAAACAATTATATTTGATTAATGGTTGATCTTCTTATACGTTTTCTGCACTTCATTATTATTTGAGAGAATTTCACACTTTATCATCATTCCATATAATATAAATTATTCTAAGGTTATATGGTATAACACTTTTAGATTCATGTTATTTTGATCCAACGCTCACCTAAAAGTTTTATATGAGTCTTTAATTAGTTTTAAATAGTGATATAATCTTTATTACTACTTATTATCGTCAAACAAATGGTAATTTTGAATTAAACATTCATAATTTGGATGATATGTTGAGATCAAGTTCTATAAATTTCAAAAGGAGGTTTGATAAAAACTTTCCATTGGTTGAGTTCTGATATAAGAACAAGTTTTCATCAATAAATAATATAGTACCATGTTAGGACATGTATAAAAGATATTAGAAACTCAAACATGTTAAGATGATGTTAGATAGAGAAATATATTCAAACAGGACTTTGCTTAAGAAAATATAGAGAAGATTAAAACTATTCAGTGGTATATTATAGTTGGAAGAATTAAATAGAAGAGTTATGATAATAATATTTTATAAGATATGTTAGATAATTATGGAGTAAATGTATTCCTATTAATATCATCAAAGAATATGGTTATTCGATTTAGGAAGAAGAAAATTTTGTGTCTTGTATTTATCGGCCACTATGTGCTTCTTAATCATATAAGGATTATAGATTATAGATCAATGATTCCATATAAATTTTCAGATGTGAACAACCTATTCCTTATATTTATTTTTAGGAAGAACTTACCCAATCTTTCACATGTACTAAATTCAAAGGTTATAAAATGGACCACTCTTATAAGGAACAAATAGTAGGTATTTTGGATTATAGAGATAAATTAATAAGAAAAACGGACACTCACCCAGTCAATGCTCCATGAAAAAAATCATAAGTTTGAGGATGTGACATGGGAACCGAAATATGTAATGATATAAAAGAATAATTATCAATTATCAATTGATTAATAAAATTTCAATGATTTTTTACAGAGGGGTATAATGTAACACCACTTATTATGGTATTAATATTCCTTAAATAATTTCAACGTGTTAAATAACTTTTTTAAAATGAAATAAAATACTAAAATTAACAATTTATTATTTCATTGTGTTAAAATATTATAACATGAAATGAAATTAATATTAATATTATAAAAAAAATATGAAATAGAATTTTAAAAATGGAAATATAAGTATAAAAATAACTGAAAAAATAATTTAAGAATGATGAATTATTTATCATGTTATCTAATTAAAATTATACCACTTCATATAGCTATATAAATAAATAAAAATATTACAAATATGGTTAAAATTTAAGGGAAAAAATAATTGAGAGAATTTTTTAGCATAGTATGTATGGATAAATATAAGAATAGAAATTAGTAATTTAAATATTATATGGTTATTGTTATGTTTTTATGTAGTCCTTTGGTGTAAATTTAGTCAATGGGTAGGTTGAAATTTTTTCCATCGGAATATAATTATTTTATAAAGTGACTACTATATTAGAAATCATATATTTAATATATAATTAATATCCTTTAAAAAACAAGGAATGATAATAAAAAAATATAAAATTTTCATCTCATAAGAAATTATTTTACTCTAAACATATTTATCTAATATAAAGTATAATTTTAGATGAAAGGTATATTTATCACATTTAGGGATTGAATATGAATAAATAGATTTCATATTTGGAATTGGGACATTAAAATTAGGTGAGAGTGTAAATATTATTTTTTGGTGAAAAATAATTTACTAGGGTGAATAGTGAAATCAATTGGTAAATATAAAATATGGTAAAATCAAATATATGGTTAAAATGTGGTATATGTAGTGAACAAACCTGAGTTAACCTGAAAATTCACTCGAGTTGGCTCACCACAAGACCTGAAGTGTGTTCCCGATCGATATGGGCCAGTGAGAAGCACCCGCGTATCAACATATAAATCATGGGAATGATTTCACCCTGAAATATAACACCAAATATCTCATGTATAATAAGGAAAGTATAAAAATTAGAGAAAAATGTGGAAGAAAAGGTATAATACCATGATACATAACAAGAAATTCCCAGTGACTAGTTCTAGAAGCAGTACAAACCAAGACCAAGACCAAGTATCTATGTGATTATTCATAACCTCTATCCCAAACCACTATGAATGTGGTTTCAATCATGATAATACTCCATGAAAAATGATTCCATTACCTTAAACAATACCCTAAAAAACAATGACTACAAATTCCAAAAGGAAAAAATAGGGTATGAGTTATAAATCTTAGTTGGATACCACTAAAGAATGTTTAAAATGTCTATCACTAAGAAACTTTTAGTTCTAACTGTAAAAAATCCAGCTTATAAATAAATTTCAAAAGAAAAAAATTTGTAGACCATCTTTTGGTTTCCATTATATCATTTTATTTATCCATAAACCAAGAATATGACATATATATGAAAGATTGTATAAATGGAATAAAAAAATAATCTATGTAATTAATAAAAAATAAGCATGTGGGGAACCAAATATGAAGTGATACCGTTATGTATAAAACAAAGAACATGAGGGATCTAACCTATATTAATTTTTACTCATACATGTGAAGGAACACTAAGCTAGGAATAATGTTAATTATACCAATATTGAGTTTGACCACTGTTTATCGATATCATAAGAATAATACATAGTAGTGGCACTCTATAATGACCCAACCCTCCTGGTCCATTAATTTTACAAATCCTAATGTTTGAGGTATCCTAGGGGCCAACATTGACTCATTGAGGAGTTTTCCACATTTCAGGTTGAATGAAGGCCATCACCGAAGGCCGTCGGTGGCACCAATGGGCATCGCTGGAACCGATCGACCATCAGTGGCACCAATGGGCATAGGTGGATCCAACGGGCCATCGACGTTAGGGTGCTGGTGCCAAGGTGTCAGTGACTCACCCAATAGTGAGTTATTTCTCGTTTGTCTAGGACTTCCCAGTTTCACTCCAGTAACATATCTTCTGATGTAAAAGTGTTTTAATACCCATTTAAAAGATATTTAATTCCCATAAAATATGTTTTAAGCCCTCAAGAGTCGAGCGACCCTTGAATTACCAAAACGTGTGGCCTATCGCACCCTTTTCCACATTTTCCAAACTCCAGTTTTTTCCAATTTCACCCCTATTATGTGTTTTTATCATTATAAAGCTAATCTATCAACTCACAGTAGTTCATTGGTCTATCTCAACCATCTCTGAGGAGAATTATTAAATATCAATTAATCCCAACCTATGAAACCATTGAGCCACGTGGTCAATCCATGATTCGACTTTTATGTACTTCGAAATCGTATCCCTGATTTTAGGATCTGGCCTCTTCTTAAGCTGAGATCCTCTCTTCCTTATTACTTTTAGTTTCTCTAAGTGTGCCTCGTGACTTCCTATTGAGACAAATTGTGCACCCGTGCTGGAGCCCTTCCCGCTCAGGCTTGGAGTTTTCTTTTCCTGTAAGTCATATATCCCCAATTCGTGGTGAAAGGAGAAAAATTTGATCCTTCATCATCCAATTAGGGTTTCTTCCTTCGTCTCTCTTTACTATGCATCATGTGCAGTGGGTATGATGATGATCCTTTGGGATGTATATGAAACCAATATTAACAAATATAATAAACGGACTTTTAAAGAATGAAGGGGTGAGAAAATTGATGATGTTGTTGTGTTTTACCTTCGTTTTATGTTGTGAATTTTATGGGCACATGTCCACTAAAAATCGTGGTTGTTGGTGGTCCTTTCTTTTGCACTAATGAAGCTCTGTTTTTTGGATAATATTGAGATTGAATGAATATAACATGGAAACTAGTTAATCATGTAAACTTGGTTGATTAAATGGATGATCGATGAATAAGAACCCTTGTGCGATCACCCTAGTTTACCAAACAGAAATAAGGAACTTAATAAATGGTGTTGGCCAAACCTAAAAACTCAATTGCTCCATTATGATGATGTGCATGGTCTTTCTGTTTAATGTTTGTAGTGATAAATAAAAAGGGGGATGAAATCTCTAGCTGAGAGGTTTTTGGTTTGTGAATCTGAGGCCGTATGGAGCCAATGGTGTATGTTATAGACCCATTATGTTGGGGCTTGGTTTGGTTTAAGTACTTCAAGGGATATCTCAGATCCCTTTTGATGTTGTTGCTTATAAGAGAACCAGGAGTGAATGCTTAGACACCTGCTTGGCTGTTTTCTTCTAGTTATTGTTTTGGCTGGTGGTTATTCCTGTTAGTTTTCTGATAGTGGAGGTGTATTTAAATTGAGTCACCTGAACATGATAATGATAAATTCTACAATGGGAACCTATTTCTTTCTCAAAAAGGGTTGTTCTCTGGTTATGGATCTTTTATACTTGTGCATGTAAGTATAGCAGTAAGAGTGGTTATTTATTGGGTGGTTGTTGGTTTCAGGACCCTTATTTTGGGATGAGTACTTGATTACCTATATATATAAAATTTAGTCCTTGTGTTTCTTATATGAATTCCACCCTTGTTGATAAATTCATGCCAAACACCCCCATTTCATGGGGGAGGGTGTTTTTTCCAACATTCCTATCAGTGGCTGGTAATTAGCTCCTTTTTTCTCCCTCTCCCAAGTATCCCAAGACTCTTCGGGCAGGCTGTGATGGCATGAGGTTCATTATGGACCAAGACCCTTCAGACAGGGTGTGTTTTGGTGAGTTGGACCATGTGTTTGCATGCATGTTTGTTTTTCTAAGTGTATTTGGGATGAGGCCCATGTGTCTTCGGGCATGACAATAGTTGTTCTGTACCAGGTGTCTTTTGGTGTGGTAGTGGTTGTTGTGGCCCAAGTGTCTGTGGGTGAGGTTTGTGTGGTTGTGGTGGCCTAGTTGTTTGTGGTCAAGATAGATGTGTGGCCGTAGTGGCCCATGGGGTTGTTTTTGGGGTGGTAGTGGGACTGTAGTGGAAGTTGTGGGGGAGGTCTAATGTGTAGGATGTCCTAAATAACCATTGGGGAAGCGGTGGAGGGTACCCAAAAATCAAGGTTCTATTACTATTATTTTACTTGGATTTCATTATTTGGGGAGTGTTCCTTGGTGAGTATGGGTGGTTAGTTTTCTTTCTAGGTGTTTTGATTACCTATTTTCTCATGGGGCATTAGATTGTCTCCCCACTTGTGCATGCGAGATTTTAGTTTTCCCTACTTAGTATACCTGTATACTCACCCTATGTATATAAAACTTCTTTTAGGTTTCCAGGATGACTTTGAGGATCTTGTTAGACCTTACTAGCTCAGGCATCGAGACAGTTGTCGTTTCTTCCTTTATTTTCTTTTGGTACTTCCTTTCAAAGTTTTTCTTGTACTTTGTATCAGATCATTTTGAAAATTCATGTGGTAATTGGTTTTTGGATTTACTTTTACTTTTAGTTTTTAGAGTTATTTGGGATTTACCATCTTATCTCCCAATCTTGTTCTATAAAAAGGGTAATGCCTTCCATATTATGTTTGATTCTATACCCTTGGTAATAGTTGCCACTCTGGGGCCTATTAAAGGCAGTACTCTAGGGTCATTATCTCTCCTTGAACTTGAATATGGAAGGGTCTATATATATTTTTTCCCTTCTCTCATCTTGGAGAAGGAGGGTCATTAGACACATTCAATAAGGTTTTTATTTTTCAATAACACAATGCACCCAAGATTCCCAAGGTGATATGTTTTTCAAATCATTAAAATAAACCATTCTAAAAATGTAAAAATCATTTTCAAAGTAAATAATTACTTCTCTTGTGCTTGAAAATATATTTTAGTCTGAAAATCACATTTAAGGCATTTCAACGAACACATAAAGTGAACAAATTTATTTTTAAATAAAAATAAATTAAAATCCATTTTTCATTCCAATATTAATTCATTCAATCAATTTCATAAACTAAAAAAATGAATTTATAATGAAATTAATTAAATCATGGGTTAACACCAATGTATAAACACACCTACCTCAAGAATTAAGGAAAACTCACTCCCTTCAAAACTGACGATGGGAAAAGAATATATCCTATTAAAAAAATATATATCAAAGGAAAAATCATCCATTATCTTTCAAAACCAAATATTAGGTCACCATACACCATATAAAGTTGTAAAATATGGAGAATATCAGATAATAGAGGAAAATCTAGATAGAGGAGATGAAAGGAATTGGGAAACACACCGACCTTGATGGAATCCATCAAGATTTATGGATAATCACCAAGGAGACAAAGGGAGAAACTCCTAGAGAGATTTGGAGAGTATATTTCAGGATAATAATGATGTAGGAGGTATTTATAAGTTAAAATTACTAAGGGAATTAAGTTGAATTTCAATTTTAAAAAGATAAGATCTTGCCACATAGTTAGGTAACACAGTTTGGTAAACAGTGTGTCAACCATTTTGTGGAAACTAACATATAAAAGAGAAGTCACATTGTTTCGTGGATAAGGATTCATAGTTTAAAAAAATCTCAAATCCTTCATAATTCCATTAAAAAACAATATATCCATACTATATGGTTACTTTATGGTTAGATAAACCATGTACCTAAACTATTTCTTGATCTTGTTTCCACTAAAACTCTAAATTTTCAATCTTTGACTTATAAAACCCTAATAAACCAAAAAACAGGAAAACAAATCTCAAATTTAATCATACATATGACCTATAAGGCATCACAATTATTACCACTATGAAAAATTTTGTCCCATGAAATCAGTCATAATTATGTACGCACATGGAAATAAGGCCAATACTACATATTTAATAATCCTACCTCCCATGTCTCATGGATTTCTAACATGTACCATCATAGTACAAAAATTAAAGGAATTTTTTTAAACTATTCACCTTATCCTGGTGGTCCAAAAACCAAATTGACAACTCAAAAAATGAGGACTCGGGCTCAAGATCAACTTCCTCATATTCAACCACATGGGAAGGGTCTAATTGAAACCAATTCAATTGGGGAAACATGTCACGAATCAACCTCTAACAAGATAAAATTTACAACATATAATCCACATTTCTAATTCATTTGGTGATTTTTAAAGGTCCAATTAACCAAAATTCCACTTAACCTTCTTACCCTGAATATGATTTCCTAATTGTTGTTAAACCCTGAGAAAAACATGATCAAATACCACAACCTCCAATAAAAAATGATTGTGTTTTACCCATTATTTATGATGAAAAAATATCTCAAAACCATTACAATGATTACTATGCCATCCATATCACCTCTGGATAAGACATGGCCCTATAGAGAAAAAAAAATATATCCTTTCCTGACATCCAGGAGATCCAAAAGTCCACCCATGAAAAACATCAAATGACATATCCTTGGTCAAGGGTTAAGGAAGATAAAAAACCCAAAAGTCACATTAAACAAGAAGTCACAACTAAATCATTTCTTCCAGGATTATATTTTTTTAGTCCAACCATCCATATGAGGATTTAACTTCATTATCAACCCCAATTGAGAAGCTACCACATTCAACAATCCCTTCTATAAATGAGATGTAGAGCATGGGTATTTATCATAAATGGTAACCATGGGTACACCAAATAACTTTAAAACCATTTAGTTATAAAAATTTATAAACTATTCTAACATAATCAATTCCTTAGTAAAGATACATGATCCCATTTAAAGAATAAATTAATAATCATCCAGAGTCGTATCTTATCCTCCACCAAGATTCTATATTAGTTTAATTACGAGGTCTTTGGAACCTTCATCCAACCTATAGAACACAATGTATATGGAAACATTAAACAAGAAGGTCTATGGTGTTCGACTCCACAATACTAGAAGTAAGGGCATTGTAAAAGAAATTCTACAATTGACTAGCTCACTATGGGTCACTGACATTGATGTATTAAATCATGACATTTCCAGATAACTTAATAGTGCATAGAAAAAATTGGACTATTTTAATTATCCATCAAACCATTACTCAAATACTCTGGAACAACCAATTATATCTGATGAAAAAAGGCACCATCATAATACCAAAAATAGAAACCTTAGGTCTCTCCACCATAAAAAGTTTAATCAAAACTCTACCAATCGACATCCAATGACAACCCATGGAAAAATTATTACATGAGGAAGAATCATCTTACTCACAAGTTGTAAATAAAAGTTCATTAGATCCTCAAACAAAACCTAGATATTTCCTACAAAATCCTTCACCAAGTATTCATCCTCATTTGATTCCTTTATAGACCATGTTGTAAAATACCTACTCAAGGTGTCTGGGGCCACAGATCCCATTCCATTAGTTTATGAAATATCAAGATCAATGATATGAAATCACTTAAAATAAAATTTTCATCATAGGACCATATTTCTATATGTAAAAGTACACTTTAGTATTCTATGATATTAATATACCATAATCTTTTATCTATTAAATTTCCAAGAACATGTAAAAATATTATCAACTCATTGTCATAGTGAGATAGATTCTTTCCATGAAGGTATAATTGGAGAAATACTTAACCCATAACTCATTTTCAATCATCAATACTTATAAAAAATCCATGCCATAGGCTTAATTATAACATCCTAAAGACCAACATGGCTTAGCATGAAACAACATTGGAAAAAATTTGTCCTCACAACAATCCTCTCAAATGAGCTCCAGGTTCTCAATCATTCAATACTAGGATCTATGAAGAATAGAGAAATAACATGGGTCTTCTCACTCTTTAAATTTAATTTAAAATGGTGGTGCAATGAGGCCATAGTTTCTCCAATATCACACCCAAGGCCCTCGCTGCTAATCGGAAGCCTCTGGAATTTCGGAAAATACGCTTGAGTCCATGTGACCAATTGGGTACGGGGTGCCTCTGGGTGGCTTTCGGAACCGGGACGTTAAAAAGTGGTATCAGTGGAATTATTTTCTCTTGACTTACAGTTTGGAGCCTTTATCCAGGGATATGACAGATTCGGTACTTGGTAATAAGCTATGCCCGGGAGTAGCTAACCCGTGTACAGGGAAAAGACAATATACATAGTTTATTGAAATTTTATGGTTTTGAGATTTTACAGTTGATATGATTTCACCTAGAGTGATTCACATGCCTTGTGTTGTTATTGTTGTTGATATTGAGGTTCTATTTCTGTCATAACCCGATGAGATGAGGGTATTCCATTTCATGTATCATATAGGCACTTGTTAGAAATCACATGCCATGCATTCTTTCCATGCCATCTAGAGTGCATTAGCGATTTCATGTTGTTGTGATAGATGTTGTATAGATTATGCATGCTGTTCTGATAAATACTTTGATAGAATCCCTGCAGTTTGATAGAGAAATTATTATATTATACCTTGTTTAAACGAACGCCAAATTTTACTTCTTGAGGTGTTATGGGCCCTCATGAATAGGAACTTGGTAGATCGTTGGCTTGTTTCTCATGTATATGACTTGTATAAGATGCCAAGCTTTGATTCATGAGGAGTATGGGCCCTCACGGATCGTAATTTGGCACCTCCATGCTTGTTTTTCAATGTTTTCTGGGCTTCGGTGCAGTTTCTGAGCTACTTTTTGGAAAAACCCAGAATACACGTCGTGTACTTTATAGTTACACATCGTGTAGTTTTTAAACCATGTCACTGAATGTGTGAGCAGAAACATGGGATTGTGAAGAGACTTCAGGAATACGCCGTGTATAGCAGATACACGTCATGTAGTATTGAGTTGTGTAGCTGGCCGTGTCACAAACAACATGGGTCTGGGAAGCTTGTGTAGTACACACCGTGTTTGGTATGAACACGGCGTGTAACCTTGTTTAGGTACCCGATCGTGTCATGAACAACACGGGTCGGTGTCATCTTCTCCTATACACGCCGTGTTTGTTCGGAACATTCCGTGTAAGTGTTAGCCGTGTAGCCGGCTGTGTAACTAACAACACAGGTCATTGAAATCTTATATAGTACACGCCATGTCCTTAGTGAACACGTTGTGTAGTCTAGGTTTAAGAGGACCGTGTGGGTTAGCCGTGTAAGGAGACTCAGGCAGGGGAATAGAATTCAAGTTCATGCCGTGTGTGGGGACAACATGCCATGTAGTCATGTTTTGTAAAACTTGAATGTTTCTTTCACCTGTTCCCATTTTGTACTCTTGTGTTCACAGTCATTGATAATCCTGATCTAAGGTGTGCTTTGACCTTTCAGAGCTATGCCATCGAGATGTCCTCTGGCTTTACATCAACTGCCAGATGGTGATCAGACACCGGATATGGCAGATCAGGTACCTCTTGCAGATCCTCCTGCTGTTCCATCCTTGGCACCAGCAGTTATACCCGTTGTGGGAAACAATGCACAGTTTAGGGAGGACTTCCTGAGGATGATGCATAACTTCTAGGGAGCGCCGCCTCCTGCCCCGTCGATGGAAGAATTGACGTGAGTTTTTCAGTAGAAACATCCTCCTACCTTCTTAGGGGATAGAGTACCCCAGACAGTAGAGTCGTGGCTAGAGGCCACGCTGACGATCTTCGATCATCTGGAGATACCTACAGAGAAAAGGGTAAATCTGGCTACTTATATGCTCCGAGACATTTCCAAGAGGTGGTGGGAGGCAATCTCACAGTCAGGGAGCCAGCAGAGTATGACTTGGGATGAGTTTCGGTGCATCTTTTACGATTACTACTACCCAGAGACCTTGAGGGCCGATCGAGCCCGAGAGTTTATGAGTCTGGAGCAGGGTACTCTTTCTGTTATGGAGTACTCATCTCATTTTAATGAACTATAGAACTTCCCACCGATCCCAGCAGGTGATGAGTTGTTCCTTTCTAGGAAGTTTGAGGATGACCTCAGGTAGGAGATCCATTCCCAGGTGAACATCTTTAGGTTGACATCGATATCCTCTATTGTCAACCAGGCGCTGATCACTGATCACAATCTGAGAGATTCTGGAGCAGCGGGCCATGGCGGTCTGACATCCAGAGTCGGTGTTCCTCCTACTGATAGCAGCAAGCGCCACAAAGAGTCTATATGAGGAGATCAGAGTATGTAGGATGTGTCTTCGGGTAGCCAAGTTGCATGCTACCAGTGCGGTAGGAGTGGGAATACTAGGCCTCAGTGCTAGAGAGACCCGATAGAGTGCCGATCTTGTGGCAAGATGAGCCATCTTCAGCGCTTTTTTCAGATCTTCTCACCTAAAACTGGTGGTAGGGGTTCTTCTATGACCCCGCATTCAGATAATGCATCGCCAGTTTCTCACCAGTCTAGGAACTAGAGTTCTTCCAGCCGTTCGGGCCGAGGTGGAGGTCGTGGTCGTGGTGGTCAGTCACCAGGTTCCTAGCGACAACAGAGTGGGTCAACTCAGAGTGGTCAGCCAGGGGCGCAGGGCCGCAGTACAAGCCAGACTTTCACCATGGAGCAGACCTATCAGGAGAAGGATCCCGACCCTTCCACAGTTCGAGGTACGATCTTAGTAGCCTTAGTCTTACTTCATCTCTTTTTGATACGGATGCTTCGCATAGTTTTATCTTTGTTGTTGTTGTGGAGATCCTTGAGCTCTGTATCTTTTCATCTGTACACCGTTGGGAACGAGGACATCTAGTGTACGTCAGTGCAGGGAGTTCCCTCTTGAGGTTTCATGGTGTCACTTCTTATGGGACCTCTTTGTCCTAGGGATGACAGGCTACGATGCCATTCTCAGAATGGAATAGCTAGTCCCCTTCCAGGAAGTCGTCGATTGCTATCCTCACCGAGTGAGTTTCGTATCACTAAGGGTGGATCCTTCCTTTATAGAGGCGAGTGAGATCTCCAGGTGGGTAGAGATGGACCAGATCATCATGCACTTGGAGGAGTTACAACCCATATTTCCAGTCTTTATCTGGATGACCAGGGTACTTCGCAGTTAGACTTTCCTCCAGTGGTGGATCGTTTCAGAGATGTCTTTCCAGAGGACTTTTTAGGTTTTCCTCCATAACATGAGGTATACTTCTCGATTGTGCTCGTTCCAGGAGTGGCACTAGTTTCCATTCCTCCTTATAGGATGGCTACACCTATGTTGCAGGAGCTTAAGAAGCAGTTGAGGGAGTTGCAGGAAAAGGGATTCATCCGACCCAGTACTTCTCCTTGGGGTTTTCCTGTCCTATTTGAGAAGAAGGAAGACAACAACCTTAGGCTTTGTGTGGATTATCGGAAGCTGAACCAGTTGACGATCAAGAACCAATATCCCTTTCCGATGATCTATGACCTCTTTGATCAGCTTCGAGGAGCCCGAGTGTTCTTGAAGATCGATTTGAGGTATGGTTATCATCAGTTGCACATTAGACCATCAGATATACCCCTTACAGATTTCAGGAGTAGGTATGGTCTATACGAGTATATGGTCATGCAATTCGATCTCATGAATGTGCCAACAACTTTTATGGCACTGATGAACTGAGTGTTCCATCCATACTTGGATTCCTTCATGGTGGTTTCGTGGATGACATCTTGGTGTACTCTCACACTCGACACGACCATGCTACCCATCTTGAGATCATTCTGAGTACACTGAGAGAGTATCAGTTATATGATAAGTTATTGAAATTCCACTTTTGGATGGATCAGATTCACTTCTTGGGTCACGTTATCTCAGAGACAGAAGTATTAGCAGACTTAGAGAAAGTGAGAGCTGTAGTTTCCTCAGAGAATCCGAAGAATGTATTTGAGGTGCAGAGTTTCCTTGGGATGGATGGATACTATATGTGTTTCATAAAAGACTTTTCACTCCTAGAAGCACCACAGACAGGTCTGACCAAGAAAGGGTCAAAGTTCATATGGTCAGATTCTTGTGAGATAGCCTTTTAGGAGCTGAAAGGGAGGTTGACGTCCACACCAATACTAGTCTTTCTAGAGCCAGGAAAGGGCTATACAGTCTACTGTGATGCTTCAGGTGTCGGACTGGGAGCTGTGCTTATACAGGGAGATGAAGTCGTTGCGTACGGGTCTCGACAGTTGAGGCCACATGAGAGGAACTACCAGACACACGATCTGGAGTTGGCATCTGTTGTTCATTCCTCACACTATTAGAGACATTACTTTCTGGTAGAGCACTTTATGGTTTTTACCGACCACAAGAGTCTCAAGTACATCTTCACTCCACATGATCTAAATCTAAGACAGCGCAGGTGGGTCGAGTATCATTAGTCTTTCGACTTTGAGCTTGCCTATATGCCAGAAAAAGGCAACACAATGGCTGATGCGTTGAGCCGGACAACTCGGATTCAGGAAGTTCAGGATTCCAGCATTGAGTGGCATCTTATGGATCTGTTCTCTAAGATGCATTTGGAGGTGCACGAAAGACAGGGGAAGACTTTTCTTTCTTCTGTAGCTATTACCTATACCCTTCTTGATCAGGTATGAATGAGGAAGTTATCAGACTCAGAAGGCCTAGTCCTGTGGGAGAGTGTGTCAGGAGAGGACCCTCTTCCTGGATGGATAGTAGGCAAGGATGATATCTTGTATTTCTAGGGATGCGTATGGGTTCTAGTAGACATACGCGAGGAACTAATTCGAGATTTTCATTCTTCAATTTGGGCAGTTCATCCTGGCGTCACCAAGATGTATCATGATCTACACCGCCAATACTGGTGGCCAGGTATGAAGAGGTATGTTTCTGGTTTTGTCTTGAGGTGTTCCACTTGTCAGTAGGTGAAAGCGGAGCATCAGTGACCAGCAGGTCTTTTACAGCAGTTACCCATTCCGGAGTGGAAGTGGGATGATATCGCGATGGGCTTTGTGACTAGATTACCGAGGTCACCTCGAGGAAGTGATGTTGTTTGGGTTGTTTTTGACAAGCTTACGAAGGTTTCTAACTTGTTTCCAATCAAGGAGACCTTTAGTGTTGATGAGCTGGTGTGGTTGTACATCCGAGAGATTATACGTCTGCATGGAGTTCCACACTCCATTGTTTCAGACAGGGATTCACGTTTTACTTCTCGGTTCTGGTAGGGGATTCAAAAGGCTTTGGGTACACAGGTACTTTTGAGTACAACATACCATCCCCATACAGATAGCCAGTCTGAGTGTACGATCCATGTGCTTGAGGATATGCTCTGAGCTTGTATTCAAGAATTTGGTGGTTCATGGTAGAAGTATATTCCTCTTTTTCAGTTTGCCTATAACAATAGTGTTTAGGCGACCATTCAGATGGAACCTTACGAGGCTTTGTACGGTAGGTCATACCGATCACCTTTGTGCTGGATGGAGACAGGAGAGGAATCTTTTCTAGGATATCGTCTTGTTTAGGAGACCTCAGAGCAGATAGAGTTGATTTAGAAGAGGATGGATACATCACAGTCTTGACAGAAGTCTTATGCTGATCAGTAGAGACAACCTCTGGAGTTCGAGGTTGGGGATCAGGTTTTCCTACATGTCGCACCGAGGTTGAGACACACGAGGATTCAGAGACAGGGTAAAATTTCACCACGGTACATCGAGCCGTTTGAGGTGTTGGAGAGAGTTGGGCTGGTTGCCTATCGTTTGCAGTTACCTCAGAGGTACTGAGCTATGCACGATGTTTTCCACATTTCTCAGCTCTGACATTACTTTTTAGACCCGTCTCTTGTCTTTCAACCTGAGAAGATTGAGCTTGAAGCAGATGCATCGTTTGAGGATCATCCTATCCGGATTGTCGATCGTAGTACGGAGGTTCTCCATGGCCAGTCTGATCCTCTGGTACAGGTGCTATGGTAGCACGGGAAATTGCAGGATCAGACTTGGGAGAGGGTGGCCGATGTACGATCGTAGTGGCCGGAGCTGTTCAGGGTTTCTTTTTCTACACCTCGCTAGGGAAATTTGGGTACAAATTTCTTTAAGTGGGGAAGTTTGTAAGAACCCGGATCATCATTTCAGGTATGTTTTTCCTTTTCTGGTCATTTTTGAGAAAAAGAGGAAAATCTAGAAATTTTCAAAGTACACGCCATGTACTTCGATGCCGCACAAGGCCGTGTACTGGCCATGTCTGGGCCACAAACACGGTGTGTAGGGGACGTGGAGGCCTCTTAAAGCGGAGTACAGAAAAGTAGAGTACACGCCGTGTAATCAAGAAGTACATGCTGTGCATTTTTATTTATTAAATGGCCCGAGGTCGCATCTAATCACCAGATTCATCATCTTCTAGGTCTCGTTCGACCGAGATATGTCATACGACCTCAGACCTTTGAAAAACTCCCGTGCCTCCGTATGACCTCCGATTCAAGCACCGTTGATTTCGTTGGAATCTCATTGGTGAGCTTTCTCTTCTCCTTGATCCTTGTTTTCCAATTCCTCCTCTTTCTCAAGATATCGTGGGTTGAGCGTTTTGTGCATTTTTATAGATCTACGACATTCTAAAGAGAATCAAGCCTCATGGTTAAATTATATTGATCTCCTAGAATCAAGGTAGGTGGTGTGTGCCTTACCTTTTGAAGTCTTTGAGTTTAATGTGAAAATTCACCAATACCCGTGAACGGGGTGTTACGTGTTTACCAGTTTTCCTTGTTGTTTTCTTACCTTGCTTGTATGCTTGTGTAGAATTAATTAGATCTTTTATGAGGATAATTGCTATGCATGGATGTTTTGACCATGCCTTGTTTTGTTCACGACATTTTGGTCTTATTAGACTTTGGCCGTTATAACTGTTTTCCATGCCATGTGACCGTAAGATGGAATGTTATTCTTGACATGTTTTCTATGCTGTAGATTGGTTAGCCAAGTATCCATGTAGGTGTACTTTGGTTATCCAAGTATCTCTATAGGTGTGCTTTGGACTTATAGAATTATTATGCACTGACTGGAAGAGGACCGTGAGAACCTGGTGCTATAGGCTATATGGGGATAGACCGAGTGAGATTCCTCAGAAAGCCTTGGACATTATAGACTATAAGGGATAGACCGAGTGAGCTTCTTAGAGAGTATTGGATATTATAGACTACAGGGGGTAGACCGAGTGAGCTTCCCTGAGAGTCTTGGATATTATAGACTACATGAGGGTAGACCGAGTGAGCTTCTTCAAAGAGTCTTTACTTGTTTGAATTCCTTTAAACCATTCCAAGATAGAGGTGGAATTGACCAAGCGAGCTTCCTCAGAGAGTCTATGATAGCCCGAGACTATAGGAGGATTGACCGAGTGAGCTTCCTCAGAGAGTTTCTAGACCTTGAGGATATAAGAGGGTTAGACTGCGTGATCTTCCTCAGAGAGTCCCTGACCACCCTAGACTATAAGGGGAATTGACCGAGCAAGCTTTCCCAGAGAGTCTTATAATTTCGTATGACCAAAACAGAGGGGTTAGGCTGAGTGCACTGCCGAGAGGGTTGTTGGTACTTCTTGGATATGACCATAGGGGTTAGTTGTGAGTACTCCTAGAGGGGTTCCTGTTGTGGTTAGCTGTTTGCTTCACTGTAGCTTGTTGTTCTGCAGATTGATTACTGTTGTATATCATCTTGTTACTGCTTAATGATTACTACATGTTGTTTACTGTTACTGCTTACTGCTTACTGCACTATTACCTTCCATATACTCACTGACAGTTAGGAACAAATCTTCGGGTGGTTGTCTACTGGGATTTAGTCTCACACCCTATTTGGGTCATGATTTTAGGCCCAAATAGACTATGGTGTTTCAGGTATAGACAAGGGAAATCACCCTTCGACTTTTGGTACTTGATTTCTTTGGAGCAGGAGAGAATGGGACCAAGATTAGGCTTGTGATGCCGAGGAGCTGTTTATCTTTCCTTTTGTACTTGTTTTGGTACTGTTTGTATACCAGCATTGTGACATTTTTGGATGCTTTCCTAGATATATGTATCATGCATCATTTCTTATATAAATATGTGCTCCAGTTGTTTATTGTTTTAGTCTTCCTCTGTTTATTGTTGATGTATGTTTATTACTTCCAATATTGCAAGCTTTGTTTACTTCCTCTATGTACTCTTCCAATGAGGGCATAATTTCCCCACTATCACACCCAAGGCCCTCGCTGCTAGTCGGAAGCCTCTGACGTTTGTGGAAATGCGCTAGAGGCCATGTGACCAATCAGGTACGGGGCGCCTCTGGGTGGCTTCAAGAACCGGGACGTTACAGAGCTGTTCAAATCATGAGATATAAAATGGTTTAATTTTAACGAACAATAATTTATTGAAATTAAATAAATTATATATTATTTAAGAAAATGATTCCCTAATTTCTCTACAATATTTAAATATTTAATAATAAGATAAATACTTGTTTAAGATTACTTCCATGAAATGGAATATGAATATTTTCATAGGAAACATATTTTAATATTTTAATAATGACTTTAATGTATAAAATAAATAAATTAATTAAAAATTAATCTTTAAAATAATGAGATGAATTCGATGAAAAATATAATGAAATCTATTAAATATTTTCATAGTATATGAAATATCTAAGAAATAAAATTATATAATGAAAAAGAGATAAAATTTAATGTATCTAACGAACATGATGTAAGAATATACCATAAATATAAGATAAGGGACATTGATATAGATGAAATACACACCATCTAAAGGGTTCCAATAAGTAAGGTTCCATTACAAATGACATAATAGATGATGTATGAATCAATTGGAGAGGAGATGACATGTAAATCCAAAAAAAATACCAAAAGAGAAGGGATGTTAGGATTTAAAAGGTAATTATATTAAAATCATCTAAATAAATATTATTCATATATAATTAAAACCATCAAAAGATGTTAATTTCTTTCAGTATAAACAACTTAATTATAGAAGTATGAATCCATTAAAGGAGAACTTTGAAAAGTGTTTAAATCCCCAAAATGACATAAATATATAGGGGTTTAGATATATAGTATATAATATTTCCATAAAATAATATTTTACATAGATAATCAAAAAGAATAAGAGTAATCAAGAGATATCCCCAAACCTTAAATTTGAATTACTTGAATGCACTTTTACTTCCATTATAATCAATATAGACTTATGGATAATCTATTTATAAACCTCATTTATATTTATTTCATTAAATATTAATTACTTATATTTATATATTACCTTATTTCATAGTTCGACATAGTTTATATAAAATATTATATGTTATTTATTCCAATTATTATGTGCATGTTTCTATATTCTAGTCATAGTTTTGTTTATTGTTCACGAGTGGATCATCTATAGAGTTTTCATGGTATAAGTATAAAAATACTATCAATCATTATAATGTCATAATTTTTACTCATAAAATTTACATATATAGTTCTGAAGGTATGGATAAGGGTCTTAATTGGTTGTTTCCCAACCATATAAATTAACTAAAAATAATTTTTAAATAACATATATCTCCCAAATTATTATTTTTTAACCATTGAGAATTATAGTAATTAAAATATAGTAGAATTTTTATGTGGGTAATTGAGCTGACCAGAACATGAATATACCATAATAAATTAATCAACTAATTTGACATTATTATATACTTATTATAAATTATATTAATGGTATGATTTATATATTAACAATATTAATCTAAATTTTTAATAGTTTTATTGGTAATATTAAAAAGGATTTTAATGAATAAGAAAATTTCTACCATGAAGAAATCATAACATTATTATGAACCTTATTTGTAATTAAGGCCTTGGAACACCTTCTCCCAACAATAGGACACCAAACAAGATAAATCATTCCAAACAATGTATTTTTGGTTGATTAAATATAGAAAATTAAATTATAGTTATGGCTCAGAATGGGTTGTTGGAGGCCCCTTTTATTGATTAAATTGAGGGAAATTTCTTTAGAAACATGTAATAGATGATGGGAGAACTTGGGATCACATGGGATTTATGTGATTTTGGTGATTTCCATGTGGAAATGTTTGATGGAATAGAATAACTAACTTTTACTTCTAAAAAAGATGTAATAGAATATATATATATATATATCATTTTATTTATTTAAATTCTATGCCATGTATTTTTTAACTTATTTTACCTTCTTTAAATATTTACTATACTAATTATTCATTCTACCAAAAATAATATATTTACCCTCTTCCCTAATTTATAAATTACGATTCTAAATACATTATAAATTTTATTAAATTCAAAAAAATTAATAGGGAAATGTAATTAATTAAATAAAATCACCTCATCTATAAAATGAAAATAAATTCATTACTAATGATTGATAATTGTTTTCTATTTCTTATCCTTCCATAATTATTATATAGATGAAAATTATTAACTTAAATATATAAAATATATAATTAAAAATATAATAGTAACTTCTAAAAAATGATGACATATAAATTATAACAATATTAATATTCCCATTAACTACAGAACATATAAAAAAACATATACCAAATGGTTATAAAATAGTAACATGACACTTTTATATTATAATATTATTACATAAATTTTAAAAAACTAATCATCATGTTATAAGATTTCTTCCTAAAAATTTTATTCATATTTCTAATATTTTTCTTCCTTTATACAATTATAATTTGTGGTATGATTTTAATTTGAGATAACAAGGAATATTATTTCAAGTTGTCACATATTAAATTTATTTGTATTTATTTTTTTTCTTTTAACATTGCTAATTTTATTGTATATACTATTCATTTAATGTTTTTTATAATGATTTTCATTTAACTTCATTAAGTAATATTAAACTTCAAATAAATAAATATTTTTCCACTTCCATCCATGTTATACATGGTTAATTTTAAGCAAGAGTATAATTATATTAAAAGAAAATAAAAAAATATTCAAATATGATATAAATTAAATTTAAGGAAACAAAATACATACTAAAACCTAGGATACTATATTCTTACACACTTTAGAAATTTCATCATTAAAATTATAATTTCCTCACAGTAATTAAAAATTGGTTTGGGTATATAGAAACCCAAGATTTTCACACATATATATTAAATATTTTTAGATGAATATTCAATATATTACACAAACACTAGCCCAAGGGCCATAATATTTTAGTGACTTTGGAAAAATGGATCAGAATCTTCAAACTTTGGTGAAAGATATTAAATATCTCCCAAAAAGATACTACCCTTTAGTACACTTCAAAGATATACCCTAATTAAACCATTCTTCAAGACATGGGGAAAGGAAACATAAGAAATGTGATATTAGATGCTCAGTAAGGGTAATAAAGGGAGACATATTAGCACAACATAAAGATAAGGGTATGAGAACATGATAATAACATATGAATATCATACCCTGGATATCAAAGATCAGAATCTGGAGTCATTCCATAAAGATTGACACTTTATAATACATGAATCAGAAGGAAATCAAAGAACCTTATCCATGAGGGAATAATATTGTGATAAGACATTGAATTTTGGCATAAAAATAAGAAATGAAAATAATTTCTTTAGTAGTCAAGGATCATTGAGAAAACAAATCAAGAAAATTCATGGGTGGATACACCTCTTAGGTGGGACACACCACCATTTGCAGTGGTAGCCCTTTCCATATAGGGGAATGGGTTCACTACCCAAACCATCATGGTAGTCAAGGTTTACTCCCATGAACATCATAGTGGATAAAGACCCTTGATAAATTGAGTTTTCTCCAAATTCTAGTCCTGTCTATCTCATGAGTTATAAATCATTACCCAATACATTTGAGGGAGATATATGTCTGACCCATAATTTTCTATAATGTAACCACCATCCTTAGTTATAACGTAACCCCCATACTTGTTTTTAAAGTAACCACCATCACATAATAAAAATTATATATATGTGTATTCCAAAATATAATAAAACATTCACCAATCACAACTCATGAAATGAAATGGGATTTAATAAATATTTCATCATATCATAACCTATGGAAGAGAGTCAAGTTTCATAATGATTTCAACATTTCATCATATCATAACCCATGAAAGTAAGCATGTTTTATAATCATTTTATCATGGTATAACAAATTTAAGAGAACCCAGTTTCATAAACATATTTCTATAATAAAAATAATCCATTTACTAAAATAATAATAATGGTATCCTTGTTTTATATCCCTACAAAATAATAACTTACAATAAATGATTTCAACTTAGATGGAAAATTATCTTGAATGATAAAACACATGGAATGTTTCTTGAGGAAGATAAATGTTCTTTGAAACATGAATTTTAAAACTAAGAAAAAACTAGGAATCATTTTACTTGAAAATAACCTTTAAAACCTATAAATATATATTTAAAAATCATTTAAATCATTTCATGAGGAAATTATCCTTTCCTCTTTGAAAAAACTCTTTTTGAAAGAGTTTCAAAATCAATTTTTACTTCAAAATAAATTTTTACTTCAAAATAATTTATTTAAAATTTAATAATTTTCTATATATTAAGGAAAATATTACTATTGAAACAAAATTTAAAAAATAGTATGGTAATTTTTAAATCTTTGATTTTTCATGTTTTAATGAAATATTTTTCATGTCATGCATGTTAAGAAATTATCTTTTCAAATTCTTAATAAAATCCAAACAAAAATTGGTTTGAAAAGGGAAAAAAATATTTTTTAAATATTTTTTTAACAAGTAAAAAATGGGAAAATGTATTTAATAAAACATTTTTGAAATGTTAAAAACAATTTATAAAACATTTTTAGAAAACATGATTTTGGATGGAAATGTATTTTGGAACGAAAATATGATTTTTATTAAAAACATATTTCTTGAACTCTTGAGTAAATAAAGAGAGGTTAATGAAGGAAAGTAATGTATTATATTGATATAAAAATTGGGGAATAAAATTCATGAGTTTATTAATATATTTATAATAATATTTTATCATTAAAAACATAATCACAAACAATACCGATAAACGATGAGATGGTAAGATAAAATCATTACCAATTTGGTAACTTTGAAATGTAATCCTCATGGATAAATATCTTTAAATGAAACATAAAATATACTTAGGATAAAAAATTAATGATATTACAAGTTAAAATATCTAAATTCACCTTTTATAATAATATTAGTGAATAACATAATCATATGTCTCGAAGAAGGAAAATTGAGACAAAAATCCATTAACAGTTTTGTAACTTTTGAATCGGAACCCCAATGAAGGATTGATCATTAAATGGATATATAAATAAATATAATTTTCATTATAACAATAATAGAATAAATTAATGGTAATTATATACAAAACATAAAATAAATAGGTGGTGAATATGTCATGTGTCTCACAGAAGTAAAAAAGTGAGATGGAAATCCCAAAACGTAATTCTTAAATTCTGTAATACATGTTAAAGAATCATGTAAACTAAACATAATTTCATTATAAATAAATTAAAGAAAAAATATTTATATTTATCATACCATATATTATTTTATTATGGCCTTTTTTTACCCTTTTATTAACAATTCCTTGTTAATGTTGTGTTTCTGTTAATAACCGCTTTGTTTTTCATATATGTTTTGATTTGTTATTTTTGTTCCTGATAATTTGACCATGATTTCATAAAATATATAATTTTAACCATGATATAAATATAATATGTATTCTATATATATTTATTTATAGTAATCCATAAAATTTAGTGATAGAAAATGAAAAACATCATTCATGGAGACTGTAGGTCGTACGCACGCGTGAACACTATTTCCATTTTATTTTCAGATTAATGGAAATAAAGGTAAATGATATATTATAAATAAATAATAATTTTTATGTTATATATATCACATATATTTATTAAACCCATCCTTATTTCCTTTTATTTAAAGCATTAATGAATCACAACGCTTTGTGAGGTGGTAGTCCTCCATACACACAAGCAACGTCATCATATTCCAAAAAATAGAGAGTATGAAGATATGTGAGATATAATAATTTTATAAGTATAATTATATCATAAATAATATATATAAATAATAAATCCATCATTATTTCTATCATGGATAGGTGGTAATGGAATAACTAATGACATTGATTCGTGAGGTGGTAGTCTACCGTACACACGAAATATGATTTCATAACCACTTTAATATAAGTGGAGATAGTTATAGGATTTCACATTAACATAATAACATATCAGTATATATTAGATAGTGGTTTTATAATATTTTAAGATTTAAGGCATATTTTAGAGGTGGAAAATGAAGAAAGAAAATGATAGGGCTTATTGAAGATAATTAAATTCTCCTAGAAGTACCTCCTTTGAATATTTTAATAAGGACCCTAGTGTTGGTCTTCGGGAGGACCATAAACTTTATAAAATATCTAGGTATTTTGGGGATTTATTTATTTAGGGGTTTTATAAACTATATTTATTCAGAGTTTTGAAGATGTGGAGGGTGGTGGTGGCCTTTTTTAAGTGGGGGAATGGAATCTACTTGGAAACTACTTGGATATTACCCAAAGAATCCAAAATAAAAAATTCATTCCCAAGAAAAACACATAGAAATTATAATGTATTAAAATTTTGGAGGGATAATATGAAAATATATCAATAAAATAGTATTTATACAAGTTTTGGGTCATTTTTAAAATTTATAGTTTTAGTTTAACCCTCGGTAAACAGATTTTTAAATTAACAGTAGTGATTAATTTTTACTGTTTTCTCTATTAATTTTAGCAAAAAATTAATTTGACCATATTATATAATATTAATCATTATTATGATAAATATAGAATCCATTTTTCCAAATTATATTCAAATTATTAGAAAATTTTAATTTGAATTAATCAACAGACGCAATGAAAAGTGGGTTTTCAAAGAAAAATGTTCAAAAGTTAAAAATGTTTTTATATCCAATTTCAACATGGAATTGATTAAAATGATACAAATTGGATTAATAGATATATAATTGAAACAATTTTAATGTAAAATAAATTTATAATATAATTCAAGCTTATAAATAATTTCATTGAAAAGTCAATTTTCAACTAAAATTCAATATTTTTCACTATTAATAAAAAAATAACCATTTATGAAAAATGTAAAAAATTAAATCTTATTTAATATATATATATATATATATATTTTAAAAAAATTATTATTTAAAATAAATATTATAAAAGTTTTGAAAATTAGTTTTAAAAATAAGTGTGCCAAAAAGGCGACAAAACACTGTTTTAGAACAACATATTTTTTAATTTTAAAATCGGATTTATTCTTATATCATGTATATAAAACACATAAGATGAATTTTAAAAATTTTATTTAATATATAATATATACCTATTTGAATGGCCTAAATGCATTTTTTCTTATTGATTTTTGATAACCCCTTTTCAAGGGATGAGGGGGAACCCTTACAAGGCCCGTAGGCTTAGAGATTACATGACCCATAGGTCTTCTGAAATATACAGACTATACTTGGAACTCCTCATACCAGCTTATTTGTCATGATATCAGCTCTCCACCTTTGCATGACTATTCAGCTAGGCTTCCTGTGCAAGAACAGGCTGGTCCCGATGGCAATGTCATGCCCTCTCTTTCTGACAAATCCTCTTAGCTTCTACTCTGGTGAATGTTCCTGCTCTGAATCCCCATCTAGAGTCTGCTCCTTATAGAGTCTTTCTAATCATTAAGCACAATTTTAGGTGGCTCGAAGGCCTTGAGGTGTCCCGAATTCCTTGAGGTGGCCCGAAGGCCTTGAAGTGGCCTGAAAGCCTTACTGTCTTAAAGGCCTTGGGTGGCCCAGAGGCCTTAAAGGACCCAAGGCCCAAACCGGTGGCCCAAAATCCCAAAAGAATGAATATTTATTGTTTCTACAGTACCAAACAATGTCTTTTACAATGCCTGCTACAATACTTCTACAGTACCCTAAAATATGTTTCCACCCGGTTTTGAACTTAGGACTCTTGGATACACATGCTGAGTCCTCACCAACTGGGCTGAGGCTCTTGTGAATATATAATATATACATTTATTTAAAATAATTCAACATAAGTTGTTTTATTAATTTATTAATGTAAAACGTTTTTTCTTAAAAATATTTTTTTAGAAAATGATTTCCATTATTTTAAAATACTTTTTAATTTCATTTTTTGTTAACTGGTCATCAAAGAATTTATTTTATATAATGTTATAAACAAAATATTTTCATAATTCAGTTAAACCTATTCATACCCACCATTGCAATGTCTAGGACATAACTATCATATTAAATAAAAATATTTTAATAATGTGTTATGTTTCGTTTAAACTCATTGTTGCCTGTAACAAAGACTAAGTTTGGTGTTGCATGTAACACAATACAAACATATTGTTTTGTGTAATTCAAGATAAACTCAGTGTTTCATGTAAAAAATATATCAAAAAATTAAACTAATTATAAAAAATATTACTTAAAATCCCACGGTGTTACATTCTACCAACCTTAAAATGAATTTCTCCTTTAAAATTCATCTTGGTCGTCAAAGGTTTAACATTTGAAAATTCCTTCACTGAAACCCACATCATACAAACTAATAATAAAAAATCCCTTAAAAATGTAATTTTGGAATCATAAAGGTTACCTAAAGTAACTCATAACTAGGTTTCCATGCAGGAGAACATAGGTGGGAAGCTGACATTTGGACATAGAAGAAATGTGTAACTAATTTTATAAAGGGATAGATATCATTGATCACAAAAAGGTGGGTGATCCAAATAATGTTAAAAACCACAATACCATAAACCAAAGAGGCATGAAAAAAGTCATTAATATCATAAAAAATGGTGATAATATGAAAATATTTTATTTTAATATCCTTATCATAATTTTAATAATTTTCATGATAAAATATACTTACTATATTTCATTACATTTCATAAGAATAATCTCACCATTTTGTTGTGCCCTGATCAATTTCCACTTCATCTAATAATCCAATAAATGAAGGTGTATTTTATATTCCTAAAGCTATAATAGATCATAATATACATAGATATAATTATATCGCATTCCATATATCTTTAGTTATCATAAAAAATGGTTCTCACAGGTCATCCAATATGCATAAATATTCATATCATGAAGTGATAAATTAATATCTAAAGTCTTTTTTCCAAAGATCAACTTAAAACATTCCATAAATGGTTAACCTTATGACCCTTACAAAATATTAAAATCCAAAACATTAGAACTAATTCACTAAATTTCCAAAATAAACTAATCATTAATCCTATAAATATCATTAAATAGATCTTAATGGTAACATGCTATATATGTGAATACCTTGGTCATATATTCTGTTGAAGTTGGGTAATAACTATAATCCCCATAAAACCTAAATTAAAACATGAATGCTTCCAAATTCCTTGAAAAAACAATATATTATTGAAAATATTCTATATATCTAGTAATGTTGTAAACTCTATCAATTATAAAATAAACCAATATTTTAATAAATACTTTATCATTTTTGATGTTATCAATATTATCCAATTTATATTATACATATTAATCATCTATTTATTAAAACTAAACACCATTTTCTCAACCTCATGAACATATTAAAGGAATCTTCCCTTAATAAAAATATCACCTTTCCATTAAATCACTTTTCTAGTCCTTTAAAACCATTTAACATATTCCTAAAAATCCTTAATGAAACACTTCTACAAACAATCCTTATATATTTATGATTCATATATCATAATTCTAAAATTCCAATACATAAACACATCAATTATTTACCCTCATCCTTAATCCAATAACTATGCTACATCATCTTATTCCATATTACCTCATTCTGTTCATATTCCATTGGAAGTCTCTTCATTGTAAAAAACAAAACCATTATTTATACAACCTTGTTGATTATATTCACTATATTTTCCCCTAGGATAAAAATTTGAACAATTATCATACTTTACTCATTTAAAGAATTAAATAGTCTATAATACTTTAGGGAGGCCATTGTTCCTATCCTTTCCATTAATTGAACTTTTTCATTTTTACTCTTCAGTTACATACATTGTGTTATTATTTTTTACACTAATAACATCTTCTCATCCCTCTGAGACATTCCCTTGAGGGATTATTCCCAAATTCCTAACATATAGGAAACTAAATCTTCTTTCCTCCATGGTATCCATCACCCAAACTCTTAGTGAACTCTATCCTTCAATTATTTATTGAGTCTGTGAGTTGGTTAAGGTGAACATTGTTAGTCATGTTTCATGATAACTGATTAGGTATAATCACAATATCTTTCACTCCTGTCATCATACCATTGGGATACTCATCAGTAAATTCTTTTTCACTTTCAATGTTAACCTAGATTCTTTAGGTTCCAACCATTTCCTAAAACCCAAAATCATAGCTTGTGCAACACTAGTCATATTAGAAAACTTCATAATCATGAAAAACAACTTATTGGATGTATAAATCATTAAACATTATTTTTAATATGTGAAACATTAGGTTTATCTAAGATCATTCATAGTCATCATCTATTTAAATCCATCATGAAAGACCTATTTTCATTCACTTGGTGACAACTGATTTCCAACATAGTGCAACCTTTTAGAGTTATTACCCCTAGTTACCTCTGTTCTAGAGCCACATCAACTTTTATTATCCAAAAAGGGATGAAATTTCTTGGAGTCCACTCAAACTACCCTAAAACAAAATTATAGGATATTCTCCTATAATTCTACTCATCCTTAGACTTATCCTTAGTCATATCCCTAGACATATACTTAGAAATATCCCTAGGGGTCTCACTAAATTTTTCTCATCCATGTTTAAAAATGTTAACTAAACCTTTATTCTATTTATAGTTATAAAAAATAAGTATTTTCATACATGGATATTATATATTTTTATATTAATATTCAATACATTACACAAATACACAACTAAGGACCATAATAGTTTAGTTCCTTTGGAAACATGGAGCACAATCTGCTTAATTTAGTGAAAAATATTCAATATCTTCCACAAAGATCTTCCATTTTAGTACTCTTCAGAAAAATACCATACATAAAATATTTTTCATTAAATGGGTAAAGGAAACATACGAAAGGGTTATATCATATGTTTAGTAAGGTAAAACAAGGCAGAAACCTAATAATAACATAAACATAAGGGTATAAGAACATGAGCATAAATTTTGAGAACCAAAACCTTCATAGAAAAGATTATAATATTGAGTCTTGGAATAAATATTGATAGTTCATAATAATAAAATCATAAATAAATAAAATAATATGAGTCATGATGGAATAAAATTATCATAAGACAAATAATTTTGACATGCACATAATAATAAAAAATCATTTACTTAGTAGTCAAGGATCATTACCAAAAATTATCAAGGCATTCCATAGGTAGATAAACCTTCTGGGTAGGACAACTAACAATCCACAATAACATCCATTTCCTCATAGTGGATTGGGTTCACTCCCCTAGCCATCATAGTAGTCAAATGTCACGACCCATCCCCCGGGGACCATGCCTTGACTACCCGAAGCCTGACTTCCATAGGCTAGGGGCTGACGAATAGCATCGGAAAGGTGTATCCCTATAACGAGAATGCATTGCCTTTAAACCTGTATAAACAAAAAATCCAAGAACACAACAAGAAGCAACCATGAAGTAAACTGTTGTAGTAAAAGTGTATTGAAAGTAAAGGGGCTGGAATACAAGCCCAACTGAAAAGTACAAGTACAACTGAAAATAGAAAACAACTCCTGGATTGTCCACCAAGGATCCTACCTAAAGGGTAGGTACATCTCCTGATCAGTAGTCACTGTAGAACGTCATGTCTAATGATCCACCTCTGAGCACCGTCAAATCATGGCTCCCTCAGCTTCGATTAATGTTGTCCGTCATCTTCAAAAAACACAACAAGGTGCAGGAATATCCCATGCAGGGTGGGTATAACAATACTTAGTAGGGACCCAGAGACCTCCGAAGGTCTCCCAGAGTTCCACAAAGGATAAACCACAAAGCAATACCTCCAACACAAATCACGAAGCATTCATCAACTCTACATAGGTATATTCCCATACATATAACTAAGTTATCAATATATACTCATATCATAAATGAGGAAACATAAGGCTCAATCATTTAATCCTTTAGTACAACCGATCCACGTGGGAAGAATACCACAAAGGTAAGACCACGAAGGGAACACCATGAAGGTAAAATTACCACAAAGGTAACACCACGATGGTAAAAGTTACACAAATCTAACACCAAGAAGTAAACACCACAAAGGTAACACGACGAAGGTAAATATACCACAAAGGTAAATAATTAGATTACAACAGGTATATGAATAATCTACAGAAGTATAGATGATTAGTCATAAATCTAGATCATCTTATTCTGTCGAGAGGCTCTACTGCTAAACCATACAGGATCGATAGATGATGATCCACATAGGATCGCTAGGAGCTAACCCACACATGATCGATAGATACTAACCCAAACAGGATCACTAACCGATGACCCACACAAGATCGATAGATGCTGACCCACATAGGATCGATGTTCTTTCTTCACGTTACATCCAACCACTAGATTACCGCTCATAGCCCACTTGGTTCTTGGAGAACTACTCCTCAATCCATCGGTCATAATTAAACTGGTATTAATTCCAACAAAAATCATACCCAAGGGAATGACCCATCATAGTGGTCCCAACGTGACAACCGACACGTCAATCGGACGCCCAGTCTGTGAGATATGGGCACTTTCGTAAAAAGGGCCCAGTTGGAATCATGTCTGATCCAACCTAGGTTACACGTGAAACTCCATAAATACTCACTTAGAGTATCTTCAAAGTACCTCCTTGTCAAAAGGAACCTTATTCCACAGACGGTGCATCGATCAGACGCCCGGTATGTTAGTTACACCTCTTTCTGTGAAATGGGAGTGATCGCAACTCGGTACGGCCCGGCTCAGTCAGGCCCGCCAGAATATGCCAAAGGGACCGATTCCCAAAAGGGGTCCCAACACCATTGAAGGTGTGTCAAATGGACACCCAGTTCATCAGTTACATGCGTTTCTTTATTCGGGTACCGGTTGGGTCTAGGCCCGGTCCGACTCGGTCAGACTGACCCGACGCAACGGGTCCCAGGGTCTACCTGGCCCCGCTCAGGTCCGGCTCACTAAGGTTCAGCCTAGTTCACTAGGTCTGGCCCGTCAAGGTCAACTCGGCTTGTTCACGGGCTCGGGCTGCGGTTCACCCGACCCGTCGGGTGGGGCTCGGCCCACCCGCACTGGCCTATTGGGCAATGAGTCCGGCCTTCTCGGCCAACTCACGTCCGGCTTAGTCTACCCAAAGGTGAATTGTTGAGTCCCGTTGGCCCCACAGTTGCAAAGCTATTTCGGCCAGCCAGTGGGGCGCTGCCCCACCACGATTCAACGGTCGATCATTCAGTCGACCAGCTTCCACCTACGCGAAGCGGGGCCGCGCCACCTATTCCTTCCGCTGGCGGCGCCTGTGGGCGCCGCCCTTGTCCAGCGTGGTCAGATCGGGCCATCCAACCTTGGCCTCCGCGGCGTGCCATCACGCTTCGCCTTCCACCACTCATGGCCGGTTATTGCGGGTATTCTCAGGCCACCACCAGCCGCCACCAACATGGCACACCAGCGGTTTCTTCCACGGGTCACCAGGCGTGCTCCGATATCCGTTCTTGGTGCCGTCTGCACCTACAGATCTCCCACGCTGCCGCCGTCATAGCGTGACCAGCTAGTTTGTGTTTCCGTCGAGTTGTAAATTGTTACCCAAAGTTCACATCAAGAACGAAGTGGCAGAGGGTCTAGGCCTTGCTTGTTTGGCCCGCGCTCTCCGCGTTACATGATATCAAGCGAGAGAGAAACTTAATTTATCATAGAAAACTTCAAAAAAATAACCCCTTATGTGGATAAGAGGTCCGCTAACGACGATTGATGGAACCTCCTTCATCGTTTTAATTGGTTTTCGATTTGGTGGTGCTCGTCACTTCTCGTTGAATCTGGCCTCGTCCTCCATGTGGTGAGCATCGCACTACTTTGCTAGAGCTTCGTCGCTTGGTAAAGCTATCCAACACCCCTTCTCGATCTCCATATAAATAGGAGAGGAGAAATAGGGTGTATCGCACAAAGAATTAATGAGGTTCATTTAATCAATGAACCTCCCAAATTCCCAACAGTGTGGTTACAAGTAAATAAGAGTCAATCCATTTAATGTCTTGACATGTTGTCGGTCCCACCACTGTCACTCATCCGTTGGAGAAAAGAAAAATAAATAAAATAACATAACATGTAATTTTATTAATCTTTCAAAAGTATACAAAATTAACTTTTTCACCTGACCTACTGTAGTCAAAGTGAAGCCTCCCATAAAATAATCCCGGCATGGAAAATTCAACGGTGCCCTAATATTTTTAATCCGAGAACCGGTTCAAAAGATAGAAAATGCCACCCGCACCACTACTAGAAATGGACATTTTCCCAACGGTTCTGAA
Source organism: Viscum album (assembly GCA_963277665.1). Taxonomy (NCBI): domain Eukaryota; kingdom Viridiplantae; phylum Streptophyta; class Magnoliopsida; order Santalales; family Viscaceae; genus Viscum; species Viscum album. The sequence continues at coordinate 624,940,638 of OY728136.1, read as the reverse complement.
CCGTTGGGAAAGCTTTTAGAACCGTTGGTATATATTATACCAATGGTTCTGCAAATTTTTGGTTAGTAAGCCGTTGGGAAAGATTTTCCCATTGGTTTAAACAGAACCTTTGGGATAGGTTAGAAAAATGAACCTATCCCAACAGTTTGGCACAACCATTGGGATAGTTTTTCCCAGTGGTTTGGATTGAACCGTTGGGAAAAACAAAATATGAATTATTTCCCAACAGTTTCTAAACCATTGGGAAAGGTTTTTTACCAATGGTTCATAGAGAACCATTGGTAAAAAAATTTCTGGGAATCCTATGCCAATGGTTTGAAACCATTGGCGTAGCCTATGCTATGCAAATTTCACAGTAGCCTGTAATTTGCACAGTAGGCACAGAGCAGGTTGTCCATTCCCTCTCCTTTACAATTCCCTCTCATTTCCAATTATTGTACCTGCAATAAGAAACTAACACATACATATACAATTACTGTACCTGCAATAACCAACTACCACATACATATACAGAACAAATTCATTTACATTTAAAATATAATGCATCCTGGAACTATACACATCTAGAATTAAATCAGAATTCATATCGTAATTATAAACATACATAATTCATTTAGAATTCAATTTAAAATTTAGATGAAAATTATATGTGGAATCCGGAATTCAATTCATAATTTGATCGGTTTTTCTTATACTAGATGTTATTAATAGAAATGATGTCCATTTTAAACAAAATACATACACCTAGAGTGATACCAGCCACACTGTGCCTCGGATTGAGGCGAGGTTAACTAGTACACGTCACAAATGACCCATGGATCATTGTACTAAAGTATCAACATATTACGGAAGCGTTTGGTCAGTTTTACGTATGTCAGTTGTTGTTTTCACTTAAAATGAATTGCTTTTTAAATAAAAGAGAGACACTTCGAGTGGTGCCGGCCACACCGCGCCTCAGATTGAGGTGGGGTTGACCTGTACACATCACAAATGACCCATGGATCATTGTTCTAAAGTATCAACATAATCTGAATCCGTTTAGTCAGTTTTTCGTATGTACTTAAAATGTTGTCCATTTTAAACATAAGAGAGACACTTTGGGTGGTTCTAGCCACACCGCGACTTGGATTGAGGCACGGTTGACTCGTACACGTCACATATGACCCATGTATCGTTGTCCTAAAGTTTCAATAGATTCTGAATGAATTGGTCAGTTTTTCATATGCCAGTTGGTCTTTTCAATTATAATCCTGTCCATTTTAAAAAAAAGAGACACAATTAGAGTGGTACCAGCCACCCTGTGCCTCAGATTTAGAAGGGGTTGACTCGTACACATCTCAAATGACCCATGGATCATTGTCTTAAAGTATCATCACAATATGAATGCGTTTGGTCAGTTTTTCGTATGCTAGTGGATGTTTTCACATAAACTGATGTCCTTTTGAAACAAAAGAGAGACACTTTGAGTGGTTCTAGCCACACCGTGCCTCAGATTGAGGCGAGGTTGATTCTTACACGTCACATATGACCCATGGATCGTTGTGCTAAAGTATCAACACAATCAGAATCTGTTTGGTCAGTTTTCCGTATGTACTTAAAATGTTTCCCATTTTAAACAAAAGAGAGAAACTTAGAGTGATCCCGGCCACACCATGCTTTGGATTGAAGCGGTGTTGACTCGTACATGTCACAAATGACCCGTGGATCTTTGTACTAAAGCATAACACATTCCGAATGAATTTGGTCATTTTTTTGTATGTCAGTTGTTGTTTTCACTTAAAATGATGTCCATTTTAAACAAAAGAGAGACACTACAAATGGTGCTGGCCACACCACACCTCGTATTGAGGCGGGGTTGACTCATACACATCACATATGACCCATGGATTGTTGTGCTAAAGTATCAACACAATTAGAATCTGTTTGGTTGGTTTTCCATATGTACTTAAAATGTTGTCCATTTTAAACATAAGAGAGACAATTTGGGTGGTGCCGATAACACCACGACTCGGATTGAGGTGAGGTTGACTCATACACATCACATATGACCCTAGATCGTTTTCCTAATGTTTCAATGGAATCTGAATGCGTTAGGTCGGTTTTCCGTATGTCATTTTTTGTTTTCACTTAAAATGGTGTCCTTTTGGAACAAAAAAGATACACTTTGAGTAGTTCTGGCCACACCAAACCTTGGATTGAGGGGGGGGGGGTTGACTTGTACATGGCACATATGACCCATGGATCTTTTTCTTGAAGTTTCAATAGAAACCAAATTTGTTTGTTCGGTTTTCTGTATGTTAGTTGTTGTTTTCACTTAAAATCATGTCCATTTTAAACAAAAGAGAGACACTTTGAGTGATGTCGGCCACACAACACCTCAGACTAAGGCGAGGTTGACACGTTCACGCCATATATGACCCATGGATCGTTGTTCTAAAGTATCAACACAATCTGAATCCGTTTGTTCAGTTTTCCGTATGTACTTAAAATGTTGTCCATTTTAAACAAAAGAGAGATACTTAGAGTGACCTCGGCCACACTGCGACTTGTATTGAGACGCGGTTGACTCATAAACATCACATATGACCCATGGATAGTTTTCTTAATGTTTCAACACATTTCGAATGCATTTGGTCAGTTTCCCGTATGTCAGTTGTTGTTTTCACTTAAAATGATGTCTATTTTAAACAAATGAAAGACACTTTGAGTGGTTTCGACAACACCATGCCTCAGATTGAGACAAGGTTGACTCATACACATCACATATGACCCATGGATTGTTGTGCTAAAGTATCAACACAATAAGAATGCGTTTGGTCAGTTTTCCGTATGCTAGTTGTTATTTTCACTTAAAATGTTGTCCATTTCAAATAAACTCGAGACACTTTGGGTGGTTCCAGCCACACCAAGCCTCAGATTAAGGTAGGGTTGACTCGTACATGTCACAAATGACCCAAGGATCATTTTAATAAAGTATCAACACAATCGGAATGCATTTGGTCAGTTTTCCATATGTCAGTTGTACTTTTACCTTAAAATGTTATCCATTTCAAACAAAAGTGAGACACTTAGAATGGTACCGGCCACACCGCGCCTCTTATTGAGGCGGGGTTGACTCGTACACGTCACATATTACCGTTGGATCATTGTGATAAAGTATAAACACAATCAGAATTCATTTGGTCGGTTTTCCATATGTACTTAAAATGTTATCCATTTTAAACATAAGAGAGACACTTAGAGTGATCCTGACCACACCGTGGCTCGGATTGAGCCGTGGTTTACTTGTACACGTCACATATGACCCATGGATCATTGAGATAAATTATCAATATAATATGAATGCGTTTGGTTGGTTTTCCGTATGCCAACTGTTATTTTTCACTTAAAATCCCATCCATTTTAAACAAAAGAGACACAGTTAGAGTGCTACCGGCCACAACGCACCTCAGATTTAGACGGGGTTGGATTGTACACGTCACAAATTACCCATGGATCATTTTACTAATGTATAAACACAATCCGAATGCGTTTGGTTGGTTTTCCGTATGCCAGTTGTTATTTTCACTTAAAATGTTGTCTATTTCAAATAAACCTAAGAAATTTTGAGTGGTGCCGGCCACACCTGAGGCATGGTATTACCATCTTGAAAAATAGACATGTCATCGGTTTATCTTCAAGGAACCAATATCACTCATGAGTAATAGAAACCATCCTGGTAGCCCTCACCTAGAAACGAAAGCATACATCCTAGAATTTCAAGTCTAAATTCCCTGAGCATAACGAGTCCGTCCATGAGTCCTTAACATGTAACCCAAGTCTTATCCTAACAATTGACAAGTAAACCAAATCAAACAAGGCATAATTCACATAACATAGAGAATGTACAGTAAGGCTTTGTATTCAAATTAAAGCATATCATCACATGCATTTTATGAGCATGAGATAATAAGATTACCAAGACATTCATATAATTCAAGACATAAAAAAATGGAATAATCCTAAATAACATTGCATGATCAGAGAAATAAAAAAAGGCATGTGAAATCAAGGAGGGTGGGGGGCTGTCTGGGGGTCCAGGGAGGAGGGTGGGGGGCTGTCCGGGGTCCAGGGAGGAGGGTGGGGGGATGTCCGGGGGGCTGTCCGGGGGGTGTCCGGGGGTCTGTCTGGGGACCAAGGAGGAGGGTGGCGGGGCTGTGCGGGGGGCTGTCTAGGGGGTGTTTGGGGGGGGGGGGGGGGTGTACGGGGTCCAAGGAGGAGGGTGGGGGGGGGGATGTTCGAGGGGATGTCCTGGGGGATTTCCGAGGGGTGTCCAGGGACTAAGGAGGAGGGTGGGGGGGGGGGGGTTGTCCGAGGGGCTGTCTGGGGGGCTGTCCGGGGTCCAAGGAGAATGGTGGGGGGTTTTCCAGGGTCCAGGTAGGAGGGGGGCTATCCAGGGAGTTCCCAAAAACACAAAACTCTACAAACATGCTCAAGATACACTACAACCACTAGAAGACATCAACATCCATGAAAACAGACAATATATAAAAATAACTCAACTCCAATACTATACTATGGGTCTAGATAAAACAAAAAACTAGGATAGATTAAACATAAAATCTCAGTAATAGTAGTAAAAAATTTAACAGATCAATTTGCCCCACATCACCATCACTATCATCACCATCATCATCACCCTCATCCTCGTGGTCATCATTGTCCTCATCATCATCTCCACCCTCCTCAATGCCCTCCTCCTCACCCTCACCCTCCACCTCACCCTCCTCCTCTGCCTCACCCTCCTCCTCTCCATCCTCTTCTACATCAAACTCCTCGCCATCATCATCGTCAGGCTGGACATCATCTTGAACACCACTAGAACTACCACCTGGTGCACCATATATAGAACGTATCAATGACATATATTCATCAAAAACTAGGATGGCCTCTGGTGGAAGTGTTGGACGTAGAACTTCAATAAATTTCATAAATGCAGTGTTTTACCTAGAAGACTGTTCTTCCATCTCTATGGCCCTTTTGTCAGCCTATTCTGCCTGTGCCCTAACTTGCTGCAGCTCGGTGGCACTACAACTCGTACCTGAGGAGGGACAATACTTCGTCGGGGCTATCCTAGGTCGGCAGCATACTCTTCCAGAATAATCCTCTCCCAACACCTGATGTAAGTGATTAGTCGGCCCAAAATTGTCTGGTTCTTGGGCATCAAGGGCCTCTAAAGTATCCTGTTACAAATCATATCTCAATCTCACCCAATCTCCATCAATGTGAATAATCCCATTTTCCACATCAATCAATTGTAATTACATGAATTGAGTAAGTTACATTAATGAATTATTACTATTGAGGATCTTCATAAAGTTACAACTGAGTGGTAAAAAATCTTCAATTCAATTAAAAACCCCTTATTTAATTCAATATTTAGAAAGGTTATCTATACCAACTTCCTTCCAAAAACTAACATGTAATTCTAAATAGGCCTTTAAAAATTCCTTTATTTCAAAACATCCCAAAGGCATTAAAGAATGTTTTAAAATTAAAAATTATCAATATTAATCAAAACATGGGATTACAACCTATTTCCACATGAATAAATATCTAATTTAAAATTACCAAGGAAATATCATTTAAAAAAAATCATTCCAAGAGGGTTCATTGTCATTTCACAAATTAAATCATTTGAAACTACTTAGAAAAAATTAAATAGGTCAACTCATTTCATGCAAATCAATTTATTTCATTCTTTGAATAAAAACTCGAGACAAAGACTCAATTTCACCAATTCATTCTTTAAATATTCTTTGAAAATAAATCTAAAAATTCATGGAATTGAATAATCCATAAACACTTGAAAGATTTCAAAATTATATTCATCAAATTCATGACTTGTTAAATTCAATGAGAATAGGTTTAAATAATATTTCACAAGGAATTTTAAGGAAAAAATTCATAGAAACTTTGCTAAAAATTAATAAACACACATAAATAAATTTCTAAGTAACAATTAATTACAAGATGAAGAAAAAGAATAAAAACACATACATAGAAAATATGTAATCCAACCGCAATGAATTTGAGATGTTTCTTCTTCGATGGAGGGTTAAAGATTCAATTAATTAAATGGATTGGAATGGAGAAAGTATAGATTAAATCAAAACACAAAAAATGATATACACATAAAAATCAAAACATAAAACTAAAATATTATATGAATAACAGTAAAAACAAGGTAGAAATTAAATATTTTATGTGTATAAAGAAGAAAATACATGATTTGAGATGATTTTGATGGAGTTTCAGCGGTTCAGATGATGGAAGTCGCGAGAGGAGCGCTGCAGATTTAGGGTCCTGTCTCACGAATGGGGGAGAGGAGCGGCCGACTGTATTTGGTGTAAAACCTTACCAATAGTTTTTAAAAACTGTTGGTAAAGGGGTGTCCAAGGTACCCTTTCCCAACGGTTATAGTGAACCGTTGGGAAGGGTGGGCTAAACACCCCTTTACCAATGATTCACTATAACTGTTGGTAAAGGGTGTCCTAGACCTTCTTTACCAATGGTTTAAGAAAACTATTGGTAAAGAAGCATGGGGAAAACCTCACATTCCAGTAGTGTACGTTTACTGAACGTACCTTAAAAAAAGTTCGATAAATTATTAACATTCACCCTCAACCTGTAAAGGTCAAGGTTAGGCTTTTCCTAAGGGGACACATGTCCCAACGAAATCAATGGTACTCTTAGATTTTTAATCCAAGTTACCATTTAGATGATATGGATTTTAACAGTAAAATAATTGTTACTTAATTATTTTATTTACGGCCAAAAACCAACTTCCATAGTTGGCCCACGCCAGCCAATGTTAGGGTTCTCCTAAGAAAATAATACCCTCAAGAGTTTAGTGGTGGCCTCATATTTTTAATCCGAGTCACCATTCGTGAGTTATAAGCATTTGAAAAATAAAATAACATTATTTTATTATTTTATTTACAATTATTCCATTTTCAGGTTTTCTTAATGCAGTCCTGTGCCAACTAAACTTAAGTTGTGCCTAGGGTAAAACTGTCATCCTGAACGCAACGGTGCCCTTAGATTTTGGATCCGGGCACCCGTTTAAGAGTTATTACACTTTTTTAGGAAAACCACTCACGCGCTCTATTTTAAACATAACATTTTTCAACGGATCATTCTGGGAACTCCGGCCCTCAGAATCACACACCGTCAGATTTCATAGTTTTGAAATAATTCCATATAATTAAAAAAAAATATATGGAAATTCCAGGACATTAAATTGTCCCCACCTTAGGTCTTTACATCCCTGAAAGCACAAACAAAGGCCAATCAAACAAACGAGGGTATTGAGCATGAATCTGAGACTCCTGCTCCCATGTGCTCTCTTGGAGGATCCTGTGCTACCACCAAACTCACACCAGAGGGATCAACTATCCACAAAGGACTTGTACCTATCAATCCTCCATCTCCACCGGGAACTCTGTAAAATTCATACCATCTTCAATTCCAACTCGCTCTAGTCGATAACGTGTGATGTATCATGCACACATCTCCTCTGCCGCGACACATGGAAAACATTATGCACCTGGTGAATCTGTGGTGGAAGATATATATGGTATGCCACCTTGACCACTCTTCCAAGAATGTAGAAAGGTCTGATGAACCTCGGAGATAGCTTGCTTCCCCGGCCAAACCTTCACAATCTTCATCGGGGTGAGACCCATAAGAAGACATGGTCTCCCTCCTCTAACTCCAAGGGTCTATGTCCCATGTCGTCATAAGACTTCTGCTGACTCTATGTAATCTTCAATTGCTGACAATTGAGGCATCATGATACAAACTCTGCCATTTCTTCCTTCATCCCTGGCCACCAGTACTAATGTCGGAGGTCCTATTACATCTTTTCCACTCTCGGATGTACCATTAAAGGGGATGTATGTAAATCACTGAACACCTCATCCTGAAGTGTCACTGGTACCATGGTGTGTACTCTAAAGAGAATGACGTGCTCCTCACATTCATAAAATCCTTCATGAGACCATCCTGAGGATATCTGAGCACGTCGGGCCTCAAAGTCAACATCCCCAAGCTGTGCCTCCCAAACTCGCTGAAGAATTGGGGGAGTGACAGTCATAGACTAGAGGTAAGATGCTTCATCATTATCCACGAAGGATACCCACAACGATATTGTCTCCTTTGAAACCTCACTCAGAAACTATAGACCAAACCTCATGTTGAGTGTGTCTGCTACCACGTTCCCCTTCCCAGGAGTATAGACTATCTCAAAGTCGTAGTCCTGGAGGAACTCTATCCATTGTCGCTGTCTCAAGTTTAGGTCCTTCTAGGGGAAGATATACCTGAGACTCTTGTGATCAGAGTTAATAGTAAACCGTTCACCCATCAAGTAGTGCTGCTACATCTTCAGCGCAAAGACCATTGCTGCTAACTCTAGGTCATGGGTAGCGTAGTTCTGCTCGTGTTGTCTCAACTTCTGTGAGACTAAGGTGATCACTGCCCACTCCAGAATCAATAAACAACCTAGTCTGGTCCCTGATGCATCGTAGTAGACTACATACCCAACTCCCTCTTTTGGAAGCCTCAATATGGGGTACTTGTTAGTCTCTGTCTCATCTCCTGAAAGCTCTGCCAACACTTCCCCGTTCATAGGAAAGGATCCCCCTTCTTCGTCAAAGCTGAAAAGGGTGTTTCTACCCTAGATATGTTAGGTAAAAATCTATGGTAGTACTCATCCAGATCAGAAGTCCCTATCCCTTCAGAGAGGTAGTTCTGGAAACATCATCTGTAAAGATTTCCCCACACTCTTCCACTACTATTGGGAACTGAAAACTGAAAACTCTTGCTACCATGAGTGTATTGTTGGCCGACCTAAGAGTGATTGGCTTCACCCTCCTATGCATGAGTTTATCCAATGCTGTTTGGGTTTCCTTTTTTGCCGACCAAGGAAAACCCCATTCCAAAGCTGTAGATATACTACATCCTTCTTTCCTAAACAATCAATTTGAGTATGAACTGTGGATCTCTAGTCCATACCCAAACTAACGTCATAAGGCCTCGATGCTACCACCAAGAGGTTCCAACCGAAGCTCTCAACTCAAGATTCAGATCACACCATCGACGTATGTATGATTATCGAGTCTCCTCTAAAAGGTATCTGAAAACATAAGGGTCATGTCATTGGTTTAAATGGAAACTCTAGGTCTTGAAAAAGATTCACAGAAAGAAGGAATGATTGGTACTTATGCCTATTAATACTTTAGCTAGTAGTAGGCACATACCGTACCTCGAATCATTCATGGAGCCCTTGGGTCACACTCCTTGACTGCTTGTAGCTACTCCCTTACCCTGTCTTCTAGCTCCATAAGCCTGGTGGGGACCACATAGGGGGTGGTTGTAACATACCGAAATGTATACCACCTCATGCTGATCTCCTAGCCCCACTTCCACATTTGTTTACCTATAGATTCATCTGTCCGTATCACTTATTCTTCTAGAAAAATTTTACACGCCCAAGTCTCTGAGGCTGGAATTAGTTTCCTTCTTTCCCACTAGTAACATTTACTGGTTGTATCCGCTCAGCTAAAGAAAATTCAACCACAAAGGTTCTCTCTATAACCTTGACATAAGTAGGAATGCATAGATGATAAGTGCTGGCTTGGATGTCCCTAGACACACCTTGATTGGAGGTCTGAGCCCCGAAGCACTAATCATACTGTATTAATCGAGTACCTAGGATGGTCAGTACACCTCGATGAATACTCAGATACCGACATGTCGTGATACCAAAGTTGTAGAATCTCTAGGGAACACTCACCCTTTATATTTTTATGGAAAGATACCCCCTTCTCTAAGGAAGGTTCTCAAGATTATCCACTGAAAAGTCACCTCTTCACAAGATCAGGGGTAATCTAAACCATGCCATCGTCCTATTGAGCCACATAGATGGCTCCCTACCAAGACCGCTATCTGATCGAATGGTGCCCTGGATAGATGGAAACTCGAACAACTCATCAACCCAGTCCTTAGCCACCTGTGAGTTGGGATCACCTCAGAACCTAAGGGGTATCTGAAGATGAAACATGTGTATGGAACTAAGCCTACATGTGTCCTCTACCGGTACCACTGTTTGTAACTACTGACCAATGGGCTGTGATATAGCTGGTACACTACCCGAAGGAACAATCTTGGGCAACGAACCATTTACCGAAGCCTCATAACCATGTGGAAAATCCTCATTGTAACGTACTAATAAAGACTATAATCTAGGATCACCATATGATCTTCTAGTGTTCCAACTAGGAGGAAAACTCTAGCCACAAACTCCATCCAGTCCTCAGCTACCTGGGGATCTGTCTCGCCTCGAAACCTCAGAGGCCTCTTCCTCTGGAACTCCTGCAATGTGCTCATTTGGCATGCATGGTCCACTAGTAGCATCTGTTGTTGATCCACATAGGATCGCTCGGTGCTGATCTATACATGATTGATCGGTAGAGATCTACATAGGGTTTCTAGAATGCTAATCTTATAGAGGGTCGCTCAGTGGGCCGTCATTGTGTACTCTCTCGAGAATTGTAGATGGATATCTACACGACGAAATCCTGATAAGGAACAGGTGCGCCATGGTCATTAAGTTATACCTGGTGAGATGACTCCAATGAAACCAAGGAAAAATATTTCCAAAACAAACACAATCTTTGTTTTTGTGCACCTTGTCAGAAATCAGAATTCAGGGTCTTGGTGTATGGATACATCGGCTATTGCACCAACACTGGACTCCTAGAATTAAAAAACTACACTAAAAACACTTAACACTATTACTCCATTGAACATATCAGAATCCTAGTTCTTCGGTAGAACCGACTCCTTTGATACCCCTTTGTCACGAACTGCCCCTGGGGCCCATGCCATGACTACCCCATGTCCGCCTTCCATAGGCCAGGGGCTAATGACTAGCACTGTAAAGGTGTATCCTTATAATGGGAATACATTGACTTTAAACCTGTACAAACACACAATCCAAGAATACAATAAGAAGCAACCATGAAGTAAAGTGTTGTAGTAATAAGTGTTTTGAAAGTAAAGGGGCTGGAATACAAGCCCAACTGAAAAGTACAAGTAAAAATGAAAAGAGAAAACAACTCCTAGATCATCCACTAAGGATCCTACCTGAAGGGTAGGTACAACTCACGATCAGTAGTCACTATAGCATGTCACTCCAAATGGTCCACCTCTGAGCACTGTCCAGTCCTCACTCCCTCAGCCTCGATCAACGCTATCTGTCATCTGGACAAGACACAACAAGGTGTAGGCATAGCCCGTGCATGGGTGAGTATAAAAATAATCAGTAGGGACCCCGAGACCTCCGATGGTCTCCCAGAGTTCCAAAAATGATAAACCACAAAGCAATACCTCAAACATAAATCATGAAGCACTCATCAACTCTACTTAGGTATATTCCCATACATATACCTAAGTTATCAAGATATAATCGTCTCATACATGAGTAAACATAAGGCTCTGAATTTTAAGCCTTTAGAAAAACCGATCCACATGGGAAGAATAACACAAAGTTAACACCACGAAGGTAACACCATGAAGGTAAAAGTACCACAAAGGTAACACCAAGAAGGCAGCACCACGAAGGTAAAAGTACCACAAAGGCACACTAAAAAGGAAACACCATGAAGGTAAAGGTAACACAATTAAGGTAACACCATGAAGGTAAAAGTACCACAAAGGTAAAGAATCAGCTCACACTAGGTATATAACTCAATTACAGAAGTACAGATGATTAGTCATAAATCTAGATCATCTTATTCTGACGAGAGGCTCTGCTGTTGACCCACACAGGATCGATAGATATTGACCCACATAGGATCTCTAGGTGCTAAACCACACAGAGCAATAGATACTGACCTACATAGGATCTCTAAACACTGACCCACACATGATCGATATATGCTGACCCACATAGGATCAATGTTCTTTCTTCACGTTACAACCAACCACTAGATTCCCGATCATAGCCCACTTGGTTTTGGGAGAACCAATCCTCAATCCATCGGTCATAATTCGACCGGTACAAATTCCTTCAAAAATCATACCCAAGGGACCTCCCCGTCATAGGGGTCCCAATGTGACAGATGGGGCGTCGATCGGATGCCTGGTCTGTGAGATATGGAAACTTTTGTAAAAGGACACAGTTGGATTCAAATATGATCTAACCCAGGTCTCACGTAAAACTCCATAAAAATTCAATTATAGTATATCCAAAGTACTGCCTTGTCACATGGGTCCTTATGCCACATACAACACGTTGATCGGACGCCCGGTCTGTTAGTTACACCTCTTTCTATGAAACGAGGGTGATCGCACTTCAGTCCAGCCTGGCTCGGTCTGACCCACTAGAATATTCCAAATGGAACAATTTCCAAAAGGGTTCCCAACACCACTGATGAAATGTCAAATAGACAACCGGTTCGTCAGTTACATGCATTTCATTATTTGGGTACTAGTTGGGTCTGGGCCCGGTCCGACTCGGTCAGACCGACTCGACACGATGGGTCTTAGGGTCTACCTGGCCCCTCTAGGGTGCAACCCACAAAGTGTCGGGTCAGTTCACTGGGTCTAGCCCATCGGGGTCGACCCGACTTGTTCGCGGGCCCGAGCCATGGTTGGCCCAGCCCGTTGGGTGGGGCTCATCCGACCCGCGTTGGCCTGTTGTGCCGCGGGTCCGGCCCGGACTGCTGGGCAGGTCCGGACCGCTTAGTCGGCCTGTGTCTGGTTTGGTCCACCCAAAGGTAGACTATTGAGTCCCACTGGCCCCATGGTTGTGGGGCCATTTCGACTAGCCGGTAGGGAACTGCCCCACCGTGATTCAACGGTTGGTCGTTCGGCCGACCAATTTCCGCCAACGCGGCACGACGCTGGGCCGCGCCGCCTCTTCCTGCTGTGGCCTATTGGCTGCTTCTACTACTACCGCCAGTGCCTATGGGCGCCTCCCCTGTCCAGCGCGGCTGGCTCGGGCCGACCGCCCTTGGACGCCGTGGTGTGCCGTTGTGCGCCGTCCTCCTTCACCCGTGGTCGGTTGCCGTGGGTCTTCTTTGGCCATCGTCAGCCACCACCAACATGGCACGCCAGAAATTTCTTCCACGGGTCACCAATCGTGCTCCGGTGTCCATACTTGGTTCCGTCTAAGCCTACGGCTCTCTCGTGCTGCCGCTGTCATAACGTGACTGGCTATTTCATGTTGTCATCGAGTTGGAAATTGTTCCCCGAAGTTCACATCAAGAATGAAGCGGTGGAGGGTCTGGGCCTTATTTGTTGGGCCTGTGCCCTCCGCATTACATGATATTAAGTGAGAGAGAAATTTAATTCATCAAAGAAAACTACAAAAAATAACCCCCTACCTGGATAAGGTGTCTGCTGACGATTATCAATGGAACCTCTTTCATCGTTTTCATCGATTCACAATTCGGTGGCGCTCATCACCACTCACTGAATCTGGACTTGTCCTCCTAGTGGCTAGCGTTGTGGTACTTTTCCAGAGCTTCATCGCTTGATGAAGCCATCCAACACCCCTCCTCGAGCTCCATATAAATAGGATAAGAGAAATATTGTGTCCCGCACGAAGAATTAATGAGGTTCATTTAATTAATGAACCTCTCAAATTCCCATCGGTGACGTTACAAGTTAAGAAATTCAATCCATTTAATGTATTTACTTGTCGTCGGCCTCGCCACCACTTCTCATCCGTTGGAGAAAAGAAAAAGAAAAAGAAAATAAATAAAATAAAATAACATATTATTTTATTAATCTTTCAAAAGTCCACAAAATTAACTTTTTCACCCAACCTACTGCGGTCGAAGTGAATCCTCCCTTAAGAGAATCTTGGCGCTGCGAATTTAATAGTGCCCTTAGATTTTTAATCCGAGCACCGGTTCAAAATATAGAAAATTCTGCCCAAACATTTACTAAGCGTACCTTAAAAAAAGTTTGATAAATTATTAACATTCACCCTCGACCTGCGTTGGTCGAGGTTAGGCTTTTCCTGGGGGAAACACGTCCCAACGAACTCAACGGTACTCTTGGATTTTCAATCTGAGTTACCATTTAGAAGTTATGGATTTTAGCAATAAAATAATTTTTACTTAATTATTTTATTTACGACCAAAAACTAACTTCCATAGTTGGCCCGCGTCGACCAATGTTATGGTCTGCCTAAGGAAAGTATACCCTCACGAGATCAGCGGTGGTCTTAGATTTTTAATTCGAGTCACCGTTCGTGTGTTATAAGCATTTGAAAAATAAAATAATTTTATTTAATAATTTTATTTATAGTTATGCCATTTTCAGGTTTTCTCACTGGAGGCATGCACTGACTAAAATTAAGTCACACCTAGGGTAAACCTGCCATCCAAAATACAACAGTGCCCTCATATTTCTGATATGGGAACTCATTTAATAGTTATTCCACTTTTTCAGGAAAACCACTCACGCGTGCTATTTTAAACTTAAATTTTTTTGATGGATCATTCTGGTCACTCCGGGCATTGGAATCACGCGCTGTCAGATTTTGTAGTCTCGAAATAATTCTATATAATTAAACAAAAATTATATGGAAATTTCGGGACATTACATCAAAGTTCACACCCAAGACCATCGTAGTGGGAAAAATACCTTGTTGCACTGAGTTCAATCTTCTTTGTAGTCATTTCTATATCATGAGATATAAATCTTTACCGAATACATTTTAGGTAGGTATAGGTCCCAAACATCTTTGGTTATAACATAACCACCATACTTGGTTATAACATAACCACATTCCTCGGTATAACCAGACCACCATCACAAAATTAAAATCATACATATGTGTTCCAAAAGATCATAAATCATTCACCATATCACAACTCTTGAAATGTAATGGTTTTCACAAAAATTTCATCATATAACAACCTATAGGAAAGATAAGGGTTTCATAATCATTTCAATATTTAATCATAGCATAACCCATGAAAAAACGATTTTTATAAACATTTTATCATGGTATAACCTATGGAAGAAAAAAAGGTTTCATAATCATTTTGTCATTAAATAAATAAGTGATTAAAATAAACAATAATTATGGTATCCTTGATTTATATCCCCACTAAATAATAATCTTCATCAAAGATGTCACCTTAGATGTAAAATAATTTTCAATGATAAATCATAAGGAATTCTTCTTTTTGAAGATAAATTTTCATTAAAAATATAATTTTAAAACTAAAAACTTTTTTATAATCCTTTTCTTTAAATATAACCTTGAAAACTTATAAAAGAAGCATTAAAAATCATTTAAAATTTTTATTTAGGATAACATCCTTTCATCTTTGAAAAAACAATATTTAAAACATTTTCAAAATCCCCTTTTTACATTGAAATAATTTATTTGGAAATTAAGAATTTCCCATATAATAAGGAAAAAATTTTCATTGAAAATAACTATTAAAAATTATATGGTAATATTTAAATATTTGAGCGGTCATGAAAAAAAGAAATACTATTGAAGTCATGCATTTTAAAAAAAATATTCTTTTCACATTTTTGGTAAAATCCCAATGAGATTTTTTTTGAAAAAGAAAAGTAGATTTCTTTCATTTTTTTAAATATGTAAAAAAAGGTAAAATTTTATTTAACAAGTAATTTTATAATTTTTTTAAAAAAATTTCAATACCTTTTTAGAAAACAATATTTTGGAACAAAAAGGGTTTTCGACTATAAATAAATTTTTTCTTAAGAACATAAATTTTAAATTATCAAGTACATAAATAGAGGAAAATTAAGGGGAAAATGTATTATCATTACAATACCAAAGGGGAATAAAAGTAATGGTTTTCTTGAGATATTATTCATAATATCCTATCATTGTAAACATAGACAAAAAAATTGATAAATGATGAGATTATAAGAAAAAAAAGTATTTACCACATTAGTAACGTTGAAAAATATTCCCCATAGAGGAATATAATTAAATGAAACATAAAACATCACAAGGATAAATAAATTCATGATATTAAATGATAATGGTCTGTATATACACCTCATACAAGAAGATATGTGCATAAGTTAATCATATGTCTCAAATAAGGTAAATTGAGATAAAAATGCTAAATCGATTTGGTCACTTTTGAACCTTATATCCCATGAAGGATAGATAAAAAAATGGATATGTAAATAAAAAATATTTTCATAATAATAATAATAAAATAAATTTATGGGTATATTATAAACCACATAAAAGAAATTGGTGGTGAATATGGCATGTGTCTCACAAAAGTAAAATGCGAGACAAAAATCTCTTACCATAAGTCATCAATCCCATCGTACACATTCAAACATCATGAATACTAAATATAAGTTTATTATAAATCTATTATATAATAACAGTTATATATATCATACCATATAATATTTTTTATAACCATTTATTATCTATTTATTAACAACTCCATGTTAAAGTTACGTTTTGGGTAATAACTGCTTTGTTTTTCATATATGTTTTGATTTTTTATTTTTGGTTCTCTTAATTTGATCATGATTTAATCATATCTATAATTTTAACTATAAAATAAATATCATAAATATTCTTTATATATGTAATTATAGTAATACATAATATTTACTAATATAAAATGATATCCACCATTCATGGAGATGATAAGTCATACGTACGCAGGAACACTATTTCCAATTTCTTATTGGATTCAAAGAAAGAAAGGTAAATGATATATTATAATTATATAATCATTTTTAAGTCATATATATCACATATTTTTATTAAAACCATCCATATTTCATTCCATTTAAAGTGTGAACGGGTCACATCACTTCACGAGGTGATAGTCCAACGTACACACAAGCGACTATGTCTTATCCCCACAAGATGGTAGTGAAAAGGTATGTGTGATATAATAACTATAGAAGTATAATAATTTATAAAATATTATATATGTATATATAAGTAATTAATCCAACATTATTTCTATCCTTGATATGTTTTAATAGAAAAATGAATGACATCAGTATGCAAGGCGGTAGTCTTCCATGCACACGGATGATAAATTCATGACCCATTTTATAAGAGTAGAGATAGATTCAGGTTATTAAATTAACATAATAACATCATAATATATATGATATACTGTTTTTATTATATTGATAGTGTTAATTCATAATTATCTGGTGGAAAAATAAGAGAGAAAAAGGAGCTTATTGAAGACAATTACCTTGACTTAGAAGAACCTCCTTTGGATATCTTATTAAGGACCATAATCATAGAATTTTGAGATTACCAATAGATATAGTACATAAATATGGATATTGGGGATTAATTTTGGTAGGGTTCATCATAACTAGATTTCTTGAGAGGTGTGAATAAGTGGATGGTAGTGGTGGCCTTTTATAAGTAGTGGAAAGAACCCACTTGGAAACTACATGGAAATTTCCTAAAATAATCCAAAATAAAAAGGTCATTCCTAATAAAAAATCTTCCAAATGAACATATACGTGACTTCCTAAACCCATATTCCACTTAGAAGATCCTTGTGCCAGGTTGGCTACATAGTCTCAAGTGCATCTCCTTGAATGCCGGAGGTTGATGACTAGTAGTGAGCTCCTAGGGTGTGTCCATGGGGAGTCTATGCCCTCATTTCCAGAGTAAATCACACCAGATTAGTATAATATAAAATATTAAAACAAAGATAAGTATTAGAAGTAATATAAGTAAACATAAGGCACAAAATAAGGATACTAAAGTAATTACAATAACTGAAACATGTAGGATTGATGATATAAACATACAAAAACTAATGATGATATATGTCATGTCAATAGAAAACTAGAGAATATGTATATAATCAGCAAGGAATCTTGATATAATAAAGTAGAAAAAAGAAACCAAAAACTATGCAAGCATCCTCAGCTCCATCTCAGTCATATGCTATCAGCTCCATCATAAGCACATGAAAAAAAGTGTCTAACGATACCCACTTTTATTTGTGAACACCCACATACATGTAGTCTTATCGGGTGCCAATTGAGGCCCAGATTGGGTGTGAGATAAATCTCACTAGGACACCACCAAAAGTGCCTATAACATCATGTCTATGTAATATAAAATAAACTAGTATGAAATCATACATATATAAAAGTAAATAAGTACAGTAATATAAAAAACCCAAGTACATTCTTTTTCCCTCAACTTGTGTCTGAACATGTAACCAATTCATTAAATAATTAAGTTCTAGTTTATATAATTAAGTCATGTGATGCATAGACCGCACTGAAATCTCCTCATAATTGTACTAGTAAGGATCCAAGATGTACCAAGGAAACCGCAATGATTAAAATATAAAAGGGTTAAAATGTAATACCCAATGAAACCTATACCTCAAGGGAAACTAAGTCTGTCGTGACTAAAGTATGGCTATAGGGGTAATAGTGTAATCTAACAAATATTATATAAGGAATTCCAAATTAATATGATCTATCCAAGTCCAAGGAATACATTCAATGTAAAATAGGATAAGAATCGGATAGGCCCAAGGATATAAAGAAGCCACATCATGTCTATAGAAACCATACTGGATCCAATGAGTGTATCCAAGGAATCCTATAATAGTAAAAGATGGTTCCTAAGGTGTCATACTTGGAATCTACTGATACACGAGGATCGAGTTCCAAGGCAGATCTCAATGAAGGAAACCAATATATTTGAATCAGAATGGAATCCATGAGTGCTCAAAGAATTCCCTCACGAATCCAAAAGCAACAAAATTCAAAATACTCCTATAGAATATGACAAGGTCCATATATATAATTAGGCACCTTACATTTAGTTCATTTAATAAGTTAGGCCATGTGAAGGTCTTGTTATTTATTAATCAAGGTCCAAGCCACTACCTTTCATTAGTGTGACAAGGCCAATCAAGAATAGAACCATTTAATTAATCTATTTGACTCATAATCAATTCTCTTAGTTCAATACACTACCTTCCACTATGAGTGGAAAGGGGTTTTACAACATGAAACCAACATTCATTTCATTCAATAAGGCCAATCCATTTATATAAAACATACTAGAAAATTTCATTTATCATTGTTTAATAAATTTATAGAACCTACCTTAGATGGGTCAAGTAGAATAAACATGGTAATATCTATTTAAAAATTTAATTTCCATTCAATACAAGGAGTCTTACCATTATATTGTTCAGGCTCAAGAACACAAAAACGGTGGATCAAGGGTTTCAAAACCCTAAAACCCAAATATGGAAACTCCCCCAATATGGGGTGGTTGAAGTTGTTTATGTAACCACCAACGATGAATTAAATTTATGGAAACATTCTTAGAACATGTTTCTAATGACTATAATAAAGAGACATAAATTCAAAAGATGAAATTGGATGAAATGGTGTGACAACAAGATAATTTATAAAATTATGTAAATTGAGGAATGAGTTATAGAACACCTAAATTAGGCTCATGCAACTCTCCTCATCTAGTATTCACCTTTAGATCATCCTAGATTGGATTAGATTTGAAAAACTGATCAATTACCTAAAATTTGGGCATGTGAGCCTATATCTAAATAGATTCATAGATTGAAAGAGGAGTGACATAAGATTAAAAATGAATCTAGAACATACTTTTGTGGATCCAATGAGATGAATAGTGATCAATTTCGACTATAGATGAATAGTAGATCTCCAATCCTATCTTAGGAATCCAAAATCTCAAAAATAGGTATATGGGAGGGGCATGTCCACTAGAAATGAAGAGGAATGAGAGGTTTGAGTTAATTAGATCATTAAGTGAAAAATGTTAATTTTTCCCAAATTCCCCTTTTCATAGTTTGGAAAAACCATGTGAAAATAATGCATGTGAATTATAGGAAGGGGAACCCACATGGTTAGGCTACACGGTTAGGGAAACCATGAACCAACTATGAGAAATGCCTATGTAATGTTTTTGCAACATTTCACATGGTTGTGTGGCCCATGTCATCTAGGAAAGGCCAACCGTGATCCCTATTACATCCCACTATCTAACCTTTCATGTTTTAAACAAACTGTGCGGCCTTCCTGACATAGTTTAAACTAAAAGTATGATAGATCATTTAATCCCAAATATTTGGGTTTTGGGTTCTGAACAAGCCTCGAACACCCCCAAGACCTTCACTAAATCATTTGGTATCCATATTAGGTCCATAAAATAAAATTGGGCTGAAATTTAAAATATCCATACCTATGTGAAAACCAGGTTCTTATAGTCATCCCCACATAAAGGAACTCGTCCCAGAGTTCACCTTCCAAGGGTGGTGAAACACTATATGGGAAAATCTCTAGCCATTGGGAATATACGTTGGCCTCACACTCCCATGTCTAATCCTGTATATGTCCATGCTTCCATATCATATGTACTAGAAGGATAGACCAGCCTCGGAGATCCTTCATTCTCCAGTCGATGATGTGTGTAGGATACCCCTCAAATGAAGCATCAACATCAAGATCAACTTCCTCAGGATAAAAATTATGAGATGGGTTGTCATGATAATGTAAAAGCTATGAAATGTGGAAGATTCTATGCATGGAATGATACCACTGAGGTAGTATAAACTAATAGGCAACCAACTCAACTCTCTCTAAAATCTCAAACGACCCTACATAACTAGAGAAAAACTCCCCTCTCCTTTGTATACATATATGACCTATCATGGGTTATGCTAGTAGGAAAACACGATTCCTGGCCTTGAAATCCTAAGGTCATCGATGGAAATCGATATAATATTTTGGTCTAGACTGAGAAGTAGTCATATGATTCTTGATTAGATAAAACTCCTCTAAAGTTTCCTTTATGAGATGAGGACCTACTATGGCTTCCTCATCTATCTCTATCCATCACAGTGGTGAATGGAATGAACAACCATAAAATGCCTCAAAGGAGTAATCTGAATTGTTTCCAAAAAGTATTATTATAGAAAAAGTCAATGAGAAGGATATTCTTCTCCAAATAATTTCTAAAATCAATGATGCATGCCTGAAGCATGTCCTACAGAACCTTTATTGTCCCTTCTTACTATCCATTGGTCTGATGGTGAAAGGTTATGCTCACAAGCACCTACTAAACCATAGCTTTATGAAACCCCTACTAGAAACATGACATGAAATAATCTTCCCTATCTGAAATGATAGTAAAAGGGACCCCATGTAGTTGTATGATCTCACTGACATTCAATCTTCCATTCACATCAACTGGTAAGGTCTCCTAGATTGGAATGAAGTGTTCTACCTTCATTGGTCTATCAACTACTAACCATACACCATCACTACCTCTAGGAAAACAAGGTAAAGTGACTATGAATTCCATATAAATATCATCCAATTTCCATTATAGTACTGAAAGTGGATTTAAAAATCCTACACGACTCTGGTTCCCTACCTTCACCTGCTGGCAGGGGGAACACCTAGTGATATAGCAATCTATATGAAATTTCATCCTAGACCCCCAATACTAGCATCACATGTCTCAATACATTTTGGAGAGGTGAGGAATATATTACCACTGAGAAGTGTGGGACTCTCACATCAAATACTATCCCATATATATAAGAACCCATAATATTCTATGTTTATGTAGGATTTCATCTCTCTCCATAGACTAATCTAAAGGTAGATCAGCTCCTGAAATACTCTCACAGAGAACCAAACCCTGGGATTTGAATGTTATCTACTCTTTACATTCTCAAAGAGGGAAGAGGTAACTGTTAAAGCTGAGATATAGGACTACTCACGACCATCATGAAACATCAGATGTTTCTCAAAAAAGAGGGCCATAAATTTCCATTTATCAATAGATTCCCATATGGCATGTGCCTGTGTTTCCCAACTCAGTTCATCAGCAATAACATTCCCCTTTAAAAACATATCGGAAAGATTTAAATTGATTGAATAAATATATCATACCATATTCATTGTATATGAATGAATTCACATTGCGAAAATATATATTTGAGGCCCTTTTTGTATGTATACACCACAAAGTGCTCACCCATCGGATAATGCATGCAGTGATGTAAGGAATGGACAACTGATTCTAGATCAAGTTCATGTGTCGAATAATTTCTATTGTGAGGCCTCAACTACTGATATCCATACACAATGACTCTATCTTGCTGCATCATCAATTCTCTTAGGTCGATGCCTTATGCATCACAGAAAATTGTATAGCCTTTTCTAGACTCTAGAAGAGTCAGTATCAGAAATGAGATAAGCCTCCCATTCAGCTCCTGAAAGGTTTTCCCACACTCTTTTGACCACATTAACATGGAACCCTTCTTTGTAATATCGGTAAGAGGTGATGAAATCGGTGATAAGTCCTATATAAACCCCCTGTAATATCCATCCATCCCCAAGAAACTCTGAATATCAAATAAGTTATTATATTAATCCCAGGAAACCACAACACTAACCTTCTCTAGGTCAATAGTGACTACTAATTCTGAGATAATATGAACCAATACATGTGACTTTTAGGATCCAAAAGTGGAACTTAGAAATCTTGAAATAAATCTTATTTTATCTCAATGTACTCAAAATGATATCAAGGAGTGTAGCATGGTCACTACGAGTGGGATAATACACGAATATTTCGTCTACAAATAATAGGGTAAAGGAATCCAAATAGGGATGAAAAACCCCATTCATTAGAGCCATGAAAATGATGAGCATTTTCATAAGACCAAACAACATGAAAAGTTACTCATACAGACCATACCTACAACATAAATCTATACAAGGTATGTCTGATGGCATGGATCACACTTGATGATAGCCCAATCTAAGGTCGATCTTAGAGAACACCTTAGCTCCTTAGATCTGGTTAAATAGATCATCTATTTAGGGTAGTGGATACCAGTTTTTGACTGTAAGATAGTTCAACCATAAGTAATCCACACATATATAGAGGGTCTCATCTGCCTTCTTGGTGAAAAGACTGGGAAAACCCCAAGAGTAAGTGCTCGACCATATAAAACCTTCAGACTCTAGATACAATAAATTTCTCTTGATCTCCTAGATATCAGTTGGTTCCATCCTATACAGGGAAACAAACACCAGAGATACTCATATAACATGCTCAATCATAAAATTTAACTCCCTTTAAAGAGGTAAGCTAAAGAATTATTTAGGAAATACATTCCTAAAACTATTTAATACTAGAGGGGATTATACCTGATATAAACCCTGATCCTCCATGGAGTGATTGAAAATCTGGGTAGTCACTCCACATAGCCCAAGATGCTTTGGTCCAACTCTACTGACCTGGATATCCCACTCACACTTATGTAGATTACTACTTCCCTGTAGTGATGTAAACAATACCCTTCTGTAATAGAATTCTATAAAGGCATGATAAATATCTAAACAATCCATCTTGAAAATGAAATCTAATATCGTCATCTCAAGAACAAAATGGTCCCATAAGAAAGTGTAACTTCCTACCTCAAGGGGGAGTTCCTACATTGATGTATACCCTATGTCTATACTCCCAATGGTGTATCCAAGGTCATTACACAACAATAATACTGTAATTTAAGAAAAAATATTTCCATGATAAATAGTGACATGAATGAGTGTGAAGAACCTATATCAAATAAAATAGATACTATAGTGGAGGCTACGAGAATAGTACATAAAACCGTATATGGTTATGCAACCTAATCCTTGGGTATCAGCTATAACTCATAAACCTGGCACGTTCAATAGCCCTATGAAACATCTAGACCACCATGATCCAAACTGCTCTACTGGCGCTACTAGTGATCAAGGGTATAACTACCACATCCACAAACTCCTCCTTGGATAGTCCTATCGATGAAAATACAAATCATAGTCTGATGCGATATAAAATAACTTTCCCCAGGATGTGAAGTTGGTGAGGAACCTCTTCCACTAGAATCTAATGGAAAGGTCAGACAAAATATCTGATGATTCCCTATATTGATGCAAGGATATAACTCCAGATGGTCTATCACACTGAGGCCCCAGGTTCCCCAGTTTCCAACACTGCTGACATGACATAGATCTACCGGAATATGTACTATTTATACCACTACCTAGATGAGAAACCCTGAGAGAATGCTTTCTTCTACTGGAAGAACTATTGTCCTGACGTGGCACTGGTACTCTATACCTGATACTATCACCATCCCTTGGGTTTAACTTATTAATAAGTTCCTAATTGAGTATTTTAGAGAAGGTTGATAGGAAAAAGATATTCACATGAGTACAGATGGCATACATGAGCCCATCCTCAAAGCATGTAGCATGTGAAAACACATCACCATCTAGAAGCGGTTTAATGCAATGTAACCTAGTGAAACACATTTAATACACCATTACTAACATAAAACCCTACTAGAGATGCATGAATTATCTGTCTATGTCAACTCTTAGCATCTGGGAAAAGAACTAATCATATAATGCTATCTAGAAATCAACCCATAACATACCCTGATGATGACCATCCTGGGTAACCACATTCCCCTAACACTTGGCCAAATCACAGAACATGTATACAACAAGGTTTACCATCCACTCCATAGGAACCATTATTTGATTAAAGATAGAAAGGGTGGACTCTAGCGAATAATCAATAGAATGTGGACTTCCATCCCCCAAGAAGTTAGGGGGTACTGCTACTGGTACTCGTATGTCAAATCATCCATCATAGGTACAAATCGTGGAGCACCATGCATGGACTTCATTAGATATAATAAAATATCTCAAACTTGAGAATTATTTCCCAATTCAGGTACAACAGGTGGTGCCTCAGGTGGAACTCTTGGAGGTAAGACAGTCAACTCAGGGCCCACCACGTTTGGAGCATGGTCGCCTCCACCATCCGGGTGCATGAACTGAGGACATTGTGGAAGAATTGGTCTAAAAATAAAAAGCACATGCCTCAGAACAAGATATAAGCATATGGATAGCAACACTAGCCGAATCTGAATGAACGAAAAGCTCACTAACCAAGTAATTCTACCCAAAATACCTGCTTAGAAGGTCAGGTATAGGTAATTGATCCTGTATAAGTTTAGGGTTTTTAGTAGATGAAAGGTTAATAGTACCATTCCTCATCATTTACTAGAAACCATTTCATTTCATTAAAAATTTAATTACTAGGTTCACCCCTTTACCTTTCATAAAAATGAAAAGGTGATATAAGGATGTGCAACCATTTCATTTTAAAAGTCAAGTGTCACTAAAAGTTTCATTTTCTTATTTCAAAATACCAAGGTTTTTATAGATTGGATCACCATTCCTAGTAAACCAGGGCCCATACACCTTATCACTAAAGGCGACGTCCATTTGATTTTAATCGAATGGGTTGACTTTGTAAATTAACAATCCCAACCCATGAGGGCTCATAACACCTTATGAATTGAAACCATCAATTACTTGAATGTAGCCAAGTAAAAGAACATGCATACTATAACTACCACCACATCACTCAATAATAAAAGGCATATTAGGCATTGCAAAGTAGTGAAATCCACGAATATAGAATGGAAATGTGCGTGATATGCGAACTCTAAGTGCCTATGATGATGCATGTAACAATTCCCCTTTCCCTCGTATCATCTAGACAAGGGGGAATGAAATCAAAATAAGGATGAAAATAATAAACACCACATATCATGTTTTTCACCCAATGGTGAAATGATGTCAACTGTAACAGGAAAAAAGAGAAAAATAATTTTAATTTAGGAAACTCAACCTTTACCCATTCCATGGTCCCATGATGCCCAAGCATGGATTATCAACAAGTTACATGAGTTCCTAAAATCCTAATTATTGTCTCCAAATAGTAAATAAATAAAGGAACCTCACTCGATTACCACGTTGTGATGTCCCAGACCTGGATTCAACTTAGAAGTGCCCTGAGCCCGGTTGGCCACGTTGCCTCAAGCGTATCTCCTCCAACGCCAAAGGCTTCCGACTAGTAGTGAGGGCCAGATGTGTGTATGTGGGAAGAATATTTCATTTTTACCAGATTTAATTGTAGTGGATCAGTATAATATAAAATATAAGTCCATAGATTATTAGTGGAAGCCATACAAGTAAACAGAATCCACATCAGAAAATGACTAAAATAATAACAATAATTAAAACAACTGGGATAATTGATATAAACATAAAACAACTGATGATTGTATATTTCATGTAACTAGAAAACTAGAAAATATGTATAAAATAAGTAGACAATCATACAATACTAAAGTAGAAAAAAATAGAAACTATCCAAGAATCATGAGCTCCATCTTGGCCAACTGCTACCATCTCTATCTTAAGAACAAGAAAGTAAGTGTCTGAAGCTACCCGCTTCCCCTTTTCAACACCAATATACATGTAGTATTATTGGGTTACAATGGCGTCCCATATAGGTTATGAGATAAATCTCAGTAGTCTACAACCAATGGTGTCTATAAAATCATGTCTGTGTAATGAAAACTAATATAGTGTGTAGGCATGCATATATAAAGGTAAAGTAGTATAGTACTGTAAAAAACCGAAGTATCTGTATCATCCCTCGGCTGGTGTATGAATATATAACCAGTTCATTAATTTATTAAGTTCATGTTTATATAATTAATTCATGTGAGGCATATCCAACACTAACATTACCTCATGATGTTACTAGTAAGGTTCCAAGCTCTAACGAGGCAACCATGATGAATATAATATAAAAGGGGTCCAAGGTAATAACTAAGGAAACCCAAACCTCAAGGGATACCGACTTAGTTGTAAATACAACTTGTCTATATGGGAATGATTGTAATCCAAGGACCATCATCCAAGGAATTACATAATAATATGTTCTAACCAATTCTAAGGAAAACATCCAAGGTAAAACGTGATAAGCAATAGTTAGGCCCAAGGATATAACCAAGGAACTTCATGTATATAGAAACCATGTTGGATACAAGGAGTGTATCCAAGGAAAATTGTAATTGTAATTGTAATTTAGGGATCCTAAATTTTCATATCGTACATCTACTCATAGCTGATGATTTGGTTCTAAAGTGGTTCTCAACCAAGGCAACCGACATCCTTGAATTAGAATGGCATCCTCGAGTGCTGAAGGCATTCCCTCAGAAATCCAAAAGTAACCTAAGTCATACAACCTCTATATAACATGTAAAAGTGCATATATATAATTAGGAACCTTATATTTAGTTAATTTAATAAGTTAGTCCATGTGAAGGTCATGTCATTTATTGATCATGGTCCAAGACATTGCCTTTCATTAGCGTGACAAGTACAATCAAGCATGCATCTAGTTAATTAAGTCATCTAACACATAATTATTTCACTTGGTTCAATATTATACCTTACATCTTGATTGGAACAAGTTTTTAAGGTATGAAACCACAATTAATTTCATTTAATAAGGTCAAGTCATTTATATTGAACATACTATCCAATTTCATTTAATGTTTTTTAATCAACATATAAAACATACATTTGATGGGTCAATTGGAACAAAAATGGTAATATTAATTTAAAAATTCAATTTCTATTTTATAAAATAAGGATTACCATTATATTGTTCAAGCTCAAGTACAACCAAATGGTGGCTCAAAGGTGTCAAAACAATAAAAACCCAAATATGGAAACTCACCCTACATGGGGTGGTTGAAGTTGTGGATGTAACAAACAACAATGAATTAAAATTTTGGAATGGGTCTTAGAACATGGTTATAATGTCTATAATAAAGAGAATTAAATTAAATATATGGAACCTAATGAAATTGGTTCGACTACATGACAATTTATAAAACAAAAAAAAATTGGGGAATGGGTTATAGTCCACCGACCTTAGCCTCGTACGACTCTACACATCTAGTATCAGACTTTAGTTTAGCCTAGATTGAAGTAGATATGAATATTAGATAAATTCACTAAAATTGAGTCACATGATCCATCATCTAAATAGCATTTTAGATAGGATGAATAATGTATTAAGATTAAAAAGTAACTGAGAATGTATAGGTGCGTATCAAACAAGATGAATGACAATCGATTTGGACTCTAGAGGGACGATATATCTCCAATCCTAGATTAGGATTTCAAATCACAAAAATTGGGATTTGGGAGGGGGATGTCCTCTAGAAATTAAGGAGGAATGAGATTTTTGAGTTAATTACATCATTAAGGAAAAAATGTTAATTTTTCCCAAAAATTTCTGTCTCACGGTTTGCTCGCACGGTTTAGCCAAACATTTCACAAATTGTGAATGAGAAGCTATAGGAAAAGGAACCTGCATGGTTAGGTCACATGGTTAGGGAAACTATGATCCAACCATGGGAAATTCCTCTGTAATTTTTTTTCAACATTTGGCAGAGCTGTGCGGCCCAAGTCGCATCGTTAAAGAAAAATTGTGCGCCCTATTCTAGCCCATTGTCCAACCTCACAATATTCAAACAAACCATGTGACCAACATCGCATAGTTTAAACAAACCATCATAAATTCATTTTTATCCCCAAAAGTTAGGTTCTAGGCTCTGAAAAATCCCCAGACACCCTCTGAGACCTTCACTAACTCGTTAGGTATCCATATTAGGTACATAAAATAAAATTGGACCAAAATTTAAAGGATCGGTACCTGAGTGAAAATTGGGTTATACAATATATTAGAATATTGGAAAGATAATATGGAACTATAGGTATCCAATAGGCCTTATAAATGTTTTGGTTCATTTTAACTCTCATATTTTTACTTTGATCCTTGGTAAACCCATTTTTACCATAAGTGCAAAAATTATTTTTTACTATTTTTAATTTTCATTTTGGTAAAAAATTAATTTGATATTATTAGATAATATAAGTTATTATGATAATTAATATTGAATCCATTTTTTGAATTCAATTTATATAAGTGAAAAATTTTATCAAAATTAGTTTCATTTTCAATATCATTATCTGGGTTATGAAAATGAAACTAATAATTTTTATAATATTGAAATATTTTTTTATTTTCATTTATCTATTTGTTTTTTCTAATTTTACTTCCTTTTCATGTTATGAAACTGATACCTCTGAATGTGTTTCAAGATTTGTACCTTATAATAATTATGATTTTTCATCATAATACCCAAAAATATCTTAATAATTATTGAGTTAATGAAATTATATCACAATTTTTTTTGGTATGAGAAAATAGTTTTCAATAAATATATTATTAAATTCTACCCATTATATTAGATAACTTTACACATTTGGTTTTATATTATGATAAATGTACACCACTAATTCACCTAAAATTATGAATAATAGATGAATAATATTAATAATTGATTATTGAAGTGTGAAAAATATATTTTATGTATTCTTGATAAATTTATCACAAATTAATGGATTAATATATCTATTAAAGGATGGTAGTAATTTTTCATGAAGGATCTAATATTTAGTTACACCTCGGTATTTAATTTGTGAGTTCTAAAAGGCTTAATATATTATTAACAACCAAAGATTACTTGGTAATAATAGCCATAATAAATTCTATACCACCTCCCAACCTACTTGGTTTTCTCTGTCCTTCAAATTTTTTATTCACACAGTTTCACCCAATTTTAACAATTTATTACAAACAACAATATTAGTGTAAATAATGATAATATATGGAAGAATAAATGTAATAAAATATATGGAAATGAAATTAAATCTTAATCCAGTTTAAACTATAAGACCTTCGATTTCATATATATATATATATATTAAAGTTTTATCCTCTTATTCCTCTTAAACCAATCCCTATAATACAACTAATCCTAATTATGATTCAAACTATAATGAACCCAAAATCCATAAGAATGGATTTTAAAATATGTTACAGAATTAGGCATAAAAACCTAAAATTTAAAACACACTTAAAAAACCAGATGGTTTTTATCTTTTGATATTAGTTACTTATGCATTTAATTACATAATACATCATCCATTTATTCTACATAAATTTTCAGACATGAAACGATCATAAATATATTATTACTTAGTAAATCCTAGGAAAATAAAAAACAAATAAAAGAGTGAGGTCGATATGTGAATAAGGGGAATAAAATTGAATAAATCCTTAAAAATAACATGTTTGTTCATTGAGAATATAGAAATGGAGTGAGCATAGAAGAAACATGTAGGTACGATCATATTATCAAGGTACATTATAGAATAATAAGAAAATTTTTACTAGATGATTTTGAACTATGGAAACATAACCATGTTCATAAAATTATATCATACAAAAAAATCATAGCCAACAACAATGATAATCATAACAGTAAAGACTAATTATTCATGTGGATTTGATTGAAAATAAGAAAATATATTTTTATTTTTATTATTTCTCTTTAAATTCTTTAGTTATTGTTTGATTTTTTCATTTAATAGTTTATTTTAATATTTTTATGATAATTAATTAATTATATATAAATATTTTAAATTTAGGCTTTATTGTCACAATCTTTTGAATTATATTAATTCTAAATATTATTAATTACATTACATTGGATTATTATTATTACTAATATTAGTATTAGGTTATTATTTTGATTATAATTATTTATAATTTATAATAATAATAATTATTATTATTATTATTATTTTGTTCATAATTACATGTAATATAGAAATATATAGTTATTGATAACATTCATCCTATTAATTATAATTATTTGTATATAAACTTGTGTTTAAGTATACTTTTAATTATATTATATTATATTTTACACACACACACACCCATATATATTTTAATATCAATATTTATATAATAAAAATTTTATATATGACTTTATATAAGTTTTATGTAATAAAAAAATATTTATTTAACTTTTATATCAGTCATTTATTTAAAAATATATATTTTTCTATAATTATTTATATATAAATTTTATAGAATTTTTTATACAACTATTATTATTGTTATTGTAAATATTATTATAACTTTTGTAAACACTCGATTGTGGCTCAGATTATTCCCCCAAATAAAGAAATATCTCTATAAATTTTATGACTAGGAAAATAGGATTTTTGAAATATTAGGGTTTACATATTAGATAATGAATTCCATTGATTGTGGTTATTTTCAGGTCATTTTATTAGATTAAGACTTGAACAGGAAAGTATGGGGATATGAATCTATTTCCCTAAAGCTTGAGATACTCGTTATATAAGAATGGGACAAAAAATATAATCCATATAATGTCAAGAATTCCCATGTTCAGTCATGGATTCAAATTTATGGTTTGAATTTGTTCGAATGGAATTCCAAAATTTTATAGGACATTACATATTATATAGGTGATCATATTAAATTGAAAAAATAACTAGAGATCTAAAGTATGTTTATATTTCTTGAATACCTATTGAGGTTGATTTAGTAACAACTTTGGTGGAGTAAATTTCTATGAAAACTCTAGAGAAGACCTTTAATTTAAAGATCAAATGTAAAAAAAACTACCTTCATTTTTTTAAAAGAAAACCATTATACATTTTACTTTTTATTATAGTGGCCTAAATGGTATTGTGACAATTGTTCAAAATATGGAAAATATGAAAATGAATGTTTAATAAATAAGATTATATTATTATTGAGTGGTAAGTGACTGATTAAAAAAAATTCAATGGCGGTATATAATATACGATAACTAATAAATGGGATTTAGGGAACCCAGTCATACCTCTAAAGCATATGGCCTGTTGAATAATATATATAATTTATTCTTTGATAGTATTTCTTATTCCCCTTCCATGACTATTTATGTTGTGATTGATAACGAAGAGGCTACCATTTTTAGTGTACAAGTGAAATATAATAATTTTACAAGGATTACTTCCATATTTGGAAGGGGTAAACTTGACAATGCTCCTTACCCTATAACTCCTTTTCAATCAAAGACTAGTATGATTACTAATAATAATAGTGACCAGGTATTCTCAAATCCAAGTGTTGAGGAGATATAGGATCCATTAACCTAAATCTTTAATGGCGTAACAACCAATGAGGTGAATGATAACTCCCATTTCACTATAGTTCCTATAGAGAAATACTTAAAACTCAATATGGTAATTGATGGTGAACCTTTTCTTTAAATTGATGAAAATAAGTTTGTATACTCACAACAAAGTTCTTGGATAATGATATGGAATAATATTATAATATAAGTGGTCTATAAAATAAGGATAAGTATATGGATAACTCTGAAAATGTACAAACTCATGTCATGGGAAGGGAGAGAGGTAATACCATTTATATCACTCATAAAATCATCACAAGGGGAAACCCATATCACAAATAATGACATTTGTTGAGTTATATGAGGCAGAATAATTCAATTACTTCTTCATCCTTGAATTAATTCATTAATAACTACAGTACTGATATCATTAGGACTATATAACCAATTATTTATAATGATAATCTCACACTCAATAATTAGGATCCCCTTATAATTTTTTTTTTCAATAACATCAAATTAGACGCTACTAAGTATATTTGGTTCTTAGTTAAAAAACATGATTTTTTCCAATCCTCAAATTATTTGATAGTTGATCACTGTTTGTTTAGATTTTTCCCTTATATAGTGATTGGTTTCCTTTATTTTTACTATAATATATTATATTAATTCAAAGTTGCTCTTGGAATAATATCTCATTATTTCTGATTGTGAGGATTATAATTGGATCCTTATAGGGGACTTTAATTTTTTCACAAGCCATCTGAACAAATATTGATTAAAATTTTCAAAATTTCCATAAATGAGTTCCTAAGGTATATTTATATCTTATTTATCACTAAAATAATAACCTCAGGTTCTTAGTTTAATTTCATAATACATAATATCAATGGAGAAATAACTAGTAAGATCAAAAGGGGTTTCCACTTATTAATGGGAGTTAGAAACTGTCTCAATTTCTTTCAATATACTCTTGTAATGTTACACTCGAAACACACCTCTAACACCCCTAGAATAGTGAGACAAAAAATAAAAAATTTTATTACCCATGTCAATAAAGAGAACCTTTATTTTTTGGTATCCTATCTGATTATAACTCCATAGTTATGCATGGATGTCTTGGAATAGTGTTAGGAGGGTGATCACCTAGAAAGTGTCATAGGGCGTGTGTGAGTGAGGTAAAGGCACACTAAAAGAAAATGTGTTGGCCGGTGGGGATAGTAATTAGTCTGATAAGTGACCCCTAAGTCTAATAAACTATGATGTTCTAAGATTGCTACCAAGTTATTTAAAAAGGCCCTTTCATTGATTGGGGAGGTCTGGTAATGACAATTCATATGAAATCCAATTCCCATCCGAAAGTGTAAATTAATTGCCTCTATTTGAGTTTTTGCTTCCATAATGAGGGTGTTGTTATTTATGGGGGGTATGTAACATCCATAAAAAATATTACTTAAAATAAAACATTTTACAAAAAATCTCAAGAATGTACACATTTTATTATTAGCATCCAACCTAATTAGAACTCTACAGTTAAGCATGATTGACCTAGAGTTGTGTTAGGATGGGTGACCTTATAGGAAAATTCAAAAGGTGTGTGTGAGTGAGGTCAAAGAACACTAAAATAACATGTATTGTCACGTGGGTAAATTCATTAGTCTGATAAGTGACCCTAAATTGTAATATCATGTGGGGTGCAGATATGACAACCATGGTATTATAAAAGACCACTAGGGATAGATAACAATGTTCATGGACTAAAGAGTCTGTGTCATGACACACCCCTACCAACTTCCATTATGAATGAATGAATAAATTTTTTTCCCATCCCATTCATTTTTGAAAATGTATATAATTTCATAGATAAATACTCTAATATTATCTCACAGTAATTAAATAAGATGGATTCGTGATATTCTAGTCAGAGATTAATCTTCAATGTTAAGGTAGTTCAATTTTCAACCTAAGCATGAAGTAAGTATAAATTTATACATATTAATGTGTTAATTGGGAAATATTAAAAGAATCATAAAATATTATAATGTAAATTAATTATATATGATATTTCTTCTTAGGAAGAGACACAAAAGTAATAAAATCCTGATAAACTTATTTTCCTAATTGATAGGATCCTCAAGGAAAAATATCACCTTAGATGGTTGAATGATGGATCCCAGATTTCCAAAATATTTCGTCTCATCCATTATAATAGTAAGTTCTAGATGATTATTTCAACATTAATTATCAATAGAAAAACTATAAATAATGTGGTTGATATCAGTTAGGATCTTGTTAGCTACATAAGCCATATTTTCAATAAATATTCTAATACTAGTACTCGAATAGAAACCATACATTTCATTTATCTTGACATTATTTATATATATAATTATTTTATTAAAACCATACCATTTAAATAAGATTCCAAGAATTCTATCTTCTCTCCTAATATGGATAACACAAATATTTTAGATCACTTTACTAATAAATTCTTCTAACACTCCTGGGAGATAGTTCGTGAAGAGGTATTACTTGATTCCAATGAGCTCTTCTATAATGAATTTTAAACAATGGGAGTAAATTATCAATTCCTTATCATTATTTGAATGTATGATCCTCTCTTTAATATCTAGGATTTTAGACAAATTTTGTTTAGAAATATACTTACAAAAATCATTAATAAAATTCTTCCTTCAAGGATGACATTTATTATTGATAAATTTGTATTAAAAATGAGCTTGTATTTATTCATGGAAATAATATACAATAATTTATATATTA
Source organism: Viscum album (assembly GCA_963277665.1). Taxonomy (NCBI): domain Eukaryota; kingdom Viridiplantae; phylum Streptophyta; class Magnoliopsida; order Santalales; family Viscaceae; genus Viscum; species Viscum album. The sequence continues at coordinate 624,905,776 of OY728136.1, read as the reverse complement.
TAGTCTAAAATGCGTGAAAATTATATAAAGGAAATTTAGAACTCAAACATGTTATTTCAGAGGATTTTGAAACTCTTAGATAAAATTTTCATATTAACATCCTTTAAAGATATAAATTATATGATATTTTTCTTAGGATATTTAACTCTATCTTTGATAGAATTATATACAATATTATAGTTAATGGAGAACCTCATGGTTACAAAAAATTCTCAATAGGGTTGAAACAAGGGACCCACTTTCTTCTATTTTATTTTTGGCACTGTTTACTATTAGCTGAGTAAATCCATCATAAAAGAAAAAGCATTTGGATATCCATCACCCTTTAAGTATTCAAGGAATATAAAGGAACCAATATTTATTTTTAATTTAGAAGGTATTCTTATCTTTTATGAAGGTTATGATTCTACCTTATAAACTAAAACGCCCTGACCCCAGTTAACTAGAGTCGGTGCATTATTACATAACTTTGGCATGATCACAAAAGATCAAGTCTCGAAAGACCAATTAGTTTAGTAGCCTTGGAAACTATAATGACCCAAACTTGACATACATGGACATTACATTACTTTTGCAGAATACTTAGTACATAACAAAAACCAACACTCAAGGATCGTAATAGTTTAGTGTCTTTGGAAACTCAGAACATAATATTTTAATCATGGTGAAATATCTTCAACATCTCCCATAAAGATCTTCTCCATTTGTTTTCTTACCAAAAACCTCTCCTTATATCATGGGGAAAAGAAAAAATAAAAAGGGTGATCTCAAATGCTCAGTAAGGGTAAACAAAAGAAATATCAATCATATAATATTCATAATAACATAACATTTTGAAAATCATATCCTACAAAAGAGATCATAATATCATAACATGGGATAAATCATAGAATTGAAATGTAATCCCAATAATCATAACATAAAACTTGAAACTTTGTGTCATATACACATAATCATATAAAACCATTTCATATTAGTTAATGCTCTTTGCCAAGACCATCATAGTGGACAAAGTCCATTACTGAACTGAGTTCACTCCTCGTTCCAGTCCTGTATCACTGAACCGGATTAACTTGCTGTTCCAGCCATGTCTATCTCATGAGATATAAATCTTTACCCAATTAATTAGAGGGAGATATAGGTCCCACCCAACTCATAATGAAACCATTATTATGTGTGCCACAAAAATCATAAACCATACATCATAGCATAACCCATGTAATAAAAATGGGATTCATAAACATCATGCCATCATAACATAATCCAAAAAGGTATTCATAATAATAATTCCATCATAACACAATAAAATCAATGTAATAACAGGTATATAAACAGAACCCTATATTATCTTATATGGAAAATAATTTTGATAAAACACTTGAACTCCATTCTTGAGGAAAATATCCATCCTTATTCAAAAACAATTTTCCTTTCTCAACATGTCATACAATTTTAAACTAAAAGAAGTAAATTGAAAATAAACTTGAAAACTTGTAAAGTAAGATTCATGTAAATAATTTTCTATGAAATCATAAAAATACATTCACACCATATAAGTTAAAAATAAACATTCTTCTCATACTTCGGTCAGAAAAGTCAAAAAGTTCCTCGTACTAAAAAACGACAAAAGATTCCTTTCATATATTTTACAAAAATTTCACCAATAGGTAAAATTGGATTTAATAAATTGTATGAGGATATAAATAATTTTACATATTGACGAAACATGGACGTGGATGATAAATATTCCCCAGTAAATTCCGAAGTATAAACAATCTCGGATAAAAATTGAGATTGCGAGATTTTCCCTTACCTTATGTCTTATATGCTTCGTATGTATCCAAAACTACTGTATAATGATTTAAACAATGTCATTGACTTATTCCAGAATCATATTCATTGTTATGATATCATATATGGTTCAATTAGGACTTTATATTACCCGTTCTTTTGTAAATTCCATGTTAAAGCAGTATTTTGGGTAAAATCGTTTCATTTATCATATGTGTTTTGACTTGTTGTTCTTGATATTATTACTTATATCCTGATTTAATTAATTCCAGAATGTAAAACATGATTTATATATAATATATATTCTTCATATACATATATATGATAGTTCTATAAATGGAATGAAATACAAAGTTCATGGAGACAACAGGTCGTACGTATGCATGAACGTTGTTTTAGTTTCCTTATTGAATTGAATGGAACTAAGTAGATGACATATATATATATATATAAATAAATTAGAATTATTATGTCATATATTTCATTATTATTCATTTTATAAACTTTATAATCATTCATGTATGGTTAACATGGAGAATGAATCTAATCGCGTCGTGGAGATGGTAATTCGTACGTACGCATGAGCGATGATATCGTTCCCATAATTATTTAATAGAATTGGAGTGGGTGGTATAATATATCAAAATTAGTATGATGTTATAATAACCATATATAGTAATTATTTACACCATTATACCCATCCATGTAAGGTGGTTGTGGAAAAATAGATTACACCACAACGTGGAGACGGTATTCCGTACGTACACACACGCGGTGATTTCATTTTCCGTAGGATGGATAGAATATGAAATAGGTTTGTTTCATATTTATAATAACATATCAGTATATGAGTGATACTTATGTTATTAATTTATTATGAAACAACAAAAGAAGAAGAAGTTGAAGAAGAAATAAACTTGAAATAATCGGTAGAAGAGATTACCTCTTCTTCGACGTACCTCCGTTAAGCTTCCTCTTAAGGGACTAGATTTAGTCTTTTGAGAAGACCAGAACCTCCAGAATGTTTCTAGGGAAGCGTAGAAGATAAATGGGCAGGGTTTGGACGAGCTTGAAGGCTCAATGTTGTGTAAAGAGGAGAAGGAGGAGGTGCCCTATTATAATGGAGGAGAGGGGCACCTTAGGACAAACATAAAATATTATTTTATAATAAAGTCACATTCGGTTTATAATAGATCCAAATTGATTTATTTAGAAGCTAATGTGGGTATGGGTTGAAATACTCTAAACCCATAGGTTTTAGACAAGTTTAGGTTACTATTTTTACCTTATAATTTAGATTTAACTTTTATCGTGTCTTCTTGTTTTCTTAAAGAATATGGTTAATAAACTTCTATAAACTACCAATAAAACCCCAAGTGGTTCATTTTTAATATATATAACCTTTTATAAGTCATTTTTCTTAACCTTAGATTTTTAGGAATAGAATATCAGTTAATAATATAATATTTGTTTTAAATACTATTTTATGTCAATTTTGACACTATTTGGTAATTGATTTTTGTGAAAATTATAACAGAATGATTTGTTCGAAAAAAGTTAATTAAATCAATAATAACAAGTCATATTAGCCTATAAAAATAGTTTAATTCATTAAAAGTCTCATATTATATTTATTTGGGTATTTATAACATCATTTATGTTAATATTTCATTAATAAGGTAATTACTACATCATCATTGTGTCATTAATAAATTAAATTATTTAATGTCTAAAAATTATAAATAAAATACCATTATAAAGGAAATATTATTATATTTCTAATGAAAATTTATAGGAGAATTTATCTTATATATAACCCTATATTAAAAATGTTTTAGTTATTAAACTTTGATTTTAACTCTTTTAACTCTTCCTTGAATTAAATAATAATATATGTCCTAATCTAATACAAGTGGACCTAAAGGGTCATATTTTATTCCTAAGGTTGTTTTTGGTCTAATTACACTTATCCAATAGAATTAGGACATGTGTTAGGGTAATAATGATATCATTTTTACCCATAATTACCCTATTTACTTTTAACCGTGGTAAATAAAAGTAAAAAGTTACTATTCACCAAAAATTATTTTCATCTCATTGAACCACATTTTACATACTGATATCAACCGTGTATATCAGATTTTCGAAATTCCATTCACAGAAGCGATAAAATTAAGTTTTATGCAAATTTGTGAAAGCTCTTAGGAGGTGGGTAAAAGATGGTAAAAATTTCTATATAATTTTTATATATCTAAAATTATTATAAAATGACTCCAATAAATTACATTAAAGATATATAGTTATTATGTATCTATTTTGACCTAAAATAAATTTAAATAAAATAAATAATTATTTAAATAAAAAGTCGTTTTTAACCAATAACTCAGTGTTTTCACTATTCATCAAAAATTGAAAGCTTTCAGAAAAATACCAAAAATTCACCCTAAGCTAATTTCGATATTCCAAATCCGAAAATGAAGTCCATTTTGAATGATAAAATTTATAAAATTTTAAAAAGTTGGTATTACTATTCATAATGACTATTTTATATAATATTTTAATAACATATCGTTGTTTAGTGAAACTCGGTATTGCGTACAACACACACTATCGAGGAAGGTCATGATTGCGTGTAATTAAATCCAAGTCAGGGATGCGTGTAGTGAAATATCCCTTTGGTGTTGCGTATAACATTATTGAAAACTTATTTCATTTATACATTAAACAAAATCTATACTTAATGTTGCGTAGGATAATTTCTACAAAACGAACTTGAAATTGTGTATAACACGAGCCAAGAATAGTATTGCGTTTACTGCAAGCTAATACGGTGATGTGTATATCACAAGATAATTTTGGCGTAGCGTACAACAGAAGAAATCAATGAAATTAAAAATAATACTTCTTAGAAAATCTTGGGGTGTTACATTCTACCCCCCTTAAAATGAATTTCGCCCTCGAAATTCGTCGGGGTTATAAATAGTTTACTATTCATAGAAACCCACATCGTAAAAAGGAATACTAAAACTTAATTTTAAAAACTAATGTATGAAACTTAAAGATTACCCAAAGTAACTCATCACTGGATTTCCACATAGGAGAACATAGGTGAAAATATGGATATGGAAGAAAACTCTAACCATCAAGTTCGAATGGAGAGTGGTAGAGAACATGGCTATGAAAAAGTCAACAATCACAAATCCATAAATTTTTGATGATCTAAGGTACCATCTGATTCATCGGGTATGAGGGTACTAGGACAACATTTTTGGTTTTCAAGATCATTTCCCCAAATTTGATGAATTAAAAGAAATACTTACAAGATTTTGGTACAATCTCACTGTTGTTCGTGCCTTGAACAATTCCCACTTCATCTCTTAAAGAAATGAAGTTGAATTTGTTATTCGTGAAGTGTTAGTAGATCATGTGATAGAATGATGGGTCATTCTATCTGTTTCAAACAAAAGGTTAACAAAAGTTATCAAATATACATAAGTCCATCTATGGTGAGGTTAATTGTATATGATTCCAAAAATGTACTTATACTTCATCTATCATACCGCTTAATAAAATAAAACTAGTTTCTATTAACCAGGGACTTTCTGTAGGCCAGTGGTAGGCGATAAAGGCCTCTTGCACTTCAGTTGTGGGTTCGATTCCCACAGCCTTGTCCGACGCGATGGGTTGTCGCCCGTCCTGCAGGTTGCCCTTTTTCTAAAACTACATCATTATAACATTATTTCAATAATATCAAAAAAAGTTCTAGCCTTTAACAATACTAACTTATGTCCAATATAATCCATTTCAAATCTTTAGGCTTATCCAAAATACTTCTGTCCAAGCTCATAGTATAAAGAAAACAATTACTAGAAATGTCATGTATCGAGCATGTGAATACCATCATTTATCCCCGATATATCTTGTTGGTCAGATTCCAATCATGTGAATACCTTAGTCATGAAATCTCTTGAAAATATAAAACCCATTGAACCATAGTGAAAACATGAATGCTATCAAAAGTTAACTCTTTCCACATACCAAAATCCAAAAATTCTATATACTCAAACCATGATATCACTTTGTCTTATATCAGTCATGAGCTCATGAATACTATCATACATATTATTTTCTCTTTATCCCTTCATTATGCACATTTGATTTTCTTTCCAAAAATATTTTAATCACTTTTCATGCTTATCGGTACCATAAAATTATTAAAAACCACAATGATCCAATACATTGATATTCCAATATTCCACGATACTTTAAATTAGATTCCACAACATTATCTCGGAATCCCATTACATAAACACTTATTCATTCCACAACAACATTTTCATACTTAACATCACAAATAGTGATCACATGTGACTTCCCTTTATCCTTTGCCTTAAAAGGTTGCTCACGTCGATCATCATTAACCCTTGGATTATGGCATTGATTAGCATAATTCCCCATTTCCTTGCAGTTGAAGAATTGAGGTGTTGGTGGAGCGTTCTCTGTAGTATTTTCTCTACTCACATCATTAGCTACCCTTTTTCATTACATCGACACTCAGCTTATCGATGAACTTATTTTCCACACTTAAAACATTTTCTAGTCCCTTTAAGACAATCTCCACCATGCTTCTTTCCACACTTTGAACATAAATAAACATTCATCTTCTTTTCACCATTGTTCAAAGATTTTTCCTTGAACTCCATCTTTCGTTTCTTGTCAAAACCATGAGATGGATATGTAACACCAACTTACAGTTCTACCTTGATAGCACAACACAAAATTTCATCATAGCTACTGAAGTCTCTTATAGCTAATTCCCTTTTAAGACTTGGTTTTAAGCCACTAAATAATCGATCAACTTTACTTTTAGGTTGGATGATAAATCCAGATGCATACCTTGAAAGCCTTGTAAAATTTGCCTCATATATACCAATAGATTCATCATCCTTTTGCATAAGCTCAAGGAACTCCTTTTCCATCTTTGTTTGAAGAATACAAGGGAAGTACTTATTAAAAAATAAGTTCTTGAACTTATCCCATTCTATGGATTCAATTTCATCTTGGGGCCTTGTATTCTTAATTAGAGTCCACCACTGGTCTGCTTCACCGTCTAAATGGTAAACAGCCAGAATGAATTTTTCATGTTCTGAACATCGAAGTATGGAAAATATATTTTCAATGGAACAGATCCGTTGTTCAGAAACAAGTGGATCAAAAGACCCACTGAAATAAGGTGGACATTGCCTCATGAAGGACTCAATAGAATATTGTTCCCTTATCTACTCATTTGGAAGTCCATAATGATTCATAGCTTGTGTAAGTATAGAAATAATATTTTGTACTCCATATCCCATAACATTGGTTTGTCGAGGAGGAAAATCATTGCATTGCCCATTACATTGATCAGCACGGTTCCTTCGGGTTCCAGCCATCGTCTATAACCCAAAAAGAATAGTGTGAGGGACAAAAATCATGCTAGGTAAAACAACATAATAAAGGGGGAGTACCTTCAATATCTAACATCTTAGGTTTAATTCTATGATCATAACTGTAATTCTAGGACTATAACTTATACTTATACTTAACCTTAGGTACATCCCTAGACATACCTTTGAAATACCTCTAGGGATCTCACTAAAGTCTTCGCATCCTAGTTTCCAAAGGTTTACTAAACCTTTCCTCTGATACCAACTATAACGACCCAAACTTGACGTACATGGACATTACATTACTTTTGCAGAAGAATTAATACATAACAAAAACCAACACTCAAGGATCGTAATAGTTTAGTGTCTTTGGAAACTCGGAACATAATCTTCTAATCATGGTGAAAGATCTTCAACATCTCCCATAAAGATCTCCCCCTTTTGTTTTCTTACCTAAAACCTTTCCTTATATCATGGGGAAAAGAAAACAAAAAAAGGGTGATCTCAAATGCTCAGTAATGGTAAAAAAAAGAAATATCAATCATATAATATTCATAAGAACATAACATTTTGAAAATCTTATCCTGCAAAAGAGATCATAATATCATAACATGGGATAAATCATAAAAGTGAAATGTAATCCCAATAATCATAACTTAAAACTTGAAACTTTTTTTCATACACACATAATCATAGAAAATCATTTCATATTAGTCAAGGCTCTTTTCCAAGACCATCATAGTAGAAAAATTCCATTACTGAACCGAGTTCACTCCTCGTTCCAGTCCTGTATCACTGAACCAGATTAACTTGCCATTCCATCCATGTCTATCTCATGAGATTTAAATCTTTACCCAATTAATTGGAGGGAGATATATGTCCCTCCCATCTCATAATGAAACCATTCTTATGTGTGCCCCAAAAATAATAAACCATACATCATACCATAACCCATGTAATAAAAATGGGATTCATAAATATCATTCCATAATAACATAATCCAAAAAGGACTTCATAAGAATAATTCCATCATAACATAATCAAATCAATGTAATAATAGGGATATAAACATAACCCTATATTATCTTATATGGAAAATAATTTTGATAAAACACTTGAACTCCATTCCAGAGGAAAATATCTTTTCTTATTCAAAAACATTTTTCCTTTCTCAACATGTCATACAATTTTAAACTAAAATAAGTTAATTGAAAATAAACTTGAAAACTTTTAAAGGAAGCTTCATGTAAATAATTTTCTATGAAATCATAAAAATCCATTCATTCCATATAAGTTATAAATAAACATTCGTCTCGTACTTTGTCCGGAAAAGTCAAAAAGTACCTCGTACTGAAAAACGACAAAAAATTCCTTTCATATCTTTTACAAAAATTTCACCAATAAGTAAAATTGGATTTAATCAATTGTAGGATGATAGAAATAATATTACATGTTGACTAAACATGGATGTGGATGATAAATATACCCTAGAAAATACTGAAGTATAAACATTCTCGGATAAAAATTGAGATTGTGAGATTTTCCCTTACCTTATGTCTGATATGATTCGTATATATCCAAACCTCCTGTATAATGATTTAAATAATGTCATTGAATTATTACAGAATCATATTCATTTTTATGATATCATATTGTTGAGAAAGGTATTGTTTTCAACAATACATAATAATGTTATTTAAAGGGGGAGATTATTGAAAATAATACTCTATCTCTTTATGATAATTTTGATGTACACAAATACCCTTAGTTATTTTCTAATGATTTTATTTAGTATTTTTCATGAATTTATTAATTTATTTTACTCTTGAAATAACGAGAATTTATTAATTATTTGGGAACTTCTTTAGCGTGTTTGGAATCTACTTTAGCGTCTTCGGAATCTTCTTTAGCGCCTTCTGGAATCACTATTCATACCTTACTTGTTCAAAATTTTCTTTAAGCGTGTCCTGGAATCACTGTTCGTACCCTATGTGGATAAACGTAGCGTAAGGATGAAAAGAATGTATACTTTTTTAGATAAGAGAAAAGTATGGTTAAACAACCATACATTTTCAGCAAAGTATGGAAGAAGAACCTTACGTTAGGAAGGAACCTTACGTTTTGGTTTTCAGCAAAGTATGGAAGAAGAACCTTACGTTAGGAAGGAACCTTACATTTTGGTTTTCAGAAAAGTATGGAAGAAGAACCTTACATTAGGAAGGAACCTTACATTTTGGTTATCAGCAAAGTATAAAAGGAGAACCGTACGTAAGTACTAAATGTTACGTTTGTTTCTCAAAAGTATGGTTCATCAACCTTACTTTTGTGAACAACCATACGTTCTTTGAAAAGTATGGTTCATGTAAAAGTATGGACCTTTTACTGTACGTTTGAGAGTTGATGAAAAAGTATGGTTGATCAACCCTATGTTTAAGATCAACCTTACATTTGAAGAAAGTAACATGAACCCTACCTTTATGTTTAACCTTACGTTGTGAACCTTACGTTTGAAAACTATGTTATCAACCCTACGTTTGGAGGCCACGTCATCAACCTTACGTTTGGCGTCAGAAAGTTTTAAAGATGATATTTTTATGCAACGGTGAGAAAGATGATTATTAGGCGGATTTCAAGATGGATTTAAAGTCATTTTTTAAATACGACTTTGACTGATTCAAAGACATTTTATCATTGGATTAAAGATCGAATTAAAATGAGATTTTTATTCCAAGTCTTCAGGGAAGTTATGACTACTCTGTAAATTCAAATGTTTGAATATCACGAATCAGAAGGCGACTTTTATGGATCTAAATGTGCAGGAGATATGCTCAGTTTTATTATATACGTTCTATCTGAAAAACACCAGATAAGGGAGAGTGGTGATCAATCTATTATTCAAAAAGGTGGAAAACATAGACTGCAAAAATCACGTCGATCTACTGATTCAAAAAGGAGTGTCAAAGCTCTGTTCATTTAAGAATAAGGAAATCGATATAAGATTCACTTGTTCTACATCGAATATATACTGTGTATCTACTACTGCTGAAGTTGTGAACTATATCTCTATATCTACTGCAACCGGATCGACTCAGAACTCCATTATCTTGAAAATCAATATTTTTAGAGACAACAATCCATCTGCTGTCAATTGCATTCTATTGCAATTGTGAAGATCAACTAGAAAACTTCTTTCAGAAATTATTTTTATTCTTGAGTAACCAGCTTCTCATACTAAGCTGTGTAGGTTCGTGTTTGAACCAGAAGACTTTGTTTTGACTTGGATTATAAAGGTGTCAACTGCCTATATTCAGTTGTGGACCGGTATATTGAAATGAGGACCAGATAGTGAAAATCACCAAGCTCGTGGAGTTGAGCGTTGATGGAGTGTAATAGGGGCCTTCTATTCCCCGAACCACTATACATCTTTGTGTCCCTGCTTTTATTTATTTTCGCTGCATGATCAAATCTGATAATGAATAAAGGACAGAATTCGTACAATCAAAGAGTTAATGAAAAATTTGAAAGCCACAATTCACCCCACTCTTGTGTATAATCTGTATATTCAAGATCCAATACATATATGGTTCACTTATGAATTTATATTACCCACTCTTTTGTAAATTCCATGTTAAAGCAGCGTTTTGGGAAAAATTGTTTCATTTATCGTATGTGTTTCGACTTTTTGTTCTTGATATTATTACTTATATCCTGATTTACTTAATTACAGAATGTAAAACATGATTTATATATAATATATATTCTTTATATACATATATATGATAGATCGAAAAATGGAATGAAATAAACCGTTCATGGAGACAGCAGGCCGTACGTACGCATGAACGCTGTTTTCGTTTCCTTATTGAATTGAATGGAACTAAGTAAATGACATACATATATATATACATAAATCCAGTAGAATTAATATGTCATATATTTCATTATTATTCATTATATAAACTTTATAATCATTCATGTATGGTTAACATGGAGAATGAATCTCATCGTGTCGCGGAGACGGTAATCCGTACGTACGCACGAGCGATGATATCATTCCCATAATTATTGAAGAGAATTGGAGTGGGTGGTATAATATATCAAAATTAGTATGATTTTATAATAACTATATACATTTATTCATTACACCATTATACCCATCGATTTAAGGTGGTGGTGGAAAAACAGATTACACCATGTCGTGGAGACCGTATTCCGTACGTACACACGCGCGGGGATTTCATTTTCCATAGGATGGATAGAATATGAAATAGGGTTGTTTAATATTTATAATAACATATCATTATATTATTTATACTGATGTTATTACTTTATTATGAAACAACAAAAGAATAAGAAGTTGAAGAAGAAATAAACTTGAAAGAATCGGTAGAAGAGATTACCTCTTCTTCGATGCACCTCTTTTAAGCTTCCTCTTAAGGGACTAGATTTGGTCTTTTGAGAAGACCAGAACCTCCAAAATATTTATAGGGAAGTGGATAATATAAATGGGCAGGGGTTGTATGGACTTTAAGGCTCAAAGTTGTGTAAAGAGGAGAGGGAGGAGGTGCCCTTTTATAAGGGAGGAGAGGGGCGCCTTAGAAAAAACTTAAAATATTATTTTATAATAAAGTCACATTCGGTTTATAATAGCTCCAAAATGATTTATTTTGAATATAATTTTTTTATGGGTCTAAATACTCTCAAAAAATAGGTTTTAGAAAAGTTTAGGTTACTATTTTAACCTTATCATTTAGATTTAACTCTAAGTTAAATAATTTAACTTTTACCACGTCTTCTTGTTTTCTTACACTATATGGTTAATAAACATACTATAAACTACCAATAGAACCCCAAGTGGTTTATTATTAATATATATAACCTTATCTAAGTCATTTGGCTGAACCTTAGATTTTTAATAATATAATATAAATTAATAATATAATATTTGTTTTAAAAACTATTTTATGTCAATTTTGACACTATTTGGTAATTGATTTTTGTGAAAATCATAACAGAATGATTAGTTCGGAAAAAGTTAATTAAATAAATAAAAACATTTCATATTAACCTATAAAATTAGTTTAATTCATTAAAAGTCTCATATTACATTTATTTGGGTATTTATAACATCATTTATGTTAATATTTCATTAATAAGTTAATTACTGCATCATCATTGTGTCATTAATAAATTATATTATTTAATGTTTAAAAAATATAAATAAAATATAATTATGTAGGAAATATTTTTATCTTTCTAATGAATATTTATAGTATAATTTATCTTATTTATAACCCTATATTAAAAATGTTTTAGTTATTAAACTTTGATTTTAACTCTTTTAACTATTCTTTGAATTAAATAATAATATATGTCCTAATCTAATCCAAGTGGATCTAAAGGGTCATATTTTATTCCTAAGGTTGTTTTTGGTCGAATTACACTTATAAAATAGAATTAGTACATGTGTTAGGGTAATAATGATATCATTTTGACCCATAATTACCCTATTTACTTTTAACCGCGGTAAATAAAAGTAAAAAGTTACTTTTCACCAAAAATTATTTTCATCTCATTGAACCACATTTTACTTACTGATATAAACCATGTCTCTTGTATTTTCTAAATTCCATTAATAGAAGTGGTAAAATTAATTTTTATTCAAATTTGCGAAAGCTCCTAGGAGGTGGGTAAAAGACGGTAAAAATTTCAATATAATTTATATATATATAAAATTATTATAAAATGACTCCAATGAATTAAATTGAACTTATATAGGTATTATGTATCTATTTTGACCTAAAATAAATTTAAATAAAATAAATAATTATTTAAATAAAAAGTCGTTTTTAACCAATAACTCAGTGTTTTCACTATTAATCAAAATACCAAAAAATCACCCTAGGCTAATTTTGATATTCTGAATCCAAAAATGAAGTCCATTTTGAAAGATAAAATTTATTAAATTTCAAAAAGTGGGTATTACTATTCATAACTGCTAGTTTATATAATATTTTAATAACATATCGTTGTTTAGTGAAACTCGGTATTGCGTACAACACATGCTATTGAGGAAGGTCGTGATTGTGTGTAATGTAATCCAGGTCAGGGATGCGTGTAGTGAAAGCTCCCTTTGGTGTTGTGTAAAACATAATTCAAAACTTATTTCATTTATTCATTAAAAAAAATCTCTACTTAATGTTGCGTAGGATAATTTCTAGAAAACGAACTTGAAATTGTGTGTAACACGAGCCAAGAATAGTGTTGCGTATACTGCAAGCTAATACGGTGTTGCGTATATCCCAAGCTAATTTTGGTGTAGCGTACAACACAATACATCAATGAAATTAAAAATAGTACTTCTTATAAAATATTGGGGTGTTACAGAAACACTAGAAACATTCATAAGATTTACATTACATTATAAAATGAAAAAATACAACAACATTGTCGCCATAGACCACACTCATATCCCCTCAGAATATACCTACAGGTTAGTCATAAAATACTTCTTCACATCCTCAGAAAAATAAAATATAGAAAGGGGTGAGCTCAGATGCTCAGTAAGGATAACAATATAGTGGAAACTTTCATAAATAAGCATAAACATTTAAGAAAATGTTTAAGACTAAAACAAAAGCCTTTTAAACTTGAACTTCAGCATAATATAGCCAAGATAAAATCAAATAAATCCATTTACTTATTCACATTGATATTCTACTAGTCAAATAATCACATGAAATATTAATAACCACTTTCATAATGATGGAATGCATAATTCCAGACTTCATAACCACATAGTCAAGGGCTTGTGCCAAGACTACAAATAATATTTTGTCAAGTCCTTGTGCCAAGACACTAGTTTGTCTCATGATACCTACCGATGCATCGAGGAGCTATAGTGGGATCCACCCATCATTTACTAAGTCTAATGCATTCCTCATATGAAAAGGTTTAAACATAACATAAACATTCGTATTAAAACTAGCATACGAAATGTCAATACTTTATCCATAAACCATGAATGATGTAAAAATAACACATCCACAGTCAAACATATCACAAAACCTTCAATACAATATGGAAGTCTTGTATCATAATAAATCAACTTTAAATAGGCTTAAAATCCATCAAAGGATGTTGACATAGATGAAATCAAAACTATTTTAGAGAAACATCTCTTTATATTTTGAAATCGTTTAAAAGTCACATAATTTTAAAAGAAAATATTTATTTTGAAAATATTCTTATAATAATTTAAGGTAAGCTTCGACGATGTTATAACGGCAGAAGATATCCGCACCCGCTGTATAAATTAAAAAAAACATTCTTACCTTAATTTTGTCGAAAAGGTCACAAAGTACATTGTTTAGAAAATGACGGAAAGATTCCTTTCAAAACATTTAAGTTCAAATAAGGATATAAATGACTTTAAACCATTGTCTAGTAAATAATAAAAATGTTTTGAAATACATTTTTAAGAAACATGGATGTGGATGATAAAGAGTTCCCAGTAGATATATACGTATAAATAACCTCAGATAATGAAGAGATTGTGAAATAAACCCTTACCTTGTACTTTTTATTGATCGAGGATACGTTAAACTACTATATAATAGTTAAATAATTGTTATTAAATTATACAATTATAATATACATAAATTTGATATCATATATGATCTTCTAATAATACTTTGTTAATAATATTTTATTATTATCACCATTTCGGGTGACAACTTACTCGTTTTCTTTTATATGTTTTGTTACATAATCTGTGTTTTTTATGGATAGGTTATATATTATTCATATAAAAAATGATATCAAGTCCTTAAACATTATTTTTAATCATCAAATGAAAATTAGTCTTGAATGGTTACGATGGGTAGTGAATCTCATCGCGTTCGTGGAGACGGTAATCCGTACGTACACACGAACGACAATATCATTCTCTTGATATTAAAATAATATATAATTGGATGGTATATCATATATACAGAATAATTATAATGTTATATTTATTATTTAGATAATTTATTCTCATTATTATACCCATCCAAATGATGAAATGTTTGAATAATAAACTACACCACGGTGTGGAGACGATAAGCCGTACGTACGCACATGTGGTGACTTTTTCATTCATAGGATGGATAAAATAATGAATATGGTCATAAAATTTTTATAATAACATCACAGTATATAGAAGATACTGTATTTATTATTTTATAATGGAAACAATAAAGAAATAAAAAGTGGAAGAAGAAAATAACTTGAAAGAGGTGGTGAAATATTTACCTCTTCTTTGGGTTCTTCCTTTTGATTTGATCAAAAGGGATCCTTAGGTTGGATTTATGAATAAATGAAGGCCTATAGGATTAAGTGAGGGCAGTTTAGAGGATATTTGGGCAGGGGTTGTCTGAGAGAAAAGGATTTTAAGGTGTGAATTTGAGAGAAGGGGAAGTTCCCTTTTATAATAGGGGTGAGAGGCACCTTAGGAAAAACTCAAAAATATTATTTTATAATAAATTCATATTCAGTTTATAATGTATCCAAAGTGACTTATTTCGAGGCTAGTGTGGGTATGGGTCGAAATAATTTCAAATAATATATTTTAGACTGGTTTAGGTCACCATATTAACCTTATCATTTATATTTAACTATTAGTTAAATAGTTTGTCATTTACCATGTCTCTTTGTATTTTTATATTGTATGGTTAATAAAATTACTATAACAAGACAATAGAGCCCCAAGTGGTTCATTATTAATATATATAACCTTATCTAAGTCATTTTTCCAAACATTATATTTTTAAGAATAGAATATTAATTAATAATATAATATTTGTTTTAAAAACTCTTTTATGTTAATTTTGACACTCTTTGGTAATTAATTTTTGTGAAAATCATAAAAACATGATTAATTATAAAACAGCTAATTAAATCAATACAAACATGTCATATTAATCTATAAAATTAGTGTAATTCATTAAAAGTTTCATATTACATTTATTTGGGTATTTATAACATCATTTATGTTAATATTTCATTAATAAGGTAATTACTGTATCATTATTGTGTCATTAATAAATTAAATTATTTAATCTCTAAAAATTATAAATAAAATACCATTATGTAGGAAATATTTTTAGCTTCATAATGAATATTTATAGTCAAATTTATCTTATGTATAACCTTATATTAAAAATGGTTTAGTTATTAAACTTTGATTTTAACTCTTTTAACTCTTCTTTGAATTAAATAATAATAAATGTCCTAATCTAATCCAAGTGGACCTAAATGATCATATTTTATTCCTATGGTTTTTTTGGTCGAATAATACTTAGCCAATGGAATTAGTACATGTGTTAGGGTAATAATAATATCATTTTTACTCTTAATTACCCTATTTACTTTTAAGAGTGGTAAATAAAAGTAAAAAGTTACCATTCACCGAAAATTATTTTCATCTTATTGAACGACATTTACTTAATGATATCAACCATTTCTCTCGGATTTTTTTAAATTCAATTCATAGAAGTGGTAAAATTGTGTTTTATGCAAATTTTGAAATGCTCATAGGAGGTGGGTAAAAGAGGGTAAAAAGTTAAATAAAATTTTATATATCTAAACTTAATATAAAATGACTCAAATGAATTACATTGAACTTATATAGGTATTATGAATCAATTTTTACCAAATATAAATTTAAATAAAATAACTAATTATTTAAATAAAAAGTCGGTTTTAACAAATAACGCAGTGTTTTTCACTATTCATCAAAAATTAAAAGTTTTCCGAAAATTACCAAAAATTCACCCTAAGATAATTTTAATATTTCAAATTCAAAAATGAAGTCAATTTTGAAAAATAAAATTTATAAAATTTCAAAAAGTGGGTATTACTATTCGTAATGGCTACTTTGATTGGTCTTAGTGTGTCAGAATCTCGAAGTTGTGTACAATGCAAGCTATTGCATTATTCAAAGGGAAACGTACCTTGGAAGCTTGGGGTGTTACATTCTACCCTCCTTCAAATAATTTCAACCTCAAAATTTCTAGAATACTACCGCATAAAAAGATTCGGGTGGTTCTTCATCATAAGTTCCTTGGGTTCCCACGTTTCCTCTTCCATCTTAGGTTTCTCCATAGAACTTTTACCAGACGAGTCGTCTGGTTTCTCAAAACTTCTTCACTTGTATAAAGAATCTTGATAGACTCTTCGCAATAAGATAGATCGGGTTCCAGTTCTAATTCCTCATAGGTGAGTACATGCATTGGTTCAGGCATGTATTTTCTCAACAATGATATGTGAAATACATCGTGAACTTTGGAGAGACTTGGCAGCATTGCCAAACGGTAAGCTACAACCCAATTCATTCTAGAATTTTGAAAGGTTTGATGCACCTGTGACTCAATTTTCCCTTCTTACCGAAACATATAACACCCTTGAATTGAGATACCTTCAAGAAAACATGATATTCTACCTGAAATTCCAAATCCTTCCTTCGGTTATCAGCATTTCTCTTCTGCTTACTTTGAGATTCTTTGATGTGGGTTTCGATTACCTTCACCTTTTCCATCGCTTCCTCAACAAGTTTTGGGCCTACGAGTTTTCTTTCACCAACATCATCCCAACAGGTTGGTGTGTGACATCTTTTTCTGTATAACGCTTTATATGGTACCATATGAAAACTTGAATGAAAGATATTGTTGTAGGAAAATTCTACCAGTGGTAAATATTGACCGCACATACATTGAAAGTAAAATGAGAATGATCTCAACATGTCTTCTAAGGTTTTAATAGTCCATTCTGATTTTCCATCAGTTTGAAGGTGGTAGGAAGTGCTCAAACAAAGTTCAGTATCCATGGATTTTTAAAGAACTTTCCAGAATCTTGATGTAAAACAGGGATCACGATCATAAACAATCGATAGTGGTACTCCATGAAGTCTTACAACTTCATTAATATATAGTCTTACTAAACTTTCAAGTGGTAAATCTTATCTTATAGCAAGAAAATGTGTTGACTTGGTAAGATGATCAACAATGATCTATATTTCATTGTTCCTTCTAGGAGTCTTTGGTAGCCCTATGACCAAGTCCATTATGATATCATCCCATTTCCACTCAGGTATGGGAAGAGGTTTCATGAATCCTCCAAGGTATTGCCTTCCATCTTTCACTTGTTGACAAACTATACATATTGACACAAAATAAGCAGTATCCCTATTCATGTTGTCCCACAAAAAATGTTCCTTCAAATATCTATACATTTTGGTGTTCCCAAGGTGTATAGAGAAATTGGAACTATGAGTATCATCCAACAATTCCCTTTTTAGATCAGGTATATCGGGAACAAAAAGACTCTTCCCAAATTTCAAAATTCCATCCCCATAAACAAAGTCACTCAATCTCCCATCATTCAAAGCTTTAATCTTCTTTTGAAACTCTTCATCATCGATATGAGAACACTTTATCCTTTCTAGTAAAGATGGTTTTGAAACCATTTGAAAAATTATTGATGTTTCACCTTCCATGGTTATTCCCATATCCATATTTACTAGATCCATGTATATAGGATCCTTTTATACTCTCATCTTGTTCAGAACTCCATGATCCTTTCTGCTAAAATAATCTTCCAACTTATTTACCTTCCTTGGGTGGTAGTGTATAGTGAAATAATAATCCTTGAGTAGTTCAAGCCATCTCCTTTACCTCATGTTGAGTTCTTTCTATGAGAAAATATACTTCAAACTCTAGTGATCGATATATATCTCACATTTTCACCATAGATATAATGTCTCCATATCATCAAAGAAAATATTACAGCTGCTAACTCAAGATCATGAGTAGGATAGTTTTTCACATGAATTTTTAGCTGTCGTGATGCATAGGCAATAACCCTATCATTCTGCATAAGGACATAACCAAGTCCTTTTTTATGCATCACTATAAATAACAAACCCATCATTCCCCGATGGTAGAGTCAATATAGGATCGTTGACTAATATTCTCTTTAGTTCTTCAAAAAATTCTTCACACCCTTTTTTACAAACAAATTTAACCCCTTTACGTGTGAGCTTTGTTAATGGGTTATCCAATCGGGAAAAATTCTGGATGAAATACTGATAATAACCTGCTAAACCAATAAAACTGCGTACCTCAGTTATACTCATTGGTGCTGGCCAGTCTTGGATTTCCTTGGTCTTAGAAGGATCAACAGATATTACATCATTAGAGACAATATGGCTAAGAAAATATATCTCATGAAACCAGAATTCACACTTGCTAAACTTCCCATATAATTCATGTCTTCTAAGAGTTTTCAGAATAATGCGCAAGTGATTTTTATGATCTTATTAGCTTTTGGATTATACCAAGATATCATCAATAAATAAAACTAAAAAGTCATCAAAATATTCCTTGAAAACTTTATTCATTAGATAAATGAAGACAGAGGGTGCATTAGTCAATCCAAAAGGCATTATTGTAAACTCATAATTCCCATACTTGGTTCGAAATACTGTTTTCGGAATGTCTTCCTTCTTCACACACAACTGATGATATCCAGATCAAAGTTCAATCTTTGAAAATTATTGAGCTCTATGAAGTTGGTCAAATAAATCATCAATGCGAGGTAGGGGATACTTGTTCTTTATTTTTATAGCATTTATCTCCCTATAGTCAATGAAAAACCTCATAGATCCATCTTTCTTCTTAACCAAATGGACAGGGGATCCCCATGGAGAAACACTAGGGTGAACAAACCCTTTATTACTCAATTCCTCTCATTGTTTCTTTAGTTCCACTAATTCTACACTGGCCATTCTATAAGGGGTCATCGATATGGGCCTTGATCCAGGAATTAAATCAATGGAAAACTCAATTTCTCGTTCTGGAGGATGTCCAGGTAAATCTTCTGGAAACACATCAACATATTCTTTCACAATAGGTACATAAACAATTTGAACATTCCTTTCCTCACCCACAATTATTTCATTCTCTTCCTCCCCAATAGTTGAATTTAGTTGAGCTACTCGGAGTGGATCTAGATAATAATTACATGGTGGCGTTTCTTCTCTAAAGGTAAGGTACTCCATATCATCATAAAAAATTGTAACCTCCTTCTTCTTACAATAATTTTTTTCATCATGGTCTGAAATCCAATCCATACCGAGGATTATATCAAATTCAATCATGGGTATGCTGATGAGATCAGCAGATAAAGAACATTTATATGCCATAATGGGGACTGATTTACAAAACTTTGTTGCAATGATACTTCCCTTAGGAGTTTTGACTGAAAACTCCCTTGTTAAATCAAATTGGAAATATCTAATTTTTGTAGAAAACTGGGAAGATATGAAACAATGTGATGATCCATAATTAAATAAAGCATTTTCTAAACTTGAGGAAACCATTAAATTACCTGCTACTATGTCTTTTAGAGTTTCAACCTCAGCAGTAGTGATAACATAAGCTTGGCCTTTATCCCTTGGCCTTTTCTGAGTTAAGTTCCCCTGACTCTTAGGAAATTCATTCACATAATTCCCCCTTTCTCTACAATTGTATCATTCAATATCGACAACCTCTTTCTTCCCCTTGCAAATCACGAGTTTGGTGGCCTTTTTCACCACACTTGTAACAGACTCTCATTCCCTTTAGCCAAGTACCAGGGTGTTTCTTCCCACATTTACTGCAGGATTGATATTCAACTTTTCCCTTCATCCCCTTATTTCCATTTCTAGAGTGATCAGCAGATCACTTCTTCTCTTGCTTTGCTTTAAAGTCGTAAGACTTAGCGAATTCTTTTTCTGTCTTGATAGCACATGAGACAATGTCTTCGTATGATGAGAAGGATTGTGAGACTAATGCTCGATGGTGAAATGTTTTTATCCCATAAAATCAATTATCAATATTACTTCTTGGGTTACGTATATATTCTGTAGCATGCCTCACTAACCTTGTAAAGTTAGCTTCATACTTTGCGACATTCACATCCTCCTTTTTCCTCAGACTCAGAAATTGACTTTCCATATCTGCTCGAT
This sequence comes from Viscum album, assembly GCA_963277665.1. Taxonomy (NCBI): domain Eukaryota; kingdom Viridiplantae; phylum Streptophyta; class Magnoliopsida; order Santalales; family Viscaceae; genus Viscum; species Viscum album. The sequence goes on along the minus strand of OY728136.1, from coordinate 624,884,512 downwards.
GGTCATGAGGAAAGAACTTTTCTAAGAAAATTTCCATAAACTCCCTCCATTCCATATTTTATACTTCATCATCTTCCTTTGTGTGTTGAATTAATGACAACCATTGATCAGCATCTCCAGTGAGGTGGCAAACTTCCATGACAACTTTTTCCCTTTCGCTACTCCCGAGGCATTGAATATTTTCTATAAGGAATTTATCCATTGATCAACCACTAATGGATTTTTACTCCCATTAAATGTTGGTGGGTTTTTCCTCATTAAGCGATCTAACATTGATCCTCCGCGTTGTGGATTATGGTGCTTCATACGGGTAAGGTTATTATTCATAACATGAGTGAGTTGTCCCAGTATGGTGAATAAATGATCAGCACCAGTTGCATCACCAACACCACTATAATTATCTTTAGTAGGAGGTAAATACCTACATGGAGTGTGTGAATTGATACAGTTTCCATTCCTTCCACTAGGTGCCATTTCTAATCAATGGCATAAACTAGATTAGTTTATGAATTGAAATACATAATTCCAAACTTGTAAAAAACTTAACATAAATTGAATAGTTTATGGATATAATCCATAATCATAAAAAACATTTCTTTGAGGAAGTATATACTAATAAACCCTTCATAATGTTTTGTAAAGAAAATGATAATTATCCTAAGCATATCCCCTAAGAGTGTCATAACCAAGAGTGCAGCAAGGCCCGTTGTTGTGCACTAGTCCCTGTTCGCCTCTAGCTCAAAGCGGTGTTTTCGGGGCTTACCCCTAGGTATATCTATGACAGATCCGCCTCTACGTGATTGTATCCATACATGGATGTACTGCTTAGAAAACTCACAAAATCTGTACAATACCAAAATTCTAGGATGTTCTTCTATACTAATCCTCAAAGTCTATCTTAGGGCTATGTTATTTAATCAGAGTTTTTCTAAATCTACTTTCCAAGGTTTGTACTAAAATTCCCTGATACCAACTGTAATGCCCTGACCCCAGTTACCCAGAGTCGGTGCATTATTACATAACATTGGCATGATCACAAAATATCATGTCTTGACAGACCGATTAGTTTCGTAGCCTTGGAAACACTAGATACATTCATAAGTTTTACATTACATTTTAAAATGAAAAACTACAAACAACATTATCTCTATAGAAAACACTCATATCCCCTCAGACTATCCCTGCAAGTCAGTCATAAAATACTTCTTCACATCCTGGGAAAAATAAAATATAGAAAGGGGTGATCTCAGATGCTTAGTAAGGATAACAATATAGCGGAAAATTTTATAAATAAGCATAAACATTTAAGGAAATGTATAAGACTAAAACAAAAGCCTTTTAAAATTTAACTTCAACATAATATGGAAAAGATAAAATAAAATAATTCCATTTATTTCTTCACATGGATATTCTAATAGTCGAATAATCACATGCAATATCAATAGCCACTTTCATAATGATGGAATGCATAATTCCAGACTTCATAATCACATAGTCAAGGCCTTGTGCCAAGACTACAAATAAGAATTTTTCAAGGAATTGTTCAAAGAAACTAGTTTGTCTCATGAGACCTACCGATGCATCGAGGAGCTATAGTGGGCTCCACCCGTCACATACTAAGACCAATGCATTCCTCATATGAAAAGGTTTAAACATAACATAAACATTTGTATTAAAACTAGCATATGAAATGTCAATAATTTATCCATAAACCATGAATGGGGTGAAAATAACACATCAATAGTCAAACATATCACAAAACCTTCAATATAATATGGAAGTCTTGTATCACAATAAATCAACTTCAAATAATCTTATAATCTATCAAAGGTTGTTGACATAGATGAAATCCAAAATATTTGAGAGAAACATCTCTTTATATTTAGAAATTTATTTAAAAGTCACATAATTTTAAAAGAAAACATTTATTTTGAAAATATTCTTATAAGCTTGTAAGGGAAGCTTCGACGATGTTATAACGGTGGAAGATAGCCGCACCCTCCGTATAAGTTAAAAAACATTCTTACCTTAATTTTGTCAAAAAGGTTATAAAGTACATTATTTGCAAAATGACCAAAAGATTCCTTTCAAAACATATAAGGTAAAATAAGGGTATAAATTACTTTATCCCATTGTCTAGTAAATAGTAAAAATGTTTTGAAATACATTTTTAATAAACATGGATGTGGATGATAAAGAGTTCCTAGTAGATAATTAAGTATAAAAAACCTCAGATAATGAAGAGATTGTGAAATAAACCCTTATCTTGTACTTTTCCTTGATCGAGGGTACGTTAAACTCCTATATAATAGTCAAATAATTGTTATTAAATTATACAATAATCATATACATAAAAATGATATCATATATGTTCTTCTAATATTGCTTTATTAATTATATTTTAGTATTATCATCGTTTCGGGTGTTAACATACTCGTTTTATTTTATATGTTTTGTTTCATAAGCTGTGTTTGTTGTGGGTAGGTTGTATATTATTCATATCCAAAATGATATCAAGTCCTTAAAAATTATTTTTACTCATCAAATGAAAATTAGTATTGAATTATTATGATGGGGAATGAATCTCATCGCATTCGTGGAGACGGTAATCTGTACGTACACACGAGCAACAATATCATTCTTTTGATATTAAAATCATATATAATTGGATGGTATATAATATATACAGAATAATTATAATTTTATATTTATTATTTACATCATTTATACTCATTATTATACCAATCCAAATGATGAAATGTTTTAATAACAAACTACACCACGAAGTGGAGACGGTAAGCTGTACATACACACGTGTGGTGACTTTTTCATTCATAGGATGGATAAAATAAAGAATATGGTTTTACCATTTTTATAATAACATCATAGTATATAGAATATATGGAGTTATTATTTTCAAATGGAAACAACAAAGAAAGAGGAAGTGGAAGAAGAAAATAACTTGAAAGTGGTGATGAAATATTTACCTCTTCTTCGGGTTCTTCCTTTTGATTTGATCAAAAGCGCTCCATAGGTTGGCTTTATGACTAAAGGAAGGCCTCTAGGATTAAGTGAGGGAATTTTAGAGGATATTTGGGTAGGGTTTGGCCGATCCAAAAAGCTTTTAAGGTGTGAATTTGAGAGAAGGGGAAGTGACCTTTTATAAAAGGGGTGAGGGGAACCTTTGAAAAAACTCAAAATATTATTTTATAATAAATTAATATTCGGCTTATAATGGATCCAAAGTAACTTATTTTAAGAATAGGGTGGGGATGGGTATAAATAATTTCAACCAATATATTTTAGACAGGTTTATGTTATCATATTAACCTTATCATTTATATTTAACTCTTAGTTAAATAGTTTGACATTTACCATGTCTCTTTGTATTTTTATATTATATGGTTAATAAACTTACTATAACAAGCCAATCGAACCCCAAGTGGTTAATTGTTAATATATATAACCTTATCTAAGTCATTTGGACGAACTTTATATTTTTAGGAATATAATATCAATTAATAATATAATATTTGTTTTAAAAACTCTTTTATGTCAATTTTGACACTATTTGGTAATTGATTTTTGTGAAAATTATAACAACATGATTACTTCTAAAAAATTTAATTAAATCAATAATAACATGTCATATTAACCTATAAAATTCGTGAAATTCATAAAAAGTCTTAATTTACATTTATTTGGGAATTTATAATATCAATTATTTTAATATTTAATTAATAATGTAATTACTGCATCACCATTGTGTCTTAAAAAATTAAATTATTTAATGTCTAAAAATTATAAATAAAATACCATTATGTAGGAAATATATTTATCTTTATAATCAATATTTATAATCGAATTTATCTTATTTATAACCCTATATTAAAAATGGTTTAGTTATTAAACTGTGATTTTAACTCTTTTAACTCTTCTTTGAATTAAATAATAATAAATGTCCTAATCTAATCCAAGTGGACCTAAAGGATCATATTTTATTCCTAAGGTTGTTTTCTGGTCGAATTATACTTATCCAATAGAATTAGGACATCTGTTAGGGTAATAATAATATCATTTTTACCCTTAATTGCCCTATTTACTTTTAACTGTGGTAAATATAAGTAAAAAGTTACTATTCATCTAAAAATATTTTCATCCCATTGAACCACATTTTACTTACTAATATCAACCGTGTCTCTCGGATTTTTTAATTTCAATTCAAATAAGTGGTAAAATTAAGTTTTATGCCAATTTTCAAATGCTCCTAGGAGGTGGGTAAAAGACGGTAAAAAGTTAAATAAAATTTTATATATCTAAACTTATTATAAAATGACTCCAATGAATTAAATTGAACTTATATAGGTATTATTTATCTTTTTTTACCTAATATAAATTTAAATAAAATAACTATTTATTTAAATAAAAAGTCAGTTTTAACCAATAATGCAGTGTTTTTCACTATTCATCAAAATTGAAAGTTTTCATAAAAATACCAAAAATTCACCCTAAGCTAATTTTGATATTTAGAATTCAAAAATGAATACCATTTTGAAAAATAAAATTTATAAAATCTCAAAAAATGGGTATTACTATTCATAATGGCTACTTTGATTGGTCACGGTGTGTTAGAATTTCGAAGTTTCATACAATGAAAGCTATTGCATTATTTAAAGGGAAATGTATGGTGGAAGTTTGGGGTGTTATATTGTCCCCTCCTTCAAATAATTTCGTCCTCAAAATTTATAGAATACTACGAGACAAAAATATTTGTGTGGTTATTCATCATAAGTTACTCGGGTTCCCACATTGCCTCTTCCTTCTTATGGATTCTCCATAGAACTTTTATCAGACGAGTCGTCCAGTTTCTCAACACTTGTTCTCTTGTATCAAGAATCCTGACAGGCTCTTCGCAATAAGATAGATCAGGTTCCAGTTATAATTCCTCATAGGTGAGTACATGCATTGGGTCAGGCATGTATTTTCTCAACAGTGATAAATGGAATACATCATGAACTTTGGAGAGACTTGGCGGCATTGTAAAACGGTAAGCTACAACCCCAATTAGTTCAAAAATTTCGAAACGTCTGATGTTCCTGGGACTCAATTTCCCCTTCTTACCAAAACGTATAACACCCTTCCATGGAGATACCTTCAAGAAAACATGATCTCCTACCTGAAATTCCAAATCCTTCCTTCAGTTATCGACATAGCTCTTATGCCTACTTTGAGATGCTTTGATGTGAGTTTGGATTACCTTCACATTTTCTATCATTTCCTTGACAAGTTCTGGGCCTACGAGTTTTCTTTCACCAATATCATTTCAACAGGTTGGTGTGCGACATATTTTTCCGTATAATACTTCATATGGTGCCATCAGAATACTTGAATGGAAGCTATTGTTGTAGGAAAATTATACCAAAGGTAAATATTGATCCCACATACCTTGAAAGTCAAGTGAGCATGATATCAACATGTCTTCTAGGTTTTGAATAGTCCCTTCTTATTTTCCATCAGTTTGAGGGTGGTAGGCAGTGCTCAAATGAAGTTCAGTATCCAGGTCTTTCTGAAGACTTTTCCAGAATCTTGATGTAAAACGGGGACCATGATTAGAAACAATCGATAGTGGTACTCCATGAAGTCTTAAAACTTCATTAATATATAGTCTTTATAAACGTTCAAGTGGTAAATCTTCTCTTATATCAATAAAATGTGCTGACTTGGTAAGACGATCAACAATGACCCATATTTCATCGTTCCTTCTAGGAGTCTTTGGTAGCCCCGTGAAAGAGTACATCGTGATATCATACCATTTCCACTCAGGTATGGGAAGAGGTTGTATGACTCCTCCAGGCTGTTGCCTTCTAGCTTTCACTTGTTGAAAAACCATACATCTTGAAACAAAATCAGCAATCCCCCTCTTCATGTTGCCCCACCAAAAATGTTCCTTCAAATCTCTGTATATTTTGGTGTTCCCAGGGTGCATAAAGAAATTGGAACTATGATCATCATCCAACAATTACATTTTTCGATCAGGTATATCGGGAACACAAATCCTCTTCCCAAATTTGAAAATTCCATCTTCATACACAAAGTCACTCAATCTCCCATCATTCACAACTTTAATATTATTTTGAAACTCTTCATCATTGGTCTAAGAACTCTTTATCCTTTATAGTAAAGATGGTTTGGCAACCATTTGAAAAAGTATTGATGTTTCACCTTCCATGGTTATTCCCATATCCATATTTACTAGATCCATGTATATAGGATCCTTTTTTACTCTCATCTTGTTCAAAAATCCATGATCCTTTCTGCTCAAAGCATCTGCCACCTTTTTTGCCTTCCCCAGGTTGTAGTGTATGGTGAAATCATAATCCTTGAGTAGTTCGAGCCATCTCCTTTGCCTCATGTTGAGTTCTTTATGTGAGAAAATATATTTAAAACTCTTGTGATCAGTATATATCTCACATTTTTCACCATAGAGATAATGTCTCCGTATCTTCAAAGAAAATATTACAGCTGCTAACTCAAAATCATGAGTATGATATTTTTTCTCATGAATTTTTAGCTATCGTGATGCATAGGAAATAACCCTATCATTCTGCATAAGGACACAACCAAGTCCTTTCTTTGAGGCATCACTATAAATAACAAATCCATCATTCCCCGATGGCGGAGTCAATATTGGAGCATTGACTAATATTATCTTCAATTCTTCAAAACATTCTTCACACTCTTTTGTCCAAAGAAATTTAACCCCTTTACGTGTGAGCTTGGTTAAGGGGTTAGCCAATCGGGAAAAATTCTAGACAAAATGCTGATAATGACCTGCTAAACCAATAAAAATGCGTACCTCGATTATACTCCTTGGTGCTGACCATTCTTGGATTTCCTTGGTCTTAGAAGTATCAACAGAGATTCTATCCTTAGAGACAATATGGAAAAGAAAAGATATCTCCTGAATCCAGAATTCACACTTGCTAAACTTCCTATATAATTCATGTCTTCTATGAGTCTTTAGAATAATGTGAAAGTGATTTTCATGATCTTCATAGATTTTGGAGTATACCAATATATCATCAATAAATACCACTACAAAGTCATCAAGATATTCCTTGAAAACTCAATTCATTAGATCCATGAAGATAGAGGGTTAATTAGTCAATCCAAAAGGCATTATTGTAAAATCATAATGCCCGTACCTGGTTCGAAATGCTATTTTCAGAATGTCTTCCTTATTCACACACAACTGATGATATTCATATCTAAGGTTAATCTTTGAAAAGTATCGAGCTTCTTGAAGTTGGTCAAATAAATCATCAATGTGAGGTAGGGGATACTTGTTCTTTATTGTTATAACATTGATCTCCCTGTAGTCAATGCACAACCTCATAGATCCATCTTTCTTCTAACAAAAAGGACATGGGCTCCCCATGGAGAAACAATCGGGTGAATAAATCCCTTATTACTCAATTCCTCTAGTTGTTTATTTAGTTCCAATAATTCCACAGTGGGCATTCTATAAGGGGTCTTTGATATGGGACTTGATCCAGGAATTAAATCAATGGAAAACTCAATTTCTCATTCTGGAGGATGTCCAGGTAAATATTCTAGAAACACATCAACATATTCTTTCACAATAGGTACATCCTCTATTTTAACATTCCTTTCCTCACCCACAGTTATTTAATTCTCTTCCTCCCCAATAATTGAATTTAGTTGATCTACTGGGGGTGGATCTAGATAAGAATTAGGTGGTGACGTTTCTCCTCTAAAGATAAGGTTCTACTTATCATCATAAAAAATTGTTACCTCCTTCTTATTATAATAAAGTTTTGCATCATGGTCTGAAAGCCAATCCATACTAAGGATTATATCAAATTCAATCATGGGTATGGCGATGAGATCTGAAGATAAAGAACATTTATATGCCATAATGGGGACTAATTCACAAGACTTTTTTGTAATGATACTTCCCTTAAGAGTTTTGAATGAAAACTACCTTCTTAAATCAAATTGGAAATATCTAATTTTCTTAGAAAACTGGGAATATATGAAACAATGAGATGATCCAGAATCAAATAAAGTATTTTCTAAACTTGAGGAAACCATTAAATTACCAGCCACTACGTCTTTCGGAGCTTCAACCTCAGTAGTAGTGATAGCATAAGCTTGGCCTTGATCCCTTGGCCTTTTTTGAGGTAAGTTCCCCTGACTCTTAGGACATTCATTTGAAAAATTACCCCTTTCTCTACAATTGTATCATTCAAAATCGACAATCTCTTTCTTACCCTTACAATCATGAGTTTGGTGGCCTTTTTCACCACACTTGTAACAGACTCTCATTCGCTTCAGGCAAGTACAAGGGTGTTTCTTCCCACATTTACTCTAGTATGGATATTCAACTTTTCCCTTCTCCCCCTTATTTCCATTTCCATAGTGATCAACAGTTATCTTCTTATCTTGCTTTGTTTTAAAGTCGTAAGACTTAGAGAATTCATTTTCTATCTTGATAGCACACGAGACAATGTCTTCGTATGATGAGAAGGATTGTGAGACTAATGCTCGATGGAGAAATGGTTTTAACCCATCAAATAAACGATCAATATTACTTCTTAGGTTACGTATATAATATGTAGCATGTCTTTCTGACCTTGTAAAGCTAGCTTCATACGTTTCAACATTCTCATCCTCCTTTTGCCTCAGACTCAGAAATTGGATTTCCATATCTGCTTGATGGTCAGGAGGAAAGTATTTTTCTAAGAAAATTTCTTTAAACTCCCTCCACTCCATATTTGATACTTCATCAATTTCCTTTGTGTTTTGAATCAATGACCACCATTGATCAGCATCTCCAGTGAGGCGGTTAACTTCCATGACAACTTTTTCCCTTTTGCTACTCCCCAAGGCGTGGAATATTTTCTCTAAGGAATTTATCCATTGCTCAGCCACTAATGGATTTTTACTCCCATTTAATGTTGGTGGTTATTACCTCATGAAGCGATATAATATTGATCCTCCATGTCGTGGATCATGGTGCTCCATACGGGTAAGGTTATTATTCATAACCTGAGTGAGTTGTCCTAGTATGGTGATTAGCTAATCATCACCAGTTGCATCACCGACTCCACTATAATTATCTTGAGTAGGAGGGAAATCCCTACATGGAGTGCATGAATTGATATGGTTTCCATTCCTTCCACTAGGTTCCATTTCTAAACAATGGCATAAACCAGAATAATTTATGAATTGAAATACATAATTCCAAACTTATAAAACACATAACATAAATTGAACAGTTTATGGATATAATCCATAATCATAAAAAATGTTTTATTTGAGGAAGTATATACTCATTAACCCTTCATAATATTTTGTAAATAACATGAGAATTATCCTAAGCATATCCCCCGAGAGTGTCGTGACCAAGAGTGAAGAAAGTCCCATTGTCATGCACCAGTTCTCGTTCGAGTCTAGCTCAAAGTGGTGTTTTTGGGTTTTACCCCTAGTTACATCTATGCCAGATCCACCTCTACCTACTCGTATCCAGAGAAGGACGCATTTCTTCGAAAACTCACAAAATCTCTACAATACCAAAATTCTAGGAAGTTCTTCTATACTAATCCTCAAAGTCTATCTCAGGGTTATGTGCTCTAATCAGAGTTTTTCTAAATCTAGTTTCCAAGGATTGTGCTAAAATTCCTTTGATACCAACTGTAATGCCCTGACCCCAGTTACCCAGAGTCAGTGCATTATTACATAACATTAGCATGATCACAAGTGATCAAGTCTCGAAAGACCGATTAGTTTAGTAGCCTTGGAAACACTAGATACATTCATAAGTTTTACATTACATTATAAAATTAAAAACTACAAAAACATTGTCTCCATAGACCACACTCATATCCCCTCAGACTATCCCTACAGATTAGTCATAAAATACTTCTTCAAATCCTAGGAAAAATAAAACCTAGAATGGGGTGATCTTAGATGCTCAGTAAGGATAACAATATAGCGGAAACTTTCATAAATAAACATAATCATTTAAGGCAATATATAAGACTAAAAAAAGCCTTTTGAACTTGAACTTCAGCATAATATGGAAAAGATAAAATCAAATAATTCCATTTACTTATTCACATGGATATTCTACTAGTCAAATAAACACATGCAATATAAATAGCCACTTTCATAATGATGGAATGCATAATGCCAGACTTTATAACCACATAGTCAAAGCCTTGTTCCAAGACTAAAAATAAGATTTCAAGGCCTTCTTCCAAGATACTAGTTTGTCTCATGAGACCTACCAATGCATCCAGAAGCTATAGCGAGCTCCACCTGTCACATACTAAGTCCAATGCATTCCTCATATGAAAAGGTTTAAACATAACATAAACATTCATATTAAAACTAGTATACGAAATGTCAATACTTTATCCATAAACCATGATTGGTGTAAAAATAACACATCCACAGTCAAACATATAAAAAAACCTTCAATACAATATGGAAGTCTTGTATCATAATAAATCAACTTCAAATAAGCTTAAAATACATCAAATGATGTTGAAATAGATAAAATCAAAACTATTTGAGAGAAATATATTTTTCTATTTTGAAATCATTTAAAAGTCACAAAATTTTAAAAGAAAAAATTTATTTTGAAAATAATCTTATAATATTGTAATGGAATCTTCGACGATGTTATAACGGTGGAAGATAGCCGCACCCACTGCATAAGTTAAAAAAAACATTTTTACATTAATTTTTTTGAAAAGGCCATAAAGTACATTATTTGGAAAACAACGGGAAGATTCCTTTCAAAACATATAAGGTAAAATAAGGGTATAAATGAATTTAACCCATTGTATAGTAAATAGTAAAAATGTTTTGAAATACATTTTTAAGAAACATGGATATGGATGATAAAGAGGCCCTAGTAGATAATTACGTATAGACAACCTCAGATAATAAAGAGATTGTGAAATAAACTCTTACCTTGTAATTTTATTTGATTGAGGGTACGCTAAAATTCTATATGATAGTTAAATCATTTTTATTAAGTTATACAATAATAATATACATAAATATGATATCATATATGATCTTCTGATATTTCTGTGTTAATAATATTTTAGTATTATCGTCATTTCAGGTGTTAAATTGATCATTTTCTTTTATATGTTTTGTTACATAAGCCGTGTTTGTTTTGGATAGGTTGTATCTTATTCATATAAAAAATTATATCAAGTCCTTAAACATTATTTTTAATCATAAAATGAAAATTATTCTTGAATGGTTACGACGGGGAATGAGTCTCATCGCGTTCATGGAGACAGTAGTTCGTACATACACACGAGCGACAATACCATTCTTTTGATCTTAAAATCATATATAATTGGATGTTATATCATATATACAGAATCATTAAAATTTTATATTTATTATTTTCATCATTTATACTCATTATTATACCCATCCAAATGATGAAATGTTTTAATAACAAACTACACCATGACGTGGAGACGGTAAGTCGTACGTACACACGTGTGGTGAATTTTTCATTCATAGGATGGATAAAATAATGAATATGGTTATACCATTTTTATAATATTATCAATGTATATATAAGATACTGGATTTATTATTTTATAATGTAAACAACAAAGAAATAATAAGTGGAAGAAGAAAATAACTTGAAAGAGGTGCTGAAATATTTACCTCTTCTTCGGGTTCTTCCTTTTGATTTGATGAAAAGGGCTCATTAGGCTGGATTTCTGACTAAAGGAAGGCATCTAGGATGAATTGAGGGAAGTTGAGAGGATATTTGGGTAGGGTTTGGTTGAGGCAAAAGGCTTTTATGGTGTGTATTTGGGAGAAGGGGAAGTGCCCTTTTATAAGAGGGGAAAGGGGCACCTTAGAAAAAATTCAAAATATTTTTTTATAATAAATTTATATTCATTTTATAATGGCTATAAAGTGAATTATTTCAAGGATATGGTGGGGATGGGTATAAATAATTTCAAAAAATAGATTTTATACAGGTTTAGGTTACCATATTAACCATATCATTTATATTTAACTCTTAGTTAAATAGTTTGACATTTACCATGTCTCTTTGTTTTTTATATTATATGGTTAATAAAATTACTATAAAAATAAAAGAGAACCCCAAGTGTTTCATTATTAATATATATAACCTTATCTAAGTCATTTGGCCAATCCTTAGATTTTTAGGAATATAATATCAATTAATAATATAATATATGTTTTAAAAACTCTTTTATGTCAATTTGACACTATTTTGTAATTGATTTTTGTGAAAATCATAACAGCATTATTACTTCGAAAAAAGTTAATTAAATCAATCTTAACATGTCATATTAACCTATAAAATTTGTTTAATTCATCAAAATTCTTAATTTACATTTATTTGGGTATTTATAATATCAATTATTTTAATATTTCATTAATAAGGTAATTACTGCATCACCATTGTGTCATAAATAAATTAAATTACTTAATGTCTAAAAATTATAATTAAAATATCATTATGTAGGAAATCGTTTTAAATTTCTAATGAATATTTATAATTGAATATATATTTTGTACAAATCTATATTAAAAATGGTTTTGTTATTAAAATTTAATTATAACTCTTTTAACTCTTTTAACTCTTCTTTGAATTAGAGAATAATAAATGTCATAATCTAATCCAAGTGAACCTAAAGGGTCATATTTTATTCCTAAGGTTTTCTTGAATGAATTATACTTAGCCAATGGAATTAGGACATGTGTTTGTGTAATAATAATATCATTTTACCCTTAATTACCCTATTTACTTTTAACCGTGGTAAATAAAAGTAAAAAGTTACTATTAAAAAAAATTATTTTCATCTCATTGAACCACATTTTACTTACTGATATCAACTGTGTCTCTGAGATTTTTTAAATTCAATTCACAGAAGCGGTAAAATTAAGTTTTATGCGAATTTTCAAATTCTCCTAGGAGGTGAGTAAAAGACAGTAAAAAGATCAATACAATTTTATATATCTAAACTTATTATAAAATGACTCCAATTAATTACATTGAACCTATATAGGTATTATGTATCTATTTTTACCTAATATAAATTTAAATAAAATAACTAATTATTTAAATAAAAATTCGGTTTTAACTAATAACGGAGTGTTTTTCACTATTTATCAAAAATTGAAAGTTTTAGAAAAATACCAAAAATTCACCCTAAGCTAATTTAGATATTTCCAATTCAAAAATGAAGTCCATTTTGAAAAATAAAATTTATAAAATTTCAAAAAATGGGTATTACTACTCATAACAACTACTTTGATTGGTCGCGGTGTGTTAGAATCTCGAAGTTGCGTACAATGCAAGCTATTGCATTATTCAAAGGGAAATGTACCATGGAAGCTTGGGGTGTTACACAAACTATAACAGATATATTTGGTCTCTATGAACTTATTCTAGGGAATGTTAACAATTGGTGTAGATCTTTTGAATTATTTGTTAGGGGTTTTAATATTTTCTTGTAGTGTCATATTATCAGGCTACTCAACATCAAATATGGAAGCTTCCTCTTCAACTATCAGGGGGTCCCGCTCTTCAGTGGTATGATCTAGACTAACTATTGTAAAGGAATTGTTTCTATAATTTTATCTGACTTTAATGTTGAAATGTTAAATTATCAACTCAAGTAGACATGAATTTTCTTATCAAATCCATAATCACAACCTAATATTTCTAAACATTACACATTTACAAATTGATATTTTAAATCATTAAGAATATCTTTAGTAATTCCAAGATTTTTTTTGGACATGATAAATTTATAAAACTATTTTGATTATTATATTTTGAAAGAAGTGTGTAAAACTACTGAACATATGATCCCTTTGCATAAAACACTGGAGAAACATCAATGAGGACCTTATTAATAACTTCCCCTTACAACTTCATTACAGCAAAAAGGAATTAATAAGCTTCATGTAAGATAATATCATTGATAGACTCATGATAGGAAATAGATTCTCTCTTAAGAAAACTATTTGTTTTCCCATTCGATATGCCTTTAAATAAGTGAATAAACATCCATCGTGGAACCCATCCATTATTTACAAACTCAATTTTTTTTATTGTTAAATAACTTGAATTTTTCATTATTTTTTTGATATTACTCAAGGTAGGTCTAACCTTTTTTTCTGGTTAATTATAAAGATAGAGATGTTTGTCGATCACTTTCCCAACCACATATCACAAAAAAATTTACAGTTCCATGAGAATGATATGAAAATATGGCCTCCTAGTAGCATGGGGGGATCTCAATGAAATGGTGTAATAAAAATATATATTTGGGGTAGTTGATACCCCATTAAAAAGGATCAATAACTTTAGAAGGTATCATATTAAACCTGGTATAATGATATATATCTGAAAAATTTGGTCTAACATGCCAACTTATAATGATAAGAATTGTGCCTCAGCTATCTACATTACTCAAGACTAATTATAATATATTTTATATTTTGATAGATCTAATCATATATTTTATGAGTGTTCATTTACTATAAATATATAGAAGAAAATCTTTGGCTGGTTTCTATTGGATTACCATGAATTCATTAATAAAAAAACTTCATGAGCTATTTGCTTGTTCTCCAACTAAGTTAATAGGTTGAAAACCTATTTATGAAAGCCATTACTACCTAATTTCATTACCTTTGGTTAGATAAGAATATAATTATATTTAAATGGGAATACATTTTTTTATGTGATCCTTTATAGAATCATTAGCGATGTAAAATTGTTTTTAAAATACTAGAATGTTTTGAGGAATAATAACATCAATGATATGATTATTACCAAAACCATTAGTGTTCTAGGGATAGTAAGGTGGAGTATCAAATACTACTATATCAAATGAATCCAACCATATCCCAATTAGATTACGATTGATATGGATATCATTGAAATGGGGGAACTAGGTCCCTCCAGATGTGTAAGAAATTTCAAAAAAAAAACTATTAAGGCTTTATTAAAGGACTTTTTTCAAAAATTCTACAGAATTTCATTGAATATGAGGAAGATCTTCTAGATATTAATTATTCTATTGAGTATGTTAAAAAAACATAACTATAATAATATTTGGATAAAGTGTATCTCCATGGATGTAGTTAATGATCATGAAGTCCATAATAACATGATTTCATTTCCTCTCATTATACGCTAGATTAGATATATGAAATCTCCAGAAGAGATATATATTAAGATTACCCAAATTTACTAGGAATTAAATATAGTGGTTAACACCCTATTATAGAATTCAATGGAAGGGAAAGTTTATTATTGGTCCTTTTCCCTTTCTAGGGATTTTATGTATATACATTAGTTAAATGTGGTTGGTGATGTGTACACTCAACATCACCTCTTCCTAATACGACCACATTAATGTTTTTTATAATAATTTTTTTAGTTTTAGATCTTTAGATTAATCACCAATATAATTGGATATCATATTTATTTTAATCTTCATCATCATCATCATCATTCTAAATTATATTTTATTATATTATATTTTATTAATATACATCAAAATTTATAAGGTCACTATCTTCTTCATAAAATGTAATTTCAAGTAAATCTATGTTGTTAATACATTATATTTATAATAATCTATCTAGGGTATGAAAAAGTATCACTTACCTTGTTAGTACACCTATCTATATTCTCTCAACCTATCACCATTTCCTTGACCACCTCTCCTACACTCTACCAAAAATCAATCATAGTTAGATGGAATCTATCCTCTTAGATGAACCAAACTAGGGTGTTCTCCTACTTATTTTGTCTCAATACTATCCTTTATACACCCCTTCTTCAACATAACTACACTTCATGACCTCATATATAAACCCTCACATTCATGACCCAATCTTTAATATCCTTGAATGTGGAACATGATATTCATCATTGATAATTCATAGCATAGATAAAAAAAGTGGGTAAAATGTTATTATTTAGTATTAGTTCATATATATATTGTGTATTGTTCTTTAGAGACTACAATTTATAGTGAACTGATATATCATTTATTGTGCAGTGATAGGGTGGTGTAGTTATAGTGAACACATTTGGGAGTCAACATATCCTTTGTTCCCATCGTTGTAAAATTGATTTTAACAAGTGGATTCAAAATAAATATAACCACAAATATTTATATTTGAGAAATATTTAATTTTTTTATATGAAACATCATTGATGAAAACATAATAGTGATGAAAACAAACTTGTAAAGACCCGTAAATTTGAAGGAATTTTTTTTCTAAATTTTCTTTGGAATTATACAAGAACACAGTTTCTGATGGCACCTGATTCTGAGACCCGGTGTGCCCAGAATCATTTTCCAAAGTTTGGCTCCGGTAGGTTCAGTGAACGGACGAGCGGGTTTTTCTAAATTTTAAACCGGTGCTCGAAATCGAATTCTGAGGGCACCGATGGAATCGCAGCACCGATATTTGTTTAGAAACGCCTCTTCCGGAGTTGCGTTTTCTCAGGTGTGGTTTTTAATTTTTGGGCTTAAAGTTAAGAAATAAAATAATTGGTACGACAAACTTTATTTTATTTCACTTAAAGCCACTTAAAAGCCACTTTATGCTGCTTAAGCTGAGTTGAAGCGGATAGGGTAGAACCCGAAATATCCTACCCTCCTGGTAGGATATTTGTGAGGTGGGGCCCGCATGAGCCCCACCGTTTCTTTTCCGCTAAGTAATGCACCCACGAAAACCCGTCATTATGAAAGTCAACTGACGCGTTTTCTTAAATTCTTAACGCACCAATTAATTGGGTGGTTAACTTCGTTAAATTAATTCTATGAATTAATTTAATCGTTTCTTAACCTGTTTACAATCCGTTGGCGTAATAATAAAATAAGACCAACGCACGACTTCTTGAGGATTTCTCATTGAGAGGTTTTTGACAAATTTTGTGCCTTCATCCTCCTTCGTGAAGAACACGAAGAAAGCAAATAACGTAAAGAACGCGAAGAACGCCGTCACCGTCGAAGATTGACGACGCTTCTTCTGAGACGTTCTTCCCCGCAATGATCTCCGATCACCAACTGCTCGAGGTAGGAGATTTTGGGTTTCTTCTTTTAAATCTTCTTTGTGGTTTATAACAACATCATCGATTTAATTAATATAATTAAATATGCATGTTCTTGAACCTCGGAGTTCGACGACGCGACGCCCTTCCGCGACGCGACGGTCCCCTCCTTCCGCGGCGATCAATTCCGCGAAGAACGGGCATGCGACGAATTGACGAGGTAGGGGTTTGTTTGCGAAATAATTTATATTTTATTTGATGTTCCTCTTAAAACAAAGAACCTGGATAAAGTGCAACTTTAATTTATTAAATTGTATCTTGTTACGTTTTCATATGATAATTTATTTCTTCTAGATTGTTATCACCTAACGCGGAGGGTACGGGCCAAACAAACAAGGCCCGACAACCCTCCGCAGTTCTTCGTTGATGTGCGGATTGGAGGGCGACGAAAAAACATGCCGCATAGGTGATTCGTTGTTTCCGCAGTGAAGTACGGGACCCGGGAGGAGCTACGGCGCAGACGGAAAAGAAATCGGACCACCGGAGCAACTCCGGTGGCCCGCGGAACCCACCGGGGGCATGGTGTCGGCGGCGGCCAGTGGACCCGCGGCCGCGCGGGTTCGGCGCACACAGGACGCGGCAAAGCCGCGTCCGCTGATCCAGCGCAGCCCCACGTGGGCTGCGACTTCTCTTCCCACGGGGAATTCACGCCCCGCGGCTCCCTTGCTCGGCCGCTCGGCCGAGCCAAGCCGACCCGCCGGCCGGGTCGCACCCAGCCCGGGCCGGGCCGTGCCAAACCGGGTCAGACCCGGACCCGGTCGTGTCAACCCGGATAGGGCCAACCCAGGGGGGGTTGGGCCGGGCCGGTCCGGGCCCAGACCCCCCGTCTCCGGACGTTTTCCGTCTTTTTCTCATAACTTGAGATACAGGCCTCCGAACGATGCGCCGTCAGCGGCGATGCGATCCTTGGATCGAGACAGTCGTTTCGGTGTATCACACTCAAGGTTTCGGAATACTTTGGGTTCGGCCGGGTTGGTTCGTACACGAAACCAACCGGGCCTTCGGAGCGGAAACGCTCATATCTTGAGCTTTGGACGTCCGATTGACGTGCCGTCGACTTTGTTTTTTTCCTCTAAGTGAGAAGGATCTTTTGGCATACTCCGCCCGAGGTTTGGACGCAGGTGGAGTACGGTCGGGTTGGTTTTGCCTTAAAAACCAACCGGGCCCCTGGGACGAAAAAGACAATATCTCTCAGACCGGGCGTCCGATTGACGCGCCGTCTGTTGCGTTTAGTTCCTGTTGGCAATACGGAACTGTTGGATACATCAACTTTAGACTAGGTGTCAGTTTATGTATCAGCCTCTCAGCTCGTGGAGCGGACCCTCTCGAACGAGCTTGCTGTGTGCGGGAACCCTAGAGCTGGCTGCGACTGTTCAGAGATCCTCAGTGGATTCGACGACGACGACTACAGCACTCAGCGATCCTTTGTGGGTCAGTGCTACCGATCCTGTGTGGGTTTGATCCTGTGTGGGTCAGCGCTCAGCGGTCCTGTGTGGGCCAGCGCCTATAGGTCCTGTGTGGGCCCGATCCTGTGTGGGTCTTTGCGGGGGGTTAGTTACCTATCGATCCTTTGTGGGTCAGATCCTTTGTGGGTCATTGCGGGGGTTAGTATCTATCGATCCTTTGTGGGTCCGGCGACTTAGATGGATCAGTGATCATCTATATCGTCATTTGAAGAAGTACACCTGTGTGAGCTGAATCCTATTTACTCTCCTTTGTGGATTGTGTTGTGCTATCCTATGTGGATTACGTTTGGCGTTCCTTTGTGGATTGTGTTGTGCTATCCTGTGTGGATTTATGTTTTGCTTTCCTGTGTGGACTGGGTTGTGCTTGGGCTCAAATGTTGGAGCTGATCGAGAATTGATGACTTAGGTATATGTATGGGCATATACCTAAGCAGTGTCAAATGTTACTTCGTGATTGTATCTTTCCTTTGTGGATTATCCTTTGTGGATTTTGGGATACCTTCGGGGGTCTCGGGGTCCCTACTGAGTAGCTTATACTCACCCCTGCATGGGCTATGCCCGCACTACGTTGTGTTGGTTGCAGACGACGGACAGCGCTGATCGTGGTGGAGGCTTGAGGAGCAGAACGGTACCTGGAGGTGGACCACTGGGCGGGACGCACTCGGAGCGGTCGGCTGGACCCGAGGAGAAGTGGAGGCTTTCTGTACCCACCCTTCAGGTGGGACTTCCAGAGGATGGCTCGACGCTGCGGCTTTTCCTTTCAGTTGCTATTTTTCCTTTTTGAGTTGTACTTTACTTTCAGTTTGGGTTTGTATTCTGGCCCACTTACTTTCCGCACTTACTGTTGTACCAGTTTTTACTTAGTGTTTACTTTTTCCGTTTGCTTACTCTGTGGTGCTTGTTTACTTTACAAAGGCAATGCCTTCCCTGTTTACCAGGATTTACGCCTTGGTGCTAGTCGCCAGCCCCTGGCCTATGGAAGGCGGGCTTGGGGTAGTCACGACACAGGCCCCGAGGACGGGTCGTGACAAATTGGTATCAGAGGTGGTCGGTTCTATCGAAGAATCTGATATTTCTTCTATGTGAATCCATAGTGTTTAGCATATTGGGTGTGGTTATCAGTCCAGGGAGTCCAGTGTTGGTGCGGTGGCCGACGTATCCGTACACCAGGACCCTGACTTCTGATTTCTGACTTAATGCACAAAAACATTTATTGCATGTGTGTTTCAAGTTTTCTTTGTGATTACTTTGTATCAGCTCACCAGGTATACTGTTCTGACCATGGTACACCTGTTTCCTTTCAAGATGGCCCCACGACGGCAGCCAGCTAGGGTTCCGAGAGTTGTACGTGACGACAGCCCGCCGAGCGACGAGGCCTCGGTACAGGGCCCTTTGACAACAGAGGCACCGGCGGTACCTCTACCTGCCGAGCCACCGATGCTTCGAGCCCCATCCACTGACGATGCATGTCGCCTTGGAGCTCTGCACGAGTTTCAGCGCCAGCGACCACCTAGGTCCCGTGGGGAGATGGACCCCCAGGCAGTCGAGGACTGGTTGGAGGCAATCGTACGAGTTTTCAGGCTAGTGAGGACACCAACAGACCTCATGGTGATCCTCGCGGCGAGCCTACTGCACGCAGCGGCGGGACAACGGTGGAGCTTGATGCTCCAAGTGCACGATGAGACATCTCTTATCTGGACGGACTTTGAGAGCCTCTTCCGCTCGGAGTTCGTCCCAGCCACCCTCCGTGCGGTGCGCATACATGAGCTTCTTCAACTACGGCAGGGCAGCTTGACGGTCGCCCAGTACTCGGCGAGATTTACCGATCTCTCGCGCTAATCGACCGACATGGTACGGGACCCATTCTTCCAGGCCCGGACCTTTGATTAGGGATTGAGACACGAGATCAGGCCATCTCTGATCTCCCTCAGCATTCTGACTCAGGCAGGAGTACTGGAGCGAGCCCTTCTGATCGAGAGCTTTCTTGCTGAGTCCACAGCGAGACCTACCGCAAGGTGGCAGGTAGCGGAGTCTTCGGCAGCAGCTAGCCGACAGACGACTCATGGGTCTAGGAAAACCAGACCTTCTGGCAGACGACCTCAGGACACTGGCTCAGTAGTGCGGGGCACATAGCACGGAGCCAGACTTTCGAGAGGCAGGCAGTGCTACGCATGCGGCGGGCAGGGCCACATGGCTCGTGACTGCCCGACCCGCCGTGCCGAGGAGGACAGACGGTGGAGGGGCCACCCAGGCAGAGGCAGAGGGTCGACCGTGGAGGTCTGCAGGGAGCAGGCGGACGAGGCAGGGGAGCTGGCCGATCAGTAGGTGGTGGGCGACGCTTTGAGGCTCTGCCACCACCACCACCGAGAGATCCACCCCGGCCACAGGGAGCTGGCGGGAAGAGACATGCACAGCTCCAGGCAGCGGAGGCCTACGACCACGGCGCGCCCGAGATGATTCGAGGTACTATATGTGTCTATTCCACCCTTGCTGCAGTTCTTATAGACACAAGAGTGAGTCACTCTTTCATAGCCGCTGCCCTTGTTCGGAGCTCGGAGATTCTGACAGAGCCGTTGGCTCGATCCTTACGGCTAGAGACACCTACGGGAGCAGACTTGACGATTACACACTGGTGCCTGCAGTGTGAGCTTACTCTAGGAGGCGAGATCTTCGGCTGGGATCTTCTTGTAGCAGCGTCGAGGCCTTACGACGTCATCTTGGGCATGGATTTTTTATCTACAGTCCATGCACAGATTGACTGTATTAGGCGCAAAGTGCGATGTGTACGCACCGACGGGAGCAGGTTCACCTTCACCGGTGAGAAGGGAGCCTTCGCAGCACAGGATGGACTTCCGCAGAGGATAGGACAACCCATCACTCATCAGTTGGCTAGACTCATCCTAGGAGCAGTTCACGTGCGAAGTCCTAGTTTTCCTGCAGTGGTGGATCAGTATGCGGACGTCTTTCCCGACGACGTTCCAGGGCTACCACCTCGCAGAGAGGTAGACTTTCATATTGACCTATACCTTGGGACAGCCCCGATATCGACTCCAGCATATCGGATGGCCCCCGCTGAGCTTTGAGAGCTACGGGTACAGTTGGAGGACTTACAGGGCAAGGGATTCATCCGACCCAGTGTTTCACCCTGGGCTTCCCCGATTTTTTTCACCAATAAGGTGGACGGGAGCTTGCGACTGTGTGTCGACTATCGTCGCCTGAACCAGGTGACAGTGAGGAATAATTATCCGCTACCGAGGATTAATGACCTCTTCAATCAGCTCAAGGGATCATAGTGGTTCTCGAAGATAGACCTCGGGTCAGGCTATCATCAGCTCAGAGTTTGAGACGAGGACGTGCAGAAGACGGCCTTCAGATGTCGGTATGGCCACTATGAGTTCTTGGTTATGCCATTCGGCGTAACCAATGCTCTAGCAGTGTTCATGAGCCTCATGAACAGGATCTTTCAGCCATACCTCGATCGATTTGTTTTAGTCTTCATCGATGACATTTTGATTTACTCGACGACTGAGGAGGAGCACGCCTACCACTTGCGTGTTGTACTAGAAACACTCCGAGAGAACCCGCTTTATGGAAAGCTCTTGAAGTGTTAGTTTTCAATATGTGAGGTCCACTTCTTAGGACACGTCATCTCTGAAGCGGGAGTTTCAGTGGATCCTGCGAAGATCGAGGCAGTGCTAGCTTGGGAGCCACCCAGGAGCGTGATGGAGGTGCGGAGTTTCTTGGGACTAGCTGGATACTATAGGAGATTTGTGCCAGACTTCTCCAGAGTTGCGGCACCACTATCAGCTCTAACGAAGAAGGGGGAACCCTTTGTGTGGTCAGACAGATGTCAGCAAAGCTTCCAGGAGCTGAGACAGAGATTGACCAGCGCCCCTATCTTGAGGTTTCCTGAGGAGGGAGTGGGGTATGTAGTTTACTGCGATGCATCAGGGACCAGAATCGAATGTGTCCTGATGCAGGAGCGGGTAGTGATCGCCTATGGATCACGTCAGTTGAGGCCTCATGAGCAGAACTACGCTACCCATGACTTGGAGTTATCATCAGTAGTCTTCGACCTGAAGACATGGCGACACTATCTGATGGGCGAGTGCTTTACAGTCTTTTTTGACCACCAGAGTCTCATGTACATCTTCTCTCAGAAGGACCTGAACCTGAGACATCGGCGATGGCTCGAGTTCCTCCAGGACTATGACTTTGAGATAGTCTATACTATTGGGAAGGGGAACGTGGTAGCCGATGCTCTCAGCAGGAGGACGGGCATTCAGCTACTCGAGGAGGCGACATAGCAGCTAGACGCTTTGCGGATATCCTTCATGGATAGAGATGGAGAAACCTTCCTTCAGTCTCTCACAGTCACCCCTCCACTACTACAGCGGGTCAGAGAAGCACAGCATGGGGACGCTGACTATGAGACGCGGCGTGCACAGTTATCCTCAGGACATACACCTAATGGCTTATCCCTTGGAGAAGAGCACGACATCCTTTTCAGAGGATGTACCTTGGTACCAGTCGCTTTACGATAGGAGGTGCTGAGAGAGTTGCACACTTCTCCTTTGGCGGTACATCCTGGAGTGGAGAAGATGTACCAGGATCTCAGATGACAGCACTGGTGGCCAGGCATGAAGAAGGCTGTGGCAGAGTTCATTTCTCGATGCCTCACCTGCCAGTAGGTGAAGGCAGAGCACAAGGTACCGGCAGTCTTGGTACACCCCTTGGAGGTCCCGGAGTGGAAGTGGGACGAGATATCTATGGACTTCGTGACTGGACTTCCATGCACTTCCAGAGGTCACGACTCCATTTGGGTGATTGTCGACTGACTCACCAAGTTGGATCACTTCTTACCCATCAGGGAGCAGGGCTCAGTGGAGAGCTTGGGGCATCTCTACATTCATGAGATTGTACGGCTTCACGGTGTTCCATCATCTATCGTCTCCGATCGAGATGCTCGCTTTACTTCCCGGCTTTGGAAGGGGTTGCAGGAGGCATTCGGGACGCAGCTACGTCTGAGCACCGCTTTTCACCCTCAGACGGATGGTCAGAAGGAAAGGACCATTCAGACTCTCGAGGACATGCTCTGCGCATGTGTCCTCGACTTTGGTTGCAGTTGGGAGGACCACTTACCCTTGGTGGAGTTTGCGTACAAAAACAGCTACCACTCCACCATCAGGATGGCACCATACGAGGAGTTGTACGGCAGACCTTGCAGATCTCTTTTGTGCTGGACAGACCCTGGGGAGTCAGCACTTGTGGGACCAGAGATGGTCCGGGCCACGACAGAGAAGGTCCAGGTCATCCAGGAGCGGATGAGGACAGCTCAGAGCCGGCAGAAGTCTTATGCCGATAGGAGTCGGAGGCCACTAGAGTTCAAGGATGGCGACCACATCTTCTTGCGTGTCTCACCTCGACGTGGATTACGGAGATTTGGCCGAGGCGGCAAGTTGTATCCATGCTTCATCGGACCTTTCCGGGTCCTCAGCAGGATTGGTGTGGTGGCTTATCGCCTGGATCTACCACCTCAGTTGCACCGGGTGCATGACGTCTTCCACGTATCTCAGTTGAGGAGATACGTGCATGACCTGATGCACATCATTGACCATGGGGAGCTAGACGTTGATGATGTGGTGACTTTTGCGGAGGTCCCAGTGGAGATCGAGGATCGAAAGGAGCAGGTCCTACGTGGATGGTCGATTCCTCTAGTGAATATCATATGGCAGCACGAGAACCTCCAGGAGAGCACTTAGGAGCGGGAGGCTCAGATGCGTGCTCAGTACCCACATTTGTTTCCCTAGCTTATGATGTATCTTTATGGGGACATAAAGACCTAAGGTGGGAGTGATGTAAAGACCCGTAAATTTCAAGGAAATTTTTTTTTCTTAATTTTATTTGGAATTTTACAAGAATGCAGTTTCTGACGGCACCTGATTCCGAGGCCTGGTGTGCCCGGAATCATTTTCCAAAGTTTGGCTCGGGTACGTTCAGTGAACGGACGAGCAGGTTTTTTCTAACTTTTAAACCGGTGCTCAGAATCGAATTCTGAGGGCACCGATGGAATCGCAGCGCCGGTATTTGCTTAGAAACGCCTCTTCCGGAGTTGCGTTTGCTCGGGTGTGGTTTTTAATATTTGGGCTTAAAGTTAAGAAATAAAATAATTGGTACGACAAACTTTATTTTATTTCACTTAAAGCCACTTAAAAGCCACTTTAAGATGCTTAAGCTGAGTTGAAGTGAATAGGGTAGAACCCAAAATATCCTACCCTCCTGGTAGGATATTTGTGAGGTGGGGCCCGCACGAGCACCACCGTTTCTTTTCCGCTAAGTAACGCACCCGCGAAAACCCGTCATTATGAAAGTCAACTGACGCGTTTTCTTAAATTCTTAACGCACTAATTAATTGGGTGGTTAACTTTGTTAAATTAATTCTATGAATTAATTTAATCGTTTCTTAACCTTTTTACAATTCGTTGGCGTAATAATAAAATAAGACCAACGCACGACTTCTTCAGGATTGCTCGTTGAGAGGTTTTTGAAAAATTTTGTGCCTTCATCCTCCTTCGTGAAGAATGCGAAGAACGTGAAGAACACGAAGAACGCCGTCACCCTCGGAGATTGACGATGCTTCTTCTGAGACGTTCTTCCCCGCAACGATCTCCGATCACCAACTGCTTGAGGTAGGAGATTTCGGGTTTCTTCTTTTAAATCTTCTTTGTGGTTTATAACAACATCATGTATTTAATTAATATAATTAAATCTCCATGTTCTTGAACCTCAGAGTTCGACGATGCGACGCCCTTCCGCGACGCGACGGTCCCCTCCTTCCGCGGCGATCAATTCCGCGAAGAACGCGCGTGCGGCGACTTGACGAGGTAGGGATTTGTTTGTGAAATAATTTATATTTTCGTGGATGTTCCTCCTAAAACAAAGAACCTGGATCAAGTGCAACTTTAATTTATTAAATTGTATCTTGTTACCTTTTCATATGATAATTTATTTCTTCCCGATTGTTATCACCTAAAGCGGAGGGTGCAGGCCAAACAAACACAGCCCAACAACCCTCTGCAGTTCTTCGTTGATGTGAGGATTGGTGGGCGATGACAAAACATGCCGCAGAGGTAATTCATTGTTTCCTCAGTGAAGTAAGGGACCCGAGAGAAGCTACGGCGCAGACGGAAACGAAATCGGACCACCGGAGCAACTCCGGTGGCCCGCGGAACCCACCGGCGGCGCCCCGGCGCGCCGCCAGACAGGGCCGCCGTGGCTGAATCTGCGGCGGTGGCGGCTGAATCCGCGGCGGCGGCGGCCTGAGGACCCGCGGCCGCGCAGGTCCGGCGCACACGAGATGCGGCAAAGCCGCGTCCGCTGATCCAGCGTGGCCCCATGTGGGCCGCGACTTCTCTTCCCGCGGGGACTTCACGCCCCGCGGCTCCCTTTCTCGGCCGCTCGGCCGAGCCGAGCCGACCCGCCGGCCGGGTCGCGCCCTGGCCAGGCCGGGCCGCGCCGAAACGGGTCGGACCCGGACCCGGTCGGGTCGACCCGGTTCGGGCCGACCTAGTGGGGGTTGGGCCGGGCTGGTCCGGGCCCTGACCCCCCGTCTCCGGACGTTTTCGGTCTTTTGCTCAGAACTTGATCTACGAGCCTCTGAATGACGCGCCATCAGCGGCGATGCGATCCTTGGATCGAGACGGTCGTTTCGGTGTATCTCACTCAAGGTTTCTGAATACTTTGGGTTTGTCCGGGTTGGTTCGTACACAAAACCAACCGGGCCTTCGGAGCGGAAATGCTCATATCTTGAGCTTCGGACGTCCGATTGACGTGCCGTCAACTTTGTTGTTTTCCTCTAAGTGAGACAGATCTTTTGGCATACTACGCCCGAGGTTTCGACGCAGGTGGAGTACGGTCGGGTTGGTTTTTCCTTAAAAACCAACTGGGCCCCTGGGATGAAAAAGCCAATATCACTCAGACCGGGCGTCCGATTGACGCGTCGTCTGTTGCGTTGAGTTCCAGTTGGCAATACGGAACTTTTGGATACATCAACTTTAGACTAGGTGTCAGTTGATGTATCAGCCTCTCAGCTCGTGGAGCGGACCCTCCCGAACGAGCTTGATGTGTGCGGGAACCCTAGAGCTGGTTGCGACTGCTACTGTGACAACGACGACTGTTCAGAGATCCTCTGTGGATTTGGCGGCGACGACTACAACACTCAGCGATCCTTTGTGGGTCAGTGCTACCGATCCTGTGTGGGTCCGATCCTGTGTGGGTCAGCGCTCAGCGGTCCTGTGTGGGCCAGTGCCTACAGGTCCTGTGTGGGCCCGATCCTGTGTGGGTCTTTGTGGGGGTTAGTTACCTATCGATCCTTTGTGGGTCATTGCGGGGGTTAGTACTTATCGATCCTTTGTGGGTCCGACCACTTAGATGGATCAGTGATCATCTCTATCGTCATTCGAAGAAGTATACCTGTGTGATCTGAATCCTATTTACTCTCCTTTGTGGATTGTGTTGTGCTATCCTATGTGGATTACGTTTGGCTTTCCTTTGTGGATTGTGTTGTGCTATCCTGTGTGGATTTACGTTTTTCTTTCCTGTGTGGACTGGGTTGTGCTTGGGCTCGGATGTTGGAGCCGATCGAGAATTGATGACTTAGGTATATGTATGGGCATATACCTAAGTAGTGTCGGATGTTACTTCGTGATTGTATCTTTCCTTTGTGGATTATCCTTTGTGGATTCTGGGAGACCTTCGGGGGTCTCGGGGTCCCTACTGAGTAGCTTATACTCACCCCTGCACGATCTATGCCCGCACTACGTTGTGTTGGTTGCAAACGACGGACAACGCTGATCGTGGTAGAGACTTGCGGAGCAAGACGGTACCTGGAGGTGGACCACTGGGCGGGGCACACTCGGAGCGGTCAGCTGGACCCGAGGAGCAGTGGAGGCTTTCTGTACCCACCCTTCAGGTGGGACTTCCAGAGGACGGCTCGACGCTGTGACTTTTTCTTTCAGTTGTTGTTTTTCCTTTTCGAGTTGTACTTTACTTTCAGTTTGGGTTTGTATTCTGGCCCACTTACTTTCCGCACTTACTGTTGTACCAGTTTTTACTTAGTGTTTACTTTTTCCGCTTGCTTACTCTGTGGTGCTTGTTTACTTTACAAAGGCAATGCATTCCCTGTTTACCGGGATTTACACCTTGGTGCTAGTCGCCAGACCCTGGCCTATGGAAGGCGGGTTTGGGGTAGTCACGACACGGGCCCCGAGGACGGGTCGTGACAAAACTTATGTTACATATTTAATTTATTTTCCTTTTTTGTATTGTTTTCACATTTGGATGAGTTTTATGTATAAGAGTTTTGATAAACATGTTGGTATTTTAATACCTATGATTTATAATCCATATTTTATTTCTAGTCGAATTAATTTTTTGGATTTCAATCAGAAGGGTTATATCTAGGTCTAGAACATTTTGTATTAGAGTTTAACTTATGTAATACCTAATAAGTAATCCCAAGTGAAAGGATATCTAATAATTTATTTAGTCTATATTAAATTGAATGTATGAGAGAATAATAAGTCTCTTGTGATAAGATTATAAATTAATAAAATAAAAAATTAAAATTTTCTATTATTTCTCTACAAACATGTATAGGTGAGACATAATAAGTTATCCTATGTGATGTATACTAATACAAACAAATTACATGAAATTATGATAAATGAGTTGTATTATTTATCTAATTATTTTGATTTTATGAACTTAAAATTTTATTAATAACATTTAATAATTACAAAATAGATAATTTGATAGAGATATTTAGTTTACTAATATGAAAAATTATTTTTTTATTAGTGATTATTATCTAAATAATTATTCAAATATAGAGATTATTTATCTAATAATACATGTACCTAAAAAAGATTCATAAGTCTATCATTTTAAACATTTTATTTATTATGTAATCTCTCAAATTTTAGTCATTATTTCATTGAACATTATTTTCCTAACAAATTTTGATTGATAATACTACCATTGAACTTATGAAATATTTTTGTTTGAACAACCCTATATAAATTACTATAATAGTTTGTAGATTATGAAAATAAAAAACTTGGTGCATTAGGAGAATGTATACTAAATTTATAATATATTTTTTAATTTTAATTTTGGTATTATGAAATTTGGGATAAAATGATATCTATGTAATATAAAAACAAAGGAAATACAATAATGAAACTAAGATTTATTTACATTGAATTTTGACTATGTAAAAAAATTTCATGATTCTCAACACAAAAAAATTACATGGCCTATAATGCACTCAATGAAAATTATAAAATTTATTAAGAGGTAGTAATGTCCAAAAAATTGACTTAATGATATCTAAATTATTGATTCTCAAGGACATACTGAAGGATAATATTATTATAATCTATGGAAAGGGAAATAGTGATAGATTAAATTAGAAAATTTTCTTCTTGATAATATTTAGAATCAAGACAACCGACAACCATATTCATATCCATTCATATATGAAAAATATTCACATATTGATCAAGAAGGCCTCTATAGGCTGTAATATTTTGGGTAGTGAACCAAGGAGTAAGAAAATACCCTAACTAGAATTTCACCACCAAGACATAATTGTTTTATCTCTGTTTGGGGAAAATTTTAAATCATAAAATGTGTTATTTTTTTAATAATATAATTTTCATCCTCAATAATATAATTATCTAGTCCATAAAAATTATTAAAACACACTATGGTAAAACACCAAGTATCTTGAATGATGCCACTCTTCATATGGTTCCATTATCAAATGAACCATCTGTATATTTAATCCTAGAACATGGTACTTTCCAAGTCTCCCACCATCATTATATCTGTATACTCCACTAGTAGTGTATTGTTTTGTGAAGTGGAAATAACTTCTTGAAGAATAGGGTGATAATAATTAATTTTTTTGAGTGTCTTGTTCAACAATTAGTGAAAGTGTTTTAAAATTGAACCATATTAAAGTTGTATTCTATAAGGGATTCATAAATTCTATATGAGATTATTATATTCTCTAAAAAACTAATTAAATATAAATTATATGAGTTTTTGTGTCTCCAGGGGTACCCTTAGAGTGAATAATCAATAGAGTGAGGAAATTTTTCATAAACCCTAACTCACCTAAGATCCCAAAATAACTCCCAAGAAAATTCAACAAAAAATAATCACACTCCCATTAGATAAATATATGAGATATATATTAAACTTTTGAGTTCACATAGAAAACATTTTATATACTAAATATTTATAATCAACACCTGTAACACCTTGTGATTTTATGACATATTTCTCCTTAAATAAATCTAATTTCTTTGATAGATTACTTTACTAGAAAACTATGTTTAAAAGAACCAAATAAACCAATGAAATATTATAATGTTAAATTTATATAATTTTTGAAATCGTAATGTAAATATTATGTTAGGTTTAATTTTGGGTAATTTTCTAAAATTATTTATTTTTCAATGAATAGTAAAAAATAACGATTTTTATAAAACTGACATTTCTTTTCTATAAATCTGGTAATTTAAAATTATAATTATAGATGGTGTTAAAGTGAAACAATTTAAATTTAATTTATAATTATATAATTAATTCCCTTTGAATCATCATTTTACATGTTTTTAACATAAATTAATTTTAATGCTTAAATAATTCAAAAAAACAAATTTTCATCACATTTTTCAGTTTATATTTAAATTAGTTTGTATAAAATATTAAAATTAATTTTAAAAAATGTATTAAATGTTTGTAATTATAATTTCTATATTTTATAAATTGATCTCTTTTATTTTCTAGGAATATAAATAGTAACAGTGGGAAAATTTATCACCATGGTAATGGGTAAATCGATTAATTATGGTTTAAAATAATTTGATAAGGAATTAAAGAACAACTAAATACTTTCATTTATTTAATATTATGGGATTTATTAGACTATAAACATCCAAAATTTTAATATATGTCATTTTTTGTTGAATTTGACTTTGGTATTTACATTTATATTATTTTATGTAAAGAAAATTAAAAAATGTCACTTCCTTTATTTTAATTTCTTTAACATGTCAACATAGGGATACGAATATGTTAATGATTAATGTAAAAGTTTTTTTTGAAAAAAATTATTTATTTGTATGATGTTAACTTTTTTTAAACTAGTATTTCCCCCAACGAAATTTCACAACATTTGAGGTGTTTTTTTATTTTTATGAACAATATGTTAATTATGAATTAACAAAATTACAATCATAAACTCTAAATGTGGAATGAAATTACCATGGGATATAAAAAATGATATAAATATAGGGTATCTAAATTAAATAAAAGCTTTTGGGAGGAAAATAAAATATTACAACATCAATTTAAAATTAAAATTAAAATACATTAAGAAAAAAGAAAAATATAATATAATATAATATATGACATGAAAAAAGAAAAAATAATTTAGAATTAAAATTTTTTATATTTTCATGCAGTTTAGATAATTGTTACATGTTTCTACATCTATCATGAAATCTATTTGGTTTACTGGGGATGAAAACTCTTATCTGACACAATATTGGTTATTTGTAATGATACAAATGATACAATCAAACATATGTTATTATTCACAAATTAAATAGAAGTGAAATGAGAAAAAAAATTATAGAAGAATGTAGATTATAGAAACTGGTTATACATAGAATAAATATTTTAGGGCACTTATATTAAATAACAGTATTATATATTTAGAAAATGAGATTGTGGTCCTTGAAATTTTCATTAATCCAAAACATGTTCTTCATCATAAAAAACTGATGATTTCTTTCTCAACAAATGAAGTAAACATTCTTGAATATGATTTATGATTTATGCATGTTGGGATTTTTTCTAAACATAGGCCTCCATTGAAATTATTAAGAAACTCTCTTGAATCTAATGGTTTTTAGGTTTTTATATCGGCCTATTGAACTCCTCTAATGTTGTTTTCTGCCATTCTCCATAGGATGATTATTATAGAATATGGGTGAAATTAAAATCATTATATAGGGGTTTTTATAAAAAAGTTATTAAATGGATCCTAGATTTTTACACCTACTATGAGTCTCCCATTATTTTGGTTTGGATCGGCTTCCTAGGGATACCGCTCCATTTGGTCAAACAAACTGCCCTGTTTCTGATTTCCATGCTCATTAGAAATCCATTAAAGATGGATGGGGTGATGAGGAATCTCTCAAGACCATAAGTTGATATAATAGATGCTTAAATTGAGGTTTATAATGCTCTTCCTTATCAAATATAGATTTATAATGGTGATTATCGATTCTTTCAGGATGTAGTTTATGAAAAACTACCCGATTATTATCATTATTTCCTTAATCTTGGACATGATCTGAAGGATTGTGACTATAAGATTTTACATAATAAGAATAGTATTGTTACTTGGGTTGAAAAAATAAAGAATAAACATGGAATGTATGTTAGTCACACAGTTGAGGTTGGACCCTAAAATGTTAGGGTTCATACCAAAGGTCTTTACACCAAGGTGAATAATGAGCTTATGGTAATCAATGACCAGAATTTTCAACCTACACAACATTTTATTGAAACTAAGGGAATGTAAGGATTTTTTGATGTTTTTCTTACTGTCACAAGTTCTATCACTGAACCTCCCCCCTAGTGGAGTAATAAAGGAAATACTTTGAAGCACATGATACATGAGATAAGGATCAGGGTAATCTCTCTGATTCTAGTAAATATTTATAAGAGGTTGATTATCAACCTAATAAAATTAAGGAACCCCATTTAAAATCAATTTCAATGATGGGGGAAAACTAATGGTGGATTTCAATGGTTACATTATCCCAAATCCTAGAAAAATAAGGAATCATATGGACTAATCGCACTTTGAATGAATAATTGATACAAGATCTATAGATGCCTCTAGGATGGAAAACACTTAATATTCAAAACTTCCAATTATGGTGGATCACCTTATTGTAACATCTAGTTATATTGAGGAAGAATATGATGGAGAAAAATAATCTAGTGTACATAGAATTTTATTTGAATGAGGAAAAGGTGGGTAAAGAAATTGATGCATGGATAGATGAACAAGATAAGAGTATATTCCATATGTTCTTTTATGGGGATATTACTGCTAAGAAAAAACATGAAATCAGAAAATGTATTTTCATTAGGATGTTGGAGGAATATAAAATTAATAATAATTTAAACTTTAAATAAACACCTTGGGAATGAATTTTTACCCGATCAAATGTTTCCCTAGAAAGAAGTGATGGGTTTTTCTGCTCAGTGACTTGTTTACTATGAATTAAAGAGTTTTGGGATTCCTTCTCTAATGAAGGATGAGAGTCGTCTTGGCATCAGATGGAATCCAATAGGCTGTTCTTCAACACTGTGTTCTTGTAGGCTTAAAGGAACCTATTTTTCTGTTCTTTCATGTTCCTTATCTGGTATCTTCTAGACTTTCTGGTCTTCTTTTGGATCTTGTTCATTATGTTGTGTGGATAGTTTTCATACTTTGTATGTATTATTTCACGTTATTCCTTCAGCCTGATTCATGGTCCAATTTTTAGTTTATTTTCTTGATTAATAACTCACCATTTTGAGGATTCTAACTCTCTTTAATGATTAATACCTATAATTTGGATATGGAATTCAACCCTTGCTTTATTAAATTTGGATCGGTAAATGTAGTATGTTTGGTGTTCCCTATCTTTTGTTCTATTTGAATTAGATGGATGGGTTTCTTTGTCTTTATTGTATGAGATATCAACTGTCTTTTAGGAGGATAAATTGAGTTTTCAATATTGATCAAATTGAAGAGAATGAAGGCTGAGCTCAAGCTTATGGGCGCGACACTAATATTCATTTAGGAAACAATGTTCATGTTTTTTTATTTTTTTTGATGGTGTATGATCATTACACATCATGTGTAAACTACTTATTTTCATTTCTTTAATAATTTTTGGGTGGTATGGGATGGGTGACCAACCCATATATCATTCTTCTAAAAAATATTATTATATAATGCACACACATACATTCCAGATTTGTAATTATTGGGTTTAAAATAAATTTTATCATTCCATTAGATTAATGATTATATTACAGATAAATTATATCATTACATAGTGATTTCATATTATAAATGGTTTAGTACATTATAAATTAGTGATACACTAATTGTGATTACATTTCCATGTAATAAAACTGAACATACATTAATGTGTTATATCAGATTTTTGAATCAAAAAATATTATACAAAGATTAAATATTAGAAAATATATAATAAAATATTATATATAATGGTTGAAAATTGAAACAATGTTTACATAATAAATTTCTAGTGGCCCATTAGTAGTGATCAAACATGTAAAAACAACTTAAAAAATTACCTTAATACCCAGAACAATAATTTTATTATTTCACTAATGCTCTAAAAAATAGCTAATATTTTTTTTCACATATTTGAATATTTCTAAGCTTGACATATCATAATAATGGTTCTAATTGTTGGTTCCTTCAGCGTGATAGAAATTTAAATATCATGCATTATCCATAGATTCTTCATAAGAAAGTCCACTGATCAAACTCCAATGTTATCTTATTATAACAAAATTTTGGTATCTACAATAGTTATATATGATTTTATAAATAGACATCATAAAAAAATTATGAATATTTTAATCAAGATACTTACTGTGGTGAAAATTCATGATATGGTATTAGAGTTCACAATCTATTCTCTCCACTAGATTATTTTCAATTTCTTTTTCCTGTAGCTACCACTTGATATTTTTTCCCAACGACTCTCATACATTGTGAATGTTACATGTTTATGTTAAGAATTAATATTAGCCTTAAGTCACCAAGCATTAAAATAGGTTCATGCATACAAGTATTTTTCAAACAATATTAATATACTGTATAAAACTAAAGGAATTTTTTATACGATGAATCACTTTCATGTGAAATGAATAATATATGAAAATAAAAATTGAATTTTTTTAACTTATATAAAATATTGTACCCGAGATGAATATGAATATTATAGTTTCACAAAACCTCAATGATTTACCAGATCATAAATACTATAAATGTTCACATTAAAATAAAATTTCTCCAAACATGGACCCCTAAAATAGGTTCAAATTTAACTAATACTGTCGGGCCTATAGGAAACCAGTATTGATCAAACATATATATCTTTAAAATATAGTCAAATATTTTTAAGATAGTTCAATAATAAAAAAATTGAATATTAAATATTCAAAATATTAATTTAAATTTAATGAAATAAAAAATGATAATAGATGGAAACTATAAAATAAAAATTCTCAAGAGGATAGAAATGAGAAATGAAAATCCACAATGAGTTGAGCAGTATATCTATGTGTTTCTAAATTCAGGAAACACATGAAACCATATAGTATAATGTATATAAGGCTATTCATATTAATTAATTTAATGAAATAGATCAAGAATAACTAATGGCCATGGATTTTAAAAGCATGTACAAAATATCCTCATCAAATTAACCATAAAGATTCTAGCTACATTTTTTTGAACGTGAAAAAATTATACCTGAATATCAAGCTCCCTGGTGAATCTATAATAAGAACCCACAAAAGGCATCCTAAAAAATGTGTTTTTTTTCATTTTTACTTATACCAAGCATTATTGAATAGGAAAGCCAAAATAATGTATCTTTCCATACCTTATCTCTACAGTGCCAACAACAGCCTGTGACTCAATCCAAAAAAATTTAATATGAAAAAACAATTAGTACTCATAAATGTGTTTTTCATATCAATAAAAAAAATGAAAAATTAAAGATGCAATCCTATATTGTTTATTTTTAGGAATGAATTCAAGAATTTTTTTTTCTATGAGATTCTTTAAGTATATATTTTAAATAGTTCTCATTAGTTCGGTATGTAGTTTCAACACTCCAAATAAAAATAATCTAGTTTTATCAAAGGTCACTACTACAAACTTGTCATGTTGTTGTCAACTGAAACTAGAGATACCTTGTGAAGAATATCCCATATAAAACCATATAATATGATAATGTATAAGAAAAATTTACATCAATGATTCATGATTACTAAATATCAGTTCTATGATTTATGTTGACATCACATATACATTTATTGATAAATCTAAGAAAGAAAATAAAATTTATTACAATATTATTAAAATGAAAATTTTAATTAATATGGTGATTGATCTTATTACTCAATAACACAACCAATCATTTAAATCCCAAGAATAATTTTCAATTAAGATTAAAATTACTGATATGGGAATAAAATAATCACATTTTTTAATGGAAGAAAAATGAAAAAATATAAATACACAAATACATATTTAAGCTTCTATTATTTTTAAATTTCCATTTAATTAATATTGGGAAACTACACTAAATAATATATCATTAAAGTCAAGAACACTTAGTTTTATGGGAATAAACCAAAAATAATTCTTCTATGTATCTTGATATCCAATATAAATTAAATATGTATGTATGAATAGTTACAAATTCAAAAATATTAACATGGAATTAATGATAAGTGATATGACTTAGAAGACAAAAATTAAGGGAAATAAATCTTTAATTAGAAAATAATTAAATAAAAATAATATAAATAAGAGATTAAAAAATTTATCAATGAAACTTATCTACCTATGATGATAAATCATACTAATTTTATTTTTTCCTCTTATGAATTATTCTAATTAAATCCTACATATTCTTATTTTCTCATTAAACATCTCATCATGTTTTATGGGTTCACTATTTTTCACTTATAATTATTGTATTGTGGAAAAATTATTCCTTTAATCCATCAAAGATGTAGTGAAAATATGAAATTTTTATTTTAAAAGTATTAATGAAAAGAAATTCAAATATATTGGTATATAAATTTCATTGAACACAATACATTCAAACACATTTCAGTGAGATACAACACGCTACATGGGATACAATGTATGAAGTAATATATTCTTATAAATTTTAGTGAGATAGAGATGTGTATGGGATAACTAAAATATGGACTTGACCACTTATTCCTGTACATTTCAGTAGATGGGATAGATAATAAATCAACTAAGTATTAAGAAAATGATATTCAATGATTTATTAGATACAAAATCCATAAAAATAAATGGACAGGTCCTCCATTGAAATTTAAAAATATCAATAGTATCCATCATTTAAAAAATGATAGTGTATAACTATAGATAAAACCTTAAATGGACACTGTATAACAAAATACAGTATGTAATGTTAGCGTATAATAGTAGACAACATTAAATGTTGGTATATAATTGTACACATTAAAAATATGATAGTGTGTAAAAATAGACAATATTAAATGACAGTGTATAGCAGTTGACATTAGAAAATTGATAGTGTATGACACTAGACAATATTGAATAACATTGTATAATAGTAGACATTAAAAAAATAGTACTGTATAATATAATATTGTATTAAATGATATTGTGTAATAGTAGGCATTAAAATAAATGATATTGTATAACAATAAATATTATTAGGTGGGAATGTTTTTAGAGTGTATTATTAAGATCCAGTATTAAAGTGAACTATATATAACGGTAGAGATAACCTTAAATTTAACAATATATAATAGTAGATGGGTTTGATTAAATAATACATCTGATATGTATCCAGTATAGTATATGATGATCATCATAAAAAATAGATTGCATATCACATAGTTGCAATGATGGTAAACTATTAATTAAAAAATATATTACATCTTATATCAATTATAGTGTATCAATATACAGACAAATTATTTATGATATTAACAGGTTATATGATATTTAATTGATATTAGTATAAATATATCTCATATTATATATACATCTGATAGTATAATCTATTAGATTACATGTCATCGTATAATAACTTATTACATTTGATATGTATCCATATAGTATATATAAGATATTAGTATATTATATATCATCGGATAAGTATTTTTTATGATGGTCTATTGTATCTACTTAGGATAATCAAAATAAAATCTATAAAAAATTGTTTATGAATAACTGATGCATTTGATAAAGCTTTCGTTGGAAAGGAATTATATAAAAAATAATATAAATAAAAAAATAAAACATTGATCAATGAAACATATCTACCTTTAATTATGAATCATACCAATTTTCTTTTTTCATCTAATGAATAAATCCTTCATATCTTTATTTCTCATTCAATATATATTCATGTTAGATTGTCTCACTAATATACACTTATAATGATCAGGTGGTGGAATATTTATCCCTTCAAACATTCAGTTATGAAATCAAAATATGAGACATTTGTATTAAAAGTATTAAATAAAAAAATTCAGTTATTGTGGTAGATAAATATATTTGAACAAAATATATTCCTATACATTTCAATGAGATACAACACACTATGTACGATAAAATGTATGAAGTAATATATTCCAGTACATTTCTGTGAGATACAACATTAGATAGGATATCTAATAGATGTAGGATATACCCATTTATTATTGTACAATTGAGTAGATGGGATATATAATAAATAAATGAAGTATTAAAAAAATGAAATTCTATAATTTATTGGTAACAAAATTTAGAAAAACAAACGAGAAATTCCTACAATGAAATTGAAAAATATCAACAACACCCATAATTTAAAAAAATGACAGTGTATAACTGTATAAAAACAATAAATGGTTAGTGTATAACAGTAGACAATGTTAATTGACACTGTATAACAATACAAAACATTAAATGATAATTTATAATGGTATACATTAAAAAATGAAAGTTTATAACAGTAGAAAGTATTAGATGATAGTGTATAATAATAGACATTAAAAAATGATAGTTTATAATAGTAGACTGTATTAAATGACATTTTACAATAGTAGAAATTAAAAAAATGATAGTGTATAATAGTATACTTTATTAAATGAAAGTTTTTAATGGTATAGATTTATAAAATTATAGTGTATAATGGTAGATAGTATTAGGTAGGCCAGTTTTGACAGTGTATCAACAACACTAGTACTAAAATAAACTACATATAACAGTAGAGAGAACCTTAAATTGAACTATATATAATAGTATATGAGTGTTATAAAAGATTAAAACTAATAAGTATCTAGTATAGTACATAATTATCATCATATATAACATATTATAGATCCCATAAATGAAATTCTATTAAACTGTCAGTAAATCAATAGGTCACATTTGATATCAATTACAATGCATCAATATACTAATAGATTATATATGATATTTAATAGGAATTCTAATATTTAATTGATATCAATGTACATATATCTAATAGTATGCATACATATGATGTTATAACCTGTTAGATTACAGATCATTTTATATTATCATATTACATTTGATATGTATCACTATTGTATTTATAATCTATTACTATATTATATATCATATGATATGTATTTATTATGATGATTTATTGTATCTATTAATGATCATAAACTTAAAATATATACTAAAGAGTTTATGGCTAACTGATATATTTGATATGTATCAATCAATCATAAATCAAATATATCATAATATACGAACCATTTATTTTAGAAATAAAAAATAAACAGACTGTTAATAATAAACATGCATCAATTGAAGGAAAACAAAGTCCTCATCATAATTTTATACTAGAATATGATAGAATACAAATTAAATAATAAAATACCTCTATTAGTAGACCATAAAAATAAAAAATTTTGTTAAATAATAAACAAACATCCATTTAGAAAATAATCAGTGAATATATTTTTGTTAAAGGTTTTGAATTCAAAAAATGGCCCAACCCTATAAGATGGTAGAAAACAATTTATAAAAACTTCTACAATGGAAATCATAAATCATTACGCATGTCAATTCCAATATTATGCACTAGTTATAAGTGAAAAGTATTGTCTATTTGGTTTACCTCATTTTTTAAACATCATTGAGTCTGAGAACATGAAATAAAAGAGTAACCATATAAAAAAGATTTTTTTATATTCATTATTTCATATAATTATTTTATATTTAATTGAGGAGAGAAATGAAGAAAGGCTAAACATTTTACAATGTTTACTTTTTTCATTTTCAAAATCTATTTTTTCCTAGCATCCATGTTCCATGAATTTTTATTTTCATTCATTTTTTAAATATTTGTCAGGGTGTGTCATTAATTCTATACAAAGATATTAAAAATAAATTTCCCATGAATATTTGACTAGAAAAACATTTAGTGAATATCATATGTGTTTGATTATCAATTGAAAAACTAAGATAAGAATATGATGCTCACTCCAAAATAAGTGAATGAAAAAGAAAATTTATGTTGATAAAATTTTGGGTAGAATAGAGAAAAGAGAATTATAAGATTTTAGAAATGTTTGAGGTTCCATCCCCCATTATTTAACATAAAATATATAGAACCTCTTTTATGAATGTGATAGAGGGGAACCATTACAAGAAGGAAAAATTCCTTAAAATAAACAAAATACACAAAAATTTCAAAAATATTCTATAAGGCCAAAAAAACAAACATCAAAGAAGTCACTAGAAAACCTCATCACCCCCTTGACAGATAGTGCAATAGTGAGATAAGAAAAAATAAAGCATCACACACTATTCTAAAAATTTTCATTGTTCTAGAAGAACAATGTGATAGAGAACCTCTCCAACCAACATATAAATGTGAAGAAGATATAGATGAAAGGTTCCAGCACACCCTTCTCACTTTCGAGTCGCCCACCCAAAAAAGATTGAAAAGAAATATTAGGAATGTCAACCAGATACAACGCAATTTTTTAATGATAAAGACTAAGAAAATTTAATAGAAAGGTACCCATCCAACCACCAATGTGATGATGTATGGCTAAATGATGGGTGTCATCAAACCCATCCCTATTTTGAGGTCGTACACCCAACGACACCTGAAAAATGTTTTTTTGCATCCAAATAAAAAAAGTAAAACTAGTACCCATGATGAAATATTCTCCCCAAGAACAAATAGAACCAATAATACCAAAGAGAATCATGATAAAAAACATGTGAAGAAGACCTGAGCAGGGAAAAAGTAGAAGAAATCACATCAAAAGATCCAAAAATTAGATTAGAATCCATACAGAATCCATATGAAAACTGAATCAAGTCAACACCCTCTGAGAAGAGCCATAGACCCAAACCCTATCTTCTACCATAGGATCATGGCTGACCAAGATCCATAAACACCTCCATCTGAAATACTATAGTCACCTATCAGGATTTTTGTGACAAGCCCTGCCATGATCATCTCCAAAAATAGTCCCAATAGAACCCTAAAAAATTCCGCCCAAAGGAATCAACCACCACCAGAGTCCATCTTCATTGCTTAGGGATCATTTTGTAATGATCACGTAAACCAAGAAACATGTGAAGGAAATCTAGATATAAACCATATATAGAGAAAAGGGGGCCAATGACGGTGATTGGTGAAGGAAAGAACATGATGAATATCACAAAGGTTTGGCCTTATATAAAGATGGAAAACTAAAATAATATTTGAGAAAGTACCAATTTTCAGATCTACTGAAGAAGAACTAGAAGAAAATCCACCTTCATACCTCCTCTATCAACCAGAGGTGAATGATGTCATGAGGAAGTCAGTAAAACCTAATAGAGAAGGAAACTACACCGCCTAAAGAGTGTGGAGACTCTTTTTTCCTAGACATTAACCACCATAAAAATGAATTATAAGTATTTAGTCATTGAAACAAAAACCTTTAAGATAGTAGATTATTAATGAAAAATCTACTGGAATATTTTATTTTCATTAATGGTGTTCATTGATTCTTCCAACAATGAGACTTTTTGAATTAAGAAGATGTAGATTGTTGTGAAATAAAAGATGAAACAAAATATCACATTTCATTGAAAATAATAAAATTTATATAAATTAACATAAAATTAAAAATATTTCAAATTATAAATATTCATAAGGATTGAAATTATAGTGTTAATAAATAAAAAGTTTCAAAACTCAAAAACTTATTGCCATTATAGACACCAATTGGATATTCAACACTAAAAACCCTAATTTTATCATCATTTGTGTTACTGTCATAAAAAATAGAAATACCATAGTCAAGAAATGCATCCAATAGAAGAAGTATGAAGAAACACATCTAGAAAGGTAAATTTAGTCAAAATTAAAAGTCCGAGGTAAAATAAAATTCATTAAAATAATGAAATAAAATACAAACATTTTTAATACTTAGAGACATGATGATTTAATAGAACATAGAAATTCTAGGTGGATGCGATGATGGAAAATTATGGAACTGGATTGGTGGAGATGGGGGACGAAGATGAAACAAGAGTTAGAGGTGGAGGTAGAGCTAGAGGAGGAGGTAGATGAGAAGAGTATAATATAATAGTGGGTGGTAGGACTTAATTATAAGGATTTAAACATTAATGGGGATAAGGGAAGATGAAGTTGGAATGGAATAATAAGGGGGAAGTAAATCATCGAGTCAGGGTTTTACCTTTGAGTGGGATGGGCACAATGGAAGATAATAGAATCGAGGGATAAGAGGAGAAGAATGGGTGATCATAGGGTTAACGTCGGGGGGGGGGGGGGGGGGGGTGAGGGGAAGTGGGGAGAAGAGAGGGGACCAGTAAAGGGAGATGAATATATAAAAATAGAATAGGGTTTTTGGAGAAGCATGAAAGTGTAGTGTAAATGGGTTTTTGGGGGAATTGTAAAATTATAGTGGAAATGGTTTCAAAGAGATTTGAGGGGGTTGAGAAACTGGGTAGTGTAGAGATGTGAAGGTGGAGTGGGAACCATGGGTTGTACAATGAGTAATAGTTTTTATTATTAGTATAATTTCCATAAATTCTTACTCAATGTCGACACAATATTTGTTAAAGAAATATAAAAATAAAATGAATAATCTCAAAAATATTAAAAGTAATAAAATTTAGATAAATTTTAGTATTCCATGAATTTTATAGATAAAAATAGAATTTTTTTCACGTGTTAAAGGATTATATTTTAGTTCCATCTTTTTCTTGATGCCATTAAAGTCAAATTGAATTAATAGTGTGAAAAATGAAATTAATGATATTTTATAAAAATAATATTTTATTATATTATTTTAAATCATAATAAACATGAACTAGGAAAATTTTGTTAAGATATGTACTAAAATTTCATCATTTTTTCATTTATAATACAATTTTAACCATATAAGTAACATTATAAACAATTATTATTGAAAAAGTCGTTCCCATGGTTAAAGATAAAATTTGTTAATTAAGGGGTTAAAAAAATGATATTGATTAAAATAAAACTTTAACCTATCAAAATTAATTTTTTTTAAAGTATTTATACCATATACTATATTTTCTTAAATTTAGGGTAACGTGGTTCCACTTTCACATAAAAGTGAATTTTTCTTATTTAAATATTTTTATTAATTCCATATGTGTCATTTCACTCTCTTATAAAAGGACACCCCTCCTTTCTCTTCCTTACATCACTTTAATCCATATCTCAACCAAAAACTATCCCATTATATTCTCATAATATCTATATATGAATTAGAGGTTCTGGTCTTCTTAAAATACCATTCCAAGGGTCCTTAATAAGGGATCTAGAAGAGTCCAACTGAAGAAGAGGAAATCATTCTACCCAGCCTCTTTCAATTTATTTCTTTTTATACCTTTTAAAAATCTATGGAATTCATAAAAAATAATAAATTATGTATCCTAAATATAAATAAATTATAGTATTATTATTTAACCACTATTATTCAACCTCATTCCTATCAAATGGGATGTGAAAGTATCACCCATGTGTATTGTAGACTACCCCCTCCACGTAGTAATACAATTAATTTTCCATTTCCATTTTTCATTGATGGTTATTATGATGGTTTTAATATTTATATATAACTTTTATGATATTATTCTTATTATTTAATTATAATACAATGAATTCCTTCTTTCAATCATATTATTTTTAAAATTATAACATCTCTCATGCGTCTGTGTTGACTACCACTTACAAGAAGCGATGTGATTCATTCTTCATTTATGAATAACATATATGAGAATAGGTATATATTTAATCAATACATATGATATATATGATATAATAATTATTATATAACATTTAATTATTATTTACCTTAATTTTTTTCTCTCTACCGACAAGTGAAAACAATGTTCATTTGTACATACGACCTACCATCTCAAGGAACAATGTGATTCATTTTTCCATATCTTCCATTTATGTGAGAATATAAATTTTTATATAATGAATATATATTATATCTAAATAATGATTAATTTTTTTTAATATTGTCTAAAAATAATAAAATTATAAGGAATAGAACTAAGAAACCAAAATTATCATAAAAAAGAGAGAGTTAGCACATAGAAATGGAAATTTGCTAATATATAAGCATTGAAATGTTATAATTTGATCATATATGATATTATAATTATGTAAATGACTCTGGTATATAGTAATAATAATTTAAAATTTAATAAACTTGATTTTTATATCATTTTATGTGAAATTCAAACTCAAGGTAAATGATTTATATTATAATCTCATTGTTTATCAAGATTGTTTACAATTAAGTTACTAATGATTAAATTTTATAATGTATCTCTCATGAATACAAATAATTTTATTATAATATTATTATATATAGAGATTACATGTTTTCTTTTCATTTTATTCACATAAATAACTTAATACCCTAGAGGAATTTTTTTATGGAAAATCAACATTATTTGTTTCTTTGGTTGAAAATAATTTTTCTTATATGTCCATGTTTTCTAAAACTATTTCCAAGATTTTTTTGAATATTATACTATGATTTTATAAATTAGATTTTATATATGATTTTTCTTTTAAAAAATGGTTTAAAATTGATATTCTTTTCATTTTTTAAATGCG
Organism: Viscum album; assembly: GCA_963277665.1. Lineage (NCBI taxonomy): Eukaryota > Viridiplantae > Streptophyta > Magnoliopsida > Santalales > Viscaceae > Viscum > Viscum album. The sequence goes on along the minus strand of OY728136.1, from coordinate 624,839,792 downwards.
GTATATAAAAATGTTTTCTGAAAATTTGAAATTAATCATTAATTTAACACACATTTAATGAAGTGAATTTACTACCATCATGACCAACGAATCCTTTTAAGATTCCTTTGAAAGTTTCCAAGGCTATTTTGGAAGAATATTTTATTCCTTAATGTTTTGTACTTTTTATATTTTAAATAGATGATTTTAAAGTGAGAAGTATATTTTCCTCATAAATTTACCATGGATCTTTTAAAGGAATTATAATCTTTGATGACATCCTTTGGTGTTACTTATGATTTACTATGGATTTTATCCAATACAACCATAAAATTCCATTACTTGAATGGATTATGATGATAATTATTTATGTATGATTCTGTTAAAGCATTTTCTTTCCCATGGGATAATTTTTTTTTCAAAGTCCTCTTTTTAACTAGGTAGAGGGAAACCCATTACATAGCCCGAAGGCCCAGTGGGATTGTAGCCCATTACATAGCCCTTAGGCCCAAATTCTAAGGCCAATTCACATTCTGTGAATAGTAACCTGTTGCTACAGTATCGCCGCCACTATAGTGCCCTGCCGCCGCTACAGTGTCCTGCCGCCGCTATAGTACCCACTGATGAACAGTGCCGCCGCTACTACAGTACTGCTACAGTACCTGCGCCCCATGGGTTTTGAACCCCCATTTTCCATGTAGTATTACGGGGTGCTTACCACTAAGACAAACCCCAACTACACCATGGGCTAATTATGTTAGGTTGAAACCTTTAAGAAACATGTTTCCTTTACATGGGTTATTCTATGATGAAATGATGAGGTGTTTATAAAACATTTTTCCTTTCCAAGAGATATTATATGATTATCATTTATGATCTTATTGTAGATATAAGTATAATTTTCATTATATTATGGGTGGACTTGGAATTATATATCCCTCCAATGAATTAGGTAATGATGGATATCTCATGTGATAATAATGACTAGAATGGGGATTGAACCTAATTAATTAAGATACTATATACAATATGATAGTATTTGGAGTAAAACTTGAATTAGGATAATATTAATTGGGGATAAAACACAACCCACTAGTATAATACTGATAGTGATCCTTGAATTACATAGAAATGATATTCTATGCTTATGTGAATGCCACAAAATTATGTCTACCACTAATTTTATGATCTCATTGATCATGTTATTTAATTTCATTATGATTCATGTCTTATGAGATACATATATTTATTCCTTGAATAGAGATTATGATCTATGATATGGTTCTTATGGTTGGTATGGTTTGAAAATGTTAATCATATATTCTCATACCCTTATGATCATGTTATGATTAAGTGATCATTTATATCTCCGTTGTTTAGCCTTACTGAGCATTTTATCTTTCCATTTATTATGTTTTCTTCCCCTAGTTTATAAATAGTTTTTTATGTAGGGTATATATAAGAAGAGTACTACAGGGAAAGATATTTATGGCATATTTTTAAGACCATTCATTAAATAAGAATATTTTTTATGTATTCCCCCAAAACACCAAACCTTTAGGGTCCTCAGGCTTATATTTATAAACCATTTTTAATATTCATATATTATGATGTAAAATCTATGTATGAAATGTTTTTGTATCTATAATAACCAAACCACCTAACAAAATTTTAGAGAATGAATTATGAATTTTCTTTACCCTTGAGTTATGCATGTAATTATTTTCATTTTATTTATTAATATTGAAATAATTTTCATGAACCATGGGGAAATACATAATCATATTTTAACAATAGTTTATTCCCTTCATATAATTACAATATGACTAGTTATATTCATAAAAATAAAACAACTAATGATTCATGGAATATATCTAGGTTATATAACCGTTTAAAATGATATTAAAAATAAACTAAAAAATATCAAAACACTGTATAATTTGAACCAATTTTCACACTAGTGTATGATACTCTATTTGATCAATCATAGTGTGATTAGAATACTTAAACTATGAAACCAATGATGTTCACTATTATTGGGATAGTATGTCAGAATCATAAAATGGAAATACTTTTTCATAGTCTAAATATGATTCTAGATTGATTACCCATTCTTATCATTCTATAGATGATTTCTTAGCACCATTAATTCATCCCAAACTTTTGATCAAATTTTTTTAATATGGGCGTCTTGCCCATTATTTTATTATATATAATGGTGATCTAGATAATGTGATTTCATATACCTCAGACATGAGTCCTTAAAATTTATCACCATATTGAAAATAGATTCATTTGATTCATATAATCTTATACATTTTGAGGATAAGTGTTAAGACCTAGCAGGTTGCTAGTAAAGAGAAAATAAGATGAATTTTCAATTAGAGAAACATATGAAATAAACACTTGATAAAAGTAAAAAATATATGAAAAATGTGGTGTATAATATAATGAAACATTTTTAAACATATTAAATGTAGTAGTGGATGTTATAAATTAGGTATTTTTATTATGAAAGAATAAAAAATAAAGAAACAATATAAGGAATATAAATTTATAGTGGTTTGGTTAAATCCCCACTCTACTCCTCATTGAATCAAATGTGTTGGAGTATGGATGTGAAATATACTCTACACTTTTATACGGAGTGACAATCCTCTAAAATAAATATTTTTTTTACTCCTAGTGGAACAACCCCAATGAATTTATTTAAATTGAAAGCATAAATCATTTCCCCTTATTTGTTTATATGGAAATAAAAAACAATAAAATTAGTTTAAAAGTGGATAATACATGACCATGATCCTTATTTTTTATGGTAAGTATAACTAAAATTTATTTTTATTGGAGGAAAAACCAATATGTGTGTGTGTTAAGTGATAAAACATGAAAAAATTAAAACATTTATAAAAATTAGAAAAAATGAAATGTCACTATTAAAACTTATAAAATTAGATTGATATAGATGCATGAACATACAATGAATCTCTAGAAATAAAATGATATTTTTTTTATCAGTGATGAATTGGGAGATAAAAAGGTAAACCTCCGCTCATCGAATTATAAAATGTATTAATGATAAAATTTTAGTATGCCAAAACATTATATTGCATATTTATATCTATTATTGGTTGTTATATTCCTCTAAATGGATGAATAAATTAAATGTATAAATGTTATAGATAATGGATCAATTTAAACATGATTTCCGTATTTTGGTATGGAAAATTAGACCAAAGGATCATGTTTTCTAGAATCTATAAACATAACATAATTTTAAATGGGTAAAAATATAAAACATAAATAGTGTACATTACTTGGGATTCAAATAGATTAAGAAAATTCATTTCATCCAATATTTTTAATGGAACAATTAACTAATGTGGACATTGTTTAATTTTATTTATTTATACAATGAATCTTTATTGATAAAATTTGTTTTATTTTTTCATTTAGTTAATCCCTTATTAAATTGTGTTAATATTATCTTTATAAAGTGAAATTATGTATTGTTAATCATCTTGTTCAAATAAGGTTGGCTTCTATGTTGTGTCTATCAATTGCACACACATCAAACTCAACAAAACATTTTCTTGTTTTCTCACCATATAATAACATTTTTATGTATATAAGATATTTTTATTAAACTATAAGTGAAATAAACTTGAAAATATTTATAATTATCACGCAATCAATAATATATATGATGTTTTATTACTATAAAAATTTATCATTAACTTTTTAACATTGATTCAACGTATAAAAAAATATTAATAAAATTATTTCACGCAACCATTTTATAATAATTAAATAATGAAATATAGTCAATGAGATATTAGTAAAATGTTAAAAACTAATAAATATATGAATTTGAATAAAAAATAATTAGACAATAGATCTTTGTATTGTATAGAATGTTACTCTTTAACACTCTCTTGGAATTTGTTACTGAAAAGTTTTACCAACTTGAGTATAATATATTTGGGAAAAGTTGTGGATGTCTAAAATTTAGAATCAACATTATTTCTAGTGGAAGAATATTTAGATAATTATCTTGAATTTATAAGTCATTAATGAACAATTAAATCCAATATATATATCTCATGATATCAATAATAAGTTGAAACAAACAAAATAAAAAATATATTGAAATATTATCGATACATAGACAGAGTTAGGAATAATTTTGAAACATTATAAAAATTAATTCACTCTTACCCATAGTTAAATAAGAATTATATAAAAATCATATTTTTCTAACTTGATAATATTAACTCAATTCGAGTAATGTATCATTATATATGATCAAAATATTGAAATATTTAAAATCTAAAAAAAGAAGAAGAAATTTTTTGGACATCGACCACATTGAAACTTAATGAAAGAAACTTAAACTCAAAAAAATCTATATTGAAACTCTATATAATATCTAGGGTGATTATATGTGTATTAAGAGCCCCTCAAATCGCTCAAAATGTTATTTTTCAGTTCAAAAATGAAATTATTACCCTAGAGAACCATTATGGAACATTTATAACATGAAATATTAAATTTACACATGTTTTTTCCAAAAAAATATATGAAATTAATCTTACGAAATAATTAAAATAAATAAATATTAATATAATGAAAAAAATTAAAGACACATGTTGAAACTACACAATGAAAAATACTAATGTTTTTCAATTATGAAAACTAGATAACCAAAAGGGAAAATAGAACCTCAAAATTCACCCATATTAATCAATTAGGAAACACATTAAAAATTATTTCCCTTTTTAGAATTAATAAAAATATTTAAAAACAAAAATGTTGTAAAAATATAATAGTGAAACCATATATATATAAGATATATAAAGAATAAAAAATTTAAGGTAACTTTCTATATATGAAATAGTTAATAATACTACTCAAAGAATAAAATATGTACATGGAGAAAAAATATAGAAATAGAATATAACTCCCCTGAAAATGTAATCTCCCCATTAATGAAATAAATATAACATGTAATACCCTGACCCATTTAATTGATTATCGATGCTTCAACTAGAGATCCACTTAGCCTCAAGTATGTATCCCTAATCACTAAAGGATATAAACTAGTGTCTATAGATAAATTAAACTATTGGGGAATGATTTTCCTTCAAAACAAAATAAAAAAAATGGATGAAGATACATGTAATATGTAAAAACATTTCATTTTAACTATTTTAGATTTTCATTCAAAAAAATGAGGTTTATAAATTCCAAATCCAATAATAATGACACTTACTCCCAAAATAAATAAAAGTGACTCTAGTATAAGGAATTGACTTTGAATCCTCTCAATATATCTCCATTATGGATCTATGACTCACCATTAAAAAATTATGACGCATTTCCTTAACATGAATCATTACCAATCTTTTCTACATGTCAATTGAAGTGTACATATTGAGGTATGAAAATTGTATTTCCCCAATGATTCTGAAAAATAAACATGTATAATAAAATCCAAAAATATAAATACTAATCAACAATGATAAATAAAGATAATGTTATCTAAAATATTTACTCACAAAAATAATTTATTAAAAAGAGATTTCAAAATACTATATATCCAAAATATTTTCTTAGAAATCACTTTATCAATGAAATACTAAATCAATTTCATCAATAACAAATAATTCATAAATCTTTTTTCTATTAGAAATAATTCAACTCCTCAACCCATAAAACAACAAAATAGAATATTTCGTGAAAACACTAAAAATTAACTGTTATATAAAAATAGAATTCTGTTATATAATATAATATCACAAACATTGAATTCAATTATTTACCATTTATATTTATTAGGTTTAAATCATGCCATCACTCATTTACACATTTAACAAAAACCCTCTAATTTTCCATTATAAGAAGTTATTTTTTATCTTCCATTCATTTATCTCCATAATTCATGTCCCCTATATTCATCGATTTAAAAATGGTTAAAGATAATAAGTGTTAACAAATGGTCTCACTATGAGAATTTTGACACACATACTAATAATATGAAATACTTTCCAATAAAATTCATTAAAATTTGTTACAAAATAAATCAATTCACTGGGTATTTTCACAAAGTTGTTTATAAAAACATTCACATATAAATTGAATAATTATTTTTAACAAAAAACAGATGTTAAAATAATTTCTTGATCATAATCAATTGATAAAGAATAAATAAATTATATAATATCATAAAACTTTTAAAGTCGCCTATATAGGAGGACATTCAAAGATTCTACTAAAACTATCAAACTAATAATAATTTCAATTTTAACCACCACTACATACCATTATAAATATTTATAAATATAAAGTAATGAATAAAATATAAAAAACTCCTAATTTCTATATAATGTGTCATGGAATGTTCCATATTCTCATAGTCTCATGTAAATCTCTATTTGAGAGAGCATATTCCCTAGTTAGTTTCATAACCCTATTCCATCTTTTACCCAATGTAACCCTCCAGTTATGAATTGTAAAAGTAGAGATGGAGGGAAAACAATTTAGTTTGTTTCATAAGTCCGATGGGAACTATTTGAAAAAACTATTTTTAATGCCTTATTTGAGAAAATATCAAAACCATGGGATTTAAATCATAGACACCACTCTATACACATTAAATATTTAAAAATTGTATATATAATTTATAATTAAATATAATCTAATTCTCCTAATAATATCCCCAAATTAAATAACCTTTCATCTAAAATTTTCATCCAAATTCCACCACCACCATGACCATAAGAGGGTTATATCAAAATATGAGAATGGAGTACCATCATTATTATTTATATAATATTCAATATAACCCCCCATAATTGAACCATAACATCCTTAGGATTATCCTTTATGTCCATAACCCTTTCTTAATTCCAAAAATATATATTTTATGAATCTAATCACCCTTTTTTATTTCTCCTCTATAACCAAAAAAATATTTTTTTTATAATAAAAATACATTACCTAATTATATATAAACCCATTAAATTCACATAAATCATGCAACTAAACATCATAAATTTTAATAACTCATTTCATAACATTAATCTAGTATAACCAACAAATGACAATGAAAATAAATTTCTCTAAAAATAAATTCATTAGAATTAATTCCTCAAATCTAATAAAAAAAGTGATCTATTGTTAAAACATAAATACATTGAATTAATCCACCTTAATTAATTTCCATGTCATATTATAAATCTCATAATAATTAAACAACAAAAATTGTTTATAATAAAAAATATAATTTTTTATTAAACAAAGTTCCACTACAACCATACATATATAAATAGATTATGGTTAAAAAGTAACTTTATCAAGAAATCCCAAAAAAACTGTGTTACATTTATCCCAACTATATGAAATTTTATATATGGAAAGACATTTGGAAAGTTCACTATAAAAAATTGACGGTACTCTCACTACGTATGAGCTTCTTTATTCCATGTCTCCTATTGAATCTACTCATGTTATGAATAAATGATCTCAAAAATTGAATACTATTACCACTAAGAATATATTCTATTGAATCCATATCTATGTTAGTCTTTCAACATAAGATATTTGATATTATTTCTCAAAAATTAATCATTTTAATATAATGAATTCACTAGATAGATAGTTCTACAATTTAAAAATATATAAAATGTTATAAATTATTTTATAATGTCATGGTAATGTAAATTTATAATACACTTAACCGATATTTTCCATAATCCCAAAAAGTTTTATATATTATGATATTAATTTTTTAACAAAATTTTATATTTCCACAACTTGGTATATAATTTCATGACCCCAACCACCAAGTCTGATCTAGAGACCCACATGACCTCATGCAAACCTCCCCGTATGCAAGAGGCTACCAACTAAGAGTGAGGGTTCGAATACTATTAGTGGGGGGACTATAACCTTAGTATTATATCTTTACACCAATAATATAAGTATAAAACTCAGATTAAACCCAGAGGAATAATAAAAAAAATAATGTGTTATCCAATGGAACACATGTCATATAGATAAATAAATGGGCTCCTAGTGTGTCCATCCAATCCAAATTATATAGAGTGAAGGTAAATAAATAAATAAAAATAGATAATCCTCTGTGGTACATTACAATACCACTTATATCCCCATTCTCCTTGTCTTAACCATCATCCACATTCCCCTTTCCCATTATTGTATCCCTAAACATGATTTTTGAACACACATAGAGATGTCCATGCATGGTGTGAGTAATAAAACCCCATAGGACACCACAAATGCATCATTAACCAATATTCATAGGTAAATGAGGTGTATTACAGGATAATAACACATTTACAAGCTACAATAAAAACATAGGCTGAGAACCTTTGTCCTAACCAAACCATCATTTTCCTTGGATGGACCTTCTTTAGATCCATGCTTTAAGGGTGATCAAGGACGTTAAAAGTTACTTGGTATCCACAATTCATCGAGTTCCAGTACGTTACTCATTATCCTTTAGACATCAAGTTTCTGGTTAGGCCACATAATTATCACTATTGTACCCTATGTAGGTGTAAAACATCATCATTTCCACATATCATGCACACTACCCCTCTAGGGGAAAATTATACCATGGTGGCCCACCTATTCATGGTACTAAGAACAAACCTCCAATGGTATGGTAATAAACATAACAGGGTAGAGAATACATATAAAATCATAGTATCATCATAGTAATCAGTAAAAATAACCAAATACATTTGATAATTATCAAACATGTAAAAAATCTTCAAAATGATACTCATGTCATCAAGAATCATAAATAGATCTCATGGGATAGACACACCCTCACATGTAATCACACTCAAGAATGGAAATAAAATAATACAACACAAGAATCATAACATGGAAATGAGTATATTCAAGTGACCCAAATGGTAAAGAACTTCCTACCTCAAGGTTATTGTAAATAACTCCAATTTTCATTAACAGATTGAAGATCGAACCACATTGCACACCCGCACAAAATTAGCTTGCATGTAAAGGATTCCTAACTCTAGGTCTAGTTTATCAAGAAGGAGGTTTAAAAAGGAAACTCAATAACATTACCCATCAATATGGGTGATTCTTGTAACACCCCATGATTTTCTAGCACATTTTATTTTTAAATAAATTTAATAAATATTTTCTCATGCAACACTGATTTCAAATGGACAATGATCTATTAATGAGTGAATGTTATAACCTAGCCATTAAAATAGAGAGAATGAATAGTATTAACCACATTATGAAATTTATATATTATATATACTTAATCAAACACTTTGAAAAATCATCCAAAATATTTTATAGGCACACAATAAGAATGAATTCAATTTTACACATTAAAAGGTTATGTTTTCATAAAGGTCATTCTAACACCTTTTGATGGAAAACATGTTTTAAATGTAGTATTTAAAACTTTTATAAATTTTATTTGACAAAATAATTTTTTTTCTTCGAATAAAAAATATTAAAATTTTATTGTGATGATTTTTTGGTACTTTTGTTAATAAGATTCATATTTAGATGAATAGTGATAAAATATTTCATTTTAATTGAAAAAAAGTTTTCATTTAAATAATTTATATTGTTAAATTATATTTTAAATTGGTCTTAAAGTATAATCAGATCAAATTTTTATCATATAATAAAATTTAGGTCATTTTAATTTATTTCACATTGAATTTGGATATAAAATCATTTTAATATATTAAACGTTTTCACTTTTAAAAAATCATTTTCTCATTCCGTCGATGGGATTATTTTAAAATTAATTTTATCTAATTATGTGTTTTTAATTTTTAAAAACTGATTTTCTATTTAGAATCAAAAATCAAAAATTTATTAAATTGGCCTCTTTTGTTTTTTTGACAAAATGAATAGTAACTTCAGTATTTTTATTACCATGGTCAATGGTAAATCAGGTAATTATGAGTTAAAAAAAGTATTATAAATATTATAAAATTACCCTAAAACTTGTCCTAATTTTTTTAGATGATTTATTGTCAAAAAAATAATCCTTGGGAAGATTTTATGGTCTCTTAGAGCCACTTGGATGAGTTTAACCATTTTATATTATTTTATTTTAAGAAAATGAAAATGTGTTATACTAATGTTTTTAATAAGTATTATATTTTAATATGTGGTTATTTAGAACATATATTATATTATAACTAATAATTTAAAAGATAAATTTTTTATCCTAATCAAGATAATATATTTTTCATTTTTAAGAAATAAGCAATTACCTTAAAGGCTTACACAATGATGATGCTCTAATTATTTAATTAATGAAAATATCAAATAAATAATTATAAATAAACTAAAATTAATATAATTTCACATAATTGATGTCATAAATGAATTTAAAAGATAAATTTTACTTTTTCAAGATATATTATAAGTTTAGGTTCGAACATATATTGTTTTATGTATTTTTTTAAAAGTCAAATAATGAATAGTATCTAAATTGTCATTAATGTTATATTAAAATAAATAATATTTTGTTAAATGATATAAAAATGTTAAAAATATAAAATTCAACAAAATTATTGTTTTAATTTTTGAAATTTAATCAATAACTCATTTAAAGTTTGTTTGTAATTTTATAGAAAATATATTGATCCCAAATGTGTAAAAACACATGTTGTCACAACGAGAGTTAAAAGGGTAAAATAAGGGTTAAAACCAAAAGATAAAGGTAATAATGGGACATAATCTTGTATAAAAATATTGGTTGATATTATTTCAACCCATGATCATATTAGATTTTAAATAAATCACTTCGGATCCATTTGGATTTAAAAATTAATTTATATTAATTTAATATTTTGAGATTTTCCAAAATTTACCCTCACCTCAATTATAAAAGGGAACCTCCTCACTCACTTCCTCACACCACTTTGAGCTTTATAGCTCAACCAAACCATTCCTATTTCTCCTAAAAACACTCTTATCCAAGTTTTTCAGGTCTTGGTATTCTAAAAAATACCAACTTTAAATCCATTAAGAAGTGATTTAAAGGAAGACCATCGAAGAAGAGGTAAGTTTTTTACCAACTCATTCAAATTCATTTGTTATTCTACTTCATATTAATGTGTTGTATCCATAATAAAGTAATAAATATAGTATCATTTATATTTTTAGATATTATTATGATTATGGGACAACCATATTATACCTTTTATCCATCCTATGAAAAATGAAAGCATCGTATGTGCATACGTATGGCTTACCATCTCCACACTGTGGTGTAATTTGTTTTTTATTACCAAATTATTTAGATGGGTATAATGATGGATATAATGGATATATATAATATATATGAAATGATATTTACTCTGTATAATTAATTTACCATCAAATAATTTACCCTTTTACCATTAAGGGAATGATATTGTCGCTCCTGTGTACGTATGACAAACCATCTCCACAACGCAATGTGATTCATTTTACATGTTAACCATTCAAGAATGATTATAAAAATGCATATAATAAATAAATTTAATATATATGAACTTAATATAATTATATATATATAAAATAAATATATGATAGTCATAAGAAACGAGACTTACATGACAAAACATACATAAAAATTGAAGTAGTTAACAACCTAAACAAGGATAATAATGAAATATTATTAAAAAACAATATAATAAGATTATAAAAGATATAATAAATATGGATATGGTTCTATTATAAATTAATAACATACATTAAACCATTATAAAGTAAGTTAAATCACATTCTATAGAAGTACAAGGTAAGAGTTATTTCATAATCCCATTATTATTTAGGATTGTTTATGTTTATGTCTTGATTAGAGAATATGTTATTTAAAGTCCAAATTTTATAAATTAATTTTCAAAATGAATTTTTTTCTATTATCTTATGAATTTTTAAATCATTTTTACCCATGTTTGACATTATATAAAATTGTTTGAATGGAATATTTTTTTCATTTTACAAACAAGGTACTTTACGACCTCTTTGATAAAAATAGGGAAGGAATGTTTTTTTTCATATACGACATGAGCGGATTTTACCTCCTTTATGAGGCCTTAAGGTATTGAATATACATTTACAAGTTTAAAAGGTTATTTTCAAAGAAAAAAATTCTCTTTTATAACTACACAAATTTTTAAATAAATGATTTCAATGTAAAAAATATGTATTTCTCTCAAATTTTTTTTAATACTTTTATTCGACTATTTTAGTCTATGTCAAAATACTTTGTAGGAATTTATTACTAATTGAGTTTAACCTCTTATGATACCATCTACCAAATTATATTGAAGGTTTTATGATCATTTTGACTATTTATGTGCTATTTTTTTACTACTCATGGTTTATAGTTAAAGTATTGACATTTGGTAGACCATTTTTTCAATACAGATGTTTATATTTTTATGTTCCACCCTTTTCATATGAATAATTCATTAGACATAGTATGTGATCAGAGGGGTCCACTATAATTCCTCGATGTATTGGTATGTCTCATGAGACCAACTAATTTGGGTATTGTCTTAGATGTTACCCATTTATGTATGGTTTTTTGGCCAAAGACTTGACAATATGTTTATGATGTTTGACATTATGTGATTATTATATTAGTAGAATATCTATGTGATTATTTATATGGATTTTTTTTATTTTCATTTATTATTTCCATGTTATGATCAATATTATATTTTAAATGGATTGTGTTTTAGTAAAACATATTTCCTTAATATTTATGCTTATTTGTTCATAATAGATTCTGTTGTACGCTTACCCTTACTGATAAACTAAGATCACCCTTTTCTAATGTTTTATTTTTTCTAGGATACCAACATGTATATTATAACTAATATGCATAGTTAAAATATAATAATAATTGTGTTCTCATAGGATTCTGAATGTTGTATTTTATATTTTAAATTTTAAATTAAGGTTAGTGCATGTAATCTAATTTCCAAAAATGCTAAACTGATTGGTTCTTTGGTATCCGAATCGTATATCTATGCAAATATAATAAAGTGATGCACCAAATCTGAGATGCTGGGGTCAGGGTATTTACAATTATAGAATAATATAAATTAAGGAGTCTACCAATGAAATAAATTTCTAGGTATGTCGAACAAGAGGTCACCAATTCATTGGATATAATGTTTCTTCAAGAATTGATTGTTAATTCCACACCAATTCTAGAAGAGAACCTTGAGTATAGACAACAGACATTGATTTATCATCAACCTATCAACAAAAATTTTGTTCCCAAGTAGGATCAAGACCACTAAGAGAGAGGTAAATCAGTTATTCCATTTTATTTTATAATAATGTTTCCTAACTCATTAACAGAGACATCCATAACCAATGAAACATGTTAGAATAATGATCCACTCAAATATAAATCACAACCTCACATTTTTTATGTAAAAAATAAAAAGATAAGGCAACAAATGATATTTACTAGGTTCAATAAAAAGACCTACTCCTTTCCATGTTGGAAAGTCCCAAAAAATAGATTATTTTGTTATGTTGTTTTTGGATTAAAAAGGAAAAAAAGAAAAGAAAAATTCTATAATCATAGTAGAAACTTTCTTACTATAGTCTATTATACCCCCAACTATCCATTCTAGTATCCAATTCCCAAAAAGGATGCTTTTCATCAACTGGTATATATCCACAGTTACAAGTTTCACTTATCTTTATCTTTTTCAATTCAGTTCAGAAAGTGTTCACTTCCTCCAAAAGTAAGATGAATCAAACATTACCTACATAAAACTTTCAATAAATTCAATAATTCACTAAAGAACTTGTTGGTATTGAAACATCATCCAGAACCACTGTTTGTAAATCTTCCTCACTAGTGTCAGTCTGATCTTCCCAGACTAGAAACATCAATATGATGGTCTATGTCTGATGGTTAGTCTGTTTGGATTCTACTTCTTTTCTTCCTTCTTCAGTTGAGTAGGAACATAATAAACATCTCAAAAATCTATGTTAGATGGTACTTGGTCTGATTAACCTGTATATGATGGATACTACTCTGATGTCCTCATTTCGATGGACTTTTTATAATGGATCTTCATTATATAAATCTTTATCAGATGATCATAACTAACCTAAATCTGATGATATTCCTCATCTTCAACCTGAAACACAAAGTTTGGTCAGGTACTCAATACATATTACAAAAATTACAGAACTCGAGCGCTTGAAATGATTAAAGAGAGTTTTAAAAATGAACCCAAATATCTTATTATAGAGACCTAAAAAGTGGTTTCAGCAGGGTTCTTAAAACATTTCCCACTAATATGAATTTATATAATCACTGAATTCTCCTTAAATCTCGTATCTCTCTTTGACTCATTGAATTCCTTTTTGAGAATTCAAATCTCTGTGATTTTTTATCTCTATTTGACTCATTCAATTATATTTATAATATTAAAATATTTTTGATTTTTAGATCTCCCTTTGAATTTTTCAATGCTTCATATTACGTAATAAACTCCAGTCTGATTCTGATTACGATCTGCCACATTAAAATGAAGACTATTGTGAAATAATAGATTCCTCATTACATTACTCCAAACCAATTGAAATAAAAATATTCTCATTAAAATTTCTTCATTATGATTCTCTAGTGATATTTTCTTCAATATGGTTCCTAATTATGATATTATCAATATGATAATATAACTATATCAGAATTTGATTGATATAACTATGAACCACTACAATTCTGAGTCTAGAAATCCCAATATGATTCCTAGCTGAATATGATTCCCAGGAAAATATTGTTCCCAGTATAATATGATTCCCAACAGAATAAGATTCCTAAAAAAATAAAATTCCCAAAAGAATACGATTTCTAGCTCCTTTTCTCCCAATCTAATTCTCAATATCATTGTCATCACTTTTTCTCTCCATTCTTTCATAAAGCTTGCATCACATGTTTCTCAGAAAACTTATAAATTTTTTGAATTAAAAAACAACAGAGCATCATCAAATTTCCATTGGGGGTAAGGTGTACTCATATCTAGTTTACATTACAATGAAAACTTTCATTCCAAACTCAATATGATTTCCACCAAATTTCAGCAGAAATCCCAATATTACAAATCATATTCAATGACTCTTACTGATGGGATGATTCTAATTCCTCAATAAGATTTCCTGATTAATCTATATGATTTCCTCGATCTGAAAACCAATAAATTATCCTTTTCTCAACTTCAAACATATATCAAGTATTATGAACAATTAAAACAAAAACACACTCTGGGTCCAATAATCTTATCCTTTTTTTCAATACCCACTTCAATACCTATTTTTAACCACTTAAAAACAATAAGTGATACTATTTTCATTTTTCAATTTATCTTCCCCATGTATTATTTTATTTCTCCCCTATTCATTGTCTCTCCTTGGTTTCTCCCCCCTCTTAATATATTCATTCCCCCTTATTGACAATCAAATTCAAAGTGGTAATCATTATAAATTTCTGACTTTGTTGAAAAATTGTCTCATTTCAAAAAGGTTGGAAATTTTATCCTAAAAACATGAATCTATTCTTTAGAAGAACATATGTACCACATGAGTTTATTAAATTATAACCTTTAACTAATCAACTCTAAGTCTATGTCGGTGATCTCGGTGTATAACACAAGAGTCTAAATCAAGGTTATCAATGTTTTCCATTACACAACATACATGTAAGACCTTTTCATTTTTCTTTCAATATTATAATGAGTAATAAAATAATTGAATGGAATTTATTTAACATAAAAGTAACATGCACCCATCTCAACAAACATATCAGAATGTTCAGGTGTAAAAACACAACTTTAAAAAACTCTTATTTTGTAACCTCGTTACTTTATTTTACAAGGATAATAAGAGGCTCATCATCAACTACCTTATTACAACTACCTAAATTCCCTATAATTTTGTACAAATACATAAATATTTTAGGAATAAGGAAGAAACTCATAACATCTCAAAAACAAATTTTAGACTAATTTTCGTCTCTAAGTCATGAATTTTTCTCCTTATTCATGAATTTTTCATTGGATTTATTTTCTTCCTTCTATTAATCCTTATCAGATTTTCACACATGTTTTTCTTCATCTGTGGAATCTTATTATAATTATGTCAACTTATTTTCCCCTTTTGGAAGCTTTTTTTGTAGTAAGTTTGTAACATCTCTTTCATACCTTCCTTTTGTTCCGACATGATAATCAAACAACTTCTAGTAACAATATCTTCTTTCTCACATCTCTATCATATTTTGTGAAAGTTCAAACCAAAATATGTTGATTTATTTTATCAATTTTTCTCATATCTTCAAAAAAATATTTACCTTTTATGTAGATTCTTTTTGTGATTCTTATGACTTCATAGACTTCCCAATTTGTTCTAGCTAAATAATCACGAACTTATTCTTTTTTGGACTAAGAAAGAATACTTTTCTCAAATTTATTAAGATACTCAATATTCTTAATATTCTAAAAAAATTTAGAAACATTTGACCTTATTTTATTATCATAGATCCCCCATGATTTATACATGTTTCATGGTAGAGACTTTTCATACCATCATGAATATGCTCTATGTCCCAAAAACTCTACAACACCAATAGTGACCTATGAATCTTGATTTTTCAGATTGATAGTAAATTTTTTTAGAACTTTTTTTGTTTTTATTTCTTAAGAAATCATCTAACACTTTCCTCATGAGGATAATTTCTTGAGGAATTCAAATATTTCTTGGTGAAGTATGTTTTCTCACAAAACAACTTTTGTAAACCTTTCTTTTCACCTTCATTATAAATTTCTCCTTTAATATTAACAACCCTGGTGTAGTTTTGTCTCATATTTCTTATCTCACTTTGTGCTATAAGAAGCATTCATTGTGTTTCTAATAACTCTTCTTATTTCTTAAAAAAATTTATTTTCATAAAATCTATTATTTTTACATATTTAGATTCCCTCAACTTATTCTATTTACTTTCTTCAGTGAGTGTAGATTATATCATGTTGAGATTCTCATATACAATTGACTTTTCTTTATAATTTTTCAGTTTTCTTTCAAGCACTCCATAATCAAAAGTTATGCCTTCAACACCTTTCTTAAAATTTATTCTTTATTTATTGAGTTGATTATTTTTTCATGTTCATTTTCTAAATTATTTTTAATAATCCATTAAATTTCCATCATCTCTTCATCGTTATCATCACTTCATGAAGAATCACTTCCATATATAACTTGATCAATAAATTTGATTTGATGATCAGATTCATCATCTGGTGAGGAATCATTCTTCTTTGTTATGCTCAAGTTACTTTTATTCTTTTTATCATATGGAAATATTTCCTTATGTTTCTTCTAGTTTTGTTTTTGAGGTTTATAATCATCAACTTTGGACACATATTCTTAAATTTTATTCCTAGAAAAATCTATGAAAAATGTCATTTCCCTTCACAATAGAAACATTTTAGAGTTTTAATTTTCAATTTTATCTTATTGTGTCTCTTTGAATAGAGGGAAATAATTGTATTGAAATTTTTAGCTTCTTTATCTACTACTAAATCACTTGATTATTATTTAATTTCATTATATTTTCCCCTTTTTTCAATGATTTGAAGAAAATTTCCTGATAAAAATTTACATTCATTTCCATAACATAATCTATCTCATTTCATAAGTAATGAGAATAATATATAGATCATCTAAGGATAAGGTTTCAGGATATATATATATATCTTCCAAATATGAATGTTTTGCATCAAACTGATCAAGAATAATTCTCATGATCTTTTCAATAATAGTGGAGTCTTCCAATTTATCACCCAGACATATTAAGGTGATAACGATATCATTTACCCTTGTAAAGAAGTCACCAACAGATTCATGCTCATCCATTTTCAAATATTCATACTTCATCCTCTAACATTGTATCTTTTCCTTCTTCACCTCTATATTTTCTTGATAATTTTTTTTTTCAATTTCTCTGAAATACCTTTGGCAGTTCCAACTCCCTTTACTCTAAGAAACTCACCTTCAGTAAGTGATGAGAGTAAATCATATTTTTTCTCTTCTTTCATTCTCAATATTTCTCTTATTAGTATTAGTAAGAAATATATTATCAATATGAGGATGAAATCTTTATGTAGTAACCTCCAAAATAGTATACCCAAGGGACATAATATAGGGAATAATTCTATCTTTCCGGGTATATTATTTCTTTCCATTGAAAACCGGAATCCTATTATAGTTCACTAAATTCAAATTATCCATTCTTGAGATGGATCTTTTATAGGGAACCTCTGACGTCTGATACCATTTGTTGTTCCCAAGTAGGATCAAGTCCACTGAGGGGGGGGGGGGTGAATCACAGGTTCCGTTTTATTTTATAATAATGTTTCTTAACTCATTAATAGAAACTTACTTATCCTTTGAAACTTTTGAAAGTAAAGATCTACTCAAATATAACTCAAAACCTCACATTTAATATGAAAAAAATATAAATAGAAGGTGGTACACAATATTTACATGGTTTATTACATAGACCTACTTCATTACATGTTAGATAGTCCCACAAAAATTGATTCTTTTACTATATTATTTTTAGAATGAAAAGGAACAACAAAAGAAAAATTCTACAATCCCAGTAGAAAATTTCCATATATAGTTGGTTATACCCCTTAACTATTCTTTCTAGTATCTACTTAACACAAAAAATCCTTTTTAGAAACTTGTAATTATCTGCAATAACAAGCCTCACTTTCCTTCTTCTTTTCTTATCAACTTCGGAAATTCTTCACTTCCTGCACATGTAAGAATTATAAAAACTTATCTATGTACAACCTTCAAGAATTTCAACAATTCTATAAATAAATAGTTGGTCTTGAAAATTATTCCAGATCCTGAGTATCGAAATCATCCTCAGTAGTGTCATTATGATCTTCCCAATCCAAAAACCTCAATGTGACGGTCTCTATCTAATGGTCTGTTTAGTCTAACTCTCATTATATTATTCTTTCATTAAAAGAGGAGGAACTCAATTGGTAGATCACAACTCTACATATGATGAAACTTGGTTCGATGAACATGGATATGATGGATTCCAACCTGATGGTCTCACTCCGATGGACTTGTTCTGATAAATCTTAGTTAGATTGATCTTGCTCAGATGATTGTATTGAACATCAATTCGATGATCTACCTCAGCTTAAAACTAAAACACAAAGTTTGTTTGGGTAATCAATACATGTTCTACAAATTTTGTAGCTCGGGAACTTGAACAGTTCAAAGAGAGTTTTACAGATGAACTCAACCCTCATTTTATAGAGACCCCAATAGAGGTTTAGGTGGGGTTCTTAAATCTTTTCCCACATATCCAAATTTACCGAATCATTGAATTCTCTTTAAATTTTCTATCTATTTTTGACTCATTAAACTCATTTTTTAATCATAATATATTCTTGATTTTAGGATCTATATTTAACTAATTCTGTTAATTTTTGAATCTACAAATCTCCTTGATTTTCAGATTTCTCTTTTACCTTTTCAATGCTTCATATTACATAACAAACATCAGTCTGATTCTGATTACAATATGCCTCATTACAATGAAGACAATTGTGAAACAACAGACTTTTCATTACATTTCCCTATATCAATTGAAAGAGAAATCTTCTCATTAAGGTTTCATCATTAAAATTCTCCATTGTGATATTCTTCAGTATGATTCATAAGTCTAATTTTCTCAATATAATAATATAACTCTATCAAAATACAATTGAGATAATTCTAGACCACTTCTATTATGTGTCTGGAAATCCCAATATGATTCCATGCTAAATAAAATTCCTAGTAGAATATTATTCCTAGAAGAATATGATTCCTAGTAGAATAGGATTCCCAACAGAATACAATTCCTAAGAATATGATTCTCAGCTCCTTTTCTCCCAATCCGATACTCAATTCAATTTTCAACACCTTTTCTCACCCTTTATTTATTCAAACTTGAATCAAAATTTTCATAGAAAAATTATTAATTTTGGGAATTTCAAAACAACAAAGCATCATTGGATTTACATTTGGGTCAAGAAGACTCGGATCAGGTATACATTACGATCAAAACTTTCATTCCAAACTCAATATGATTTCCAACAGCTTTCAGTAGAAATCCCAATATGATAAATCATATTCAATTACTCACACAAATGGTATTATCCCGATTACTCAATACAATTTCTTGATTCCTCAAAATTATTTCCTAG
Source organism: Viscum album (assembly GCA_963277665.1). Classification (NCBI taxonomy): domain Eukaryota; kingdom Viridiplantae; phylum Streptophyta; class Magnoliopsida; order Santalales; family Viscaceae; genus Viscum; species Viscum album. The sequence continues at coordinate 624,819,489 of OY728136.1, read as the reverse complement.
ATCAAGAAACCAGAAACTTCTCCTTTTCTAAACTTTGAACATATATCATCTATTGAAAACAAATACAACCAAAATAAACCTGGGGTGTAACAAGAAAGGATATTAAATATTAAAATCAAGTATAATAAGGTCTCAAGATGATTGGTATATGTAAAATTACCCATAAATGACCACTATTCAGTAAGGAATCAATCTTTGGTTAAAGGGGATGTCATCGACATGTATAGTCCAACACCGTTCAATAAATGATTCATAAAAAAATTATTATTATTCATAGGAATCAGTATATTAGGAAATGAAATATCAGATCTATTATTCATATTAGGGTAAAATAGTTATATCAATAAGAAAACTAGATCATATAGAGTTTATATCACAAACCACTATTATAGATCTCTAACCCTCTTGGAGTTTCCATTATCTAGATTTATAGGAGATGAATTTTTCATGGGAGGATATAGGAGTATAATAATTTGATAGGGATTCCTATATAAAGATTAATTGTTCAAAATAGACAAAAAATAACCATTAAGTTGTAATTTATTTCATCTCTTTCATGCATGCGTTATTTTTCAGCACAATTAGACAAACTATGCACTAATTGAGCACCCTTTATAGGATTTAAGAAATGTCATATAGTTTGGTTACATGTTTTATTATCCATTCACCAACTATGTTGTTTCCAACTTGATAGTCCCATATTTGTTTTAGGGGAGGATGTATATATATTCATATCGTTCACCTTAATCATGCACTACCCATAGATCTACTACCTTTATTTACGTGAAATCAGAGATAATCCACATAATTTGGGGAAATTGTGTGCAGACTATTGACAATTAAAAAGGCCTCTGAAACTCTTTGAAACCATCCAAAAATCCCAAAAAATTAGACCAAACAATTCATATCTCAAAAAATGATTAAAATATGAAATTAACATGTAACACATCTAAAACATTTAAGGCAATTACATTCTCCTTCAATATATAATTCTCATCCTTGAGAAGAATCTCTAGGCATCTTGATGAAAAAACTCAAGCCAATTGTTATGAACATCATCCTCCCACTCCCGAGTCACCTCCTATATTGTTATATAAAATAATAAAATTTGTACAAGAAGTATCATCTTATTTGGATGTAATTTATCTTATTGGTTAATAATATTCCTCGGGCACTCCATGTAAGATGTGTCTAGATCAAGAACTACATCTCCACAGTCTGTAACATGCATGAGATCAGGAATGTACCTATAAACCAAAGAAACAAGAAATAGACCAGGAATTCCTCAATAATATGAATGGATATCAATATAGTATTCCTCTATCCCAATCTACTCAATGATATTGAAGGGACTAAAAATTATAGGGTTATATTTTATTTCTTCCCCAGATGTATGTGGCCTAACCAAGGAAGTCACTCTCAGGAAAACCATAACAGATACAAAAAAAATATAAATGAATCCTTATATGGTTGGTATAATATCTATTCATATCATATCCTATGATCAAACTCTTTTAAATCAGTTTCAGTCTCTCAAATGTCTCATATATCATATTGGGCCACACAACTGCTGCCTCACTAGCCTCATACCAACAATGTTGTGAGTGACATATCCATCCGTAAAGATCCCCAAAGGTTCTATCATAATTGAATCCTAGTAACTTTGGTTGTATGTGGAATCAACCAAGGATATATGTCCATCCAAAGCTCCACCAAATTCTAGAACACAATCTCAGAGCATATCCTCTAATATATAAATCATCAGCTCAGACTTTCCTTTTATATGGGGATAGTACATTATGCTAAATATCATCTTGGTTCATAAGGAATTCTATAATACCTAAAAAAACATCATATAAAATGTGAATATATATCTTATATATTTCTAATGGTAACTCCATGAAAGATTAAAATCTGAAGAATATTTAAAGATTTCTGAGATTTTCATCTGAGTGAGTCTCATGATTAGTAAGAGATGAGTAAACTTTATCATCTAATCAACAATCAAACAAATAGTATTATGGATCCTTATTTTCCTTGATAACCCTATAAAAAATTACATCATGTTTTCCTCCCACTTACATAAGTTCATGGAAAGTGGCTAGATAAAACCACAAGGACATTAGTGCTTGGCCTTTATCCCTGGAAAGTTAGTAATCAGGAAAAAAAATCATGCAATATCCATCTTTATCCCTGGCCACCAAAACTTCCACCTGAAGTTGTGGTGTATATTTTTCTCTCTAGAATGTACCTCCAACTTAGAAGAATGAAATTACATCATCAGATCTTCCCTAATACAAGTAATAACTAAAACTCTCCCATGTACTAAGATTACATCATCATCATCTAATGACCATCCAAGTATAAAGTTACTTCCATCCAGTCCTTCTCTCATAATAGTACACTCCGAGTAAAATTCTTAGACAGACTTCAACTAGTCTAATAGAGAATATGTGAATGCAAATTTACGACAAATCATTGATCCCTAGTCCTCATAAGCATCTACCCTCTAATCGTACAATAATCTAATTGTGGGACACTATTTCTTAGAAGCCCATTAACCAATATACCAAGCTACATGCATCTTATAGATTATATAATCTTCAATGGAGTTACTTTTACCTACTGCATTTGACATGTCATAGTCAAACTTATATAGGTAAAATACCTAGTGAATCTGTCTCAGATTTTAGTCCCACTATGTAAGGATATATCAAAGGATCTTAGGTTCCATGTATAAAAACTTATCACCAAAGAGATAGTATCTCTTACAATTCAAAGAGTGTACCACATATTCTATATCCAAGTCATGAGTAAGATAGTTCCACTCATGGGGTCAAATATGGTGTGACCCATAAGCTAATACCTGATCCCTCAGTATCATTACTACTCCTAAATCAGTACCTGATGCATCAAAATATATACTATATCCAATCCCTACATCAGGAAGCATTAACACTAGATTTGTAGTCAACCTCCACTTCAACTAAGGAAAATGATATTTTCATTGGTCCATCAACTTGAACATTACTCCCTTGTTCATTAATATATTAACGGGAGCTAATAAATAGGGTCTATCCGAGATAAAAGGTTGATAATAACCTACTAAAACTAGAAATATCTAGATGTTGAACATCATATGATGACATATCCATGACATCACTACCCGAAATTTCTCTAGGTTTACAAGTATAAATATCGAAGACACCATATTCCCCAATAATTTCATTTCATGAATAAAAAAGAAACACTTTAAAATATTAGTGTAAAGATGTTGTGATCGGAGTGTACTCAAGACTATATCGATTTGTTTTCTATGCTACTCTGGTGTTAGTCAATAGATGAGGATTTTTTCAAAAAATATTGTGATGAACAAGTCATTATATGCGTGGGAGATCTTTTTAATGAGATCCATGAAAAAAATTTGATGTTCATCAGTCCAAATGGAATCACTATGTACTTGTATATCCCATAACTACTCCAAACCACCATCTTTGTGATTCCCTCTACTCTAACCGACATATAGTGATAGCCCAATTGAAGATAAAACTTAAAGAACGATCGAGATCTCCATAATTGATATAAGATTCCATTAATCTGGGGAAAATTCTATATATTCTTCATATTCACATGATCCGGCTTCTGATAATCTACATAGAGTCAAATACTACCATCCACCTTATTAATAATAAAATATGTTCACCCCTTGATGATATACATCCTTATAAATCCCTTCTATTCCGAGTCCTTGAGTTATACCTTGATCTCCTTCAACTCAGTTGATGATATATAATAAGTGGGTATTGAATTGGGATACAAACCAAGCATGGTCTCTATCTCATGGTAAAATCCTCTATCAATATGAATTCCAATTAATTCCTTTGGAAATACAACCCGATAGAGATCCAGAACTGGAGGAAAATATGAGGAAGATGATACTGATCCCTCTAAGAGATCCAAGATGTAAATATGTTTCATTATCGTCATAAATTGACTTAATTCTATACCCACTCTATCGTATCCTAACTTCCACTGATCATCCATCAAGAAAATATCCTCATTGGGTGATACTAATGAAAAAAATCTCTGATATAAGTTGATGTGGGATCGAAAAATGTTCAGTAAGACTAGGACAAGAATCACATTTAATATCCCCATATACATAATCATAAATTCCCATATATTTTCATATCCAAAAATTATTATATTATACTCTATTCATCACTGAATATATTCTATTTTCTTGGAAAATAGTGTATTAAGGGAAAGTGACACTGAAGGAAACTCTAATGGTAAGTAAATTCCAACAATAACAACTTGTGAATAAAAAAATTAATGGGAATAATTATTATCAAAAAAATGTATTAGTAAATATAAAAGTGTTCATGAAAGTAACTTTAATAGTTGATGGTCCCTTACAACCATCCTCTAAATTCTTATCCACTATATAAACTTGGCCTGCCTCAACTCTACATCCCTAACCCTGAGTTGTTCGAATGATATGAGTCATTGTCATATGATCCTACTGCTGAGTACCCTTAATAGATATCTATTTTAGAGTTCATGTTCATCCCACAAACCTATTGAATCTCATCCTCAGAGCCTCAGGGAAAAACTGCTGGAGATGCACCATCTTTCCACATCATCAACATTTTTCCTGGGCTTCTGTGTAGAACATGAGATAATTTCCAACCATTATATTGTTGAATTACTATATAACTCCTCCTAAGGTAACTAAAGAATCTAAAATATAATTCACTTTCATAACAATTCCCTGCTTCATATCCCTGGTATTCCTCTTTTTTCTACTAGAAGAGGTAGTACTCAAATTAGTAGAGGTCCACCTACCTAAGTATATAGAGGTGGAAGAACACCAATTGCTTGATCCTCCTTCTAGAACTTCTCAATAATCAAGGACTTGTATAGAACCTATGGGTATATTTTAAGGTGAAAACTCTATAAATTTAATTTGATGTCGAATTGAAGAAAATCATGAAGTTCCTAAACATTTATACTTCCTTTTCGGCCAAGATAGGAGAAAAATGAATCAACTTAGTGAAATGAGCAGAGTAAGAGGATACCATAATGGAAACCTTTTGATGTTCCATTAACTCATTTACCTGGTCCAATTTTAACTTATTAGAATAAATTCAATAAAAAGAGATCCTTAAATGTATCTTAGTTGAGACCCTCACATAGGTTGACCTATCCCATCATGCCCTACCACCTAATAGAAGGTTACTATAACATGATCACTTCCAAGATCACATATCTATCCTATAATGTCTCAAAAGGTTCAATGAAACCCTCAATGATTTATATCCATTCCTCTACGTCCAGTTAACCTTAAGTTCCCTAAATGTCTTGTGGATGATGGATATATAATTATATGGAATAGTCAGCCATGGACCTCGGTGCCCCTCTGGCCTAGGTAGGAACTAGTGGATGGAATCTTATGTTAGGTGGTCCTACTAAATATTCCACTAGAGAATGTGTGGGAGTGTGTTATATTGGGCAGTGGAATAGGGGAATCCTTCATAGCAAGGGAATCCTGCACCACATCTTATGGTGGTCCCATCAGTATTCTTTGGGGTGAAATATTATTCATCATGAAGAAAACATTTATAATATTTAAGAGATATTATAATTGGTCTATGGGATCCCCAAAGGTTCTCCCAAGAGTCTACCCATAACCTAAGGTATATTCCTCCAAGAGATAACTAAGGACTCCATCCCTGCACAATTGTCTTAGTCATATATATATGAAACAAAATAACAGGATCAAGTTCAATTAGTTGATAACAACATAGATATGAAACAAAATAAATGACAAAAAAAATATCATTCAATAGAGAATATATGTTTATCCCAAAAAGACAACACAATCAAGGAATTAAATTAATGAACTAGAATTCATCACAACAATAGGTATATATGTGAAATGTGATTCTATGATCCTACTTATGATGCACGAACACACCCAAAAAACCAATGAAACTGTAACAAAAATACCATAAATAGTAACACATAGTTTTGTTACATGTGAGTTGGATAAGAACATGGAAAATCACCTACCTAAGTCCCACACAACCTATATTCTTTCTACCATGTCCAAGTTTATTAAAATAAAAGAAGAAACATGTGATATAATACAATTCTATAATGCACTGACCTGAACCCCTATGTTTGAGTCATATGACCACATGACCTCATGTTTGCCTCCCCATATGCAAGAGGATCCGAACTAGTAATGAGGGTTGAAATTTCATTAGTGTGAATTATATACCCTTATCATTATATCCTTGCACTAATAATACATGCATAAATGACTCAGAGTAAACATGATAGAAGAATAAAACATCATACTTTGTTATAAAAAGTAAAAAATACATACAGATAAATAAATGGGATCCCTTAGTGGAAATCCAATCTAGAGTATATAGAGTGAAATAAAATAAATATATAAAACTATTTAATCCTCTGGAGAATGTACCAGTACTTATCATCTCCCCATGCTCCTTCGCTCAACCATTTATCATATGCTCCATTCCCTTTCCTAGATCCCTATACATAGAGTCTGCATGCGCATTAAGATTCACATGTAGGGTGTGAGTAATAAAACCCAGTAGGATACCACCAATGTGTCTGTAAAAAGTATTCAGAAGTAAAATAGGCATATTCCATAAAAATAAAAAATGTTGAAGAAAGCATAAACAACCATATGTCGAGCACTCGTGTGCTAACCAAGAGGCCATAATCCCTGATTATTCCTAATTAATCTCTATTCTATTATAATGATAATGGATTTCAAAAGTGATCAGTACATATACATAAGTGTAGTGACACATTACTCAATATAATAAAGGAATTGAATGAATATGATACTGAGTATTCAAAAAAATTTAGATCTGGCATATTATTCAGTATCCTCAAGGAATCATGTTTTACGTTTGGCCACAAGGTTATAATTCTCTTATCTAGTGTAACAGTCCTCTGTCATCATCACCATGTGATGTGAACAATCCCACTCTATGGTATAACCATACCACAATAGTAAATCTATTTTGAGTACTAATAATAAACATCAAAAGGAATTATAACACACATAATAAGCAATACCATATAAGGAAAGGAATAAAATATCATCATGAGGGTTAATAGAAATAAATAAATACATAAGATGGTTATCAAACATTGAAATAATATATAAAATACTACTAATGGAGTCAAGAATTATAAATTAATTTTATGGGCTACATAAACATAGACACATGTTATCAAACTCAGGAATGTAAATAAAACTATAAAACACATGAATCATTCCATGGAAAAAAGTTTATACAATAGACCCAAATGGTAAGAAACTTCCTACCTCAAGTATTTTTTATGAAGAACTCCAAATATTTCCTAATTATCAAAGATTAAACCACATTGGACACCCATAAATAACTAGATCGTATATCAAGGATGCCTAAAATGGGTTCTAGTTTATCAAGAAGGAGGTTTAGTAATGAAACTAAATAATATTCCACACCATGAAGGGTGGTTGAAGAATTTCATACCTTATGGAGTCCCCTAACGAAACCAATTTTGGGGTATGTCAAAGGATAGGTAACCAATTAACTAGATCCATTTTTGATTCAAGGATGAATTGTGAATTACTCAAAAATTCTATAATAGAACCATGGGCCTAGTTAAAAAACAAAGATCCATAATCAACATATCAATGGAAAATAGATTCAAGATGATTATCAAGAACAATAAGGTCTCACCTAGAAACACCTATCTCTCATGAAGGAATCAAGATTCGATTAATGGGTATGTCATCAACACATCTAATCCTCTAATGTTATAGAAAAATTTAATAAATTAACATATTAGTTTGTAAAGGAATCTGTAGATTGATAAATGAAATGATGAATCTATGATTCTTTTTAAGGGAAAAGAGGTGAATCAAGAATAAAACTAAATAAAAAGGGTTTTACATCACATATATCAATTCTAGATCTTCATCCCACTTGTATTTGATGGAATAGAGATTTGGAGGAGTGGAATTCATCTAGTAAAGATAAATGTATATAATAAGTGGATATTGATTCCTATATAAATTAAAATAGGTAAAAATAGACAATAAATGTCCACTAATATAGAGTTTAGATGAATAATTTCATGAATGGATGGTTTTCCCCCATAGTTATATAAACAATCCACCAACTATACACCCTTTATAATCTTTAGAAAAATCATCATAGTTTTATAATATAGTCTATTTAACCATGATTTAACTATTTTTTTCCATTGGATATTTAAAAATAGTTTCTTTGGTATGGTTTCATATTTTTCCAAACTATGGACCTTAATCTTTTTCTATGCTTGGACCCACTACATATAGTTGCACAATTTCTTGTAGAATTTTCATGGTTTGGCCAAAATGTGCACCCATAAAAATTTCTCCAAAACTATATAAAACCATCTGAAAACTATCAGTAATTATTCTAACCAATTCATAACTAAGAAGAATATAATTAATGGCTACAATTAACCGATAACACACTTGAATAATCCATGTTTTTTACATGGTGATCCATTGAAAAACATATGGTCACCAATATAAAAATTCAAGTGTATTCATCATTGTATAACAAGAGACTTGTGTAAATACTAGGTATAAATCAAAAAATTCTAAAATAAATATGATTACTTCTATAATTTATCACACCAAAATGTGTCCAACATGAGTTTTTTTAACCAGTCTTGTTCTAATATATTAGAGACTGACATAATTGATCATATAATTATTTAAATAGCTTATAATAATCAATTTATCATATTTATTATTATAAAAAACATCCAAAATTGATAATTTTTCATCATGAATATTTACAAAATTAAACACACATGCATGATTCATACCATATCAATTCAAAATAACTCACTTAGTTGACCCATTAGTGTATGGGTGTTAAGTCATACCCATCCCCAACTACATCCCTATAGCATTCTGGAGTCCATTTTATAATCTAGATGTAATCCTTTGTTCCTAATATGATACAATGGAAAATGTAACACTATCAAGTTAAATGAATCCCATCAAATTATCAAAACATGGTCTTTAAATATATTTTTTGAAATGGGTAAAAATTAATTGAAGTAGATCATCCACTACCCAAACACTAATACCTTTTCATACCGATCACATAAGTATAATCATGAAATCTATGTAAATATATTCAAATTTCAATATTATGATGTGTAATGGTTGAAAAAAACTCCACTGGTCATTAATACTCATATTTTACCTATTAAAAATTGAAATATCAAAAAAAAACTCAACAATTTCATTTTTCATTACTTACTATAATTAGAAGAAAACATCATGATATATGCTATTATATTTTTGTTACACTTCCTAACTTAAAGGGAAAATATTTCTAAACACATAATTCTATAATTCTATAGGAACTACATTATACTATTTAAAAGCAATCGCTATTTATGGTTCATTAACTCATTTATCATTGTCCTCAATTTTTTATATAGAATTCCTTGGAATTTTACACACTTTATTTATTAACTATTTTTTTCATTAGGTCCTCTAAAATATAAATCACATTATGAATATATAGAAAATTAAATTCCATAATTTTCTTTACTTATAGGTGAATGTATTATAGCGATCTCATCAATTTCTAGTTCACTATACCTTCTTTCGCCACTTGCATTGGATTTTACCACTCAAAGAATCTTCCACAAAATTGCATTTCCTTAGTATATAGGTATGATTAAAATCAAAATATTTCTAACAATCCACTAACCTACATTATATTTGGTTGATAGTATACTATGAGATAATATATTTAAAACTCTTATTATAATTATACAAACTAAATTTCTCACTAAAAAAGTTAATTTTTATTAGTATTCAATTAATTGACAAATAAACATGACTTCAAATCATATGTGGTATTTTCCTTTTATTGGAGTCTCAATTTATTATACAAATGTTCTATGACTTTGTCTATTTACATGAGAATGTATCATAACCCTAAATTAGAAACCTAAAAACAATATTCATAAGTAACTCATAATTCATGAAGGATTGATATTTTATATAAAGTACCAACTTATTTTGTTTCTCAAAACATTCTTGACAGTTTATATTACAATAAAAATCCTCCCTCCTCAAAGTTATGGATATCATGGGATAAGATAACATATAAAGTTTATTAATAAATATCAATTAATAAATGGCCAATATAATAAAATAAAAACAACTAATAAATTCAAGAGACTTTTCTTTGAGAACACTTCTTATACTTTCTCATGATCAACTAAAATACCTTTGCTAAAATAATGTGTCCTTGAAGTTTCACTTCCTAAATATAGAAATGGGATTCATAGATCATGGTATATCATGTATAATAACCTAATATTTTATAAATAATTCCCAAATGAATATAATGGTCCTCCATAATAAGTTAATATACTAGAATATTATCCACATACACCATAACAAAGGTATCCAAAAATATATAGAAATGTAGTTTTATTAATTCCATAACATAGAATATGTGTTTCTAACCCCAAAATAAAAGACCAATTTTTTAAATCTAATAAATACATTTGACTTAAATTATAATAATATATTTTTAATTTACCCTTAGTTTAGTATACATAAAATGAGTTTCAATGGTGGGAAATAATTTAAATATCTTAGTTGTTCAAAACTATCATCATGTTAGGATTAGGGATATTTATTCTTTACAATGACATGGTTTAACTTTCAATAGTCGATACATAGATACAAACTACCAATAGGTTTCATAGAAAATAGAACTAGGGACTCCCTAAGACACTACTCGGTCAAACAAATACATTTTTCTCATGCCCCCCACATCCAAATTGAATTTATTTAACCCTATAAATGTCATGTGATATAAAGGAAGAAAAATTAGGCGTATTCCATAGACTAATCCACTAGAAAATTAAGAATCTATTCTTTGTGAAAATCTAGAAAAATAATCAGTGGGAAAACTAGATGTTGATCTACTACCACTGGAAATGGTGGTCATTTCATACAATCCATTGATCAATACACTAATTCTACAAACTAAAAATATATTAATCCTACCTTACTTTTCATTAGGCTTACCTTACGAGCTTAGATATCATAGCCTCACTTGAAAGTGTGAAGAGTACCAGGTCATTTTGATGTAGCATATCATTATAGGGTAAGATATATAATCAAACACATGCTCAACTCTTTAACATAGTGTGATATCAATATTTATAGTATAAAATATCAATTGTAATCATAAAACTAATTAACTAATCAATGAAATAGAAAAAATTAAAGTGATGGTCTAGTATTGAAAAATAAGAAAATATTTATAAAAGTAATCAAAAGTATACCTTTTAAATATAATTTCATGCATTAGTATTTTGCTCCTTTTATTCCTACTCAGCCACAAAGTTATTTTATTAACTCTTTTGAGGTAATAACCTTTCCTCTTAATGAGATATTAGATATTTTTCATGACCCCTTTACTTGATAAAAATGTTTCCATCCACCCACATATTCAATTCCTAAACTTGATCTTATTCTTTGATGTCACTTTCCAATGAAAATCTCCAACAATACATTATTAAATTCCCTATATTTACTCAATGAATTTATTTTTATTGACTCTACCCATGAGATAAGGTATAATATAATTCAATTATATTCCTATAAAAAATTTTCCTCCTTAATTTCTAATCAGTATAAGTATTTCTTATTCTATTGGGATAAGGAAAAAAAGTAGATTCCAATCATGAATCTATAATTTACTCCTCTATTAGAGTGAATATACAGACCACCATTGTATATGATGAATATTTCAGTGGAATAATCCTTCACCATAGGTTGGATTAGTACTAAAAATTTAACCATTAATCCATGTTCTTCTTATTTATTACAAATTTATACATACATACCCATTTAGAAAGATTTTATTTATACTCCAAAATAGTCATATTCACAATATTGAAATCCAAAAACCCCCCAATCTCTTGAAAACATCAATTTTTATGTAATATTTATCATCACAGATCTTTTAGAAACATTTTCAAAAAAAAATATCCTTACCCACTTACTTTATTGATTACCAACACATTATGTAGAGACCTGAAGCTTGACATACATGGACATTACATTACTTTTGCGGAATACTTAATACATAAGAAAAACAGACACACAAGGACCATAATAGTTTAGTGTCTTTGGAAACTCGGAATAAAATCTTCTAATCGTGGTGAAAGATCTTCAACATCTCCCAATAAAGATCTTCCCTTTTTTTTTCTTACCTAAAACCTTTCTTTATATCCTGGGGAAAAGAAAACATAAAAGGGGTGAGCTCAAATTCCCAGTAAGGGTAAAAATAGAGAACATAAAACAATCCATAAACATTTGAATGCAAAAACATGAACATAAAATCTAAACATCAAAATCTTGAGAAAAGAAATAAATAATGGAAGTACATAAAGAATATATAATAAAAGAACATTAATCATGATAAAATAGCTTGGAAGTAAAAATTGTAATTGTGGCAACCATTAAGCACATGATATGATTTCCATAGTAGCCAAGGCATTGCTGCCAAGACCATCTTAGTGGACAAAGTCCCTTTCTGAATCGAGTTCACTCCTCGTTTCAGTCCTGTAACACTAAACCAGATTAACTTACCGTTCCAGCCATGTCTATCACATGAGATATAAAATCTTTACCCAATGCATTGGAGGGAGATATAGGTCCCACCCATCTCATAATGATACCATTCTTATGTGTGCCACAAAATCATAAACCATACATCATAGCATAACCCATGTAATAAAAATGGGAATCTTAAACATCGTGACATCATAAAACAATTCATATAAGATAAAAGAATTCATAAAAATAATTCCATCACAACTTAGTAAAATCAATGTAAAATTAGGGATAGAAACATAACCCTTTATTATCTTACATGGAAAATAATTTTGATAAAACACTTGAACTCCATTCTTGAAGAAAATATCCTTTCTACTTCAAAAACACTTTTCATTTCTTAACATGTCATACAATTATAAACTAAAAGAAGTTGATTAAAAATAAAATTTAAAACTTGTAAAGGAAGATTCTTGGAAATAATGTTTTAAAAATCCATTCATGCCGTATAAGTTTAAAAAAACATTCTTCGTACTTTTGTCGGAAAAGTCAAAAAGTACCTCGTACGAAAAACGACAAAAGATTCCTTTCATATATTGTATTAAAAACTCACCGAAGGGTAAAATTGGATTTAAAAATTGTATGTGGATGGAAATAATATTAAATATTGAGGAAACATGGATGTGGATGATAAAATACACCCCAGTAAATTTCAAAGTATAAACAATCTCGGATAAAAATGAGATTGTGATATTTCCCTTACCTTAGGTCCGATTTGCTTCGTAAGTGTCCGAACCTCCTGTATAATGATTTAAATAATGTCATTGACTTATTCTAGAATCATACTTATTTTTATGATATCATATATGGTCATATTTTTAGCTTCTTATTAGTAATATTTCATTACTACTTGTTATTCGGGTGTTTATTACTTTTTGTTCTTATGCACGTTTTGTTGAATAAATTCTAATTTTTCTTTTTAGGTTATAGATACCTAATTTAAATAATGGTATTAGTGTAATATATATCATATTAATTCACTCAATTAATTTATATAATCATTATGCAATGAAGATCATGTATAACGAGTCGCATCACATCGTGGAGATGGTATTCTGTACGTACGCACGAGCGATGATATCGTTCCCATGATTGTGGAATTGTATTAGAGTGTATGTATAATATTTCAGAATCAATATCACTTTACAATAATCATATATAGTTATTATTTACACCATTATACCCATCCAAGTAAGGTGGTGGTGGAAAATAGATTACACCACGGCGTGGAGACGGTATTCCGTACGTACGCACGTGCGGTGATTTCATTTTCTGTAGGATGGATAGATAGTGAAATAGGGTTGTTTCATACTTATAATAACATATCAGTATATGAGTGATATTAATGTTATTACTTCATAATGAAACAAACTAATAAGAAGAAGAAGTGGAAGAAGAAATAAAGATGAAAGAATAGGTAACGGACATTACCTCTTGTTTGAAGCATCTCTTTGAGACCTCCTTTTAGGGCACTAAAATTGGTCTTTGAAGCAGAACAGGACCTCTAGGATGTCTCTAGGGAAGTGGAGAGAAGAAACTGTCAGGGTTTGTCCGAGATTGAAGGCTCAAAGTGCTATGAGGAATATGGGGAGGAGGTGCCCTTTTATAAGGGAGGAGAGGGGCTCCTTTGGAAAAACTAAAAATATTATTTTATTATAAAGCCAAATTCGGTTTTAAATAGATCCAAATTGATTTATTTCGAAGATAAGGTGGGGATGGGTCGAAATAATCTCATAAAATAGAATTTAGACAAGTTTAGGATCCTATTTTAACCTTATCATTTAGATTTAACATTAAGTTAAATAATTTTACTTTTACCGTGTCTTCTTGTGTTCTTACACTATAAGGTTAATAAACTTACTATAACAAGACAAACGAACCCCAAGTTGTTTATTATTAATATATATAACCTTATCTAAGTCATTTGGCCAAAAATTATATTTTTAGGAATAAAATTACAATTAATAATATAATATTTTTTTTAAAAAGTATTTTATGTCAATTTTGACACTATTTAGTAATTGATTTTTGTAAAAATCATAACAGAGTGATTAGTTGGAAAAAAGTTAATTAAATCAATAATAACATGTCTCATTAACCTATAAAATTAGTGTAATTCATAAAAAGTCTCAAATTACATTTATTTGGGTATTTATAACATCAATTATGTTAATATTTTATTAATATGGTAATTACTGCATCATCTTTGTGTCATAAATAAATTAAATTATTTAATGTCTAAAAATTAAAAATAAAATACCATTATGTAGGAAATAGTTTTATATTTCTAATGAATAATTATAGTCTAATTTATCTTATGTATAATTCTATATTAAAAATGATTTTCTTATTAAACTTTGATTTTAACTATTTTAACCCTTCTTTAAATAAATTAATAATAAATGTCCTAATCTAATCCAAGTGGGCCTAAATGGTCATATTTTATTCCTAAGGTTGTTTTTGGTCGAATTACACTTATCCAATAGAATTAGAACATGTTTTAGGGTAATAATAATATCATTTTACCCTTAATTACCCTATTTACTTTTAACCGTGGTAAAAAAGTAAAAAGTTACTATTCACCAAAAATTATTTTCATCTCATTGAACCACATTTTACTTACTGAAATCAACCGTGTCTCTCGAATTTTTGAAATTCCACTCACAGAAGCAGTAAAATTATGTTTTATGAAAAAATCATTTTTTTAACTACCACTTAGTGGTTTCACTATTCATCAAAAAATGAAAGTTTAC
Organism: Viscum album; assembly: GCA_963277665.1. Taxonomy (NCBI): domain Eukaryota; kingdom Viridiplantae; phylum Streptophyta; class Magnoliopsida; order Santalales; family Viscaceae; genus Viscum; species Viscum album. Next base: position 624,803,988 of record OY728136.1, on the reverse strand, counting down.
AGAAAAATACCAAACATTAGGCCTAAGCTATATTTGATATTATAAATTAAAAAATGATGTCTATTTTACCAAATTAAAAACATATCAGATTCATTAATTAATTTAAAAATTAATTCCCGTCGTCAAAACAAATAGCGTGTTCTTAAGAGGTAATAACTATCAAAAGATTGACAGTTGTTTATGTCTGGTTTAAATGTGAAATTACATCAAATAACCAACATTGTATTAAATTGTAAAAATATATTCTAAATATACTTTAAAACTACTCAAATTAATAATTTATCATTATTAATTATTTCTATTAAAAATGTTGTTTTTAATTAAAATTTAGTAATTTTCACTATTCATCAGAAAATGAAAGTTATCCGAAAAGTACCAAAATTTCACCCTAAGCTAATTTCGATATTCCGAATCCAAAAATGAAGTCCATTTTGAAAATAAAATTTATAAAATTTCAAAAAGTGGTTATTAATATTCATAACGGCTAGTTTTAATAATATTTTAATAGCATATCGTTGTTTTGTGAAACTCGGTATTGCGTACTACACACGCTATCGAGAAAGGTCGCGATTGCGTGTAACGCAAGGCAAGTCAAGGATGCGTGTTGTGCAAGCTTCTTTTTGGTGTAGCGTACAACACAAGACATTAATGAAATTAAAAAGAATATTTTTCATAAAATCTCGGGGTGTTACACATTATACCTATACATATACAATGTAAATACTTAATTTTACATCTAATATCATATAAATTTTAAATAAATTAAATGTATTATTAATCTATACTATACACTCATTTGCATGTTCTATCCTAGAATCACCTTTTAATGAGGGTCTATGTGTCTTTAGAAACTCTAAAACTCAACATGTCTCTATTATAAAATCTTGATTGTCATCTATGTCAATATATTATATAATATGGACAAGAAAATTCACTAACTAACAATCCATATGAGAATTAATTTTCTCTCATTTCTCATATCTAACTAGGATCATTATAGGTAGTATAATTTAAAAAAATATAGAATAATCAATCAAAATTACGCACCTTCAAAATAAATCATCATCATGGTTCCTATTATATAAAATATGTAGATGGATTACAATTTATTTATTTTCTATAATTACTATTTCATACTATTTTACCAAAAAAATCAAGTAGGTTTTTTTTCAAGTATCTATTAAAAATAACTTTTGAAAATAAAAAACAACTGATTAATTAAAAATGAACCATTCATTCAAGAAAACCATTTTAATGTGATTCAACCCCATACTATTTAAATAATAATTTATGTGTTATTTTTTGTTTTAACCCATATTGGTTTAACATTGGTCAAATAATATCATTATACATTGTCATCAGAAACCATTCATATACCAAACTATACTGGTAACTCAATGTTCTCTATAAAGTAGTTGTATTTTCATTTTTATAGGTACATTTTGAGTTAAAACTATCATATTCTCCATGAAAATGGAAATTAAAAATAATCAATTTAAATCCAAAATCTAATACCATTTTCTAATAACCCAAAATAGGGATGTGATTACAGAGACCCAAACTAGAGTTCAATAAGACCTCAAGCACATTCCCCTAATCATTAGAGGTTATAAAAAAGTTATGAGGTATATGGTAAATTTTTGGTGAATGATATTACCCCAAATAATAAACCAATAAAACATAACAATGCATGTGATATGTAAAAATATTATTAGTGTTTTTATCTAATGTTTTTCAAGAGTTGTTTTCTTAAGATATGTTATATTATTCAATATATACTAATTATAATAAATTATTATCCATTTTTGTTTGTTTTTATAAACTTGAGATGATATGATAAAAATACCCTTAGACATATGTATTAATGTCTTATCCCTATTTAAATATCATCATATTGGGTTGTAAATATATTTTATTATTTGCATGACTAAGATCTCTTACATAGAGATACAACAGATCACTCATAATAGATTGGTTAGTGATCTTGTATTTTGAATGATCCATTTAAAGTACACCACATGGATTTTAATATATATATATATATATGTATATATATATATAGCATTACTGTTACATAAGTGAAATTGGATTGGATACTTCATCTTATGATTGCAAAATAGGTTTCCTAATTTTGAAGTTGTATACTTTGATATATATCTAGATTTATTTAAAACAATTTATAAATATTATCTTATTGGGAAGTAAACTAATCATTCATAAGTATTTTAATAAGTAATATAATATGTGTCCACCCAAATGAGGAGTCATAAAATCATGTAACTTTTTAGTGGAAATGTGGTGAATTGGGTCACACTATACCCCTTCATATTTTTGGAATCTATGGTGATTTTCTAGATATTACTCTTAGTTTACAGTTGTAAATTTTATTTTTAATTATTACCTACATTAGATAGGGTAATTATGGTCACACATAAGATAATATTAATTAGTATTTTCAAACTAATGTGATTAGTTCAAGTGTGTATATTTTTGTGTTTATTATAAATTCAAGTAGGATTTATCTTTTAAACATTTGAAATATTTAATTTAACAATTGTTATTTAATTAAATAACTAAAGTGGAGTTATAAAATAAATAATGATCCATTTGTATTATTAATAAATAAACATAAGGAAATGAAATAATCTAACAGGATATGGACATGGGCTTTGAGTAATGGGATTTTATGGCCCATTACATGTTTAAAATTTATAATCCTGTTGTGAGAGACCATTTAAGAACATAATATAATTTATTTAATAAAATTAAAGTCTCATTAGGGCATCTATCTATGTGGTTTATAGCGTGAGACACTTTAGGTGGCTACTTAATTTTCCAAATAACCATTAGAGGCTAGTTAATATACATATGGATTTTTATAACATTACATTACATGGAGAATATTTAATTCCCCTATTTCTATAAATAGTAAGGAGAATGAGTGTTATATTTTATTACATATAGAGAAAGATAATGTGGTTCTTTGAGTTATAAAGTGTTCCTCATCAGATAGACTTACCTAGATTCCATCATATAATAGGTTATCTATTTCTTTTTTCCTACATTATTCCATCACATTCCTTAGTTTAGTTCCAATAATAACTTGTATAGGATGATAATCCCACCAATACATCAATTACTAAATTTATTTTCTAATGATGAAGGAGGATTGTATTCAACAATTCATGCTTGATCTAAATGTACACAATCTTTTTAAAATTCTATTTTTTTATATTTTTCAATTAATTTCTATTTTCATGGTGAATTTTATTATTCCTTATCATATGTACTAAGGGATAGTAATTTTTTAAAACCATTTTGTGTTATTAATTAAAAATTCAATAAATTAAAAATGTATAAAGTAAATATTGAAATATTGCATAATCTGATGATATATTCACTCTTTGTAATGATTCATTTAAGACGCACATGAATAATTTATAAAAAGTTTGATTGATTGATAACTTCACTTAAGGGTAATTTTGGGTAGTGGTTTTTCACTTGGCATCTATGTAAAATATCACAAGCCATATACTCTAGTCCACCAGGACCCTTAAAAATTCTAGATATTTATGTTTTAATAAAATTGATGTAGATATAAATAATTTTTCAACGTAATGTTATCAAATTATTAAACATTCTATTAAACAGGAAGATAAATATATTAAGTAGTTAATTTTTATAAAATGTTTTGAGTATGTATAAGCAATATATTATTAAATTACTATGAATGTTATCATATAGAGTATCTGTGTGATACATGAAATGTCATTGGTTAGACTAAATATAAAATCATTTATTAAATATATAGGTGATAGATTCATACAAGTATGATTTAAATTTATTAATAATTATATGTATAAAAAATATGGGGTATGATACACCTATAATCAATAATCAACCTTGTTTTAGGAAAACCAATAAAACATATCCTATTGTTAATATTTGGTGACACCTAACTATGTAATCCAATCCGATTGGAACACAAATAGAATTGTGTTGTGAAAATTCATAAGATTTACTGGAAATTTTTTTTCAAAAACAATTATCATATACAATTAACAATATTTTTTTACCTAGACATACTTTTCATAAGAGACTATCTTTAAAAATTTAAGACTTGAAACATATAGATCCTTTCCCACTAAATTTATAATAGTAAAGGTTGTTATTTTATTAGGAATATATTCCTAATATGAACATATAAAATTATAATATACATGATACTAATAATGACACATATCTGGTTCTATATATTCATGGTATTAAATAGAAACTAAAATTTAACAACAAGATCAATCCTTGAAAAGAAATAAATTAATGGTAATAATTCCATTGAATGGTGTTTCTATAGGAGAATTATTTTTAAATAAGTGGAGAAATTATACATTATAAACAACAAAAATTCCATAAGATTTATTTTATTCAACCTTACTAGAGGGATAGGGGGTTATGAAAAGTATTGGAAGAATGTGTATGATATAATATATCTTCTTTTATCAACCATATTTCCCAAGTTTCATAAGATATAAGAAGGCATGAAATCATTAAATTTGAATGAATGGATTTATTACTAATTATAAAATCATAGGTATGAAGAATTATATTTCAAGGTGATTAATTTCAATAACTTAAAATCATGGGTATTAGATACTAATTTTTTGTTACTTATTTTTGGTAATGATTAACCACTCTAAGAAAAATAGAAAATTTATTAATAGATAAGTGGACCAATGAGATGGGAATGGAGAAATAGTTTAAACATTATCTATGGGAATAGTGAATTTACATCTTCCTACTCGAGAGTATTCTTTTATAGATGATTGTTATCATGTACTATTAATAAATAGAAATTCCATTTCTATTTATTACCAATGATAGAGTATTATTTCCATTTATTATGAAGAACAATTGTTTATATATATATATGAATGAAAAAACTGATACTTATTATGATATGTGTACTAAAATATAAAAATATTTATTGTGTTTTGAAAGTCATATCTGCATTGTAAATGAAAATATGGTAAAAATTAATTATTTTAATTCTATTTATCATTGGCATTGTCACTTGAGTCTTAAAAATAAGAATAATTCCCCAAAACTCAATAATGATATATTAGTGGATTCAAATAATTAGACCTCATTTGAAACATGTGAATATGTTTTTTCAAAAAAATAAACAAATCAACCTTTAAGGGGGAAATTGAATTTGTTAATGATTTATCAGAACACATAAACACCAATGTATTTAGTCCTATATGTAACGTGGATCAAATTGTAATTTAGTATTTCATTACCTTCATTGATGAAATTAGTAATTATGGGTATGTGTATCTCTTTAGACACAAGTATGAATCCATTAAAATAATAGAAATGTTCAAAATTTAAGTACAAAAACACTTTATAGAATATATTAAAACAATTACATCTGATTGGGGTTGAGAATATATGGTTAAATAATTTTTTGAGTATCTTAGAGATTAAATTATTTTATCCCAACTCACACCACCTGGGATTTAGAACCCCCAATTTCAAGTATATAACCCTTTATTAATGTGTTCTTAGTATGTAAAGTGTTTGGGTGAAGTTTGGGAGGATTTGGAAGACTTTTGAAATGTTTTGGGGATTTTATGGAGGTGCATAGTTTGATCACAATTAGTAAAAACTATGAAACTCCAACAGAAAATTATGCACAATGAGACAGAGGCTTCTGGATTGGCACGCGATTAGGTGCCCAATTTGGAAAACCCTTTGGACACCCTATTCATTACTTTGAAATGTGTAATTGAGGGAAAAACATATTTGGTGCATAGTTTTTATAACCATACAAGCCAATCGTGCGAAGGGTGTTAGGAGTTTGTGGTTAGAACACGGTTGGTGCACTATTTTCCTAACCGTGCAACCCAACCATGCATGGTTAAATGTTATATCCTAAAAAGTATATATCACTCTAATTTGACTCTAAACCACTAGTTTTACCTCTATTTAGACCCTAAAATGTTTTTTCTCCCCTCCAATGGTTGTGGACACTCTACCCTTATATCTGGAAGCTTTGCATTGGAAAATATATATTCGTTGATGGCCAGATTTCTTGGAAAGTCTCCATTCATGGTTATTTTTTAGATATTATATTTTTATATTTCATATATTCATATATAAAGTCTGTTAAGGATAGATATATGATGTTTGATTCCAATATTGATGAGAAATGGATACATTGATGTTATGGAATAAGATCTAAGGAGGGTGTTTGGATATTCAACCCAATTTTGTAGAAGAATTCATGTCCTTCTTTGTTTCTTCCATAATTTATGAGGTTGGTTGATTCAATCTCAAATACTCTTGATAGAAATAGATGGATCAATTTAAAATTTATTTTTTTGTGTAAAATTGATTGTGGAATTTTTGTTCAATGATTGGTAGAAACCCCCGTTTTAATGTTTTATGGAATTGTTCACATTAAGAGTTTTTTTAAAAGGGAAAATGGTAACTTGATTTTAAAATAATGATTTAAAAATGGTTATTTGTTTTTTATGTGTGGAAAAGTGTTTTCAATCAAATTTTGGTTTTATTGGAATGGTTTATTGGAAAGGTGTTTTCAATAAAGGGTCAGTTTTATTAAAATTGGGTTTTGTTTTGGTCTTCAAAAAACTTGTTGTTTTGTTTAAGTGATTAAATTGGTTTAGAAAAGGTTATATTGTGAGGTGTTTGGATTAAATGGTTAAGCATGGATGGAATGGGATGGATAGTTACTGTGAAATACCAACATCAAAGGGTATGGGTTATGGATGTGAAGTTCCATCAAAAAATGGTAATACCATGCTTGTGTGGTTTTGTGGTTAAGTGTGTGCATGTCTATCTGATTATGGGAAATGTAATGTGTTATTACATCAGGGAAATTGATAAATGGTTAAATTTATTATTTGGTTGATTTCTTTGAAACTTGGTGTTTTTTAGAAAACTATTTTAGTATGGAAAACTAATTTGGTGTTAAACTGCTTGGACTTAATATAAACTGCTTTAAATTGTTCTATAAATTGTTTTATATAAATGTGACGATGTGTTCTATCCTAGTGGTGTGATTATGGAATTCATTTGATGAAATATTACTGAGTTTCATTACTCTCCCTTTCCTTGGAACTTTGGTTATTTTTCATATATCATTTATCAGGACACAATAAAAGGTAATGTAGCACAGTTATTTAGTGGTGCACCATGATACAAGGGCTATTTTGTGGGCTTAGATAATGGAGTATGTTGGATATTTGAAGTTATTTGTGTTTTTACTGAGTTTTGTTTTTTATTTTCTATCCCTTGTGAACTTTGATTTTAGTTGTCTCCTTCTTTATTACTCTATTATAGTTTGGTTTTGATATAAGTAGTATTTATTTTAGTTGTTCTACATTGTTACCATGAATCATGTAGTGTTTTTTGGTTATGGAATGTTTGGTTGGGTGTTTTATTTTTAAATGGATAATCATCCCACATATATTAATGAAGACCTTGGATTTATTTTCATCCTTTGTTATCTTAGGGATGTCACTTAATTCCATGTAATATCCTTCCACCTTCTCAATATAATGAATATGGATGAGATGCTAAAAGTGGTATCAGCTTGTTTGATCCTTGACTAAAAAGTGTTCATTAGTTTTGTCAGTATTGGTGTTGAAATTCATTTTAGTTTATTACTCATGTTGGGATGGTAAAAAGGAGCAGGATTTTCAGTACATGAAATATAGAGTATAAAAATATGTAGTTAAACTTTTTATATTGAACTTCAAGATACCAAGGAGTTTGGTACATAAGTGATTTGGAGACACTTATAAGAATTGAAATCTCATTGTCATGGGTTTATCCAATGAGATGAGTATGACATGAATTGTAGAATTACTTCCCACTAGGAGTGCATATTTTATTTAGAGTAATGAGATATGATTTGGTACAAAAAGTGTTTCTTTTGTAAAATTATTAAAATTGTTTTCAAATGGGATATTATTAAAAGGCATGAAGTGGTTATTTTGAAAATAGTTTTATTTTCAAAGGTACAGTGAGATTTTAAAAAAGAAATTAAACATGGAAATGTTGAATTTTGGAAAGAAATGTTGTGATAGTATGATGTGGTATAATTTAAAATGTTTAAGCCTTCAGATTATAGAGAGTGAGACTTATGGAGTTTGTTTCCTATATAGAAAATGGAACTTGGTAGGCACAGTAGAAAACAACCAAAGCAAGGTACTGAGAATGTGATTTCACCCGAGGGACAGGTTAACCAAAGGCTAGTTCAAAGTATATTCCATTATTTTTTAAGATGTGGATAAAGGGAACATGAGGGATGAACTAAGGAAATTGGGTTATTGAGTTCAGTTTGAGAAGCAGAATCCACACATATTTCAGGTTGATTTGGAACCAAAAAAGGTAGTGTTTTGGAAAATTGGAAGAATCGAATATTTGATTCTCTTAGAACACTAGTAGAGTTTTAAGTCAAGTTAGTGACATATATGCTGGAAGATCTTGCATGATAGTGGTTGGATTTAGTACTCCAGGCTAAATCATATCGTGGCCTTACATGGGATGATTTTGAGGAATTTTTTAATAAAAAATTCTATCCTCATATTTTCAGGATTTCAAGAATGGAAGAATTCATCATCTTGAAATAGGATAACCTTACAGTGATAGATTATACTGATGAATTCATGAATTTAGTCTTCTTTGACACCAAAGTTTTTGCTATTATGTTCTTGAAGGAGTGCATCGTTGAATCTGGGTTGAGGAAGGAGATTCACTGAAATATTGATGTTCTCTATATTACCGATTTTATAGATATGTTAAATAGAGAGAAGGTGTATAAATGTGAAATATCAGGAGCTACGAGTGGAGGGAGTATGTTGATACCTACTGTAAATGGTGGGATCTCTAATGCAAGGAGAAATTGGAAGAGGGACACCTATTTACAAGGTGGGAGCATGACTCAGAATCAGATGGTTGGATCAGTAAATCATATGCCAAGACCCAAGAGTATGGTGGCATGTTTACAATGTGTTTCTCTTAGTTACATGAATATAGAATGTACGATACTACCAAGAGCGTGTCACAATTGCAATCAGATGATTAATATTTAGTGCTACTATCATAGTACTCTAAGGTCAGGTGATCGATACACTTCTTTGGCATTTAAGGCATCATATGCTTCAACTGGACTAAGGAAACCAAACAATACTCGCCGTCAGAACGAATCAAGCCATGGTGATTCTAGGAATAACATGTTTCCTCGGGTAGTTCAATCTCAAATGGGCAATAAGTAAAAAAGTTTCATGAGTAATCAATTATATAGAGATGATAAGGTGGTTGTGGATGATCAATCTAGACCATATATGGTAAGAGTTAAGATTATTTTTAATTCTACCCTTATGAAATATTTTTTTGTATAGGCACATCTCATTCCTTTATTTCTTCTTGTGTTTTTGATTTTTTGAGTTTAAATGTTGAGATGATTTCTTCTATGTAGAGAAAACAAAATCTTCTTAGTCAACAAGAATGTTGAGCCTTTATATGTAGATCATGTTCTATAACTCTGTATGGAGTCGAGATGAAATGAGATTTCTTTGTGCTGGAGATGGATATTTATTATTTTATATTGGGTATGGATTGGTTGACAATGCTCAAGGCTCACATCAACTTTTATACCCGATGGGTTAGTTTTAAGACTGAGGATGGCGTCAAGCATCTCCTTTGAGGAGACTATAATGCAATTTCAGGTGTAACATGGATGTTGGCAATAGTATTTGGAACGTTCTCATACTTTTTGGTAGAGTTTAATTTTTTATTGATGGAAGAGATCGAGGATAATAGATTTCCAATATTTATTGATCAGTTTAAGGCTTTTTATCCCTAATTTTTTTAGGGTTTCCACATATGATAGAAATGAATTTTATAATCAATCTCCTTAAAAGGACCAGTCTTATTTCCCTTATATCTTACATTATATAACCAACGAAATTAAGGGAACTAAAATTGTAGTTGAAATTACTGTAATGAAAAGGGCTCATTTGGCCTATCACATCTCTGTGGGTAGCACCAGTCTTGTTTATCAAAAAGGTGGATGGAACTTTCATCTATGTGTTGATTAAAATAATCTTAATCAATTTACAATAAAAAATCAGTATCCACTTCCACATATTGGTGAACTATTTGATAAATTTAGGGGATCTCAGTGGTTCTCAAAAATTGACTTGTGATCAAGATATCTCTAATTGATAGTTTGAGGTAGGATATTACAAAAAATTCTTTCAGGAGTATATATGGCCATTATGAATATGTGGAAATGATTTTCATTCATATGAATTCATAAGCGGTCTTTATGGAATTTATGAATCAAATATTTTAGAGATATATGAACTCTTACATGGTGGTGTTTGAGGATGGAACATTACTGTATTCAAGGACATGGGATGAGTATAAGAAACACTTCGAGATAGTGTTGGGAATCTTGAGGGATCATCGTCTATATTAAAAATCATTAAATTATGATTTTTGGATACAAGAGGTATGTTTCCTTGGACATATAATTGTTTAAAATGGTGTTTCTATAGGTATATAAAGGATAAAAGTTGTTATCTATTAGAAACTATCAAATAATATCTTTGAGATATACATTTTCCTCGGTCTAGCTGGTTATTATTGGTGCTATTTTTGTGATTTTTCAAAACATGACTCACTTATGAAAATTTTGAAAAGGAAGAATGTTCAATTAAAAAGGAATGACGTGTTTCAAAATTATTATCAATACATTAAATTTCACCTTACATCCGCACCAATCTTAATTTTTCTAGAATTAAAGAAATTATACGTGGTGTATTGTGATGCTTTGTGATAAGGGTTGTGATATGATCCCATGACAGGACATCATGTTTTTGTGTATGGATCAATTAAGTTATGAGTGAATGATAATAATTACCCAAAAAATGATTGAGATTCAGTTTTCATGGTCCATGTTAGAAACAATTGGCACTATTACCTCTTTGGTGGGAAATTTATTGTGTTTATGGATCATAAGAACTTGAAACCTAGTTTCTCACAAAGGGATTTGAACCTGAGGTAAATAAAATGGATGGAGTATCTTCTAATGTTCGAATTTTACTTGATATATACATCAGTAATGGAAATAAATTGGTAGATGTATTAAGCATAAAGTCTTATGCTTAGTTAGAAAAAGAAGCTTTAGATGAATGGCAGTTGATGTCGGTCCTAGACGACATGCACTTGGAATGTGAAGAATGAGGTGAATTTTAGTTTTCTCCCCATTTACATTAGTTTCTAATTTGGTTGAGGTATTTAAATATTAGTCATAATATTCAGAATACATTTTAATGAGATCAAAACATAGTTGTATGGAGACCACTAAGGGATAGAACCCAGGTGGGAGTTTATTTTTGTGGTTTTGCAATCAGATGGTTGTACCTATGAATTTTTAGGAAAAAATTATTCATGCCTACCCCCATTAGATAAGGGTTGTTCATAGTAGAATATAGAATATGTATAAGTTGTTTAAAGAATAGTTCTGGTGTGTTGGTATGAAAAGAAAAGTGCTTGAGTTTTTTTTTGAGATGCTTAACTTGTCATAAGGTTAAGACAGAGCATCAGCAACTAGCAGGTATGTTATAGTATTTACCTATTTCTAATTGTATATGGGAGTATATATCTATGTATTCTGTAATTGGTCTCCCAATAATGGTTTTAAAACATGATCCCATATGGGTGATAGTGGATTGGATCATAATGTAAGCCCATTTCATCCCTATTCATGAATCTCATATGGTGGAGGACTTGTCAAAAATCTATATTAAAAAAGTGGTAAAGAGGCATGGAATACCAATTTAGATAGTATCAGACATATATCTAAGGTTTACGTATCATTTCTAGAAATCTGTACAGCAATCCCAAGGAACTCAGTTGACCATGAGTACGACATATCATCCATTGATGGATGGGAAAAATGAAAGGGCAATACAAATATTGGAAGACATGTTGTGGGAATGTGTAATGGATTTTGGTGGCTCATGGGAGGAGAACATACTATTATTTGAGTTCTTATATAACAATATTTATCATTTCTCGATACATATGTATCCTTTTGGAGCATTTTATGGGTGTCCTTATCATTCTACACTTTGTTGGGTGGAAACATGTGAGACTTCACTATTTGTATTAAGCCTTGTCCAGAAGACAACATAGAAGATTAAGTTGATCATGAATAAGATGGAGATGGAACAAAGTCTTCAAAAATCATATTTGGATCATCATCTATGACTATTTTCAATCATGGTGAGTGTTCATGTGTTATTCAGGATCTCTTCAAGGATTGGAAATTATTATTCTAAAAAGGAGGGAAAATTATCTCCTCGAAACATAGGCTCTTTTGAGATACATGAATGGGTTGATGAAGTGAAATATCATTTGAAATTGACAACATGGTTTAATGTAGTACATAATGTGTTTCTTGTATCTCAGTTGAAAAAGTATCATCCTAATCCTAACCATGCGATTCTATGGGATCATGTTGACCTAGAGTTAGATACTTCATTGGTTCATATCCTGGAACATATTGTGGATAGGTAATAGAAATTATTGAGGGAGAAAATTATCAATACAATGTGAGTATTTTAGCAACATTGTCATATATAGGAAGAAACATGGGAATGGGAGAATAAAATAGTTAGGCAATTTCTTGAGCTCTTTCAATAAAATAATGGTTTTCTACTTTCCAAGGATAAAAATTCCAATGGTGGGGAGAATATTGCACCCTTGATTTCAATTAAGTAACCCTTTTGTTATGTATTTTTAAAATTTATAGTGTTTGGGTGAATTTTGGAGGGTTTGGAGGACTTTTGAATTTTTTGGGAGCTTTTTTAGAGGTTCACAATTTGATCACAATTACTAGAAACCATGAAATTCCAACAGGAAACCACTCACATTGAGATAAAGGCTTATGGGGTATGTGCATGGTTTGGAAAAACTATGTGGACACCCTAAGAGTGACCGAGAAATGAGGAATAGAGTAAAAAACATGGTTGGAGAATTATTTTTCTATCCATGAGAGCCAACCATTGAAAGGTTTTTGGGATGTAGTGGTTGGCACATTGTTGGTACACTATTTGCATAATCGTGCGACCCAACCATGAATAGTTAAAATCTAGATCGTAAAAAAGTGGATCTCACTTGGAGTTGAATCTAAACCACTCATTTTTCCTCTATTTTTACCTTAACTATTTTTTTCTTCCTCACAATGGCTATGGACACTCTCCCATTCAATCTATAAACTTTAAATTGGTAAATCTTGGTGCGTTGAAGGCCATAATTCGTGGTAAGTCTCTATTCTTGGTTGTTTTCCTTATATATTATCTTCCTACCAATATTATATTCATATATATTGTCTTTTGGGGATATATATATGATGTTTTATTCCAATTATGATTAGATATTTATGCATTAATGTCAGTGAATGGGATCTAAGGCAAGTTTTTGGTGATTCAACCTAGTTCTATTGAATAATTCATGTCGTTCTTAATTTATTTCATCATTTACAAAGAATATGAATTACCTCTTGAATAATATAACTACAACTAGAAGGGTTAATTTTAAATTGATTGTTTTTTTGTGAAATTTATTGTGTAATTGTTTCAAAATTATTGGCAGAAACCCCTTTTCGTGATGTTTCTTTGGAATTGTGCAAATTGTGTGTTTTGGTGAAAAGTGAAAATGTTAACTTGATTTTAAAATAATGGTTTAAAAAATTTTATTTGGTTGTGATGCGTGGAAAAGTTTTTTCAATAAAAGTTTGGTTTTATTGCAATATTTTGTTGGAAAATTGTTTTCAATAAAGGGTTTATTTTATTGAAATGGTTTGTTTTTTTGGTAATCAATAAACCTGTGGTTTTATTGAAATGATTGAATTGGTTTAGAAAAGGTTGTATTGGAATGTGGATGGATTGAATGGTTAATAATTGATGGAATGGGATGAATAATGGTTGTGAAATACCACCATTAAAGGATATGGGTTATGTAAATGAAGTTCCACCATAAATGGTAACACCAAGCTTGTTGGGTAGGGTTTTTAAGATTTTGAGTGTGTGTTTGTGTGTGATTATGTTAAATGGAATGGGTTATGCAAACATGGAAATCGAAAAATAGTTAAATTACTTTATTGGTTTCTTTCCTTGGAACATGGTTTTGTTTTGAGAAAACTGTTTTAGTATGGAAAACCGCTTTGGTGTTAAACTGTATGCCCTTAATATAAATTTTTTTCAATGGTTTTATAGACTGTTTTATATAAATATGATAACATGTTCTATCCTAGTGGTATGAGTGGGAAGTCATTTCGGGAAATCCTACAGATTTTCATTACTCACCCTTTCTTTGGCACCTTGGTGATTCTGTAAATATCATTTATCGAGACATATGAAAAGCTAACGTATCACACTTCTTTAGTGGTTCATCGTGATACATGGGCTATTTTAAGGAGTTGGATCAAAGAGAATTTTGGATCTTTGGATTTATGTGGGTTTTCATTGAGTTTTTTTATTTTTCTTCTGTTGTTCACTTTGATGTTAGTTGTCTTTCGTTGTGGTACTCTAGTGTAGTTTATTTTTGATATAAATGGTATTTCTTTGAGTTGTTTTACAAAGTTATCATGCATCATGTAGTGGTTTATGGTTATATTATGTTTGGTTTTATTATTTTATTTTCAAAGTGAAATTTTCCTCCATATAGTAATGAATCCCATGGCTTTCATTTCCAGCATTTGGAATCTTAGGGATATCACTTAACACCATGTAATGTCCTTTCTCTTTCTCAAAATAATGAGTAAGGTAGGAATGTTACATGGAACTACACAATTAAATGTCCTATCTAAAATAAGAAATTGAAATCTATTTGACACAATTTTATAAATGATGATTCAATTAGATCTTCTGAATTAATTTTGGGTTTAGGGTTTTGAAACTATTTCATTTACACTAATCCAACATCCACCAAAGGCCTTTCAAAAGAAACTATAGGATACCTGGATTGGGTAGTATCCAAATTTGCATTTTATAAATAGTTAGGGTTTTTAGGAATATGTGAGTCATATTAACTCTTATAAACATGAACCCAAATCATATAAATATCTATGTATTTTTTATCCCAAAGATATAGTCAGTTGTAATTTTTGAAAACCAAAAGATAATTAATTGTTTATTACTAGACATGGGGTCTTTCTAAACAATCATTTTACTTGAAAATAAATTACTCATAGTAAATTTAAACTTGATAATGTTCAATATTAATAAGATTAATTTAATCTTATGATTAATGAGTCAGAAATTCAATGGATTATTTAAAATGAAATGATCTGATATACGCATGAATAATCTAGTATATTATTTCAATAATTCAAAATAAATGGATTTCACATTTCTAGTGAAAGAGATAAAATGAAAAAATAAGATGATACAATATCTTACTGGTATGCCTTCAATTATTTTCAATATGATAAATTTATAAAATAAATAAAATCTTAAATGTAGTCTATGTACACTTATCAGGTTCAGAACTTGGTGGATTCAATTGAACGATTTAAAATTATTGGTTTCTAGATGGTCTTTCATAAAAATACTGATACAGATAATAGAGTGTTTATCTAAAAATATATCTAGATAGATAAATGTTTTAAAAAAATGCATGGTATTGAATTTGAATAAACCTTCTCAATACTAGATATGATCAAATATATTTTAATTCATTTATCCATAACATCATAATATGAATATGTGATATATTAAATAGATTTTGAAATTTCATTATTTTTAAAAAAAATTGAGGAAATATATATGATAAAACATAAATCATTTGTGGATATAAGAAATCAGGAAAAGAATTGTAAGATACAAAGATCCATTTATGGGTTGAAACAAGCTACTCAATTTTGAAATATTTATTTTTATAAAGGTATAAATTATTAAGACGTTATTAAAAATGATGATAAACCTTATGTGTATAGTTGGATTAGTTAGATCATGGTTATTTTTCTAGTGTTTTATGTTGATGTCATACTTCTCATTGGTATTAACATCCCAATTTTTTAATTAGTAAAAAAATAGTTGAGATATTTTTTCCAAAAAAATTACTTGGGTGAAGCAATATGAATACATGTTATGAAGATCTATAGAGATAGATATATAAAAATTCATGGAAGTTATTAGAAACCTATATATGTAAAGAGATAAAAAGGATTAACATATAAAACAATAAAAAGGTTTATTTAGTAATAATTCATGATGAGAATATTTTAAATACACAGTGTCATCCAAATGTTGAAGAACAAGAACACTTGAATAATATTCTACATGATTCTATTATCACATCAATCATGTATGTCATATTATTTACTCTCTCTAGTGTATCTTATAAATTAACTATGATGAGTAGATACCAAAAAAATCCTATGAAAATTAATTTGGTAGTCATAAAGAATATCCTATGGTACATGAGAATCAAAAATTATGTATTCCTAGTATTTATAGTTTTTTAGTATTTATAGGTGAGGAATATCTCACTATAAACAATTCTACCGATGTTTGTTTCCAAACTAAAAACATATGATTTTAGATTCGGTTATGATATTTTTTTCTAAATGGTGGAGAGGTAAGATGGATGAGTTCAATTTTACTAAAAATTATTTATTCTAAAATAAAATAAAAATTTATTATAAAACTTTATGGTGCAAAATAGGATATTTGGATAAATAAGTTCAATAAAAATTATAGGGTGATCCTAAGTATTATGAATCTTATTTATCTTTACTATGAAAATTATAGAGCTGTTTCAAATGCTTAGGATCCCAAGTCTCACAAGAGATCCAAACATATTCTTCATTAATTTCATATCATTCAAGAGATTATTAACATGGGTAATATTAAGATTTATCAAGTTCCTATAGAGAATAATATTGAAAATCCCCTAATAAATCCCCATATGAAATAAAATAATGAAATTTACACTTTTTAGCTTGGTATTAGTTACTTGGATGATTCTCTTTATTATAAGTGAGAGATTTTTAGTTTTTTCTCCTAAAGTTTATCAATTTTTATATTCTTAGATACATATCATATCATTTAATTTATATTCATTGAAATAAATTGTCATTAATTTATATTTCATAAGTATAAAGAGGTGATGATATGATAAGAACCTCTTAGAATATATTTATTAAAAGGTTATCCCTGGTTGAGGATCAACATATTGGGTTGTAATGATATTTTAAGATCCATATGAGTTGAATCACTTGAATGTTTATACAAATAAACTCTCATAGCATTTAAGTTGTTAAACATGTGTTTGGATTTATTTACTTGAAGTACACCACATAGATTGTCATATAAGTGGCATTAGTGTTGCTTAGTTAAGATTGAATATTTAATATTCAACATGAGGTAGTTAAATAGGTTATATTGTTTTTAGGATTCATATAGTGACACCAATCAAAAGTAATTAGAGAATTTATCTTAATAAAAGTTAATTGGGTATGACCCTAATCAAATTTATGGATTTGATTAACCAAGATAAGATGTGTCTACCCATATGATATGCTATGAGATCATGTCCCTAAATTGAGTTTTTAATAATTATGTGCATGGGAAATCCATTTTAATTACATGTTGTGTAATTATATGAGGTTTATCCAACTCAGTAATTTATAAAAGGGAAAATATATACAATATTGACATTATCCATGTACCGTGCTTAATATCTATGTTGAGGAAAATGAAGAATTCATAAAGGATATACGATCAATTAAATCACTCTAAATTCCTTTTTAATTTTTGGATCTCATGATATGTTTCTAGATAACACTGTTAATTTATGATCACAAATGAGATTCATATTTATTACCAACTTTATAAAGGGATCTTAGGGTTATACAGGAGAAAGGGTTAATTATTATTTTTAGACCAATGTGATTAATTTATGTATAATTTTTATTATGCTTGTTATAAAGAAAAATAGGATTAATTTTTTAATAATTTGAAATATTAAATTAAATATTTTTTTATAATTAAATAAATAATTTAGAATTATATTATAAATAATGAGTTATATATATTATCAATACAATAACATAAAGAAACAAAAACCCCAAATATGAGTTGGGATTGGGCTTCAACCAATGGTCTTCCAAACCCCATTAAAATATTAAAATTTTCAATACCACCTAGAGATTCATTTTAATAACCTCCATTTCCAAATTTAACCAATTTGGGGTCTTATTATGCACCTCCCAATGTGTTTTTGGGACTTAAGCTACATTTAGTTTTTATTTAATCTTCCAAACAACAATTAAAGGCTATTTTGACCCACCATAATTTTGATACGATTATTTTTTATTTGAAGGTTATTGAATTCCACTCTTGAAATAAATAGAAAGGAAAAGGGGTTTCAGGACTAATTCCATTTTGAAAAATGAATGGTGTTTATTAGTGTTCTTTTAAGTTTCATTATCCTAGATAGTTACCAAGTTATCCCCATCCAAGAGGTTCTCAAGTGTCTTTATCTTTCTTTCATCCATATTTTTTCCTTAGAGGAGTGACTAAAATCACTTAGATAGGAATATAATTTCTTAAAATTAGATTCAATTAGAGTTATAAATTAACACCAAATGTGGATTTAATTAAAAAACTAAATCTTTATCTAATTATTTCCAATCTCTTCAAAATATTTTATTTATTGTTTTATAACTTTTTTTCATTTAATTTTTATAATCTTGGGAGTTTTATTATTGAATATACTATTTACCAAGAGTCTATAACTTAATTACATCCATACAAATATATAATTTAAAATCATTGGAAATTATAATAGAAAATTAAATAATGTTTATGATTTGAAAATCCAAGAACAATAACACATAATGACCCAAATAAATAAAATTTATAGATGTCCAAGAGACCTAATCCATCCCATCCCACTATAACTCCTTAATTATTTAATAGATATTTACTAACACACTATAACACCCTTACTTTAACAAAATCATGACCACTAATGTCTATATATAAGTCTAATTATATATATTAAGGATGAGTATTCAATAAATAGGATTTCCCCAATATATCATTAAAATAACCATGAATGATAAATTAAAGAAAATAAATTTAATGAACATAGATAAATCAATGTTATTTTATCCAAAAAAATTGATTATAAAAATTATTTCCATGAATGAGATATCATAACCCATGGTATCCAACCCAATTTATGAAAAACACATTAATTATTAGATACCAAACTGAATTCATTTATAAATATTTTTTTAATCAAAAAAACAATCAACTATTCATTTTTTTAAAACAAAAAACCATTTCAACCTGAATGTACATGAGATAAAAAATTCATAAAAAATTGACCTTTGTTAATGAATAAATTTTCATAGACAAATAAAATAAATTATTTACTATTACACTTTTTTATATGTTAACCAAGTCATCGTATATTCAAAAAATTAACCCAAATCCTTTTCTTTACCATCACATGGAGAGTGTTGTTTCATCTTGGGAATTTATCTTTATAATTATCTCTCTCTTTTTTCTAAACATTAGAAAGGTATAACCTTAGATTATTTCAAAACAATCACCACTGAAACCATTTTATGGCATGAACTCAAACCCTTTATCATTTTCCAATAAATAATACTCATTTATCTAACAAAATCAATCCCTTCATTGGAAATTTCCATAAAAAAGTTTATAAAAAAATTATATCAAAATAGAATGAAGATATATCATAAAAACATGGATATTAATATAATTTAATAGTTATAATCATTCAAGAAAAAATAATTGAATTTTCCAATCATAAGTAATGTTTCAAATCCACTTAACAATATAGGATTTAAAAAATTCTTCCCAAATTCTCAAAATGGTGATTCTTTTAGGGTAATCCACCAAGCCCTGGAAACAATGTTTTTATAAATTTCAATTCATTAATAAGGGATCACAACTCCCCATTTTTAATAATTTGGCATGGATTAGGCTATATTCATACATCCTCATAGAACTCTCTATTTAATAGTGCACGACCACATGTGAGTCTCACAACCCTCAAACCATTTGGAATAAAACTATTTCACCCTCCTATTATGAAATATAAAAGGTTGAGACTTAAAGGGAAAATGTTTTTATGTGTCATCGGTGTTGGGACCAATTTTGATGGAAGTTTTTTTGGAAGATGGAAGAATTTTTTATTTAAATTATTCTTTTTTTCAAAGAAAATAGATAAATTAACATTGTAAAGAGTTGGTGATCAAACTTTTCATCATAATCAGAATAACAGATGAAAAATTCTTAATAAATTCTATCAAGTTATGAATAATTTTTATAGGATAAAAGTTTCATCAGAATCACTTTGGGTATAAAATGAAATCTTTAATCATAATGATAAAGTTTATAATAGTTTTAATAGATTCATTAAAAATACGAGGATGCTTTTTTGATCTTGTATTTCTCATAAATCTTAAGTTGTTTGGGAAACATGAAATGAAATAATTATAAAGGAAAGGGGTGAATAAGTTATTCCAATAATATTGAGAGTTGGTTGGAATGAAAGAAGATGTTGTGGGGATGGTAAGTTACAATACTTACAATGAAAGTCATATAATGATATAATGATCCTAAAAGTTCTCAAAGTCATAAGAAATTCAGGACTACGATGAGGGGTTTATGGAAGAATAATTCTTGTTAAAGTTAATGTTTCCTGGTATCATTTTATATGTGCGAGATCACTGGAAACATATTTTTTTGAAGGCTTAGAATTTTATTTGAAATTTGAGAAGATGAATATGGTGATTTTTAGTGAGACCAATAAGAAACAAGATATACATCTTCGAAGAAAGAATTTAGGGAATGTTGGATTTTTTTCAAAGGTAGAAATATAGATAAGTTTTTATTTTACTGAAGTTGAATTTCATAAATAACTACCTAACTGATCCATCAGACTGTTCGATTCACTGGATGATTAATTCATAAGGATCAATCATCGATTGGGATGTCTAGAAGAAAGTAGGCACTACTAAAATTGTACATCGAACATGATGTCCCACCGATCAACTAGACCTAGAATTATTTTTATTAGGATTATTTGGGACCAATGGAAAATAAAGGAAGTATATTTTTTTTGGGAATGATGCATGTAATAAAGTCAGCTATTGGTTAATCGAATTAAGATCAACAATTTAGTCAATGATTTTAATCAAGTTGTTTTTTTTCAATTGGGTTCGGAGAAAAAAGATAAACTACTATTTTTTTATCAAATGGGTAAAGAGTGATTGGAAAATATATGGTGTTGACTCATTATAAAAGAGGTGACATAGAATAATTACTAAGAAATAGAGACAGATCCATGATGTAATGGATGAAACCAATACAAGTCATCTGATGCTAGACTTCATCGAACTAAGGACCATTAGTCTGATGAAAATAATAAAATGATAAATTCCTGAAGAACTTATAAAAATGTTGACAAAATATTATAAAGGGAGTTTGAAGACGGTGATTACGTTTTTCTAAGTAAGTCTAGTAATATTTATAAGTTGTGACTATGTTTATGTAAAATTAAAGTAAACCAAGGTCTCACAATGTTGAAACAGTGTTTATGGAACAATGGTTTCAATTTTTTCAAGTGTTTATCATAATGAGAATCCTTTTGTTCTGATATTTTATCATGTGGGTCAATAAAACTGGTCTGACCATAATCCTTCATAGTAATCAAAAATATGAATGAAAATATGAAACATACTGTAGAAAAGTTAGAATGATTTAATCCATATGAAGTTGTGAGAAGATTTGAGAAGGTTTTAGAAGAAAAAAAGATTTGTTAAGTGTTGAATAAGTCAAATATGGTGCCAAAAAAAGTATAAATTGAAGTTTCAAAAATTTAGTTATGTGGGAAAACTTTTTAGATTCCCACCTAAACCATTTTAGAGAACCTATAAAAGGAGTAGAGTACTTTTTTACTTTCTAAAGGATCTTAACATTATTCACATGTGAAGGAATAGATAGAAGTTCAAATTTTTTAGTGAGAATGAGTTTTCAAATTGAGCATTCCTAAAGAAATTTTCCAAATAGAAGAAGAACATGGAAGATCCTATTCATTGGTTATAAGATTAGACTAACCAATTTGACTAGGTTTTTCAGAGTGAGGTAGAATCAGTTCTAAATTGTTTCAGTGGTATTATGGAAAACATATATTTTTAGACTGGTTAATCAGGATGATATTTCTGTACTAATACATAAGCTGTTTAGAATTGATTTAGTGGTATTATATCAAACATATATTTCAAGACTGATTAATTTAACTGGGACATCAGACTGAGTATAATTATGAAGTATAGATAAGTTATTACCAACATCTCGGTAGGAAACTAAATAATTGTTTTGAAGATTATAATTGTGAAATTTTACAAGGAATCATAGTAACATGTTTTTAAGCAATTGGTGAAGGTTTCTTAACATGTTACACAAACTAGTATTAAATGATTTTGTGCTACTTTAATCGCATTCACTATTGTATTGAACATAGTGTTATAGAAGTGTAAGGGAATATACTACTTTTTATACCCACAAAAAAGGAATGTTTTTAGTGGATTGTGTGGAATTTGATTATTTTCATAATATACCAAGGATGTAGATACTCTTTTTGTGTAGTGAACCCTGTAAATTCTTATGTTCCTGTAGATATGTGATTGTTTTTTTCGTCAAATTGATTACTATTTTACAGGAGGATATAGTTGTTTCAAAAGAAAAGAAACATAAAATAAAAAGGTATCACATATTAACTCTCTCCCCCTATTAGTTATAAATTCATCCTAGCTAGGAAATATCAATTGGTATTATAGTGAAAGTTCCCTTATTTTACTCTTTATTGAATATTTTGACGAGAATTTGTGATGGTGAATCGAAATTATTTTAATAGTAAGGGGATTTTGGTAGTTTATGGTAATATCTATCATATCTATAAATATAGAATGTCCCATTGTCTTATGTCTCTTCGGTATGATGTTCTTGAAGTTGCAATAGATGTATTTCCTCATATTGATGAATTTTTTTTTCATCCATATAAAAGAAGAATCATGAGAATTATGGAATATCTAAGAATGTCTTACTCTAATCACTTTATAAAAATGAGTTTTTAATAGTGAATAGTATTTAAACTACTAATTGTATCTAGGATAAGATTAAGATCATTTATGAAAAAAATACAAATTTAAAAGGTAAAGTTGCAAATATAGAGGTCGAAGTATCAAGATCTCAAAAATGGGTGAGTATGAAACTATTGGTGACTTCATTACCAGGGTGAATGAAATTTCTATCACTATTAGATGTATTGGTGAAAAGTTTTAAGATTATACTATTATTGAAAATATATTGACAATTCATCCTGACAAGGATTCTAATAAATAAAATCCTAAGAAAATTCCAAAAGATGAAGAAGTTGGAGATTCTGATTCAAAAAATGAGGTATGTAAAAATCTTGATGATTTCTTTTTCCTATTTTATAAAAATTTGAAAATAGGTACAAGTTAATATAAATCGAATATTCCCATGACATTTTTTGAATGTGGTGTTTCTTGACACTTTTAAGATAATTTTCAAAAAAAAAATAAAGAAGATTCTAGTGATTAAGATAATATAAGTGAGAGAATATCATGGAAGAAACATGGTGACAAGGATAATTCTTATTCGAAGAGGAGAGATAAAAAGTTCTCTTAATCTAAAAGGATATGTTTATTTATAAATATGATAAAGAAGAATATAGTGAATATGAATCCTAAAATTATATTGAGAATGATGGAGAGAATACTTTTATTTAAATAGTGAACAATGAAGACTGTGGAAGTGAAGGTTCTGGAGAAGAAGAAACTCAATTATAATTTCATCTAAAATAAGAATTGAACGAATGTTTGGGAAAGAATAGAAGGCTAGAGAATGAATTTAAGAAATTGAAAAAATAAATTTCTCAAAAAACAAACAATGTTTTTCAGATGATAAATTTATGCTACTGGATGAGATTGATGACTTGGATAAATCTACTAAGAAAGAAAAGAATCAGAGTGAACATCTAGAAATTAAGTTGAATGAAAAAGAAGAACATTTGTAACTTGTCCAACAAAAACTTTCAAAATCTAAACAAAGGGTTACAAGTTTAGATAACCCTATTTATGAAGTTGGTGAAAGTTCAATAAAGGGTGAACATAAAAAGGATCAAAAGTAATTTTCAAAGTATTAGAGGACAGTTGAAATTGTTTCTAAGAAGAAAAAATATGGTAAATTTATGTATGTGGATCAAACTAGTAAAGTGTATAATTCATATGTTTTTAAAAATTATGATTCTAAAAAATTTTGTACTTTTAGTTTTGATAAGTATAAAAGTAAAACTAATCTGAAAAAAAATATTTCCATTGATAAAATAAAGTTTTTTGGTCAATAATGTTCATATATGAAGGATGAGATGGTTTCTAAGAATCATTTTCACAACTATGGACAATATGGAAGTTATAGAGAAAAATAGTTGTTCTATAGATACTGCTAGTATTGTGGTGGATTAGGAAAAATTGAAATTATGTTTTTTTAATCAACAACATTAATACTATTCCATGAATTAGATAAGTAAAAGTTTTTGGGGGATTCAATCCTCTTAATTGAAGACTTCTGAGAAATATATTTTGAAGAAATATGAGATAGTTGGCGTGAAAGTTGAAAATAGGTTCCTGTTGGGACCAAGTTGGATGGATAAGGAAGTAAGAAAAGTTTTATGTTATAGAGTGTTGTCTTTTGTTGTCAAAGAAGCTAAATCAATTTACTTTGTAAAAGACTTGTTACACCAGAAGATGCTTTGCTGATTTGTATTTCACAAAATATCATAAGTTTGGAGAAATTTTGATGCAGAACTTATGAAGGAAAGGGAGAGACAAAGAAGTGTTTTTGGAAAAGTCATATCACAAATATCATCAGATAAAAAATATGGAAAAGTAAAGGAGTAGGCGCGCAAGTATGCAGTGGGCGTGTAAGTATGCAGTAGGCGCGCATGTATGTAGAGGCGCGCAAGTCATATTTCAAAAGAGCATTATTTCAGAAATATGGAAAAGGAAATAAAGTGGCACGCAAGTCAAGAATGTTGCGCAAGTATGTGGCGCACACGTATTTGTCGCGCAAGTATTGGCGCGCAAGCGTGTCGTGCAAGTATTGGCGCACAATCTTGTCACGCAATTCATATTTCAAAGATCATGATTTCCAAATATGACAAAGGAAAGAAGGTGGTGCGCAAGTGCTAGAGCGGTGCACAAGTTGTGGCATGCAAGTATGGGGCGCGCAAGTCACCAAAATGCCTATAAATAGGCGACTAACCTCCTCATTTATTAAGGCTCGAGACTTAGAGAAATATTTTGAGCACTGAGCACGCTAGTCGAAGAAGTATACCACGCAAGTGTCGCCACGCAAGTCTGCGGCGCAAGTGTTGCCGCGCACGTCTACCATGCTGGTCTGCCACGCAGGTCTTGCCACGCAAGTATAGGGCGCACAAGTGGTAAGGGTGGTGCGCAAGTGTTGTGATGTTGACAAAGAGGCGCACAATTATAAAGGAGGTGTGCAAGTGCGAGGAGGCGTGCAAGTAGTAAGGAGGCACACAAGTGGAAGGAGGCGTGCAAGCTGTTTTCTCTAGGAGGTTTCAACCAGCTTCTGTGTAGGAAAGTGAAGAATTGTTTTGAAATATTTGATCTGGGAAAGGTCATCAAGAAGCATAGAATTATTTCATTACCTTATTTGTGCTAAGATGGAGCACAAACACTATTGGATTGTTTTCAAAGTGCTACACGAGTGTAAGGGTATATCCTACTCATTGTATTCCATATCAAAGGATTGTTTTCTAGTGGATTGTGTGGAACTGGATTATTTCTGTACCATACTAAGGATGTACCTACTCATATTGAGTAGTGAACCTTAAAAATCTTGTGTTCCTGTGGTTGTGTGTGTTCAGAAGGAAAGAAACTCTTTAACAATAGGCGATGGTTGTTTCATAAAGAAGGAAACTTAAAAAGAAAAAGATATCACTAATTCAACCCCTCCCCCTCTCAGTGATACTTGGATACTGACTGGGAACTTCAATTGGTATCAGAGGGAGTTTCCCTTCATTTATTCTTTGATGAAGTGGTTGAAGAGAAGCTGTGATGAAAAATCTAAACTGCGTGAACAGTAAGGGGATTCCTATTTTTGAAAGAAAGAACTATCACATCTAAAAGGAAAAAATGATGCCTTAACTTATGTCTCTTGCATATGAAGTTCTTGAAACTACAACAGATGGATTTCCTACTATTGATGACAAGGTTCCTCTTACTCCTGTCGATAAGAAGAATCTTGAGAATGATGGAAGAGCTAAAAATGCGTTACTCTCATCTCTGTATGAGAGTGAATTTTTAAAAGTGAAAGGTGTTCCGACAGCTAAAGGAATCTGGGACAAACTGAATAACATCTATGAAGTAAATACAAAAGTGAAGAAGCATAAACTACAAATCTGGATACTGAAGTATGAAGACTTGAAAATGGGAGAAGCTGAATCTGTTGGGGACGTATTTACCAAGGTAAATGACATTGTCAACACTATCAGATGTCTTGGTGAAAAGCTGGAGGATTCTACAGTCATTGAAAAGATCTTAAGAATTATTCCCAACAAATTTGATGCTAAAGTTTCTTCATTGGAAGACAGAGACCCTGAATAATTATCTCGGGATGATTTTCATAGCACTCTTATCACTTATGAAATGAGAAGGGAGAAGACTATGAGGAAAAAAATTAAAGTTGATAGAGAAATGTATTTTAAAGCTTCCAAGAGAAAAATATCTAAGAAGGCTCATGAGTAATATGATGTTGTTGGATCTGACTCTGAAAATGAGGTATGTGAAAACTTCGATGAAATTTTATCCTTGTTTTATAAAAATGTGAGAAGAGGTACAGGAAAATATAAAGGGAAACTTCCCTTGAAATGTTTTGAATGTGAAGCTGTTGGCCACTTTACGGATAATTGTCCTAAAAAGAAGCAATTTTATGATAGTGATGAAGAAGACAAGAGACCAAGAAGGTCTTGGAAGAAACATGGTGGAATAGATAGTTCTTCTGGAAGAGGTAAGGATAAAAAATTATTCAAATCAAAAAGAAGAAGCTTGTTTTCGAAAAGTGAAGAAGAAGATGATAGTGAGACTGGATCTGAAAATTCAGTTTCCGAGAAATCTAGAGAGAAGACCTTTATTGCAACTGTGAATAATGATGATTATGAGAGCAGTAGTTCTGAAGAAGAAGAAACTCAACTTGAATCCTATCTGAAAGAAGAGTTGAAGGAATGTTTGAGAAAGATCAAAAGGATTAAGAAGGAAAAAAAGAATTTGAAAAATGAAAATTCTGCAATAAACAATCAAGAATATTTTACTGATGATAAAATCAATATGAAAAAGGAGATTAATGATCTATAGAATTCTCTTGCGAATGCAAAGAATCGCAATGATCATCTTTAAGTAAAGCTGAAGGCAAAAGAAGAACAGTTGGAAGTTGTCCAACAAAAACTTTATAAAGCTAAAGAAATGAGTATCAGTTTCAAAAACTCTATATCTGAAGTTGGTGAATGTCCTTTGAAGGAGGAACCTAAGAAGGATCAAAAAGGGTTTCCTTCAAAGGTTGAAAATAAAAGTAAAAGTGGTTCTGAAATGAATAATACTGGGAAAGCTATGTATGTTGTAAAGACCAACAAAATTGGGAATTCAGATGTTTCAAAGAACCATGAGTTCAAAAATAATTCAAAACATTTTGAATATGGAAAAGTTTCCAAAACTTCTGGTTTTGATAGAACTGAAATGGAAAGCAATACTTTTATTTATAACAGAAATATTGGTGGCTTAGAAAAGAAAGAGAGGAAGGTGGAAGAGAAGTGTGTTCTCAATTATTGTCAGTATGGAAGTTTCAGAGGCAAATACTCTTTCTATGGATACTGCTAATATTGTGGTGGATTCGGACATACTACAAATATGTTTTGGTTCAACCAATAACATTACTATTATTCCACAAGTTATGAAAGGCAGGGTTTGAGGGGGAGTCAATCTCCTCAAAGAAAGAAGTCAGAAAAGGTGGTTGTAAAGAAACTTGAGAATGTTGGAGTAAAGATTGAAAATAGCTTCCAACCCCTGGAAAATATTTGTGAAAGATGTGAACAACCTGGACATCTTGAGAAAGGATTCCTTGTTTTGTTACCAGCACAACAAAATCTCATTAACAATTCTCAGAATCTAGAGGTGAAGAAAGAAAAGGAAGAAGTAAAAGCTCTTGTTGTTGAAACCGCCTTGAAAGCTATAAAAGTATAACGTCCATGGATTCTTGATAGTGGATTTTCATCTCATATGATAGGAGACTTAAAGATGCCGAATAATGTGAAAGACTTCAAATAAAGAATAGTGAAATTTGGAAATGATGAATCTCTAAGGATCAAAGGTGTTGGATCAGCCATCATTGGGAAAGAAAAGATGAAATCTAGGAATACATTATATGTTGATGGACTAAAACATAACCTTCTTAGTGTGTCACAACTCTGTGATGAAGGAAAAAAAGTTATCTTCAGAAAAGATGGATTTATTGTTAAAAGTAAAAATGATGTAAATATAGTTACAAGAGGCCAACGAACAAAAGGGAATTTGTTTCAAGTTGGTGAAGTGCAGAGCTCTTGCTACATGGGTGTATAGATGAAAATTAGTTATGGAATAAAAGGCTGGGACATATGTGTCAGAGAAATATGTGCAAATTATCAAAGAGAGATAGTGTCCGAGATATGCCTGATTTATCAAGAAAAAGATATTGGTGTTTCACCATTTGTGAGAAAGGGAAGATTAAAAACTCTATTCATAAGAGAGTTGAAATTCGCTCAAAAAGGCCATTGGAACTCATACACTCTGATATCTGTGGACCAATGAGCAAGAAGTCTACAAATGGAGATAAGTACTTCATTACTTTCATTGATGACTTTACTCGCATTACTTGTGTTATGTACATGAGGCATAAGGCAGATGCTCTGAAAATGTTTAAGAGGTTTAGGAGGAAAGTAGAGAAGGAATGTGAGTATTCTATGAAGAAGTTAAGAACTGATAATGGTGGAGAGTATAAGAATGAGGAGTTTGCAAGATACCTTGACAAACATGGAATTCAGCATGAGTTCAGTTCACCATACACACCTCAACAAAATGGGGTTCATGAAAGAAAGAATCGAAGTCTGGTAAAAATGGGGACAACTATGTTACTTGAACATAGTCTTTCTCATTATTATTGGAGGCAAGCCATGAGCACTGCAGTGCATATTCAGAATCAATGTTTCTATAGGACAAACTTAGACATGACTCCATATGAAATGTTCTATGAAATATCTCCAAGTCTGAAACACTTGAGAGTCTTTGGGAGTCTATGCATTATAAAGAAGAAAGGTGGAAAGCTGGGAAAGTTTGAGCAAAGAGGAGATGACAATTTTTTTTTTCTATGCTCTGGAAGGAAGAGGTTATAGATGCCTCAATAAAGAAATAGGAAGAATTTTTGATTCTTCGGATGTAAAAGTTGTTGAAAATGCTAAGAAAGAAAAGCAGCCATATGTTGATGTGGAAGTTGAGCAGGATAGAGAAGTTTTTGTTAATAATTCTGATAATGCTGCAGACTGTGTTAATCCTACTAAAGAAGAGGAATCTGACTCAGAGATCTCGAGTGATGGTGAAGAAGTTCAAACAACTCATCCTAGATTGAGGAAGCAAGTGGAGGCTCAGAACATTATTGGAGATAAAAATCAGAGGGTTCAAACAAGAAGAACAACAAATGCTATATCACATACTTCTCTTTATTCTAAAATTGAACCGAATTATGTAAATAAAGCATTTGAGCATCTATAATTGGTTCATGCTATGAACAAATATCTTGATCAGATAGAGAAGAACAATACTTGGGAACTTTTACCCAAGCCGGACAACAAGAACATTATTGGCACAAAGTGGGTTTTCCAAAACAAGCTTAATGAAGAAGGTGAAGTAATAAGAAACAATGCAAGATTGGTTTGCAAAGGGTATTCCCAAATTGAAGGCATTGATTTTGATGAAACCATTGCCCCAGTAGCAAGATTAGAAACAATCAGAATCTTTCTTTCCATTTCTGCACAACGAGGTTACAAAATCATTCAAATGGATGTCAAATCCGAATTCTTGAATGGTGACCTTGACGAGGAAGTTTACATTGATCAACCTTGTGGATTTGTTATTGGAAAGGATGAAAGCTATGTGTGCAGATTGAAGAAGGCTTAGTATGGGCTAAAACATGCTCCAAGGGCATGGTATTCTAAATTGTATACTTTCTTGAAGAAGATGAATTTTAATAAAGGAAGAGTTGATAGAAATATTTACATCAAGGAGGGCCAGGAGTTTTCACTGATTGTTATTGTTTATGTTGATGACATCATCTTTGCTGGGAATGATGAAAGATCATGTGAAAGATTTTCTGAGGAGATGAAGAAGTTATTAGAGATGTCCATACTGGGTGAAATGAAATACTTTGTTGGGTTACAAATCTCACAGAAAAGAATCATATCTTTCTGTCTCAAGAAAAATATGCTAAGGAACTTCTGAAGAAGTTTGGAATGGAAAATTTGAAACCAATGTCCACACCTATCTCAGTGGGAACCAAGTTGTCTAAATATGGAAAAGGCAAGGTAGTTGATCAGAAAGAGTTTCGAAAGCTAATTGAAGTCTATTGTATTTGACTTCCTCAAGACCCGACATTGTCTATGCTGTCACCTTATGTGCAAGATTTCAAAGTGATCCTAAAGAATCACATCTGATTGTTGGAAAAAGAATTCTCAGAAATATCAAAGGCATAACAAATTTTGGAATCAGGTATGATGGCTCCAGAAATATTGATATATTCGGGAATTCTGATACTGATTGGGAAGGAAATGTTGACGATCGAAGATCCACATCCGATGGAGTTTTCTTTCTGGAAAAAAGTTGTGTTAGTTGGCATTCCAAGAAACAGAATTCAGTAACTCTTAGCATAGCTGAAGCTGAGTTTGTTGCTGCTACTCAGGCTACAACTCAACTAATGTGGATGAAGACTCAGCTGGAAGATCTACTTGTTGTAGTAAAGCTACCATTGCTCTTGGGTTGTGATAATCAGAGTGCAATCAATCTTACAAGAAATCATGTACAACATTCTCATTCAAAACACATTGATATAAAGTACCACATCATCAAAGAGCAGGTGGAAAAGAATAAATTAAGGATGGAGTATGTTCCTACATCTGAACAAGTTGCTGATTTATTCACCAAACCCTTACCAAAAGAACCATTTGCAAAATTGAGGTTGACCATGGGTGTCCAACCTCCTTCTCATGAAGGTTAAGGAATGTGTTTCTGTCCCCTCTCTCATCTTACCTTTGGATAGTGTTGTCAAAGGGGAGAATTGTTTCATAAATCTATCCTTATAAATGCATGCATAAAGGGCGAGTTGTGGGTAAGCTGTTAATCCAGCATGTATGTGTGTGAACTATTATAACTGTTTGTTAGAGTGCTTGTAGGAAACAATGTTGTTTTCCATGAAATTTGAGGAAGTGAAGAATGCTAAAGTTGAATCTTGAAAGAGGAAGTGAAGAATGCGGAAGTAGAAGCTTGAAAGATGTTCTGAAGAAGGCTGAGGAGGTACGATCATGATATTTCATAGTCACTACTTTTGGACAGCATGGTTTTGACTGTCAATAATTATTGTTTCCTACAATGAGTTAGCTCATGTAGTCTTAGAATTGTTGATAAGTAATCCATTGCTTAAGGTTAAAAAGTTCAGTGATTTATGAATCACAGTTGACAACAAAGTCCAAAGGGGGAGATTATTGGGACCAAGTTGGATGGATAAGGAAGTAAGAAAAGTTTTCTGTTACAGAGTGTTGTCTTTTGTTTTCAAAGAGGCTAAATCAATTTACTTTGTAAAAGACATGTTACACCAGACGATGCTTTGTTCATTTGTATTTCAAAAAATATCATAAGTTTGGAGAACTTGTGATGCAAGCCTTATGAAGGAAAGGGAGAGACAAATAAGTGTTTTTGGCAAAGTCATATCACAAATATCATCAGATCAAAAATATGGAAAAGGAAAGGAGTAGGCACACAAGTATGCAGTGGGCGTGCAAGTATGCAGTAGGCGCGCAAGTATATAGAGGCGCACAAGTCATATTTCAAAAGAGCATTATTTCAAAAATATGGAAAAGGAAATAAAGTGGCGCGCAAGTCAAGAATGGCGCGCAAGTCAAGAATGGCGTGCAAGTATATGGTGCGCAAGTATGTGGTGTGCAAGTATTTTTCGCGCAAGTATTGGCGCGCAAGCGTGTCGCGCAAGTAATATTTCAATGATCATGATATCAAAATATTACAAAGGAAAGAAGGTGGCGCGCAAGTGCTGGAGCGGCGCGCAAGTTGTGG
The DNA here is from genome assembly GCA_963277665.1 of Viscum album. Classification (NCBI taxonomy): domain Eukaryota; kingdom Viridiplantae; phylum Streptophyta; class Magnoliopsida; order Santalales; family Viscaceae; genus Viscum; species Viscum album. Next base: position 624,771,428 of record OY728136.1, on the reverse strand, counting down.
CGTGCAAGTATAGGGCACACAAGTCACAAAAATTCCTATAAATAGGTGACTACCCTCTTCATTTATTCAGGCTCGAGACTTAGAGAAATATTTTGAGCTCTGAGCACACTAGTCGAAGAAGTCTACCGCGCATGTGTCGCAGCGCAAGTCTACGGTGCAAGTGTTTCCGCATACGTCTACCGTGCAGGTCTTCCACACAGGTCTTTCCATGAAAGTATAGGGCGCGCAAGTGGTAAGGGTGGCGCGCAAGTGTTGTGCTGTTCACAAAGAGGCGCACAAGTATAAAGGAGGCACGCAAGTGCAAGGAGGCGCGCAAGTGGTAAGGAGGCGCGCAAGTGGAAGGAGGCGCGCAAGCTGTTTTCTCCAAGAGGTTTCTACCAGCTTCTGGGTAGGAAAGTGAAGAATTGTTTTGAAAGATTTGATCTGGGAAAGGTCATCAAGAATCACAGAATTATTTCATTACCCTATTTGTGCTAAGAGGGAGCACACACACTATTGGATTGTTTTCAAAGTGCTACATGAGTTTAAGGGTATATCGTACTCGTTGTATTACACATCAAAGGATTGTTTTCTAGTAGATTGTGTGGTACTGGATTATTTCCATACCATACCAAGGATGTAGATACTCTTATTGAGTATTGAACCTTGTAAATCTTGTGTTCCTATGGTTGTGTGTGTTCAGCAAGGAAGAAACTCTTTAACTGGAGGCGAAGGTTGTTTCATAAAGAAGGAAACTTAAAAAGAAAAAGATATCACTGATTCACCCCCTCCCCCTCTCAGTGATACTTGGATCCTGACTGGGAACTTCAGTTCCAAAGTTAGGAAAATATTTTTGAAATATTTGAACAACCTATACATATTTCCATACAATATCTTATTTTATTACTGAAATATAAAAAGGTTTATAACAATTTTCAGAAGTTGGATGTGAAGAAAGATAAAGGTAAAGAAAAATATCTTATTGTTGAAACCACTCTCAAATCTACAAAACAATAACAACCTTTTATAATGGATAGTGGGTTTTCTTACCATATTATAGGGGACATAAAATTTCTGAATAATGTGAAATACATCAAATAAAAAATAATGTAATTTGGGAATGATGAATCCCTAAGAATCAAGGGTATTGGCTCTGGTATTTTTGGGGAAGAAAAGTTGAAATCCAAGAAATATTTGTTTGTTGATGATATAAATCACATCCTACTAAGTGATTAACAACTTTGTGATGATGGTAAAAAAGTTATATTAAGATTATATTGAGACGTTGTGAAAATAAAGGAATATGGAAAAATTATTACAATATGCTAACATACGAAAGGGAAATTATTTCATGTTGATGATGTTCAAAACTCTTGTTACTTAAGTATGATGGAAGAGAACCAATTGTGGAATAAAAGGCTGGGATACATGTTCTAGAGAAACATGAGAACATTATCAAAGTGAGATAGTGTTCTTTGTAATCTTGATATGTCAAGAATAAGATATTGGTGTTTCACAATTCTTTAGAAAGTAAATATTACAAACCTTATGCATAAGAAAGATGGAATTTGTTAAAAAATACACCCAGAATTTATTTGTTATGATATATATGGGAAAATGATAAAAAATTAAAATCATGGAGATAAGTAATTAATTACATTAATTGATTACTTTACTCACATTACTTGTGTTACGTATCTGAATCAAAAGTCAGATCCTCTGAAAATGTTTAAAAGTTTTAGGAGAAAATATTAGAATGAATATGAGTATTCAGTAAAGACGTTGAGAATATACAATGGTGGTGGATACAAAAAAATTAAGAGTTTTAAATTTATCATGAGATTTATGGGATATGGCATGATTTTAGTATATCATAAACTTTTCAACAAAATGGTGTTGCTGAAAGGAAATGTAGAAGTTTGTTTGAAATTGGGAAAACTATAGTACTTGAACAAGGTCTCTCTCATTACTTTCGGAGGAAATCCATGAGCATGTTGTTTATATTCAAAATCAATGTTTCTATAGTCCATGTTCATATATGAATCCATTTGAAATGTTTTATGATAAAACACCATGTTTGAAATAATTATAATTTTTTTGGGAGTCCTTACAACATAAACAATAATGGTGGAAACTGTGGAAAGTTTGAGCAGAGAGGTGAAGATGGAATTTTTCATGGATATTATCTAGAAGGTAGAGGATATAGATGTTTAAATAAAGTGATAGGAATATTATTTAACTCTATTGATGTAACATCCCAGGTAAATAATGAATAAAACATTTTCATATTTATTAATATTTAGTAATTAAATATTAATTTTAATTAAAAGGGGTTTCTACGTTCGATAGCGTACTCGATACACAACGATGAGTTTCTTTGAAAACTTACGTTGTACACTAGTAATATAATAATATTATTTTAAATGGTAGTTAACATGTAGCCGTTGTATTGGCGGGAATGGATAGAAATAACTAAAATATGATTATATATGTTTTTTAAATGTTTTAACATTTATCCAATAAAATATAAAGGCTTAAAATACGGAAAGAATTCAATTTTAGGCATTTATACCCTAATTTTCACTAAAGGTTCACTTATCACCTTATGATGGCGAACTGCCATTAAATATAGTTTTGATCACTCTTATACATTCTATTGGACCAAATATAACTCTTTTTTTAGAATCGGGACATCAAAATTTACTTTGTGTAAATTTTTGGTATTTTTCCGATAAAGTTCATTTTTTAATGAATAGTGTAAAATGTTGTATTTTAATTCAAAAAATCTTTTTAATCTAATTTATTTATATGATTAGATTATCTTTTTAATTGGTTTTAAAGTGAAATTAGAATATATTTTTACCATTTAATCCAATGGTGGTCATTGGAATCAATTTCACTTTGAAATTGGACTTAAACTAGTGTCAATCTTTTGATACTTATTGTTTCATAAAAACACGCTATTTGCTCTGACAGCGGGAATTAATTATTAAATTAATTAATTAAACTTATATGTTTTGAATTTTTTTAAATGGACTTCATTTTTGAATTCATAATATCAAATATAGATTACGGTGAAGTTTTGGTATTTTTCTGAAAAACTTCAATTTTTGATGAATAGTGAAACCACTAAGTGGTACTTAAAAAACTGATTTTTCGTTTAAATGATATTTTACCACCTCTGTGTTTTTAATTTCAAAAATCCAACATACATGGTTTTCATTAAGAGGTAAAATGTGGTTCAATGAGATTAAAATAATTTTTTGGTGAATAGTAACTTTTATGTTCTTAATCGCGATTAGAGGTAATTAGTGTAGTTTAAGATAAAAATAATGCTTTAATAATATGAGATGAGCTTGACACATGTCCTACCCTCATTGGATGTGTCATGGCCGACCAAGACAATCAATGGGTCAACTTGGGGACCCCATAGAGCCACTTTGGTTGAGAAAGGACATAAATAACTTTTTATTTAATGTTAAAGTAAAAATGACACAAACATGAGATGTTTTACTAAAACAATTTTTACATGGGGTTATTCAAGTCATATTTTTGACTATAAATATTCATTAAAAAGATAAAACGATTTCATACATCATGATATTTTTTGTATAATTTTTAAACATTAAATATATTAAATTATTTATGACATCATGATGATGCAGCGATTACCTCATTAATAATGTATTTAAATAAAATGAAACGATAATGTAAAATCTATGACCTACACATGTCCAAAACCTATTGTATGGGTGTATTTAGAACCCTTATCACCTTACCCTCTAATTATATCAATGTGGGACCTTTTGAATCCGAAACTCTTTTTAAAATAAAGTAACTTTTCTTTACTTTCCAAGAGTGCCCCTCCTCTCCTCTTATAAAATGCCCCCAACTCTACCACCTTACCCACACTTAAAAAGCCTTTGGCTCGGCCAAACCCTACACATTTTGTCTCTCCACATCCCTCTCTTAATCCTTGAATCCTCACTTTGGGCAGAAGTCTTCCCAAGGAAGCCTTTGAGCTAAAATCTAAGAGAGTTACCCGATTTTGAGGTAATGTGTTCACTTGTGTTCTTTTGTTTTATTTTGCTTCTCCAACCCCCTAAAATATTTTTATTCATTTTTTTTGTAACAAATCCAGTATCTTAAATATACTAGGATTTTTTTATAAGAAGGATTCGATCTACACTTACACACAACTACATCTAATGGTTAAAGAACATACTATTTCCGTGGATGGTGATTTTCTGCCTCCCGAAACGATGATTGTTCAACATTCTTTTAACACCATCAAAGGTGTCCATTAAGATGTCACTCTATTTATATATGATATATATTATGTTTATGTTTCCCTTATGATTCTTTATTTTATCATTTGTGGTATACCTTTATGGTTTCCATTATGGGTAAACGCGATATCTTCATTTAAGGAAGTGCGGACTACCGCCCCCTCAAAGTGATTTGATTCGTTAATACCATATGTGGGACGTATAAAGGATAGAGTTATGATATTATATATGATATTAAACTGTAATTATAATATACCTTTATATAATTATGATTCAATTCTAAAAAAATACTAAATGGAAATGAAAGTAGCGTTCATGCGTACGTACGGCTTACCGTCTCCATGAACGGTGCATTTCATTTCTTATCCCCAAATGTAATGTACTATTATAAGTACATATATATAATGGATATATATGATGTATGTTACATCTAAATGATTAATATAATTCTGGAATTAAAATATACATACCTCTCATTTAGTTTTAATTCCATTAATATGACATAGAAATTAAAGTAGCATTCATGCGTACGTACGGCTTACCGTCTCCATGAACGATGCATTTCATTTCTTACCTCTAAATGATTATGTGATATTACAAATACATGTATATGATAGATATATATGATATATATGATATCCACATCAGGAATTTCATTCTGGATATAAAGAACCTTTGACCACACGAACAACATGTAATTGTAAGAAGTCCACTTTCGACTTAAGAACCAAATATCGACAAAACAAACATTATTAAATTAATGATTACATAATGTTTATAACATGGAAATAAGTGATATAAAAGGAATAATAAGATTGAAAAAGGTTCTTAAGAAAGTATAAATTAACTCATGTTTATTATTCAGGACGTTAAAGAACGATCGAGTCAAGTTGGACCCGAGGTAAGGGAACTTCTTAACCCAATTTCCATTATTTGGGTTAATCTCCTACTTTCAAATTATGTAATGATATTATCATGTCCTATATTGTATTTGTAATTTCTTTATGTGTACTTATAATGAATACACATAATAGATCTATTTTATTTAAAAAAATGATCTTTGTAAGGGACTTTGTCTCAATCTCTTTTCATTGAGGCATATTTCGTTTTATACACAACTTTTTTTATACGGTGTATAAACCCCTTTGACTTTTACTTTTATACAAAAGGAATATTTTTATATTAAGCATTTTACTAAACGTAAAAAAGGAATGTTTTTTTAACGTACGCGGTGACAACGACCTTTTCCGCCACCGCGAGTATTATTTGGTCTTTGGCTTCCTCAACAAGCCGTAATGTTTTTAAAATAAAATAAATACCATATACTCTTTTATGTATTTTGGTATTGAAAATGGTTTTGATAAAGGATTCTATTATGTCAATATATTTAAATGATATATTGTGATTGAAATGTGGAAATGTTATCATTCTTTTATATTGGTTTTATGTTTTATGATTTTATATTGGTACTTGGACATTTGACGGGTGGTTACATGATAAACCATATGACGGGTGGTGCCGTGAATACCAGGATGGGTGGTTACGTTATAACCTCCAATGCATTGGGTATAGAAGTCAGCCATATGGCTATTCCATTAAGTATGTATGGAAGTCGGCCGAATGTCTATTCCATTAAGTGATATGTGTGGAAGTCGACCGTATGGTTATTCCATTTAAGTATGTTTATGTCCCAAGTTACCTTTATATGTTATGTGATCTTTTTATGGGTTTTATGGTAATATTTTGGTTACAAAATTGTAAGTAATGATCTTTTATTAAGTGAAGAGTTTTTACTACTTCATAAAGGTGAAAAGTATTACTTTGTTAAAGTATACATGGTTTACTTGTTGTTTTGATAAACTAACAGTTTTCATTGTTTGTGTATCCCTTACTGAGATCTTTATGCTCACCCCAAGTTTTTTTATATGTTTTTCACAGGACCTAATGTGGAATAGGGTCAAGGATGGGATCAAGGGAAAGTCATGCTATATAAAACTTGGAACTAGACATGTTTCTTTTTAAGATTTTTTTTATTCTATGGAAACGTAGTAGAAGTGTCTACTTTGTAATCTTTTGAGATGTAACAGTTATGTCCTAATTCTCTAAAACTCTAAACCTGAAAAGATCCTCAATGTGAATTATTCATTTAATTCAATATTAAGTAATGTTTAAGGCCGGGGCCTTATAATTTATGTGGATGTTATTGAAAAGGATTAGGAGGATACTAAAAACTTGGGCAGATAAGGAATATGAATATAATAAAATAATTTTTGTTAATAATAATTAGATGGATGAAAATGATTGTAATCCTACTCAAGAAGAAGAATCAGACATAGTTATTTATAGGGATGATGAAGTATAACGACCCATACTTTACATACATTGTTAATACTTCAAAATTGAAGCATACTTATTACAACATATAACAAAACCACGAAAGGACCGTATAGGTATAGTGTCTTTAGAAACTGGGAAACATAAACAACTGGTTCATAAAGCATCAACTTTGCCTCCCACTTATTTCATCATATCTAGGGTCCCTTTTTGGCATATCCTACTTAATAACCTTCTTCCTGACCTGGGGAAAGAAAACATACAAAAGGGTGAGCTCAAATGCTCAGTAAGGGTAAACAAAAGAAATATCAATCACATCGTATACACCAGAACATAACTTTTGGAAATCTTAACCTGCAAAAGAGATCATAATTTCATAACATTGGATAAATCATGGCAGTGAAATGTAATCACAATAATCATAACTTAAAACATGAAACTTTGTGGCATACACACATAATCATAGAAAATCATTTCTTATTAGTCAAGACTCATTTACAAGACTATCTTAGTGGACAAAGTCCCTTTCTGAATCGAGTCACCCTCGTTTCAGTCCTGTTTCACTGAACCGGTATAACCTACCATTCCAGCCATGTCTATCTCATGAGATATAAAATCTTTACCCAATGCATTGGAGGGAGATATAGGTCCCACCCATCTCATAATGATACCATTATTATGTGTGCCACAAAATCATAAACCATACATCATAGCATAACCCATGTAATAAAAATGGGATTCTTAAACAACATGACATCATAAAACAATTCGTATAAGATAAAGGAATTCATAAAAATGTAATTCCATCACAGCATAATCAAATCAATGTATTAATAGGGATAAAAACAGAACCCTTTATTATCTTATATGGAAAATAATTTTGATAAAACACTTGAACTCCATTCTTGAGAAAAATATCCTTTCTACTTCAAAAACACTTTTCCTTTCTTAACATGTCGTACAATTATAAAATAAAAGAAGTTGATTAAAAATAAACTTGAAAACATGTAAAGGAAGCTTCTTGGAAATAATGTTTTAAAAATCCATTCATGCTGTATAAGTTAAAAAAAACATTCTTCGTACTTTTGTCGGAAAAGTCAAAAAATACCTCGTACGGAAAACGACCAAAGATTCCTTTCATATCTTTTACTAAAAACTCACCGAATAGTAAATTTGGATTTAAACAATTGTAGGTGGATGGAAATAATATTACATATTAAGGAAACATGGATGTGGATGATAAAATACACCCCAGTAAATTTCAAAGTATAAACAATCTCGGATAAAAATGAGATTGTGATATTTCCCTTACCTTAGGTCCAACTTGCTTTGTAAGTGTCTGAACCTCCTGTATAATGATTTAAATAATGTTATTGACTTATTCCAGAATCATACTTATTTTTATGATATCATATATGGTCATATTATTAGCTTCTTAGTAGTAATATTTCATTGCTACTTGTTATTCGGGTGTTTATAAATTTTTGTTCTTATGCATGTTTTGTCGAATAAATTCTTATTCTTCTCTTTAGGTTATAGATAGCTCATTTCCAGAATGGTATTAGTGTAATATATATCATTTTCATTCATTCAATTCATTTATATAATTAGTATGAAATGAAGATCATGTAGAACGAGTCGCATCACATCGTGGAGACGGTATTCCGTACGTACGCACGAGTGATGATATCGTTCCTATGATTGTGGAATTGTATTGGAGTGTATGTATACTATTTCAGAATCAAAATCACTTTATAATAGTCATATATAGTCATTATTTACACCATTATACCCATCCAAGTAAGGTGGTGGTGGAAAATAGATTACACCACGGCGTGGAGACGGTATTCCGTACGTACGCATGCGCGGTGATTTCTTTTTCCGTAGGATGGATAGATGGTGAAATAGGGTTGTTTCATACTTATAATAACATATCAGTATATGAGTGATACTTATGTTATTACTTCATAATGAAACAACTAAAGAAGAAGAAGTGGAAGAAGAAATAAAGATGAAAGAATCGGTAACGAACATTACCTCTTCTTTGAAGTGTTTCTTTGAGACATTCTTTTAGGGCACTAAAATTGGTATTTGAGGAATACCAGAACCTCTAGGATGTCTCTAGGGAAGTGGAGAGGAGAAAGTGGCAGGGGTTGGCCGAGCTTGAAGGCTCAATGTGGTGTGAGGAAGAGGGGGATGAGATGCCCTTTTATAAGGGAGGAGAGGGGCACCTTTGGGAAAACTAAAAATATTATTTTATTATAAAGTCAAGTTCGGTTTTAAATAGCTCCAAATTGATTTATTTAGAAGCTAAGGTGGGGATGGGTCGAAATCCTCTCATCCAATAGAATTTAGACAAGTTTATGTTCCTATTATAACCTTATCATTTAGATTTAACATTAAGTTAAATAATTTTACTTTTACCGTGTCTTCTTGTGTTCTTATACTATAAGGTTAATAAACATACTATAAGCAGCCAAACGGACCCAAAGTTGTTTATTATTAATATAAATAACCTTATCTAAGTCATTTGGCCGAACCTTAGATTTTTAGGAATAAAATAACAATTAATATAATAATATTTGTTTTAAAAACTATTTTATGTCAATTTTGAAACTATTTAGTAATTTATTTTTGTGAAACTCATAACAGAATTATTAGTTCGAAAAAAGTTAATTAAATCAATACTAACATGTCATATTAACCCATAAAATTAGTGGGATTCATAAAAAGTCTCAAATTACATTTAATTTTGTGTTTATAACATCAATTATGTCAATATTTCATTAATAAGATAATTACTGCATCATCATTGTGTCATAAATAAATTAAATTATTTAATGTCTAAAAATTACAAATAAAATACCATTATGTAGGAAATCTTTTTAGCTTTCTAATTAATATTTATAGTCGAATTTATCTTATGTATAACCTCATATTAAAAATGATTTACTTATTAAACATTGATTTTAACTATTTTAACCCTTCTTTAAGTAAATTGATAATAAATGTCCTAATCTAATCCAAGTGGGCCTAAATGGTCATATTTTATTCTAAGGTTGTTTTGGGTCTAATTAAATTTATCTAATAGAATTTGGACCTGTGTTTGGATAATAATAATATAATTTTTACCCTTAATTACCCTACTTACTTTTAACCGTGGTAAATAAAAGTAAAAAGTTACTATTCACCAAAAAATTATTTTCATCTCATTGAACCACATTTTTCATACTGAAATCAACCGTGTCTCTCAGATTTTCGAAATTCCACTCACAGAAGCGGTAAAATTAAGTTTTATGAAAAATTCAGTTTTTTAAATTTCCACTTAGTGGTTTCACTATTCATCAAAAATTGAAAGTTTTCAGAAAAATAACAAAATTTCACCCTAGGCTAATTTCGATATTCTGAATCCAAAAATGAAGTCCATTTTGAAAAATAAAATTTATAAAATTTCAAAAAGTGGTTATTACTATTCATAACGGCTAGTTTTAATAATATTTTAAAAGCATATCGTTGTTTAGTGAAACTCGGTATTGCGTACGACGCAAGCTATCGAGGATGGTCAAGATTTCGTGTAAAGCAAGCCAAGAAAGTGTTGTGTATAAAAAGATTCCTTTGATGATTTATATAACATAAAAGTCTCGGGTGTTACATTCTACCCCCTTAAAATGAATCTCGCCCTCGAAATTTGTCACTTTGTAACAAACAGATGAGGATACCTCTCCCTCATCATATCCTCAAGCTCCCATGTAGCTTCTTCTAATTGGTGGTTCCTCCATAAAACTTTCACCAAGCGAGTGGTCTTGTTTCGTAGGAATTTTTCGCTACGATCCAGAATCTCTATCGGCTGTTCTTCATAAGAAAGATCTTGCTCCAGCGGTACAACTTCTGAGCTGAGTACATGTGAAGGATCAGGTATGTACTTTCTCAGGAGAGATACATGGAACACATCATGAACTTGAGAGAGATTCTGTGGAAGCGCCAATCGGTAAGCTACCTTCCCAACACGATCCAATATTTCAAAAGGACCGATATATCTAGGGATCAACTTCCCCTTCTTTCCAAATCTCATAACCCTCTTCCAGGGAGATATTCGTAAGAACACTTTATCACCCAATTCAAACTCTAGGTCTTTTCTTCGGTTGTCGGCATAACTTTTCTGTCGACTCTGAGCTGCTCTTATGTGTTGTTGAATAGATCTGACCTTTTCTTCCATTTCATCAACGAGATCAGGTCCTAATAGCTTTCTTTCCCCAACTTCATCCCAACAAGTTGGAGTCCTGCATTTCTTTCCATAGAGAGCTTCATAAGGAGCCATCTGAATACTGGAGTGAGAGCTATTATTATAAGAAAATTCCACAAAAGGTAGGTGTTGATCCCAACCACCTTTGAAATCCATAGATCAAGCTCTCAACATATCTTCTAGAGTTTGAATTGTTCTCTCAGACTGACCGTCTGTCTGAGGATGATAAGCAGTGCTGAAACTCAACTCTATATCCAGAGTATGCTGAAGACTTCGCCAGAACTTCGAGGTAAATCTCGGATCCCGATTAGAGATAATATAAAGTGGTACTCCATGCAATCTTACCACTTCCTTTACATATATCCTGGCAAGCTGATCCAGAGAGAAATCCTCTCTAATAGCAATGAAGTGTGCAGACTTTGTAAGACGATCAACTATGACCCAGATAGCATTATTGCCTTTGGATGTTTTAGGAAGTCCTGTGACAAAGTCCATAGTGATGTTTTCCCATTTCCATTCAGGTATGGGTAATGGTTGTAACATCCCCTTAGAATTCTGTCTTTCAGCTTTAACTTGTTGACAAACCAAGCATCGGGAGACATATTCAGCAACATCTCTTTTCATGCCATCCCACCAGAAGTACTCTTTCAGGTCCCTATACATCTTCATGCTTCCATGATGAATAGATAATGAAGAACTATGAGCCTCATCCAGCAGTTCCTTCTTTAATTCGGGGATGGGAGGAACACAAACCCAATTCCTGAACTTTATTATCCCATCACAATCAAGGTTAAATTCAGGAACATTTCTCACCTTCTTTTGTAACTCGACATCTTCTTTATGTGCCTCTTTAATCTTCACATGTATAGATAGTTGAACATTCATTTGAGAAAGATAAGATTTTCCCCTTCCATTATAATTCCAGGATCCATTCTTTGTAAATCCATAAATATTGGATCTTTTGTGAACCTCATCATTGATAAACTGGCATGGTCTTGTCGACTTAATGCATCTACCACCTTGTTTGCTTTCCCAGGGTGGTAATGGATTGAGTAGTCATAATCCTTAATCAGCTCCAACCATCTTCTTTGGAGCATATTCAGCTCCTTTTGTGTGAAAATATACTTTAAACTTTTATGATCAGTATAAATATCACACCTTTCACCATAAAGGTAATGCCTCCAAATCTTTAATGCAAAAATTACCGCAGCTAACTCCAAATCATGTGTTGGGTAATTTTTCTCATGGATTTTCAACTGTCGTGAGGCATAAGCTATCACCATATCATTTTGCATAAGAACATACCCCAATCCCTTCTTGGAAGAATCACTGTAGATCACAAACCTTTCTCCACTACAAGGCAATGTGAGCACAGGTGCACTGGATAACCTTCTTTTCAACTCCTTGAAATTCTCTTCACATTCCTCCGTCCAGACAAACTTAACTCCTTTCCGAGTCAACGTGGTGAGTGGATTAGATAATCGTGAAAAATCATTCACAAAACATCGATAATATCCATCCAACCAAGAAAACTTCGGATCTCAGTTACTGTTGTTGGTCTCGACCATCTTTCGATAACCTCTGTTTTTGCTGGATCCACAGATATCCCCTCTTTTGAGATTATGTGACCAAAAAATGCAACTTTTTGAAGCCAAAATTCACACTTGGTAAATTTGGCATAAAGCTTCTCCTTTCTCAGGGTCTTCAATATAATTCTCAAGTGATATTCATGTTCTTCCTTGATCTTTTAATAGAAAAGAATATCGTCTATAAAGACTACCAAAAATTGATCAAGATAGTCTCTAAAGATTCTATTAATTAGATCCATGAAGATAGCAGGGGCATTAGTAAGAACAAATGGCATCACTATAAATTCATAGTGTCCATACCTTGTACGGAAAGCCGTATTTGGTATATCCTCCCTTTTGAACCTTAATTGATGATACCCTGAACGAAGATCAATCTTGGAAAAGTATTGAGCTCCGCGTAGTTGGTCAAATAAGTCATCAATGAATGGGAGAGGATATTTGTTCTTGATAGTGATCTTGTTAAGTTCTCTATAATCAATACAGAGTCTCATTGATCCATCTTTCTTCTTAACAAATAGAACAGGTGCTCCCCAAGGTGACGCACTAGGGCGTATGAATCCGTTATCAAGATTCTCTTGGAGTTGCTTCTTCAATTCCTGCAACTCAATTGGGGACATTCTATAAGGTGTCTTTGAAATAGGCAAAGCACCTGATACGAGTTCTATTGAAAAATCAACTTCACGATTTGGTGGAAGACCCGGTAATTCCTCCGGAAAGACATCATCAAACTCCCGTACGATGGGCATATTCTTAATCGTGAGTTTCTCACCAACCATTCGAGATAAATAACCTTCATTTAGTAGAATAAATACCCATAAAATGGAAGAAATTTCCACTGGAAGGTTATGTTCATCTTTGCATTGATAGACGATCATAGATTGATCTAGAATATGAAATGTGACTTCCCTTCTTTGGAAATTGATATGAGATCCATATAAAGAAAGCCAATCCATGCCAAGAATCACATCAAATTACACTATAGGAAGGATCACATTATTTGCAGGAAGCACTTTCCCACAAACTTCGATCGGAGAAGAATTATAAACTTTTGATGTGACTGTTGTGCCATTAGGTGTTGTCACAGCTAACTCAACATCTAATTGTTGAGGTAATACGGTGATACCCTTAGAAAATTCTTCAGAAATAAAAGAGTGGGTGGATCCAGAATCAAATAAAACATTTGCTACTTTAGAGTGGATGGTAAGTGTACCTTTCACCACATCGTTATCGTACTCCACATCGCTGATAGAAATTGCATGTGACTTTCCTTTGTCTTTAGCCTTAAGAGTTTGTTGACGTCGACCATCATCATCAACCCTTGGATTAGGGCATTTATTGGCATAATGCCCCATCTCCTTGCACTTGAAACATTGAAGTGTAGTAGGTTCATTCTGTGTATCCCTTCCTTTGTTTGCATCATTAGACATCTTCTTCCCATCATCATGGAATTCAAATGCCCGATGACCTTCCTTTCAACATTTGAAACATTTACTTGTCCTTTTAAGACAACTCCCTCCATGTTTCTTTCCACACTTTGAGCATAAGGGAAAGCTCATCTTCTTTTCAGTGTGCTCTTTAGATTTTCCTTTGAATTCCATTTTCCTCTTCTTATCAAACCCATATGACTGATGGGTTACTCCAATATCCATTTCGACTTTGAGAGCACATCGAACGATTTCCTCGTAGCTATTGAAGTCCCTTATGGCTAACGCCCTTCGAAGACTTGGTTTTAAGCCACTAAAGAATCGATCGATCTTACTCTCAGGTTGGATAATAATACCAGAAGCGTACCTTGCAAGTCTTGTAAAATTTGCTTCATAGGTACCAACAGATTCATCATTCTTTTTCTTCAGTTCAAGAAATTATTTCTCCATCTTTGTTCGGAGAATACGAGGGAAGTACTTATTGAAAAATAAGTTCTTGAACTCATCCCATTCCATGGACTCAATTTCATCCCTTTGCCTCGTATTCTTAATAAGATTCCACCATTGATCAGCATCTGCTTCCAAACGATACACTGCTAGGATGACTTTATCATGTTCAGAACATTGAATAACTGAAAATATCTTTTCAGTAGTACTAATCCATTGTTCAGCAACTAATGGATCAGTAGACCCACTGAAAGAAGGTGGACGCTGCCTCATGAAGGATTCAACAGAATGTTGCTCCTTCCTTTGCTCGTTTGGAAGTCCTGCATGATTCATAGCTTGAGAAAGTTGTGTGAGCATGGCTACAAGATTTTGCATTCCATCTCCCATAACGTTTGGTTGCTCAGGGGGACAATCATTGCATTGCCCGTCGCATTCCGCATTAATACAATTCCTTCAGGTTCCAGCCATTGACTAAAACCAAGAAGAATAGTGTGAGAAACACTAATTATAATAGGAAAACCACATACTCAAGAATAAAATTTCACACTTAAGGTCTTATCCTAGGTTATTCATGGCCATTTATAAAACACTAATATTGTGTTCTATGCTTAGACTTATCCTTAGGGTTCTTACTAAGGCTTTCACATCCTAGTTTCCAAAGGTTGGCTATACCTTTCCTCTGATACCAACTATAACGACCCATACTTTACATACATTGTTAATACTTAAAAATTGAAGCATACTTATTACAACATATAACAAAACCACGAAAGGACCGTATAGGTATAGTGTCTTTAGAAACTGGGAAACATAAACAACTGGTTCATAAAGCATCAACTTTTCCTCCCACTTATTTCATCATATCTAGGGTCCCTTTTTGGCATATACTACTTAATAACCTTCTTCCTGACCTAGGGAAAGAAAACATACAAAAGGGTGAGCTCAAATGCTCAGTAAGGGTAAACAAAAGAAATATCAATCACATCGTATACACAAGCACATAACTTTTGGAAATCTTAACCTGCAAAAGAGATCATAATTTCATAACATGGGATAAATCATGGCAGTGAAATGTAATCACAATAATCATAACATAAAACATGAAACTTTGTGGTGTACACACACAATCATAGAAAATCATTTCTTGTTAGTCAAGACTCATTGCCAAGACTATCTTAGTGGAAAAAGTCCATTTCTGAACCGAGTCACCCTCGTTTTAGTCCTGTTTCACTGAACCGGTATAACCTACCGTTCCAGCCATGTCTATCTCATGAGATATAAAATCTTTACCCAATGCATTGGAGGGAGATACAGGTCCCACCCATCTCATAATGATACCATTCTTATGTGTGCCACAAAATCATAAACCATACATCATAGCATAACCCATGTAATAAAAATGGGATTCTTAAACAACATGACATCATAAAACAATTCATATAAGATAAAGCAATTCATAAAAATGTAATTCCATCACAACATAATCAAATCAATGTAATAATAGGGATAAAAACAGAACCCTTTATTATCTTAGATGGAAAATAATTTTGATAAAACACTTGAACTCCATTCTTGAGAAAAATATCCTTTCTGCTTCAAAAACACTTTTCCTTTCTTAACATGTCGTACAATTATAAAATAAAATAAGTTGATTAAAAATAAACTTGAAAACATATAAAGGAAGCTTCTTGGAAATAATGTTTTAAAAATCTATTCATACCGTATAAGTAAAAAAAACATTCTTCGTACTTTTGTCGGAAAAGTCAAAAAATACCTCGTACAAAAAACGACCAATGATTCCTTTCATATCTTTTACTAAAAACTCACCGAATAGAAAATTTGGATTTAAACAATTTTAGGTGGATGGAAATAATATTAAATATTGAGGAAACATGGATGTGGATGATAAAATACACCCCAGTAAATTTCAAAGTATAAACAATCTCGGATAAAAATGAGATTGTGATATTTCCCTTACCTTAGGTCCAACTTGCTTTGTAAGTGTCCGAACCTCCTGTATAATGATTTAAATAATGTTATTGACTTATTCCAGAATCATACTTATTTTTATGATATCATATATGGTCATATTCTTAGCTTCTTAGTAGTAATATTTCATTGCTACTTGTTATTCGGGTGTTTATAACTTTTTGTTCTTATGCGTGTTTTGTCGAATAATTTCTTATTCTTCTCTTTAGGTTATAGATAGATAATTTCCAGAATGGTATTAGTGTAATATATATCATTTTAATTCATTCAATTCATTTATATAATTATTATTAAATGAAGATCATGTAGAACGAGTCGCATCACATCGTGGAGACGGTATTCCGTACGTACGCAAGAGTGATGATATCGTTCCTATGATTGTGGAATTGTATTGGAGTGTATGTATACTATTTAAGAATAAAAATAACTTTATAATAGTCATATATAGTCATTATTTACACCATTATACCCATCCAAGTAAGGTGGTGGTGGAAAATAGATTACACCACGGCATGGAGACGGTATTCCGTACGTACGCACGCACGGTGATTTCTTTTTCCGTAGGATGGATAGATGGTGAAATAGGGTTGTTTCATACTTATAATAACATATCAGTATATGAATGATACTGATGTTATTACTTCATAATGAAACAACTAAAGAAGAAGAAGTGGAAGAAGAAATAAAGATGAAAGAATCGGTAACGGACATTACCTCTTATTTGAAGTGCTTATTTGAGACCTTCTTTTAGGGCACTAAAATTAGTCTTTGAGGAAGACCAGAACCTCTAGGATGTCTCTAGTGAAGTGGAGAGGAGAAAGTGGTAGGGGTTGGCCGAGCTTGAAGGCTCAATGTTGTGTGAGGAAGAGGGGGAGGAGATGCCCTTTTATAAGGGAGGAGAGGGGCACCTTTGGGAAAACTAAAAATATTATTTTATTATAAAGTCAAGTTCGGTTTTAAATAGCTCCAAATTGATATATTTCGAAGCTAAGGTGGGGATGGGTCGAAATAGTCTCATCCAATATAATTTAGACAAGTTTAGGTTCCTATTATAACCTTATCATTTAGATTTAACATTAAGTTAAACAATTTTACTTTTACCGTGTCTTCTTGTGTTCTTATACTATAAGGTTAATAAACTTACTATAAGCAGCCAAACGGACCCCAAGTTATTTTTTATTCATATATATAACCTTATATAAGTCATTTGTCCGAACCTTAGATTTTTAGGAATAAAATAAAAATTAATATAATAATATTTGTTTTAAAAACTATTTTATGTCAATTTTGACACTATTTAGTAATTCATTTTTGTGAAACTCATAACAGAATTATTAGTTCGAAAAAAGTTAATTAAATCAATACTAACATGTCATATTAACCTAGAAAATTATGGGATTCATAAAAAGTCTCAAATTACATTTATTTTGGTGTTTATAACATCAATTATGTCAATATTTCATTAATAAGATAATCAATGCATCATCATTGTGTCATAAATAAATTAAATTATTTAATGTCTAAAAATTACAAATAAAATACCATTATATAGGAAATATTATTATATTTCTAATGAATATTTATAGTCTAATTTATCTTATGTATAACCCCATATTAAAAATGATTTACTTATTAAACATTGATTTTAACTATTTTAACCCTTCTTTAAGTAAATTGATAATAAATGTCCTAATCTAATCCAAGTGGTCCTAGATGGTCATATTTTATTCTAAGGTTGTTTTTGGCCTAATTAAATTTATCTAATAGAATTAGGACCTGTGTTTGGATAATAATAATATCATTTTTACCCTTAATTACCCTATTTACTTTTAACCGTGGTAAATAAAAGTAAAAAGTTACTATTCACCAAAAAATTATTTTCAACTCATTGAACCAAATTTTTCATACTGACATCAACCGTGTCTCTCAGATTTTCGAAATTCCACTCACAGAAGCGGTAAAATTATGTTTTATGAAAAATTCAGTTTTTTAAACTTCCACTTAGTGGTTTCACTATTCATCAAAAATTGAAAGTTTTCAGAAAAATACCAAAATTTCACCCAAGGCTAATTTCGATATTCCGAATCCAAAAATGAAGTCCATTTTGAAAAATAAAATTTATAAAATTTCAAAAAGTGGTTATTACTATTCATAACGGCTAGTTTTAATAATATTTTAAAAGCATATCGTTGTTTAGTGAAACTCGGTATTGCGTACGACGCAAGCTATTGAGGAAGGTCGCGATTTCGTGTAAAGCAAGCCAAGCAAGTGTTTTGTAGAAAAAGATTCCTTTGATGATTTATATAACATAAAAGTCTCAGGTGTTACATGAAGAGTCTTGAAAATATCATCCTAGACTGAGGAAGAAAGTGGATTCTCATAACATAATTGGTGATCAAAATCAAACGGTTCAGACAATAATTGATTCAGAATACCTTACACATACTTCATTATATTCAAAAAAATGTTATCGGAATGAATTTGGTTTTCCAAAACCAGATGAATAAATATGGTGAAGTTAAAAGAAACAATGTAAGACTAGTGTGAAATGGTTACTTATAGACATAGGAAATTGACTTTTATGAGATTTTTTACCTATTGGAAATGATAAAAACAATCAAAATAATTTTTTATATTGTTACACAATGAAGTTGTAAAATATTTTAAATGAATGTGATGTCTATATATTCCAATAGTAATATTGATGAATAATTTTATATTAAAAAACCATGTCAAATTGTTGTTGGAAAAGATGAAGGTTATGTATTAAACTTGAATAAATCCTTGTATAGGATAAAGCAATCTCTAAGGGAATGGTATTCTAAATTTGATACTTTCTTAAGAAAGTTTATTTTCATGAAATTCTGATTTGACAGTAATTTTTACATCAAATAAAGTCAATAGATTTTCCTCATTGCAATTTTCTATATTTATGGAATTATCTTTATAGGGAATGATGATTAAAATTCTGAAATATTTTTTGAAGAGATGAAGAAAAAATTTAGCTGTCTATGCTAGGTGAAATTAAATACTTTATTGGGTAAAAAATATCACAAAAGAAGAAAAACATATTTCTTTATTTAGAAAAGTATTTTAAGGATATTTTTAAGAAGTTTGGAATGGGAAATTTGAATGTATTTTCCACATGAATTTTAGTGGGAACCAAGTTGACTAAATATAGTGAAGGTAATGAAGATGACGCTAAATAGTTTTGGAATCTGATTGGATGTTTTTTGTATTTTACTTCCTCAAGATGAGACATTGTTTATGTTTTTACCTTATGTGAAATATTTCTGATTACTCTAAAATAAACACACATATTGGTTGGAAAAATTATTATTAGATATATCATAGGAAAAAAATCAAAATTAGGTGTGATAACTCAAAAAATATTGACTTGTGTGTTTATTCTGATGTTGTTTGGGTTGGACATGTTGATTATAGAAGATCCACATATGGTGGAGTTTTATTTATGGGAAAATATTGTGTTAGTTGAAAAAAATAGAATTCTGTAAATCTTATCATGTATGAATCTTAGTATGTTTCTTCCACTCAATATACTCTATAACTTATGTGGAAGAAAACATAGTTATAATATTTACTTGTTGAAGTAAGGTTACCATTACTCCTAGGTTGTGATAATTAGAGTGACATCAACCTTACAATAAACCTAGTACAACATTCTCTTTAATAATATACTGAAATAAAATAACACTTCATCAAAGAGTATATGGAGAAGAATAAATTAAATATAGATTGTGTTCCTATATCATAACAAGTTGATTACATATTCAAAAAACCATTACCAAAGTAAACATTTTTCAAAATGAGGTTGAAAATGGGTGTCCAACATCTTTCTCATAATGGTTGGGGTATGTGTTTGTGTCCCTTATCCCATTTATCCATTTTATATTATTGTAAATGGAGATAATTGTTTCATAAATCTATCCATTGGTATGTTTTAATCCTTTTAAGGAAGCGTGTATGTAGGGGGGTTGTGGGTAAGCTATGAATTCAACGTGTAAATGTGTGAAATATTCTAACATTTTATTGGGGATGTTATAGTAGACCTATATTTATAATAAAATTGAAGATTTAAAGAAATATGTTGAAGAAAGACATGAAGGAAAGATTGACAGGTGAAGAAGTTTCATGAGTCACTACTTTTGGACAACATGGTTTTGTTCTCAGTGATTCTTTTTTACTACAATGAGTTAGATCACATATGATTAAAATTCATTGATAAGTGATCCATATATTAGGGCTACAAAGTTTAGTTATTTATGAACATTGGTTGAAAAAAAATCTAGATGGGGATATTATTGTGGCCAAGTTGGCTAGAAGTTGTTTTTTCAATCTTAAAGAAGTTTTGGTTTAATGTATTTTTTTTGTCAAAGAAAATAAATAAATTAACTTTGAAAATTTTTAGTGATAAAACTCATAATCATAACCAAAATATATAACACAAAATCATTATGAAAGTTCTTTGGGTTTTGGATATTTTTATGGGAGAAAAGGTTCATTGGACTCACATTGGGTATAAATATAAATTTTGAATCATAATGAGGAAGTTTATGGAAGTTTTAATTTCTTTGGTAAGAATGTGACAATGCATTACTGATATTGGTGTTCTCATAAATTCTAAGTTGTTTGGGAAACTTTTGATAAAAAACTTATTAATGAATGGGGGAGAATAAGTGGTTCCAATTGGATTGAGGGATGGTTAGAAATAAAGAAGATGTTTGAAGGATAGGAATTTACAATAATTTCCAATGTAAGTCATAAAATGCTATGATAATACTAAATAATCTCAAATTCATGAAGAACTCATGTTTACAAGCATGAGTTTATGGAAGAATAATGTTTGTAAAATTCAATTTTTTTTGTCTTAGCTTATCGGCATGAGATCATTGGAAGAACAACTGTCTGAAGTCTTGGGAGTTTATTTTGAAATGAGAGAAGATAAATATAAAGTTTTTCTATCAGATTAATAATCCACAAGATAAATATCTTCAAATAAATAAGTTAGTGAATGCTATAAAAAATTTTGTTAAAGGGAGAAAGACTGAAGAGTTTTGATGTCACTAAATTTGAAGTTGTTTAATCCCTAATCGGCCAATCCATTAGATCATCTGATCCAACAAACAATTCGATTCACCGAATGATCAAGTGATAAGGATCTATTGTTATTTGGGATGTTTGGGATAAAGAAGATTATGTTAAAAATGAAAATCAGATGTAGTGATCCACTAATCAATCGGAGGAAAAATTATTGTTATTTATAATTTTTGTGACCAAAGAAAAAGAAAATAAGTAGAATTTTTTAAGACCGATGCATGTAATATTGTTAGAGACCGTTCAACTGAATAAAGATCAACAATGTAGTAAACCATTTTCATCATGTTGAATTACTTTGATTGTCAATTGGGTTAGGAGAAAAAGAAGAATTATTGTCTGTTTTATTTAATGGGCCAAGAATCATCGGACAATATGTGGTTCCAACTCATCAAACTTGAGGTTACACTAATTTATTGGTATAAAATAGAGATAGGTCCAAGAGTCATGGGATGACAATGATAAAATCCATTGAATTCTAAACTTCATCGGAAGAAGGATCAGTAGTCCATGTAAATGAATAAAAGGATAAATAATTTAAGTAGTTGTTTTTTTACAAAGTATTTTCAAGGGAGTTTAAAGCTAGTACTGGAGTGTTTCTAAGGAAGTCTAAGAATATTTATAAGTTGTGAATATTTTTATAGAAGAATAAAGGAAACCAATGTCTAATAAAGTATCAAAAATGTTTATGTAACAATGGTTTAAATTTTCCCAAGTATTGATCATAATGATATTTCTTCACTTATGTTATTTTTTCAACAGGGTCAAGAAAATTGGTGTGACCATATGTCATCATCATAATGAAGAAATCAGAATGAAAATTAGAATCAGACAGAATAATGATTAGAAAGTTTGAAACCATATGAAATTGTGGGAATATTTGGGAATGCTTGAGAAGAAACAATAATAGTTGACAATCATTGAATAAGTAAAATATGGATTCAAAATAAAAGAATAATTTTATTTTTCAAAAAATTTGGTTAAGTGGTAAATCATATCAGATTCCCACCTATACCATGTTGGAAAAACTATAAAATGATGAGATTACTTTTTACTTTTTGAAAAATCATAAAATTGTTCATGTGTGAAGGAAGATATGAAATTTATGAAGTTTTAGTGAGAAGCTATTTCCAAATTGAGAATCCATAAGGATGTTTTTTGGAAAGAATAAAAATAAGGAATATCGTATTTAGTGGTCAATAGATCGGACTAAGAAATTGGACAAGGTTTTTTGGACCGACACATAAGAAGTTCCAAATTTTATCAACAGTATTATGGAAAACTTGTATTTCTAGACTAGGAAATCAGAGTAAAAATTCCAGACATAGAGAGAAGTAGTTCAAAATTTTTCCAGTTGTATTCCGCCAGACTTATATTTCTAGAATGAGCTATCAGACTAGGGAATCAGACTGTGATATCAAACTGGGTATCATTACAATTTCCAAAGAAGTTCATACCAAATCTTAGGTGGTAAAGTGAATAATTTCTTTGAATATTTTATTTTTGAAAGTTGAAAAGGCATCACAGTAACATGTTTTGAAGAAATTGGCCAAATTTTCATAACTTTTTACACAAACTTGAATGACATAATTTCATGCTACTTTAAGTACACAAACTATTGTGTAGAACATAGTACTAAATAATTATAAGGGTATGTCCTACTTGTTTTATCCACACAAAAGGATTATTTTCTAGTGGATTGTATTTATTGGATAGTTTCCAAACCATACTAAGGATGTAGATACTCTTTTTCAGTAGTGAATGTTATAAATTTGTGTGTTCCTGTAAATGTGTGATTGTTTTGTTTTCAACAATGTGATAACTCTTTAACAGGAGGTGAATATTGTTTCAAAAGAACGGAAACATAAAAGAAAAATATATCACTAATTCCACCCTCTCTCTCTTAGTTATACAATTATCCTTGATGGTCAATATCAATCATCCCATGCCAGATGTCATAAAACTTTCTTTTATCACCTTCTTTGATAAAACATAAAAATAGTAATTAAATAGGCACACCTCTAGACACTTTAAATTATTTAAAATAAATATATTAAATAATACATTATATCATCCTTAATTGTAACACATATATCCATACCACTAATCACATTTTTTCTAATTTCTTCATCCAAATCCCACTATCACCTTGAGTATTAGAAAATTATCTCAAAAAAAGAGATTTCAATGAAATAATTATCATTTTTAGAACATCCCATCAAACTATGCATAATATCAACATAATCAGCACATATATCTCATTTAAATAGTCACTATCTCTCTCCTTCATTAAATCCCCCTTTATTAGGTCAATTACCTTCAATATTCTATTAATTGTAATTGTCTAAATTTAATCACCCTTTTATTTTCCTCCAACATAACTCACGAAGACATTTTTTCCCAAAATTAAATTATAGTACATATAATTCATTAAACCACATTGATTCAAAAAAATAATCTAATTTATTATCAATTATTTCAATTAATCATGTTTAAAAATTAATTTATTATAATATATGTATGGAATGAGAAATTAATTTCTATGTAAGTCAATTATTTTGAATAAATTATTTAAATCTTGTAACAAAACCAAAACTTATTGAAAAAGTAAATTACTCAAATTAATAAACCTCAATTAATACTCCAAGACACATTCTAACTCTCATAATAAGGTTATGAAATCTAGGAATACATGTAAAAAAAGTTTATTGAGATAATTAATATGTGAAATGATATAATATGGTGACAATGCAGTTTCATACCATCCAAAAATTATTAAGTGTTATGATAGGATTTATGGTCACCTAAGAGGAAATAAAGGTATGTTGGAGTTCCATTACATACATGAAGGCTTAAGGGTTACAATAGTATTTATGGTATATCTAGAGTACTTGAGGGTACACAGGAGTTTGATGACATATATGAAGGATCAAGTGGTATACAAAGATTTAAGGTATCCTAGGAGGGATTAATGGTGCAATGAAATTTCATGTTATCCAGGAAACATTAGTGGTATGTTGATATTTAATTTCTCCTTGGAGGTCATAAAGGTTACACTGGAGTTCCATTCCATCAAGAAATGATTAAGTGTATATAGTGTAAGTTCTGTTGGATTTGGGAGTACATCACTGAGGAAGGATATTTAAGTACCCCTATTAGAGTAACCAAACCCCTTATAATTAATTTCCATTTAGTAAGGAACACCATACCTTTCAAGGTCACCTAAAAAGTACCATAGTGCTTCATTTTAAAGTCATGCATCTAGGACTGATATACATTATAGTTTAAGTTCATATCACTAGGACTGCTTCTAATTTGTTTATAGTCATGTGAGGTGGACTACTAGATGAAAGGTAACTATTAATGGTTTTTTATGGGACTTATGTGTGAGAAAAAATCTTCTATAATAGCCTGATGGATGAGCCAGGAGAAGTTATATTAGGGAATACAAAATATTTGGTTCACTATAAATTATCTAACTCTTTGAAAAACAAATATGATGGTACAATTGATTAATTTGGAATAGTAGCCCATTTATATGTATACCCCTAAAATGTAGGTAACATAGTATGGGGGATATAACTGAATTCATAAGAGATTTGATGTAGTGGGAGAAAAGATGGGATTATTCTAGTACAGTAACCACCACAAGGGTAAGGTGACATTCCTTCTATGGAAAATGACATTGGATATTCATCAGTGTGGTTTTAGATGTCCTTCAATATTTTAAATATGAATATATCACCCAAAAACCATATTTATCCAGAGGTTCACCAAGGTATAGAGTATATACTGAACCATTCACTATTGACCATGGATATTCAAAGATGATATAATTAATCAATTGAACATGACAACTCTACGATTATTATTTTTTTCCTAAATAACCCTAGTGGGATATGTAGTTCAAAATAAGATCCTCCCCTAAGGATGAAACGTCTTTGATAATTACTCCTAGGATTTCTAGGATTATCATATCTGCATCGATACTTTTTAAAAACTTGTGGTAGTTGATATATTCAAGTTAATCTTGGACTCACATTTTTTATTTATAAAAACTATGTCCTTATTTTTATGTTGAATAATCAATGGTGTTAAATTATAAAAAAAATTATCTACCTCATAGATAGGTAGGTGTATTATTGTTTGATATTTATGACAGTTGAAGAAAACCAATTATTTGAGAAATTTATAGTAAATTTCTCCTATATAATAATGTTTAGGATGGTGAATAGAGTAACCTACCCTGTATTGATGGATAAACTAATAGAAGCTGAAAGATATGTACGGAAATATCTCTCACTTTACTTGATCACAAAATTTAATTAATAAATGGATATCATCCTATAAAAAAGTAAATGAAATAAATATATGATTCATATAAAGAGTAATCCTTCTAAAAAAACTCATAAACATGAAGTTTTATACTTGAAAGCTTTGGAGGGGGGAAATCACTATAGACGAGGCTATGAGGCTAAGACCCAAGTACCTACGATATATCTATTGGAAGGGTTCTAGGTTAATTTATTAAAGGATTCTCTTTTCCTCATAGTATATTCCCATCTAAAAATTCGAGTATACGCTCTTGTGATGGTTGCGTAGATGGCCTAAGAATGACCAATTAATCTTGACATTTCAATTCTTTCATAGATTTACTACATGTTAGGACATGTTCAATGGGGAGAAAATCCATATTAGATTAGTGGTTGGGTATTATTTCTATACAATTGGGTGGAAATGAATTTTAGTAGTTATTAGTTCCAGAACACTATGTTGTTCCTTTATTCCATATCTCTCTAAAACATATTTAACATCGTTTTTGTTGAATAAATATTCTGGAGCACTAATTAGTTCACATATAAACTAGGGAAACAAATCAATTTGACCTTTACTCCTTATGAAAGTCCATCCAAGATCATTATTAATAATATAGAAGGTACTTATTGTAACTATAGTTACATCTTGTCTTTTAGAGACATTTTCTTCGCATCCTATGATGATAAATAGATCATCTATTAACCCTCTTTATCATACTAGTTTTAATAATTTTTTTGGTGTTTCCAAACATTCAAACAACATCCCTATAATGGATTTTATCATGAATGACACTTGATGATCATACACTAATTGTTCCTGATGTTGGAGCATGAAGATACGAGGGCACAAATTGACCCAATACCTAGAGAAACACACATTATTATATCATGGATTTATATGATAGCATTTATAGAATACTATCTTAATGTAGTGATAGGTAGTCTACTATATTAGCTTCACATATTGTTCAACTATAAATATCGGTAATGAAATTTTATTCAAGAGAAAATATTTGAGATGGAGGATCTTTCAACTGAAGGTCTGAAAGAACATGATAAGTCCTCACATCCAGTATCTCTCCCCATATAAACTGAGAGGAGAAAGATATATCCACTGACATAACCTCATATTCTTAAAATGAAGTTTCTAAAATGGATGATATATCATAGTATCTTAAACTTGATGAATAAACTCCTAAAAACAATTAAGTATCAGCTAATTAAAGTCCCTCTTCCTATACACTATAGTCCGACACATGTCCCTCTGTAGTGGAATTGTTGTAAGACCACAAACATATGATGGTGGATAGTTTATTCTTGTATCTTAAGAAAAATAATAGGAACTATGTGGTGACATGTTGGTATTATACCAAGGTAATTCAATTATCACATATTCTTGATTGGAATAAATGAGTAATAAATCAGATTCTCTTTATCAACTCTTCTATGTCCTAGTAATAAGTGGTGATGAATACCAAGTTCTTCATTAATTACAAAACAAGTTCTCTTAGTTAGAATTAAACTTGAAGAAAAATCATCTAATCATTCTAGGGATAGAGGATAAATGAATGTACTACAATTCTATATTTATACAAACAAACACTAGTCATGTGATAGTAGACTAGGGCACAATTTCATACTCATTATAATGGTCACTTGGTAAATATGGAATGACTTAATATCTAATTACCTATATCTAAGGAGGTATTTTATAAAATCATAGTAATAGTGAAATATATTTATAGGATCATGAAAGGATAGATTCATAAGCAGCACAATTTTTGGGAATAGAATGAATCTAAAGATGGAAGGCTAGTAATACTTCTATAGCTGGATCATTCATCTCAGTGATTACTTAATAACCTATGTCAATCAAAAAATAGATCATATGATTATAAATAAAATATTTTCTTTATTTACTTTTTGTAGTCTTACTTATTTTTAGGGATGACCATTTTTTGAGTATCCCTTCCTTCTTTTATTAAATACAGTAAGAAATGACTCCTTTTTTATCATTATCTTATCATCATACCAACAAACCAATGTATATTCCATCATAAAAATAAGTGGCCTAAAAAGTTATTTTTTGTGACTAAAATGAAAATTATAACCTATTTTTATTAGGTTTCACCATTCAACATACACTTTTCACCCTTAATGACTCATAATGGGTATAAGGAATAAGTTTAAAAAATAGTTAAAACTCTATTGACCAAGTATTGGTTGGTTTTATAAATAATAATATAACACACATAATCGAATGATAGGGTATGCAAAGTCAACTATCCTTCAAATGTGTGACCCTGTATGAGTATAAATGGGTTGTATATGGTTCCCATATTCCATTAATTTATGCTATGGTTGGTTTCTTATATAAAATAAAAAAGCTAAATTTCATCCTAGATTGGTGCACTTGGATGGGTATAGGTGGGTCATGTACATGGCATGTTTGTTATCACCATAATCCATGGTTGAATGCTTTAAGTATGAGATAAAATTATTTTTTACCTAGACATGTGATATGGGAAAAGTATAGGTGGGACTTATATAGGGAACATGTGAAATCATCATAAAACATGATCATCCCTTGGGATATAAAGGTTCAAACACCTATGTATGTTGAAGTAAAGAGTAAGGGTTTTTCAAAATGATGGATAATTCAACAGGGTTTTAGGTACTCCAAAATGGAATCAAAAGTGAACATTTTAGGCTTCCAAAAAAGAGTAGTATAAAGGAAAACTGAGTGAGCTAATTTTTTACTCAATAAGTGATTCTATTAATCATGGTTTGACTTTATTGGTTTGAATTATTAACCTCTCAGCTTTTCAAATTTTTATGTATGACTTAGATTTTTATCGAGCCACTTGGTTTGGATCAGTGGGTGAATGTTCAAATTTACTCATGGTATCCTTAATACGTTTTCAAAATTACTATATTTTCATCTCATTATATCATATTTTAAATTATTTTATTTCAATACCAATGATATTTACTATTTAATGTCTTGAAATACAAACTAGATTTTGGATAATTTTTAAGGCCCTATAGCTTTGATAAAAATATATTCGGCATCTAATGATGTAAAAATTAGACAAAAAATATAAATTAGAATTACTTATATTGAATATGGGAGAAAAAATCCCAACATTAATTAGCTAGGGTATTATTTTTATTATAAAATAGGGTACAAGTAAAAAGTGGAGGATTACGAATGGTCATGTAGTAAGAGATCCATGAATCACTATATATCCCATAGTAATGGTAATAGTGAAAAATGTAGTTCTCAGAGTACCTATATAATGACGGGGATCACACGAAGGTAAGAAGGAAAATATGTTACTTAGTTTGGACCACTTAATGTAGTTTTATAGTTTATACATGGTAGACCTAGTACCATATTCTTTATTTTCAAATAACTCTAAATTTTTAAATATGGTATCTACATTGATATAACTAATAAAAATGGGAAAATTAAATTATTACACCCTTCTATTGAGTCATTGATGGAATTTCAACATGAATTGGTGAATCCTTAATCACTAGGATAGAAGGAGGATTCAATGGGAATGAAATGTTCCACTTGTCTTAGTATAAAGAATATGGGTGTCACTAAGAATACTAAAATAATAATAATAAATCTCTCTATAGTTCCCAAATATGTGGGAATATTTTTCCTAGTATAGTCATGTAAATGGGAAACCTTTACTCTAGGAACTCTTACATGGATCAAATTCTCTTGTAAAGATATTGTGTAAAATGATATAAACTACTCCAAGTTATTTATTGTTAATGTGGTATGTACCTTTGTTTTTTGATTTTTTTTACATCTTTTTGAAATTATAGTGATTCTAAGTAGTTTAATTTCTTATAATGATGACCAATTTTGAGTATTTTAAATCCATACATAATAGACAGACATTTGGTAATTTTAAAATCTTGAAAAAAAGATTTTATTTACCAATGTGAACATATAAAATTACTTCTTTAGATTCCTTTAATTGGTGGGAGGTGTGATATAGTCTCTATAAAAATTTACCAGAGAATAATAACTATTTGGGTATACCATGAAATTATATCAAGCCCCTTCCCATTTCAATTCTAATTTTAGAGGATTATTCTATGGTATCACTTGAATCCTTAGAGAAAGCATCAACTCCCCTTTAATGAATTATAAAAAGGTGGTACTTCTGGTAGAATGTACGGGCCACCAAAATCTGGTAAACCTCTAGTTTTGAAATCCTGTTACATTCTCTCTTAAAGGAACAATAATTTTACCAATTAAATTTCTGATTTATCATATTCCTTTAACTAATAAAAAATAGTTTTTCAAAGGAAGGAAAGCTATATTTTTATGGGAAAAAAAATTATTTCATATACACTATGGGATGTGGGGATACCTGAGAGGGAGTGCACATACTGGTATGATAAGACCAGAACATGTTAAAAGTCTATTAACCTAGGTACTCCTATTCTTTCACACCATCTTCTATATAATATTGGATAATTACTTATTTATCACCCTTATTATGTCATTATAATCCATATTATAGGGATAATAGTGGTCAAAATGGATCCCATGCTTCACATTGAATTTTCATAACTCTTATGAGTAAATATTCATGATATCATCTATGTAGATAGTATGTCTGACTCCAAATTTTATAATGATATTGAACTTTATGAATGAAATTATAGAATTCTTCCCAACCACTTTCAAGGGTAACACATAAAACCACATGGAGAATAAATTGATGTATTTTCAGATGAAGTTTAACTATAAAGGTGTCATTTGGGTATATAGGCCTATAAAATCAATTCCCAAAATACAAAATAATATTGACTTACTTTCAGAATATTGTGTCTCTAAGGGATGGGGAATAACTTTTTCATGACATTTTCATGAAAGAAGTTTATTAGTGAAGTCCCAGGAGTTGTGCATTGTCAAGGGCTAGAAGTACCGAGGTCTCCTAATTTTATGAGAGATCATTCTTATAGTTCTGTGAGTGCCTCTTGTTCCTAAATTAACTTACAAAATTATTTAATGGGTGTCCCCTCCTTTAATTATCATAATGAGAAAACCATAAACGTTATTCTTTTAGATAATTATTTGGTAATTTGAGCATTAAAAAAGTAAAAAATTCATTGTTTGTTATCAAATTTTCTATTTTTTATCCTGATCTTGAAGAAGTTTCCCAAAAAAGAGATAAATCATGATTGAGCTAATCAAATAAACTGACTCCTCCTTTTTATGTAATGGAGTTTTAGAGGGAACAACTCCATTAAACTATTTTATATCCTTACTAATAAAGGGGAGACTACATTCTGATGTGTGACTTGAATAATTTTTTCAACATTATCTAGGCTAGTGAGGGTGTATTTAAAATTATCCCACGTGTCCATGAGGGTAATATAACATCATGGGGAATAATAAATTATTATATTAAATTGAAATTGTGACATCAAATTTCATGTGTAATCAAAATAATCTATTAGTTTATCTTTGTTAATTATGTGTTATATTTGGATTATATTAATAACCAACTCTAAATCACCCTTGATGTTTATGTAGGAATCTAAGACTATTAGAGCCAACACTAGATTTGGGATCAAGACCTGGTAATAAAACTCATGGTTTGTACAAGATTTAAAAAGTAGAGTTGACTAAACAATATGAACTATTATAGGGGAAATATGTACAATCCATATGATGGACTTCTTTAGATTATGTTCTTCAATATTATTACTAACTAGGATTAGGGATTCACTATCAAATATATCTCCCATTCTAGGGTGGTATAATTAACAAACAATATGTATTCATTATCAATTCCAAGTCATGAGTGACTTCCTCCATAGTGGGATGCGATAATAGAAAGTTAGTGATTGTTTTTCCTTCGATTATAATCTATGAAATGAACGAAACATTAATTTGTGGTAATAAAAAAACCCATCTTGCTAAATTTATGTATAGTATAAGGAAATTGAGAGCATACTTAAGGGGGTATATGTGGGAAACTAGGAGGACATTATGGTGTGGGATACAACGACATGGATTTTTCACTAAGACGGTTTGGGTGAGGCAATTCTTATTAACCATGATATATATTGTATCAACCTAAATTATAGTTTATTTGAATAAGTATAAGCCATTTTCCTTTCCCTTATAATTCCATTGAGTAAAAAGTGTTCCAAGTGACCACTCAAAATCTACTAAGAAAAATATGGTGGGTTTAATTACATGGGAAACATCAAAAGTAGAGGGTAGTAAGTATACTATTTCAGGTCATAAAATTTAAAAATAAAATATCCATCACATTGTGAAGTTCTACACGTTATTATTTAGTTAAGTGTAAAATAATTACCTATGAGTTTCTTGATGAAACACCTAATGTAGGTGATAGATCATTTTAGGTCTCTTAGCTCCTGGAAAATATGAGGAGGGGAAATTTGAAGGATCAGAATGATCATTTCTAGATCAACCTCAATGCATTTATGGAAACCCATAAAGTGAAGAAACATTTTGGAAGTCATGTTTAATGAACATTTAAACTCTTTAATCATAAAAATACATTTTCATAGCTTGTTGAACACCACCTTGAGGTAAGATAAATTAAAACAATGATGGAAAATTTGAATAAAAGTTTTCTTACATATAATTAAAATATTTTCCCAAGTAAATAATTAAATATTTTATTCATGGATGTTGATAGGTGGCCTAAATACTCTTTTTGACAAAGGGAATCACTTTATTGTATTAAAATCCTTATATTTCTTAAATATTTTGGGTATCTTTATCTCCTGGTGCTATCTGAATTTGATTGTATCTAAAGTACCCATCGATGAAGGTGAGCGCTTCAAAACCCATCATTTTTTTGATCAACAAATATGTAATTATGACTAGTAATTTATTATTTATGAAATAATGGTTCATGTTTTTAAGGTAACTAAATACTATTATTAGTCCATTATTCTTTCTGATAGAGACAATACTGCTCAAATATTTAGGATACCAAAACCTCCAATAGGAATCAATCCTTGGTCGAATTTTCCACCTCATCCTCTACCATGGAACCATGAAACATGTGAATTCTTATCACAATAAGTTTATGACCCTGATGGTTGGTCATGAGACCAAGGTGGTGAACAAAAACATGGGATCTCAATAATTGAATTTCTACGAAACTCCACACACAAAATTCCATGTGTTTCAAAAGGAAATTTACTTAATTATACGACCATACGAGAGGCTGGACCACAGTAATTAACATTTGTTTTACATCCTCTTCAATTTCCAAGTTCACAAGGCTTAGTTTTATAATGTTAGTTAAAAACCATCCTTAGAGATAGGTGTAGCATTTCTATGCTCATATTCATCATGACCATGGGTGGTAAGGTATAGATCTTCATTTGGGTATTCATGTGAAGGAATCATCCTTGTGAATTATTTTTTGGTGGTATGTTATTCAGTGTAATTACTATAATTTATTATTTAGTAATCCTATCTCTCTATGGAGACAATGTGGATGGAGGTAGAGGTATCATATCCCTGTATCTTGATATAGTTAATGGGGAGTATGAAACATTCCATTAAATCATACCAGGGGTTGTATGACAACCCATGAATATGACCATCTAATATTAAATGACTTTAAGAAAATATTTCATCATCATAAATTTCCTTGATCTTTTATTTTTAGATTTTTATAGAATTATGAACAAACATTAACTAACAAACCCAATGTATTTTTCAAATAATGGACATTTTTACCACTATAAAAGCAACTAATTAATCCATAAAATGTCTTTAATATCTCCAAAAAATTATCCAAACAATATACTATTCTAGAATCATAATGCATATTACTATTATTCATATCTCGAGGAAATGTAATTATAATAAAGGGGTGATCTCAGATACTCGGTAAGGGTAAACATAAGGGATACCAATCAAATAACATAAGTGAACATCATATGAGTATATGGTTATAATCCCAATATATAATAAATCTATGCCCAAAAAATAATAGATCATATTTCATTGAATAATGAATCACTTAACATAAGAACATATCATGGAATTCCCACAAAAGAAATAGGCATAATAATAATAAACTTGCTAGAAAAAAAAATCCAGATTCATTGGATCATAACATAAAAGTGTAGAATATATTATAAAATAGGCATAAACATGTAATATAATATAGATTGAAAATAAAATAAACTTATTAATGTTGAATAATCATAATCATACAAAAACCATGTTAAATCCCCCATTATGACAATGACTTTGTGAACAAACCCTTATTTCCACACAATAAATTAGGATAAAACCCATTATTCCCCAGATTTGTTGAAAAAAATAATTATATCCAAACATTAATATATAATGAGATATAAAAATTAACCAATTCAATAGATGTTGATATAGAACCCCACCAATAATCATCCATAAAAATGATTGCCACCTAAAATTAATCATTCAGAATATCTCAAAGAACCCATGGAATGAAAATGGGTTTCATATCCTTTTCAAATATAATCCCATAATAAAAACATTCACAATTCCATCAATAATAATAAAATGATATATTCATAAAAAATTAAAGGTTATCCAATAATATTTAACAGCTATATAGTTAAATATGCTTCAATCAGGAAAATAGATCGTATAGTATTTACACCTTATAGATAAATGGTGTATAGTTTATTAAATAATTTCCTCAGTCAATCAATGTATGAAATCTAGGAGAATAAACTTTAATCATTATAAGGACATATAGAGTGGTTATAGAGTAATTATCTTAGATGAGAAGTCATATACCTTCAATGACTAGGTAATACAATGGTAGTAATATATTTCCATGACTTTAATCCTATAAAAATAGTATAAGATAATTTAGAGGCTAATTCATGAAAGGAAAGTTCCATGGAAATATATATTTTTTGAGATAAGGAGGGAAATAAAATTGAAACTAGAAAATATTTTTTGGATAATATTTTTTACATTTTCATAAAATAAGATGTTTAATGTAACTTTCCAAATGTATTTTTTATAGGTGATGTGATTTTTTTTTGAAAAATTAACCTTTAAAATGAATCCTTAATAATGAATCCATATAAATTCATCAAAGGTTATTTATAGAAAATGTAGATTTGAAAATAAAAAAAATGATCATGGATGTAAAAACATTTAAAATATCTATATTAAAACATGATGCACCCCGATCAAAACATATATAAATAATGCATCATTTTAGGAAAATATTCAATAACTTCAAAATATTACATGACTAAGGAATATAAAGGTGTGTTGTATCTGAAGACTAGATACATAATCAACTTGTTTCATAAAATATCTTCAATATGTCCCAAACGTTTCTTCTCTCATAGTAAACTTATTTGAAATTTCATACTTAATATAATTCTCAACCTGCCTGCAAATCATTTTTCCCCATTTTCAATAGCCGGTTTAAGGGTTCCTGGTACCTATACAAACAGTCCCCAAAAATCAAGATTTCAAATTTCAAATTCAAACCAAAACACTATCCGTCAACCGCCACACGCCACACCTCAAGCCTTGAACCCATCATCACACGTCGCCATCACTGCATCTCCATCAATGTTCATCACGCACATCCAAAACTGCAGGTCGCCGGCGAGACCATCAGAAGCGTCGTCACGAGAACCTCCTCCGCAGAACACCACCATTCAACATCATCGCCACAAAACCAACAACCCTGGTAAGAACCAACCACCAACATCAACTCAGCAAGATCAAACACCATTACAGAAAGTGAAAACACCAGAATGATGAACGAAATGGGAATTGTCTCCATGGTTCCACACCCGTCAGAACCACCATGAAAACAATCCAGCAGAAACAAAACCCCAAACATACCATCATCACCACCGCACAATAAAAAACAAATCCGCAAATCATCTGGAAGAAATGAATCCACTTGAAGAGGACCCAGACCGTCGCCATACATACCGATGCAACAAGCAACACTAAAACAGAGCCTCATACCTGAATGAAATCACCTCCTCAGAGAAAAAAACCTTCAGAAGCCAAGCAGGCCCTGTCGCCACCTAAACTCCATCATCACCAAAGCCCGCACAAACAACAAAAGGATGAAGCAAAACCTTTCGCCACCTTCAGAATCGCACCCAATGGCCAGATCTACCCAAAGCACAACCACCCGACACCGAACATGATGGAAACCCCAAAACGCAGCACATATCCCGCACCCTAGGGCATCATCACGCCTCCGAAACCGAAGAGGTCGAGCGACGATGTGAACAGCCGAGGATGATGATGAGTCCACGCAAGATTAGGGCAGCCACACTGTGAACACACCAAGCTGAGAGCCAAGGAAAGAGCAGCCATCGGGGGAAGAAGGCGGCGGCGGATGGGAACCCTAATCACCGTAGAGCCCCTTACGGGCACATCCCTATTATAATTCTTAACGACCTAGGGAAAATGGAAACAAAAGAAAAAGTGATATCGGATGCTCAACAACGGAAAAAATTGGAGGAATCAATCAATGATCATATCTGAGAAAAGTAATAAGGGTATGAAAATAATATCATGACTTAATAAAGGCATACCTAATAATTCATGGATCTTTAATCATGAATCATGGAATAAGGTTTTTTCATAACAAAATTCTTAATTCATAAGC
Organism: Viscum album; assembly: GCA_963277665.1. Classification (NCBI taxonomy): domain Eukaryota; kingdom Viridiplantae; phylum Streptophyta; class Magnoliopsida; order Santalales; family Viscaceae; genus Viscum; species Viscum album. The sequence goes on along the minus strand of OY728136.1, from coordinate 624,735,021 downwards.
ATGTGGAATCATCAATAATAAATCATGAGCCATGTGAACATAGCATAAGCATAAGACATAAGTTTATTAAATACACATAAGTGTATAAAATAATTTCCTTGGTCAAGATTCACTTTAAAGGATATCATAGTGGATTGGGTTCACTCCCCAATAAATCATTTACTTGGTCAATGTTCACTCCAAAAACTATCATTGTGGAAATGGTCCCTTACTAATTAGGGTTCACTCCCAATTCTAGTATTTATTATATCGTCAAATATCAATCATTACCCATTGAATTAGAGGTATATATAATTTCAGTCTCACCAATAATATAATAAAAACCATACATATATGTGCAACAAGATAATAAGACATTCATCATATCATCATAGCATAAACCATGGAAAATAAATTAGGTTTTTAAACATCTCCTCATCACATAACAATAATCCATATATATAAAAAAATTGGTTGGTATCGTAAGATCATTCATTATATCATCATCGCTTAATTAACCCATGGGAATGAAATGGGTTTCATATAATCATCCTATGATAAAAAACATCTTAATTAATCCAAAAAAGTGAATGGAATCATTATAGTATATTATAAGATAAAAATAAAAATATCTAAAATATGCTGACATAGATGAAAAAACTTCTTATAAAGTTAATTAAGACACGATTTGTAAATATAAGGAAAACATTCCTTTTATTTTTGAAATTTTTAAAAAACACAAATTCCCATAATATTGAGTAAAATAATTTCTATGAAAATAACTCTGGAAAATATAAAGGAATATTGAATGAAAATAATAGTAATGATGGGATGAAAATAGGTTCATGTGGTAAATGTTGAAATAATGTATTCTTTCACACTTTTTTATAAAAAGTCACAAAAAAACTCTTCAAAAAAAATTAAAAATTTACCTAAATGATTTTTGAAAGTAAAGAAAAATATGGTTAAAATGAATTAAAATAATCATTTAGTAATATAAAATAACATTCTTAAAAAACTTTTAAAGAACATAGATGTGAAATAAAAGGTTCATTGACCAAAGAGGATATAAGTTTGGTTTCTCACCAAAATAATTTCTCAATATTTTTATATACCAAAGAGAGAAAAAATGAAATTACATAAAAATTATATAAATACCAAGATTATAAGGAAATATATGAGGGTTAATGGATAATATTTATATAATTTCTATCGAGGTAAATTTAGCATATAGAATCCTGAAAAGAAATTAGATCGTAACATAAACACTAACATCAAGTCTCATCTATCTTTGCACACGTTCAAAACTCGTATATAATAAATATAGATTATATATATAACATAAATGTATTCATACACAACTCATTATTTATCATTTATTTATATTTTCTCATTATCTTTTTTAACACTTTCTTCATTAAAATGAACATTCAGATGAAAAATGTTCTATTTTCCATTCGTGTTTTGGATCGCTGGATCTGGTAATTGAACCTTGGTCATGGTTTAACCATGTATAGTGTCTTAATAATGAAATAAATATATTATTTATTCATTATATACACTTTTATAACCATTCATATAAATATGTGCTGAGAAATGAATCACATCACTTCATGGTGGTGGTTGTCCACATATGCACACAAGTGATATTTTTACTTTTTGATAGTTAGGAAAAAATAAAGGTATATAATAATTATTCAGTAAAAAATAATAATTATATATAAAATATAAAATATAAAATATTTTCATACAATTTATCTTTATGAAATTCCATTTAAATATTAAATGAAAAAGTATCACATCGCTTCCTGGAGGTGGTATTCCACACGTATGCAAAAGCAACGTTATCATTTTCCAATGGATGGGAAAGAGATAAAAAATGGTTGTACCATCATAATACAAACATATCAGTAGTTTTATCATACTTTGTTCTCTATGTTATCAAAGATACAAAAAATTTATAATAATTAGAATAATAAATAAACTTTTAAATGGTTATATAGGATGATTACCACTTCAATGGGATACCTCCTTTGGCCTCTACATGAAGACTTCTTAGGATACAATTAGGGTAAGACCAGAAGCTCAATAATGATGGTAACAAAAATATGAAGGTTTTTGGTAGATATTGCATAATATATGGGAAAATTTTTTGTGAATAATAGAGGATATTAGGTTCTCTTTTATAACTGCGGGGGGGGGGGACACACATGGAATTATTTAAAGATTTAAATAATATAAATTTACATTCTTATGAAATTTGAACCAACTGGTAAATAATTCCATGTTAAGATAAAATAAGTTCTAATATTATAAAACAATAATATTTAGAAAATATTAAGTGCAATTTTTACCTTAATCTCTTAGTTTAACCCCATGATAAGCTTGTTTTAACCCCAACTTTAGTAAAAAAATTTATTATTTTTACTATTAATTATGAAATATTGCAACTCAAATCATTACCAAATTTTTAAATGAGGATTAATAATATATAATAAATTTTATATAATTCTATATCAATATTTTTTTAATTAAATTTAAAATAAATTTATAAAAATCAATGAATTTGTTTTTATAGAAATTCATTTTTAGGAATAAAACTGAGTTTACCTTCAATCCATTCCATGTAAAAATGTTTGAAGGAAATTAATATATTTTATTGAATATATATTATATAAATATAATTTAAATAATCATTAAGTAGTGTTTTATTTGATACATTAGTATAAAAAAACTTTACACACACATAAAAATAGTATTCCACAAAATAACTCATTTTACATTAAAATTATTTTATTTTCATTTGTAACCAATTGTTAAGTAATGAGATAATTTTCTAAATGAGTAAAATATATTTCTATAAGTTTAATATTATGAATTAATTATTTTAAATAATATAAATTAACCATTTAATAGTGCTTACATGATATAGATAACACTTACAAACAAAATATTTTAAAAAAAATTATTTTCTATCAATAGTATTTCTTAAGTGAATTATAAATTATTTTAAATAATTTCATTTCATTTAAATACCATGTAAGATCATTTATTTTATAATTTATAAAATATATTCAAATAATTTCATTTTTCATGTAAATAATGCTATATATCACTTTAAATTCAATAAATATGAATATATTTTAAAATCTCGGGGTGTTACATTATACCCCCCACCACCAATAAGAATTTATCTCTCAAAATTATATCACTCTAATAAAAAAATTGAGGGTACTTTTACCTCATCAAATCCTTAGGTACCAATATATATTCTTCAAATTTATGGTATTTTCAAAAAAAACATTGACCAAGTGATTTGTCCTATTCCACAACACTTTCTCTCTTTGATCTAAAATCTCCCTCAGTTATTCCTCATTAGACATATAATGCTATGGTGGTATGACCTTTGAGTTCAAAACATGTGAATGATTTATTTTTTACATACTCATGATAGATAAATTTAATATATCATGAACTTAATATAAATTCATTGGAGGTTCTGTACAATAAAAAACATCCCTACTTGATCAGGAAACTCAAATGTGCCAATATAGCTTGGGCATAACATTCCATAATTTCCGAATCTCATAACTTTATTCAATAGAGATATCCATTGGAACAACGTTACACCACCTTTGAACTCAAAATATCATCGAAGATTTTTATTATAAAATTTTTATCAACATTGAAATTCCCTGGAGTGATGTTGAATGGTTCTAACCTACTTTTCCATTTCCTTAGTTATCTCATTTTTTTTCACTCAAACTTCATCCCAGAATATTGGTTTTCTACACATCCTTCTATCTAGGTCTTCATACATATCCATAAAAATTCTTGAGTGAAAGATATTGTTGTATGAAAACTCAACCAGTGAAAGGTGTTGATCCCAACCACCATTTAAATCCATATAACATGATCTCACAATATCTTCTATGCTTTGAATGGTCCTCTAAGATTGACCATCTATCTGAAGAAAATATGAAATGATAAAATTTTACCCCATATTAAAATACTGATGATGTTTTCTATATTACATTGAGGTAAACCTCAAATCCCAATTAGATATAATATAACATGGAACTCTTTTAATCCTTACAATTTATTTAATGCATATCCTAGAAAATTTATCTAGATAAAAAAGTTATCTTATTATAAATAAATCTTATGAATTAGAGAGTCTATTGGCTACAAACCAAATAAAAATATAGACATAATATGTTTTGTTTAGTCTGATGATGAAATCAATAGTGATGTATTCCCATTTCCAATCTGGTATAGTTAATTTTTGTAACATACCCTTGAACTCTTCCCTATCATACTTAACTTACTAACATACTAGAGATCACGATATATACTCAGTAATATCTGTTGGGATGTTTTCCCACAAGAAATACTCATTCTGATATCTATAAATCCTCATACTAATAATATGAATAGATAATGATAAACTATGATCATCATAAATTATTTTCTTCTTTAAATCCAATACTGACATGACAGATTCCTAGTTCCTAAAACTTATCATTCTATAGATATAACTTCCTTGAATCTAAACATTTGGAATTTGGTAATTAATGAATAATTTGTAAATTTCTAGATTTATACCAATAAGTGTGACCCAAAGTTTTCTATTAAAAACATATAACATAAAATTGAATTATTGGATCACATACATACCCAATGAATAATTTGGTTTTTTGTTTTAGAGAGTTATTAAAAACTCTTAAATAATAATACTCGTGTATTTAGGTGATAATTTTTGCAGGATCAAAATATAGATGTAGATTCTCAAATATAATAGGGGTTGAATTATATGTTGAAAAACATTACCCTTTTATGTCTAAAAGGAAATTGATGATTAACAAAGTTAACCAAGGTAAATTCACAAACCCTCTTTGATTCCTAATCAAAGGGATAATGGGAAGGGCCCATGTCCAATTGTAAAGAACCTAAACTTAAATAATTTTATCTTAAATAAACTTAAGAAAGTTTATCTTAAAGAAATATTATAACTTAAATAATATAGAATCTTAACTATCAGAGTATACAAGAATATGAAAGTATAATAATTTTATACTTTATTTCTTTAACAAAATACAGTGGAAATAAAACTTGTAATAATAATAAGTAAACAATTAGGAAATATTTTTACCCAAAGAGAGTGGCATCCAAAAACCTTGGATAAAGGTCCCTTAATTTATACTTTCAAGAAATTCTATCTTACCCATACCATGGTAATCCCTCAATAAGAGTATCAGAGTCTGTTTTTATTTCCTTTCAAGCCCTCAAACCTTAAGGAAGTCGGAACCTCTGCCTTTCTATCCTCGGAAGTCCTCTAACTCTAAGTTAGTTGGTACCTCTGTCTTCCTATCCCCAAGAAGCCCCTGATTGTACATAGTAATAATCAGAGTCACACTAGGATGAAAAATTTGTTCACAATTGAACAAGATGTTCATAGACCACACTAATCATGAGAGTTTCTCTCTTTAAATCACTTCACAATATCACAGTATATAATCTATAGATGTCTACACTTCAAATTAATGGGGTATTTATAGGAAAAAATCCCAACGGTCAGACCCACCTCCAATGGTCATATTGTTCCTTGAATTTTGAAGGGACCTGCACACAAGTCACTTAAATAGAATTTAGTTTGAAACATATTGTATGACATCATTTCATGTAATAATAAAATCCTAAGTTTAAGAAACTTAAGTAAACAAGGATTCGATAAAGTTGGAACAATATCATATTAAAAAGAGATATATGTAAAAAAATATTTAATAGTATTCGTAAGGAATTGAGAATTGAATTCAAAGGATACGAACAATCAGATTTTGAAATAATATCTATTTTCAGTTTGAATTATGAGGAATTCAGAGTCTGGATTCTGAGGAATTTTGAGTCAGAATTATGAAGAATTATGAGTCTAAATTCTAAGTACTTCACAGTCTGAATTTCAGTGAATTCAGAGACTAACTTTCATAGAATTAAGATTCTGAATTTGAGAGAATTAAGAGTCTGAATTTCAAAGAAATTAGAGTCTGAATTTTAGATAATTAAGCGTCTAAATTTCATAGAATTCAGATTCTAAGAACCTATAAGGTTCCATGGTTTATATAGGATCCTATTATTCTTAAGGTAATTCAATCTTAAGAAAAATATGGTTAATATTAGATAAGTAACATTAAGCATAAGATATAAATGTATGTTAAGGTTAAAGTAAATATATTTTCTTAGAGAAAGAAAATAATCTTTAAGAAGAAAGTGTTTCTAATGTTCAAAACATAAAGGAATGGAAAAGATTATAATATAGCTTGTTGACTTAAAAGTCTCTCCCTTTTTAGAAAGCATAGACCACTTTTCAAATAATAATAATAAGATTAGAAATAAAAATATATCTCCCTTATATTTGCGGCTTAGTGAATATGACTAACTCCCCCTTAAGATTTTTCACCTTAAGGATCATATTCTTTGTCTTATGAAATTGATTTAATAAGGAATTTCTGTTTCTTAGGAAAATTTTCTTTAAGACTAATCTGCCCCTTTATTAAGAAATTTCTTCTTTATAGTAAAAACTAATTTAATATGATATTCTATTTAAACTTTTATCCCACTTTGTTATTTTCAAAAAGGAATGGAATGGGAAAAAATTGGTATCTGAAATGTTAAAAAATAAATATACGAAACAAATTATAACAAAGAGATTTCATTAAATTTGAATGAAAAATTTAGTACAAAAAAGGTTAGAGTTTTTAAGTTTATCGATCATCCATTTTCTTCTCTGGTAGAAGTTTTTTAAGGATAACCTTCATCTTCTTTATCTACTTATGATCTTCTTGGTACTTCTTGAGTATGTCTTCTTTCTCTTGATTCTTTTTCTCGAGAGACTGAATCCTTTATTCTTAAGACTTGATAACTTTTTCTTGTAACTTGAATTTCTATGTTAACTGATATGTGGTATTAATTTATCTATTTTTGGGAAGTAGCAATAGAGTTATGTTTTCTATATAGATATTTTTATTCTTGGATTAAAAAAACTTTCTCTTGATTCAATATTTCAAAAAGAATCTTGAACTTTTCATCAGTCTTGTTGAATGTATCTTTGGCTGAATCCATGTAATCACCAAAAAGATTAAGATCGTCAAATACTGAATTCTTAAGATATGTAATCTTCTTGAAAGAAATTTTATGAGATTCATAGTTGATCATGATGGTTTTGAAATCTATTTCTTGCTTGATTAAATTTTTCATAAATGAATTTGTAGAATTCTTTTTCATGTTAAGTGACTGTTGAAGAAGCTGACACTAGGATTCAATGTTTGGAAGGAATGGAATTGGATCAATAAGTTTCTTTAAATATTCCACCACAAATTCATGTCCCATGGATGATGCAGATTCATAATCTGAAGCACCTTTCTCTGGAGGACTATCTTTTACTTCTTCAACAAACTTTTTCTTAGATGATTCATCTATATCTTTATAAGGTGTATCAAGAAGAACTAATTTTATTTTAGAAATAGACTTTTCCCCAACATTGTCTACCTCTTTATCTTTTTCTTAAACATTAACTTCATCTTCATCTTTCTGAAAAATGTCATCATTTTCTTCTCCCTCTTCAATGTAATGAATTTTTTTAACTTCCCCATCCTTATAATTTCCTTCTTCTTATATGAAGCGATATTAGTAGATGAAGTTTGGGATTTTATTATTGAGAGTTTTTCAGATTGACTCTATTTCTCATGATATTATTCAACCATTTTGATTATGCCTCCACTTTCTTCCTATTCTTCTTCTTTTTCTTGCTGAATTTGTTCCTCTTCAACAACCTAATTTGGTACTAAAGCTTCTATCAACAGAGATTCCAAAATCTGAACATGTTCTGAATCTTTTTCTATATCATTCATTAGAATCTAAAAAATATGAGCATAAGATTATTTCTCCTTTTGTTTATTCTCCTTAGCTTGTCTTTATAAATTTTCGGATTTTTATATTTTCAAGGCCTTAGCCTCTGTATGGTCAAGTCCAAAAACAGGATCATCTTCCTTTCTCTTTTTCTTCATCTCTCTCCAATTTGAAACTACTTCATCAGAAAACTACTTTTTATTCTTCGGTTTAGGGGGTGATGATTTAGGTTCTGGTTCCTTTTCTTTTATTTTCTTGGAAGGTTCAGAAACTTCATCTTTCATTGCTTTAGGTAGATCATCCTTATTTGGAAGATCATAAAACACTTTTGATTCAACATTGAAAACTATTTTCATTATTATTATCCTATCATCATTGAGTAACATATTCTTGAAATTCTTGGCTTTTGAGGTGCATGGGATCTTGAAATATTCCAAACATAAGACACTAATCTTCAAAATAATAATCGAAAACATCAAAATCTGGGACTTTATGTTTCCATTATTGATGTTGGAGATTTTAATAAGGATATACTTCACCAAATTTATCTTCCATTGGTTAACTAAGAAATATAAGAGAAAGATATCACATATCTTAAGGGAATTCTTATCACCCTTCCTTGGGATAAGAAAACCTTGCATCCACAGAGCTACTAGCCTATTGTTTGTTGAGAGATGAGAAGTCCTGGGTTTCTTGACATTATTAAGTCTGAGGTATTCATAAGCTTTACTCTTCACAAAATATCCTTCTTTTTCAGGTAACCTATGTGAAGATATAATAGCTTCACTTCATAAGGTATATATAAGATGTTGACTGCCTTGTTTAAAGATAGAGAGTAAGATTTTCCATAACATCTAAACACAAACATATCTCTTCCACCATGCTCATAGAAACTAAATGAATCATAAAATTACACTACAAGTTCTGAATATACTGGTTCTTGATTATTTTCGTTAGAAACACAATCACTTTCCCATCTATTCAACATGATAATCTTTGCAATCAAAAAATTATACTTCACAAAAAAATTCCGACCCACTAACCTCTCTTAGAACAATAACTAGTCCTTTGGTTCCTTAATGGATTAAGACTGCATCAGAGTTTAAGGAGAATCTTCAAGAGGAATTTATAATGTAAGAAAACCAAAGAAATGGAATGAAACACTTGTAGAGAAAAAGATATTGGGCGCAGAAAAATTGGGAGAACCGATGTGGGACATGAATTCGGGGTCCCTTTAAATAGGCTTCACAGTGACTGTTCAATTCATAGATAGATCCAACAGTTTACATTATCTTGATCTGATCTAATGGTTTATATAAATTATGAATAAGGATTTTGAAGGTTCCAGTATTTTGAGGTTTTAAGGAAAAATTGGATTTAAGGAAAGTAAATCTGATGGATTTTTGTTAAAAAAATATAGAAATACCAACAAGTAAAAATTGAATTACAATTATTTAAGTAAGGAATCATACCTTATAGTTTTGTTTGAAAGAATTTTCAGTATTGATAATTTTGTTCTTAGGTTATGAAAATTATTATTAGGGAAAGAAAATTTTATATTCTGAATTTTTTTTAAGAAAAAGTAAATTTTAGATTCTGAAAGAAAAAAAAATTATAAACATATGTTCTCCCCCTATGAATAGGAGTATAATGTTAGGAGATAAGTTTCAAGAAAAAATTATTGTGGAAGATTACCTTATTTTTATCATTCCTAACTTTTTTTAATGTATTCAAATATTTAAGAGGGTAATGATTTTGTAAAAATTTCAGCAAGTTGATCTTGCGTTCTGATAAATTGAAGAATGATATATCTTTTTAGTGTCTGATCTCTAAAAAAGTGATTCCTAATATCTATGTGATTTAAAGAAGAGTGATGTGCAAGGTTTTTTCCTATGTAAATGGCACTTGTATTATCACACAATATCTATGTTTTGGTAAAATTCATGCCATATTCTGTGACTGTGTGTTGCATCCCCAACAATTGAGCACAAAAACTTTCATCTGCTATATATTCTACTTTAGTAGTGTAAAGTTCTATAGAGTGTTACTTATTTTATGAACATGAAACTAATGAATATCATATGAAATAATAGGTTTCATATGTACATTTAATATCCATTATACATCCACTAAAATTAGCATCCGAATTTTTCTAAACAAATTCATTTCTAGAAGAATAAAAAAGTCCTAAGTCCATGGTCCCTTTAAATAGAAAAAAATTAATTTCAATGCTTTTAAATGATATTCATTTGGATTTCATTAATATCTTGAACATAATCATACTGAAAAAAATTATGTTATGATGACTAGCAGTTAAGTATAATAATCTTCCTATCATTGTTCTAAAAGATGTTTGATCTACTGGTTTCACAACTCCATTAAGATCAAGAGAGTTTAAGGTACTATTTTGAGTACTTATACTTTAGTGTTTTCATATCAATACTTTTTAGAAGATATTTAATATACTTGTGTTGAGATATATAAGTTTATTTTAGTTTTTGAGAAATTTTAAAACTGAGGGAAAATTTTAACTCACCCATCATACTAATTTGAAACTCAGATTTCATAAGAATTACAAATGAATCAGTTAATGATTTCTTATTTAATCCTAATATGATGTCGTCAACATAAATTTGATCAATCAAAACATTTTTCTTATCTTTATTTATAAATAGAGTTGGATCAGTAGTTCCCTTAACATAATTTGTTTGAAACAAAAATCCTATAAGACTATCATAATAGGCTCTAGGGGCTTGTTTAAGTCTATATAAATCTTTGGTAAGTTTGAAAACATGTTCAGGATGTTTCGCGTCTTCCAAACTAGGAGTTTTTTCAACATAAACTTCCTCTTGAACATATCCATTAAATAAAGAACACTTCAAATCCATTTAAAAAATTTTGATATTGAAGAATGATGCAATGGCTAGTAGAATACGAATAGATTCATGTGTAGATAATGGACTATAGGTTTCTTCATAGTCTATTCCTTCTTGTTGATTATAGCATTTAGAAACTAATCTTTCTTTATTTCATACAATTATTTCATTTTCATCAAATTTATTTCTAATGACCCATTTTACACCAATTATATAAGTTTCCTAAGGTCTTTCAACTAAGGTATAGACTTTGTTTCTTAAAAATTCATTAATTTCATCTTTCATAACTTTAATCCAATCATCATAACCTAAAGCTTCATCAGTTCTTTTAGGATCTAAATGGGAAAGAAATGTTAGATGTTCTACTTCATTTCATATAGAACTTTTAGTCCTTACATGTTGATTCACATAACCAATGATACTATCATTGCAGTGATTCTTAAGAAACAACTAATTTGGATTTTGTAAAAACTATTCATCAATACAAGATAGATAATATTATAGGGTAAATACTTCAAAAATATTTTATAGAGTATTTTCCTTATTAGAATAATTTTCCATCAAAGGATGATAATCAGTTTTTGAAAACACATTCTAGGATATAGGTTGGGGTTGTTTAAAAACAAAAGGATTAGTTTCATCAAATTTAACATGTTCTGTTTCTTCAATAGTACAAGAATTTTTTATAAAAACTCTATAAGACATAGAAGTTGTGGAATGGCCTAATAAAATTCCTCCATCGGATTTGGGTGTGAACTTATGTAATTTATCTTTAGAATTCAAGATGAATACTTTAAATCCAAATACATTGATGTAAGAAACATTAGTTTTTCGACCAATACACAATTCATAAGGTGTTTTATTAAGAAATGATCTTATTAAAACTCAATTTATAGTATAATAAGCATTACTTACAGCTTCAGCCCAAAAGTGTTTAGCAATAGAATCTTCACTCAACATGGTTCTAGTTATCACTTGAAGAATTCAATTTCTTCTTTCAAAAAAACTATTTTGTTGAGGATTTCTATGAGGCGAGAATTTTTGAGTAATGCCTTTCTTACTACAAAAAGAATCAAAATCTGAATTTTTAAATTATCCCCCATGATCACTATGAATAGTTATTAATAGATGGTTATTCCCTTTTTAAAATTTAACTGTAAAAGATTTAATATAAGAAAAGGATTCAAATTTCTTTGCTAGAAAATAGACCCATGTAAATATTGTGTAATCATCAACTAAAACAAATACATAGTATTTCCTCCAATACTTCTAGTTTGTGTTGGACTGAAAAGATCCATATATACTAGCTGTAATGCATCAGAAGTTGAGACTTCACCAACTGATTTAAATTTTTACTTATGTTTCCTCCCATAATAACAAGGATCGTGAACATTAGAAGAATCAAATATAAGCTTCGATGATACTTAACAAGTATTTTCTTTGAGAGTTTTCATAGGTACCTAGGGTTACAATGTTCTAGTCTTCTATGACATAACCAAGATTGATCTTCCATTGCACTAAGGCAAGGTATGTCTTGGCTCCTAAGGTCTTCTATGTTAAGTGTATAAACATTCTCATGCCTATGGGAAGAGAGAATAAACTCTTCCTTGGAATTGTGTTCTAAGCAATTATCATTCCTAAAATTCACGATTTAACCTTCATCACATAATTTTATTATGATTATAAGGTCGTGTTTAATACCTTTAAAAAATAAAACATTTTAAATTAAATATTTTCCAAGAAAAACAATGTTACATATACCAATAATTTCTTCCTGGTCAGTATCTCTAAATCTTACTTTTCCTCCTTTTGTCTTGATAATATTTTCAAATATGGTTTTTTTACCAGTCATGTATCGGGAACATCAACTATACATGTACCATGTAGTGTTGTTGGCACTTTATTTTTCTAAAAATAAAATAATTAGACTTTCATAATCAAAACTTTCATCGATTTGGAAATGTTAAAAAGTAAAATCTTAGGTATCCACATTTTCTTAGAAAAATAAGCTTTATGAAAACTTAAGGATTGGGTTTTATTCAAATAAAAGTTTTTCTTCCAATGTCCACCATATTAACACTTAGTTAATAAAGGATCACTTCTTGGAACAAAATAGTTATTAATAAAAATAGATATTTGAATGAGTATAACTAAAACCATAAATATTCCTAAGAGGATGAAGTTGTGAATACATTTTATTAGAATCGTTCCTTCCAATAGTAAAATTTGATAAAAGTTTATTTAATTAAAATATCTTAGATTTTAGTCTAATGACTAAAATCTTATCCTCAGAGTCATTAGTCATAGATTTTGAGTTATTATCTAAAATATTTTTCTTAGAAATAATATTTTCAAGATCCTTAGAAAGTTTATCCTTCTCAAAGTTAACTTCTTTATATTTTTAGAGACATTTTCTAAATCAAGATTTTTCTCATCAAGATATTTAGAAAGATATACTACTTATTTTATTAAAACAATAATTCTATAATTTTCTTCCTATAACTTATTTTTTATCTTACCCTTCTCATTCTCATGTAATTTAGAAAATATAGAAACTTCTTCAAATGAAGGTAATTTATTATCCTCTAATGAGGAATATTCATCATCTAAAGATTCATAATATTCTTCATTAGGAAAAATTGAAATTAAATAAATATTGGTTAAATATTCATCATTGTGTACCTTATCCATACGACAATGATTTTCAATAGGTAATCGGGAAAAAAGACTAATATTCTTCTGACCAGAAGATTCATATTCCTAAGATTCATCTAAAGATTCACCACCACTGGAACTCCATGTGTCAATTACCTTTAGGACTTTCTTAGCCATAGATTTGTAGTACTTCTTTATGTTCCTTTCAGAATTATTATCCTTTTTATCTTTTACCTTGAGTATGAGACAATCAGGTCTTATATGCCCAAACCTTTTTCATTCAAAACAAGTTACTTTAGAATCATTCTTGTCATCTCTGTCTTTATTCTTATACATGTGATGAAAATCATTCTTTCCCACAATATTTTTTATCCTTCGATCAAGATTGGAATGTTCATTCTCAAATTGATTAATTTCACTCGATTCAGATATAAAAACATCTTTCTTATCTTTTGATCTAGTTACCCTTTCCGGAGTCTTGGATTTAGATGTAATAGTGAATGAAACACTTTTATTACCATTATTTTTCTTATTGAAATCAAAATCTCTTTTCATTCCTGTTTCATGTTGAAGAAGGGTTCCAAATAACTCATTAAGAGTGATATTAGATACTATATTATCTTTATCAATACATTTCCTTTTAGATTACCATTAATTGGGCATAATATCAATGATCATGTCCACAAGAACTTCATTATCAAGACCTTTTTCTCCCATATATTTAAGACTAATGATGATAGTCATAAATTTTTGCTGCACTTTGCATATGGGTTCTCCATAATGAAACATAAATCCATGATATTCAACTCTGAACATAGATCTTCTAGTTTCAATAACTTTAGAATTTCCATAAATGTGTAAATTCAAGTTTCTTACAAATACTATTGGATACTTCAGAAGATGATATTTGACTATACATATTCCTAGTCATGGAACATTACAACGTATTGCATACCTTGTAATTTAGTTGATATTCTTGTTTTTCCTAATTTTTGAATGTTCTACTTTTCTTGTCAGGAATATTGTATTCAATGGTGATCATAACAAAATTATCCTCTCCAGTTTTAATAACAAAAGTCTTCATTCTATCTCTCCAGTACTCATAATCATTTCCTTTAAAGATTGGTGGTCTAGTATGATTTAAATTTTCAACTGATCCAAAATTTATTCCTTCCATAACTAATAAAATAAAAAAGATCTTTTCCACAAAATGAATTAGTAACAAGAGTTTATAAACTAAAATTTTATAAGAAAAATCTTATGAAAAAATTGACCAAGTAAATTTTAGCAATAAAAACTTAGATAAAAAAATTATATACGGGTAAAAGTATTCAGATACCTCCTTTGATACCAATTATAGGAACAAAATATAGATGTAGGTACTCAAATACAAAAGGGGGTGAATTGTAAATTTAAAAACATTCCCATTTTAAGTCTAAAAGTAAATCCATGTTTATCAAAGTTAAACAAGGTAAATTCACAAACTCTCATTGATTCTTAAGAAAATGAATAATTAGAAGGGACCAGGTTCAAATATAAATAATGTAAACTTAAACAATTTTATCTTAAATAAACTTAACTAAGTTTATCTTAATGAAAGATTCTATATTAAATTGTATTGAATCTTAACTATCATAGTATACAGGAATAAGAAATCATAAAAAAATTATACTTTCTTTCTTTTACAAAATACATTGGAAAAAAAACTTTTAACAATAACAAGTAAACAAGTAGGAAATGTTTTAACCAAAAGAGAAGGGTATCCAAAAACCTTGGATAAAAGTCCATTGATTTATACTTTCAAGAATGTCTGTATTAACCACACTAGAGTAAGCCCTCGATAAGATTATCAAAGTCTGTCTTGCTATCCCAGCAAGACCTCAAACATTAAGGTAGTTGACAACTTTGTATTCATATCCCTATAAGTCCTTGAACTTTAAGGTAGTCAGTATATCTGTCTTCCTATCCCCAGAAGCCCTCAATTGTACACAGTAACAATCAAATCCACACTAGGATGAACAAGTTGTTCACAACTGAACAATACATTCATAGACCACACAAAGCAAGAGAGTTTCTCACTAGAAATAAATTCACAGCATCACATATTTTAATATCTAGACTTCCACACTTCAAATGGATGGGGTATTTATAGGAAAAAATCTCAATGGCCATTACCTCCTCCAGTAAACATATTTTTCATTGAATTTTGAAAGGACATGTACATGTGTCACTTAAACAATGGTTAGTTTGAAAAATATTATACAACATCATTTTATGTAAGAAAAAAATATTAAGTTTATGAAACATAAGTAAACTAGGATCTATTAAAGTTGGAACAATATATGAATAAAATGAGATAACTATAAGAAAAATATTTATTTGGATTCTTATGTAGTTGAGAATCGAAGTCAAAAGATATGAACAATCATATTCTAAAATAATAAATATTCATAGTCTGAATTCTAAGGAATTCAGTGTCTGAATTCTGAGGAATTATGAGGAATTCAGAGTCTGAATTCTGAGGAATTGAGAGTTTGAATTCTTAGGAATTCGGAGTCTGAATTTCGAAGAATTTAGAGTCTAAATTTCAGAGATTTCAAAGTCGGAATTTTAGAAATTTCAGAGTCTGAATATCAGATAATTCAGATTCTAAGAACCTGTAAGGTTCCTCAATTTAGATAGGATCTGATTATTCGTAATGTAATTTGGTCTTAAGAAAAATATGGTTAAGCTTATATAAGGAAATTTAAGCATTATATAGAAAAGTAATTTATGGTTAATGTAAATAAATTTCCTTGAAGAAATAATATAATCTTTAAGGAAAAAGTGTTTGTGATTTTCAAAACATAAAGGAATGAAAAAATTCATAAGATAGATTATTTACTTTACAATTTTTTCTACTATACATAAATTTTCATATTCCACATCACGTCTCCATTATCACCCATATTAAACCCTTCAATAAATAATTAAATTAAAATAATTATTCACAATCTAGGGAAACAGAACCATAAGAAGGGTGAGAATAAATCATCAGTAAGGGTAAACATAAGCATAAAAATTTTAATTTCCTCAGTGATAAAATGATGATCATAATGGCATGATGACATAATCAAATTTCATCATCATAACATAAGATAATTCACACCCATTAAAACATGGATCATAAAAAATTAAATAAGGCATAAATATTAATCATAAAACAAGAGTTGTATTAGTCAACAATAATGAGCCAGGTTGAAGTAATCCTTGAACATAGGATCCATTAGGAAATCCTTGAAATTATAGAGAAAACATATTTGTATCTTGGAATGGTATATTCATATAACCCTTACTAGAACCCTTGAAAATGGACTAACATGAATGGTTAGTTCCTACATAATTATATAGAGAATATAATAATTACCCAATTCATTGGAGAGATATATTGGCTCCACTCGCCCTCATTAACAATGTACAATAATAATAACATGAATTATGTGCATATAACTTTCATTACATTTTATACATAATAGCAATAAGCATTATTACATTCAAATCATGATTAACCCATGGAAAGGAAATGAGTTCCATGATAATATTTTTAAAATAATCATAACTTATCTAAAGACAGAATAAGTATGGTTTCATTGAAACATATCACCCTTATAACATAATAAAACCATAATTGATATTTCCATATATCAAAAATATATTTAAAATAACATTTAACACGTTTCTTTGAAAATGGTGGAAAATCAACTTTTATTTCGAGAAATTTTTATAACAATTCTTAGAAAATTGGAAGAAATATTTCCATTACAAATAACCATAGAAAAATATAAAAAATCTTCAAATTAATGAACAATCATGATAGTGGAAAAATTTGTTCATTTCATTATGTTTAAAAATAAACATTCATTTCAAACGTATATAAAGAGAGTCAAAAGTGACCCATATAGAGAATGTTAAATATTTTCTTTTAAATCCTTTTAATAGAAAGTAAAAAATCATGGAAAATAACATTAGACAATAATTTATGTTTAAATAAAATTATTTAAAAAAATTAAGAATGTGAAGGAATTTTGTGGTTAAAAGTCTTTAAAAAATTAAAACATCATTTAAAAAAAATCATTTTATGACCTTGTAAAACAAACAAACTTTAAAAATAAATAACATAAAAGAAACATAAAATATCATGAGTATAAAAATTAAATGTTATTATATTCCATGTTTTAATGTATATTCTATATAAATGAATATATGTGAATTAATAAAAACATCTCTCAATGAAAGAAGTTTGAGATGAGAAACCCTTACATTTTGGGTAATGTTTGAATAAAAAAATAAATGAAGGAACATAACATGATTCAATACAAACCCTAATTTCTATGAAATAATATTTCAAAAATCATTTATGGGTCTTTAAGTTCAATATATAAAATAATTCATGGTGCATAACATTAATCGTTCCTTAAAGAATTGAAATTGAGACCGTGAAAACCCTTGAAACTTTTATCATATTTGAATCAATATATCATAAAAGTGAGAAAATCAAAGATATAATGATGAAAGATTAATTCATGATATGATATCACACCATGAATCATAATCACCTTATAAAAGGAGTATGTTAATAATAAAATACTTGTCTCAAAGAAACAATATTGAGGTGACTAATCCTTACAATGATCGTATCATTGAAGTTATAATTTAATCAATGATTATGTGTAACAATTTTAAATACATAAAAAAACTTATGTAAACAAAAAATAATATAATAATATTTAATTTCACTTATAATCTTTGAAAAACATAGTCAATAAATTAGATGTATAACCCAATTAATGGAAATTGAGTTAAAAACACTTTACCTATCTCCCAAATTTTCACATAAATTCTTTAACTACTGTATAATGAAATTATAGTAATTATTTAATTTATTAGGAACCAATTATAGTTTTAATAACTATTTATTTAATTATTTAATTCATTTATTCCAAATAAATATTTAACTACTTAATCAGTTAAGTCCACGTTAGGTGTTTTGAGGAAGTTAAATTCGTAATTTCAAAAGGACTTTGGTGTGTTGGTAGTGGGAAAAGATTTTATGATTAAATAATATCTATAATAATAATAATTCTATAATTAAAATTTTTATAAATTAATTATAATCTTATAACCAACCATGAAATATGGTTATGAATAATGAGATACGTTGTAATTATAGAGATGGTAGGTCGTATGTACACAAGAGTAACATTACCATTTTCAATTAACATGAGGGAAAGAAGTAAAGTATTATTTTATCATTATAAAATTATGAATATATCATAAACAACCTATTATATTTTAAATACACTTATATATACCATCTATGTGTTGTAGTGATGACAAAAATTTCCCATGGCTTCATGGATGTTATAATTCACACGTACGCATGAATGGCGTTATCATTTTTCAATGGATGGAAATGTAAGAAAATAGATGATATATTATATTTAAATAATTATAATAATTTCATGAATATATATATATATATATATATATATATATTAAATCAATCATTTTAATGATCCATAAGGTTTTGTGATTGAAAAAAATTACATCGGTTCAGGAGGCTGTAGTCTTCTATGCACATGAATGTTAGATTTATTTCCATTTTGATTGAAGAAAGAGATGGATTATGTTTCATATTTTAACATAATAAAATATCATTATATTTTATATGCCTAATTTTTTATATAAAAAAAGTTTATAAGAGACCTGATTGTGGAAAAATAATAAATAAAACTAAAACATTCGGTTAAAATCTATAACTCTTCTCTGAATAACATCCTTTTCTTTATACCTAAAGCCCTATAATGTTGGTATTATTTTAAAAATAAGAAATATAATATGTTTTGATGAATTTTATTAAGTTTTTTTGGTTGTTATTGGTTTAAAAAAATTGATCTTTAAGTGTGGAGAGGAGAGTGGTTTCTTTTTATAAGTGAGGGAGGAGACGCACATTGAGTTTTTCAAAATAATAAAACATATTAATGTCTCACTCAATAAAAATGGCTCAAAAATGGACTGTTTAAGAATATTATATGTGATAGGATTTATATAAGGAAATAAAATTATATTTAGATAATATTATAGGATATTTTAACTCTTATCTCATTAGTTTAACCCCCGAAAAACATGTTTTAACCTTAATCGTGGTAAAATATTTTTACGGTTTTCACTATTCCTTATGATAAAAAAATATGTTGGACTTATTACCTAATATTAATTATTATAAATTAAAATATAGAATATCATGCCTTATTAAAATAGTTTAAAACATTTTCAAATTCAATTCCATGGAGTGGAAGATAAAACATATGGACATTAAAGGAAACCCTTTTCAATATCTGCAAATACCATTGTTGAAAACCCTCACTGTAAAAAGCTTTAATAAAACATACTTCTCAATTTAGGTAATTATAAATATGAATATCATCTAGAATAACACATAACTAGGTTTCCTCATAAAGAGAACATTGGTGGGAAGTGATAACATGGAATTGGAAAGAAGAACCATTTAAGAGATAAAATTATATTTTTTGACAAGATAAGAGACCATCAGTTCCTCAGAAATGATTCTAAAATGATAGAATTTTTATTTCAAGATCCTTTTTAAAAAGTTGATTGATTATTTTACTATCAAGTTTGAAATCATGAGAAAACATACATACTTTATTTCCTTTTATTCAATAAGGACAATTTTAACCTTTTGTTATACTTCAATCAACTAATAAATATTTCACATCTCTTATTCCAAGAAAAAAATTCACGATGACTGCTTCCTTCTTGAAGAACTAAATTCAACTTATAATGGATCATAATATCCATAATAAGATAAACTATCATTCCCCCTATCTTTATACATTAATTAAAACCAAAATGGTTTGCACATGGTGAGATAATATCCAATATTAATAAACCTTCATATGAATAAATATTAATCTTAAATTCCTCAATAAACATATCCAAAATTTAATTTAAATCAATAAGTAAATATATAACATTAAAACTCTTCAAAATATGCCTCAGTAAGATTAAAACCCAAATATTATAATTAATTGATCTCACATTATTCCTTGATTAACAAAAAAAATTTATCTACAAATAATATCAATCACTCGTTAAGTCATGCACCAAAAATATATACTCTCTAATCATAAAATCTCCATGATATGAAAATCATTTACATAAATAACTTGTGTCACTATAAATCCAAAATTAAATCACATATACTTCCAAAATATAATTTAATTTTTATTCTAAAAAAAACTTACCCGAAGGTATTTCTATTAACCTTAATCATATAATTTCCAAAAATAGTGAACTTAATAATAAATAACATTATTCACATAGTTATTAAATCAGTTTTCAATCCCATGGTTATCTATAGAATAAAGAAAATTTCCCCAACATGCAATATACCTTTTTTCCAAATTAACCATAATTACCAGAACATCTAGGATCATATTAACCCTAAAGGTTATAAATAAATTTAAAATTATGTACATAAAATAAAAAATAATTATTAGTCAAATAACCTTTTGACTAAAATATATACTAAACCCAAGGGTATTATTACCATAAATGTCTCCCAAAAAATCCTTAATAATCTTAAACTCTCATCACATAAAACAAAAAAGGGGTATTTATTCCTTTATACTTATGGTCAAACATAGACTTATTAACGCATGATGGTATATAAAACTCATAAAATATCCTCATCCAAATCATTTGATCCTATAAAGTTATCTAAACCATTACTCTAGTACCGACTATAATAGCCCTGAACCTAAAATCTTAGAATCTGTTTCTAAATACATAAGGTCTACATTTCTAGTTTGATACCGAAATAATGTGACCAAATTTTATCCATCCAAAACATCAAACATCAAACTAAATTTTTCATTTATTTGGATAATGAAGAAAATTTTAGGTTTTTAGCATTATACAATTAGTACAAACTGTTACGTTATAATAATTGTGTCTTTAAGATAGAATATTTCCCAAGATACCCTACTAATCTTATTACACATTAAGTCTTTATCTTGAAGCATATGAAACCATTTTAGACATAATTAATTTTGAATCATTCACTATAACTTTGGTAAATATAAACATAATAAGGTTGAGCTCAAATACTCAGTAAGGATAACTATAAGAACTAATTATTCAATGTTATTGGTGAGAATAATATGAGCATAAGGGTACGATCACATAATCAAAGTACATGAGAATAACATAATAAAATTTATTCATATCAAAACACAGATCATAAATCATGGAACATGACATACATATTAAATATAATAAAAGTTTCATAAATTAATAATCATGATCAATGTTGAAATGATCCTAAAGTAAATGATATTTTGAAAACTCATAAAAATCATAGGGAAAATGTGTTGGTATCTTGGAACATTATCTTCATAAAACCCTTGCAATAACCCTTACAAGAACACTTAAAATGAAAAAACCTAAATGGTTAATTCCAACACAATTAACCATAGAAAATATTCATTTCCCAATGAAATGGAGATCTATATTAGGATAACCCGCTATCATTAATAATACCCAAGAACCATAATAAGAACAAAGTACATAGTTCTTTTATTTCATAATAAAACCTATATAAATTACCATTATTCCATTAAAAGATTGATTAACCCATTGAAAAGAAACAGGTTCCCTGAAAATCACTTTAAAACAATATTAAGTCATCTGAAGAAAGAATGAGGATGATATCATTGGAACATATACCCCTTAGAGAATAAGAAAACAATAAAGGATATTAACATAGATGAAAAATACATTTAAAATAACATATAAGTCATTTCTTTGGAAAATGAGGGAAAATATCCCTTTTTTTATAATAATTTATAAATATTTATACAATATTGGGATATTTTTTTTGGAAAATAATTGTGGAAGCTAATAAAGGAATATTAAAATAAATGAACAATCTTGATGGTGGGAATATATGTTCATGCCGTAAATATTTAAAAACAAAAATTCTTTTAAAAAAAGATTAATGAGAGTTAATAATGACCCATATAGAAATTTATAAAATAATTCCTTTCAAAATGTTCTAAAATAAGTTTGATGTTCATGGAAAATAACTTTATGAAATAATTTATAATTAGAAAAGAAAATTCTTAAAATAAGATTCATAACATTGAAAAAGAGTTTGGTTAAAAGTATTTAAAAACAGTAAAATATCATTTTAAAAGAAAAACTATTTTTTGAACATGTAAAACCAAAAAAAATTTAATAAATATCATAAAAATGAACCTAAAATATCATGAGCACATAAATACAAATGATATTATATATCAATAGTCAATGTATCCATCAAATAAATTAATATCGGTGGATTAATCAAAACTTGTCTCAAAGAAATAAGTTTTATATGAGAAACACCTTCAACATGGGTAATTTTAGATCCTAATTTTTTTTAAAAAAAATAATATTCTGTATAACTTACTTAAAATAGAATAACATTCTTTTAGATAATTGTGGTATACTATAAAAATATTATTATTTAAGTGTGAACATTCTAACCTAGCCATAAAATCATTGTGTATAAATAGAATAAAATTAATTAATATATATATATATATATGTCTCACTCAAAAAAAAATTCATTGAATAATTCTTACGAAATATGATTCTAGTTTATGTAAAGTCATTTTATACTTTCAAAATATGCTTTCTCTAAAAATTATTTTTATTAATTTTTGTGAGTGAAAATTATATTTAATTTCTTACATTTTATAAATTTTATTTTATAAAAAAGTATCATTTTTTAAATCCTAATATCAAAATTATCTCAAGGTAATTTTTTTATGAAATAATTAAGTTTCAGTGTATAGTGAAAAAATGATTTTATAAAAAATCGCCCTCTCTATTATATTATTTGAAAATTAACATTTTTATTTAAATTTAATTTAAAATTTAATTTTCCATTCTGATTAAAAAATCAAATTAATTTCATTGAAATCAAAATTATTCTTAATTCTAGTATAAAATGTTATTTATACTTAAAAATGAATTTTTCTAGAAAACTATTTTCATAAAATTTTGTGAGTTTATTTTAGAAGTTTTTTCTCACACTTATTAGAATTTAATTTAATGAAATAAATATAATTTTTTTATTCATGAATTGAAATTTATATTAGGATGAATTTTTGTTGTTTTTTTGAAGAAGTTATATTTTTAGTAAATAATAAGGTTTTTATGAAATACATTAACATTTATGATGTCGTCAAGAAATAAATATGATATAAAAATTTTATCAAGAATTTGTAATGAATAATTTATGGTAATATAAAACCAATATCATACCAAAATAATTCAAAACATATAAATTAGAAATTATTTCATAATTAATATGAAGACCATTTTCATTGTTGACATAGTGCTTGCATAACACTGGAAAAATAGAATTTGGTATCCTAAAGATAATAAATGACAATTAAAAAAGTCTTAGAATGAATTATTTATTGAATATTATGAATAAATGTTTATTTTTAATTATTTTAGAAATTGTATGTTAGGTAACAATAATCTTATCCAAATTCTTGTGCAATACGTGGGTAGGCTGCGAAAAGTAAAATTAATATATTAAATAAGTTATCATGATATGAATGAGAATATATATACCTTATTAATGAATATAAGTGATAAAATTTCGTTAAAATAACTCTTTTTTAATAGTTTAATTTTAATTTTTTTAATTATTATAATCTTATAAAAAACATACATTGTGATGGTACGACACATATGAAAATAGTTCAAAAATTATTTAAACATTTTTAAAAATATTAAAAAATTATAATATTTAGATTAGTTTTAGTAACCTATTAATTTTATATATTTTTTGAAATGATTTATAATGATATAATATATTATATTAAAAATTAGAAGTTATCATGATATTTTTAATGTCAAGTTTTGTGGATAGTGATGAAAAGGACTTGAAATGTTATTTAATGTTTATAATTTTTTTTAAATCATTATAAAATTATAAATATTATATCATGAATCATATAGATATTAAAATTTCAAAAATATCATTCCTGATCTATATGTGTGGCACTTTTTATTCTTAAAATAACCTTTATGACTTATAAATATTTAAAAATTTGAAAACGCCATTGATTTTTTCCTAGAAAAAGAGATTCAATTAAACATTATTCACACAAGTTTTTCTATCAAACTAAAACTAAAATATACCTCTAAACATCCATCATCACATCCCTCAGCCACTAGGGTGAACATAATCTATCTTCCAAAGGCAATAAGACCAATCGAAGGGAGATGAAACAAAGTAAAAAATGAGGTATTTCTTAACTCGATTTCCATTCATTGGGTTATATCACTCCTTAATTGATTATGTTATGAAAATATTAAGAGAGAAGTAACTTTTTTATTTTTCTATGTTTTATTTCAAATTTTATCTTCTAGATTAACATATGTCACACATAATTACTTCATTGATTAATTCTCACTTCATTGGTATGATCATTGTAAGGGAATTTCATCTCAATTCAATCCATTGGGGAAAAATTTAGAGCATGACCCTATTTTCATTTATATGTTTTATATACTACCAATTTTTCATTTAATATAATGAATTCATATTTTTTTCATGATATATTAATTTCTATTATATGTTAATTACTTTATGTGGTTCAAATCCAGGAGTTTCCGAAGTAGTAAAATTTTATGGTACAAATGTCACTTTTTACCAGAGATTGTTAACGATTAAATTTATGATAAGGGGATCATAACTTCCCTTTTCCATATACAATATATTTTATTCTAATATTTTAATTCTATGGTTTCCAGTATTACTTAAATTTTTACCTTCTTTAAGACTTAATACGATTGAGAAAACTATTTTTATGAAAGTTCATCCTTAATTTATTTTTTGGTCGATGAAAATTTCCTTACATATCCATATTTTCTAAAATTATTTCAAGAATTTATTTAAAAATATCCACTGATTTTAAAAAAAGTTAATTTCAACTATTTTTGATATTTTTTACAATTATTTTAAAATACACTTCTTTTCATTTTCTAAAAAAATGTACCTTTGAGTTTTTACCTAGAAATGTAAAGGAATGTTTTTTAATGATTATTGAATGAAAGAGTTTCCCACTACTAGTACTGTACTCTTCTTTTAGTATTACATTATAATATTTCAAATTTATTTTCAAATAATGCCTTTTTCCATTATTTTAAGAATTTTTATAAAAATATATTACTTTCAAAATGTATGAAAACTATTTTGGGAAGTAATTTATAACTTCCTATTTTTACTAAGTTATAAAAGTTTCAAGGAATGTTACTTTATAATTTTCTTAAATTATCTTACTTGTTTTCTAGAATACATTAATTTATAATAAAAAATTATTTTTGTCGAATATATAGTCTTGTTTTAACACTTATTGATTCATGGTTTTTTGGTCATTAATATTATCAAGATTATTCACTTTCTTTTTTTCATTTCTCTAACTCTATATATCATTATTTTGACAATATATTTTTCCTTTATATCCATATTATTTTATATCTTGGATGTGTTCTTTATCTAAATAGTATGTCATTTCATTATATGGTGAAAGTTGAAGAAATTTACTATTAATGTTATTCAATTGACTGGGGAATTATTATTATTACATATTCAGGATTGAATACTAACTTTTTTTGATTGATATGGAATATTTATTAAAAAGTGTATTGATTATTCAATATATAAAGAATGTATTGGATTCATGAAATTGATGGTTGGGTCCAAGAATTAAATACCCCCTCAATGCATGGACAATATCCTGAGATAAATCAGGATGTCATGATATATAGGATTAATTTTTAATATCACATAAAAATGTTGGTTATATTATGTATACGTACACATTAACGACTGTAAATTGGAATGAGGCCATGATGATTAAATTCAATATGTCTTAGCATGAGGACATGATTGTAATATTATGAATGTACAACATTATGCATTTATTCCTATGGGAATTCACTTATTACTTTCCATGTGATTACTTTTATCCATGGTTATACTCCATTTTCATTTTATTGATTAAATAAAACATTTGGTTATTATTAACTCTACCATATTGTTGTGCCTTATTTAAACATGATATCTTCTAGTGTATGTAATCATTACTGATAATACGAGGCCACCTTTTTTTCATTTCATTAAGTTATGAAGAAGAAAAAATTTATTCCTTTTTATGAATACGACATTGTTTTTTCATATTCTGTATTGTATTTACAATTTTATATTGAAGACATTTTTTATCTATATTTCAATGATGCTAAAATTTTCTATTCAATGGATGAAATATCTTGTATTTTGTTTCATTTTATTGAAATATGTAACGTCCCAACCCAGCTTACAATTGAACTGATAACTGGACTGGTGGGTGACATGGCCTCAACCGTATCTCCACATAAGCTAGAGGTTGTCGACTAGCAATGAGTGACTCAGGAAGTGATAATGGGGAGACTATACCCTCTTATCAGAGATGCATAGTTTTATTATCAGATAATAAGCAATAGAAAATAGTTGAAGAAATATATAGAAGAAATAACAACAGTAGTGTAAGACAAATAATAACAATTTAATAAATATGGCCAATGCCAATTTATACAATAGATGAATGCATGTCTTATTATTGATACATAAACTAAATAAATAAACAAAAAACATGTTTTTCATAATATTATAAATATAGGACTCAAGAACTGAAAGTAACTAAAAGGCTCTGAGATGATATCCATCTGAATCCTAAGATTTGGCTCAGTCCTTTTCTCTTAACTCCTTAGGTTTGAGCATACAACAACAAGCAAGGTCCAAGGCCCTGTTAATAAGATAGGTATACTTGGTTACCCTAGTGAAATAGTTTTCCAAGTTGGTTGTGAGATATAGATATCAGTATCACAGCACCACTGATGTCTATCCCAATCCATATAGTGTTATATTAATTAATTAGTGTAATGGTATGTAGAAATAATAACAGAACACAAAGAATAAACAAACACCCGTCTAGGTTCCTAAGGGACACCTGATAGAAATACATTCTTCATCCATTTATTGGTATTTCTGATCATGTCAACATTATATATATATATTATTATATATAGAGAGATAGATATATATTGGGTTGGATCGGGATGTACCATCGTCATTCAATTCTAGTGGAGCTCTCATGGTCCACCCCTAACACAAGTCCAAGAGCCCTCACAGTCTTTTGGAAGGCATGTATATATAAACATATAGTTATATGTTGGGGTTGATCAAGTCTTACCACCACCATCCAATTCTGTGGGAGCTCTCATGGTCCAACCCCTAACCCAAAACCAATAG
This sequence comes from Viscum album, assembly GCA_963277665.1. NCBI lineage: Eukaryota > Viridiplantae > Streptophyta > Magnoliopsida > Santalales > Viscaceae > Viscum > Viscum album. The sequence continues at coordinate 624,707,190 of OY728136.1, read as the reverse complement.
CCCTCACATTCTCTTATCTTGTATGTACTAGCAAGATCAGGACAGACCCACTATCATCCATCACTATGGGAGCTCTCATAGTCTACCCATTGGCTCCATATAGTAGATATATATTGGGAAGGATCATGACATACCACGATCATCTAATTCTATGGGAGCTCTCACTGTCTACCCCGAACCTAAGTCAAAGAGCCCTCGCAATTTCTTTGCTTGCATGATCCTAAAAGGTGTAATCATTCATAATAGATAATGCACGATGCATTAACCAATCATGAATCTCATTATCCCATTTCCATTTATAACCATTTCCACAATTATAATATAATGTATAATACAGTACTTATTATGTGTTTCCATAACCATACCTTATTCATAGTTCAATACATAAGGCATAACCCTCTTATTCTTTTCAATTAAAAATCAGAAAAGGTATGGGGTAACCATCCTATATGTGAAAACCATTCAATCAATTTAGACTCTCTAAATTATCAAAATTTGATGTTCAAGTGGTATGTATCATGGAAGCACTTAGGGGATTCCAACATTGGGGGACAATTACCTATAAGGACAATTCCCTTTATAAAGAAAACTTACCTTTATAGGCTATTCCATTTAACTAATTTAATTTATTTACTCATGGAAACAATGTTTATATGGCTCAAATGACAAGAACATGTGTCATTGTAATAAGACATATTCCTACATGGTAACCTCCATTTATAAGGTAGGCCATTCCATTTATAAAACATGCCAAATCCCCAAATAGACCATTAGTAACCAAGGAAAAATCGTAAGGAAGCTTCAATGAAACGAACTAAGGAAGCATAAAAGTCTAACCTCTACTTTTTACATTGAAGTAAGCATACCTCCATTGGAGAGGTTTTATTACGAAAAACAACTTTGTTATAAAACCAAACATTTATCCCATTTAATCATTCCATTAACATTATCAAGGATGAATTTAATCTAAAAAACATGCATCGTTAATTAAATACTAAGAATGGTGCGATAAGTAATTAATAAATAGATTACTCAAATTAAAAGGAAAGGGAAAGGGAACCTACCTGAAGAAGTATACCAAATTCACTAAGCAATTTATGTTTTATGTGGTGACCACTTGAAGATGTTGCTACCCCCTTCTCGTATATGCACATACTCATATATATATATATACACACACATAGCCCCTATGCACATATTCTCATGGCCCATGAATATTTGAAAGAGGATCCTTACATATATGTTTATATGCATACACCTATCTCTACTCACACGCGTATAAATTTTCCTATTACACGTAAGAACACCAAGCCCCACATATATATATATATATTCACTAACATGAAGGAATATACATATAAAGAAGGAACATACATATAAATATTTCTACTGATGCATACACGATGAGTCACCTTTGACTCTGATGACTTGAACCCACCTCGAGGATGACCCAGCAAACTAAAAACAATAATAAGGTCTAAAAACACATCAGAAAGGTTTAATTCACTTAAATAAATTTATTAATAACCCGTAAACCATAAAAACACCAAATTATAATGGATATACAACACAAAGGAAAGAAAAAGATTACCCAAAAATGACTGAAGTGATCCAAAACATTTTGAACCGCCTCACCTTCAATGGTAGTTTCCAAAACATAAACAAATGGCTCCCCAGAAACCCTTTGCACAACCTAAAACAAAAAGAAAACCACAAATCATATTACCCATTTGAACTAGGGATCATCTAAACCTCACCGGGTGATGAGGAGACCAAAATCGGACAAGGAAAAGGAGGATAAGGAGGGAGTGCGGCTTACCTCAATGTTCCAGAGAGAAATTGAAAGAGAACTAGATAGAATTGGTGGTAAAAATTGAGTCGGATGAGAGGGTTTCATCGCACCTAGGGCTCCTGGAAGGGGAGGGGTCACACAAGTGAGGTGAGAGGATAGGGAAATGTAGGTTTTAAGTATTTAATTTAACTTTAAATTAAATTAAAATAATTCATTTTTAAAAAAATAGGGTGCCAAAAATTTTTTAGGCCACAGAGTATGGAAAAATATATGCCAACTGTGTGCCCCCAAATGGACAACTGGGCACCCCGAAAGGTTTCTCCCACAAGGTTTTCCCAACCATGCACAAACTGTGTTATGAATAGTTCTTAGGTACTTCACAATGAAACTAAGCTTGTGGGATAGATGCATGGTTTGGTAAATTGTGTGCAGCCCATGTGACAACCAATTTCCACCTGCATAAGGCCACCTAGATTCCTATTGGGCACCACATGGTTTTCAAAAAACAGTGTGCCCTATGCAGGTCCTTTAAAACCTAGATGTTTTAGGTTTGACACTCCCAAAACTCACTAAAACACCCAAGAATCTTCTTGGGCCTTCACAAAAGTCCAAAAACATCACCTTGAGGTGTTCCAACTCTCCAAATTCGATTCCAAATATTAGTTTTAAAAATGTTCTATCCAGTAAACAACAAAGTTTAAATTCCTTCAGATTTTTGTCTGGTTCAAAACACGGATCATTACAACCTTACCACTTTAGAATATCTCATCCTGGAGAATCATTTGGTAATAATGTTACCATCACCAGACCTTTAAGGGTCCTGATGATTTTCTCAAATGGTCATGTTTCATTTCCGAATTCCCAATGAACCTTCAAGAATCCTTTAAGAAAACGACACATAAGTCATCAAAACTCAATCCAACACTAATTTTCTAACTGAAACACTAAGACAAATATTACCCGATCTTGATTAACTATATACATGATCACATCACCATCCCATAATGAATTTGGACAAAGGTATTTTCCACTTTAGGATTTAACATTAGAAAGGGGTAATTTTCAAACCATGATATCTCCACCATTGGAATTTCTTTTTAAATCACACTCCAATCATTTTAATAATGCTCCGAGCATGATTTTGAACTTACCAAACTATTGATTCCCTATCGGCCTCACTTATATAGGTCTAGGTATATTTTCATGAAAGGCCCAAGACCACACATACCTTACTCACCATCACATGGTGGCAATGTAGAAACAGTCTTCCATAGGCATCTTCATTCTAGAACAAAACAAAACGAGTCAAGACACTATGGGTAACCACTTCTCAGGAAAATTGGATTATATAAATGACACATTTCAAACCAAATAGTGATTTATTATCCCAAGGAACCACATATTTTCAATAAACACACACTCTAAAGTCTATCCCTAACTCTTGGTGATGTTTTCGGACCAAACCATCACCTTCCATTTAAACTGTCATGCCACCACATGAGAAAAGGTGAAATATAGATCCATACCATTAGAATCATCACCCATTAAGCACTAACTAAAATCACATTAAGAAGACTATGGTAACCTCAGATTCATCACACTGAAGTCCAAATGACTATTCCTAGGTAGTCCATACTCCATAACTACATGCAAGATATCAGCAGAAAGACGCAACGTATACATTGAAACTCTGACTGAGCCCAGAGCGGTATCCGCCTAACATTGACATTAGTAGAAAATGGTTGATTTCCAAGAGTCTATTTAAGGCATACCTATATAGGAAACCAATGATCAATCATGACCACCAATCCCCTAACAACATCAACATCTTTTAAAGCATTATCTTTATGTAATATCGATGCTCTCTTTGTGCATCTAGGATGACATCAACATAGGGGACATGGTCATCACTATGCAGAATACACTAATAAGATTTTTACAACTCCAATCAATCATAACCAATTACTGGAAAGAAGGATGCTTGATCCACCACTAGTTGACTTGAATTATAAGATACTCAGCTTCACCTTCTAATGGATCTCTATCAACCAATCACAATTTCTTTTTCTAACCAAGGAATTCTGTGATCATTTAAGATTACCACATAAGTCCTCCATGACTAATGGTGTTCCTCAAGGAATTCATACCCAACCAACCATAATAACACCGTGCAACCAAGAAAGCATTGAAATGATATAAAACTCGCCAAACTCAAAGGAATCCAAGAAAAAAACCAACCATTTTCTAAATGGTCCCTCTATGTGTGTTCCTTCTACTTGGAAGAACACAGATTTAACATAACTGATGAGATTTTCCCCACCTTAGGAGTTTCCTTATCATCAAAAGAAGAAAAATAGACTATCGACTTATAAGATTGATTGATCAAAACCACCTTAAATGAACATGTTATGTTCCTCCAATCCATGATCGCAACAACGAAGCATTATACAATGAAACCAAAATTGAACCAACTAGCATGTCAAAACACCTGTGTCTCGAGATAGTCCTCCCAAGCATTAGGACAAACCTTTTTATTTAAAACTTTGGCCACTCTACTTGGAGATGACTCAAGATAAAACTCAAGAGCACAATAGATTTATTTAATTGTCATGTTGCACCATATGACCATTAACATGGACAATGACATGACAAGTCATCCACTTACAAGGAAAAGAAAGTGTCAAATGACCTACAAAGTGGCCAACAATGCCCTAGGCTTGTCTAACCAATTGAAAACGAGCATTAGTTGATGCTCAATACCATAAAAAGGTCAAGAAAATCAGGACCACCCATCTGAATAGGGGTGTCATTGGAAATTAATTGTCCTACAAGGGAAAATAGCACCCGAATGACACCAAATTATGGAAATATCATAAGAATTATCAAGGAACAGAAGCTCTAAGGGTGGTACCTACAATAGGATATCCCCTTATAAAGCACAAGTATCGACCCTAACACTTTTTCACACTAAAAAAAGTCAATAGCCTCAAAATTCAATCATCAAACCATTGTAACAGGGAAAAATCCTATAGAATACACCAATGGTCCCATTCCAAGGATACTCAAAAGAAAAGATCAATCTAGCCTTACACGATGGTTTTAAATAGAGGGATCCACCTAGGGTTCCATTTCCAAGCCCTTTATATTTGGTCACATTTAATCTTTAATCTTTAAATGATCTAATCAAATTTCAAATACCATTTGTCAGAACAAAAACTCAAGGTACTTGATTTTAACCAATGTCCTAAGGTAAAAATAGGATGGTTGAATAAAATGTCCTTTTAAAACTTTAATTTTCATTGAAATACTTTCATAATTAGGAAAATTATGAAAAAAAATCTTTTCTAACAGATACGGTTTCTTAGAAGGGTTCCATTTTAACTGACCTTGGTTTGTCAAAATGAAACCCAATAACAGTTGTTAAAATATTTGTGTTTCAAACACCCAAAGGGATCATCTCATAAAAACATTCCCCAACTAACCTACATGGTCCAATTGCACATTTAGGCATTTAGAAAATTTATTTTATATTAAAAAATGGATTTTACATTATAATCATATCAAGATACAACATACCTTTAAAAAAAATGTTCGATTACTTGGGTTACTAGAACCCCAATCGATAAAGTTCCCATATGCTTTATAAACCAAAGTCTATATCCCATTTAATCAACACCCATTTCAATTCAGAATTTAACATGCTCTAATATAAAATGGTCTAGTCATATGGGTGGACACCTACCAACCTATAAAGTGCCCATACACTTTATTGTTTTGAATTTTTCTCCCATTTACTAACCAATTTACCTTAGCATTTAAACATTATCAGCCCTTTACATTTTAACAATAGTCTTTAATACAGAAGCTCAAGGATGGTTCTATATAAGGATTACCCTTTCCTAGTTTTAAGGTGACCATACACCGTACAATTAAAAAATGTGTATTGTCATAATCACAACCATTTAATTTATAAAAAGAAACAAATTATATTTCAACAAGGAAAGGCATGATAAGTTAATAGACATCATTGTATAAAATTACTTAATCATGTTATACAAGAAATCATAGCATATAAGTGATACATGAAGCTTGAAATATTATCACCCAAGAATATCAAATATATCATTGAAACATGATATCTAAATAGGCATGATAATAAATAAAAGTCATGGAATACATTCAAGGAAAACAATTCTAATCAATCGGGATACTAAAATTCAATTGCATGGAATGGAACTATGCATGGAATATTAATTTCTTATGTGCCTATATAATACATGCAATGTAGCTTCCTTTCCATATCTGGGAAAGGGTAAAATTCCATAAATTTCATAAATCATAAGTAGCGGAAGGTACAACAATCTCAAAAATTTAAATCATATCAAATATAACAGTGAACAACATGAACAATAATTCCCATCCCAAGTCACTTGGTTATTTCCCGTATGTGGGGTGATCAGTCCTAATAACATCTATTAACTAAGGACCAAAAAATTCCTAATCTCCAGTCTACCAACCCAAAATAGTAAGATAAATGAATAAAATTTCCTATGATACCACTTTTTAACATCTTGATCCAACTTACCATCGAACCAATAACCAGAACAGTGGATCACATGGCCTCAAGTGTATCTCCTCCTACACTAGTGTCCTCCAACTAGCAGTGAGGATCACTAGAGGTGATAGTGGGGAAATTATACCCTCTTATTAGTGATGAAAATTGGTATTATCATATAATAACCAATATAAAATAGCGGAATCATAATATAGAGAAATAACGACAGCATCAGAAGAAAAATAATAACAATTTAATAAAAGTGGCCAACACCAGTTTATACACAAGATACATGCATGTATTTTTATTGATACATAAACTAAAGAAGTAAACCAACATCATTCTTTTCAAAATATTAAATATACATGAATCAAGAAATGAAAGGAAATAGAAACCCCTAAGAATATCTCCATAAGAATCCGAACCATTGGCTCATTCCTTTTCTCCTAACTTCTTAGGTAGGAGCATACAACAACATGAAAGGTCCAAGGCCCTGCGAAGAAGAGATGTCTACTCAGGTACCCCTGTGAAATGGTAGTCTGAGTAGGGTGTGAGATATAAATATTAGTATCCCAGAACCAGTGGTGTCTAACCCAATCTAGAAAATGAAATATTAATTAATCCTTGTGAGGGTATAGAGAAATATTAACAGAACTGAAAGAATAAACAAACACTTGCCCAGGTTCCTAAGGGAAACCTGGCAGCAATACATGCTTCATCCCATGGGTGGTATGTATGATCATGTCAAATTAATATATATATATATATATAAATATATAGTAGTATTTATATATATATATATATATATATTTTGGGGTGGATCGGGATGTACCACCGCCATCCAATTATAGGGGAGCTCTCACAGTCTACCACTAAGACAAGTCCAAGAGCCCTCAAAGTCAATTGGAATGCATGTATATATATATATAAATTTGGATATATGTTGGGATGTATTAGGACATTCCACCTTCATCCAATTACATGGGACCTTTCATGGTCTAACCCCTATCCTAAAACCATGATCCCTCATAGTCTCTTGGCTTGCATGTACTAGAAGGATCAGGACATTCCCACTATCATCCATCACCAAGGGATCTTTCACAGTCTATCCCCTAGCTCCAGCTTATAGATATATATTGGTAAGGATCTATACATACCACCACTATCCAATTCTATGGGAGATCACATGGTCTACCCACAACCCAAGTCCAAGAGCCCTCACAGTCTCTTGGCATGTATAATCCTAAAAGGTATAATCATTCATAATACATAATGCATGAGGAATTAACTTCTCATGCATCTCATTAGCACATTTCCATTTACAAACATTATCACAATTATAATAGAATGCATAATGCAGTACCTTATATGCATTTCCATAGCTATACCATATTCATAATTCAATATATAAGGCATAGCCCTCTTTTGATTTTCAATTAAACATTATAAAAGGAATTGGGTAACTATCCTAAATGTGAAAACCATCCAATCTATTTAGACTTTCTCAAATAAAAAAATTGTAAGTTTAATTGGTAAGTCTTATGGAAGAAATTATGGGATGACAACATTGGTGGGACAATTACCTACAAGGCCAATTCCATTTAGAAAGAAAGATAACATTCATTGGATCTTCCCTTTAACTGATTTAATTTATTTACTCATGGAAACACCATGTATATGGATAAAATGACAAAGAAAGGTGTCATTGGAATAAGAAGAATTCCTACATGGTAAACTCCATTTATAAGGTAGAACATTCCATTTAAAAAATAGGCCAAATCCATAAACATGCCTTTAATAACCAAGGGAAAATCAAAAGGAAGAATCAATGCATCAAACTAAGCAAGCATAAAAGTATAACCTCAACTTTTAGCTTGAAGGAAGTGTACCTCAATTGGAGGAGTTTTATTACAAAAACATGACTTTGTTATCAAACTAAAAATTTATCACATTTAAGAATTCCATTAATAAAAGGATGGGTTTCCCTAATGTGCTTGAGAATATGCCCCATGCGCCTATTGATTGTCTAATTTTGCCAACTGTTTCTCCTTATACCACTCTCTCCTTAATGGTTTATCTGGAACCATAAACCTTTGATCCGGGCCCTTCAACTTTTCATGTGTCTTTTTCACCTCTCCTGGAGCATCCCAGTCCTTCCACCTAGACATGCGGCACTGCTCCTTCCTTCAAGGATGCATTATACTCATTGTTATGCACCACTACTCATCCCTACTTTCCAGATGTTCTTCATGTTGCTGAGACAATATCCAGGGATGGACCTCATCTGTCTGTGGATGTTCCCACTGAGGATTGTGCAAAATTTGTGAATTACCTCAAATTGACCCTTGTCCTGTGTTTTGGTTAGGGAAGCCTCCTCTCTCAGCCTTCAAACATTTTCTGGACTCCTGGGGGTTACAGGCTCCAGCTAAAATCTCTATTGTCCCCTAAAACCCATTCAACATGATTCTTTCTTCTGAGGAAGATTTTGTTCATGCTTGGTGTAGAGAACCTCGGTTGATGGGTCGTTCGCTCTTCAATCTGGCCAAATGGTCGCTGGAGGTTCTTAAGGGGAAGGAAATCTCTCATGCCATGATATGGATTAGCTTACCATATCTACCTTGTTAAACATGCACCTTCATGTTGATTTTAATGAAATATTACAATTCCGTTTTATTCACTACTATAAAATGGACCTATCCCCACAGTTTTTCCCAAAACCGTGGGGATAGGTACCCCTATACCCACGGTTTTTGAAAACTGTGGGCATAGGTAAATTTTAAAGACCTATACCCACGGTTTTGAAAAACCGTGGGTATAGGGGGGGTCTATCCCCACGATTTTCCAAAACCGTGGGTACAGTGGTACCAATCCCTACAGTTTTGGGGAAAATAGTGAGGATAGGTTTGGGTTAAAATACCTATACACGCGGTTATGAAAAATTGTGGGTATAGGTTTCCCGTGTGTGCGCGGGAAATTTTTTTCCCACGGGAAGGAATTTTTTTTTGTGGGAGTCCTATACCCACAGTTCTTCCCTCTATACCCACAGTTTATATAACTATATTTAACTATATAAATATATATATACATAAAAGTGGTGTTGGGGTAGTGGTTAGGTGCTTCATCTGCAGTGGAGTGGTTGCGGTTCGGAACCCGCATGCCGCATTATTTTAGGACCTATACCCACGGTTTTGAAACTGTGGGGAAAATCCTTTGACACCATGGAAATTGGGTATGTTTTGTTGACATGGTGGTAGAACACCTATACCCACGGTTTTGAAAAAACGTGGGTATAGGATGGGGACCTATACCGACTCCGTTCCAGCCCACAGTTCCCAAAACCGTGGGTATAGCCTATACCCACGGTTTTGGGGGCTATACCCACGGTTTTGAACCATGGGTATAGGCTGTTTTTCTAGTAGTGATTTTATTGATTGCTGTAGGGAATTCCTATGTACGTGGTTTTCCAGGTTTCATTTCAACCTTTATTTTATAAACTAGCGGTGCACATGATCCGGTTCAGTGTTTTCCTTACCTATTTGAAGGCATGTTCTGAACCGATGATTATTACTAATCCAACAGCGATGGTGAGCCCTCAGTATGTTTCTTCTCCCATCCTAGATACACTATTTATGCCACCTGACCAATCGCATCGTGAAATCTGTCCTTTGTGTTGTATCTGTTATGGTTATGTGAACGACCCCTTTTGATCTTGGTCACCCACGTGACCTTCATCATGTGCCTCCACTGAACTGAATGATGGATCTCTGTTTCCCATTGATTGTGCATTTTTCTCCCCGAGGATTCATATAATTCAATATATTTTTTTGGTTCGAATACATCTCCTGGTGTGTGTAGCTTTTCTATGGATCTACGAAGTAGAATAAGTACCATTCTAGGATCATTCGGGAACCCGCACTCCCTGTAGCCGTTGTACGTTCCACGTCTTGAAACCAGAGTACTTGTTCGATGGATATTTAGTGGGAATCATCTTGACTCCAGGTATTTTTACGACTACACTTCATGTAGTAACAAGTTTTATATTATTTTATAATCATGACCAAGTTCTAGTTTGTAGATCTTGGTTCTATAGTGATTTATCTTTTCTTCAATATGTATGTTGTTGTATCCTACTTTCATGCTTGTGTGAGTCCATCCAGGAGTGGATGAGGCTAACTCTATGCGATAGCATTGATCACTTCCACCTAGTTTAGCAAGCTCGACCTCCTCAGACAGATTTTTTGGTCCTTTAATCTCTGCATTCACGTATGTAAGTGTTTCTTGTTTCCTTTATTTTTTTCTTAATAAAATCATTTCCCTTATGGTGTTCTCGTCGTGAACGTATGTCCCCTTGGGGCCAAATCACGTTATATCTATTGCCCTATTTACTTTCTTGAATTGAATGTTTATCATTATTGATCCAATACAATTATAACTAAGCGGTTAATTAAACTCCCCATTTGGATCTCCATCAAAACAGAACAGTGGATCTTGGTTTATTAAGGGTTTAAGTAATTAACCCCAATAAGTGGTATCAGAGCCTAATGTTTCATTTCCATTGGTTCAACTAAGTTTTATATTGATAAGTCTGATTCTAATAATGATTTTAATATCTAGAGAATTAAGATGACATGCTTGTTAGATCACAATGATCTAATAGATGTTGTTGCTGTCTCTAGGAAGAAAATCACCACCAATGCCCCTAATGGGTAGGCCGCTACCTCTTTTCTAGATGTCCCTGAGGAGACCCTTAGGGAAGACCGTAGTTTAATACTTTTATCTTTTGGAGACAAAGTGTTAAGATAAGTCGCATATGAGTCTTCTTCCACTTGTATATGGTCTAAATTGGAATCCCTTTATATGAATAAATATCTTGTTGGAAAACTATATAAGAAGATGAGATTATATACATTCAAAATGCACCCTGGAACTACAGTTGGGATACACATTGATGAATTTAATAAAATCTTGTTAGACCTAACAAGCATTGATATTTAATTGGATGATGAAGACCAAGCTATCATAATATTAACATCATTAGATGATCCATTTAACTCTATTTAAGACTATATAAAGTATGGGAAGGACACATTAACTCTTGAAGAAGTTAAATCTACTTTTCTCTCTAAAGACCATCAAAGGAAGGGTAGTGTGAACAATGAGTCTGAGGGTTTAAATGTATGGGGTAGAGGTGAGTCTAGAGGCTGAAGTGAGTCAATGGGTTAGAGGAAGGATAGGGGATAGTCCAAGAAATATAGAATCAAGTCTAAAAATAAAGTAATAAAAAAAATTCAATGCAAACATCATGGACATATTAAGAGAAATTTTCCTAATATAAAGGGTTACTATAAGGATAGTAATAATGACCATTCACTATTATTGAGAAAAACATTGACACTACTGATGTGTTAAATGTCATTTACACTGCCATCTTAGATGAATGGATCCTAGATTCAGGATGTTCATTCCACATGTTTCCTAAGATGGAATTCTTTAATGAATTATGGGAAGGAAAGACTGGTGGGGTCTTTCTAGGGAATAATAGGAGTTGTCACATCATGGTAATATGTTCAATTTTATTATATCTTCATGATGGGTCTATGAAAACTCTTGAGGAGGTTGGGTGGGTACCCGAATTAAAAAGGAACCTAATATCCCTAGGAAACCTTGACCAGAAAGGGTATGGCTTCAAGTCTGGATCTGGAAGCCATTGAGTTTCTCGAGGATCCCTCACAGTAATGAAAGGAACCCTTCACAATGACATGTATGTATTAGATAGAAAGGTGTATAGAAGTCAGTTGAACACTTATTCAGCTTCATAAGTTGATTCCAATACCTTATGGAATAGAAGACTAGGGAATGATAGTGTCTGAGGTCTTAGTGAGCTTAGAAAGCAAGGCCTTTTATGTAATATCACTCTTATAAGTTTTCCATTTTGTGAAGACTGTGTATATTGGAAGTCCAGGAGATTCAGTTTCAGTATGTCCATGTATAATGCAAAATAACCTCTTGAATCTGTACATTCTAATTTATGGGGTCCCTCAAGGGTTACTTCCCATGGTGGAGGCTTATATTTTGTGACCATTATTGATGATTTCTCTAGAAGAGTGTGGATTTATATACTTAAGAACAAGTCAGATACCTTTCTGACTTTTAAGAAATGGAAAGTTGTGGTAGAGAGTGAATTTAATAGGAAGCTTAAGGCCTTAAGAACTGATAATGGTTTAGAGTATCAATCCAATGAATTCATTTAATATTGTGAATCTGAAGTAATTAAAAGATACCAGAATGTTGTGTAAACCCCACAATAGAATGGGTTAACATAGAAGATGAATAAGACTATTCTTGAGAGGGAGAGGTGTATGTTATCCAATTCAAAACTCCCTAAGTCCTTTTGGGCCGAGGCTTCTGAGACTGCAATGTACCTCATTAACCGTTTTCCATCTTCTTGCTAACTCTTTTAATACAACTGAAGAACTTTGGAAGGTCACACCCTAGAATCTAGCTCACCTTAGGATATTTGGATATGTAGCTTATGCGCATACACGCAAGGATAAGATATCTCCAAGGTCTATTAAGTGCATATTCATGGAATATCCAGAGGGTTTTAAAGGACATTGGTTATAGGTAGATAAACCAAGTTATCATAAATACATCATTATCCTTGATGTGGTCTTCCATTAATCTGGTGTAACCAGTGGAAACGAACCAGAACATGTTCCAACTTCTGATGAAGTTGTCGGACCCTCAGAAGTCCTAACACCTTTAGGTGTTGAAGTTCCTTTACGATCATGTGACCAACCCCAGTCAAGTGTTGGTCCTACTCCTCCGGTTCCCCAAGCCCAATCTGAATCAGATTCTAGTTCGGAATCAGAACCTGAGAGGGAAGAACCTAATGACCTGAGAATCTATCAGCTTACTATAGATAGATAAAGGAGGTTTATTCGGCCTCCACCTCACTTAAAACAAGTATACATTGATGAATATCCCTTTTAAATTTCACATGAATTGTTTGATGATGAGCCTCAAAATTATAAGCAAGCTATTAAGTCCAAAGAACCTAGTAATTGTCTATGAGAAATGCAAGAGGAAATGAATTCCCTTCTTAAGAACAACACCTGGGTTTTTCTACTCATACACAATAACCAGAAAGGTATAAGTTCAATATGGATTTATAAGAAGAAAGAAAATAATTAAGGAGAGACTAAAATTAATTTCAAATCTTGTATGGTTGCTAAAGGTTTTTTACAATATGAAGTCATTGATTATGGTGAAATATTCTCTCATGTTGTTAAGAATTAATCCATCGGTATTCTACTTGCATTTGCTGCCAAACATGATTTTCATGTTGAGAAACTTGATGTAAAAACTTCTTTTTTACATGGTAGTATTGATGAAACTGTTTATATGAATCCTCTTGAAGGATTTTCAAAACTGTTCAAGACTAACCATGTCTGTCGTTTACAAAATTCCTTATATGGGCTTAAATAGTATTTAGGGCAATGGTATAAATGTTTTGATTATTTTATGATTAAGAATCAATTTTCTAGAAGCATATTTGATTCATGTGTTTATTTTAAAACTGTTAAGCATGAGTCTATTTATCTTTTATTATATGTTGATGAAATGTTATTAATCTTCAAAAACATAAAGAACATAAATTCGGTTAAGCATCTTCTTAATTGGGATTTTGAAATGAAAGACTTAGGGGATGCAAACCAAATCCTTGTCATGGACATAATTAGGGATAAGAAGGCTAGAATGTTTTACCTATCCCAATTCGCTTATGTTAGAAAGGTATTAACTAGATACCTATTTGAGCACATTAAACCTGTTAATATTCCATTAGGACAACACATTAAGATATCTTTAAATCAATCCCCTAGGAATGAACATGAATCAGCCTTTATGAATAAGATTCCATATGAAAATGTTGTAGGAAGTCTTATGTATGCCAGGATCTATTCTAGACCAAAAAGTAGCATTTTTTGTTTGTACCTAGAGCAGGTTTATGGGGAAACCTGGTAAGTCTCATTGGAATGCATTAAAATGGTTGTTAAGGTACATTTCAATTTCTGATAAACTATGCATTAGATATGTCTTGAATGATAGTTTTAATGATGATATATTTGGATTTGTTGATTTTTATTATGCTGCAAACATTGATACTCGTAAGTCCATCACTGATTATGTATTTATTGCATATGGGGGACCGGTATCCTAGAAATGCAACATGAAATCAGTATTTGCACTATCCTCTATCGAGTCAGAGTATATTTCCCTAATAGAGGCAATTAAAGAATCCATTTGTCTAAAAGGTTTTCTTTCATAATTATCATTATCTACTAATAGTATAATGGTACAGTGTGACAACAAGTCTGTTTTACATTTATCTAAAAACTATGTATGTCATGGTTGTTCTAAGTACATTGACATTAGATTACACTTTTTTAGAGATATTATAAAATCTCATAAGGTAAGTGTCACTAAGATACCCACTGGAGATAACCCGGCCGATAGTTTGACTAAGTCCGTTCCGTTATCTAAATTCATGCATTATCTTAAGCTCATGAATTTAGTCCTAATTCTATAATCTAGGTTGCGAGAACATCATCACTATATTTTTTTATTTGATTTCATGGTGGAGATTTTTTAAACATTCACCTGCATGTTGATTGCAATGAAATATTACAATTCAATTTTATTTTATTGATTGCTGCATGGAATTCCTACGTGTGTGGTTTTCCGAGTTTCGCTTCAGCCTTTATTTTATAAATTGGTGGTGCACATGATCTGGTTAAATGTTTTCCTTACCTATTAGAAATTCCATTCTAAACCATTGATTATTTCTTATCCAAAGATGATGGTGATCCCTCGATGTGTTTCTTCTCCCAGCCTAGATCTGCTTTTTATGTCGTCCGACCAATTGTGGAATGACATCTGTCCTGTGTGCTACATCTGTTGCAGTTATATGAATGATCCCTTTTGATCTTGGTCGTCCACACGGACTTCATCCCATGCCTCCGCCGAACTGAATGATGGATCTATGTTGTGAATTGATTGCACTTTTTTCTCCCCAGGGATGCGTATGCTTCAATAGTTTTGCCTCTGGTTCCAAGACATCTCTCGGTGTGCGTAGCTTTTCTACGGCTCTGTGAAGTATAAGAAGAACCGTTCCAGGATCCTTTAGGCACCCGCACTCCCATTAGTGGTTGTACGTGACACCTCCTACAACCGGAGAACTTATCTAGTGGATATTAAGTAGTAATTATGTCGACTCCAGGTATTTTGATAGCTACACTTCAAGTGGTTACATGCTTTACATTCTTTTATAATTATGACCAAGTTCTAGTTTGTAGATCTTGGTTCTGTAACGATTTATCTTTCCTTTTATATGAATGCTGTCGTATCCTACTTGTGTGTATGTGTGAGTCCATCTAGGAGTGGACTGGGCTAACTCTACATGAAAACATTGATCACTTCCACCAAGTTTAGCAAGCCCGACCTCCTCAGATAGTTTCTGTGGTCCTTTAATTTCTGCATTCACATATGTAATTGTTTATTGATTCCTTTATTTCTTTCTTGATATATTGGTTTCCCTAGTGTTTTTCTCACTGTGCATGTAGGTCTCCTTGGGGCCGAAGCACATTATATCTATTTTCCTATTTACTTTCTTGCATTTAATGTTTATCATTCTTGATCTAGTAAAATTATAACTAATCTATTAATTAAACTCACCATTTTGATCTCCATCAAAACCAAATAGTGGATCTTGGTTTATTAAGGGTATAAGTAATTAACCCCAACATGACTCTTCTATTTCACATTGGCTCTCTTCTCATGGTCATAGGGGACTCCCTTGGTGGTTTCCTTGACATGAAAGACTGTACCTAGTGTTGTGCAGATGCCTATGGGGCCCACAGTTGTTTTGAGCTCAATCTATCCTTACATATTCCAGAGAAGTCTTGCTAAAGGTGAAAGATTTTCTGATTTTGAATGAGGACATTCTTTATCTGGTTCTCCCCAGGTATTGTTCCTTCTGTTCCCTCTAAGGTCTCTTTTTCAAAGTGTGTAGGAAAATACATCGTGAGGATCATCACCCCCCTCCCAGAATTTTGGATAGTAGGGATGATTCTCGGTGTGATGATACTTCCAATGAGCCTGAACAGGTTTCATCTCAGACCGACTTTCATTATCTTATTTCCCTCCATTCTTCTGATCTTGTGGGCTTGTCCCCCTACCTACAAGGGGGGATCAAGTTCTTCACTAGTTCCCTACGGTCAGTTATCGCCTAGCCCCCCTTACCACCCATCTCATTGGCCTCCCCAACCGTTTCCTTTTCCATAAGGCTAGTTGGTTGGAGGACCTTCTGTGCATGCTCCCCAAGTTTCCAACCCCATGCCGATGCTTCCTTTTCCCTCAGTACCCTACCCTTCAACATTTTTGGAATTCCACAGAATTGTACCATTATTTTATTACCTTCTAGCCTTGGTACCCACCCAACTAGGGTGAAGGATATTTTCTCTAAATACCCTTCCCCCATTCCTCCCTCACAACTTTGAATAACCTTTCCGGTTAACCAGAAACCTGTTACCCTCATGCGACCTATTCAATCACCTCCGAGAAATGTGATAGGGAGGACCATGTGGATGCACTCACCTTTACCCTCTCTAGAAAATATCCCCCTGACACCATCTTCTGGTATTTTCATGATGGAAAAAAATTTATTCAAGAGTGTGTGTCCTTTTATGTGGTTGAGACAAAATTTCCTCGGGCCAAAACAAGGACATATTTGTTCCAATGATTCTGATGTTCATCTAGAATGCTCGCAACATAGGTACCTGAGTTAAAACTGACTTCTTAGCCACAAATATAAAAAAACAAAAGGCATGTACTGTAGCCATCCTTGAACATAATCAGAATCCTTCTAGAATTAGTAAGTTCACTCGTAAAGATAGATTTAATTCATGCATACATGACGTCCCTACCAACAGGTATGTCTGGATTTTTTGGAATAAGGATATTATGGTAGATATAGTTTAATATGGTAACCAATTCATCATTTTGAAATCACAAATAGGTGTAGAGTCTATTTTTAACTCTTTTTTGTATGTGAGTTGTGACGTAGAAACTAGGGAGTCTCTATAGAAGGAACTAGGCACTTTTGATTCGAAAGAGTCCCTATGGTTTGTTGGTGGGGATTTCAACATTATCACTAACCCAGATCAGAAGAAGTATAGGGGTTATTTACTTTGGGAGGCCATCTTGAACTTCGTCGAGTTCATGGAAAATAAATGCCTCTTGGACATGTGGTATTTTGGGGACCGCTTCACATGATGCAATAATCAAAAAGGGAACAACCGTTGTTGGAGTCACTTCGACCGACGCTTGTCCAATATTCATGATGTCTACAAATTTCCTACTGCCAGGTTGGATCTTCTTGTTCGAGGAATATTTGATCACTCTCCATTTCATGTCTCATTGTCTTCATGGAAGGATGGGTGGGAATGCTTTAGATTTTTTACTCACTAGATTGGCACTCATGGATATCAGCAATTATTTAGTGATGTTTGGGATGAACATACACATGGACACACATGGTTATATTTTCATAAAAAAATGAGATAGTTGGAACACATGCTACTCTCATGGGTAAAGGGTATCCCTGCTTCTAATCGGGGAATGGATACCCTTAAATAGAAGGTTAATTTCTTGGAACTTAGACTTAAGGATACCTGGGATGACATGGTGTTTGAGGATCTATCCTCTAAGAAGAACATACTGGCAGAACTTATTCTTAAATTGGAATGTTTGGCTCAGGTTCATTTGAGATTCAGATGACTTTAAGACTGAATGGCCTGAAGGCCTTTTTTTATTATTTTTGATAATCCACCTTTCAAGGGGTGAGGTGGAACCGTTACATGGGCCAAAGTCTTAGATACAATTTCATGACTCATAGGCCTTAAAGTAAATCACCCAAACAAGACTTCTTGGAACTACTCCTCCCCATCACATGTCATGATATCAGCACTCCCCCTTCATAAGGCCGGTCAGCTAGCTGTTCTATGCAGAGATGAACAGGCCCGATACCGATGGTAATGTCATACCCTATCATTCTTCCAATTCTAGTTAGCTCTTCTTTGGTGAATGTGAATTCTCTGATCCTCATCTGGAGCCTTGTCCATTGTATTCTGATTTCTACATCTACATATTCATTTGTCTAGAAGGCCTTGGGGTGGCCTGAAGTCCTTGAGAGACAACTAGCCCGAAGGCCTTGGGTGGCCCGAAAGCCTTGCAGGACTCGAGGACCAAACTGGTGGCCCAAAGGCCCATATGGATGAATAGTTCTGCCTGCTACAGTATCAAACAACACCTACTACAGGACTGCTACAGTACTGCTACAATACCTGGAAATATGTCTCCACCCATATTTGATCTCGAGTCTCTTGGATGCGCTTTCCGAGTCCTCACCAACTGGGCTGAGGTTCATGTGAAAAAACGTGTGTAAGGTCAACTCTCAACTCCTACTAGGGGATCCCCACCAGACCCCAGAGCACACCGCATGTTCCTCAGCTAGGCAGATGGCCTTGAATCACCTTATGCATAATACACATAGTGTCCGAGTCTAGCGGGACTCGAGCCTAGGCCATTTCCCATAGAGAGTGATTGGTACAAGAACATATCCCACTTTCACATATTCATCAAATTAAAAAAGGAGACCGATGAAACCAAACATCTTTCTAGAGGAAAAATAAAACAAGGATTATAGAGATGTAGATGGTGGCATGGCATTATATTTATTCAATAATATTATTGCAGGTAACAATTTGAACGTGGTGAATGGATTTCCAGGAGTCTATGTGGAGCTCTTGGAGGTGATCCCCTATCTAATATCCAGCCATGAAAAGATTATGTAGGAGTCCATACTCGATGAGAAGGAAGTGCATGAGGCCATGATGAACCTCAACCCTAGGAGTGCCCTGGGACCTGACTATTTCCCATGATCTTTCTACATGGGATCATGGAATGTGGTGAAAGATGATATAACCACAGCTATACATGACTTCTTTTATGGTGGCCAGATCCCATGAGTTGCTGGCACCACGACCCTTGTTCTCCTTCCAAAGACAAAGGACCCGACCCCCATCCTCCACTACATATCGGTAAGTATGTATAATTTCCCTTACAATATTTTGGCATGCATTATCTTCTCAAGGCTATCCTTTCACATCTCACATTATATTTCCTTAGAAAAACACTAATTTGTGAAGGGACTCTCATTTTAGGGTTCTATTTCACCTATCCCAAGAAATGATTAGGGACTTTAAAACCAAGACCCATGGTTCGAACACGGAAATCAAGATGGACATGCATAATGCATATGATAAAATGTAAAGGGGATTCATTAACAGGTTGCTCTCGACTATGGGATTCTCTCCATGGAAAATTGACCTCATCTTTCGATGATTCATCTCCTTATTGATGGAAGTTTCTTTCATGGGGAGAACTTATGGATTCTTCATGGTGACCCATGGGATGATGCAAGGGGACCTGATCTCCCTGAGTGATTTTAATCTCATGTAGGATACCCTCACCCACCTTATCAATAGGTCTTTATCCACTGGGATAATTCTTCCTTATCGATGGGAAAGGAAGCTCCCCTTAGTCTCCCACCTGATGTTTGCAGACGACACAATCATCTTCCCCAATGCGGGCAGAAGATCGGTCTCTGGTATCTCAAAAATCCTGGATGAATATTTCCACTAGAGTGGAAAATCCATTAACAAGTCTAAGGGTATCCTCTATATCTCAAACATATGCAGCACCAGCCGGGTCATTTCTCTATGCAATGGGATGGACATGTTGAGAGGTACCTTCCAGATTGACTACATGGTTCCCCGATCTCCTCAAAAAAAGTATACAGGTATGGATTTTATCACATCATGAGAAATATAATGAGCCGCGTGCTCAACTAGAAGAATAGATTCATATCCTTTAGGGTGGATATCACTCGACAACAGTTTCTTCTCTGCAATCGTGATTCATGTTATCTCAATCATCAAAGTTCCAAAAGGAGTCATTAAACCCATTGATATGTTTTTGTTCCACTTTATTTGTGATGCTCAATAAAAAGGTAAACTCCACTAGACCTCATGGGGAATGATGGAATGGTCTATCCAGGATGGTGGAATTAATTTTAGGATCTTATAGGATACTATCCACTGCATGCATGCTAAACTCGCATGGGAGATCGTGGAAGAATTCACCCTATGGGGTAAAATATTATCCAATAATTGTTGTGGGAACGTGGATGATATCAGCCCCCATCCACCCCCCTTATGGTCTATAATCCACCCCCTCACTCCGATCCTTTGATAACACTCTCGTTGGATTGTGGGAAAATGTGACATCCTTTTTTAGCATCATAACTGGGAAGGAACCACGGTTTCCTTCCCAGGTTGTTCACTCCATGGATTTCTTTTATGGAGGACAGCATACACCCACGGTTTATCCAACCTATTTTAAACAAGGACGATTAGGAGGCTTTTGACCTCATTACATGCAACTCTAAAATGAACAAATGTGTATTTACCCCTTCCAATTCAGGAACCTTCACAAAAATTGAATTCCGGAGGATATCAATGCCACTGGAGTAAGAAGACATCTAGAATGGTTTTCTATGGTGTAGAAAAACTCTTTCCAAGTCCAAATTTATGGTTTAGAGAATAAGGAACCATGAACTACCTATATACGACAATGTGAAATGGATATGCATAAATATTATCTCCAAATTTCATTGTTTTAGTTTTCAATGGGAGGAAAAATCTAACCACCTCTTCTTCAAGGGTGGTTTGGCCATGGAGGTGTGGGGGTTCTTTGGTATTTTCACTACCGTCTCCTCCAAAAATCTTCTTGGTGATTCATTCTTAGAGAGATTCTTTAACAGTTCGAACATTACAGTCGAGGAAAAAATAGAAAGATATATCATACTGAGTGTTGGATGTCGGTGCTTGTGTAAATCCTAGAATAAGGCCATATTTGATGTGACATATTCCTTTGGGAGATCCATTATCACACATACAAGATACCTCATGGTAAACATCGTAAATTATTTCAACAATTGGCCTGAGGCTCCTTCCCTTAGAGTCTTTTAGGTTTGTACATCAATGGGGGAACCCTTCTAGTGCCAATCCTCCAGGCCAATGGGTACACTGCCAACCACCAACCATGGGATTCAAACTTAATACGGAAGAATCATGTATCCTGGAGATCAAATGGGGTGTAGGGGGTTTTCGTGATTATCAGGGGAGCGTCATCCTCACATTTACAGCTTTTACTGGGCAATGATTTTCTCTCTGAACGGAGACCAAGGAGATGTACATTGGAATAATGGTTTACTACCAGAGGAACATTTCCCCCACTTAGGTGGAAACAGACTCCATGATCTTGCATGACTCCATGCATGTCAAGGGCTCTATCCCCTGGTTTATAGACTATGTTATTAGGAAATGTAGAGACATTCTTAGTAATGATATTCAAGTAGTGGACACATGGTGTGAAGGTAATAGGTTATTAGATCATCTTTCTTTCATGGTAACGGCATACCAGGACTCCAGAATCATGTGCTTCAAAAGCATAAATCTTTTGAAACCGGAGGGGATTTGTCTGATCAGGGGAGACAAACTTGGTTTTCATTACTTTAGACCTACATAGGCCTTGTTTATTGTTTTCCCCTGATTTTTCCTTTGGTTTGTTTGTGTACTCATTTCAATAAAATATATATGAATTTTGGATGGATGATTTAAGGAATCATTTAATCTAAAAACCATACTACATTAATTAAAAACTAAGAGTGATTTTATAAGTAATTAATTAATGAATTACTCAAATTAAAGGCAAAATGAAATGAACCCTAACTCAATAAGTATACTAAATCTATTAGGAACTTTTTGTTTTAAGTAGATAACACTCAAAGATACTTCTACCCCATTCAATCATATGCACCTACACATATAATAAAGTACACCTATCCCCTATGCACATATTTACATGGCCCATGAATATGTAAAAGAGGATCCTTACATATGTGTTTATATACATACACCAATATCTACTCATACACATATAAATTTTCATATTATACATAAGTAAACCTGGCCCCATATATTTATATATATATATATATATATTCACTACCATGGATGAATATATATATAATGGGAGAACATACATATAAATATGGGTAATGATGCATACACAGAGAGATTCATTTGACTCCAGCGACTCAAACCCGCCTTGAGGATGACCCAAAAACTAAAAAAACACTAGGGTCTCAAAAACACCTCATCAAGGTCCCATGCACTTAAAGAAAATTACTAAGAAAAAAACCATAAAATCCCCAATTTATAATTGAGAGGAAACAAGAATGGAATAAAAACTCTTATCCCAAAATGATGGTGGAGATCCAAAATGATCCAAACCAACTCACCTTTAGTGGCTGTTGCTGAAATACAAATAAAGGGGTCCTGAGACACCCTTTGCGCAACCTAGAACCAAAAGAAACCCAAAATCAGATTACCCATTTAACTTAGGGTTTTTCTTAACCTCACCGGGTTATGGGGAGACTAAAATTGACCAAGGAGAAGGAGTAGAAGGATGGAGAGAGGATTACATATAATTTTAAGAGATAAATATAAAGATAACTGAATAGAATCAATGTTTTAAGGATGATCTAGATGAGAGGGGTGTGTCGTGACTAGGGTTTCTAGAAGGGAGGGTCACACGAGTGAGGTGATGTGAGAGGGTAGTGTAGGTTTTAATTTTTTAATTTAATTTTTAATTAAATTAAAATAATTCAATTTATCAAAAATATGGTGTCTCACATGGTTTAGGCTACATGTTTTTGAAAACTGTGCACCAACCATGTTCCCTCCACTGGACAGCTAGAGCACCCCACACGATTTTCCCAACCATGCACATACCATATGATGAATAGTTCATAGGTACTGTCCAATGCCACTAATTGTGCAGGCTAGGTGCATGGTTTGGTAAACCATGCGCATCCCATGTGTTAGTCAATTTCCACTGGTATAAGGATGTATTGTGTCCTTCTACAGGCCACACAGTTTCAGAAAGACCGTTCACCCTTTACATGTCCTTTTAAAAAATTGATGTTTCAAGACTGGCACTTCCAAAACTCACCAAGACACCCAAGAAACTTATTGAACCTTCACCCAAGTCCAAAAACATCACCTTGAAGAATTCCAACTCTCATAAGGTTAATAGTAAGTCTTAGGTTTGGTGATTTTTTAGTTGTGAGGTATGGTCTGGGAACTAGAGAAATAGTTTCAAAGTATCATGATTTTGGCTATCATGTTAAGGAATCCAATACTAGTGTGTTGGATGATGTATCTGTTCACCAGGACTCTAATAACCTACTTTTGGACTTGGTTTATGTATCTAATGGTTATAGGGAAAAAATTTCTATATGTATCATAAATGAATGTGTTGTTATTTCCCAATCCTTCTCTAGTTAGTTCCCTAGATATATAATTTGATTATGATACATCTTTTCATTTTTAGTATGACTCCTTGATGACTTTTATATAGTATTTCATAGTAATATCATGAAGATTATCCGCCTAGTGCTAACTCTATAATACATGGTCCTAAATAAGAGGTGTCACCTCTGGGTGGTTTAGAGTCTTACCACCATCCATCAAGAAGTAGATTTCACTAGTAGTACTAGTATATGGGGTGTGTAGGTTGAGCATACTGAATTGGTTTTCAAGGTAGTGACCCCTTAGGTTTTTGTGTGATTTAGACCACTAATAAGTTGATGATAGGCTTGAAAAAACTATGAGGGTTTTCCACTATCATAGGATGCCTTCAGATGAGATGGTGGTCCTAGATGTGACACTTCTTCTTGGTTTAGCAGGTTGATGGTGGAGTTCAGTGAATCTGACCTATGATAAGGTGACTCATTATTGAACATATTTTGAGTATATTTTCTGAGATGAGTTATATCCATCTACATTGTGAGTGGTGTGTATCAGAAGATTCTAGAGCTTTAGTAGGTAAGTATGAATGTGGAAGAGTATTCATCCAGGATCACTAACCTCTCATAATAATCCATGGATATGGTTGAAGATGGGTTCTTTGAATAATGGATCTTCAAGTGTAGACCTGGTAGAGATATCTAGGCTAGTTTGATACCACTTATAATTATTACATATACTAGATTTATCAATAAAACTTTGGTGGTGGAAAGATTATTAGTAGAGTAGTCGTCGATGATTGGTGCAGTTAGTGGTCACCCCAGAGCTGAGACTTCATTAGCTCTTAACTGACATCATATGTAGGTATCTAGAAAATATAGGTGTTTCTAGAGATAGTCTTAGGACTAAGGTTCTTTATTTCAGGGCTCACATGATGGGTTTATGTATTTTAGGGAGAGTTTGTACTGCTCTTGTGACAGGTAGGGACATCTCACTCGGGATTGTCCAACCTACCATGCAACTTCTTGGGAGATAGATGATGGGCCACCTAGGCATACAAAATGGCTAGAGAAAAGAGTTTTATAGGGTGGGGGATCTGGCTGAGTAGCAGGGAGAGAATTAAGAGGAGGCCTACAGTTTCATCTACTTCCACCACCACCCCTAGGTGGTCCACACGAGGAACAAGGAGATAGTGGTCATGAATGAAGACATATGTAGTCATTGGAGGCCTATAACCTAGAGGCTTGAAGTAATATTAGAGGTAAAATATTTCATGACCTATCCCCCAGGGCCCATCCCATGACTACCCCAAGCTCGCCTTCCATAGGCTAGGGGTTGGAGACTAGGACCAGAAAGTAATATCCATAAAATGGGAAGTCATTACCTTTAAACCTACAAACACACAGACTAGGAACACAACAAGACAAACCATGTAGTATAACTGCTAAAAGTAAAAGTGTGAACTAAAGCAGAATGGGACAGACTAAAAACCTAACTAAAAGAAAAATATAGCAGAAAGGAAAAAAACTCCTAAGGTCGTTCTCCAAGGATCCTACTTGAAGGGTAGGTACAGATCGTCACTGCAGCTCTGTGCGTCAACTTGTCACTTTCGTGAACCATCTGGTCCTATCTCCCAAACCTCTGTCAAAGTTGTCTATCGTCTGCATATAACACAACAAGGTGCAAGATATGCCCATGTACAGTTGAGTATAACAATACCTAGTAGGGACCCCAATACCCCCAGAAGGTCTCCCATAATTCCCCAAAGGAAAAACCACAAATCATGACCCCAATCACAAAGCACAAGTAAAAGACTCAACTCATACAATGTACATAACTTAAAGAACATGAATAAAGATGATTAGTCATAAACCGAGATCATCTTATTCTGTCTAGAGGATTTTGTAGCTGAACCACACAAGGTCTCTAGGTACTGACCCACAGAGGATCGCTAGATGCTGATGCACAAAGGATAACTAGGTGTTGACCCATAGAGGATCACTACGTGATGACCCACAGAGGATCACTAGGTGGTGACCCACTGAGGATCGCTAGGTGCTGACCCATAGAGGATCGCTAGGTGCTGACCCATGAAGTATCTCTAGTTGCTGACCCATAAAGGATCACTAGTGCTGACCCATAAAGGATCACTAAGTTCTGACCCACATAGGATCGCTAAGTGCGGACCCACAGATGGTTGCTAGGTGTTGACCCACAGAGGATCTCTATTACTTCATCACGTCATAGCCAGCCACTGGATTCCCATACATAGCACACTTGATTCTAAGAGGATACGCTCCCCAATCCATTTTCATACATTTATATCCACGAAGTCCCACAAAAAACTAACCCAATGAACAGCCATGTCATAAGGGTTCAAATGCAATAGACAACGCGTCAATCGGATGCCCAAAATGTAAGTTATATGCATTTTAGTACCAAGGGTCTGGTTGGATTCGGTTTTGATCCAACCCAATCATACTCAAACTTTATCCAAAACTTATGTGGTGTATCTCAAAAGGACCGCCTTATCCTAAGGGTTCCAACGTCGTAGAAGGTTCGTCAAATATACATCTAGTTTAGAAGATATACCCATTTAAGGGAAACTGGGTCGTGAATGGTTTGGGTCTGGTCCAACCCAGCCCACTGGGCCACAGGCTTGGCATGGCCCATCTGGTTTGGTGCGGCCCGCCGGGCCACTGGACCACCCCGACACGCTATCAGGGCACGGCGCGCCAGCTAGCCATGCCATGCCATCTGGGCACGACCAGCTAGCTGGGCTCGAGGGTCTACACCCCTTCCAAACAGATCGTAGTATATTATGTTTGTTAAATAGGTGGTGCCTGGCTAGTGCCACCCCCCTCTAGCTGACCTGTCTGTTTGACCAGTCTAGGGCTGGACTCGCGGTCAGGGTCTACCTCCACCATGGCCGAAGCTACGACACTCCCTCTATGGAAACCCTTTGGTTGTCGCCGCTTCCACCGCGGTGCGCTGTTTTCCATCAACACAACCAATGTCGGCTGATCTCCCCCATTCCTCCATGGAGGGTTTGGGCACCGCAACCTCTTCATGGCCGACGAGAGCTGGCCACCTCCTCCTCCAGTTGTAGGCGCTGCCGCATCAGCGGAGGTTCTACGGGCCTCCGGTGAAGCTTCATAGGTTCGTTTTCTTTTCTGACTATGCCTACAGGCCTTCCGAGATGTCTCCTACATCGCTTGGCCCTCGGTTTATCCTTTCCTCCTTGTTGCTCGATCATCCATGAAGAACGCAACCAAACCAAGAATGAAGAAGGTTCTGGGCCTTGTTCAGTTTGGCCCACACCCTCCACGATAGAATTATAACAAGGAAAGAGTTGAATCATCATCAAAATAAGGTGAATTCTTAAACTCTTAGAAATAAATCAAGACAAAACCCTACATAGAACTCGTTGGAAGATGTTGTGGATGATGGTGATGTACCCGTGTTCGAAGGTGTTCGTTATCTCCCGTCATTGTATGGTTTGAGTCTGTTGATGGTAGTCGAAGATCCATTGTACATTGGTGTAAGAAGTCATCTACACTTCTTCATAGGCTCCTCTCGTGATTCACCAAAACCCATGCCCAGGATTTGTTTAAATAGAAGAGAGGGAACCACCCACGTTGCATTTCAATAATTTGGTTCAAAAATAAACTGTAATTAATGTTCCATTAAATCAAAAAATGTTGTGGTTATGCAACCCAAGGGTCATGTAATTAAATGACATTCACTAAATCCTGACATTACACCACAATCCTACAACTATTTCTCAATGGTTACAAGGAAAGAATAAAATAATTTTTGAGTTATTTTAATATTTTTTTTGTAGAGTCCAAAAATTAACTTTTTCGTCCAACCCTTTCCGGTAGAAGTTAAGCTTCCCTTAAGTGAATCTGGTTGCTACGAGTCTAACAGTGTACTCAGATTTTTAATCCGAGTACCGGTTCGAAAGATAGAAAACGCCGCTCACATGTTTAATTAACATACCTTAAAAAGTTTAAAAATTATTAACAATCACCCTCAACTCGTGCCAATTGAGGTTAGGCTCCGCCTAAGGAAAACATGCCCTCTCGAGCTCAACGATACTCTTAAATTTCCAATCCGAGTTACCCTTTAGGAGTTATAATAATTTGATAATAAAATAACTGTTACATAATTATTTTATGTGCGGCCAAAAACTAACTTCCACAGTTGTCCCATGATGTCCAATGTTAGGATCTTCCTAAAAAAGCATATCGTCATGAGTTAAATGGTGGTATCATATTTTTAATCTGAGTCACCATTTGTGAGTTATAAGAATCTGAAAAATAAAATAATTTTATTTATGGTTATGCCATTTTTGGGTTTTCTCTATGGAGGCATGCACCGACTAAACTTAAGTCGGTCATAGGGTAAACCCGCCATCCTGAATGCAACGGTGCCCTCAGATTTCTGATAAGGGAACCCATTTAAGATTTATTTCAATTTTTCAGGAAAACTGATCATGCACGCTATTTAAATATTAACATTTTTAAACGGATCAGTCTGGGCACTCCGAGCCTCGGAATCACGTGCCGTTAGTTTTTCGCAGTCTTGTAATAATTCCATTTAATTAAAATGAATTATACAGAATTTCTGGGTCTTTACATTCTCCACACCTTAGGGATTTACGTCCCCAAAACACAAAACAAAGTAAAATCAAACAAGTGTGGTAATAACCATGAATCTGAGCCTTCTTCTCCCATGTGCTCTCTTGGAGGTTCCTGTGCTGCCACCGAACTGGAACCAGAGGGATCGACTATCCATGAAGGACCCGATCCTATCCATCCTCTATCTCCATTGGGAACTCTATGAATGTCTCTCCATCATCAATGTCTAGCTTTCCCCAGTCGATAACATGTGATGGATCATGCAAGTACATTCTTAGCTATGACACATGGAAAATATTATGCACACGGTGCATCTGTGGGGGGAAGAACGAAGAGGTATGCCACTTCACCTACTCTGTTGAGGATTTGGAAAGTTCTGATGAACCTCAGAGATAAATTTTCACCCCATTCAAATATCTTCAATCCTCATTGGGGTGAGACCCATAGGAATAAATGGCCTCCCTCCTCAATCTATAAGGTTCTTTGTCTCCTATCAGTATAAGACTTCTACCTGCTCGGTGTACTCTTCATCCGCTATTGGATGATCTCCACCTTCTCAGTGGTAGCTCGTACCAACTGTGGACCCATGGGTACTGACTCCCCTAGGTCTATCCAGCATAGAGGTGATCTGCATGGCCACCCATACAAGGCCTCAAACAGTTCCATGCCAATGGTGGAGTGATAGCTATTGTTGTACGAAAACTCCACCAATGATAGGTGATCCTTCCAAATGTGAACAAAATCTTGGACACAAGCAAAAAGCATGTCCTCCAAGGTCTGTATGGTATGCTTCGTATAATCATTTTTCTAGGGGTAAAAGCTGCGCTGAAGCATGCTGGAACCGAATGCTTAGCTCTCACTTGCTGACAAGTGAGGCATTGGGAAAAGAACTCTTCCACCACTTTATTCATCCTTGACAAAGAGTGCTGATGTTGGAGGTCCTAGTACATCTTTGTCGCATCAGGATGTAACACAAAAGGGGTTTTATGGAATTCCTTCATCACCTCCTCCCATAACATCACTAGTACCAAGGTGTGTCCTCTGAAAAGGGTGATGTTCTCATCACCTATAAAAAATTCATCAAGAGCCTCTCCTAAGGATATCTGAGCATATCGGGCCTCGCAGTAAACATCCACAAGTTGTGACTCTCGAAATCACTATAGGAGTGGGGGAGTGATAGTCAAATATTGGAGGTAAACTGCTACATCATCATCCATGAAGGATATTGGCATCGCGATAAGATTCTTTGTCACCTCAATCAGCAGGTGTAGACCCGACCTCCTGTTGGGTGTTTCTGCTACTACGTTTCCCTTTCCAAGAGTGTAGACTATATCAAATTCATAATCTGGGAGGGACTTCAGCTATTTTTGCTATATCAGGTTCAGGTCCTTTTGTGAGAAGATATACCTAAGGCTCCTGTTATCAGAGTAGACAGTAAATTGTTCTCCCAACTACACTCTCAGCTCTCGGACCTCCGCGGGAGCCATCCGATATGCAGTTGTAGATATTGGTGTCATACTTGGGTAAAATACAATGAATAAGTTCCTCCCCTTGTGGGGATAAAATCCTGGAAACATATTTTGAAAGGATGTTCCCACACTCTTCCACTGCTGTTGGGAACTGAAAACTAAAAACACATGCTGCCATGAGAGTAACATTGGCCAACTCAAGAGGTACGGGCTGCACCCTCCTATGCATGTGTTTATCTCATGCTACCTGAGTTTCCTTTTTTTTTCTGTCCAATTAAAACCCCATTCCAATGCCACAGATATACCACATCATTTTTACTAAAACTTTCAATCTGAGCATGATCTGTGGATGACCAGACCATACCCATACTAACGTTGTAAGGCCTTGACACTTCCACCAAGGGGTTCCAACCGAAATTATTGCCTCAAGAGTTAGATCACACCTTCATCATAAGTGTGATTATAGAGTCTTCTCACATAGGTATCTCTTGAAATAAGGGTCAAGTAAATGGTTTAATCAGAAACTCTTGGTCTTGAACAAGATTCATGACCAGAAGGAATGATTGGTACCTATGTATGTTAATACAGAAGCTATTATTCGACATAGATTGTACCTTGAATCATTCCTAGAGCCCTTGGGTCACACTCCTTGACTGTATACATCTACTCCCTTCCCATGTCATCTAGCTCCCTGAGCCTAGTGGGGACCACATTGGGGTGGTGGTTGTAACATGTCGAAATATATACCACCACCTACTACTCTCCTAGCTCCTCTTTCACGTCTATTTCCCTACAGATTCATTTGTCCCTATTACTTCCTCTTACTGAAACATTTTACACATCCAAGTCTCTAAGAATGGCATCAGTTTCCTACTTTCCCGCTGTTGACATTCACTGGATGTATTTTCTCAGCCAAAACATTTTCAACCACAAAGGTTCTCTCTCTAGCACCCTAACATAAGTAAGAATGTACAGAGGAATAGTGATTGCTGGGATTTACCTAAACACATCTCGCTAGGAGGTCTGAGCCCTAAATCACTAGTCATATTGTATTCAGCGAGTACCTGGAATGGTCGACACACCTCGACGATTACTCAACTACCGACATGTCATCCCGTCGAAGCTATAGAAGCTCTTGGGAACACATACCCCTTATATTTTTATAGAATGATACCCCTTATATGATAATGTTTCTCAAGATCGGTCCACGAAAAAGTCACCTCATCATAAGATATGGGTAATATAAACCCTACCATCACCCTATTGAGCCACGTAGAATGCTCACTTCCAGGATCACCATCTGATATAATGGTTCCCTGGCTAGATGGAAACTCAGCCAACACCTCAGGCCAGTCCTTAGCCACCTGTGAGTCAGGATATCCTCTGAACCTGAGGGGTATCCATCACTAAGATCATGTAAGAAACTGATCCTACATTTATCCTCTACCGATAACGCCAGTAGTAACTTCTGACCAACGGGCAGTGGTATCATTGGGACACCGCCCTAAGGTACAATCTTGGGAAACAATCCTTCTACTCAAGCCTCATCACGTTGTTGACCGTACTCATGGTAACACATTGGAATCATGGTTGGATGTCTGCGTGGAGGCATCATGAAAGAGAATCAAGATGAACCATGGTCAATAAGTTATACCTTGTGATATGACTTAAAAGAGATCAATAAGAGAAAATTTTTAAAACACATGCAACTAGTGTTTTTGTATGCCAAGTAAGAAAATATAATTCAGGGTCCTGGTGTATGGATATGTCAGTTTTTGCACCAACATTGGACTCCCTAGACTTTAATATAAACTCAAGACACTTAACACTATTGTTCCACTGAAAACATAGACTCTTAGTTCTTCTGGTAGAACTGACTGCCCTTTGATACCACTTTTTCATGATTTGTCCCCCTGGGCCCATGTTGTAACTACCCCAATCCCTCCTTCTATAGGATAGGGGCTAGAAACTAGCAAAATAAATACATATCCGTAAAATGGGAAGGCATTACCTTTAAACCTACACACACACAAATTAGGAACATAACAAGAACAAACCATGTAGTATAACTGTTGAAAGTAAAAGTGTGAACTAAAGTAGAATGGAATAGAATAAAAACCCAACTAGAAGAAAAATATAGTGGAAAGGATAAACCGCTCCTGAGGTCATCCTCCATGGATTCTACCTAAAGGGTAGGTCTAGCTCGTCACTGCGGCTCTTTGCATCAACTGGTCACCTCTCTACATCATCTGGTCCTAGCGTCCAAATCTTAGTCAAAGCTGTCTGTCGTCTTCACAATACACAACAAGGTGTGGGAGAATCCCCTACAGGGGTGAGTATAACAATACCTAGTAGTGACCCTGATACCCCCTGAAGGTCTCCAAAAATTCCAAAAATGAAAAACCACAAAGATTGACCCCAATCATAAATCACCAGTAAAAGACTCAGCTTAAACCAAGTATATAACTTAAAGAACATGAATAATTATGATTAGTCATAAATATCGATCATATTATTCTATTGAGAGGCTTTTTCTACTGAACCGCACAAGGTCGCTAGATGATGAAGCACAGAGGATTGCTAAGTGCTGACCCATAGAGGATCGCAAGGTGCTGACCCATAGAGGATCTCTAGGTGTTGACCCACAAAAGATCGCTAGGTGCTAACCCATAGAGGATCGCTTGGTGATGAACCACACAGGATCGCTAGTGAAAACCCATAGAGGATATCTAATTGCTGACCCAAAGATTATTTCTAAGTGATGACCTATAGAGGGTCACTAGGGGATGACACATAGAGGATCGTTATTCCTCTATCACGTCACAACCAGCCACTGGATTCCCGTACTTAGCATGCTTGATTCTGGGAAGATCTACTACTAAATCTATTGGTCATACCTTAATCATTGAGAATCCCCACAAAGAAGTAACCTCATTAACTTCTATGTCATAAGAGTTCCAACGCAATAGATGGAATGTAAATCGGACACCCGGTCTGTAAGATATAGGCATTTTAGTGTCGAGGGCCCAGTTGGATTAGGGTTAAATCCAACCCAGTCGTACTCCAACATTCTCCAAAACTTAATTGGAGTATCTCAAAAGCACGGCCTCACCCTAAGTGTTCCAAATCCACATACGGTTCATCAAATGGACAACTGGTTTAGAAGATATGCCCATTTAAGAGAAACTCGGTCGTGTAGGGTCCGGGTCCGGTCCAACCCGGTCGGACTGACCAGACCCGACCTGCTGGGGGCCGACCGAACTGGCTGGGCACGACCCAGTCCGGATGGGTGTGGCCCGCCAGGCCGCTAGACCATCCCAACCCGATAGCGAGGTGCAGCCCGCCAACTGGGTGTGGGGGTCTGCACCCCATCCGAATGGACCGTATTTCATTCAGTTCTTCAAACAGACAGTGCCAGGCTGGCGCCGCCCCCTCCAATTGACTAGTCCATTGGACCAGTCCAGGGAAGGACCCACGGTCTAGGTTCGCCTCCACCACGGCCGTAGCCATGAAACATCCTTTGAAGCATCCCTTTGGTTGTCGCCGCTTCCACCGCGGTGTGCCGTTTACCGTCAATGCGGCCGGTATCGGGCGGGCACCCCCTATCAACTGCAGCACCTTCGGGCGTTGCCACCTCTTCTCGGCCAAAGAGAGTCGGCCACTGCCTCCTCTAGTTGTCGGCACCACCGTGCCGACAGAGCTTCTATGGGCCTCCGATGAAGCTCTACAGGCCTGTTTTCTTTTCCGATTGCACATACGAGCCTCCCGAGATGTCGCCTACACTGTGTGGCCCTCGATTTAGCCTTGCTGCATTATTTCTCGGTCTCCAATGAAGAATGAAACCAATCCAAGAATGGAGGAGGTTCTCGGCCTTCATCTATTTGGCCCATGCCCTCTGAGTTAGTGTTATAACAAGGGAAGAGTTCAATCATCACCAAGAGAAGGTTAATTCACAAACTCTTGGAAATAAATCAAGAAAAATCCCTACCTCGAACTCGTTGGAAGACGCTGTGGATGAGCATGATTTACCTACATTTGATGGTGTTCGTCTCTTCCCTTCATTGTCCGGTTTGAATCCCCCAATGGTCTTCGAAGCTCCATTCTACATTGGTGGAAGATGTCATCGGTACTTCACCAGAGGTTCCTCTCGAGAGTCCCCAAAACCCATTCCCAAGTTTTGTTTAAAAAAGAAGAGAGGGAACCACCCACGTTGTATTTCAATAATGTAGTTCATAAATGAACCACAATTAATGATCCATTAAATCAACGAAATTCATGTTTACACAACCCAAGGGTCATGTAATTATGTGAATTCCACTCAAGCATGACGTTATACCACGGTCCCACCACCATCACTCAACGGTTACAAGGAAAGAATAAAATAACATTGGAGTTATTTTATTTTTTTTAAGTCCAAAATATAACTTTTTTTCCGACCCTTTCCGGTCAAAGTTAAGCTTCTCTTAAGAGAATCCTAGCATTGTGAACCCAATGGTGTCCTTATATTTTTAATCCAAGCACCAGTTCAAAAAATAGAAAATGCCGCTCGCACGATTACTGAACGTACCTTAAAAAAATTCAAAAAAAATTAACAGTCACCCTTGACCCGTGTCGGTCGAGGTTAGGCTTTAGCTAAGGGAAACACGCCATCACGAGCTCAAAAATACTCTCATATTTTCCAATATGAGTTACTGTTTAGGTGTTATAAGGATTTGACTATAAAATAATTGTTACTTAATTATTTTATTTATGGACAAAAACTAACCTCCATAGTTGGCCTGTGCTGACCAATTTTAGGATCTACCTAAGGAAACAATATCCTCACAAGTTCAGCGGTCGTCTTATATTTTTAATCTGAGCCACCATTCATGAGTTATAAGAATTTAAAAAATAATATAATTTTATTTAATTATTTTATTTACGGTTCTTCCATGTTTGGGTTTTCTCACTAGATGAATGCACTAATTAAAAATAAGTCATGCCGAGGGTAAACCTGTTATCCTGAACGCAACGGTGCCCCCAGAGTTCTAATTCGAGCACCTGTTTTAGAGGTATTCCACTTTTTTAAGAAAACTGCTCACAGGCACTATTTAAAGCTTAACATTTTTTTGACAAATCATTTTGGGCCCTCCGGATCTCGAAATCACATGCCATCAATTTTCTCACTCTCATTTTAATTCCATTTAATTAAAAAAATATATAGAATTTCCAGGTCTTTACAAAATCTATGTCTTTTCCACTTGATTCTTTGGCACAAAATTTTCATTTGACTACTTTTACTAGATGATATTTAGTGATCACACACTTCTATACATAGTGTGACATAAATCATGGAGTATAAAGATTTATTTGGAATTTTTTCATGGAAATAACGAGGCCTTATGATTTTATCTTAGGTATGGGATGTATATCCACATTTCATGTACATATTTATTGTTTCAAGTTGAGGATGTGGTGCATCCAAATAGATATTAAGAGGTATCCCTTTATCGGTGAGAAAGTAACCCAAGAAGAGTATGATGTGATCATACATAGGGGAATACAATGGATTTATCATTATTTGGATAGTTTTACCCATGGATTATTAGATGATATGGGATTTCGGCATTCGGTAGTGGTGCCAGAGTATGAGTATGTGTTCCCTAAGGATGTTTCTGGATTACCTCTCTAATGATAGATCAATATATGAATATAATTTCACCCAGGGATTTCCCCAGTATCTGAACTAATATATCAAATGGATCCCATAGATCTTCTTGTGTAGAAGGATGAGTTTTATGAGTTACAGATAAAGGGAATTATCAAACCTAGAGTATCACCCTGGGCATACCCAGTGTTGTTTTCAAAGAATAAAGAATGGATCTTTAGGTTATCTGTGGACTACCATTTCTTTAACTAGGAGATAATCAATAATAAGTTTCCATTATTGAGAATATATGACCTCTTTTACTTGTTAAAAAGGACAACGAGGTTATTGAAGGTTAACCTAAAACCATGCTATCAGTGGCTCTAAGTTTTGGATGAGAATATACTGAAGACAACATTATGATGTACCTATAGTCAATACGAGTACATGGTAATGACCTCAATCATAATGAACTCCCTAGAAGTTTTCATGGGGCTCATGAAATGGATCTTCCACCCTTTCCTATACCGATTCATGGTGGTCTTCATTGATGATATTCTATTATATTCTGTCTTATAAGAGAAGCATGCAAGACACTTGATGATGGTCTTGGGAATACTCTGACATCACTCACTTTATTAAGGTCTCTCAAAGTGTTATTTTTTGGATTTTATAGGTATAATTATTGGGAAATATCATCTCGGTAGAGGGTATAGTAGTGGGCCCATATAAGGTTGAGGTAGTGTAATCTCGGGAGCCAATCAAGTGTGTGATGGATGTGTAATATTTCCTTGGGTTGGATAACAACTATCAAATATTAATTCAAAATTTCTTTAGGATTTCATCACCCCTAACCACATTGACCCAAAAGGGGTATCATTTTGTGTATATAGAGAGGTTCTAGAAGAATATTTAATAGTTGCGACAATGGTTGAAAAATGATCTCATTTGGAGACCACCAGAGGAGGTTATTGAGTATATAGTCTTCTATTATGCCTCTAAAACTGGGCTTCGATGTATTCAGATGTAGAGAAAAGTGGTGATTTCCAATTGTTCCTAGAAATTGAGACCCCATGAGAAGAACTATACAACCCATAATCTATAACTAGTAGTGATGGTCTTCACCTAGAAGATGTAGAGACACTCTCTTATGGGTGAGTGGTTTATCATCAATTATGACCAAAATATTTTCTTGTACATCTTCTCATAGATGCATCTGAATTCATGATATAGGTGGTGGATAGAGTTACTCTAGGATTATGACATCAAGATAGTATATACTCATAGTGTGGGGAATATGGGGGAATATTCTCTTAATAGGAGATCATTTTCACACTTTCTAATAGAGTATTTAGATCAGTTGGCCTCATTATAGCTGTCCCTAGTGGGTGATGTTGGTGAATCTTATCTATACTTTATGGTTGTTACACCTCTACATATACATAATGCCAAGGAGTCTCATCATGGATACACACACTATGATACCATACATGTTCAAATATCAACTAGACATGCATTGGATGGATATTTTGAAGGTTTTGAGCACATCATCCTTTTCTAAGGGAAGGCCATGGTACCAGTGATGCTACAGGAGGAGTTTTGAGGGAGTTTCCTACATCCCCATTGGCGGTAAATCTATTTTTTGTGAATATTTACTAGGAACTATGGTAATATTTTTTGTTGTTATGGATTAATAAGGTATAGTAGAGTCTATTTCTCGATGACTCTCTTTGCATCAGATGAAGGTTCAAAACTAGGTTCTAGTGAGTTTGGCTCAACCCCTTAAGGTTTCAGAGTGAAAGTGGGATTGTATATCAATGGATTTTGAGATAGGAATTCCATTATATTTTAGAGGACATTATTCTATCTAGATTTTCACAGACTAACTCAATATGTTGGACCACCACTTATCCATTTGAGAGAAGAGTTCAGTATAGAGAATGGAATGCCATTACATTTAAGATATACTCCAGCTTCATGAAGTTCCCTAAATGATAATTTCAGACCATGATACTTGTTTCATATCATGATTATGGAGAGGAATGGATGAGGCCTTTCGGTCTCAGTTGTTCTTGATCATGGTTTTTGACCCCTATACATATGGATAGACTGAACAAACCAATTAGGACTTGGAGGAAATGATTTGGGATTTCCTATTTGAATTTTCATATATTTGGTAGGATCACCAGCCCTTGGTGGGGTCTGTGTATAAAATAATTGCCACTCCACCATTGGTATGGAACTATTAAAGGATTTTTATAGGAGACTATGTAGGTCACCACTATGTTAGACTAATCTAGGGGATTCCATACTCATGATACAAGAGTTGTTGAGAGGAAAAATAGAGAAGATTAAACTTATCTAGGAGCAGACGGGGACTACCCAAAGCCCTCATATATTTTATGTAAACTGATGATGGAGGAATTTGGATTCTGATGAGGTAGACTGTGTGTTCCTAAATACCTCACCTTAGTGTGTATTATGTAGATTTGGTTGGGGTAATCTATATACAAGATTAATTGTCCCTTTCCAAATACTATGTAGGGTTGGTGAGGTAGCATACAACATTGATCTAATGTTGTACTTAGATCAGGTACACAATGTCTTTCATGTGTCAAAGCTAAGGAGGTGTGTGTAAAACCCATGGAATGTTTTCGACTAGGGAGATCTAGAAATAAAGGATGAAGATACCATCATAGAATACCTGGTGGATATCAAGGTCAATAAGACAATATCTATGATGGGTGAGAAATTCCTTTGTTGTGTATCTAATGGCTATACTGGAAAATTCAGAGGAGTGCCTATGAGTAGGAGAACAAGATGTGACCTCAGTACCCTCATCTTTTTGAGTAGGCTTATTTGTTTTTAGGATGAAAATCCATGTGTTCCGAAGAATGTAATGACTCCATTTTTTCCTTGTAGCATAATGTAATATTTTAAGGAACATTTTTGGAGCTGGGAGTTGAGACAACACGATATTCCAGGGCTTGGGGAGTCTTAGTATGATATAATAAAAAAATTTAATATATTATATAACACATGTGAAGTGTTTAAAATATAATTGAATAACCCCATAATGGAATCTTGGATAGGAAATATAATACTTCTATTATATACATAATTTAAGTTTTACCCTAAGTCCAACAGAATCCTCGTGCGTATTGGGTGTTTGGATTATGTTCCTTAGTGGTAAGATTAGTAATTTAATGAATTGATTTATTATTTATTATATCACCACAACTAATACTCTCTATTTGTACCCAATTATGGTAAATAACTAGGGTTAGGAACATAACCCTAAGGGTTTGAGAGGATCCATTGTAGGAAACCCTTGATGAGTATTGGTTAATCATGGTTCAATAATAAGAGTACCATAAAGACTTCCAATGAAAGTGATGTTCATGGATATTGTGAAAGACAATTACATAGAACTGTTATACCTTAGTGATAAATCCAAACTCAAGGTAGGGTCTTTTTTTATTTGGATTGACCCATATTTTTAATTCCATTTGAACGAAAATAAATCCATATAAAAATTAATTCATGGGTCAAATTTGGATTTTTAGATGATGACTTTTATCCCTAGGAGTATTTATTATTAATTACTTCATCATTTACCATTCCCACAATAACAGTTTGAGGCCAAGACAAATAATAGACGTGTTTTGTTCCTCATTTCTTATTTTTATGCATCTCTCCAATCATTCTTTCCACATTCAATATAATCATTTCCTTTTGCTGATGGTTTGGTAAATACTTAGTAGGTTTCCATTGTTAAACCTTTCATTAGTGAAATAGATCGATATTGGAAGTTTGAGTTTGGGATTGATGGCATGGATGTGGTGTATGATGATGATTGAGTATTTGGGAAAACAATAAAGATACCATGTTTTCATGAGAATGACATTCAAATGATGTGGTTCTATGATAATTGATTCAATAGTAGATCATAGGCCATAATATGGAAAATAAAAATGATCAAGGTTCAAACAACATAAATCCCCATTTCATGGGAGATATTTATAGAGGATCCAATGGCGGCGGAGCTGTGAGAGGATACATGTGGAAAACCAATGGGTTTTAGAAAAACCTGATGTATATGAAATGTACTACTAAGAACACTCATCGTGTAGTTCGTTGAATGTAGTTAATAGGGTTTAAAAAAATAAAATATCACACACTATGTGGGACCTACCACATGCCGATTGACCCATGACCAAAAACTCAGGGTGTACCTCATGGGTACATAGGAATGAACCGGGATAGTTACAAGGGAACAACTAGACTATATAGGCATAGCCTGGTACTCAAACATGACAAGAGTACCCAGACATGTCTAGGTACATAAGCATAACTAGAGTACATGGGCACAACCTGATGTACATGGGCATATTCTAGAGTACACGATCAAACCCGGTGTATTAGAGACACATTTTTTACTATTAGTAGACATGATTAACATTATCCAAGGATGTTTAAGGCTCTCATTATCTTTAGTATAGACCAATATATCTAGAGTGTGTCCCCTCAGGCCATCCCTAAGATGGTTTAATGAGGTATCCCATCCTGAGAAAATGATTTGATCTCTTATGCAAGTTTAGCCTTAGATAGATATATAAAATCTATCAATGTGGTTTAAAGTGTGATAATATATCATTCTCTTCTTACCTAGGTGGGGATTTAGGGATATTCATGACAAATGTACCCTTGAATTTGATCCCCTACTTAGAGGTCTATTCTGAATAGGGTTTAGTATACCAAATAGGTCCTGGTCGAGATCCCCTCTCAGTGTGTCAATTTTTTATAAGTTCCAATATATACTTATTCATGGGAAGTCTTAATGAGAATGATGTATTAGTTGAGAACCAATGATGTTATCAAAACCATTTATTGAGTTCTTCCAAACAAGTGTTACTTTGATGCCTCATGATGGATCCAAGGCTTGAAGTATAGCTATAAATTTTCCTTGAGATTTAGTGTCTATCTTGGGTATATCAATGTTAACATTGTTTTATCTTATGTTTTGATTGAAATGAATTTGTGATGATGAGTGTACTAGTCTCTTGATACATTATATTTAGTGATTTTTGGGTGTCGTGCTGGTTATTGTTATACTCACCCCTACATAAAAATTGCCTGCACATATCATGTCTTAGGATGATGACATGCCTTCATACATAGTACAAGGTCAAACAAGAATGGGTAAAATATAGTTAATCTAGATATAACATGGTTCATACCATGTATTTAATTTGATATTAGTCTCCTACTTCCAAATATTTTGGATTCTTTTTACATTTTTTTGGGCCTTTGTTTTTCCCTTATGCCCTCTAGTATTTTTGATGTATTCTTATATGGGGTGTAGATGTGTGCATGTATTATGGTATCAGTTTTATTTAACCTTTGAGAATTGTAAGGGTATTTTGAGATGTGTGAGTATGTACAATTAGCATAGGATAAGGCCTCCCTTGTGTGAGATATTACTAATCTACATCGGCCATTAACCTTGACCTATTGGAAGCGAGATTTGGGTACCCCACTTAGTTTATTTTCAGATATTTGGGCCCTGATGGGTTGACTCATGACATTTTATCTCCAACATCTACTCAAGTGAATCTATGAAAATCCATTCACATAACTCTTATCCACTAGGGTGATCATAAACATATCTTAAAATTTCATTAAGATCAATCAAAGGAAGGAAACACAAAGTAAAAATCAAGAGATTTATTAAATCAATTTCCATTCAATGGGTTATATCAATCCTTTATTGATTATGTTATGCCAATATTATATAAGAAATAAATATTGACTTTCCTATAATTTTTTAAACATTATTGTTTGGATTTACATTTTTAACATTTAATTATTTCACTAATTAATTCTCACATCAATGTTATGATCTTTATAAGTGAATTTCATCTCAATTTCACTCTATTTGGAAAAAATTTATATTATTCCACAATTTTCATTTATATGGTGTATATACAACCCCTTTATAATTTAATAAAATAAATCCCTATAATATTATGGTATGAGTTTTTTAATTTCACGTTAATTACATTAAAGGTTTTTGATTCAAGAGTTACCCAAGTGGTAAAATTTTATGTTACAATCCCACTTTTTAATGGGGATTTTTTATGATTAAATTTACCATGATGGGATTATAAGATCTATCACTAAAATTAATTATGGTTTATTTTCATATATTAATTTCTAGGGTTTCAAATTATTAGTTATATTCTTTTCTTCTTTGATAGTTGATATGATTGATAAAAAGTTTTTATGATAGGTCTACCTTTTTTATTTTTTAGTCAATTAACTTTTTATTCTATATTCATATTTTTGAAAATATTTTATAGAATGGTTTTACCATTATATAATAAATTATAAAATGGTTTTAAAATTAT
The DNA here is from genome assembly GCA_963277665.1 of Viscum album. Lineage (NCBI taxonomy): Eukaryota > Viridiplantae > Streptophyta > Magnoliopsida > Santalales > Viscaceae > Viscum > Viscum album. The sequence continues at coordinate 624,665,200 of OY728136.1, read as the reverse complement.
AAAATAGGTTTTTAATTTCATTTTCAAATATATTTTACATTATTTATAAATGTTTTACAGGAATATAATTGTCATTTTCCAAAAAAGGTACTTTTGACTTTTTACCAAATATTTAAAAAGATTATTTCTTTTACATTTACCAAATGATTATAATTTCTCACCATAATTGAAGAATAATTTATAATATTTCATATATATTTTCAAATAAAATCTATTTTCCATTATTTTTTTACTTTTTATAAAAAAAATCTTTAATTTTTGAAAAGTAAAAAAGATATTTTTTGGAATTAATTTATAAATTAATATTTATAAAAAGTTGAGAAAGTTTAAAGGAAATTTATTTGAAAATATTTTATTCCATTATATTTTATTTTTCCCTAAAAAATTAAATTAATAAAAATCTATATTTCTAATGACTTTATGTTCTTCCTTCACCTCTTAGTGATTCATGGATTTTTTTTCATTAAATGTATCATGATCATTGCCTTTTTATCATCATTTTTCTAATATTATCAATAATTATTTTTATATTGTATTTTTTCCTATTTATCTATGTTATTTTGTATCTTGGATGTGTTTACTGTCTAAACCATATATCATTTTTATATAATATTTTATTTAAATAAACTTAATATTAAAGTTATTTAATTGAGTGGTAAATATTTTTATTCTATATTCTTGATTCAATAAGAAAATATTTTGATTCATAATTCATATTGATTATTAATTTTATTGATTATTCATTATTTGAGAAATTTATTGGATTCTTGTAAGTGATGAGTGGGTTTGAGAATTAAATAGGCCACTGATACATCATAAATCTCATAAGATGAATCAGGATGGAATGATGTGTAGGAAAAACTTGTAAGATCATGTCACAAAAGTTGGGTATCATATTTTTACCTACAAATTAATGATATTAAATTGGAACAAGGACTTGATGATTAAATTAATTATTTATTGGAATGATCCCATGATTATAATATCATTAATGGCCAAAATTATGCATTTCCTCTACTAAGAATTCACTTATTTCTTTCCATGTGATTACGTTCATCCATGGTTATTCTTTATTCTCATGTTATTTATTAAAAGAAATATTTATTGATTATTCTCTCTATAATATTTTTATATCTTATTTAATAATGATAAAATCCACTATATGTAATCCTTACTGAGCATGTGAGCTCGATATATTTTTCTCTTTTACCCAGGTTATGAAATAGAAAATTTTCATTCATTTTGAATAATGAAAGAGTGTTTCTTTCATATAATTTTTTATATTTACAATTTAATATCAATTTCATGTATGTATATAGATTGAAAGAATAATAAACACTATAATAATATGGATTCTTTCTCTTATACTTTGTATCATTTTAATGAAATATACACTAGATCTAGGTTACTCGAGTCAAGGTTGTTATGGGTAATTTTGGAATAAAAAATACATTGAAAGAAGGAATATAATATGATTACATAAAAAAATTATTTATATTAAATAATATGATAAAAAAAATTACGGGTCTCTAGGTACACCATATAAAATAAATCATGTTTCATAACATCAATTATGTCTCAATGAATTGAAATTTGGACCATAAAAACCCTTAAGACTTTTATAACATTTTAATAAATATCTCATTAAAAAGATAACATCAAAGGAAGTTTTAATGTCATGAATAAATAGTCATTCATGATATAATATCTCAATTTTGATAATATACCCCTTATAAAATAAATTAGGTTCATAATATAAGACATGTCTCAAAGAAACAATATTTAGATGAATAATCCTTAAAAATATCATATCATTGAATTTAGAGTATAATAAATTAAGTGATTATGTGTAAAATTTGTAAAATAAAATAAAAAGTGTACATACAACAGAATTCAATTATAATTAATTTAAAGAAAAACATTGTCATAACATAGTAAATTAACTATATGTATAACCCAATGAATGGAAATTTAGTTAAGAAACCCCGTTCCTATCTCTCAATATCTCACATACATTCTTTAAATAAAGTATAATGAACATATATTAATTATTTAAATTAATTAGAACCTTTCCCAGGTTCAATACCATTTCACTAAATCACTTATTTCATTTATTGTAATGATATATTTAATTACTTATTCAGTTAAGTCAATGACATGTGTTTTGAGGACGTTCAGATCATAATTTAAAAACCACTTCATTGTGTTCATTATGGTTAAAGAGTTCATTATTAAATTATATATTTAATAAAAATAATCAAATAAATATAATTTATATAAATTAATAATACTTTTAAAATCAACCGTGAAATATGGTTATGAAAAATGAATTATGTTAAAATCATGGAGACATCAGGTCGTGCGTACATTAGAGTAACATTTCCATTTTTCAACGAACTAGAGGGAAGGAAAGTAAATATTTTTTTTCTTTATTAAATTATTATTATATAATTAATATAATATTATCACATAAAATAAGCTTATATATTCAATACATGTGATGCAATGATAAAAAATTAATCACATCACTTCATTGAAGTGGTAATCCACATGTACACACGAACGAAGTTATCATTTTCCAATGGATGGAAAATAAAGAAAAGAGATAATATATAATCCTTAAATAATTATAAATATTTCATAAATATCATATATTTACATTAAATATATCTTTATAACCATCTATAAGTGGTTGTGAAGGAAAACATATTATATCAGTTCACGAGGCGGTAGTCCACTATACACAAAGATGATGGATTCATTTGCAGTTTATTAAAGAATAATATGAATTAAGGTTAATAAATTAATATAAAAACATATTTTTATATGGAATATAATTTTGTTATTATATCAAAATTTTTATAATAGTTTTTAATGATTTAAAATAAGAAATAAATTTAAAACATTTGGTTAAAATTTATACCACTTCTTTGGATAACTTCTTTTTCCATATACCTCTATCCCTATAAGGTTGGTATTATGCCCAAAATAATAACTCTAGGACATAGTTATGGATTATATTATCTGATTTGGTCTTTTTTTTCAAAAAAAATGTGTATTTATATTTTTATAGGGGAGTAGAGGGGGTTTCCTTTTATAAGTGGGGGAGAGAACACACTAAGAAATTTACAAATGATTTAAATGTATTAATGTCTTACTCAATATATATAGCTCCAAGATGGGCCATTTAGGAATATTATATTACATGGGGTCTAAATATTTCTATTCAATAGGATTATATAAATTTTTTAATTCATTTTATTCCTTATCACTTTAGTTTAACCCCCGAAAACCTGTTTTAATCTTAATTGGAGTAAAACAATTTTAATATTTTTACTATATGTCATGACCAAAAATTAAGTGAAACTTGTTGAATAATATTTATAATTCTAGTTAAAAATAATTAATCCATTTTATAAAATTAATTCATATAAGTGGAATAATTTAGTTTATAATTAAACCTACAAAACGTGAAGAAAAGCGGGTTTCCATAAAAAAATGTCTTTTAATGTATAAAAAGTTATTATACAAAATTAGAGCATAAAATTCATTAAAATGACCTTAAATTGATTATTAATATTATAAATGAACTAATTTTACTTTTAAAAAATTATCTAAAAAAAATTAACTTTGTAATTTCTTGAAACGAAAAGAGAGTTTTTGATAAAAATCATGATTTTCACTATTCATATAAAAAAAATAAAACATTTCAGAAAATTAAAACAATTATTCTTAATATAATTTTAATATAATGAATTAAAAATTGAAGTCAATTTTTTACTATTTAAATTCTAAAATTTTAAAATAAATCTTTTAAATAAAACCATATAATATTTGTAAACATTTTTTTTGTAAATAATACTATTCTATTTTTTATTAGAAAATTACATAATATTTTTATAGTTAATATACGTATATAAATTAAAAATAATCAATATTAATAAGGAATTAAATTTATTAACTTTTAACATTACCTATGTTTTCAAAATCACAATCATGTTTGAATTTAGGAACATTCCTCACCTTCTTCTAGAGTTATTATCTTCTTTCTAGTGTTCTTAATACTCACATTGATGAATAGTTGAACATTTATTAGTGAAAAGATATTATCTATCCCTATTATTAACATTCATATATCCAATTTAAATTGGATCCCATTCATGTAATATTGGTTATTGGATTTGATACCCATGAGAAATTTCTCACTAAGCATCATTAGTATCCATCTAACACATGTAAATTATGAGTCTTAGTTACTATGGTTGTTATGGGCCATTGATTAATAAATTTCAACTTTGATGGATCCTCTAATATACCCTATCTTGAGATTATATTACCCAATATTCAATCCATGTATATCTAGAATTCATAGTTTATAAACTTAGCATACAACCTCTCCTTCATCATGGTCTTCAGCACAATCCTCAAATGATATTCATGATCTTCCTTTCTCTTATAATATATAAGAATATTGTCAATAAAGACTACCAAAACATGATTTGGGAAATATCTAAGGAATATTTTCATAAAATATATGAATATATAATAGTAATTAATATGTCCATATTTCATAACTATAAATTTTTAATGACCATACATTGTATGGAATGTTATCTTGGGTATAACCTCCTTCTAGACCCTTAATTAATGATATTATGAATAGAGTTCAATCTTAGAAAAGTATCATGATCTTCAAAACTTGTCAAAAAATTCATTGATGTGGGTTAAATGATACATTTATTGATAGTGACCATGTTAACTTCATGATAATAAATGAAAATATGTATTTACCCATATTTCTTCTTTAAAAAATAGGTTCACCCTCTAGTGATGTGCTTAGGCATATGAATACCTTTTCTATATTCTCTTAGAGTTACTTATTCAATTCCTACAACTCAATTAGGGATATTCTATATGGATTATTTTAAATAGGTGTAACACTAGTTATGAGTTATAATAAAAACTCAACATTGTTATTTGGAGGAATAAAAATAAACTCTTTAGTAAATACATCACCCAACTACTTTATAATAAGCATATCTTTGATGTTGAGTTTATCTCTAACCATCGGATATAAATTCCCTTTATGAGTAGGAATCAAGACATAGACAGTGGAAGAAATTTTCATTATATTTTTAGGTTCATCATATCACTTAAAACTATTAATAATTTGATTTGAAATATCTGATGTGATTTCTTTATTCTAGAAATTTATAATTGATCTATATAGATAGAGCTAATCAATGATCAAAATCACATCAAATTACACTCAAAGAAGAAGAAGATTTTTTTCCTAGGGTATATTATTATAAAATTTAACAAGACATCCCTTACTCTAGAGTGGAGTATAATTGTTCCTTAACTGTCATGGTTCACATAAATGATTGACAAATCATATGCCTTCCTTGGTGAAGGAGTTATCCCATGGATTAGTGAATTTACTCAGATAATTATCAAGTTACCCATATATAAGAGATTGAGCTATTATTTTTACCTTAGGATGTACTTAATTTCTCTCTAATTAATTATTCATTTTTCCTTGAAAATTAGTTTCATTATATTCTTCTTTTACAAACATAAAAAATATTCTTGTTCCATTGAGAGATTTACCTGGGATGGTTTTCCAACATTCTTGACATGTAATAAGATTGATATTCTTCCTTCCATGATCCTTATCACATGAAAATCCATGAAATTATTTTTTTCTATTATTTATTTCATTAATAAGCTCACCAAAATTATGTTTTTTAATCATAAATAAAAAATATATGGTTTTTCATAATTGTTTCCGATGCTTTTACGTCGGGGCGTGCGCAGGTGTCCGTCACGCATGGGAGGACGTGCGGCTTGTTGCCCCGCATTCCCTCTTTCCAAAGGCGGGCAACATCCGTTCCTTATTTAGGGACGTCTCCTCCTTGATCGAAACCGGGATAATGAGATGTTGGTTCTTCCTTCCTTGGATTCCTCCTCAGAGCTCGTCACCTAGTCCGTGTCTCCCTCATAGATTTAAGACGGGTTCATGAAGCTCTCTCCCAGCGCCATATCTGCATGGATGCCAGTTAATTATGCTGCTTCCGTCGAGATGCTCCAACGGGTCTTGTCAGGGCAGCAACCTTCAGTGAGGAGAAGGGTCACATTGGGGTGTCGTTGGCATGTCTTGACGCTGGGGATTAACACATCTATCTTCTGTCCCTTATCACATGGTTTCTTGAGGGCACGGAAGCCCGAGGCATCCCACATCGAACGCGGGGAATTATGTATCATCTGAGGTTTTCCTCAGCTTTCCATGTTTAGCACGGGGTATGCCGCGAGTTTAACTTCTTGAGGAGACGGATCAGACTGATTGAAACACTGAGAGTGGATCAGATTGAAGGACCCCCTAGGGGGAAAACCGATGTTGGGGCCAACACGTGGGCGGCTTCCCAGATACCATGGAGTGGGATGGGGTGGCATGATATCACCGGGATGTGGCGGCCCGGGTAAGGATCAGGATAGATGATGGAGTGACGGGTTTGAACCTTGTGGAGGATTCCTATGTATCCCCATGGTGGGGAATCAAAGTCCGCGTAGTTCAGTGATACAGTGGGACACCTGAAAAGGCGACTTGTGAGAATGGATGCATGGATTGGAGCCTGGATGAGGTAAGATCTCCAGGCTAGGGCATGAGCTTCCCAAGGCACGTGGGACAAAGGGGGGGGGAAGTCAGGATGAGACGTGGGTGTGAGGCATGGGGCCTATGCTCTGAGACGTCCCAATAGGAGGAATACAGTTTAACATCATGCGGGAAAAGATACAGTTTAACATCATGCGGGACGAGGGCATACAGTTTAACGCCATGCGGGACGAAGGATCTGGGGCTTACGCTCTGATGCGGACCATGGTGGATATGGGGATTATGCTCTGAGGAGGCCCATGGTGGATATGGGGCTTACGCTCTGAGGCGGCCCATGGTGGATATGGGGCTTACGCTCTGAGGTGGCCCATGTTTTATATGGGGCTTACACTCTGAGGCGGCCCATGGTGGATATGGGGCTTACGCTCTGAGGCAGCCCATGGTGGATATGGGGCTTATGCTCTGAGGCGGCCCATGGTGGATATGGGGCTTACACTCTGAGGTGGCCCATGGTGGCCGGGGAACCGATGTGGAGAGGTCGGAACGACTGGGTGGTGGGCTTGAACCTCATGGAGGCTTCCTACGTACCATACTTTAGCATGAATCAAAGCCCACATAGTTCGATGGTATGGGGATTACTCTCTGAGGAGGACCATAGGAGGATGTCATGGTCGATGCGCGCTCTAAGCCCACGTGATTCATGCTCGGTGTGAGAAACAAGAGGCAGTAGGGACCAGATGATCACGTCGCGAAGGGTGCGTCCGTGAGAAGCGGAATGGGGCTTACGCGTGGAGCGGCCCAAAGAGGAAACAGTGGATTATGCGTGGTTAGCGGCCCTGGGTGTCGGGGCTTACTCCAGGTTGGAGGCCCATGGTGCGACAAAGCATAGTGGGAAGGGGACTCCACTGGCCTTGGCAGGGGGGAAGTATGGAGATGCACGTGTGCAACCTTCCGCAAGAGAGGCTAGGGGCTTACGCTCTAAGGCAGCCCTTCCCCCGTGGGCAAACGCCACTCTGACAAGGAGGATATCATTCCATGCGAGGAAGATTCTATTCCTGTGGAGATGAGAGGCGTAAAAAATGTCCGAGCTGGGGGGACCTTGGGTGCGAAGCATGGGGTCGGACCACAGTTTAACGTCATGTATTAAGGATGAGGTGATTAGCAGTTTAACTTCCTGCAGCTTGGACGAGGTGGGTTCTCTCCACACCCCTAGGGCTTACATGCCCAATTCCCTCTACCCCATGTGGGAGGGAAGGCATTAGCAAGGCCGTAGTGAAGGGGGGCCGCAGGGCGAACCATTGAGGGGTCCACGTTAGTGTGTCTTTGCGAAGAAGCAATAGCCATTAGCGTGCCTATGCGGAGAAGCATAAGGCAAAGCAACACAACGGGAAACACCGCCCAAGGCACCTTGAGGTTACTTTGCACAAGCCTGGAAGGCCGTACGGGAAAACAACGCATGGCGTGCATGCTCGGCAGGGCAGATATCAAGTGCCGACAAGGAAAGGCAGCCAAAGGGCGTCAAGGTGAAGGTGTCCTGGATGTTGCGCGCAAAAGGAAGATTTGTGCGCAAAACACCGGGTTGGCGTGCAATAGGGCTAGAGGATTGTGTGGATAGGTGATTTCACGCAAGGTATTGCGTGCATAGAAGGGGATTTCACGGAAGGGGCGATGATCACATGCAAGGGCAGTACTAGGAGGAGGAGGCAAATTCAGTTAAGCCGGTGGAGTTGCGCGCAAAGGTGAACCCCGGGGCAAGGTTGCGCGAAAAGGGGGATTACCTAGAAGTCATATTGCGCGCAGGGGGAGTCGAATTGCGCGCACGGGAGCCGATCCAAATTCCTCAACCCCCAAACCGTTCGGGTCACCTTCTATTTATAGGCATCATCTGGCGCGGAATCCAGGCGGCACACGAAAGTTTCCGCGACGGGATCCGTCGGCGCGCAAATCTTCATCGCACGGAACCGGGGCGCACAGAATTGTGTGCACCATCGGCTCAATTACGTGAATCCCGGGAATACTTCGCACACACATCTTTATTTCACGTAAGCCCTTCTTTATTTCGTGCACCACTTCCTGAGCCTCCAGACTGGGCCTCTGATTCCGAATATGACTTCTCTTTGTCACTTTGAAACTTCCTCTAGGAGTTTCGGACTTTTTCGGCGTCTACAATAATCAAAAGGTTTTACATTCCATCTCCCATTTCATTTGGTTTCTCATGAGGATGATCATTTCATTGGATGTCACATTCTTTGTTCACAAGATTTCTCCAAGTCACAACAACTGACTAAAACCAAAAAAACATATTGTCAGTTTCAAACATCAATAATCAGATTAAATAATAATATGAGTATAAAAATAATTCTTATGGTTTCCTAACTTACTAAATATTCTTTTAAACAATAAAAATTTATATTTATATTGTATCACTATATATTATTATTTTATTTCATATATTTTATCCTCTCATTCTGAATAATGTTTCATAAAGAGAATGTGAATTAACCAAACGATATCCTCTATGAGTTTCTATCCATGTATGTAGTCTTAGGCCAACTCATAAAACACATAGTGAATATTGACTTGATACTCAACCATCATTTTTCTAGGTGTTTAGCCCTAGGTGAATATGTTACATAGCCATATCTACTTTTCATTATCTAGATAATAATTTCATTACTAGTAAAACACACAATCTCAACATTACCTATATCATAAGATGTTATCCTATACATAGACTAATACCTAGGGTTTTCACCAAATTTATCTAATACTAATCTCTACAATTAACTAAACTTTGATCTAATACCAACTAATGTTACCTAAGAATATCAAACATATATTTAACATAATGTAATATTAATAATAAATAAATTTCACAATAATACATGCCTATTGACTATAAAGGTTTAGTGTCTTTAGAGACTAATTACATAATCAACTTATTTGATAAATGATCTTAAACATATACCACAATGTTCTTCTATAATAGTAACCTTATTGTACATTTCTTAATTCATACTTTCCATCATAACCTAATTAAAATTGAAAGATAAGAAATGGTGATCTCAGATGCTTGATAAGGGTGAAAAAAGGAGATATCAATCAATTATCATTAGTTTGTATAATCATAAGGGTATGATAACAATATCATAACTTAATAATGTCATACCAAATTTATCAAATATATTTAATCATAAATCATTGAATAAGTTTTTTTCAAAACCAAATACATAATTCATAAGAGTGTGAAATCATCAATAATAAATCATGATCCATGAGAACATATCATAATCATAAGTCATATGTTTTTTGCATACACATAAGAATATAAAATTATTTCCTTAGTCAAGGATCACTAACAAGGCTATTATAATGGATTAGGCTCACTCCTCATTCTATCATTTCCTTTTTCAAGGTTCGCTACCATGATTATCATAACAGAAAGATTCCCTTACTAAACTAAGTTTATTCCCCATTCTAGTACTTATTCTCTCATGATATATCATTCTTTACATAATGAATATATGGTATATATAGTTATGGGACCACCCATCATATAATGAAATCAACACATATGTGTTCCAAAATATCATAAAACAACCATCATATTATCATTGCATATCCCATGGAAAATAAATCATTTTTGTAAAAGTATCATCATTACATAATCATAATCCATCCAAGTAAAGTAAGTGGATGGTTTCACATGAGAATTCATTATCTCATTATAGATTAATTAACCCATTGGAAAGAAATAGTTTCCATGTAATCATCCTAAGATCAACATCATTTTAATTCACCAATAAAAGTGGTTGAAATCATAAGATCATATACCCATTGAAACATAAAAATCCTTAATATATATTTATATATATGGATAATATATTTATAAATTTACTTAAAATATTCCTTGAAAATAAATAAAAAACATCCTTTTTGGTAATGTTTAAAAGACAATAATTACCAAAATATTGATGAAAATATTTTCTTTTAAAATAACCATGGAATAAAGTAAATGAATATTAAAATATAATTCTGGATGGTTGGAAAATATATTTTTGGGGTAAATGTTAAAATAAATATTCCTTTCACACTTTTTTTAAAAATTCATAAATAAACTATTCGAAAAAAACCATAAAAATTACTTCTTAAAATTTTGAAAAGAAATTTAAATATTATTTAAAATTAATTAAATTAATCATTAAATAATATAAAATAAATATATTAAAGACATTTTAATGATCATGTACAATGAATAAGAAGTTAATCTATTGAGGAGAAAATATTTTTGGTTTTTCTTAAAAAAATCTCAAACTTTTTAAGTACCAAGGTGTGGAAAATACTATAGATAGATAATTTTTTTAATAAATAGAGGATAATATAATATATTTTATTTAATGTATTAGATCCATATTTTTTTCCCTAAATGTAAATTTTTCATAGGAAATCATAAACAAGAAATGAGATTGTAACATATACTCTAACCTTATGTCCAATCATTCTTTGTACGTGTTCAAACCTCATGTATAATAAATATATATTTAATATAAATATATAATATAACCATATTAATATATATAATAGTATGTATAATTCCTTTACAATTTTCAATCATCCTTATATTAAAAATTTTCCCATTAAAATTAACATTCAATTGAAAACTGGTATGTTTTTCTGGCATATTTCGGTTCAATAGTTCTGGTACTTGCACCTTGGTCATAGTTTCATCTTGTAGAAAATATTTATTATATTATATGATAAAAAAAATTAATGAATGTTTTATTGATAATAAATTACATAATTTCCTCAAATTGTGTAAAATATGTTCATTTAGGGAATATTTAGGATTAGATCATTCATTTGAAAATTTAATGAAAATTCCAGTTTTACCCTTTAACAATTCACAGTAGTATTTTAAACATAAATAATTTTATTTGAATTATTTTAACTTAATACTTTTCAAATTTTTTCTTGAAATAATATTCCAGAAATTTCATTTAGAACATTGGATCTAAATCATGCATTTGGTTGGTGTAAATGGTCCATGAATTCAATGTTGGACTGGACTCGCTAGAATGGACATGGGTTCTATATTTGGGCCACATATTCTTCATTCGCCATTGGATTAGGCCCAACATTTGAGAGGAGGTATAAGACTCATTTTATCACGAACCAGCCTATCGGAAGGACAGATAATTGATGCGTTTTGGTGGTCAAATGGGCGGTGTAAGTTGGTATAAAATATTTGGCCGAGATTTCCCATTCACACTTGAAACCACTTTGAACCTATCCTCCCAACAACTCTATAAATTGGTTTTTTTCTCATTTTGTGGGGTTGGAACATGAATTAAGATATTTTAGGAATATGATAATTGGTTTCACTCAAATTATACAACCATTGTAATTGGGGTAGCTCTTAAAGCAAGGATCCTCTCATCGAAGCCTTCTTCTCTTCTTCATGTTTGTAATGTTTTCATTTGTATAATAAACATCTTTGTTATTATTTAATTTATTCTCTTTTCCTCTATTTTTTTCAAATTAATTCTTTTATTAATCTTTCTAATTGGTCTAGAATTAAGAGTAGAAATGAGATTGGGTTGTACCCTTTCTAAACCTTTGCACATGCGAAACGTTTCAACGATGACTGCACCGCCCATGGAAGAGTTATTATTTTTAGTAATAGATCTACCTATAACCTTTTTCATCAATTTATTTTGAATAAATGAGATATTTTAATTCACATAATAGAATATATTAATTGAGTTTTCAATTTAAATGAAACTAATAAAGCAATTGAACAATTGACACAAAAACAACTGAGGTTGAGTTTTGTGTAAATTGTGAGAGGGTGATCGTAATCGGTAATACAAGACTATAAGGGAAAAATTTGTAGAGTTAAAATATAATCCCTAAAATCAATTAATACTCATTTACAGAATGGATATGTGCTCTAATAAACCATTTACTAGAAGCTAGATTTAGAACATCAATCAAAGCAGGGTGCTACGATTGCATGTTTTGAAGCTAGCCTAGGGTTTAAGTAATTTAATCTTTGTGGTTAAGTTTACTTTCGTAGGGTTTGAGGTTTAACAAATTAGTGGATTATAATTACGTGGATTTTAATTTAAATGATAATTATAATTAATTGGGAGAATAGGTAGAGTTATATCGATTACACCTTTTAAAATATTTTCTTAAAAAACATCTTCTTTTTGCGTCTTTTTATTCATACTTCATTTAAAAATTAAAAACAAAAAAAAATGAAATTGTATTCCAGAAAACTTATTCAAGATCTATAAATGATAAAAAACCCCCATAATTTTAATTATTGTTTTTATTCCCTTTTATGTAATTTTTAAAATACATTTAATAAGTAGTAAACCTTACTTCCTCCTTTGAGAAACGGCCTTGGTCAGCCACTCTATTGCACCTAAGTACCCCAAAACCACTAATCGTTTGAGGGAACCCACTACAGCGCCTTTCAAATTGGTTCTATTTCTAGGGAGGTAAGTAATTATTTCAACAATTTAGAGGTATTTATTTTATTTTACATTTTATTTTCTTATTCTCTTATTTCTTCCTTCTTTAACCAATCTGATTTTTTTCTTATTCTTTTATTTTCTTCTACTTCTTTTTGGACAATCAACTCAAACATCCCATTTTTATTTTACTATGTCCCACATTCCGTCATTTAATTTTTATTTGATTTATGAAATGAACTAATCCCAAGGATCTCTTAAATCTTGACCCTGAGATTGAGCATAGACCTAGGGCTCAAATCAGACATTCTTAGTCTACGGGATGTTTCAACATTCAACCAGTTAAAGAATTCCTACACTCTCAGAACATTGAAATTGGATGAAATTCAAATTCAACAATGAAAAAAGAACCAATGACTGAAAAAATTGAAATGAAATTAATATAATCATTCTAGAGTTGGCTTCACCTAATATTAACTATCAACCAAATTGTATTGTATACCAAAATCTCAAATCAGACTTTGAACTGAAATATCAATTAATACAACATCTTCTAAAATTTCTCAAATTATTTGGTGAGGATCCAAAAAAACACCTTAAAGAATTTAATGTGGTTTTCTCAACCCTAAAACAACGAAATTTATCTAATGACCAAATCAAACTAAGTGCATTCTCATTCTCACATGATGGAGCTGCGAAAGATTGGATATATTATTTACAACCCGAAGATGTAACTTGGAACGATTTGAAATGTCATTTATTTTAGAGATTTTTTCCAACATCAAAGACCACATCCATTCAAAAATAGATCTTGGGGATCAAGAAAGAACAAGGGGAGTCAATGTGTGAGTACTGGGAGCGATTCAAAAAGTTGTGCGCAAGCTATCCACATCACCAAATCAGTGAGCAACTCCTCATCTAGTACTTATACAAAGGACTCGCACCTATGGAGAGGAGCATGGTGGATTCCGCAGCTAGAGGAGAATTGGTGGACAAGACACTAGTAGTTGCACGTGTGTTGATTGACAAAATGGCCCAAAACTCTCAATAATTTGGCGATCGAGGTACACCACATGTCAGGGGAGTACATCAGGTAAGTCCTTCTTCTCTTGAGAGTCATTTGATTGATACCAAGTTAAAAGAATTGACCATTATGGTGAGGCAGGTTGCTTTAGCTCAAAATACATCCAAACCCACTCCTTCAAGGACATGTGGAATTTTCACTGAAACAAGCCACCCAACTGACTGTTTCCCCCAATTACAAGAAACAGAAGATTGTGAAGTAGCATTTCCTGAGAGACTATATCAGTAGCAACAACAACAACAACCATATCCCCAAAGAAGCTTGATTACTTTTCACCAGTATACAACCAAGGGTGGAAAGATCAATCGGACATGAGGTATGGCTCTGGACAATAAAAAAGGCCCCCTTTTCAACAAAATTTTCAGTAGCCTCCGCCTTACTAGCAGGGTTTCCAACAACCCCAAAAGAGATTTGAAGCCCAAGAATAAAAAATTAAACAACAAGGGAATCCCTAAACCAAGGTAGATTCTAATACTGATGATATTTTGAAACAAATTGTTCTTAATCAATAGAATAAGTTGAAGATTCAAGGTTCAGAGATGAGGGATTTAAAGACTCAAATGAGCTAGATCTCCATCGCCCTCCATGAACTGGTAAGTAAGAATTCTAGAAATCTACCATCCCAACCTACTCAAAACCCCAAGGGAAATGTCAGTTGTATCACATTGAGAAGTGGGAAGAAAAAAACTGATACATCTACACCTATCGTTCCACCGAGATTCACCTCAACTCCAGAGAATACCCATTGCATACAAAATGATGAGAAATCCAAGGAGAAAGATAAAGGTAACCAAAATATTAATGATGCTACTCTTAAACCCCTTTTGTTTCTAAACAGGGTTGTTCAAACCAAGAATATGGCTGAAGAGGCAATTCAAAAAGAAGTTTTGGACAGGTTCAAGTATTTGGAGATAATCATTCCTCTACTTGATGCCATTAAGAAACTCCCAAGGTATGAAAAATTATTAAAAGAACCTTATACCAATCAAAGAGGGCTCAAGGTAAATGAGGGGATCAATCTTGGAAAGAATGTTTCAGCACTCATTACACCAACTCTAGTTATGCCAACAAAGTGTAAGGATCTAGGGGAATTCACCATACCATGCACCATAGGGGAGTTTAACTTTTATGATGCTCTTTGTGATTTGGGAACTTCCATAAATGTGATGACTCACTCTGTATTCTCTTCTTTTCATGTTGGTGAGTTGAAACCGACCAGAGTAGTGGTGGAGTTGGAGAATAGAGCTAAATCATATCCAGCGGGAGTCCTTGAGGATGTAATTGTATGGTGAAAAGACATGATCTTTACAACATATTTCTATGTGATTAACATTGAGGATGATCAGGTAACCTCTCATGCTCCCATTATCTTAGGTATAACCTTCCTCAAAACTGCAAAAAAACTATCATAAATGTCAATGAGGGTACACTTTACATGGAGTTTGGGGATGAAGTTGTGATATTTAATTTTATGGAATCTATGAAGTAACCCTCAGAGGACCATTCTTCATTTTTTATCTCCCATTTTAAACCACCAAATAAAAACCCCAATAAAATTTGATTGTCCTATTCTTAGGAAGATTATGAGTATTGGTTCTAGTTTGATTTCTAAGAGTACTTACACACCTATTTCTAATGCACAAGACTCTCTTATATTTGATTTTGAAATGGAATCATGTTCTGATCAGTTGAAATCTAATTATGACATGGCTATTTTGTATGCTGATGGATTTGATGCTTTATTCTTTGATTGTGATGATTTCTATTCTGATATTGATGCTCTTTGTGCACAAATTTCAGTTCCTTCAATGTCTCCATCCATGCACTACACCCCTTCATTGGAGCTCAATCCATTACCACCAAATCTCAAATTCTCATACTTATTTAGTGGCGAGATATTACCTTTTATAATTGCTAATAATCTTCCTTTTAAACATGAAGAAAAACTTTTGAATATTTTGAGGAAGAACATTAAGGAAATCGGGTGGACCTTGGTTGACATATTAGGTATTAGCCCCTCCATTTGCATGCATAGGATTCTTTTGGTGGATGGGGATAAACTAGTGAGGCAACCACAAAGGAGACTCAATCCAAAACTTATGGAATTTGTTAAAAAAGAGGTTGAAAATTATCTTAAGGCAGGTATAATCTATCCCATTTCAGATTCCCAGTGGGTGAGTCCTATTCAGGTTGTTCCTAAGAAAAGTGGTGTTACTGTTGTTAAAAATGAGAAAGATGAGTTAGTTCCAATGAGTGTACAAAAAGATAGTGTGTGTGTGTGTATTGATTATAGGAAACTAAATCATTCCACCCACAAGGACCATTTTCTCCTCCCATTTATTGATCAAATGCTTGAGAGACTAGCTGGGAAGACATATTATTATTTATTGGATGGATTTTCTTGATATTTTCAGGTTTCTATTGCTCTGGAAGATCAGGAGAAGACAACATTCACTTGTTCATTTGGTACATTTTCTTACTGAAGGATGCCATTTGGACTTTTCAACGCCCTAAGTACCTTCCAGAGATGCATGGTGAGTATTTTTTCTAATTTTTTTGAGACATGCATGGATGTATTTATGGATGATTTTACAGTGTATGGGTCTTCATTTGATGATTGTATCTTTATATTAGGAAAGGTTTTGAATCATTGTATTGAAAAGAATATGGTCCTGATCTTTGAAAAGTGTCATTTTATGGTAGATAATGGCATTGTCTTAGGGAATGTAGTGTCAAAACATAGGATAGTGGTTGCTAGATCTAAGATAGACATTATTTCAACCTTTCCATATCCTTCATGTGTGCTTTATGTTAGATATTTCCTAGGGAATAAAAGATTTTATCAGTGCTTCATCAAAGTTTTAGTAAAATTTCTCTTCCTATGTCACGAAAACTTCAAAAGGATTTTGATTTTCTATTTGATGATTATTACAGGACATCCTTTGATGAGATAGAGAAGTGTCTAACCAATCCAACAATCATACCACCCCCAGGGTGGGAGATTCCTTTTGAGCTTATGTGTGACGCCTCCAACATCGCAGTTGGAGTTGTCTTCTCTCAGAGGGTGAAGGGACATTCACATGTGATTTCATATGCATCGAGGACACTAGATTCAGTCCAATCAAACTACAAAACCATGGAAAAGGAGTTCCTTACTATCATATTTTCTCTAGATAAATTTTGTTCATATTTATTGGGATATAAAGTAGTTTTTTTCTAACCATGTAGCTCTGAGGTACCTCTTGAAGAATCCAAACACAAATCCCATGATAATCTGATGGATGCTCCTTCTTCAAGAATTTAACATTGGGATAATGGACAATAAGGGGTTAGAAAACCTGTTGGAAGACCACATGGGTAGGCTTACTCAAAAACTACAGGATTACACCTTGGACCAGGTACCACATCAGGACAATTTCCCCGATGAGCATCTTTATTCCATCTCAGGTACACATCCTTGGTATGCTGATTTAGTAAACTACCTTGTTGCAACTGAAATCCCTACAAATTTAAAGAAACATCAAGTCCAAAAGTTAAAAGGTGGGTCTCAGTATTATGTTTGGTATGATCCCTACCTTTGGCGCATATGTAGTGATCAAGTTATTAGGAGGTGTGTTCTTGATCATGAGTTTGAGTCTATTCTACAATTTTGTCATACACCTTCTTGTGGTGGACACTTTGGACCCCAATAGATAACTAGTAATGTTTTATACTCAGGATTATATTGGCCTAGATTTTTCCATGATTCTCATGTGTATTGTAAGTCGTTCCCACGTTTCCAACACACTGGAAATATTTTTAGGAGACATGAGATACCTCCACAACCCATATTATTCTGTGAGATTTTTGATGTGTGGGTCATCTATTTTATGGGTCCTTTTCCTAGTTCATTTGCATTTTTGTATATTTTGGTTTCAGTTGATTATGTGAGTAAATGGGTGGAGGCTAAGGCCACCAGGACTGATGATTCTCAGGTTGTAGTGGACTTTGTCAAAGCACGGATTTTTTGAAGGTTTGGAGTACCAAAGGCCATCATCAGTGACCAAGGGACATACTTTTTCAATCGTAATCTTGCTTCCCTTCTCTGGAAGTATGCGGTGACTCACAAAACATCAACACCATACCACCCCCAGACAAATGGCCAGGCTGAGGTTTCAAATCGTGAGTTGAAACAAATTTTGGAGAAAACCGTGCATCCAAATAGGAAGGATTGGAGAAAGCGCTTGGATGATGAATTGTGGGCTTATAGGATGGTATACAAGACACCCATTGGTATGTCCCAATTTAGGATTTTTTTGGGAAAGCGTGTCATCTCCCCATGGAAGTTGAGCATTGGGCTTATTGGTCTATAAAGAAATGCAACATAGATTTGGACCAAGATGGAATCCAAAGGAAGTTGAAAATTTAAGAGCTTGAGAAGATTCGATTGTCTTCATATTATAACTCAAGGCTATATAAGGAATGATATAAAGAATCTCAGGATAGAATGATCCAACAAAAGGAGTTTCATTTTGGAGAGAAATTCCTTCTCTACAGTTCACGACTGAAGCTAATGCCTGGTAAGTTTCGTTCCAGGTGGTTAGGTCCTTATGTTGTGACTGATGTTTTTCTTTTTGGTGCAGTGGAGATAACACAAGAGGACACAAGAAGGAGCTTTAGAGTCAATGGGAAACGTTTGAAGAGATACATTGAGGGACTTCCTACTGATGCAGTGGATTTCATCACACTGCATGACCCCATCACCACTTGAGCATATTAGGTTGTTCCTAACCCTTTCACTTCTTTATTCTTTGTCCATTTTAAAATTATAAATTTAATGGGAATATATCATATCATGGGTTCACATTGTGGATGATTCAATATTTTAAGTGTGGGGGAGGGAACCTTTTAGTTTAGTAATTTCAATTGTTTTCCTATTTTTCAATGATTTTCAAAAAAACTGTGTGTTTTTTAAATTTTGTGGGTTTATTTTTCAAATTTTTGTGTGTTTTTGAAACATTTGATCTGAAATGATTCTCATCACTATTTTTAAATACATATCAATAAGTGAAACAATTTATCCCTTGAAACCGAGCTTAAATGAATGCTGAAAATGACTTTGTTTCAAGTTCAAATATTTACTAATTTCATAAAAAGTACACTGAATTTTGAATCCCATGAAACATATCACTGTCTTTATATTTAAAATCACTTTCCTTTGAGGATTTTGAACCATTATTTTCATATTCTTTACATTTACCTCACTTATTGAGAGAACCAATCCATGCTTGATTTAACCAGAATATGATTTATTCCTGTAAAAACATGAGGGTTTGAGGTACTAATGTTTAAATGATTGATACATTTGTTTGGTATTAAAGCCCCTATTTCAAAGAATAATTTTTAATAATGTCCAACCTTGAATATTTAATCGTTTTAGACCTTAGAAACCATGAACACCCTATTAGGTTAGCCACATTACAAGCCAATTTTCCCTATCCAACCAATTATTGAAGTGAAATTACATAATATAGTTGAACTTAAGTGTGGGGGAAGTTTTCTTGTGTTGTTCTACCACATTATATGATAATTTGGGTGGAAAATTAAATTATGAAGAGATGTGTTTTCTGCTGAAGAAAATCATTATATTTAAAGTTGTGATTTTTCTAGATCTTTCATGATAAGTGAATATGTGCCTCTATGGAGCTTCTAATAGAGGGAGAAAGTTGTGCCTATCTGGAACATTCAAGAAAATGGTGTTTGAAAAGATTGAAATTTTTACTTCTGAAATGTTGAATTTTATGCAAATTCCTTTATTTTTCATGATGATGAAAATGAATCGATGCTATGGGGATTGAGGAGGAGACCATATTAAAGTGAAAATTAGATTAATGCAATTTTTCTTCAAAAAGAGTCAAGCCCCCGTCATTCAGTCTTAGAGTTTTTCACATCTAAATCCAACCAACCAAAATTCGTAGAACAACCCTGAAAAGTCTTCATGATAAAAATATTTCATTGACTCACATCGGGTGGAGATGTAGGAATTTATCAAGCCTATGGTGACTCTTGTACGAGTTTGGGTGAGAAACAAATTGCTAAAAAATTGAAAAGATAAAATTCAAGTGAGATTAGTGTTTTGTGCATGGGAGCATAAATGAAGTGGAAATATATTGAATGATATAAATGTAGAACTTGAAATAATGGTTTTTTATGAGGCATGATATCTTTTGTTTCTTGGTGTGGAATTGTTGGATCTCAATGATATGTGTTTTAAAATGTTTTTTGATTTGATATTGATGTTTACTTGATATGAGGTTTTTATAAGGAGTGAAAATGGGTAAGTGTGGGGGAGTTGATAAAATACAATTTTATTGAATATTTTTTTAATAATAAATGACATAATTTCCTCACATTGTGCTAAATATGTTCATTTATGGAATATTTGAGATTAGACAATTCATTTGAAAATTTGATGAAAATTCTATTTTTAACCTTTAACAATTCAATGTAGTATTTAAAACATAAATAAATTTATATGAATTATTTGAACTTAATATTTCTCACATGTGTTCCTGACATAATATTCAACAACTTTAATTTATGACATTGGATCTAAATCATGCATTTGATTGGTGCAAATGGGCCATAAAGGAAAAGTTGGGCTGGACTCTCTAGAATGAACATGGGTTTTGTATTTGGGACATAACGTCTTCATATGTGCTTGGATTAGGACCACATTTTGAGAGGAGCTTGAGGACGAATTTACTCACGAATCATCCTTTCATAAGGACAGATGATTCCCTTGTTTTAGTGGTCAAATGGGCGGTGCAAGTTTGCATAAAATATTTGACCGAGATTTCTCATTCACACTTGAGGCCACTTTGAACCTAGCCTCCCCACCACTCTATAAATTGATGTTTTTCTCATTTTGTTGGGTTTGGAAGTGAATTAGGAGATTTTAGGCATTGGATAATTGGTTTAACCCAAACTATCCAACCATTGTAAGAGGGGTATCTCTTGAAGCAAGGATCCGTTCATCAAAGCCTTCTTCTCTTCTTCATGTTTTAATGTTTTCATTTGTATAAAAATCATATTTGTTCTTATTTTATTTATTCTCTTTTCTTATGTTTCGTTAAAAAAATTTATTCTCTTAATCTTCCTTATTGGTTTGGAATCAAGAGTATAAATGAGATTGGGTTCTACCATTTCTAAACCTTTGCACATGCAAAACGTTTCTACGATGACTACACCGCCAATAGAAGAGTAATTATTTTTAGTAATCAATCTACCTTTAACATTATTCATTCATTTATTTTGATGTAATAAGATAATATAATTCACATAATATGATCTATTAATTGAGTTTTCAATTTAAATAAAACTAAGCATGCAATTGAACAATTGACACAAAAACACGTGAGGTCGTGTTTTTTGTAAATTGTGAGAGTGTGATCGTAATCGGTAATACAAGACCATAAGTGAAAAATTTTAGAGTCAAAATATAATCCCTAAAATCAATTAATACTCATTTCCAGAATGGATATGTGCTCTAATCAACCACTAAACAATAGATAGATTTATAACATCAATAAAATAAGGGTGCTACGATTGTATGTTCTGAAGCTAGACTAGGGTTTAAGTAATTTAATCTTTGTGGTTAAGTTAACTCTCGTAGGGTTTGAGGGTTAACAATTTAGGGGATTATAATTAAGTAGATGTTAATTTAAATGATAATGATAAATAATTGAGTGAATAGGTAGAGTTATATCGATTATGCCTTTTAAAATATTTTCTTAAAAAAACATCTTCTTATTGCATCTTTTTAATCGAACTTCATTTCAAAATTAAAAACAAAAAATTCAATCTTATTCCAGAAAACTTATTCTAGTTTTATAGACGATAAAAATCACCCCATCCTTTCAAGTAGTGTTTTAATTCCCTTTTATTATATTTTTAAAATACTTTTAGTAAGTTTTCAAATTTACTTCTTCTTTTGAGAGATGACCTTGGTCATCCACTATGCTGCACCTAAGTACCCAAAAACCACTAATCATTTGAGGGCGCCCATGACAGTGCCTTTAAATATAATTATAATATTTATTCATTAAATACACTTTTATAACAATTCATAAAAATTGGTGACAAATAATTAATTACATCACTTCATGGAGGTGGTAGTCCACACATGCGCATGAGTAATGTTTTCACTTTTCAATAGATGGGACAAAATAAAGGTATATAAAAATGAACCATTATATAATAATAAATATATCATAAATATAATAAATATTCATTAAATATACCATTATTACAATCTGTGTAAATAGTAAGTGAAAAATGAATCACAACACTTAGTGGAGGTGTAGTCCACACCTATGCACAAGTGACGTTATCATTTTTTAATGGATCTGAAGGAGATAGAAAGTAGGTGTCCCATAAAAATAATAAAATATAATTATATTGATGATATTTGAGTAATTATATTAGGATATATACAACATATTTAAATATTATAAGATGAAAAAATCTTTGAGTGAGTCGGGTAAGATGATTACATATTCTTTGAGTAACCTCCTTTGGCATACACATTAATCCTCATTAGAATGGTGGTAGTGTAATTAGAGAATATAAAAAACAATGTTAATGAATATTTTAAGGTTTTTGGTTAGTTTTTTCAGATCTATAGGGATCAAATTTTGTGAATAAGTGAGGAGAAGAGGTTCCCTTTTATAAGTGAGGGGAGGGACACCCATATAATTGCTTAAAAGATTTAAATAATATAAAGTCACTTTCTTATGAATGTGGAACCAAGTAAAAAATAAATGTAATTTAATATAATTTAAGGTCTAATTATCATCAATAAATAATATTTATACATTTTTAAGTGATATTTTTAACCTTATCACTTAGTTAAACCCTCTAGTAAACCCGTTTAAACCTTAACTGGTGTGTCAAATTTTTACTATTTTTACTATACATTATGAAAAAAATTAATGTTTACTCTTTAAAGAAATTTAAATTTAAATTATAAATATAAAATCCATTTATAAAAAAATTATAATTTGAATAAATTAATTTTAAACAAAAAAATCTCAAAACATAATAAAAACTGTTTTAAAAGAATGAATTTTAAGTGTAAAATTGGGATTACCTTTGTTCCATTCCATGTAAAAACCATTAGATAAATGTAAAAATATTTCATTAGATACATGTTAAATAAATGTTTTTAAAATAAATAATTAAAAATTATTTATTTAATTTTTTAATATAAAAATACATTATGCAATCATAAAAAGAGTTATGTGAAAAAATAATTCCTTTTACCTCTAAATAATTTAATTTTACTTAACAAATAATTGATAACTAATGAATTAATTTTACAAATGGGTGAAAAAATGTAATTTTATTACTATGAATTAATTTTTACAGTTAAATAATGTAATAATTGAATAAAACATACCTGATAAAAATATTTATAAACAAAATATTTCACAGTATTTATATAGGAGAAATATTATATCCTAAGTGAATTATAAATTATTTTGATATATTTAAATTACATTAAAATACCATATAATAAGGTTTATTTTATAATTTATAAAAATTATTCACATAATTTTAGTTTGGAAATTAAATTATACCACCAAAAACTCAAATTTAATAAGAAGAAAAATTTTATAGAATCTTATAGTATTATAAAAACCACATTAGAGAAAGGAATAAGAAAGATTTGTTTCAAAAATAGGAAAAGAGAAACATTAAGTTCACATGTGATAACACATAATTGGGTTTAAAAATATAAATTAGTGCAATGATTTGAAGGAACATATGGACAATTAAAGAAAAACTCATTAAATATTGTGAGAATTATTCTTAATAATGATATACTTTTTGAGAAATAAATTTTCTCAAGGAAATTTTTTTGAATTAAGACATAAATTTATGTTATATAAAAAGATAAATTACCACAAAATAAAATATTATCATTTAATAAAAAAATATGTTAATAAATAATAAGTATTATAACTCAATAAAGGGAAATTAATTAATAAAAACCCTTACAACTTTTGTATATTTAAAATAAAATTCTATTTAATGAAAGAACTTAGTATAGATCGTAAAACCCATGAATTAAATAAATATGGTAAAACATATTAATTAGGTTTTAATCACACTATATCAAATATATCACGATGCACAATATGAAATATGTCTTATGAAATTAAATTTGAGACAAAGAACACCTTAACTTAAATCCCACCACATCGAACATGATATGACCTCACTTAAAATGAGAATAACTATATTAGTAACTTTTTTTTGATATTTATTGAAATACATTACCTTTTATAATTATCATTTATACCTATATATCAAAAATATTTAATCCAATTATAGTATATTTTCATCCTAGGATGTTAGGATTTTTCGATTGTTTGTTTAGAGAAAGTTTCACTTTGATGGTGTCGATTATCACTTATTGGTTCAATGTTAATCATTAACATATTATTTATGATCGAATATTAATTATTTTTTAATGATTAATTAATTATTATATAATTAGTTTAAATACATAAATATGGTTCAGGAATAAGGAAATTACGATAAAATCATTTCGATATGTTTAACGATTGAAAGGTGGTATATTAATAAATATATAAAATATTAGTAGCACCTTTACATAATAATTAGAAGACATAAAATAATTTATTATGACATGATATTACCTCAATATACCTTTCCTTAATCATTTATAACATAAATGTTATAACATCATCCATATAGGTGGTAAAACCGACCCAAATGAGAGTATATTATAGTGATTTAATGGGTAAGGAAATATTTTTAGATAATATTAATATAAATTTTAAAAAATCATAAACATTCATTAAATATCATTTAACTTCATTAAATTCGTTCTTACAACCATCCATGTAGGTTGATGATGAAAAATGATATTCAGGATTCGTGGAGGTGGTAGTTTGTACGTGTGCATGATTAATGAATCATTTTCTCAATGAATGGAATGGAATGAAGGAGTATGATAAATTATCATTTAATAATTATAATAGTTAAATATAAAATGTATTATTTTATAAAATCCATCCTTTTTACCTTCCTTTAAATATAGTGATGAATAAAAAATTGTATCACTTTGTGGAGACAATAGTCTGTACATATGAAAGATCGATGTTGTTTGGTTTTTCATACTGGATGGAATGGATTGAACAATGGAGTATAAATTATTATAATATAATAAATTTGTATTTATAATTATTATTTAATTATATTATTATTTCTATATTATATTTTTAAGAGAAATATTATGAATAAAATACTAAGGAGTAAGTAATTATCACATTGAAAAGTTGAGATTTCTCTTAAAAACCTCCTAGGAAATGGATGCCTTATGATAAATAATTAAGAATAGTTATAGCTACCCTTATTTTTATTACACATTAACAAATTATTTAATTACATAAAATTAAACTTAATACAACTTTAAAGATCAAGAATTTTATTGCCTTTGGGAATTAGGTACATTACATTACAACTTTAAACATGAATTGCAACATCTTTATTGAATTTTTGTTTAACATGCTTGAGCTTAAAACATCACTGGACAACCTGGGGAAAATACATAAGAAAGGAGTGAACCATAAATCCTTGTATGTTAATAAACATGGAATAACATTAAGAAAATAATACATGTTATACAAGTCATATCAATGATTAATAAAGGAACATGAATATTAAGGCATGATATAGCATGATAATCATAACATGGGAAATGTGGAAACAACTTAAAACATCGCATCATTAGCATAGTTCAACGGTAAAATTCCAAGAATTAATGGTAATAAAAGTCCCATAAAATAATCAGGGACACCCCTATCCCAACATGGTGTATCATGACACTAAATATTACCCAATACATTGGAGTGCTATATAATTATAGGTGCATCCGTGACTTTCATTTCATTCTCATGCTTAAGTGTACCACATAGATCATAAATAATGGATTTAGTAATCATCATAATTTATTAAATTATCAAGGAGTGTGTGATAAATACCTTTAATTACCCAATAAAAAATTATAGGTTAATAAAAGTTAACATTCTTGATAGTAAATGGTTATAGTATTCACTACACATTTGGTTTGGCATGGAAAATCACAGTGAAAATCCCACAACATAACGACGTCAATTAAAATTTCATAAAACAGGTTTATGAGAGACAAATGGGTCTCTCATCATTTGTACATAAATTTTATAGTAATTTATACATTTAAGGACATTTAAAACATTTATAATTAGAAAAAATAGGGAATGTGATACTAAATAAGCTTCAAGAAAAAGATAGAGGAAAGGATGCTTATGAAAATTAGGCATGGTAACAGGTGTAAATGGGAGGGTTAATTAGAGATAAAGGGGTCCATAATAATTTTTAAATAATAAGGTATGTATGGGGAGGTTTTAAAACATACCCCATTATTATTAATAGAAAATAATAGGTCATAACATGATAAATAAACTTTGGTAAAAAAGAGAAAAGATAGAACCCTTACGAAATTTCAGTATGGTAATGGGTGTTCTTAGGAGGGATGAATTAGATATATAGGGGTATATCATCATTTATAAATCATATGGTATTTATGGTGTAGGTGATAAAACATTCCTTGTCCTTAGTAAATTAAAAATAAAATGGCAGTACATAGAAGAGATTATTGAATAAAAGTGGGAAAGAGAGGACCCCTTACCTTAAGATTATGACACCAAATGCTTGAAAGGGGATTATTTAGAGATTGGGTGACCCTTGGGAGTATTATAGAGAGATTAGTGATGATTAATATCACAATTAAAGTATTTTTAGTGAATATAAGTGGGATCATGGGTGGGTTTATATAGGAAAACAGAGGGATTTCTTTAATATTTATGTTTTGGACACTACAAAATAAAATATTGCAAACCAAAAACATTCCCATTGTTTCAGCCCATTTTTCACAAAAGTGTATAGTATTTCATTATCTTATTAGTAAAAGGTCGAAAATTATTAAAATATTGCCCTTTCTTTTGTGGAGGTGAGTAATATTTTTACAAAAGTGAATTTAAAATCAAAAAATACGTTATATGTTTTGGAGGATTCATAAAGGCTTAATAAAATTAATAAAATAAAATTAAAATCACATTAATTTAAATTAAAAATATATATATGGCCTAATATTCCAATTTAATTATTCATTACATCATGTTTGGCTCATTATGATGTTGTAAAACACACCGTATATTTATACGGTATTTAATTTTTACCAAAAAATTGGAGTGTCTCAAAAAATTATGAAAAATTTACCATTATATAATTCTGATGTTCTGATTTGAAAAATAATATTCATTTTATATAAATAATTTTCTAAATATTTTAATTTTTAATTTTAAAATAATTTTTTAGATTTATTGAAAAATTTTGGGTTTTTGAAAATAATAGTTTTTTAACCCTTTTAAAAATTACATTTCACTTCAAAAAAAATTAAATCACTATTTATAATTAATAAAACTTATTTTATAATAACATTTTAATACCATTTATTTTAAAATTTCATTAATTAGAAAAAATAAATCCAAAATTGAATTTGAATATTACTTAAAAATACAATTTTTGATTAATTGAATCAAAATCAAAATCATTTATAAAGTAACAATAAAAATGGAAACAAATTCCTTATTATATATAATATACCTATTAATATTATAAATTCATTAATACATATCAGTCTATTACACTAGAATACACCCTAAGAGTAAAGTGCACGACAGTGTGACTTTCATGGGGTCGTTCGACGAACATGGTTTGGTTCATGATCTTGATAAGCGTGAACTTCTCCTATAAATGGTTTTTCTCATGATTAAGTTATTGGATCTCAACTTGTTCTTATTCGAAAGGAAAATCCAAGTGATTCTATCTCCCTCAGAATCTCTGATAAATGGGCTTCATAGGGTACAATCCTACTGGATGAGGCCATCACTTCCCCTATCTGAGTCAATTGGATTCGCTAAAGCCATATATTCATACTAATCATGTGATCATTGTTTAATAGATATATTAAAAATAGTAATGTTATTAATGGTATTTTAAATCCAAATAAATAACCAAGGAGTTTCATGAGTTTTCTATAACCACACAACACAATAATATATTTAATTAAATCACAAAAAAAAACATCATTTATAATAGTTTTGGTCGTTTAAATCTTCCCCCCTAGAGAAATTTCACCCTCAAAATTTTCATTTCACCCCCCTAAAACAGATAAGGGTAATTATGTCTTACAATATCTTTCAGTTCCCATGTTTCTTCTTCAAACTTATGGTTTCTCCACAACACTTTGACAAGGTGAATTTTCTTATTACATAGAACTTTGTCTCTATGATCTAATATCTTCTCTGGTTTCTACTTATAAGAATGATAATTCTCTAATGGTTCCACCTCTGGATTGAGTACATGTGAGGGGTCAGGTATGTATATCTTCAAGAGTGATACATGGAATACATCATGAACTAGATATATGTTACGTGGGAGTGCAAGTTGATAGACTACTGCTCAGAGGCGATCAAAGATCTCAAAGAGAATGATATATCTTGGACTAAGCTTTCCATTATTCCAAAATATCATCAATTAATTCCATAGAGATTTGTGGAGTAATTCCATGTATCCAATATCAAACTCTAGGTCTCCTTAATGACTATAAGCATACCTATTTTTCCGACTCCGTGCATCCTTGATGTGTTGTTAAATGGTCTTAACATTTTCTACAATTTCCTTAACCATTTAAAAACCTAGAAGTGTTTGTTCCCCAACTTCATCCTAGCATGCAGGTCTCTTACACCTCTTCTCATTAATGTCTTCATAGGGATCCATTTGGATGATCACATTGAAAATTTTGTTGTAAGAGAACTCAACTTGAGTAATATGTTGATCCGATCCTCCTTTGAAGTACATTAAGTATGAACTCAACATGCCCTCAAGTTTCTGGATATTATTCTCAGATTGGCCATTATTTTGAGGGTGATTGGTTGTGATAAAGGTTAAATTAGTATTCAAATCATTCTAGATAATCTTCTATAACTTAGAGATGGATCTTGGATCTTGATCGTATACAATTGATAGTGGTACTCCCTGCAGCTTAACCACTTCCCTAATGTATATCAATTCAAGTAGATCCAGTGATAATTCCACTCATATCATAATGAAGTGTGTATTATTTGTAAGACTATCCACCACAACCCATATATCATTATTCTCTCTTTATGTATTTATAAGATCAATGATAAATACCATGGTGATGTATTCCCATTTCCATGTATGTTTGGGTAATGGTTTCATCATCCCCTTGTATTTTTTCCTTTCCACTTTCCCTTGATGACATACAAGACATCTTGATGTATATTCTGCGATCTCCATATTCATATTGTCCCATCAATAGTTTTCTCAAATATCTCGATACATCTTTTTTCTTCCTAGGTGGATGGAGAAGGTTGAGCTATGTGCATCATCCAAAAACTTCATCTTTAACTCAGGATTTGATGGTACACATAGTCTTAACCCAAATCTCACAACACCTTCATCATTAACATTGAACTCCAAGTATTTCCCTATCCTTATAGCTTCCACTTTCTTTTGAATTCACGTATTAACTATTTTAGAATCTTTTAACCTCTCCATAATAGATGGTTGATAAATCATTTGTGAAAGGATTTATGATGTTCCTTCCTTTATGATTCCCATGTCCATCCTTTTCAAATCTAAGAAGATCAGATCCCTTTCAATTTTCATCTATGACAAAATTTCTGAATCCTTTCGACTTAGAGAATATTCTACTTTAAACTCTTTCCTAGGATGGTAGTGGATGGGGAATTCAGATTCTTTGATCAGATCTAACCATCATCTTTGACACGTATTCAACACTTTGTGAGTTAATATATACTTGAGGCTTTTGTGATCTATATATACTTCACACTTATCCCCAAAGAGATAATTCAAGCAAACTTTTCAAGATAAAATCACTAATTACAACTCCAGTTCATGTGTTGGGTAGTTCTATTCATGAACTTTCAAGTACCTTTAATAATAGGAAATAAATTTTCTATTTTTCATCAGTACATAGCCCAGGCCCATAGTCGAAGGATCGCTGAATACCATGAAAATATATCCACTTTTGGGTAGTCTGAGAACATGTGTAGTGATAAGGTTCATTTTCAATTCCTTTAAACTTTCTTTTCATTCATCATTCCAAGAAAAAAATACTCCATTCCATGTTAACTTGATAAGAGGGTTTCACAATCACGAGAAATTTCTCACAAATCAGCGATAATACCTACTTATCCTAAGGAAACTACATATATTTATCACAGATGTTTTCCTGAGACATTTTTCAATTTATTCTATATTTTAAGGGTCTATATATATCCCATTTTTTATGATGATATACCGTAATAATGGTACATAATTCAACTAGAAATCAAATTTGTTATACATGGAATAAATATTTTCCTTTAGAAAGGTCTTTAATATAGTATTCCAATGATCCTCATGCTCCACATTACATTTGGAGTATATTAGAATATTATCTATAAATAGTTCCAAATTTTTTTTGAGGTTATCTCTAAATAATATATTCATCAAATCCATGAAGATTACTAGAGCATTAGTGAGTCCAAAAGGTATTACTGTTAATTCATAGTTCCCGTACCGTGTACGAAAAGTAGTTGTGGGGATATCCTTCTTCTTCACACTAACTTGGTAATATCTGGACCACAGATCCACCTTGGAAAATTATGGTGCTCTATGTAGCTGATTGAGAAAGTCATCAATCCAAGGTAGGGGATACTTGTTCTTAATCCTTACCTTATTGAGCTCACTATAATTGATGAAAATGTGCATTTACCCATCCTTCTTCTTGATGAAGAGGAATTGTGCACCCCATGGTGAAGCACTTGGGTGTATGAAACCTTTATCCAGATTCTCTTACAGTTGTTTCTTCATCTCATCAATTCCACAATAGCCATTATATATGGATTCCTGCATAAGGTAACTCCCCAAGTATAATCTCGATCAAAAACTCAACCTCTCGGCTAGGAGGAAGACCAAAAAATTTCTTATGAAACACATCAGTGTAATCCCTCACAATGGGCATGTCTTAATTGATGATTCTTTCCTTAGACACAATCATGTTATCTAGATATGCTTTCTCATAGGGAAATAATATCCATTCTTAGGATGATGGTTCTAAAGAAGATTCATCCTTATCCGTGAATTTGAATAAAATCTAAGTATGGTTCATAATAAATAGAGTGATTCCATTATCAAGGAAATTTATGGTGTCTCTATATAGGGAAATATAATCCATAACCATAATTACATCAAATTCCCCCAAAGGGAGTATGACAAGGTTTTTTGGGAAATTCATCCCACAAACATTGATAGGAGAGGATTTATATACTTGGGAAGTAATAATTTCCTCATTTTCTGTTTTCACCGACATCTCTACTTCCATGTTTTTTGTGGTGTTTGAATAGTTCAATTAAACTTTCATGATATAAAGGAATGTTTCGAACCAAAATCAAGAAGTAAATTCAGTATTCATATATGAATAACTAGCATACCTATCACCACTTTGTTTTCAAGATTCACTTCGGCGGTAGTAATGTAAAAATATATCCCTTTCTTCCTTGGAGGTTGTTGGTTGTATCTAGAAACCCTTGGATTAGTGATTGGTTTGAAAAATTCCTCGGTTCCTTATAGTTGTAGAAATGAAGAATATGTTGAGGGTTGACTGGAGAATTCAATTATTTTATTGTAGTAGTAGGTTTCTCTTTTCTGAAATCAATGTTTGGGTTCCCTTCCTTCCCACACCTAAAATATTTACTTATCCCCTTCAGGTAATTTCTAAGATACCTATTTCTGCACCTTTGGGAAGAGATATGTTAAAATTTATTGTCACCATTAGATATCTCTATCAGACCACCGGAATTGATCTCCACTTTCTGCTTCCTATCCCCATGATACCCCTATGATTCCCCAATCTCTATTTCAACTTTGAGGGAACATCTGAAAATTTCGTCATAGCTATCAAATTCATGGATCTCCAGGGTTTTCTGTAGGCTAGGTTTTAGCCCACCAAAGAAGTATTCACACTTTTATTCGGGTTTAACAACAAAACTGGAGGTGTATCATGAAACCCTTGTGATGATTTCATCATACTCCCCGATAGGTTCATCCTCTTTTTTCTTTAGGGCATGGAAATCCCCTTCAAATTTAAGTCGGAGGGTGCAGGGAAAATATATATCAAAAAATATTTTCCAGAAATCCATCCAAAGACTTTCTTCAATCTATTTCTCAGGATTTATATGTTTGATCAATGTCCAATGTTGATCATCTTCACCCTTCATATGATAAACACCCAAATTAACCTTCTCTTGTTTAGAGCATTGAATAATGGGGAAGATATTCTCACTGAGGATTATCCATTATTCGATGATTAGTGGATCAGATTGTGCATTGAATAATGGAGGCCTTTGACGTATGAAGCTCTGGATTGTGGCTTGTTCTATTTTTGGGGGATTTGGATGCACTACTTAATCTATGATTCTATTAAAATCCTATATTAGCTGAGAGAGTATCATCATTAAGTGTACAATTCCTTCTCCCATTGGGTTGGGCATCTCATTAGGGTAGTCATCACATTGCTCTTCACATTGATTGTTTACCTAATTATTCCTATTTATGATCATTAGTTAGAGTAAAATTAAAATTAATTATGAGTATATTAAACTTTTATAATCATAAATGTTAATTTCATTTCATTAAAGTGATAACTTATTACTTACATGTATTTCCATAACTTATGGATGTATAGACTTTTATATTTGTTATCCATGATATTTTTCCTAACATATAAACTTATGTGTATTTTTTAATCCCTTAATAATTTTTCATAATGATCTTATGAATTACCAAATCATATCCCCCTGTTATTGTCAAACTAGGTGCACAGTAAGGCCTGTTGTCGTGTATCAACTCACCACGAGTCAACCCCGGAACACCTTGTCAAAGTTGTTACTCCAAGGTACATCTTTTTTAGAACCACATTCAATTTTAGTATCCAAAGAGGGATGTATTTTCTTGATAAAACTCATACTCTATAATCAAAAAAATCTTAGGGATGTATTCTTATACTTAGTCTTATCTCGAAGTATTTTTCTATAGTTTTCTAATACAAATCCACAAAATATTGAAATTTTTCCTCTAATACCAACTATAATAACCCTTATATTTATTACACATTAATACAGGATTTAATCACAAAATATTAAACATAATACAATCCAAAATATCTATAAGTTTAGTGTCTTTGTGAATTAATTACATTTCATTTCAACTTTAAATATTTATTACAACATCTTTATTAAAAACTTCTTTAACATGCATGAGCTTAAAACTGCATTGGATAACCCGGGAAAAACATAAGAAATGGGTGAACCATAAATCCCAGAAAGGGAATAAACATGGATTGAAATAAAGATAATAATACATGTTAGACATGCTATATCAATGAGGCATAAAGGAACATGAATATTAAGGTGTGAAATAGCATGATAATCATAAAATGGGAAATGTGGCAATAACTTAAAAAACTACATCATAAACATAAGTCAAGGATGAACCTCCAAGAATTCATGGTGAAAAAATTACTATAAAGGAACCAGGTAAACCCCTATCCCAAAATGTCTTACCATGATACAAAACATTACACAATGCATTGGAGCACTATATAATTCCAGGCACACCTATCACTTTCATTCCATTATAATGCTTAAGTGTGTCACATAGATCATAAAACTTGGATTCAATAATCATCATAATTTATTGAACGATCAAGGAGTGTGTAATACATACATTTAATTCCCAAATAAAAATCTATATGTGTATAAATGTTAACACCCTTGATAAGAAATGGGTATGGTATTCACTATACATTTGGTTTGGCATGGAAATTCTAGGTGAAATTCGGCCGCATAACGACATCATTTAAAAGTTATAAAAATGGTTTGATGAGAGGGAAATGGGTCTATACTAATTTTTAAATTAATTTGATTTAATAGATACATGGAATAATATTTCCAAACATTTATAATAAGAAAAAAATAAGGCATATGATAATAAATATGCTTGAATAAAAAGGGAGAGTAAAGGATGCTTATGAAATTTCGGCATTATAACGGGTGTAAATGGGAGGTTTAATGAGAGAGAAGGGGCTAAATAATAATTTATACATAATAAGAGTAGTATGGGGGAGGTTTTAAAAAATTCCCCATCATTATTAATTGAAAATTAAAGGTCATAACAAGACAAATAAACATTGATAAAAAAAGAGAAAGGAAATAACCCTTACGAAATTTTAACATGGTAATGGGTATTCTTATGAGGGAATAATGAGGGAGAAAGGGGTATCTAACAATTTTTACATCATAATGGAAGTATGGGGGATGTTAAAAAACATACCCCATGATTAGGAAATTAAAAATAATAGGGAATAACATAGAAGATATTCTTGATTAAAAGTGAGAAAGAGAGGATCTCATACCTTGAGAGTATGACACCAAAAGCTTGAAAGGGGATTCTTGAGAACTTTGGGGAACCTTGGGAGGATTATAGAGATAGGAGGTAAGATTAAGGTCATTATATAAGGATTATTATTAAAGATAATTGGGATATTGGGTTGAATTATATAGGAAAAGAAATAGATTTATTTAATATTTACGTATTGGACTCTACAAAATAAAATATTTCAAACCCTAAACCTTCCCATGGTTTTCCCCATGGTATTTTACAAAGTGGAGAGGTTTTCATTAGTTTATAAGGAAAATATACTAACATACTACAATATTATCCTTGATTATTTGGAGTTGAGTCACATTTTTAAAGATGTGAATTTAAAATAAAAAAAAATACATTTCATATTTTGGAGGATTCATAAGGCTTAATAAAATTAATCAAATAAACATAAAATCACTTTGTATTAATTTTAAAACATATATTTGTCTGAATATAACCATTAAATTATTTATTAAATCATTTTTGGGTCATTATGTTGCCATAAAACACACTATATATTTATAAGGTATTTAATTTTTACACGAAAATCTGACTATCTCAAAAAATTATGAAATATTCACCATTGGATAATTTAAACGTTATGATTAAAAAAATAATATTCATTTTATCTAAATAATTTTATAAATATTTTCATTTTTACTTTTAAAATAATATTCGATATTTATTGGAAAATTTTGGGATTTTGACAAAAACGGTTTTCAAACCCTTATAAAAAGTACCACTCACTTCATAAAATTTATATGACCATTTATAATTAATAAAAATTATTTAATAATAATATTTTAAAATTATTTATTTGAAAAATACAATAATTCATTAAAATAAATATTTTAATTGAATTTTAATAATACAAAAAAAATACAATTTGTGTTTAATTGAATAAAAATTAAAATCATTTATAATGTAACAATATAAAATAAAACAAATTCATTATTCGATACAATATACATATTTATATTATTAGGTCCTTAATACATATCCTTTTATTACACCAGTGTAAACCTAATAGTAAGGTGTGTGATAGTGAGACTTTCATGGGTTCGTTTAGTGAACATGGTTTGGGAAGTGATCTCGATAAGCTTGAACTTATCTCATAAACGGTTTTTCTCAAGCTTAAGATATTGGATATCAGCTTGGTCTTGGTCACAGGAAAATTCCAGTAATTATATCTCCATCATATGCTTTAATAAATGAGTTTTATAGGGTACAGTCCTACTGGATGAGGCCATCACTTCCATTGTTTGAGTCAATTGTATTTGTTAAAGCCCTATATTTATACTAATCATGTTATCATTATTTAAAGGCTATATTAACAATTTAAATATTATTAAAGGCATTTTAAATCCAAATATATAACAAAGTAGGTGCATGTGTTTTCTATAACCATATCCCATAATAATACATTAAATTAAATCATAATTGGAAACTTTATTTATAACAGTCCGGGTCGTTACAATATTGACTTATGAACATTATATTATATTATTGTATGTTCAAAATTGAAGAGTTTTAGGGTGAAATTCCTATATATAGGGGTGGCATGAAGTGGTGTAAGTGATCCCCTTTCACATTTGAAGATAAAGGAACTTTTGGAATCACCCATTACATTTCAATAATGGTGTGTCACTATTCAAGGGTAAAAGGATTATAAATTTTAATACAATTTTTGGGTGGGAATTGTTTCTAGTAATACCCTCATATAAAAACTAAGATTAATATTTTTTATAATTTTTTAGGTCTGTTACACATATTAAAACTCTTTTTTCCCATTTTACTTTTACAGTGTAACAAATGATTTAACCTTGGTAATTAATCTTATTGACCAAAATTAAAATTGGAATTACTTAAAAAATTTAAAAATATTATTTCAAATAGGAAAATATTTTCATCAAATAAAATCTCCATGTTTTATAAAAGTTAATTTAACAATTAACATACATGATGTGTAAAAAAAGTATTAGAAAAAGTGTGTTTTTAAGATTATAATTTATTTGCATGTTAAAATTACCAAGGTTATTGATTTTAATGAAATATATTATTCTATTTTAAAATAAAATAAATGTTTTATGGATTTCAATGTAATAAAAAACTAAATTTTACCAATTTTTTTTAATTTAATGAAATGACTGAAAAGTATTTTTAAACTGCAACAAAATGTTACCTAAGTTATAAAAATTAAATATAGTTTTTCTAAGTTCATAATAATATTTAAAAAGAATAATTTTATCCATTGAAAAAATTATTTTATTAATTAATTTTTTTAATAAATTTATAATCCTTTCTTATATAATAATAAAGTCATAAAATTTACCATTTTGGGAAAAAAATATTTTCACTATTCATTTAAAAATCAATTATTTTATAAAAATTTGAAATTAGATAATAATAAAATGATTAACCCCAAAAAGAAGTTAATTTTTTCAAATTAAAACTGTAAAATTTATGAATATAAACTTAAAAATATTTTGAAAATAGTTTTAATAGGAAAAATTCCTTTTTTTAAATTTGAAATATTCTTATTTTTATTTCTTATAAATTAATAGTTATACTAATTTTGAGATATTATTCATATAAAAATATATATTATCTATAATATATTTAGTTTCTTTAAATAAATAACATAAAAACCAATTTCAAAGAAATAACTTATTAAGAACAAAATGATTTTGTTAATTTTATCAATACTTTGTTAAATAATATTTATTTTTCTATAAAATAAAGGTTATAAATAACCTACCACATTAATAGTTACATTATTAAATAATCCCAATTTATAGTTACATATCCCCTTAAGATCTCCATGTAAGATCTAAGCATAAGGTATGCTCTAGTGGAATTCACAGGTGCTGACTATGCTTGTATGGATCTCTATAAATTTTACATGATCTATAATTTCCATCACATATGATTTCAATCATATCATAATGGTTATATTTTTTTCAGATTGGTGTAGGATATACCCTAGTGAAGCAAACTACTTCTAAGATTAGTAAAATGAGCTTCATATTGCAGACTTCCTCTACCCACTAACACTTTATTCATTTTTCTTCATATATTTATTAATATGTGAAAGTTCCCAGTTGGAGTAATGTATCACTGAGAGGGGGAGGGGTAAATCAGTGATATTCTATTTATTTTATGTTTCTTTTCAATTGAAACAACATTCTCCTCCTGTAATAGATATCAATTCCCTATTGAAAACCAAATCAACACATATCCAAAGGAACACAAAGATTTACAAGGTTCACTATTCATCAAGAATAGCTACATCCTTGGTATGGTTTGTAAAAGATCCAATACCATAAAATCCACTAAGAAAAAAAATCCTTGGATTACAATGAGTAGGAAGTACCCTTACACTCGTGTAACACTATAAAATAATACAACTAGTGAATGTACCTCCTCTTAGCATAATAGGGTTAAGAAATTGTTTTTTAATAACTCATGTTACCAGTGCTTCTTTTCAATTCAATAAATGTATTGGCATTGTAAAACAATTATTCAACTCCTTACCCAAAATAAAGGTAATAACTACCTGGAATTTGTTACAAAACACTGAATCTGATTCCTCCAAGTCTGATTCTTTAAAAACAAATCTTCTTGTTTTATTCATTCAAAACAAAGCTCCCAATCCATTTTTTGATAGAAAACAATAGAGTAGAATCGACACCACTTCAATTCCCGAATACAATTGTGAAGACAAAATAATATGACTGAATCGACACCACCCTAGAAAATTTTCAATTATAATGGAATTGATCTCTTCTTCTCTCTAGAAACCCAGAGCCTCTATCTATTCTGAAGTGAACAGTGAAAGCGTACCAAGTACAATGTACTTCATGCCTTTTATAGGTTACTCAAACCATGTTTAGGTGGGAATCCCAAAACACTTTCCCGCTCACTTAAATTCAGAGAAATATGAATTTCTCCTAAAATCATGGTGAAATTATAACTTTTTCAATGCTTTTCAATCCTTCTTGAAACTTCTATAATCTTCATCTCTTATTTTCCAGACTCTCATTTCAAATGTCAATACGATTACAAATAATGAGAAATACATTGGTATGAATCCGATTTTCTCATGCTAATTTAATAGAAATAATGGCTGACATCATAGAAATTGAAAGTGTTTGATGAAATTCACTTATCCACTTGAGATAAAATCACTATTTTAAAAGAAAGTCTCCCACTTAACAATTCATTCATTTATCTTCATTTTATTTTATTTTTCCTTGACCCTCTTGAGAAAAAAAATCATCACACTCAAAGACCAGTGCTTGAATCATGACTATCTTCAGGACTTTGAATTCATTTATGATCATCATTAGCATCGTATGAATTCAAATAGAATGTATTATAATTTTCCATTCATTCCTGATTCTTTCTTTTCATCTCAACCCA
Source organism: Viscum album (assembly GCA_963277665.1). Lineage (NCBI taxonomy): Eukaryota > Viridiplantae > Streptophyta > Magnoliopsida > Santalales > Viscaceae > Viscum > Viscum album. The sequence goes on along the minus strand of OY728136.1, from coordinate 624,625,974 downwards.
AGAATAATCTTTTCTGAATACAAATATTCTGGATACAATTATCATGAATACAATCATATCTGGTTACGATTATTCTGGTTATGATCATTCTAGTTATGATCATCCTGGATAGTTGGATATGATCATTATGGTTACGATCATTCTGGATATGATCATTCTAGTTACGATCATTCTGGATATGATCATTTTGGTTACGATTACTGATTACGATCATTCTGGTTATGATTGTTGGGTATGATCATTCTGGTTACGATTACTGGGTACGATCAAATACAATTTGAAAATGATGATCTACCTAGATATGATACAATCTGAAAAAAATGATCTTCCCAAATACGATACAATGAATTCTGAATATGATTTCTTTTTGAACGGTATCACCACTTCTCCTTTACCCAGATCCAATCAATTTCAATCTGAAAATTATTCATTCTCAATCGACACCATTTAATTCATTTTCTTCTACCTGAATACTATTGTTTTAAAAAATATCAGTTTCTCATCTTCCATAGGCATCACCTCCTCCAATGGAACCACTTCACTTGACACCACTTTCCATTGGCACCACCTTTCCCATCGGCACCACCTTTCCCATCAGCACCACTTTCATCGGCACCATCTTCCCATCAGTACCACTTTTATCAACACCACCTGTTCATTTGTACCACTTTGATTGTTTTGAAACACAATTGGTACTGTCATTTAATCTTGATACAATTGTTTTGAAAAGAAATCAACATCACCTCTTCAATCTGGATATGATTGTTTTGAAAAAAAAATTAGTACCACTTCTTTCACTTTGCCGTCTGGATATGATAAATCTAAATACGATTCTTTTCTGATTGGAAACATCTCTTTCACTCCCCCTTTCATCTATCAAGCTTGCATCGCAAGTTCTCAAATCAAATCATGATTTTTATGAAATACAAACCATCAAAGCATCGTTACAATTTAAACATAAGTTTCACATTGGTTCCAATGTGAAACCGATGACAATTCACTTCCAACATGATACATTCTCCTATGAAACTGATTCTTCCTAAACTGATAAATTCTTTCATAAAACAAAATCTCAAAACAATTTTTTCCAAAACGAAGTGAAGTGATTTATTTTCTTTAAAACCAACCTTGACAACAAAAGTCAACTCTTGAAACCCTTATCACCTTCATCATCATCTTGGTCCCAATAATCTCCCCCTTTGTATTTTGTTGTCAACCAAGTTTCATAAATCATTGAACTTTGTAACCTCAATAAATGGATTACATATCAATAATTATAAATCTTAGTGAACATACTCATTATAGGAAAAAAGAATCATTAATAGAAAAACCAATCTATCAAAAAAATGATCATGAAAACCTCTTTCTTTTCTTCATTCTCCACCAAAAACAATTTAATTTCTCTTCCTACAACCACTCCAACAAACAGTTAAAATAGTTCACACACTAAACAATGATGAATTTACAGCTTACCCACAACTCTCTATTTTGTAAAATAGATTTATGAAACAAAACAATTATCACCCTAGAAAAAACAATCCAAATGAAATATGAGAGAGGGGACCGATACACATACCTCAAACTTGAAGAGAAATAGGTTGGATGCCCATGTTCAACCTCATTTTTTAGAATGATTCCTTCGTTAATGGTTTTGTGAATATATTAGAAACTTGTTCTGATGTAGGAACATGCTCCAAATTCAATTCATTCTTCTCTACATACTCTTTGATGAAATGATATTTGATATCAGTATGTTTTGAACGATAATGTTGCACAGGATTATTGGTGAAATTGATTGTACATTTATTATCACTACCCAATAGAAAGGGTAACTTCAATTCAACAAGTAAATATTCCAATTGTGTTTTCATCCACATAAGTTGAGTAGTGGCTTGAGTAGTAGCAACATACTCAACTTCATACATGCTAAGAGTTGCTGAATTTTTTTTCTTCGAATGCCAACTAACACAATTATTTTCCAAAAAGAATACACGACCAGATGTGGACCTTCTATCATCAGCATTTCCTGCCAAATTTGTATTAGAAAACCCAAATAAATCAATACTATTTGAGCTGAAATACCTGATTCCAAATTCTATTGTGCCTCTGATGTATCTGAGAATTCTTTTTCCAACAATAAGATATGATTTCCTTGGAACACTCTGAAATCTTGCACATAAGGTAACAATAGAAACAATGTCGGTTCACGAGGCAGTCAAATACAATATTCTTCTAATCAGCTTCTGACACTCTTTTTGACCAACTTATTTACCTTCTCCATCTTTAATCAGCTTTATTCCCACTAAAATGGGTGTGGAAATAGGTTTTTAATTTTACTTTCCAAACCTCTTAAGAAGTTATTTTTCATAATTTTCTTGGGAAAGGAAAATTTATTCTTTCATTTGCTAGATTTGTAACCTACAAAAGCATTTCATTTCTCTCATCATGGATAGTTCAAATAAATTCTTCATTTCTTCATCAAATATTTCACAACATCATTCATCATTCCCAGAAAAGATTACATCATCAACAAAAACAATTACAATGAGGGAATACTCTTGACTTTCTCTGATTTAAAGATTCTTATCCACTCTTCCTTTGTTAAAATTCATCATTCTTAAGCATGTATCCAATTTAGAATACCATTCCCTCAAAGCTTGTTTCAATCCATACAATTCATTTTTCAATCTACACACATAACCTTTATCTTTTCCAATAACAAAGCCACATGTTTGTTCAATATAAACCTCTTATTCAAGATCCCCATTTAGGAATGAAGATTTAACATCCATTTGAAAGATCATGTAGCCTCGTTGTGCAGAAATAGCAAGAGAAATTCTAATTTTTTCATGTCTTTCCACTAGATCAAAGGTTTCATCAAAATAAATACCCTCAATATGTGAATACCCTTTCCAAACCAATCTTGATTTGTTTCTCATAACTTCACCTTTCTCATTCATCTTGTTCTGGAAAACCCATTTTGTGCCAATGATGTTTTTTAAGGCATGGGTATGAGTTCCCATGTATTATTCTTTTCAATATGACCCAATTCTTCATTCAGGGATTGAATCCATTTCAGATGCTCAAAAGATTCTTTTATATCATTCGGTTCCACTTTTGAATACAAAGAGGTATGTGTAATGGAATTAGTTATTCTTCTTTTTTGAAACTTTTGATGTTGATCACCAATTATATTATGTGTTTCTATATGTTTCCTCGACCTTGGATTATATTTTCTATTTTTTTATTCATCACTAGAAATAGATGAGTCTGATTCTTCACCTTTATTGGGATTATAATTATTTGTATCCTTATCAAAATTTTCTTTTTCACCTTGCTCAACTTCTTTGTCTTCCTGAACATGTTTCACTTTCTCAGATACTTCAATAACTTTTACATCAACTGAATCAAAACATATTTTTTGTTTCTTTTTTGAATCATTTTTACCCTCTTCCTTCAGGATAATATCCAATAAATATTCCATCCTCACCTTTCTTCTCAAACATACCATAGTTTCCACTTTTCTTCTTTATAATACAAGGACTCCCGAAAACTCTAAAGTGCTTAAAACTTGTATTTTTTTCATAAAACAATTCATATGGAGTCATACCAAATTGAGGCATGTAGAAACAATAGTTCTGAATATAAACAGTAGTACTCATGGATTTCCTCCAAAAGTAATAAGAAAGGCCATGCTCAAGTAACATGGTTCTTCCCATTTCCACCAGGCTTCTATTATTTCTTTCATCAACTCCATTTTTTTGGGGAGTGTATGGATAGATATATTCATACTGAATTCCATGATTATCAAGATATTCTTCTAAATCTTCACTTCTATATTCAGCACCATTATCAATTCTAAACTTCTTCTCAGAATACTCACATTCTTTTTTAGCTTTTCTTATGAAATTTTTAAACATTTTCATAGCATCTGATTTGTGTTTCATGTACATACACAAGTAATGTGATTAAAATCATCAATTAAAGTAATGAAGTAATTATATCCATGTGTTTATTCTTTGCTCATTGTCCCACATATATCAGAATGGACCAGCTCTAGGGGTTGTTTTGAACAAATATCCACCTTCTTATGCACATCATTTGTAATTTTTCTTTTTTAGATGATGGTGCAACACCAATCGCTTCTTCTTGGAAAATTAGTAATGTCTCGATCAATGTCTATTTTTGATAAATTTCTAATGTTTCTCTAACACATATATACAATCCTTTTATTCCATAACTAATTCTCTTCCACCATACTCAAGTAACAAGAGTTTTGTGAATCACCAACCTGAAACAAATTTCCTTTTATATGTTGGCCTCTTGTAACAATCTTTCCATATTATTCACTCTTTACAACAAATCCATATTCCTTGAAGATAAACTTGTTACCCTCATCCCACAATTGTGATCCACTTAGCAAGTTGTGTTTTCAGACGATCAACATACAATGTTTTCTTATATTTCATATTTTCTTTTCCAATAATGGATGACCCAACACCTTTTATTTTCAACAATTTATCAATTCCAAAAGTCATTGTGCCTTATTTATAATATTTTACATCCTTCAACAGTTTCATGTCTCCTATCATGTGATAAGAACACCCACTATCAAGTATCAAGGTGCATTATCCTTTCATGGCTTTTAATGTAGTTTCAACAACAAGTTCCTTTACTCTATTTACTTTATTCTTCACCTTTGGATTTTGAGAATTGAGAATCTTTTACTAAGACAGTAACAAAACAAGACATCCTTTTAGAAGGTGTCTAGGTTGTTCACATCTTTCATAAATATCTTCAATGGGTTGGAACCTATTTTCGATCTTCACTTCATTCTTTTCATATTTCTTCACGAAAACCATCTCATTTTTATTTCTTTGAGGTGGTTGAATCCCCATAAATCTATTCCTTTCTTAACATGAGGGATAATATTAATGGTGTTGATTAAACCAACACATAATTGTTGTGTGCCCAAATCCCCCACAATACCAGCAATAACCATATAATGATTATTTTTTTATGAAACCTCCATACTGATCAGAATTGTGAAAAAATTTCTCAGACATCTTCTTCTCTTTGTTTTCCAATCCACCAACCTTTCTGTTATCAATCAGATTATTCCTTTTATTTTCTATAATATCAGAACCATAAGTATTGTAAACATTTCCAAATTTAGAATGTATGAATACATTTTCAGACTCAAGCTTCTTTGAGACTTCTGAATTCCCAACCTTGTTGGTCTTAGCCACATTCATAACATTCCCAGATTTATTCTTTTCAAAAATAATTCCATTATTCTTATCACCCTTTGAAGGTATCCTTTTTTGAACCTTCTCAAGTTTCTCATTATGAGAATATTTTGAAACTTCAGTGATAGATTTTTGGAAACTTAGACTTTTCTTTTCAGCTTCAAAGTGTTTTTGTTGGACAAGTTCCAACTCTTCTTCTTTTACCTTCTACCTCACTTCCAAATGAAAATTAGGATTATTTTCATCTTCAAAATACTTCTTCAAATAATCAATTTCTTTAACCAGCTTTTCTTTCCCACCAAGAAAACAATATTTATTTCTTGAGTATTCATCTTCCAACTTTTTGTTTTTCTTTTCAAGACTTCTGATCTTTCTCATACATTCTTTCAACTCTTCTTTCAAATGCATTTCAAGCTGAGTTTCTTCTTCCTTAGAACTATTCCTTTCGAATTATTCATCATTCACTGTTGCAATGAAATTATTTTCATTACCATACTCAATATATTTTTTAGATTCAACGTCACTCTCTTCTTCTTCTTCATCTTTGGACAAGAAACTTCTTCTTTTTGATTTAGAGAATTTCTTTTCTTTTCCTCTTTCTCCCCTTTTCTTCCACACTCTTCTTGTCTTTCTTTCTTCAATATCACTATCCTATTCTTTATTTCTTCGAGGAAAATTAGCCTCAAAGTGACCAACACCTCCACATTCAAAACATTTTAAGGGAATTTTCCCTTTGTATTTTCCTATACCTCTTTTCACATTGTTAGAAAAAAAGGATACAGTTTTATTGACATTTTTACATACCTCATTTCAGGATTCAGAATCACCAGCTTCATCTTTAATAAAAATATTATTTGACTTTTCATTCTTTATAGATTTGAAATATATTTCTCTATCAATATTTTTTTTCTCTTCGTATCATTATCTCTTCTCATCTCATAACTGATAAGAGTGCTATGTAAATCATCAAGAGATAATGTTTTAGAATCTCCATATTCTAATGTAGAAATTTTTTAATCGCATTTTTCAGGGATGATTCTCAAGATATTTTCAACAACCGTAGAGTCCATTAGATTTTCACCAAGACATATGATAGTACTTACAATTTCATTCACCCTGGTAAATAATTTCCTCAACAAATTCATGCTATCCCATCTTCAAATCCTCATACTTCAATCTCTATATTTTCAACTTTACCTTCTTCACTTTTGTATACCCTTCATATATGTTTTTCAAATTATCCTATATACCTTTAGTTGTAGAAACACCTTTCAATCTCAATAATTCACTTTTAGAAAGTGATGATAATATAGCATTCTTATCCCTTCTATCATTCTCAAGAAAATTCTTGTCAACCGGTGTAAGTGGAGAACTATCATCAATGGGATGAAACCCAACTGTTGTAGCTTCAAGAACATCATAAATGATAGACATAAAATATGGAAGCATTATATCTTTCCAAATATGATAGTTCTTTACATCAAGGACCGTAATACCTTTACTATTTACACATTTCACATTCTCCATCAGTAAAGAATAGAGAATAAAACCACCCTCTGATACCACTTGAAAGGTCCCAATTGGAGTAATGTATCACTAAGAGGAAGAGGGGGTGGATTATTGATACTCTTTTTCTTTTATGTTTCTTTTCAATTGAAACAACCTTCACCTCCTATTAGAGATATCAATTCCCTACAGAAAACAAACTCAACACATAACCAACGAACACAAAGATTTACATGGTCTCACTATTCAATAAGAATATCTACGTCATTGGTATGGTTTGGAAAATATCCAATACCAGACAATCCACTAAGAGAAAAATATTTGGATTACAATGAGTATGATGTACCCTTAAACTCATGTAGCACTATGAAACAATACAACTAGTGCATGTGCATCCTCTTTCCACAATAGGGTAAAGAAATTGTTTTGTAACAACTCATGTTATATGCGCTTCTTTTCAATTCAACAAATGTATTCACATTTTAATAAAATTCATTAATTCCCCAGCCATATGAATGGTAAGAACTACCTGGATTTTTTATGAAACACTGAGTCAGAATCCTCCAAATATGATTCTTTAAAGAAAAATCTCAATTTCCAATTCTTTCAAAACAAAGCTCCCAGTCCATTTTTCTGATTGAAAACAATATGGTAGAATTGGAACCACTTCAATTCCTGAAAAAAATTGTCAAGAAGAAAGAATAAGAATAAATCAGAACCACCCAAGACAATTGTCAATCCGAATGGAATTGATCTCTTTTTCTCTCTTGAAACATGGAGCCTCTATCTCTTTTGTAGTGAACAGTGAAAGCATACCAAGTACAATGTACTTCACGCATTTTTTAGGTGACTCAAAACATGTTTAGGTGGGAATCCAAAAATACTTTCCTTCTAACTTAAATTCACCAAAATCGGAATTTATCCTAAAATCTCAGAGAAATTATGACTTCGTTAACACTTCTAGATCCATCTCCAAACATCAATAATCTCCATATATTATTTTCCACACTCCTATCTCAAATGTAAATATGATTACAAATGATGAGAAATACATGGGACTGAATCCAATTTTGTCATGCTGGTTTCTTAAAAACAATGCATGATACCATACAAATTGAATGTGTTTGAAGAAATTCACTTCTCCACTTGAGATAAAATCACTCTTTTAAAAGAAATTCTCCCCCTTGAAAATTTATTCATCTATCTCTACATTCTTTTCTTTTCTTTTGACCTTCTTGAGAAAACACATCATCACATTCAAAAACTAGTTCTTAAATCATGACTACCTTCATGACATTGAATTCATTGAGGTTCAGTTTTAGTATTGTATGAATTTAATTGGAATGTATTATAATTTTCCATTAATTCTGAATTCATTCTTTTCATCTCAACCCAAGCATGATATTTTTTGAATAAAAATGTTTTGGATACTATTATCCTGAATACGATCATATCTGGTTACGATCATTCTAGTTACGATCATTCTAGTTACAATTATCCTGGATACGATTAGCTAGATATGATCATTCCAGTTACGATCATTCTGGATATGATCATTCTGGTTACGATCATTCTAGATACTATCATTCTGGATACAATTGCTGATTACAATCATTCTGGTTACGATTGCTGGGTATGATCATTATGGTTAGGATTGCTGGGTATGATCAAATACAATCTGAAAATGATAATCTTCCCAAATATGATACAATCTAAAAATAATGATCTTCCTAGATATGATACAATGCATTCTGAATGCGATTCATTTTTGAATAGTATCACTGCTTCTCTTTTACCCAGATACAATCAATTACAATCTGAAAATCATTCATTCTCAATCGACACCATCTTATTCCTTTTCTTCTACCCAAATATGATTATTTTAAAAAAACGGAAGCTCATCTTCCATTGGCATCACCTCCTCCATTGGCACCACTTAAATTGGCACCAATTTCCATTGACACCACCTTTCCCATCGACACCGCTTTCATTGGCACCAACTTTCTATCGGTACCACTTTCAATAGAACCACCTTTCCATCGGTACCAATTCAATTGTTTTGAAACACAATTGGTACTGTCTCTTAATCTAGATACAATTGTTTTGAAAAACAATCAGTACCGCCTCTTCAATCTGGATATGATTGTTTTGAAAAACAATCGGTATCGCTTCTTTCTCTCTACCGCCCGGATACGATAAATCTGAATACAATTCTTTTCTGATTTTTTTGAAAAACAATTGGAATGCAATTCTTTTTCGATTGGCAGCATCTATTTCATTCCCCCTTTCTTCTATCAAGCTTGCATCACATGTTCTCACATCAACTCATGATTTATATTAAATACAAACCATCAAAGCATCATCATAATTGAAACACAAGTTTCACATCGGTTCTAGTGTGAAACCGATAACAATTCACTACCAACATGATACATTCTCCTATGAAACCGATTCTTCCTAAAACAGATAAATTATTTCATAAAACAAAATGTCAAAACATTTTTTACCAAAAAAATGTGAGGTAATATCTTTTCTTCAAAACAAACCTTGACAACAAAATACAACTCTTGAAACCTTTATCACCTTCATCATCAGCTTGGTCCCAACAATATGGTTTCTTCCTTTTATAACCATTAACTTAAGGATCTTATCATAATGGTAAAATTTTATTTTCATGTATTATAGTTTCATTTTATTTTAGGGTTTCATTTAGAACAATATATAACCATAATATTTATTTTTAAGGGAAATTCATAATGAGATTCCAGGTCATTACATTATCCTCCTTAAATAAATTGAATCCTCACAATTTTATTTATTCTTAACAAATGAAATATATAAAGGGGTCCATAAGAGATACATGAATCTATATTTAATTTATAACGGGGTTTCATCCTCACTATCCTTTGTATGACTAGTGAACTCACCTTTTCCATCATAATAAGAAAATAAATAATGTTGAGTTTTACTTTATCCTTTTGTGAAAAATTTCCTAGTATACTAGAATTAATTTTTTGTAAGGATTTTATAGTTATTATGGTATTAATTGGTGGCCATGGGTTGATTTTGAGATGTGATTTTCCATTCTTTAAAATTATCATGGCCTCTATGTCATGTGAGAATTTTGTTTATTAATATCACATACAATATTACTATAAGAGTGATATTATGATTTTATAGGAAACACATTCCTATAAGAATCTAATAGAGATGAGTAATATACTTGTTTTTGATAATCATACCAATAAAAATTTATTAATAATTCAACATTTATTCATTAAGGTGGTGATTTTATGTTCTTACATACAAAGGAGTAGGTTGAGCATGATTCAAATACAACACTAATAAATCTTGAGTGGGAGATCAGGGTTACTCATTCTATATCATTTCTAGAGCCCACTTATATTGTTTAGGATTCATAGACATTCCATTGTATTAGAATTTACTAGTACGTATCATCATTTTTATCCCTTAGATTAGAGAATTGACTTGGATAATGTCCAAGTTCCATACATTTAATTAATTAAACAATTAGTGTTACCTCCAAAAGAACACTATTTCCTTTTACTGTGTCTCATGATCTCTTAAATTTTCCTTGACAATTAGTATCTCTATTCCCCCATTCTCCATAAATAAAACATCCACATGTTCCTTTGAAACATTTTCTTTGGTGCTTCTTCCCACATTTTTATATGTATGAAATTAATAATTAAATCCTCTATATCATATTTTTACATGAAAATCCATGAGAATACATCCTTATCTTATTTGGATTATTTTTTAATTCAACTTTGATCATGTAGTTAATCATAATTCTTTATATCTATTTTGGGATAATCACAAGGTTTCCAACTTTTTTCTTATTCTATTTTGTTTCTCATTGTAAAAAGATCCATATTTTCTATGAAGTACATGGTTAACTTGATTCCCTTGAGCTTCATTCATTAATAGAACCAAAATGACTGAATCATGAGTGATGAAAAGTTAATAGAATAAGATAATTATTAAAAGATAATTACATGAAAAATTCATCCTCATATGTATTACACTTCAAAATTATTAAATTAGTGTTAAGTTAAACCTAAATCACTCTTTATTCAATACTGTTATCTTTAGGAAAATCTATATCATATTCCATTTCCTAATTCCTTAACATAATAAATAATTTATAATTTCTTGAAAATAGAATGTGATTAACCAAAGAATATCCCCCAAAAGTTTCTATCTAGGTGTGTTGTTTTAGGACCACTCATCATGAACCATAGTGAAGATTGAGTTGATACTCAACAAACCTTTTTAGGGATATTACCAATAGGTACATATGTTCCATAGACACATAAACTTTACAATATCCATATAGTGTATTAATTTCTAGGATAACCAATAGTCTTTACTTTACCAAAAATTATGGATGTTATCCCATACTTAGACATACCCCTTAGACTTATCCCTAGGGATTTCACTAAATTTATCTTACCAAAATCCCTAAAATAATCATTATTACCTCAACTAACCTAAATGATTATCTATACCTTTGAAATTATGATAAACCTTAATCCATCACCCTTGATTTCATTTACATCCTCAACTAATAACATCTTAATATCCAAATATTTCTAAACCCAACTTTGATAGCAACAACGAAATCACAAAACATGAAAGTATTTTAATTAAATAATAATAAATATATATTAAATTACTGTACATTCCCATGATCTTTTAGTTTTAAATTTTTAGATAATTAAGGCCAATAACTAACAAACAAAACCCACGTCTTCTTTAAGTATTGGATTTATTTACCACTCTATAGGAAATAGATTAATCTATAACTTCTATTAAATATCTCCCACATATTTTCTACAAACAATATTATTCTAGAAACATCACACATATTACTTTTCCTTATAACCTAGGGACATGGAAACATAATAAATTTGTGAGCTCGTATGCTCAGTAGGGGTAAACATAAGGGCTACAAAGAAAATATCATAAGTGATCATATAATGACCATATGGTTATAATATGGATATTTAAAAATATATACCCAAAAAATCATAGATTATATGTCATGGAATAGTTCATGGATTAACATAGGAACATTTCGTACAATTATCATATGTCAATGAGGTACAATAATAATAACCTTTATTACAAGAATGAAACAATAATCATGAATCATGGGAGCATAACATAAAATTGTAAAATATCTTAAAAAATGCATAAACGTAGAATGTAACATATCCTTAAAAGAAATGAAACTTAAAAAAACAGCATAATCGTAATCATAAGAAATATTTGAGAGAAAAACCATTTATTCCATGCCTTTGTGAACAAAATAATTATGTCTATGTATTAAAATATGATAAAAATCATTATCCCCATACCTTTGTGAAGAAAATCATTACGTTAATTCCTTACTTACTTATGAGATGTAAAACTTGACAAATTAATTTGGGGGGTGATATAGGACCCAACCCATCATTATCCATACATATGAGTGCTACTTGAAATCAATAATTAATCATATCAAAAAGAACCAATGGAAGGAAAATGGGTTTCATATCCTTTTAAAATTGAATCACCTATGAAAACATTAATAATTCTATTAATAATTGTAACATGATATACCTATGGAAAATAAATGGGTATCCAAACTTATTTTGTAGCATTAAAGATAAATATTATTCAATCAATATAATAGATCATATAGTATTTACACCGTATAGATAAAGAGTATATGGTCAAGCTAATAATTTCCCCAATTAATCAAAATATGGAATCAAGGTGTAGACACTTCAATCTTTTAAAGGAAACATATATTATTGATAGAGGAAATACATTTGAATACAAATCATAAACATTCAAGGACTATGAATTCCAAATGTAGTAACTAATTTTCATGAGTTTAATACCCCAAAATAGGATTAGTGAAATTTAAGTGTATTTGATGAAATAAAATATTGAAGTAAATAAATATATTTTTTAATATAAAGAGAAATATGCAATATAAATCATAAAATATTGGTTATAAAACGTTTTTCACATTTTTAAAAAAGAAGAAGTTACAATTCACTTTCAAAAGATATTTTTAAAATGTAATGTGAAAACTTTTGAAAACATATACCTTTAAAAATAATCCCCAATAATAGATCCTTAAAATATATAAATATTATTTCAAGAATATGTGGAATGGGAAATAAAACAAAGGACATTGAAGGAAAACCACTTAAAATGTCTTTATTAAATCCTACATCATAAAAAGGGATAATAGAGAATCATTTTTAAAAAATTAAAAGAGAATTGTGAGTGTCACATGACATAAGACTCAATTTAGTTTATAAATATAAATGAGAAGATTTTAATGAAGGAAAATATGGACAATTAGTGGAAACCATCATTAAATAGTATTTTAATTATTCTAAATAATGATATACTTTTTTAGAATGAAAATTTCTCATAGTAAAAGATTTTAATTAAAATGTCACTTTCCAAAACAAAAAAAGAAAATCTAACATGATGTAAAATATATTGGTGTAATAAACCAATCAAATAAGAAATATGTTCAAGAAGATACATTATAACTGGATGAAGGGAGTTGAGTATACCTAATCCCCTATAACTTTGATATCTTTTGAATTAAAACCTATTTAAAGAAATCACATGATATGGATCTTCAAAACCCATTGATTAATTTAATATGTTAAAATAAATTCATTAGGAGTTAATAACACCAAATAAAAGATATCATTTTTCATAATATGAAATATGTCTCAAGAAATTGAATTTGACACAAAAACCTCTTACCTTAAATCACACTTAGTTGAACATTCTATAACTTCTTGTACAAAAATAACCATATTAGTAAAAAAATTAATGGCCTTATTAAAATATATTAAATTTTATACATGTCATTAATATCCTTCTATCATAACTATGTTATCCAGTTATTGTTTTTTTCACCATGGGCTATTATGATTTTTTGATTATTTGTTTCATATATGTTTTGAGGAGGTGGGTTTTATTTTCACATATTGGATCAATTTTAATCATTCCTAGATTATTCAAGATATAATAATAGTTTTTTTTAAAGTATTCTTTATGTCCCATTTTATTATGTAAAAGATATTAATATGGTTTATGAAAAAGGAAATGGTGATGAACTAGTTTTGGCATGTTTAATGATCAAAAGGTGATATATAAATAAATATATTAAATATTTATAATAAGTTTACATAACAGTAAATCATATTAAATAATTTTTTATTACAATTTTTTTACCACTATATATCATTCCATAATCATTTCTGATTTAGAAATCATAACACACTTCCTATAGGTAGTAAAATCATACCACAAAAGATCATGTTATAATGATTTGAAAAGCAGTGAAATATTATTATATAGTATTAATATCACATTTAAAAACTCATAAAATGTCCTAAATATTATTTTACATCATTAAATTTATTCATAGAACCATCCATGTAGGGTGGTGATGACAGATGAAATTCATCATCCATGGAGGTGGTACTTCGCACGTTCAAATGATTAACAATTTCATTTCCCATTGAATGGGATGGAAGGAAGATATAATATAAATTATTGTTTCATAATTATAATTTTTAAATATTAAAGAGATTCATTCATAAAACCCATACTTGTTACCATCCATGAAAATAGGTGATGAAAAATGAACCACATTACTTCATTGAGTTCGTAGTTCGCATGTACGCATACTCGATGTTGGTTTATTCCTAATGGATGGAAATGATTGAATAACGGTCACTCCATTAATCCATATTTTTTTCCATTTTCTAAAGACACTTTTAAAGGCTGAGTGTGAACCCTAACCAAATCCAAACAAAGGTAGAAAAATAGTACACAAACCCAAAAACATCACTGCACACCCACTTAGCACACATATTTGAATTTCAAAATCCCAATAAACAATTTTTTCACCCACCACGTCGAATTCAAATGAAACAGATAATCATTCAAAATTAAAAATAAAACCAAATAGTGCAACAAAAACTGCACCACGCGACCATCATCATTCTTTACCTGTGCCCCTAGATGAACGAACCATCATTGAACCATATTTGTTGAACTGTATCACCGGTAACTAGAAACCAGATAATTCGTCCTCTTCACCGTTGAACTAGGCTGTCAGAATCCCAACCATCAGAGCCACCACCAACAACCATTGTGAATGTCAAATATCGAAAAAACATGGGTCAAAAACTTTGAAAGAGAAACCAAACCTAGAGGAAGATCCATCAATGGCATCAATAGAGATCCACAACCAACGAAGAAACCATATCCCAAAATTGAATTTTACTATAAAAATATTTAATTTAATGAAAATATTTCAAACTGGTTTTAAATTGGAATAAATTTTTACCTGATTTCTAAAATTAAACACAAGTTTAATAAGTTCATAATATTATTGAAATAAAATATTTTTCCAAATAAATAAATATTTTAGTAATAAATTTTTTATTTAATTTCTATGTCTTTCTCATATAAATATAAATTCATAAATTCTATGATTTTGGTAAAATATGTATTTTTTACTATTCCTTTAAAAGTCTAGTATTTCTTAAAAACCCAAAACATTCATAATAAGATAATATTTAAATGATTTCTCTATAAAATGAAGTTAATTTTTTCAAATTAAACTTTTAAAATTTAGGAATAAAAAACATAAAAAATAGTGAAATCTATTTTCATAAAAAATAACTTTTTTAAATTATTTATCATTCTTGATTTTATTTCAAATTAATTAACAACTATATTAGTGTTAATATATTATTCATATCAAAAATAGTTTTTATTTATAATATATTTTGTTTCGTTAAATAAAAAACATAAAAATACAATTGAAAAAAATTCATTTTAAAATATAAAATGATTTTTTAATCTTATCAATACATTACTAAATAAACATTATTTTTTTAAAACACTTGGGATAAAAAAATTACAACATTAATAGTTACATTATTATATCATACTAATTTCTAGTCCCATATCACATAATGATCTCTACATATTATCTAAGTATATGGTAAGCTCTTGTGGCAGTCAAATGTGATGACTCTACTATCATGGATATCATGGAAATTTCCATGATCCTGAATTTCTCTCAATTATGATTTCTCACATATCATAATTATTAGATTTTATATTAGGATTGAACTATTAGAAAAACTATTTATTCAACATCCTTTTTAATATTAGACAAATGAGCTTTATAAGGGAGTCTCTTTACACTTGATGTCATTTCTTTCCTTTTTATTTATATATTTCATAATATGGTTGCTTCATTTTATACCTGCTAATTTAATGGATATATTATAATAACCAAATTTTATTTTAATATATAACAATTTAATTTTAGTTTTATATTTCATGTAGAAAAATCTATTAATATAATATTTATTTAAGGAAAATACATATTGAAATTTCAGGTCATTACAGGTAACCTAGTGTATCATCTAATTCCTTGGGAACGACTGCATATACTAGGACCTCTGTCAAAACATAATTTCCCAGCCTCTTTTAGTACCCAAAATCAATATGCCTAGATTCACATATATCAAAATTGGAATCATTTTTAGGAATCACTCATACTTTCCCATTGAGAGAGTATTTCAGGAATTAACAGTAAGAGGAAGGTATAGTTGCATTCGACTGTATCCAGTGTCTCTCAAGAAATGCATTATATGCAGTGTATCAATGAATAGATCAAAAATTGGTATTTTAAAAGAGGTTATTGAATTGTTTCATCATCATAATCATCCCCAAGATATACATTTCACTATTTACATATCCTTTAATGGTTAAACTAGGTGTTAAGTTGGTCTCCTGAAGACTATGTTGAAGGAGGACATGTGAATAGATGAGTTTAGTATTAGAACATTTTTAAATAAATACTTGGGGGATTTAAACATACTTGAGGTGCCCAAGCATATATTGGGGGAAGATGTGATACTGGACCAAAGCCTGATGATCATGGTCTTTGAAAGATACTATGGAATGAAATTTAGCAAGATCATGCTCAATGTAGTAGGCCTAGATAACGGCCCATTCAATATCAAATTCTTTTGGATTTATAAGTTAGTCAATCATGTAATCTCTAAGATCCTTAGAAAAATAATGTGCACTCAAGATTGAGATTACTCCTAAAATAATGGAATGATGCTTTAGTATATAATATTTCTAGCTCAAGGCCTTAGATTTCTAACTCGACCCCTATTCTAAATTCCAGGGAATATAGGGATGAGATGGCCATCGAAGTGTCGTTGTTGGAGTATCATGTTGGGATTCCTTTAAGGAGGATGTATTTTTAGATATGTTCTTAATAGAGCCCTGATGTTGAATATGTAATTTTTCACTATACTATTCATCCACTAGTCAAATTAGGATAAGGAAATCATAAAAGATCCTTAGATCAACCCATTGATCTTGATTAACAGTCTATATTACCATTGAACTTATTTTTATGGTATGTATAACCCTTTATGGGATAGATTCATTATTCATGATCAATCCATTGGATTTCCCTTACCTTTGAAACCCTTTCCATGAGTTTATCTATACTAATTTAAGACATATAGATCCCCTATATTAGTATATTAATCTGTAAATCACATGAAATTAAAAGGAGTGAACTGGGGTTATTCATCATAGGTGGATTCTAATTGGCACAACAGTACCTATTATTCCAATTCTGCTAGCCTGAAGTCTATATTAATTGGGTAGAACTTCAAGACTCATGGGTGATCCACTTCTAGATCCTTATTTTTTAGTGTATATTACACATTCTATTAGAAAGTTTTGTAGTGGAAGAACCTAAAATGAGTGTTGCAAGTGTAATTTGGGCCATAATTTTTTATTACATATTTCCATGATGATAGAATCCATGAGTCGAATTGGAATTCATGTGATATAGTGATTGATCTTCCTTTCACCTTTGTCTAACACTTATTATTATTCCCCCTACACTTCAGATAGAGAAGGGTCCATGTGTTCCATGTGTACATCTACATTTTCTATAAATGCCATTCATCTATCAACCATACTTTATATAATTTATTCAATATAAATAACCCTTTTATTGTATTTTCCAATATCCAATGATAATAGAAATAATTGGGACAATCATCAAGACCCACCTCATGAGGCTTCCTAGCTTATCATAGGGTTATCCTATTCTTCTCAAGGGTATATAAAATGTACCCAATAATCTATTTAGGTCTAAAAAATAAAATAAAAGTTTTTTACCTCAAAATATAAATTCTTAAATCCCCATGTTCATCCTATGGGATTTAATTTGTATGCATGGTTTAACACTATTTAAGAGGCCTAGGTGGTGGTACTTCTTAGAATATAACCACATTTGGAACTAGGTGTTGAACTAATAACAAACTAAAAGAAACAATGTCTCCATGAATTCATATCCAGTCCTGAAAATTATTATCATGATTTCACCTTGGATTGGTCAGTTAATCCTCCATGTGTAACATTATTTTAAATAAAAACTTAAATTACACCATGGTATCGCTATAAAATCAAAAATATTGACAACTCATCCTATAAGTTCTCTATTCATATCACTAAAATTATATCTTATAGTATGTTCATATCCAATGAATATTTCAAGAATGTCCATAGGGAAATTAAATCAGTGACTCTATCATTCTATAACTATTTTAAATTTTAGAGGTCGTAGTTACTTATTTTCTTTATTATCAAACATAACTTGTAATGAAATTATTATGAAATTATTTCCAAAACTAAATGGACCAAATTTTTTACTGTATTTCGAAATAAATTAGGTTCCTTAGAGGGTTTGGATAAAACATAATAGTTATACTGCCCCTACTTCTCAAGGGTTCCCAATATAGGGCCACACCAAAAGGATAAGTGGTTGAGATGTTTCTCAGGGTCCCCTATCCCTTTAAAGGAATTAAAATTGGGGTTCCCATAACTCAAAGGTAGAGTTGTTAATTTAACCCCTTATGGAAAGGATTCTTTTCCATATAGAGTGATTTTGGATTTATTTTAATCACATATAGTCTAGATAGGAGGGATTCATAAAACTATATTAATATTTTAATCTCTTTCATTGGATTATGTCCTTATTGGATTTCTTAATACCAAATTTCAGGACATTTAAAGGAGGTAACTCATGATGACTTTCTTCATAGGTGGTGAATCTAAGAGGACCATGATTCATTGAACTAGATTAGTATAATTATTCTACCCTAGTTGGATGGGATAATAATTCATTAAGTTTTAAGTTATTAGGTAAATTTTGGGCTTTATCACTAACATAATCATCAATAATATCTCTTTTTTGGAAGAATTTTAAATAACACTATTGTAGCCCTTCATATTCTTATCACAAGTTAGTGATATTACATTTTGCTAAAATTTTCTCAGTGATTATGAGTATTTCATTTTTAGTTAATATTTTTCTAATTGATAGAGGAATATAAATAGGGGTACTATATATTAATTCTCCCTTTTATGGAAGTTTCTAAAACCTTAGTCTTTTTCATATGTATAAGGGATTTTATCATCCAAAGTATCATTCACTTTGGAGTTATAAACAACCATAGGAATATATGTGTCAGCATATAGATGCATAATGATGTCTATGGATTAATATACTAAATGAACTTCTTCCTCAACCACATATGTGTAGTATAAAACTTTTTTGGGGTTTGTAAAATCTTCTAGAAGATCCTTGTTTTCTATTTTTTTACTGGATCATAATGGAAAAATATATTTTTTTCATCCATAATGATGCTTTCATTGACCCCTTTAGGAAAATTTCCTAGGTTGAAAAAATGATTTTACTTGAAATTTGACTCTAACGGAGTCCCCTTAGACAATCACTAATGATGGGATAAGAAGGGAAGGTCTATTTTCAACTGTAAGAGTGGTTTTTACCCTTGTGAACAATAAACCCTTGGTGGAGCTTCCTCTTGGGTTCAGTCAACAATAGGATCAACCTAATGGATTGATAATGGTGGTTGGGATATAAATTCCCCTTACATGATGGGTCCGTATATTTCATTAGATTAGGGTAAAAATCCCATTGACAATATTGTCTATATTTTCCCATAAAGTTGAGATAAGAATTCTCCCACACCTTTGAGCATGGTCTCTATGGTTGGAGTTGAAGATACTCTATTTTATTTTAATTTATTTCTTCTAGCATGTATTGATTGATTGTTTTCCTATATTGGGATTTATTTAGTATTAGATGATATTAGTTTATGGGAAAACAGTATAGAGGATTTTGTAATGGCCATATTGTTACAGGTTTATAAAAATAAAGTAAAATTTTAATATCTTATTATGAAGAAAGGTATGTTTTGATAATTTGAATTTAGGTCAATATTTTTATAGCCATAAGATATATAAAATGTGTTTTTGCATGTGTTTAGAGGCATCATATGTGTATCAGGTGGTCATGTGAGTGTTGGAGTATGGTCAAAGTGTCCTTTTTATGAAGAGGGTGCTAAAACTGGTGTGGTCATAAAGGGAAAGAAGATAATTAATTATTTCAAAATTTTTAAAATAACCTAAATTTAAGCATTATATAAATTTCATAATGATGAGTTTTAATTCCTTCATAAATTGTTTGAAAGTATTTATTATGGTTTGGTGAATTCATAAATTTATTTGAGTAGTTTTAAAATGATCTTGAGGTGTCTATGGCATATTATTGATGACTTTGGAATCCTGGAAGAGAGTTTTAGTAATTTTTTGAGTTTCAGTAAAATTATAAAAATATATATATTTTTAGCCATAGGGTAAAACTAGTGTAAGTTGATTTCTATAACCAATTTGGGGGTTATGGATCATAAATAGTTTGGATGTTATAATATCTAAACAAAACATACATAAGAATATCATTTTCTAGTTATGTAATTGAAATAATAGAAGGATATAATCTAATGTTTTTTCTTTTTTATTTTTGGAATATGTTGGTGGGGTGGTGTAGTCAACTTCTAGAAGTAAATCTACCAAAAATTGGTCAAATATAAATAATCTAATGGAAGTATATATACCATAAGTCGATCTATCATAATCATGACTATTGAATATTGATTTTTGATGGAGGGGATGCTAAATTTGTAAAATGTTGGAATATCCACTGTGATATATAAGAGTAACCCTTGAAAGGGTTGTGGAAAAATTTAAATTCTAAAAAATACCAAAGGTTAAAGTCACACTTATATATAATAAACCCATAAATAAGAGTCCTTCTCTTGTGTTTTAATAGTTATATGTTGGAAGACCTATGTTTTGTAAGAGAAAAATCTTTACATGTAAGAATCATTTTAGATTTTCCTTACATGTGTAAGAGTAAACCGTTAGTAAAGAAAATATATAAGTGTACTCATATGTAATAGCTTTATTGTTTAATAACATTATGTAAATTATTAAGTGACTCTATGTTATATTATAGTCAAAATAATGATACAAAAAAGTTAATTCATGGAAAAGGAATTAAATAAATGTCAAACCCTTGATACATAAGAATATTTTTGTGGAAAATTATGATATGTAAGAGTATTTCACTAGATAAGTAAGATACATAAAATGGATAGGTATTGTATTTCTAATACGAGTTCTATATATACATAAGAAACATTTTGTAGTAGAATTTGATAATGTACTCGGGTCTTCCATATAACATATAAGAGTAATTACCTAGTATGTAAGATTTATTATATATATAATGTGTATAAAATGGAAACATTTTGGGAATATCCAATGATATGTAAGTTCCATAATATATATGCTTTATCCCACAAAACGGGTCCTAAACATAGGAAATTTTAGTGGATGGTGTGTAGGGTTTTTCTTTGGGTGATACATGTAACCCCCTAGAATGTTAAATGGTTAAAAGGATAAATGTTACTACCCATGTAAACAAGGTTCACCTTTACTTTCATGAGCCTACATGATTAAAAATCCATAGTTAATTGATAATTATAATGGATTACTATTAGGATGGGTGACCTCTGAAGACTCCTAGTGTGTGTGTCAGTGAGGGAATAGAAAATTAAAAGATCATGTGTTGGACTCTGGGGATATTAATTTTTTCCAATGATGAATTGGTGAATGAGGGTGGGAACTAAGGAGAGTAAAAAACATGTATGTAGGATTTCTGGTGGAATATGGTGGGACAAGACTCGTTGAATATGTTTTAGAGGGGTTCCTATATTGTCATCATGGAATAGTTGTTAAGGGGGGATAAACTGTATTTTCATTTTTATTAGTATTTAGGATATGGAAGACATGAGACATATGAATGTGTTGCAGAATCTGATGTAACTCATAATGGTTCATCATGAACTCTATTTCAAATGGAAAATAGAATTTACTAGGGGAGATATTGATGGTTTTTTTATGTGAGGTTTCAATTATTTGATTTCACCTTTTGTGACTAATGTAGTTTTTAGATTTATTATTTATTATGTATTTTACTCTTGAGCATAAAAGAAAGAATCATCTCATGAATCATTCTCAGTATACATGGATTGACTTGACAAGTAGGACTATGAGTGTGTTATTTTTATCACTAGAGATAGAGGGATCAACTATTTAAAATTTCACTAACAACTTATACGGTGTTTTCCCATATAATAGGGAATGAAATTATACTCAACTGAACTACATTATATTTTCTTCTTATAGAAGTCCATGTTGATCTACGGTGGTAGATTAATTGACGATGATGATGGCGTAATACCCCATGTGATTCATAGAGACCTTATACCACTCTAACATCTCAAATAGTTTCATGGATATCTCAAATGAGTTGATACATTAGGCATCTATAGGTGATGCGGTCACGCATGGCCTACTAAGGGTTCTAGGTTTTCAGTTCTATAGTGTGGAGGTATATAGAAACTACACCATCATAGAACCCTATGTGTACCACACATGGTACTAAACCAACATGCATGATTCACTTAGGTGATCCCTTTTCCCATTTTTCTTTTGTATCTGGGTAAATTTTACAAACTTATTTATGGGATAGTCAATGAAAATGGGAGAAATTATTCATTTTCAACAATATTGTATCAATATAATAATTATACATTTATGATCCTCATAAAAATAATTTAAATCATGATTCCAAGAATCAGTCTTCATTGATTTAAAGAGATAAAAATTAGAAACCTCGAATTGATTTAGAGATATCTTATAATTTCCACCTAAAGTTCATCACATAATCCTATAAAGATGACATGGTAAAAAGCCCAAACCAATTTATAGGATGAAAATTATTTATTTATTAGGTGAATTAATTAATAAAATAAATATATCGTTGAGATAACTCAAATCATTAATTTTTAAATTTAAAATTGAGTTCAATGTAATTTGTTTCCCTGCTCAAGTACCATAGTATTTTATATATTGTATATTGATTATTCATTAATATCATAAAATATAATATTTTTATTTTCGAACTTCTTATTTTAATTTTTCAATGTCATGACACGCATTCCATACAATGTTCAATTAGATTAATGATCAATAATGTTTGAATAAATATTATTTAAATTATGCTACATTTTTATGAGAGGATAATGGAAACTCAACAATAAATAGATATATATTTTAAATTATCAAATGAATAACCATTATAATATATGAAAATTATCAGAACCTCGTGATAAATATTTAAATAATCCCCAACACCACATGATAAGATTAACAAAAAAATTTGTACTAATAATTAACTTCATAGATAATAGAACATCCCCATGAAATAATTTACTAGTCTACCAGAAATCTAATACTGAAAGATTCTATCACTATAATTAATGATTAAATGAACTCATGGTCTTCAAGGGAGTACTTATTAACCTTTTTTCTCTCATAGGATTTGTTAGATGATCCATGAGATTAGACCAAGAATTGATTCAAATTATTATTCCCAAATAAGAAATAAAAATACCATATAAATGGGGGATGAATTTTTTTTCTTTTGGTTGAATGGATTTCTATAGTGCTTAGAGATTTTAGTATTAATTTAAATTTAAATAGATACTATTATAAATAGATTATTTTACATGAAAAATTGAATGAAAATAATCTCCATGATAATTAAGATACATCTATTAAAACATTTAAATTTAATAAGATGGTATAAATAAAATCAGAAATATTACAAAACCAATAAATTATATGAAATGGAATCAGGTAGTATAATTCTTCCTTATGAATCACATTTGTTTGATCTTGGAATGGAGTTAGAATTACTAGGGTTTTACCTAAACCAAGGCCAAGTTAAACTCTATCAATTATATTTTAAGAGGAATCATTTTTTTAGATAACTTCAAGATCATGAAAATATCCACAAGATCCATGCTAGCCAAACCACCACCTATGACTACCACCGGAGCTCATAATATCCCTTAGACATACATAGAGATATTGGGTGGTTATGTAAATAGAAGTTATGATTATATAAATATGTAATTATTAGTGTAATAATTTATTTATATATCACATGTATTTTATAAATTTCACATTTCATCTTCTTACAAAAAAATAAACTACATTTTTATTACCAATGCATTGATAAAATGTAATTATTGTAGCTAAATGGATTATAAGATCATTTTATGATTAAAAATATATTTTTTCTAAACTTGTATTTTTATGCTCTATGAATTTTTTATTTAAAGAAACTAACTATATTACAGGTAAATGATGATAAAATATTTTTTATATGAATAATATATTATTTATAATTTAATTATTAATTGATATGAAATTAAATTCAGAACAGTTAAAATTTGAAAATTTTATTTCCAACAAAAACATTTTTAAATTATATATTATTCTTCTATTTAAAAGTTAACTTAATAAAATTTATAATTTGAATTTGAAAAAATGAAATTCATTTATAGATTTAAAATAAATTTATTATATTATAATGAACTTTTTTCATTTTTCTATAAACATTAAAAATTAAGTGAATAGTATAAAATATACTTTTTATAAATTTATAAACCTTCAAGACATCATTAAAATATTATCACACCCCGACGTTTAAAATTATTATTTTTATTATTTATTGGATTTGGTTAGACTTTCCAAGGTCCGAGTTGAGAACTGGAAAAAAAATTTATGATGTTTAATGATTTTGATGGGTTTCCAACGGATGCATATGCACCACACGGTTGGCGGTAATTGTGCAGTCATCTCAGGTGCATGTTCTATTCCCTGATGTTTAAAAAAATAATGTTTTAAGAAAATAATCAAACTAGTCAATGTTTAAAACATAATAGTAATAATATTATTTCGATAAATGATAATATTATTATTATTATTGAAATTATATGAATATTTTTGTTATTAAAATAATTCTTAATATTTTTATGATTAAATTATTATTAATGTTATCATTATTTAAAACGAAATAAATAAATTTATGATTATCATTATTTTTATTTTTATTGTCATTGTTATTATTAATAAGAAAACTAATGATATAGTGATGATTATATTATATTATTACTACCATTAAAAGTATAGTTATTATTATTAAAATTATATTTATAATTAATTTATTATTACGATTGATTATTTTTAATTTTAGTAGTAATATTAATAGTATTATGGTTATTATTGTTAAGAAAAAAAATATTATTGTTATTATTATTATTATTAAAGTTATTAAAAAAGGAGAAACCCTAGGGGTCATGACCCCCCCCCCCCCCCACTCCATGCCTGTACGAGATGCACTAACTAACCCACCAACATGTGCACTGTGATCCCTCCACCACTCCCCTCTATACCTCCAGCTGTCCTACATCCCGGTGTACCTCCCTGTTCTAGGCGGCCCGACCCCAGCGTACCCCCCATGCGAACCACCCTGCCTGGCGGTCTGACCACCCTATACCCTCTTACTCATCGGTGTGAGCCCCCCGTCTAGTGACCCCATCTCTGGTGGTCCAACCTCCCAGCATCACCTTGCTCCAACTACACCCCCCTACGCAGTGCCTCTACCTCTTCTCTAACATGTGGTCTCCCTCAGTGTGTTTTTCCTCAGAATTTGTGTTTTCTTCAATTTGGCCAAACCCTAGGGTTTCGTGTATATAGAATTTGATTTTTTTTCTCATTTTTTAGGGTGTGTGATTGGTCTATAGGGTATTTTTATTCCATCTTTTGAGGTTTCATCATGTTCCCACGTGTTGAGGTAGGTGTTTCCATGCACTTTCTTCCAATTTCAATCCATTTGAAGCTTGCTTTTTACAAATTAATTTTTGAACCATATTTCACACCTCTATTACAATCCTAGTTAGTTCATCATAATAATTTACCATTGGTTCAACTTACTAAAAATAGGTTTTGATATGTTCTCCCATTTATGCACATTATTTTCCCTAAGAAATTGTGTTTGGTTAAGTGGTACATGGATTTAAAATGGTTTTGTTAATTTTTTTGTGTAGTGTTTACCTTTACAAACATTTTTTTAATGTTTTAAAACTTGTTTTTAGGTGGTTTTATGAAATTTGGTGGTTTTTCATAGAGTGTTTGATTGTGTTAACAAAAGTCTGTGGGTGGTTTCTTCATGGATGGCTTGGGAAATAACCTCTTGTTCTTTCCATTGGATGTGGGAACATCCATGAGTGCATAGAGTGCACACATGTATGGGCCTTCCAATGAAGACAAATTTGGGAGTGGTTCTCTTCTCAAGACTTTGTTTTCTAAAAATGAATTCTTATCTCCTCTCATTCTCTCTTATTGGATAAATGGTTCCATGGGTTTTCAAGTGGTATGGGGTGATTTCAAAACCATGTGGGAACTGCTAATTATTTGTGTTTAATGAGATACTATCATTCCTTAAATTTTTTGAAAGCATGTTTTGAACCTTCAAGTGTATTGTGCATATTTTTAACATAATTTTATGATAAAGTGGATTTTAAAGAAAGTCCTGATTGTGAAATTGTAATATGTTTGGGTGTGTGTTTGGAACTCAATGGATTGTTTGGATAAGGCATAGTAGAGATGGGATCTCAAATTTTTGGTAATGTGTTTTTAAAGTGTTTTGGTAAAATTACCATGGATAATTGATGCTAAAGGCCAGTTCCAAATTTTGAAATGGTTTTCGGAAAATCCCTCTTGAGTTAGGTCTCCTGACTTGTTGGCTGATCATGAGATCAAAGGGTACTCATCATGGAACTTCCTTGAATGGTAATTATTTTGAGGCAAGGGAAAAACCCTTGATGTGGTCAGGGTGGTGTCAGATTGTGTAGTGTTTGTGGTAATATATATAGGTGAATTGTTGTTTGAATGGTATGTCACACCCCTTGTAAAATATACATTGGAACCTAGCATAAGAAACAGGTTTACTGAGAATGATTATTCCACTAGCTTAGATTATGCATTAGCTAGTGGCCCATAGTAGGGTGATATTTTTTTGTTATTACTATGGGATTAGGCCCCTCAACTAGGACGGGTAGGGAAAAGGTCGGGTGTTAGGTCGTTATAATGTCATTGAGTAGGGAATTCCTTCAGGATTTGTAACATGTACAGTACGTTCTGGTCTTCCTCTACATTCCTAGGATTTCCTATGTTTCTCTGTTACGATTATTACTAGGGTCATTTCCCACATTGTGTGGAATCTAATTATTTGTGACTAGTTTTGGTTTTATTGGAAAAACTGTGAATGTGTGGTTAGATTAAAAAGGATTTCATAAGTAGTTGTTTTGAAAGGAAAAGCCCCACCTTCCTTTCTCCATCTTGTACCAAGTTTTAAATTATGAGGGCAATGGTGCATGTTGTTTGTTTTTAAATGCATAGTGTGTATACAAATCTATTTTTAAAATTTATTTCAACATAGTATTAATGGAATGTTTTTGGGGAGGTAATGGTATGGACTCTATGATGACTTCCTACTAAGAATTTTGTTATTCATCCCTAATTTATCTTTTCAGTTTCAGGTTCCATTAGTGCTAGATCGCTCTCGGAACAAACTTGGTTCTAAGTTGGGTGGTGACCTATGCGGTCACATGGTGGTATGTGTAGTTTTATTTTCTTTTCACTTCTAGTTTTTACCCTTATTGTAAGTATTTATTTATCTATATATCTTTTTTTTTCATGGGCCAAATTGTTCCCAATGGATAAATTTTGATGCCCGACACTACTTTACATCCCATGGGGATTTGGAATTCCCATCGGGACATGTCACATACCGGCTTGAGTAACCGGTTCCAGGTTAACCCAGGATGGTTCATGACAGATATAACCATGAAATATATATTTTTTAAAACATTTATATTGAAAAAATATGTATTTATATGTAAAATAGTTCATTTAAATATATTATTTTTATTTTAAAAACCTATATTTGATATTTTAGAACTTAAGGTATATTTTTTATCTAATATACTCTTAATGCATTATTGATTTATTATTTTAGAATTAATTTTTATCAATTTTATAAAATTTATCAAATAAAATTGATTTTTTATATGAAATTTTAATGTAAAATTTATTTATAAATGTATATTTTATTTTTAGGCATAAAAATAAATTACTTGGGTAATAATTATTTACCATTGTAAAATAAAAAATG
Source organism: Viscum album (assembly GCA_963277665.1). Classification (NCBI taxonomy): domain Eukaryota; kingdom Viridiplantae; phylum Streptophyta; class Magnoliopsida; order Santalales; family Viscaceae; genus Viscum; species Viscum album. The sequence goes on along the minus strand of OY728136.1, from coordinate 624,597,597 downwards.
GGGGAAAGGTTAACTAAAAGGTTAAAAGACATAAAACATGATAAAAAAGTTTATATAAATGATATTTGAGAAATTTCATGAACCTAAATTATCCCTCCCACCATTATTTTCCTCATTAGGATCCACTTTCCATGAATAATACACCTCTTATTAAAAAAATGTTACTCCTCTCACTAATTAAAGAATCCCTTCACCACCCCACATTTAAAAACACCATGAACCACTTCATTTAACCAAAATCTATCGAAATACCTCCCAAAAACTCTTATAAAATTCCAATGGGTCTCAAAAAATACCACCCATAAAATTAGTAATCCAATTTGAAAACTAGGTGGTCCAAGAAGTAAGGTAAAAATTCATAATCACACCTTTTTAATTTATATTTATTTCTTTCATATTCTACATCCTCCAAATATATTTTATCTAGTATACCATAGTTAAATTTGTATCATAAGTATATTAAAATTTTATTATGTTAATGTAATAATCATTTTCAACATTTCATTGAACCATTTGAGAAATTAAAACGTCGCTTGTGCGTACATGTGGACTACCATCTCCATGAATGAAGTATTTCATTTTTCATCCCCACCTCATATGGATGGTTTTAAGAAATTATTTAATGAATAAGTATTATATTAATGAAATAATTAATTTTCTAGAAATATAAATCATTATCAACCTTCTTTAGTCCAAATCATTATAAAATAAAGATGACACTCATGTGTACGTGCAGATTATCGCATTTATGGAAAACATGTTTTGTTTTCTTCATCACCTTACATGGATAGGTATAAAATATATTTAATGGATATATATATATATATATATATATATATATATGATATTATAGAGTATTATATTCCTTGAATATTATTTTTTAATTATAAAACATGAAGTAATGATCAGGATAAATTAAATCTTTTGATATCGGTAAATTACACGAAACAGAGCTTGTCATCGATCTTGTTCTCTTGAAAAATTCCCACAGTTTCATAAAATGAATATGGGGATGAATAAATCATCATTAAATAATGATTTAAATTTATTATATAATCTATTAATTATTAACATGTTTTAATATAATATATTTTGACACCACCATTATAAAACACATGGGAAATAATAAAAATGACCAACATCTGATGATGAAAATAAATGAAAACTAATTACAGAATGTATGATGAATTATTATAATGAAAAGGTATAAAATGTTATATATATGAATAACTTTAAAAATTAAGTTATTAAGATATTTATTTTTATTATACAAGAGGTTAGATCATTTTTAACAAAGAGAGAATTCAGGGTATGGGTTTTCATAACAATTTCCCTTTATTGAGGCATGATTTCATATTTTGCATCTATTATTATTTGGCATGGTGTAATTAGTACCTGTAACACCGCAACCCCAGTTACCCAGAGTCGGTTAATTATTAAATATCATTGGCATGATCACAAAATATCATGTCTCGAAAGACCAATTAGTTTAGTAGCCTGGGAAGTGCTAGATACATTCATAAGGTTTACATTACATCATAAAATGGAAACTACAACAACGTTTTTTCCATGAAAAACACTGAGATCCAATAGACTATCCTATAGGTCAGTCATAATATACTTCTTTGCATCCTGGGAAAAAGAAAACATAGAAAGGGGTGATCTCAAATGCTTAGTAAGGATAATAATATAACAGAAACTTTTATAAATAAGCATTAACATTTAAGGAAATATCTAAAACTAAAACAAAAGCCTTTTAAAAATAATCTTCATCAAAATATGGAAAATATAAATCAAAATAATTCCATTTACTTAATTACATGGATATTCTACTAATCTAATAATCACATGTAATATCAATAGTCACTTTCATAATGATGGAATGCATAATGCCAGACTTTCATAACCACATAGTCAAGGCCTTGTGCCAAGACTAAAAATAAGATTTTGTCAAGAACTTGTGCCAAGATACTAGTTTGTCTCATGATACCTACTAATGCATCAAGGAGCTATAACGGGCTCCACCCGTCACATACTAAGTCTAATGCATTCCTCATATGAAAAGGTTTAAACATAACATAAACATTCGTATTAAAACTAGCATAAATAATTTCAATACTTTATCCATAAACCATGAATGGTGTAAAAATAACACATCCATAGTCAAACATATCAACAAACCTTCAATAAAATATGTATGTTTTTTATCAGAATAAAACAGCTTCAAATAAGCTTAAAATCCATCAAAGGATATTGATATAGATGAAATCAAAACATTTTTTAGAGAAATATCTCTTTATATTTTGAAATCATTTAAGAAAACATTAATTTTGGAAATATTATTATAAACTTGTAAGGTAATCTTTGACGATGTTATAATGGTGTAAAATATCTTCATTCGTCGTATAAGTTAAAAAAAAAGACATTCTCATCTTAATTTTGTCGAAAAGGTTATGAAGGACCTTGTTTGGAAAATGATGGAAAGATTCCTTTATAAACATCATATAAAAGTCAAACAAGGGTATAAATAACTTTAACCAATAGTCTATAAAATAGTAACAATGTTTTGAAATACATTTTTAAGAAACATGGATGTGGATGATAAGGAGGTCCCATTAGATAATTACATTTAAAAAACCTCAGATAATGAAGAGATTGTGAAATTAACCCTTACCATGTAATTTTCCTTGGTTGAGGGTAGGTTAACCTCATGTATAATGGTGAAATATTTGTTATAAAATTATACAAGAATCATATACTTTAATATGATATCATATATGATCTTTTAACATTGCTTTGTTAACAATATCTTAGTTTTATCATCGTTTCGGGTGTTAACTGATTTGTTTCCCTTTATATGCTTTGTTACGTAAGTAATGCTTGTTATGAATAAGATGTATCTCATTCATATCCAGAATGATATTACATCTTTAAACATTATTTTTAATCATCTAATTAAAATTATTCTTAAATGGATACGATGGGGAATGAATCTCATCGCATTCGTGGAGACGGTAATCTGTACGTACGCACGAGTGACAATATCATTCCATTGATATTAAAATAATATATAATTGGGTGGTATATCATATATAAAGAATTATTATCATGTTATATTTATTATTTACATCAATTATACATCATTATTATACCCCTCCAAATAATAATTTATTGAATAACAATTACACCACAACATGGAGACGGTAAGCTGTATGTACGCACGTATAGTGAAATGTCATTCAAAGGATGGATAGAATAATGAATATGGTTGTAACTTATTTATAATAACATCACAGTATATAGAGGATACTATAGTTATTATTTTATAATAGAAATTACAAAGAAAGAAGAAGTGGAAGAAGAAATGAACTTGAAAGAGGTGATGAAATATTTACCTCCTCTTCGGGTTCTTCCATTTGATTTGATCAAAATCGATCCTTAGTTTGGCTTTATAAATAAATTAGGGCCTCTAGGATGAAGCTAGGAAAGTTTAGAGGGTATTTAGGTAGGGTTTGGCCAATCCAAATGGCTTTGAAGGTGTGAATTAGAGAGAAGGGGGAGTGCCCTTTTATAAGATGGGTGAGGGGAACCTTAAGAAAAGCTAGAAATATTATTTTATAATAAATTCATATTTGATTTATAATGGCTCCAAAATAAATTATTTAAAGGATAAGGTGGGTATGGGTCCAAACCCACTCAACAAATTGGTTTTAGACAGGTTTCGGGTCACTATATTAACCTTATCATTTATATTTAACTAATAGTTAATTAGTTTGACATTTACCATGCCTCTTGGTATTTTTTTATTATATGGTAAATAAACTTACTATAAACTTCCAAGAGAACCCCAAGTGGTTCATTAATGATACACCTATCATTATATAATTCTCTTGGAAGAACCTTATATTTTTAGGAATATAATATCAATTAATAATATAATATTTCTTTTAAAAACTCTTTTATGTCAATTTTGACACTATTTTCTATTTTGTTTTTTCTAAATTCATAACAAAATTATTACTTAGAAAACAGTTCATCTAACCAATCCTAACATGTCATATTAACCTATAAAATTAGTGGAATTCATAAAAAGTCTCAAATTACATTTATTTGGATATTTATAATATCCATTATTTTAATATATCATTAATTTGGTAATTACTGTATCATCATTGTGTCATAAATAAATTAAAAATATTAAATGTCTAAAAAATATAAATAAAATACCATTATATATGAAATATTTTTATCTTTATAATTAATATTTATAGTCGAATTTATCTTATGTGTAACCCTATATTAAAAATGGTTTAGTTATTAAACATTGAATTTAACACTTTTAACTCTTCTTTGAATTAAATAATAATAAATGTCCGAATCTAATCCAAGTGGACCTAAAGGATCATATTTTATTCGTAAGGTTGTTTTTGGTCGAATTATACTTAGCCAATAGAATTATGACATGTGTTAGGGTAATAATAATATCATTTTTATCCTTAATTACCCTATTTACTTTTAACCGTGGTAAATAAAATTAAAAAAGTTACTAGTCACCAAAAATTATTTTCATCTTATTGAACCACATTTTACTTACTAACATCAACCGTGTCTCTTGGATTTTTGAAATTCAACTCACAGAAGTGGTAAAATTATGTTTTATGAAAATTTTCAAATACTCCTAGCAGGTGGGTAAAAGACGGTATAAAGTTCAATAAAATTTTTATATATCCAAAATTAATATAAATTGACTCCAATGAATTACATTGAAATTATTTAGGTATTATGTATCTATTTTGACATAAAATAAATTTAAATAAAATAAATAATTATTTAAATAAAAAAGGCGGGTTTAACCAATAACTCAGTGTTTTTCACTATTCATCAAAAATTGAAAGTTTTCAGAAAAATACAAAAAAATCATTCTAAGATAATTTTGATATTCCAAATCCAAAAATAAAGTCCATTTTGAAAGATAAAATTTATAAAATTTCAAAAATTGGGTATTACTATTAATAATGGCTAGTTTGATTGGTTGCGTTGTGTTAGAATCTTGAAGTTGCGTACAACCCATGCTATTGTATTATTCAAAGAGAAGTGTACTGTGGAAGCTTGGGTTGTTACATTCTACCCTCCTTCAAATAATTTCATCATCTAATTTTCTAGAGTATTACTGTGTAAAAAGAATCGGGTGGTTCTTCATCATAAGTTCCTCAGGTTCCCACGTTGCCTCTTCCATCTTATGGTTTCGCCATAGAACTTTTACCAGACGAGTTGTCCGGTTTCTCAACACTTGTTCTCTGTTTTCAAGAATCCTGACAGGCTCTTCGCAATAAGATAGATTGGGTTCTAGTTATAATTCCTCATAGGTGATTACATGCATTGGTTTAGGCATATATTTTCTCAACAATGATACGTGGAACACATCGTGAACATTGGAGAGACTTGGAGGCATTGACAAACGGTAAGCTACAACCCCTATTCGTTCTACAATGTCACAAGTTCTGATGTACCTAGGACTTAATTTTCCCTTCTTACCGAAATTTATAACACCCTTCCATGGAGATACCTTCAAGAAAACATGATCTCCTTTCTCAAATTCCAAATCCTTCCTTCGGTTATCGGCATAGCTCTTCTACCTACTTTGAGCTGCTTTGATGTGGTTTTGTATTACCTTTACCTTTTCCATCATTTACTCCACAAGTTTTGGTACTTCGAGTTTCCTTTCACCAACATCATCCCAACAGGTTGGTGTGCAACATCTCTTTCCGTATAACGCTTCATATGGTGCCATCTGAATACTTGAATGGAAGCTATTGTTATGGGAAAATTCTATCAGAGGTAAATATTGATCCCACATACCTTGAAAGTCAAGTGAGAATGATCTCAACATGTCTTCTAAGGTTTGAATAGTCTGTTCTGATTGTCAATCAGTTTGGGGGTGGTAGGAAGTGCTCAAACGAAGTTCAGTATCCAGGGCTTTCTGAAGACTTTTTCAGAATCATGTTGTAAAACGGGGATCACGATCAGAAATAATCGATAGTGGTACTCCATGAAGTCTTAAAACTTCGTTAATATATAGTTTTTCTAAACGTTCAAGTGGTAAATATTCCCTTATAACAGGAAAATGTGCTAACTTGGTAAGACGATCAACAATGACCCCTATTGCATTATTCCTTCTAAGAGTCTTTGGTATCCCCATGACAAATTCCATCATAATATTATCCCATTTCCACTCAGGTATGGGAAGAGGTTGCATGACTCCTCCAGGATGTTTCCTTTCAACTTTCACTTGTTGACAAACCATACATCTTGACATAAAATCATCAATCTCCCTATTCATGTTGTCCCACCAAAAATGTTCCTTCAAATCTCTATACATTTTGGTGATACCAGGGTGTATAGTGAAATTGGAACTATGAGCATACTCCAACATTATCTTTTTAGATCTGGTATATCGGGAACACAAAGTCTCTTCCCAAATTTCAAAATTCCATCTTCATACACAAAGTCACTCAATCTTCCATCATTCAAAGCTTTAATATTCTTTTGAAACTCTTCATCCCCGGTCTGAGAATTATTTATCCTTTCTAGTAAATATGGTTTGGAAACCATTTGAAAAAGTATTGATGTTTCACCTTCTGTGGTGATTCCCATATCCATATTTACTAGATCCATGTATATAGGATCCTTTTCAACTATAATTTTGTTCAAAACTCCATGATCCATTCTAATCAAATCATCTTCCACCTTATTTTCCTTTCCCAGGTGACAGTGTATCGTGAAATCATAATCCTTGAGTAGTTCAAGCCATCTTCTTTGACTCATGTTTAGTTCTTTCTGTGAGAAAATATACTTCAAACTCTTGTGATAGGTATATATCTCACATTTTTTACCATAGAGATAGTGTCTCCAAATCTTCAATGAAAATATTACAGCTGCTAACTCTAGATCATGAGTAGGATAGTTTTGCTCAATAATTTTTAGTTGTCATGAGTAGGTTAGTTTTGATCAATAGATTTTAAAATTAAATTTTTTCGAAAAAAATCACTTCACCTTTTCAAAAATTACTCTTGAAAATATCTTGTAACTTCAACTTATATGAAAATGTAAAAAACTTTTTATGAAAACTTTTTCATAGTTTCTCTTAAATTTTACTCTTTATCTTAAAAGGATTTATTTCATTAGAAATTTTTTTTCATGAGTTTCCCTCTAAATTAAATTATAATATTTTTATTTTGGATTATTAAACTCATGATATCAAATGATCTAAATATTAATCCATTATTATGTGGTACCATTTGAATTGTTTTTCTTATCATGGGTATTTTCATCAATGTCAGCACCCTTTAAAATTTTAGGATTCATTTGGGATATGTTATTATTCTAGAATATATCTTCTTTTATTGTATGGATTATGAAACATTCTATAGAAGTTTTCTTCAAACCAATATTTTTAAATGGGTTAATTAAATAATGTTTTAAATATAAGTGTATTCATTTTCTCTTACCATGCATATGTATGACTTTTCATTAAGTGTTGTCATGGCCTATATATTCCTCCAATGAATTGGGTAAGGTTTTATATCTCATGAGATATGCATTTTGTGTGTGGGGTGTAATTATGGTTAGTCTATGGTCACACAATTATGATTGGGTGTAATTTTTGTTAAGAAATTCTCACATGGTTGTGTGTGGGCTCAAGTGTTGTTAAGCTATTCTCAAAAGATAGTGTTTGATTATAATTGTGGTTACGTTACTATAAAAAGATTGTGTACAGATAAAATTATGGGTTAGATATGTATATAGGATTGTGCATGGACATAATTTAAATTATGTTATGATCAAAGTGGTATGTTTTTCCCATTCCTATGTTTGGTCCAATTTTCACTAATATTCCTTACACCTTATATATGATGGATTTCCATGATATGTCACTTTTCCATGTTATAACACATTCCAATGATATTTCCCAAGGATCTTGGTCATTTTCTCATGATTATGAGTTCTTAATCCATTTTTTATTTTAATTTCTTATGGTTATATCTCCTTTTATCATGACTTATGAACAAATATTATTGTTCTATGTTTTTTTAAATCAATGATTTATCTCATTATCAAGTTTTATAAAATTATTATAGTTAACCCCTTTATACCTCCTTGATATGTTTTCCCTTAATGAGTATTTGAGGTCACCCCTTTTTATGTTTTCCATTCTACAGGATATGAAGATTAGTATAACTTATAATAAGTCTATAGGGGAGTCTAGAGTTGTATTATTTACAGAGAAGTATTCATCGTATTGTAAAATAATTTTTTATGTATCCAATCTATAAAGAAATATAACATATTGGTAATGGGGTTGTGTATTTATTTTGAGAGATTTAATGTTTCAAATAAGATAATTATTTTAAATTATATTGAATTTTATTTTGGGTCACCTCAGTAGAAATAAGATCAAGGATTAGTTATTTTTAGATATTTTTAGCTATTTTATAGTGTTATGACTAGATAAAATTGATGAAAATAATTTGGATAATCCAAAATCAAAGAGAACATCATAAATTCTTTATAGAGTACAGAGTGTGTGGTTTCTTATAAATACCAACCCATTCTGGACACAAACATATAGATGTAGGCTATGACATAGATTCACCTAGGGGTAATAACCTTGAAAATTGTTGGTTAGGTATTAAATTAACCTCCACTCAGTAAATGAAAAATATTCAAAAACTCACACATGGTTTGAAACTTCTAGTGTATATAATTTTTTCATTCATATATTCCTTACAAACCATTCTGAAGGATTTAAATTCGGTGATGTAATATATAAATAGTTATGTTAGAAAATATTATTGGAAAATAACTATGAATATCCAAGATTTAAACTAATAGATCCACAATTTACCCTATTAACTTAATTTATGTGTTATATATTATTTTTTATTGTCACCTTTTATAAATTTATTAATTTAATTAGCTTTATACCTACACATTTCCATATTAATGTAAGGTCTATAGAAAGGGGAAATAATGTTAATAATGCATATGATGGGAAATGTTGTTATTGTCCTAATGAGAAAAAAATGACATGGAATGTGGTGTGAAAAATCATGACTTTATTATATTTTTTTTTCATGTGATATGATTATCAATGTAAACCTTAACAAACTCAAATAATCATAAAATAAGATAAATATTATGTTTTGTAAAAGAAAAATGTTTCAACTTCCTACATGGAAAGAATGTGGTTAGAATCTCCCAAGGTAATGACTCAATGGAACAATAAATTTTTTTAGATGGGGAAGTAATTTCCATCAAACTCAATATTTTCAATGAGAGATAAAGAGGTTGATTAATACAATTAATAGTATAAATTTTCCAACTAATACATCGTTAACACTTCAATTATTAAAATGTAAGGAGTTTTATTATTAGGTAAATTGATTCCCAAAACCAAGGGATAATGAGGATAATAGACCATAGAAACCTCCAATATCAAGGGAGTGAGAAAGAACCTATGGAATGATTATTACTAAGGTGGATCATGATAATTAAGGTACCCTTTTCCTCAACTCTAGATTTATGGAATTCATATTGAATTTTTTTCTAGCCACTATAGTATATCTAGGAAGTTTTATAAGAGGATAAAATCCCTGCACTAATATTTTTTTTTTGAATTATAGGTGAAATACTTTAGTTTTATGATTATTGTACCCCATGTTGTAGTTTATGGGTATGTAGTTTGGGAAAAATATTATTATGATTCATTTAAATAAATTTTTTTAAAATTTTGTAAATGGATTGTATATATCCATGATGACTTTGTATTAATTATTAAAATAGGGAAATAGCATTTAATATTCAAAATCAACATATGATCATATATCAATGAAAGGATAAACATGAAATCTCTAGGAAAATTTAATTCCATTATATGGGTTTTAGGAACCAACAATGAGGGATATTTATCTCAAATTTTTAGAGAGAAAAGAAATATTTATTATATGACTATTATGATAGAAAAGATGTGTTTTCTAGTCTTACATAAGATATTGAGGTAGATATCTCATTATAAATTATATCTTGATCCATGTTTATCTTTTAAATACCCCAATCATTTTTAATTAGTGATTGATAATTAAATTTTTGATGGCATAATATATTTGGGGGGATAATGTAACTCCTATAGAATTTAGGATCAGTTTACCTTTAAATAAATATTATTATGAGTATCTTTATTTACATGAAACATAGAAAAAATATAAACAACACCCTAATTATTATATTACCATTGTAACATAGACTTTTAATAATCTCGTATAATTATAAGTAACCATTTTATAAAATCAATAAATAATGTAGAATAAATGGAATCGGTTATTTGAATTCATCCTTACGATCCTCATTTTTAAGAGATTGAAATAGAGGTTGTGTTATAAGGGTTTCCCCTAGACCAAGACCAATCAAAACTCCAACAATTATGATTTTAGTGAAATCGTTTAAAAGATAATTATAATCTCATGGAAATTTGAATTTTATCTGTTCTATTTTCACCACCACTCAAGACAATTATAAAAAATTATACTATCTTTAGGTCTTACATGGATATCTTGAGGGTTTATGTAAAGAAAAGTTAAGATGATATAAACTTGTATTTATTAATGTGATAAGTTATTCATAAATACATTGAATTTTATACATTTTCATTTATTATTTAAAAAAATAAAGTTCATTTTTAATACTAATGCATTGATAAAATTCAATTAGTGTAATTGAATAAATAATACGATCATTTTATGCTTAAAACATATTTTTTTGTAAAATTGGATTTTATTTGTGCTATGAATTTATATTTCAAGAAATGAAATATATATTTTGATTAAATTATTACATAGCATATTTTTTATATGAATAATATATTAACACTTATTTAAGTAATAAATGATAAATAACAAGAATTAATACAGATAATATTTGAAAATTCATTTTCAAGTAAAAAAATTAAATTATAATTTTTGTTTCCATTTAAAATTTTAAATCCTAAATTCTAGAATTTAAATTTTACCAAATGAACATAATTTTTGGATTTTGGATAACAATATTATCTTATGGTGATTTTTTATATTTTCAAAAAAACAATTATGGTGAATAGCATAAAAAAACTTTTTTTTATAAATACTGAAACTTTTATGATATAATTAGAGTGTAAGTATGACATAAAAATTTATGAAATATTTCTTTCCAAATAAATAATTTTTATGTACAATTATACATTTAAAATTTTTAATTTTAATTTACAAACCTATATTTCACATTTTGAAACAAAAGTTATAGTTATTCTCTAAAACCATTTTTAATGTGTTATGCATTAATTATATTAGAATTATTTTTAATAAATTTTAAAAATTTTATATAAAAAAATGGATTTCATATTTTGAATAATAATTTCCAATTTATATAATAGGGTCTATTTTTTATGAATAAAAATAAATTACTTGGGTAAAAATTAGTTACAATAGTAAAATCTAAAATGGTCAAAAGGTTAAATAAAATATTAAAAGAACAAACAAATATAAAAAAACATATCCTAATGAATTATTTAGAGAATAAATGTCCGTAAATTATTCAAATGTCCATTATTTTCAACATTTGGAGCCTCTTGTGATCCTTTTATTATAAAAATTCCACTCATCTCACTTTTTTAATGATCCCTAAACCACACCAATTTCCCTCACACCTTTAAGATCTTGGTTCAACCAAATTATTCCAAAATACCATATTAAAACTCCTAGCCACATCTTATAGGTCATTATATCATAAAATTACCACCCTTAAAAGGCTTAATCCAATTTTAAATGGAGTATTTCCAAGGAGTAAGGTAAAAATTCCTCATCCACCAATTTCCATTTCTATTCATTTATTTCTTCGTCTACCTCATCCAAATTTATTATAAAAATTGTCAAATAATTACATAAGTATCATATTTATAATAAATATTTATTATTATAATAGATAAATCATTTATACCTTCTTTCTAATCGTTTGAAAAATAAAAACATTTCTTGTGCTTATGTACAGACTACCACATCCATGAACGACATGATTAATTTTTCATTATGAAATCATAGGGATAGTTATAATAATTTAATTAAGAAATAAATATGATATTTATGACATAATTAACATTATATAAAGAAAAATTATTATCTACCTTATTTCCCTCCAATGCATTAGAAAATGAAAATATTAAACCTACATATGTACGGACTACCACCCCAATGGATGACATGTTCTTTTCATCACTACTATTAATAGATGGTAAAAAAACTATTTAATGAATATATAAGATTCTATGAAGTAATATATGACATTAATATTATTATTCAATGATATAAAAATAATTAATGTCCATTATAAAGTAAATCTATTGATATCAGAAAATTACTGAAAAAATTAATGCATCTCATTCTCCCAAACTATGTTTTTAGCTTCCATAAAATGAAAAGGGTAATGAAAAATAATTTTAAATAAATAATTTAAAAATATTATATAGTATTTTAATTATGAAATTGGTATAAAATTTTGTCATTTTACATCTCTATTGTGAAATATGTTCCAAACAATGAAAAATTTCCAACATCTGATGAAGAAAATAAATGATAAAATACTAATGAATATTGAATCAGTGATTATAATTAATGAGTAAAAATAGTTATAGACATTAACAATATTTTTAAATAAGTTATAATGATATTTATTTTTTATATACTGTAGTTTATATATATCTCAACCAAGATGGAATCTAAGGTAAGTGTTTTCATCTCAATTTCTCTTCATAGAAGAATGGTTTCATATTTCCACTTATTCATCTTTTTCAGGAGGTAATTATATCCCATCGAATTATTTAATCATAAATCACCATTCATAATGTTATTTTCATGTCTATTTTAAAATATCTCTTTCATGTTCTTCTAATTCAAATATATTCCACATTGTAAGGGTTTTCCTTGTCATAACTTTCATTCATGAAATATTTTCCGTATTCACTATTTTTTTATGTTGTCTAGTGTTTAAACTAACCTTTGGATTCCTTACATAAATACATTCATGAAATTAAATATATTTACTATTCATCACAAGTTCTCTTTTTCAATAGTTTTTAGTTCAAGTGTCCTAAAATATATAAAGGATTTTGTAAAATCAGAACTCTTTTCATTGAGTTATAATGTTTCCACTTGAAATCTGTTCTTATATATATTTGGTTTATACAACACTAATATTTTATTATGAGGTACATTCCCTTATTATATAGGTAAAATTAATTTTTAATTCAATGTTTCTTCCTTGGTGAACATCTTTCTCCAAAAATTATAAAATGTTTAATAATATATCCCATCCTTTTCAATAATAAAATTCCCTTCCATACCAATAATCTTTCTTCTAAACAATATTCTCATTCCTTATTTTTAAATATAAAAATGTATTTTTTAATATGATATTCATATCTCTCTTAAATTATTTTCAAAATATAATTTATTACTTTTTTAATGATTTGGTTTCGAATAAATGTATTTTCAAATATTAAAAAAAAATTATGTTCGTGATCGTATATTTTATCTTCCACTCCACATTTTCTTAAGATTAATTTTATGAAATTTTCAAGGATAAATTATAAAAAAATATTTTTTAGATGTAAAATTTTTAATGATTTTCCAACTCAAATTTTAAAAAATGAATTTCAAAAATCACTCATAACATTATCTTTCACTATAATGTTTTTTTCTAAAAAATCTTATTATTTTACATAAATTTTCCTCTTTATCTCTAAAGGATTTCATTCATTTGAAATTATTTTTCATGAATTACTCTCTAAATTCCATTATATTATTTTTCTTTTGGAGAATTAAATTCATGGTATCAGAAAATCCAACTCCCGATCCCTTCACATGTGGTACCATTGAAATTTTTCTTCTTATAATGGTGAATTTCATCTATGATAACATCCTTAAATGTTTTTATGAATCAATGGGAAATTACCTAATGCTATTATCCATGTTCTTTCTATATATGGATTATTAAATATTCTAGAGAATTTTTATTTAATACCATATCTTTTCCAAGGGTTAATTAATTGATTTTGAAATATAAATGTTTTTGTTTTCTCTTAGAACACATTTTTATGGTTTTTTAATAAGCTATTTTTTGGTATTATATATACCTCCAATGCATTTGGTAAAGTTTTATATATCCTGAGATAATGATTCTATGCATAGATTAAATTGATGTTAATCTATTCATAGCCCCATGGGAATCGTTAATTCTTATAGGGTTACCAAATTTATAAATTTATAAACACAAAACAAATAAACCACTAAACTATAGGGTAGTATAGGATATGCCTGTCTGAGTTCGAACCCACAGAGATAGGGTTGGAGAAAATATTAAATAAATAAAAGAAACCTAAACGAATTTTGATTTTATGAAATTAAATCTATACTGTTGAGAAATTTATTGGTGAAGAATATGGTATAAGAAAATATAAAATGGCTATTAGGAAGTAGTGAATCTAGGTTCATGGGTTGATAAGGTATGAAAAAATAAATTAACAATCTTTCAGTTATCAGAATCCAGTTATAGTGAGTCCAATGGGCATGGTAAACACTCTTTTTATAAACATATCCTTTTCACATGTTCAGTTACTTCATATTGTAAAAAATTGGTAGCCTAAAACTTATTTAAATATAGGTAAATACAAACCCAATTGTCATGGTGGAAGTCTAAACCCTAGATTTCACATTAAGAAAATTCATTCAATCAACTGGGGAAATAGTCATGCTCATAGAAAGAATGAAATTGAACTCAATCCCAAACCCTACTCATAATGTTCAGGAAAGAAGAAACTAGGTAAGAGATATAAATTAAGAATCAATATTAAATCCCAATATTAATTGAAATAAAAAATAAAATACCTCATACATTCAATCATCGCTAATCACGCTTCCCACGACACAAAGAAATCACAACCTCATGCTAGCTACGAGAGTTTCTAGAGAATAATGAGGAAAATCTATAGAATGGTGGTAGTATTAGGGATCAGGAATGGTTCACTCCGGTAGGTTTCATTCATCTCTGAGACTCCCATCCAGATGCACCCCCAAGGAATGACTACATGTGTCTTTTATAAGGGTTTTGTTCAAACCCTCAACCATGTTTCAAATCTCACAAATCTATATTATTTCATATTTCCCAAAACTTTCATGATGTATAAATATTTATATGATGTGTAATCCATGTCAATAATGTATTTTTTTTATTTTTCCTATCATGAACATTCACGACGTGTATTTGTGTACACGATATCTAATTTCTTTTCACATCATGTAATATTCTTCTTGAATTTTCTTGATAAGTGAAAAATCCATTTGAATCTCACATTATATAATGAAATAAATGACGTTTGTTCTTTCTTCAGTTCCGCAGCTCCACTTTGGACTCCAAAAATACGATGTCGCACCCTGATAAAACCTATTTTTTCTTTTTCCAAGACTCTTTGTAAACTTTTATAAAATATAAAACAAGTTAAACAATTCAAAAAACGGAAATAATAATCAATTAAATATAGAAATCAATACATTAAAATAAAATAAAATGTATGCATGAAATATTTTCATTAGATATTCTTATAACATTTTAATGGGTGCCATTATGATTAAGTTATGTTCACAAGATTATGCGTGGGTATAATTACAGTTACGTTTTTCTCAAGATATTGTGCATGGGTGTAATTGTGATTATTATATTCTTATAATATTGTTCATGGGTATAATTTTCATTAGGATATTCTTATAAGATATTTTGTAGATAGAATTTTGGTTATGATATATTCTTAATGATATTTTTACCTATTATTATGTTTATACCAATTTTCATTGATATTCCTTACACCTAAGATTTAATAAATTTATATGACATGTCACTTTTCCATTGTATACCACATGAATATGATACACACCATGTCTCTTGATTATTTTTTCATGATTCGTATTCTTTAATCCATGGTACATTTTTAATTTCTTATGATTATATGTCCTTTTAACATGCCATGGAAAAAAATCATATGGTTCCATGTTTCATTCAATGATAGATTTCTCTATTAGACATGATTTCTCAAATTCTGATTAGTTAAACCTTTTATTCCTCCTTGATATTTTTTCCCTTACTAAGTATTTGAGCTCACCCGTTTTTTATATTCCCCAAGATAGATGAATATTTGTCTTATAAGGATCTAGTCCTTCAGTATTAACTGATTTTCACTTGTATTGCTATTTTTTGATTTATTTTATTAATTTTGATTGCATCAAAGGAAAAAATGAGTTTTTGGGTTTCTATTTAATAAAAACCAATTAGGATAATAAGAACTAAAATAATAAAGAAAATATAGATTGTATGGGGGTGAATTCTAGTGGCTTATATTAATTTTGTCTTCTATTCTAAATCATTTAATTCAATTTCTGGTCTTATTATCATTCATCTTACTCAACCTCCACTATTTTATCATGTGCAAGGATAAAAATATAGTCAAATACAATCATGAATATAATTTACTCAAATATTATACATTATAATATGAAAGAGTCCAACAATAATGATGTAGAATGGAGTTTCAATCACAACCCTCTCACCCCACATTCATTGTCACATAGAACCATTGAAATGGGCTAGAAAATGAAATATATAAATTCAATAGTTATCACTATGATTCACCTAAGACTGTAAAAAATGTGTTATCTATTCAAAACCATTGATATTAGAGATCATAGTTACTTCACAGTGGTAAAAAAATGAAGAAATAAGGGTGAAAACACATAGTAAAACAAATGAATATAAATTGAATCACTGAATTAGAATTAAAATAAAGAAATTTAAAAATATTAGCCTAATAAAATTGAGGTTGAAATCCATGGACTATAATTCAATTTAAATCTGAAGGAGAAAACTATTTATATATATTACTATACCTCATTATTTTATTTTCCTCAAATTTAGTGTAGAGAAATGTATATCTTCTTCCTTCGATAGATTTTATATATACAGGTAGAGGATATGTTTTTTTAGGTGAGAATAACTTTAATATTATTATTAAAATATTTCATTCCCATGATCACTTTCTCTTTATTCCCATTGTATGAACCCCATATTGATTCAGTTGATAGAATATTATCTTAATTGGTGAGATAGAATAATGAGGCTTTATTTGAGGTTAAGTCCAATTTGTTTTGGAAATTTATATGGTACCTTTATGTTGTTTCTTCACTACCATGTGAGTACCTTGAATTTTATTGTATCACATACTAGATGTAACCTTCCATAACTGACTAGAAACCTTTATATATCTTACTTGTGATTATTATTATCTCTATGTAGTGTGTTTATAAACTTTCATATCCTATACAACACACTCATCAATATTATGAAACATCTATGTTTCCCTGGAATAGAATGTATAACATGGATTTTACCTTTACTCAATGGATTTAGGACCTTCATGAAGCATTTTTATCGCACCCTTAACCTTTATATAGCCTAAATTGGGCCATCACATGTCATGTAGACTAGTTACCCTTATGTATCACATACTCCATGTGTTAGGGTAACTCAAAATTAAAAACACATGAAAATTAAAAATGGAAGGCTATGGACATTAACATTTAAACCATAATCATAATAAAATTAATTAAAATAAGGATTTATTCCAATTCAAATTATTTTCATTATTAAAATAAAAAATTTAAATAAATATATTTACATTATTATAGAATATTATTTATATCATTCATACTGACAATATACTAGAAGAGTGAAAAAATATGGCTTCATAAATCTCCCATGATTAAAGAATAACTTTTTTGAATGTTCGCATTGGTGTTACATATTCCAAAGTCAAGTTCCTTGTTCAAAAAAATCTAAATAAATATAGTAGGATGGACTTAGAATCATAACAAGTAACACGTTCATTTATCGCTCTCTCTTAGACTCCTTACACACTACTCTGATTTTCACTTGATACAACCTAAATAAAATTATTATAGTTAAATCCCCCTTATTATTTAGGGTTTAATATTCACATCACCTATTTTCATTACACACACACAATTCCTAATAGGAATAAAACATTATGTGGATTCTTAAATTTCCATTTTAGATTGGTTTCAAGGGACTTATATGAATATATTTTTGGTTGAATCCATGATGATTTCTTTTTCATTTATAATTTTTCTTAGGATCGAGTTCAAAAACTCAATTTCCACATGTTTAAAATTTAATTCCATAAAATACACCTTCTTTAATAAATTTCCTCCCAATTCCAAAATAATAGTTTTCAAGATTATAGTGTAAATAACTTATTTTTAGTGAGGGAAATGAAATATTAGTATTGATTTTTTTTTGAAGGTCCCAAAACTCACCAAAAACAATAAAAATAATAAAATATATATACAACCATTACAAATAGGTCCCCTAACCCACACTAATTTTTGAAAATAACCTCAATATTTCTCAGCTTAAAATTATCAATGAATAGAAAACTAATAATGAGCCATGTTAAAAAATGAAAATAGAATAAATGGATAGGTTTATTTCTAGAGATTCTCATTTATTTTCTCCATTAGTATTCAATGAAATAAAAAACTATTTTCAACATTATAAACCTATAATTTAATCAAATAAAAAAATAGGTATTTTATAAAATGATAAGAAAATGAAAAAAAGGGGGAAAGAGTCTTGGGTTATCCCTCCCAATAGGACCCATTATGTTTCCTTTCCATAATTAGATAGTTATATGGTTATCCCCAATATACTAGAATATATGTTTTGTGTGATGAAAACCACCACATCATTTTACCTCTTTAACTTCTAAAATTTACATCCATTAAGAGGTCCACTTTATCTATATGGTGTGTTTCTATCCCCTTAGAATTATTATTAAGGTTGTAAGGTGGGGATATAAATATGATAAACATGGCCTCTTTAGCTACATCACTTATTGCAACATCTTCTAGTTATTTCACCAGTGATGTTTTTTAGACATGTTTAGTGGAGGTAGAGTTTGTGTACAATTCAAAATGAATATAATTTCAATAATTTGAGTTCAAATTCAAATTTCCACATTATATGTATCAGATTTTAATTTAGTTTCTTCATGATAATCCACTGAGAACTCCACCTCTACTATCCCCTATATATATTCTTCTTGGTGTTCTTTAAGGGTATTTTCATTGGGTACTCTATAAGTTCTTCATATATTTAAAATTATTATAATTTAGACAAATATCTCATTTAATATACATAAGATTCTTCTAGGGAACCCTTAAATATCTTATCAAAATACTCTTCAGTAAGCACCTCTTTCTTTCGCTGAGAAGCCACTTATTCAAATTCCATCTCCAGTATCTCTTATAAGTTGGTTTCTTCTTCATCTTTATCCAAATGGAAAAAAAGTTATAAAAATATAAAAAATAGAAACTAATTTGGTTCGTATATATTTTAGATTCAAAAATATTAGAATGAAATGATTTTAATTTAGTGATATCCCCCTATTCTCTATTATCATGTTCTTCACTTTCTGAGTGCAATGTATCTTAGAAGTCACCTAGTGTGTATGGGGAAAGCAGTGGAAATTCAAACTTCATTTAAAATTAAAAACCATATATTTCTTCACTGTCTTCAAAATCGAGGGCTTGCAGAAATACTCATAATTGTCCATTTTCAATATAAGTGATATTATCATATAATTTAGGTTTAGAAAAATTAATGGAGTAAAATTTTAAATTAAGTGGGTCTCCCTTAATGATATCATTGTTTAACTCTTATTTAAAATTCAAGGCCACCTTAAAGATAATTCAAACAGTAAACTATTGTGGCTTCTCTTCATAATTATCTTCCACCAACTTTACTATTGAGAAGATGAGAGGTTCCTATTCATGTTTAACTTCTTCATCATAAGGATAGGATTTCATTAGTTACTATAAATTTTTATCTTCTTTCATAGGGGTTTGAAAAGAGGATATTAATTTACCAAAAAGTTCCTTTATTTCATCTTTGATGAGTATGTGATCCTCATTTTCTTATTGCACTTATGGATAGACTTGTTTCTCAGTAGTGTTACTATGTGATTTATTGAACATGGTAATAAGTTCAGTATATGAAAGCCCATATTTTAATAATCCTTAATTAATGACTTATTATATGATAATACAGATAATAAAACCCTAGAATATTGTGAGGCCTAGTTTCTTTGGGAAATTCGATATATAACACCATAAATTAAATAAGTATATATCAAAATTATTTAAATAGCCTTTACATTTTCTTAAAATTCTATTGATTTTCTGAAACTAAATGGGATAAACATGGAACCTACATAAGAAAGGGGTGATCTATGAAGCCCATTAAGGTAATAATCAAATAATAACATGTTGAAAGTAATACATTTGATTGAAGGGGAAAATAAAAGTGACATAAAAGGGGTGATAATAATAAACATGAACATCAAAGAACGATATAAGATAATAACATTAAAGAAACATAAGAATGTAGAAACAACATAAAACATGACACCATAAAAATAATTCAAGGATAAACAATGATACATCATAACATAGGGTGTTTAGTATGTCCTCTTTTTCACTATACATCGTATCTAAAGGGATAAAAACATTACCCAATTCATTATAGGGTTTTATAATTTTGGGTCCACCAGTCACATTCTTATCATGCACATGCATTTGTGTGCCATATTGATCATATAACTTAAGAAAATTATTCAAAACAATTAACCCAAAGATTAATGATTTTGGGTTATATATATGGAATTCTGCAATCATTCAATGATAGATACGACTATGTGAGTACATTTTAGTGGAAATGTGGATGGGTATTCACTAAATAAATGTTTGGTATGGAAAATCATAGGGCAATTTCGACAATATAATGGGTGTATAAAAGGATTCATGGAAGGTTTTAATGAGATCAAAATGGGTTCTATAATTACTTTTAAATCATATGGAAGTTAATATGGATGTGTGAAAACATATTAAAACGTGTACAATTGAAAATAGAAATTCATAATACAAAGTAAGTGGTTGAATAAAAATATGAGGAGAGAATCTCTTAACATGAGAGGGTGCTTTTGAAAGCACAAGAGGATCTTATTAAGAGATTCAAAACAACTTAAAGGGATTTATAGAGGTATACAGAGATTAAATTTATTCAAAATGGGATTCTAAAGGATAAGAGTGGGGTTATGGGTTGTTATTTATAGAAAAATAGAGGGTAATTCTTTTTTAATTTCTAAACATACGTTTTTTAATCTGTATGTTAAAATAATCAGAACCCCAAATTTTACAATTATTTTTTACCATGATTTTTTCCAAATAAAATTGGTTTTCAATATTTTAAAAGGCTAAAAACTGAACTAATCAATAAAATAACTTTGGTGATGTATAAGTGAGTCATGTTCATAAGGAATTTATTTTAATATCTTAAAATATAATATATGCATTGGAGGATCATTATAAGTACGTAAAAATAATAAAATAACCTAAGACACATTATTATATAGGGAAAACATTATTTGACCATGTATTCTTTTTATAATATATATTACATCACTTTTGATATATTATGATGTCCTAACACATACCATTTATTTATACCATATTTCAATTTTACCCAAAAATGTGACTGACTCAGAAAACTATGAACAATTCAAAATTGAATAATTTTAAAATTCTGATTTCAAAAAAATATTATTTTACCAAAATAATTCTAGAAGTAAAATAATTTAAACTTTTTAAAAAATAATCATTTATCGAAAAATGCTGGTTTTTACGACAATAACAGTTTTTTGATCCTTTTACATATTACATTAGGATTCATTAAATTATTTTACTATTTGTATAAAGTTTCATATTATTTAATAGGAATATTATATGAAAATATAATTTATTTAAATGTTTTATAATTTATCAACATGTGTATTTTAAATAAATGCATATATTTTCTAAAAATACAATTTTTATTTATTCATATTAGAATCTAATTTTCATCAAATATTATAAAATTTTATATATAAATTAGTAATGAAAAGGATAAATATATTAATTATTTATTTAAGAAAAATAGTATAAAAATCATACTACTAGGTTCGATATATATAAACACTTATTACACCAGTGTACACCCAAATGGTAAGGTGTGCGATGGTGACACTTTATTGTGGTGGTTCAGAGAACAAGGTTTAGTTTGTGTCTCAATAATATTGAACTTCTCCCATAAATTGTTTCATTTTTTCTTCAGTTATTTATTCTTGGATTAGTCTCGGGGAATGTAAATTCACAGTAATTCCATATCTCTTGGAAAATATCGTAAATGGGGTTAATAAGGTATGATCCTACTGGTCAAGGCCATTTCTTCTTCCATCTCTGTCAATTGGACTTTTTAATAACCCCTAATATATTAATCTTAATGGTCACTATACATTTGTCATGTTATCAATGGTTATGATAATATAAGGATATTTTAAATCTGATAGGCTATATTTTAGAGTGGTCCAAAATAACCAAATTAGTGTATTTGTTTTTTATAATGACATTACATAATAAGGAATTTATTCATTTAAAAAAATTAAGGATTCTATTTATTATAGTTCATGTCATTACATTCTTCCCCCTTTACATACCTTTTCCATGAAATTTAATTTGGTATTATAGAACAGATGATGGTATTTTTGTTTTATTGCCTACTCTAGTTCCCTTGTTACCTCCTCAAACTTGTGTCTTCACAATAGAAATTTGAAAAGGTGATTTTCCTTATTTAATACAACTTTGTTTCTATTGTCTAATATCTTCACTGGCTTCTCCTCATATGAATGTTCATTCTCCATAGGTACTACCTTAGGATTTAGTATATGTGAGGGGTCTGATATGTACTTCCTCATGAGGAATATATAGAACACATCATGTAATTTGGATAGGTTATGTGGGAGTACTAGTTTATAAGACAAAACATTAATACAGTTAAGGATCTCAATGAGGGTTGATGTATCTAGGATTAAGCTTTCTCTTCTCCCGAAATCAAATTTTTTTCTTCCACAGTGATATATGAATGAACACTTTATATTTGAACTCAAAATCTAGGCCACATTTATGATTGTTTTCATGACTTTTCTATCTTGTCTTTTGTGGATTTAATATGATGTTGAATGGTTTGAACCTTATTTATCATCTCTTAGATAAGATCAGACCCCATTATTTTTCACTCTTCAACTTCATCGCAGCATGTTGAAGTCTAACATCACTTCCCATATGGAGCCTCATATCTTTTTACATCTGAAATCCTACCTCCATAAGTCAGGGGATGGAAAGAACTTCCAAGAAGGAATAACATAAATGGTGGGCCTTTTATTAGTTTTCATGTATGCATGTACCCAACCACCTCTATGAAACATTGTAGAGGAATATAAATAAATGACTAACACATAGATATAACACATGCATGCAAAAAAATCTAGGGAATAAATCTGATTATGAGAGAATAAAACCACATTTAAATGAAAAAACATGTCCAACAAGAAAATATGTCCCAAACTATTAACAACTAGAAGAAATTAAAGTTTAGAGATTCGGGATCCTGATCTCCAAGCCCGACCACCATATTCAACCTATTCACTTGAGTATCTCATGGTCTACTGAAATCACTATTGATATATCTATTGTCTGAATAATACATGATATGTGTGGTAAAATAACATCTATTATTGAGTATATACATATCCAATAGTATACTCATAAAACTAGGGGGAATATAAGATATGATAGAAGTAACTAACTCAACCCAGAGTAAGAGGGAAAATAATCCCAAAAATACATATATATATTCTCGTAAAAGACACCCAGAAAATAAAGAAATTGTGTCTCTATCTTATAGCCTAGCCGAATTATATGATTCTATTGACATCTCGAAAAGGGGGCTATCTCTAATGCCTAGAATCTTCTATATCCATTGAGATAACTATGTTGAGGACCCACACATCTCTACTGTTCCATACAATCGAGTGGGAAAAATCCCCAATAGAGTACCTAATCCCTAGTGCATCAGGGGGGTTCCACTCAAAAGTTAGAGGACCCACACCCTTGTCTTTCAGGGGTTTCAACTCAATATGTAGAGGAATCAAGCCCTAGTTCATTATGGCTGTTATTCTCAAAAGGTAAAGTACCCACACCCTAGTGTTTATTGGGGAGGGGTTCCACTCAATAGGTAGAAGACCCACACCTTAGTGTCTCATGGGTGCTACTTAATATGTAGAGGACCCACACCCTAGTGATTTAGGGAATTCCACTTAGTAGTTAGGGGACCCATGCCCTATGGCATTAGGGGTTACAATTAGTTGGTAGAGAACCCACACCCTAGTCTATCTTAGAAGTTCCACTCAGTAGGTAGAGGAACCATACCCTACTGAATCAGGGGGTTCCACTCAGTAAGAAGTGGACTTATTCCCATGTCTTAGGGGGTTTCACTAAAACCAATGCAAGGAGTATGGGGGACCCACACCCAAGTATGATATGGGGGATTCCAACCCTGGCCTCTCTCTAATGACACTTCCTGAGCAATTATATTGTCAAGAAATGACTGGTGAAGCATAAAAAGCAAAAAAATAAACTTAATATGTTTAAATACACTAAAAAGGAAACCATCACATTCGACATGGAAAACTAGTCATGACAGGCTACTCACGGGCCAAACTTTGAGCCCAGATGAAGTAGATATGCAAGGTGTAAGTTTCTCATATGGGTGCCAAGTGTGCATAAGGTCGACATGGAAGGTGGTACCACTCCACCATATATTCATGTCCTCCTATAGACATGGATTTGTGTCCATGTCACCTTAAATGGTCTGCAAGGGGCCTACATAGCAGCTCTCTGCCACATGAAGCCTTCATATGTGCTCTGGGTCATTCATGTGTTCATCAGGTTGTGTCATGTACATGGACATGCTCAAGTAATGGCCCATGCCCAAGTAATAATAGATTACATGGAATATCCTCCTTCATGGGGTATTGGTGGTATGTAGTTGGAACACATATTATCCCCCTAGGGAGGTTTAGAAGGTTTTTGGGTCCACCTACATAGCGTGTGATCCTTAACTCTACTAGAAATTATAGAATTATAGATATTGGGGATACACTTGAAAGGCACGGAC
Source organism: Viscum album (assembly GCA_963277665.1). Classification (NCBI taxonomy): domain Eukaryota; kingdom Viridiplantae; phylum Streptophyta; class Magnoliopsida; order Santalales; family Viscaceae; genus Viscum; species Viscum album. Next base: position 624,572,340 of record OY728136.1, on the reverse strand, counting down.
GATTGTCGCTTATCGACCGGTCAAAGTTCCGGTGCTCTGCTAATGTGTATAGCAGCACTCGGGTCGAATCCTCGGCGATGGTACTTCGTAATAGTCGATTGTTTTTAGTTGATTGTATTTTGATTGGGGGGGTTTGTTTGTAGAGATTAATTGAAATGTTTAATGAATGATGTTTTAATTTAGCAAGTTGATAGAGATTGGGGTGAGTTCATCATTAGGTTAGTTAAGCTTGTGATATCCTTGAGCTTTGCTTTATATTGCATTTAAATTAACACCCATGTCACAAGATGATGTTGATTAGAATTCCTAAGTGTTAAGGCTTTAATCCAAGCCTTAAATTAACTTAGGGTTCTAATCTTGATCAAATATTGTTTATGTTAGTTTATTTATGGTTCCAATAATCCATGGAAACCACACGTTAAACAAATCAAGTCATTAATCCATGACATGCTAAGTCCAACATACACAATGTTAATTCAACGAATACTCATCGAGCAAAAGCTCTCAATCGCTTAACATACCTAAATTAAAACTCACCCCAATGAGATATTTACTCAGCCATTATGATGTTTATTAATCTGGTAATATATTTTTATGGTGATGAATTATAAAGAGAAGAAAAAGAAAGGGACAAGATAACAGTAGTGTGCCGAACACACACACGAAATATTTTGAGAATCAAAAATGGAATTTCGATTGAATGAGGAAGAAAGATAAGGTACTGTAATTTCAAATGATTCAAACTATTTTAAGGCCACGAATATTATACTACAGAAGGTGGAGGAGAATAAGAGATATTTAAGAAGAAACTTTCATTAAAACAGAATTACAAAAGAAATGACTTACAAAATTACAAAAATGAAGAACACAAAAGTAAGTGAAAACAAAGAGAGGAGGAAAGGTCTCTCAAGTGAAAAATTGAGTATGGCAGGTCCTACCAAGACTTTGGCAGATCTTTTTTCGTGCCAATATGATATCCTCTCTTCTGAAATGCCAACGTCTTGCAAGGAGAAGAGGGGAGTGAATTTATAGCCAAAGGTAGTGGACTGTTTTCATTCCCAAACTACCCCTCAAGTGGGCCCGCCAATATGACCTTTCAGACAGATGAATATAGAGAGATATTCTTCTTAAATATTGTAGATATGGATGTGGAATAGTCACCCTCAAATTTTGGCTGTCGTTGTACTTTTTTGTCCAAAGTTATGGCCGGATTCCTAAAAACCTTTCTACTGTCCAATTTTATCCAGAAAGTTTCCATGGCCTAAATGTGAATGCATTTATGGCTATGTATATGCCTTCAAATCCGAACCATTTCTTCTGGAAAGTTGATCCTACATATCTTAGATTTCACACCACAAAATATGAGCTTCTTTGGACAAGTGGATAAGTTGAAAAGTCAAGAATTGTGGGCATATTTAAAATCCCGGACAGAATGGTGGGCTTGATTTCAATGGATCCATTGGGCCCCAAAATGGAAGAGTTGGGACTTTAAATTTTTATCCATGACTCCTTAGGAAATTCCCGAGCATGGAAAATAATATCCACTCATTTGGGCAGGTAGATTGATCCCAGTAATGAAATCTTCAAGGCTGGTCCAGAAATTAGGCAGATCCGGTGGGTCATCTTGTGTGGTCCATATGGCCTATCAAATGACCGAATTAGCCAATGCGCAAGTTGAGTGATTTGTAGGAAATTGAATTTGTAACCCTACAGGACAAGAATCACACAATTTGTATTAGTAGGGTGAGAGTTATATTTAAAATACTAAACAGACATGAATCTGTATTATTCGAAACATTACTCCAAAATAATATTTAATATTAAAGCATGAGTATTTCACATAAGTTATGCACATTTAATTAAAAATCAGTAGAGGGAGTATATAAAATGATATTAATAAATGAATAACATCAACTCCCCCACACTTAATATTGTGCATGTCCTCATGTACACCAAACACAAAAGAAAATCAAAACAAAACCATATTCATTCACCAACAAATATTAAAATTTTGTTTTCACCAATCAGGGGAGGTTTAGACTATTTCACTCATCCATATTGAATTCCATCACAAATTTGGTTCACAATAATTAATCAGAAACAATTCATTTTTTCATGTTCAAGGTTTGAATTGGAAAATCTAGACACTCAAAACTTACTCCTCTCAAGATGATAAAAATGTATTTTAGGAGGTCCACTCATTCACCCACAAAAAGTGAAAATCAAGAGTTTGTAAGAGCTCTCAGCTTAAATTCCCAAATCTAATGTGTAAAAGAATCAAGAGGTCTTTTAAGGGGTTTTTCAGTGGCTATGGGATGGTAGGTATATAATGTCCAAAGGAAAAGAGGGTTTAAAAACACCAACATGGAAAAATCAATGCACATTTTTTTTGAAATTTGATTTGAAAGGAAATAGAAACACATATTTACAAGGGAATGAATGTGTGATGAATGAAAAGTGAGGGAGATAGAAAATGGAATAGGGTGAGATGATGGAATATGTACAACATGGAAGACTTCCAATAATGACACAATACAAGATGATTTAAGTGTTCTTTTTTTTCTCTTTTTGCTTTTTTTTCGAAAGTTGTGCTTGGAAAAAGTCTCACAGTCATCTCCCAACCCATGCTTGATATCCTCATGGAACTAATTTTAGTAGTTATAACAAGATCAAAGGTTGATGATGAATGATTTTTGACCCACCCAAGACACAACCCATTCCTTTTTTTTATTTTTTTTCATTTATTTTTTAATATAATTTTTTTCATTTTTTTTGAACACTTTTCAATGACTTTTGTACAAATGACAATTACACATATACACCCCAAAGCTCACAGAATTACAACCTCTCCCCCACACTTTAATGGATTCTTTCCCTCAAGCATATGATGACACATTGGAAATCAATGAAAATACGCCCAATAATGAAGTCCATTCCCCCCACACTTAAATTTCAATAAATTGTACAATGAAAATCCATGAAGATGTTGGGTGGGACAAGGTATTAGGTTTGTAATGTGGATATCAAAAGAAAGGTTTTCATAGGCTCAAAGGGGCTTTCAAAAGTAGGATCAATGTAAGGGTAACGAGAGGCTATTTGGCTATTCTGATTCTCATGTGGCTTAGAAAATGCCCCTATCATATCAATGCACACAAAAGATGGAAATTCAGCTCGAAGGTCCACAAACTCAAGACTCTCAATCAGTGGTGAAGACACACAATGAAAAATATGGCCAGAGATGACCTTGGCATGAAGGCTAATGTTATTCCTCACGGTAGGGGAGAATCATTTTCCACCAAAAATTGTTTATTCAAAATGTTTGTTATTGACACAAAATTGTTTACCCAAGTTTGAGATAAAAATTAAATATATTTGAGTTTAAAACAAGCCTTTTGACTCCCCAAAATGGTTGGACAGAATTTCAATATTGGATGATGAGTAATTATGACACCCCTTTTGTTTTGTTAATTTTAATTTTTTTTTAAATTTTTTTTTTAAATTTTTAATTTTTAATGAAACATCCACACAAAAAAGAAAATAGAAAAAAGGTTGGGGAAGAATGTTGTAAAAAAATGAGAGGGAGAGAGGAAGAAGAAGAAATAGAGAGAAGAAGAGAGGGAAGAGAGATTGAGGAGAGAGAGAGTTAAAGGGAAAGAGGTGCCCGCTGGTTTGGATTTGGTGGGTCACTGTTTCCATCTAGTGGTGGGTCAATGGAAGTCGATGTGGAACCTGAAGTGAATGGCCTCTCATGGTGATGCTTTAACCGGTGTCCATTTATCGTGAATGTTCTTTTTGAAGAAGGGTCTTGGACTTGCACTGCACCAAATGGGTAAACATTAGTAATAATAAAAGGTCCATCCCAACGAGAATTGAGCTTACATGGGTGAAGTCGAAATCGAGAATTGAAGAGCATTACCTTTTCACCTTCATGAAATACCTTTCGAAGAATGTGCTTTTCATGGAGTGACTTTGCCTTTTCTTTGTAGAGAATGGAGTTCTCATACGAATCGAGTCGAAGCTCCTCCAATTCAGTCAACTGCAACAATCTTTCTTCACCAGATTTTTCACAATCAAAATTACAGGTTTTGACAGCCCAAAATGACTTATGTTGGATTTCAACTGGTAAATGATAGGCTTTACCAAAAACTAGCCTAAATGGAGACATCCCAATGGGTGTCTTATAGGCTGTTCGATAGGCCCAAAGTGCTTCACCAAGTCTATCGGGCCAGTCTTTTCTTGTGGGATTAACAATTCTTTCAAGCACTCTTTTCACTTCTCTGTTAGAAAGTTCAGCCATTCCATTTGTTTGAGGGTGATATGCAGTGGATGTTTTATGTAAAACCCCATTCTTTTTCAAAAGTGACTCCATGGTTCTATTACAGAAATGAGTTCCTAAGTCACTTATCAAAGCACGTGGTGTTCCGAATCGATGGAAGATATGGGTTTTGAGGAAATCACTCACAGTTTGAGCATCATCTTTCCTAGTGGGTTTGTCCTCGACCCACCTAGAAACATAGTCAATAGCAAGGAGAATGTAGGATAATCCATTGGAAGGGGGAAAATGTCCCATTAAATCGATGCCCCAAACATCGAAGAGCTCACAGAAGATTAATGGATTTTGAGACATTTCGTTTCTTTTAGAAATTGCGCCAAACTTTTTGCAAGTGGGACATGATTGACAGAACTCGTTTGAGTCCTTGAATATTGAAGGCCAAAAGAATCCAGAATCTAGGACCTTTCGAGAATTCCTTTGTGGTCCAAAGTGGCCACCTCCAGGCATTGAGTGGCAGAATTCCAAGATGGAGGATTGTTCAGTTTCATCAACACATCTCCTAATTACCATGTCAGCCCCAGTTTTCCAAAGTTTATTATCTTCCCAAAAATAATGCTTTGAATCACTTTTCATCTTTTCTTTTTGTTCTTTTGAAAAATATTCAGGGAAAACACCAGAAACCAAGTAATTTACAATTGGGGCATACCATGGTAACTTTGGAGTGAGAGAGGAGAGGTGTTCAGTTGGAAATTCAGGATCAATTATTTCAAAATGAGATGAATTAGAAATTCTACTCAGGTGGTCAGCTACAGGGTTTTCTTTTCCAGGTTTATCTTTTATCACAAGGTCAAACTCTTGGAGCATTAAAATCCATCTTATTAGCCTTGGTTTGGAATCACTTTTCTTAAGTAAGAACTTTAATGATGAGTGGTCCGTGAAGATGATGATTTTGGCACCTAAGAGATAGGGCCGGAATTTATCCAAGGCAAAAACCACAGCTAAAAGTTCTTTTTCAGTCACAGTGTAGTGTGATTGAGTTTCATCCAATGTTTTTGAGGCATAAAAGATGACATGAGGAATGTTTTCTCTTCTTTGACCAAGAACAGCCCCAATGGCCCTATCAGAAGCATCACACATCAATTCAAATGGTAAGGACCAATCTGGGGGTTGGATTATTGGAGCAGATGTGAGAGCAGATTTGAGTTCAATGAAGGCTCTCTTGCAAGCCTCATCAAAATTGAATGTGACATCATTTTGAAGTAAACGAGTGAGTGGGAGGGAAATCTTGCTGAAGTTCTGAATGAATCGCCGATAGAAACCGGCATGACCAAGGAAGGACCGAATGTCTCGAACTGATTTGGGTTCAGGAAGTGATTGTATCACCTCAATTTTGGCTGGATCAACTTGGATACCCTCTTGAGAAATTATGTGCCCTAGAACAATCCCATTTGAAACCATGAAGTGACATTTTTCAAAATTCAGCACAAGGTTTCACTTGACACACTTTTGAAGGACCAAAGAGAGTGAATGTAAGCAAGATTCAAATGACTCACCATAAATGGTAAAGTCATCCATGAATACCTCCATGAAATTATCAATGAATTCAGAAAAGATACTCATCATACACCACTGGAATGTTGCAGGAGCATTACAAAGGACAAAAGGCATTCGCTTATAGGCATAGGTTCCAAAGGGGCAAGTGAATGTGGTCTTTTCTTGGTCTTGAGGTGCGATTGGAATTTGGAAGTAGCCGGTGTAACCATCAAGAAAGCAATAGTGTGACTTTCCGGCCAATCTCTCAAGCATTTGGTCAAGGAAAGGAAGTGGGTAGTGATCTTTTCGTGTTTCAGCATTCAATTTGCGATAATCGATGCACACACGCCATTTGTTTTTCAATCGAGTTGTGACCACTTCTCCATGTTCATTTATGACAACTGTTATCCCGCCCTTCTTAGGAATGACTTGAATTGGACTAACCCATTCACTATCAGAAATTGGGTAGATAATACCAGCTTGAAGAATCTTGGTAATCTCTTCCCTAACTACCTCAAGTATGAGTGGATTGAGTCTTCTTTGAGGTTGCCTAATTGGTTTGGATGATTCCTCTAGATGGATGTGATGCATGCAAAGGGCAGGGTTGATTCCTGGAATATCCTCTAGGGTCCAACCTAAGGCATTTTTGTTTTCCTCTAACAATTGAACAAGTTGGAACTCCTCAGTTTCAGAAAGTGAAGCAGAGATAATGACAGGGTAGGAGGGATCATGGAAGAGGAATGCATACTTGAGGTGTGAAGGAAGTGGTTTTAGATCAATTTCAGCCTTGATTTGAGAGCTAGACAAGTTAGGAGCAGGAGAAGGGATTCCAGATGGGTTTGGATCATTTTCCTCAACACTGTCCAAGGTGGAGCAGTAGATATCAGAGTTGATGTGGGATTCAAGAGAGTTTTCAAGTTCACTTTGATTGATGGAGTCTAAGAAAGAAAGGTCAACATAAACTTCTCCATTTATAACTTGGTTAATCATTGAGCAGATTTCACAATCTCCACTTTCATTAGAACATGATGGGCATGAAGAAATGGAGGTGAGTTGACTCTTAGAAGTGTCATCAAATGCATGAATAGAGAATGCAGGGTGATTCTCTAATGGGTATCGCATGGCTTGAAAAATTTTGAACTTGACCACTTGGTCACCAAATTCCATGGATAAGATGCCTGAATGGACATCGATCTTGGTTCTAGCAGTCATGAGGAATGGTCTTCCTAGAATTAGGGGAGATCGAGAAGAGGTCGTCTCACCTTCCATGTCAAGGACATAGAAATCAGCTGGGAAGATAAGATCATTGACCCGAACAAGAACATCCTCAATTATCCCCTCAGGACTGGCAGTGCTTCGATTGGCTAATTGAATGACAACACCCGTTGGGTGCAAGGGACCTAGACCAAGGTTGGAGAAAATGGATTTGGGCATGACATTTATTGAGGCTCCAAGGTCTATGAGTGCATCATCAAAGTTGGAACTCCCTATTTGACATGGAACCGTGAAGGTCCCTGGATCTTTGCACTTCGTGGGAATGGACTGTTGGGTTGAAACATTTTCAATGTTCCTAAGTTGCCTCTTATGGGTGCACAATTCCTTAAGAAACTTGGCATACTTAGGGATTTGTTTGATGGCATCTAATAGGGGGATGTTCACTTCAACACGTCTAAACATGTCAAGCATTTCAGGATCAGGTTCAAAGGACTTCTTAGGCTTGGAGATGGCTTGAGGAAAAGGAATTGGGTTCCTTAGAGGAATGGAAGGAGGTGAAGGAGTGGATTCAAATTCCTTTTACAGCTTTTTGTTCTTTTCATTTTCTAGATCAACATCGAAAGGGGAGGTAGAGGAATCAGCATGGGGAATAGAAATTTGATTTCCTGATCTAAGTGCAATTGCACTTACATTACCCTTAGGGTTGGGTAATGGTTGAGCTGGGAGTTGGGACGAATTGGATGGTTGTTGCTGGCTAAGGTGGGATGCAAGTTGACCTATTTGGGTTTCAATGTTCTTGAGGCTAGAACGGGTGAAGGAAGAAAGATCCTCTACAGCACTTTCCCATGGTTGTTTAGAAGAAGAGGCTTGTCCCAAATTGGGTTGGCCTTGATTTTGGTTCTTGGGAAAGAGATTGTATTGGGTGGGGAATTGGGAAGGCTCGTTAGGATAGTGGAATCCAGGAGGAGGATTGTTCCTTTGGGGTTGAGGAACAAAAGGATAAGGTTTATGGATGTTACCACCACTTTGACCATATTGGAACTGGTTTAGATTTTGATGAGGGAACTGAGGAGGATGAGAAATGGGATTACCATACCTCAGAGGTGGGTTAAAGGTAGAAGTGAAGGGCTCAGAGTGGGGTTGGTTGAAGTTTCTAACAAACTGACCTGATTGTTGAGGGTTGAAGTTTCGCTGAGCATATGCCACATTGAGCTCCATTGGACTAGATGAATCAGATGGATCATCTTGAAGTTGTGGACATGTTTCAGTTGGATGAGTTGGTGAGTTGCAGATTCCACAGTTCTTGATAGGCCTAGTGAAAAGAGATTGTTGAGGAGAGGAGTTTGGGGCTTTAGAAGCCACAGCTAGTTGATGCACAAGACCTGTAAGTTCACTCATCCACTCAGTCATTTTGTTGGGCTCTATGGATTGATTCTCTTGGGCTTGTTTCACTTGAGCATGTGCTCGAGTATGGAATTGCTGCGTTTTTGCAGCCATGTTGCTTATGAGTTCTCGTGCAGCTGCAGGAGTTTTGTCAACAAGAGCACTGCCACTTGCGGCATCAATGAGAGTTAGCTCCATAGCCAATAACCCCTCATAGAAGTATTGGATCAGGAGTTGTTCAGGGATTTGATGGTGTGGACAAGTTGCCACAAGCTTTTTGAATCTCTCCCAATACTCATGGAGTGATTCATTAGGGAATTGACGGATGCCGCTTATTTCCTTTCGGATAGAAGTTGTTCGGGAAGCGGGAAAGAACTTCTCAAGGAAAAGTCTCTTCATGTCAACCCATGAGTTTATGGAACCAGGTGGGAGGTAGTAGAGCCAAGACTTGGCAGAATCCGCTAGGGAAAAGGGGAAAGCTCTAAGCTTGATTTGTTCTTCAGAAACCCCTTGAGGCTTCATGGTAGAGCACACTACCTGGAACTCTTTAAGGTGAAGATGTGGATCCTCACCGGCTAGCCCGTGAAAATGAGGGAGAAGATGAATCAAACCCGATTTGAGTTCGAAGTCAGCTTCTATGTTTGGATATTGAATACCAAGAGGTTGGTAATTCATATCAGGGGCAGCAAGTTCTTTCAATGTTTGTTCCCTAGGATTGGCCATATCGAATTCAATTGGTAGGGAAATGATTGGTTCTTGGGTGATTTGGTTATCCCTAATGGTCCTCCTAAGTCAACGAAGAGTTCTATCAATTTCAGGGTCAGAAAAATCCGAGGGATTGTTTGGAAGGCTACGGGGCATTCGGAGAGATTTTGGAAGAAAGAGGAAGACGGGTTTTTCTTTGTGATTTTTTTTCAATTTTTTTTTTAAAAATTTTGTTTTTTTTTTGTTTTTTTTGAAAATAACCAGAAACTAATGACTACTTAAAGCACCATCCTCGGAAACGGCGCCATTTTAAATGAACGGCTGATTGTCGCCTATCGACCGGTCAAAGTTCCGGTGCTCTGCTAATGTGTATAGCAGCACTCGGGTCGAATCCTCGGCGATGGTACTTCGTAATAGTCGATTGTTTTTAGTTGATTATATTTTGATTGGGGGGTTTGTTTGCAGAGCTTAATTGAAATGTTTAATGAATGATGTTTTAATTTAGCAAGTTAATAAAGATTGGGGTGAGTTCATCATTAGGTTAGTTAAGCTTGTGATATCCTTGAGCTTTGCTTTATATTGCATTTAAATTAACACCCATGTCACAAGATGATGTTGATTAGAATTCCTAAGTGTTAAGGCTTTAATCCAAGCCTTAAATTAACTTAGGGTTCTAATATTGATCAAATATTGTTTATGGTAGTTTATTTATGGTTCCAATAATCCATGGAAACCACACGTTAAACAAATCAAGTCATTAATCCATGACATGCTAAGTCCAACATACACAATGTTAATTCAACGAATACTCATCGAGCAAAAGCTCTCAATCGCTTAACATACCTAAATTAAAACTCACCCCAATGAGATATTTACTCAGCCATTATGATGTTTATTAATCTGGTAATATATTTTTATGGTGATGAATTATAAAGAGAAGAAAAATAAAGGGACAAGATAAGAGTAGTGTGCCGAACACACACACGAAATATTTTGAGAATCAAAAATGGAATTTCGATTGAATGAGGAAGCAAGATAAGGTACTGTAATTTAAAATGATTCAAACTATTTTAAGGCCATGAATATTATACTAAAGAAGGTGGAGGAGAATAAGAGATATTGAAGAAGAAACTTTCATTAAAATAGAATTACAAAGGAAATGACTTACAAAATTACAAAAATGAAGAACACAAAAGTAAGTGAAAACAAAGAGAGGAGGAAATGTCTATCAAGTGAAAACATGAGTATGGCAGGTCCTCCCAAGACTTTGGAAGAGCTTTGGTCGTTCCAATATGATATCCTCTCTTCTGAAATGCCAACGTCTTGCAAGGAGAAGAGGGGAGTGAATTTATAGCCAAAGGTAGTGGACTGTTTTCATTCCCAAACTTCCCCTCATGTTGTCCCGCCAATATGACCTTTCAGACAGATGAATCTAGAGATATATCCTTCTTAAATATTGTAGATATGGATGTGGACTAGTGACCCTCAAAATTTGGCTGTCATTGGACTTTTTTGTCCAAAGTTATGGCCGGATTACTAAAAACCTTTCTACTGTCCAATTTTATCCAGAATGTTTCCATGGCCTAAATGTTAATGCATTTATGGCTATGTATATGCCTTCAAATCCGAACCATTTATTCTGGAAAGTTGATCCTCCATATCTTAGCTTTCACACCACAAAATATGAGCTTCTTTGGACAAGTGGATAAGTTGAAAAGTCAAGAATTGTGGGCTGATTTAAAATCCCGGACAGAATGGTGGGCTTGATTTCAATGGATCCATTGGCCCCCAAAATGGTAGAGTTGGGACTTTAAATTTTTATCCATGACTCCTTAGGAAATTCCAGAGCTTGAAAAAGAATATCCACTCATTTGGGATGATATATTGAGCCCAGTAATGAAATATTCAAGGCTGGTCCAGAAATTAGGCAGATCCGGTGGGTCATCTTGTGTGGTCCATATGGCCCTTCAAATGGCCGAATTAGCCAATGCTCTAGTTGAGTGATTTGTAGGAAATTGAATTGATAACCCTAAAGGACAAGAATCACACAATTTTGATTATTAGGGTGAGAGTTATATTTAAAATAATAAAAATACATGAATCTGTATTATTCGAAACAATACTCCAAAATAATATTTAATATTAAAGCATGAGTATTTCACATAAGTTATGCACATTTAATTGAAAATCAGTAGAGGGAGTATATAAAATGATATTAATAAATGAATAACATCAACACTCCATGTTTTTATATGATTTACATGGTGTGTACTCTAAAATTTTATAAACTCCTTATTTTCCTTCACACATTATCCAAATCTTGCATTACATCCACAATACATTCCAGTTGACTACTTTAAATCGAAGGTATTTCCACTAATATTTGATTTTGGCCCTCTTGTGGCTAGTAATTGGAAACTAGTCATCGATACAAATCCCATACACCACTCAATGTTGTTACCTCTCGATCTCATGAACGATTTGGATGCTAAATCCATGAAGCATCTCCCAAAACCCATTATCCATCTTGATCCATCTTCAATTTTCTAATTCATTCTTTGTACATGAAACTACAATGAATGTGTGGGGTTCGATCAAGATCGAACCCACCTTGGTAATTTCAAACCATGAGATCATAGACCAATGGTGAGGAACATAAATACCGAAGAGGAATGTGGCACATAAAAAAATTTAATCTATTAGTGACCAACAATTCATGGACAATGATCATAAATTAGCGATTACTAGGGGTGCTAACATGTCCAAAAATGGGAGAATTATATCAAATAAATATATTTAATAAATTATGAGGCTCATGTAATTAAAAATTATCACAAATCAAAAACAGATAAAAACAATTCTCAATATTTTAATCAAAAGGGGATGAAACCAAAATTGAAGAGACCTACCTCAATTATGGATCGATCGTTGGTGAATAACACATTCAGCAGCAATGATGATGATCTGTAGCATTAATTTTCTATTAATCTATCATGATTTGAATGTTATATATCATCCAAATCTTATTCACCAATGAAAAATGCTCTCAAATTACTCTCAGATCTCACAAGAGTTATGCAAGTTACACTTAGAAAATATTCATTAGAGGGTATTTGTAGGTAATTTTAAATTAGTACATTTAAAATAAAATAACTAAATTCAATTATTTATTATAATTAAACACACTTCCAATGGATTCCTTATCTGAACTTTTTGTTCCAACCAACTTTATATCACACCTAGGGTAAACCCAATGTTCCTAATTCAACCATGGCCCTGGATTTATAATATTAGAATACACTCAGAATATATCCCATTATTTATGAAAAAATAAGCCCATGTGATATAAATATGTCTAAAATTATCATAATATCAATGGCGGCATCATCATGCCTTGTAATTTCATATCATCTCATATCCTTACTCGGAAAACATTTCTTAATATTGTTGAATGTCATAAAATGTGAAAATCGGGTCACCGCATTATTCCCCTCTTCAATGATATTCATCCCTAAAAAGAAAAATCTATATGAAAACATTGGGATACTAAGCCTAAACCTAGAAATCCCACTCCCAGGAGTTTTAATGAAAGCTACCATGCTGCCACAACATATAACCCATGGAAATTTCCAATCCTCATAGGATCCTCTCCTACTGATCATCAATCACCATCAGGTACTCTACCAAGGTTTATCTATCCTTGATGTACAACCACGTCCCTAATCAATTTTGTTCATAATATCATGAACATATTTCCTTGGCTAAAAAACATTGAATATTTCATGCGCCTGATCCAACTCAAAGAGTGAGGATAGGTGTTAATAAACCTCTCCAATCCAATCATGGATCTTGAATAGCCTAATGGACCCCAGCAATAACATTCCTCCCTGTCTGAACCTCTATAATTATCATCATGGATATAATCTTAGTAAAATATAGTTTCCCTTTTCAAACTCCAATAGAATACAATATTTAAATTAGTAATATTTTTATCAGATCTGTTTTAACCTCATGTTATCTTCAATAACAGAAACTTTCTCTATAGTCAACTACAACATCTCTATCATAACAAGAGATATATCTCCTATCATGGTCTAACATAAGGGTGACCTATAGGTTCTCTCATAAAAGTACTTATAATTCTCCTGTTGATCATAGAGTGATGGTCGTTATTGTAAGTGAAATATACTAATGTAAATTGATCCTACCATAATCAAAGAATGTCTAACATGTAGTATCTCATTATATCCTCCAACACTTGGATAGTGTGCTTGGTCTTCCCATCAGTTTGGTGGTAAAATGGAATACTCATCTGAAACTGGTTCCTAAATACCTCCTAAAAGCCTCTGCACAATCGTGACATAAATAGTGCATCACAGTCATAAAAAATCATTGAGGGTACCCTATGGATTCAGATGATCTCTCACAAGTTCATTTTACCAGACTCTATACTGAACTTTTCTCCCTGATAGAAAGGAAGTGTAATCCCATTTTGAGTTGGTAAAAAATCACCTAGACAGAATATGGGACTTTCACTATAAATGAAATCCCTTTCATAAATTCTATATATATTCCATCACATTTCTACACTAGGAACACAATAAGCTATGTTAAACCTACTGGAATGTGGAACTCAGACTTGAATTGCTGACATGTGAGACACCGAGAGAGGAACTCTATGACTATAAACCTCATGCTAGCCCACCAAAACTACCATTTTTGTTTATCACACATATTCCTTACACTAGTATGTATAAAAAACGAGAATTTTAAAACTATCTCACCACCTCATCTCACATCTAACTAGAACCACCATCCAACCATAGATGAGGATGACGTTTTACCCTCCATCAGAAAATATATTTGGTGAATCATATGAATACATCTTCTTAGAAAGAAAAACGTTGTTTATGTCTCCCAACTGAACCACCCTGACACAATAAATAATCAGATGAGTGAATATCATCAAATAAAGATAAGTTTCAAAACTCTTATCCATTGGGGTTAGCTACAAATAATCCAACTTCTCAAACATCACCTCCACCAGTTATGAATGGAACATTATGCTAAGTTCATCTTCCATCGTGTTTCCCTATACTTGAGTGTAGACTATTTAAATGGAAAATTCTTATAGGAACTCCAACAAGAACCTCTATCTCAAGTTCAAATCTCTCTACATTAATATATACCTAATTCTCTAATGGTATGAGTAAATAATAAATAAATCTCCCAAAAGATAGTGTTTCCACATCCTCATAGAAAATTATACCATTTCTCATTCCCGATCATGGGTTGTATAGTTTTTCTCATGGTGTCTCAAATATCTCATCCCACACATGATCACTGCCTTTTCCTACATCATCATGTAGCTGAGCCTAGCTCCAGAGGAATCGAAATACAAAATTTACTCCCTTATCTCCTCTGGTAGTCTCAAAAAAGGATCATTGGTCAACCTCAGCCTTAACTACTCAAGGATATTTGAAAATACTCAATCTAGGTAAATGGATTCACTTTCCATTTTAGGGGAATAAAAGGGGATTTAATCCTGGAGAAGCCCTCCATAAACCTCCTCTAGTACCTCTACAAACTAAGGAAACTTAACCCCTCCAATACGCTCTTGGTTGGATCCCAAGAAATCACTATATCATTCTTAACTGGTTCCATAGCTAATCCATGCCCAGATATGATATGCCCCAGAAATTGAACCCCGTGGATCAAAATATTTCACTTTGAGAGCTTAAAATAAATATAGTGCTCAAAAAGTTTGTCTAGGACCATCCTAAAGTGTTCTTCATGCTCCCCTCAGACACAAAGTATATGAGTATGTCATTAATGAAGAAAACATTAAATCAATATAAGTATGGTTAGCAGATCTGGTTCATCAAATCCATAAATATGGTAGGGGAATTCATCGCACTAAAATTCATCACCAAGAACTCATATTATATGTAGTGATATAAAAATACCATTTTTGGAATATAAATCTCATGAAACCTCAACCAATGGTTTCTAGACCTTAGATCGATCTTGGAGACCCCACTCACACCTTGTAACTAACCAAAGAGTTCATTAATCCTCAATAAAGGGTACATTTTCTGGGTCATTTCGGGTTTTAGGAAATGATTATCAACACAAAGATGCAAGACCATGTCTTTCTTTTTCATGAACAAAACTAGTGCTTCCTAATGGGAAACATAGGGACTGATGAGATAATTCTCTATGAGGTCCTATAACTTCACTTTTATCTCTTGGATATTTATATTGGTCATCCGATATGGAATAGAAAATCTCGGTGTTGTCCCAAGGTGTAATTTGATGTATCAGTTCATATCCTGCCTCAGAGGTAGTCCCAAAATATCCTTGAGGATGATATCCATAAATATCTCCACTACTAAATGAATACATATTATTGAAGATCCCATTGTTAAAAGGGATAAACTCACCAAGTTATGGGTGCTGGGATGTAGCAACTGGCTCACACGACCTTTTTTCTCAGACATGAATCTATCTCACCGGTAAAGGAGAATCGTGTCCCATATGTTTGAAGGAATCTGACCCACCTATAACGACAATTGATTTGGAATAAAATGGTGTACAACTAGTCCATACCCAAGATTATGTCTAAAGGTTTCATCATAATGAAAATGAGTTCCCAGGTGAAACTATATCAAAAAACTGATAGATCACACAATAGGTAGATAAGAGATAACAAACAATCACCCCCAGTTGGGACCTCTAGGAAAACATATAGTGTTATGGTCTCAATAGGGAAATAGAGATCTCATATAATAGATACGAAAATGAATTAGTGACTCACACATATGTCTGCAATTTCTTGAGAAATAGTATAATAAAAACAAATCATAACTTGTGTCATCTCACGACTTTCTGGTTCATAAGACACCATGGCCAGTAGCTTTACATGGCCCCATCTTCCAGCTCTTTAAGCCTGACATGGGCCACTTAGTGGCAGTCGTGGAAGTAGTTCATAGTTTCACCCCCACCACCATCTCCTCCTCCTAGAGCTCCTCTTAATCCTCTTCCAAAACCACCTCCTAGAGGGGTACCCTAACATGCCTATGAGAACCTGAATCATGGTTTTGCCTCTACCATGGTAATCCATCCACTTACTAACTCCCCTTCTTATCACATCAAGTTGACAAATCCCATTCCATGTGACCATGACCATCACATGTATAGTACCTCTCCTCTCCAAGACAACCATTTTCTCTATGGGAACTCTATGATTAATGTACACATGACTATGAGTGGTCATGGGAAGATCTCCCAAATTGATATCCTACTGACTAGTGTTTGTTAGCCTTGTAGATGAATAATCCCCATGACACCCATTTTTATCTCCAACTACATGGTTTCCCTCAGATAGGAATTTCTCCTTCACCTTTTCCCACTATAATACTCCATTATAGGTGGTAATGAATAGGGGAACAACACTAGCATGGATTTCCCTGTAGAGACCCTACTTGAACTTCCATTCCCCAAAGTAACAATCTTGATCCATGTCAAGGTAGTACTTCATAAGGTCATTAAACCTCCTGGAATACTCACTAACTATCACACTACCCTACTATAACTAAAGAATCTCTTGAATCTAAACTGATCATAAGCACAAGTTAAAGTACTCGTCATGAACTAGTTGATGTATGTTAGGGCATGAGAGTGTCGAGTCATCGTATATCTATATGGGTAGACTCCTCTAGTGCCCAACTTCTAAATGTAAAAGACCGGTTCCTAGTGTAACCATCTGACAAGTTGAGATTCACATGAACCTAAAGAATAGGATCACCAAATCAATCCAATAAAACTCTTCCTGGGGATCTGAATCACTATGGATCCTTAGTGTCCTTGTTCGTATCCTTATCATAAACTAGTGGTACAATATACTACTCACAAGGTTATGGTAACGCTACCTTCCCACCTGGAGGAAGGATATCACAACAAAACCCCAAATTGAGGCTTCTTCACTCATCAGATCATCATCATGATCCTAAATTGGTAACATAGTTGGATATCTTTATGGAGGAATCCTAAAAGTGATCAACATGTACCACAGTATGATGATAATATATGTGTATGTGGAGTTGACTCGAGAAGTAATTTCAAAGGACTCAATCCTATATGATTCATGTAACATTAATCGTGAAAACCATTGCCTAAGTATGTAAAGTAGACAACTAGGTAGTCAGAGTCATGGTGAATGGATATGTTAGCCTCCGCACCAACACTGGGTTCCCTATCCTGAAAGTCACACTTGAGACACCTTTACATTGTTTCAATATGTCCCAACCAATCCTCATATGGGGAAAAAACCAAAAACTATGCAATGGAATTAACTTCTCTGATACAACTTTGTAATGACCTAACCCACTGAGTCCCACATGGCCTGTAGAGGTAGGGCCATCATATCAAAAATCCCACCTCCATAAGCCTGAGGATGGAGACAAGTACTGATGAATCATAACCTAAATGGGAGACCATTTCCTATTATTCCTAGGTACATGCACCTAACTTTATTCATAGAACAATGTAGAGGAATATTAAAAAAAGACTGTAACATCTAGAAATAGCCCATTCATGAAAAAAAATCATGGGAATGCATGAAATTATAACAAAATACAACCAAATATTAAAGGGTAAAAATATCTTCCAAACCAAAAAAAGACGTCCCAACCTGACAACAACTAGAAGAAATGAAAGATGAGAGATCCCATCTCATAAAATTTAAGCTTGAACACCATATGTGAAAAATACACTTGAGTATCATATGATCCATTGAAATCATTGTGATTATATTTTTTGTTTGTATAAGATATGACATATGAAGGAAAATACCAAGTAGGGGTTATTATATAAATACCTAGAATGATGCCCCAAAAAACTGAAGAGGGATCAATTGAAGATAAGATAGAAATAGTTATCTCAACCCAATGCAACATGGAAATGAATCAAAACACACATAAATTCTCAGTGGGGAAACCCACAAGAGAGAGAAAGTAGATCTCCATCTCACATCCTAGCCCGGTTTAATGAGTCAACCAACAAATCCAAATAAAAAGCATTTTGGATTCTGATCATCTCATGTATCTTTCACATTAACCATGTAGATGGACCACACCTTTCCACTATTCCTCATAGTCAAGGAGCACAATCTTAAATAGAGGAAACACACCCTAGTGCATCAAGGGGTGCCACATAGTAGGTATAGGACCCACTCTGTTGTCCATATGGTGGTTCCACTTAGTAGGTGGAGGACCCATGGCCTATATCATCAGGGGGTTCAACTCATAAGGTATAATACCCATTCCCTAGTGTATTAGAGGGTGTTATTCAGTAAGTAAAATACTTATACCCTAAAGAGTTAGTGGATTACACTTAGTATGTAAATGATCCACACCCTAGCACTATAGGGGGGGGGGGTCGACTCAGTAAGTAGAGGACCCAAACCCTAATGAATGAGGAGGTTTCACTCAGTAGGTAAATGACCCATGCACTATTATTTCAAGGGGGTTCCCCTCTGTAGGTGGAGCACCCACTCCCTAGTGTGTTAGGAGGATAACACTCAGTAGGTATAGGACAGGTTCTCTAGTCCATCAATATGGTTCCATCAAACCAGTGAAAGGAGTATGGGGGAATTGAACCATGGTATGACATGTAAGTTGTCAACCCTGGATTCTCACTGAGGATCTCGCATGTTCACTTCCATCGTTAATAATATCCTAAAGAATCATCATTCTCAAAAAAATCCAAACCATATCTTGAAATTCCCTTAGAATGATGCCATCAATTTCTACATGGAAGACTCCTTAGCATAGGCTAATCATGGGCTAATATTTGATCCCACATGAAGGAGATACTCAAGGTGCAAGTTTCTCATAGGGGTACACATGATGTATGTGGTCCACATGGTATGTGGTCCAACTCCACTACCTATCTGTGTACTCCTCTAGACATATATTAGAGGAAATTCCACCTTACATGACATGTGAGGGATCACAAAGTCTAACTTTTACACACAGGTCCTACCATTATGCTTCTGGTCATGGTTGTGTTCATCCTGTGATGTCATATACCTAGCCATGTACTTGGTCATGCTCAGGTACTAGCCTAGTCTCATGTACACCTAGAGTATATGATATATCCTCTCATATGAGTTCCTAGACATGTGAATCTGGAACATGTATTATCTACCTCAGGAGGTTCACATAGCGTGTGGGCCCAACCACATGATGTGTGATCCTTAACTCCACGTGAAACCCTAGCGCTATAGTTAGGGGGGCTACACACTATATGTTCCTCCATGTTACACTGTGTATAGTTGGGAATTACCCACAATCCTAATTTTCCTTCATGTGTCTACTAAATATATCCACACTTCTATGATCCCCTCTTATTGATTACTCAAGATCGAGGGGATTTTTCTATGGTCATTAATTTCATCCCAATGATGGCCAAGAATTAGCAAGTAATCATCCTCGTATAGCTCGCACACCGCCTGATGCTACTCTGACTCGATCTGATCACTGCTTTGGATCATGGACCCACATAACATCACCCAAAATCCACAATCCCTCATTATATATTCTCAATATTCTAATACATTCATCTCACACACAACTTCTATGAATCCACAGGTTCGATCATGACCTACCCTACACAAGAAAAGTTGAACCACTACCCCGTATGAAAATAGTGAATAAATTAAAGAATAAATAGGGATTAAGAATATAAGAAAAGTGAATCTATCATTGGTTAACAGTTCTAGGAAAATAATAATAAATTAGGGATTATCATAGGTGATAAAATGTGAAACAAGGTAAGAAATATACTGGATCAATATAATTAAAAAATGGGATCATGTGAAGATAAATTATTGCAGATAAAAAAAATATAAAAACCATGCTCAATATTTTAATAAAAATGGGATTAAACCACTATTGGAATTAAATACCTCAATTATGTATTGATCATTGGTGAAGAAAACATTCTCTAGTGATGAGGATGATCTGTTTCATTTACTGTCTATCTATCTACCTCAATCTGATCATCGTTAATCATCTGATTCTAATTATCCAATGAGAAATTCTCTGAATGTCCTATTAGATCTCATAACGGTTATTTTGATAAACCGTGGAAAATTATAATAATAGGGTATTTATAGAGGAAATAAAATTATCTCATTTAAATAAAATAAATTAATTCTATTAGCTATTTTAATTAAATACACTGCTGACGACTATCTTATCCGAACCTCGAGCACCAACCAACATTAGGTCATTCCTAGGTTAAACCCCAGGTTCCATAGTTAACCATAGTCCTAGCTTTATGATCCGAGGATTAACTCATGATATATCCAATTAGTTCTTAAAAATTGTGTGTGCATTATATTTTTAAATTTAATATTATTATAATATCAATTCTAGACTCATTGGGCCTCATATGTTTTCATTGTCTCAATGCATGTCCCCCAAAACAGCTCTTGATATATTTCAAATTATTAAAAAGAAAAAAACATTGTCACGAAAAGTGATATCCACTCGGGTAGATATTGATCCCAACCTCCTTGGAAATATATCAAACATCATATCAATATATCCTATATAATTTTAATAGTTCTCATAGACTGACCATCAATCTAAGTGTGATAAGTAATAATGAAACCAAACTCTATATCCAACACTTTCTAAAGACTTTTCTAGGACCTCTAGGAAAACCTTGAATATAAATCAGATGCAATGGAGAGTGGAAATCCCTATAGTTTTACCAATTACCTTATATATATCATTGTGAGTTGATCTAGAGAGAAATATTCCTTGATTGAAATGAAATACACTAACATTTTTTGGTAATCAACTACCACCTAGATGGAGTTAATAACATTAGATGTAATGGAGATTCATACGACGAAATCCGTGCTTCTATTTTTCTATTTCCATACTGGTATGGGTAATCATTTCATTATAACCTTAGACATTTTTCATTCATCCTTGATATATATAATATCAAGTATCAAGATGCAATTACGTAATATCTCATTTCATGTTATCCCCTAGAATTTTTTCTTCATATCTTTATACATTTAGTTATTCATAAATTAATAGAGAAGGATGACATTTTCACATCATCCATAAGATCCCACTTCAACTCTTGTTTTGATGGGACATATATATGGGTTCCAAACCATATAACTCCATATTTAGTAAATTTTAACTCCCTAATATTCTATATCATTTTATGTACCACCTCATTATCATTTTGACCTCCTTGATCCTCTCAAGATTGGATGTTTGAGTATTTACTTGGGAGAGGTATCATGAAGATCCTTTTATTATTCCATTTCCATCTTTTTCAAGTAAAAGAAGATTTAAACCCTTGTAATCCTCATCACAGTTAGGGTTGTAGGATCCTTTCCACATAGGCAATCTTATACATTGTTCACCTTCCCAAGATGGTAATGGATTTCACAATAACAATCCTTGATCAACTCTAACAATATCTATTGTAGCATATTGAACTCCTTTTGTGTGAATATACACTTGAGGATTTTAAGATCCATATATATGTCACACTTATCCATGTAGAGATAATGTCACCAAATATTCAATGTCAAGATCATTATAGCCAATTATAGATCATGTGTTGGGTAGGATTACTCATTTATCATTAATTAGGAGGCATAGGCTATCAATTTTTCATCTTACATGAGTACAAAACCCATAGCCTTTTCAGATTCATTTTTATATATAAAAAATCCTTACACATTAGTGGATAATGTGAGTATAGGTGTAGTGATTAGCCTCTTATTTAAGTCTTTAAATATATCCTCTAATTCATCAATCCAAAAAAACTTCACTCCCAACTATGTTAGTTTGGTTAGTGGTCATTAAAATCATGAAAAGTTTCTCAAATTTCGATGATAATACCTAGTAATCTAAGTAAACAATTTATCTCATTAAAAGATGTTGTTCTGGTCCATCCTTTTATTATATCTATTTTTTAAGGATCCATTGATATTTATTTTCTAGTGATATCATTCCATAAGAATGTTACTTGATCTATCTAAAAATTTTATTTACAAAACTTATCATATAACTTCTCATTTTTTAAGGTATTTAGTACAAAATTAAAATTATCATCATGTTCTTTATTAATTTTTTGTGTAGATAATAATATCATCTATAATAACTATGATAAATTTTTCATGGTAATCACTAAAGACACTATTAATTAAGTATATAAAGATAGAATTAAAATCATTGATTCCAAATGAAATCACTATGAACTCAGAGTAATCACACCTTATTCAAAAATAATTATTAGGGATATTCTTCTTCTTCACCTTTACTCAATACTATCCTGGTCGAACATCCACCTTAGAGATGTATTGTGATCCATGTATTTGATCAAAAAAGTCATCAATCCATGATATCATATACCTATTCTTTATCATGATCATATTAAGCTCACGATAATCAATGCAAAGGCCCATTGACCCATCATTCTTCTTGAAAATGAGGACAAGCACACCTCATAGGTATGCACTTGGGAATATAAATCCTTTATCCATATTCTCCTATAGTTTATTCTCTAGATCTTTCAGTGAAAAATTTTTAACTCAATATTAAGTCTCATATATTTTAAAAGAATGGTGTATAAGCTTTATTGAGAACTCAACCTCATGGATAGGAGAAAGACTTTGAAATTCATTGAGAAACACATAAAAATATTCCCTTACAATGGGCATGCCATCAAGGATGATCGCTTCCTTAGTCTCAATAATTTGATATGGATAAAATTTCTTATAAGGAAATAATATACATATATGATAATATTATTCCAAAGTTAATTCATCCACCTCATTCCACCTGTATAGAATTATAGGGAGATTCATGATATAGAGGGTGATTTAATTATCTTGTAAATTTATGTTTTCTATATATAAGGAAATCCAATACATACCCAGAATAACATAAAATTATATTAATTGGAGTATCATAAGGTTAATTTGGAATTTCATCCCACAAAATATAGACATGGGAGAAGTTATATACTTGAGACATAATAATTTCCCCATTTTCTATTTTCACAGATAGCACAACTTCAATGTTTTGAGGTGTTGTTTGAATACTTATACTAAAATTTTTAGATAAAAAAGAATGTATAAAACCAAAATAATATAGTAAATTTTCTATACTTGAATGAATTACTAGTTTACCTATCACCACATCATTTTCAGGATTCACCTCAACAGTTTTGTTGTCAAATGCTCACCCTTTCTCTCGAGGCCTTGGAGGCTGTTTCCTTCAATTATTTTTAAAAACACTAATCTTGGTGAATTGATTCATAGATTGGCCTTGTTCCTTATAATTTAAACATTAGACAGAAAGATGAGTCTTTACTATAGAATTATTTTCATCCGTCATATTTGTGGATTTATCCCATTTACAATCACTATATTGGTGCCCTTTCTTCCTACACCTAAAGCATTTTATTATCCCCTTTAGGAAATTTTCAGGGTTCTCCTTCCCATACTTTTGACTAGTGGGATATATCACTCTATTACCCCATGATGTTTCACCATTAATCAACAAGAATTAAACCCCATTATCAACTTTCTATCTCCAAACCCTTGAGATTCATTGATCTCTATTTTAACTTTGAGAGAATATCATATAATATCCCCATAGCTATAATGTCTAGAATCACAAAATCATTTCATAGACTCATATTTATCCCACCACATAAGTGGTCAAATTTACATTTATGGTCAATGAAAAAGCTAGAATTCTATTGTGCAATTCATGTGAATTTTTCCTCATACACCTTAATGTATTTGTTATCCTTTTTCTTTAGTCCAAGGAAATACGTATAATTTGAAGTAAGATACTGTGAGGAAAATATTATTCAAAAAACAATTTCTTAAATTCTTTTCCCTCCATCACTTCAATAACCTCATTAGGCTTTATATTTTTTATCAACATCAACCATTGATTATCTTCTTCCTCCATATGATGAATAGAAATAAAGACCTGAACTTTATCATAACATTGAAGGAAAGATAAGATATTCTCAATATAGTGGATATATTGTTCTTTGATAAAGGGATTATAATATCTAGTGAAATTCGAAGGCCTTTATCACATGAAGGTCTCAATTAAAACTCACCCTTTATTTAGGGGATGTGGTTTTTACCCCTGATTCATGTTTCTAATCAAAACATGACTTAAATAAGTAAATATAATCATAAATATATTAACTCATGCTCCCATCGAGTTAGGAATATCATTAGGGTACTCATAACGTTTCCCATCACATTGTTTATTGACTCGGTTCCTCTTATTTCAAACCATTGACTAAAATAAAGTAAAAATTAGGGATGAAAGTCTTAAAACTATTAAAAACATAAAAAGGAAACTATGAAACTTTAATGTATAACTAATAAATGAAATATATTCCTTCACTTATGGGTTTGTAGGATTCAATTTAGGTTATCCATGATCTATTTCGTAACATTATATTTTATGATTATTTTTATTCCTTCCTAATTGTTCATAATGTGATTGCGAATTCATAAAATCATATCCTCCTATCAGTATCAAATAAGGTGTCTAATAAGGCCTCATTTTCATTCACCAGGTGTTGATTAAGTCAAATCCCAATGCTCCCTTTTTGGGGTTATTACCCCTATGTATAACTATCCTATAGATACATACACTTGTAGTATCGAGATAGGGATTTTGCTACTTGGAAACCACTTACTATATACTTTACCAAAAATTTGGGATATTTCACTATGTTTAGCCTTATCCTTAATGCTCTCACTAAATATTTATTATCATAATCCCAAAATACAAATAGACTTTCCCCGGATACCGACAATGACAACCCATGGTTTAATACACCTTAATTCATGATTAATTACATAAATATAAATAGAAAAAAAAATCCCATAATATCATGATACCTAGTGTCTTTGGGAAATTAGATACATAAAACTATAACATAAATTGGGATACCATCAAATTATTTAAATCTCCTAAACATGCTCTTAAAATTCTATTACTCTTCTAAAACTACATGGGATAACCTAGGGGAGTACATAAGAAAATGGTGAGCTATATATCTTGGTAAGGGAATAATCAAAGAATAACATGACAAAATAAATGAATTTGAGTTCAAATGAATATCAAGGTGACATAAAATGTGTGATATTCAAAAACATGGAAATTGAAGTGTGATATAAGATGATAACATCAAAGAAAAATATTAATTTGAAACAATATAAAACATGAAATCATAAACATAATACATGCCTAATCTCTGAGCTATCATAACATTTTATGCTTGGAATAACCTACCATGTATCATAAATGGGATCTCATGAGATAAAAGAGTTTCCTAATTCATTATAGGTCCATATAATTATTCTCCCACTCATCGCATTCATATCATGCACATGCATTTGTGTTTCACATAGATCATACAACATAAGAAAATCTATCATCACTTTTAACCCCATGATTATGAATTTTGGTTTACAAACATGGAATTTACATTTCAATTAAGGATAGATAAATCTAGTTGAATACCATTGTGTAAAAATGGGGATGGGTATTCACTACAAAAAAACATTTCATATAAAATCATAGAGTGATTTCAACAGCATAATGGGTATACATAAAGACTCATAGAAGGGTTTAATGAGGGTAAAATGGGGTCTCTTAACACTTTTACATTATAAGAATAGTAATTGGGATGTGTAAACACATATTAAAACATGAACAATTGGAATTAAAATGGAATAACACAAATGAATTTCTTGAAAAAAAAGGAGAGAATCCCTTACCTTAAGAGGGTACTTCTAAAAACACGAGACAAGCTTCTTAAGAGATCAGGAACACCTTTGAAGGGATTTACAGAGGGAATGAGATATTAAATTAGTTCTCAACTATTTTTAAGTGAATATTAGAGAAATTATGGGTGGGGATTTATAGAGAAAGATAAGGGAAATATTTATAGATATATAAGCTTAGGTTTTGAAATTTGTATGATAAAATAATCAAAAACACAAACCTTTCTAGGGTTTCTGCCAGAGAGTGGTTTCAAACATTTTATATGTGTAGAAACTAAAACAATTAAGATAATTCCATTTTTGATTTGGAAGTGAGTCATGTTCATAAATAATTTATTTCAAAACCATAAAATAAAATATAGTTTTTATAGGATTCATTAAGGGATTATAAATTTAATAAAATAACTTAAAATCATATTATTTTAAATGAAAAATAATTATTTAGTCAAGGATGTCTTTTATAACATTTATTACATCACTTTTGAGCTATAATTATGTCATAATGCATACCATATATTTATACCATATTTAATTTTTACCCAAGAATTCAACTATCTCATAAAATTATGAAATATTCACCATTGGAATGTTTGACATACTGATTTCAAAATTAATAGTTTTTAATAGTATAATTATATAAATAAAATAATTTAGTTTTTTAAATATAAATCCAAATTTATTGAAAAATACTTTTTTTACAAAAAATAACAGTTTTTTATCTTCATAAATATTACACTGGGTTTCATTAAATTATATTATTTTTTATATATAGATAAAGATTATTTAATAGGGGTATTATATAAAAATTAAATTTATTTTAAAATTATTGAATTTTTTAACTGGTGTGTTTTAATTATATCCATATATTTTCTAAAAATAAAATTTTGGTATATTCTTATCAAAATCTAATTTTCATCAACTCATATAAAATTGAATTTAAAATGTATTATTAAAAAGAGATAAATATAGTCATTATTTTATTAAAAAGAATAATATAAAATTCATAATACTGGGGTCTAGATATGTAACCTCTTATTACACTACCATACTCTTTAAGGGGAAGGTGTGCAATGGTCACACTTTCTTGGGGTGGTTCACCAAACATAGTTTTGAACATGATCTAGCTAAGATTGAACTTATCACATAAACAGTTCCATTCCTACGTCATTTTTGGAATATAAAATTCGGATTGTTCATGTAAAAATCCCATTTATTTAATATACCACTAATTCTCTGATAAGTGGTCTTCATATGGTACAATCCTACTAGCTGAGGTCATCACTTCTTCCTTCTATGTCAATTAGACTTTATCGCAACCCTTAAGACACTAATCATAATGGTCAGTGTGCAATGGATATGATTTCAATGGTTATGATGATTTAACAAATTTTTAAATTTTATATGAGATATTTTATAATATTTCAAACTAACCAAATTATTTCTTGTTCTTTATATAAGTACATTACTTTATTAGTAATTCATTCATCTAAAAAGTGGGGATTTTATTTTTGAAATTTCTGGTAATTATGCACTATCCCATTATAATTGAGAGTAATAATGGATTTATATTATGAGGTAATGGATTAAATATTGTTTCTCATCATAAAAAATATAAAATTATAGATGAAAACAAAAAAAAGAAAAAACAAATGAAAAATTTAAAATACTAATTACAAATGTGCATGAGATAATAAATACTCTGCATAACTGCCTAAAAACATCTTCAATTTTAATATGTTTTTGTTTTATATAGATGTCAATGAAGAATTTAAAATACTATGAACTTTATTAAGATAATCTTAGGTTTGAATCATAATGAGATAGGCCTTGACTAATAACTATTCTTGCACTTATATTATTGTTATTGTTTTTTTCTTGATATTGAATACAGTAAGGATGAAATGAGTTGTTTGGAATATTTTTATTAGAAAAAAATGGAAGATGAAAAACTCACACAAGATATCAATAAAATGATGACGGTATGGGTGATAATTTAAGTGGGTTCTATCATTATAATTTTTTTCTAAATCATTCAATTCTATCAGTAGGCTTAATAACATTCTTTTAACTCATACACCACTATTTTCTCATGTATGAGAATAGAAAGATCCTCAAATACAATAAATTAGAACATTATATCACTTATTTTATTTTTTACAGTTGAAGTATGTAGAAGTAATGATGGTTAATAGAGTTACAATCATAGTCCCCACTCAACACCTTACTTCCACACAGAACCCGTGAAATCGGTTTGGAAACAAAATGTATAAATTCAAGAGTTATCAATATAATTCCCCCTAGACCACCCACAATGGATTGAATCTCCATAAACATGGATCATAGATAACAATATTGCTTCACAATCCTTGGGAAACATGATAAAATGAGTGATAAGAGAGAACATGTTCGAATGGATGAATAGAATTATAAAGTCTAAATTAAAATTAAAATGTATAAATTCTAAAATCCTAGTCAAATCAATATGAGGATGAAGGATGTGGATTCATATTACTTTTTAATGAGAAAGAGAAAAATATTTATAGGCATTGATTCACATCCTTATTTTATTCATCCCTAATTTAGCACTGATTAATGATCTTTCACATCCTCTAGAGATTCAACATGTATAGGCTTAGGGTGTAGGTTTATTAAGGTCGGTGTCACCTAAATATGGTTTTTGAAACATTCCCCTCCCTTCATAACTATCTTCTTTATCTCATTGTATGATTAATTCATGGTGATATAGGATAGTATTTTCTTTAATTTGGGTAGAAAAAATAGTTAATTTTGATTTAAAGTCAATGGATTTTTGTTTTTAGAATTTCTAAGGCACCCTTACATAGCTTCAGTGTTGGTCAGGGGAGTACCTTGATGTAGCATGTGGAATGTAATAGATCTACAATTTTGAAAGAAGTTGATGAAGTTTTTGTATCTTACTTGTGATCTAAAGTACCTTAACGTAATTTATTGATGACCTTTATGTAGTTTTTATAGAACACTCTTCAAAATTATGCGGTTTCTATGTTACCTTGACACAACATGTCTGGCGCAGTTGTTACCATTACACAACAGCTTAAGGGAATTGACCTAGTATGTTTGGATCACCCTTAACCTCTACATATTTCCTAGACTGGTTACCCATACACATCAAGTAATCCTCATGTAAGGGTAAATCAAAATTTAAAACTCCTGAAAAATCAGAATTTCATGTTATGACCATTAACATTTAAAACAAGAATAGTAATAAAATAAATTAAAATAATTATTTTGGACACTTTCACATTAACCTAATAATCCAAATAATATATATAATAATAATATAAGATTATTTATATAATTTTTAGTAAAAGAAAAAATAAATGGAAAAAAGTTGCATCATCACTAATAAATTCAAAATTTACTCCCATTTATAAATATCATGACCTCATTAAAAGTTGGTAGATGGATTAAAAAATGATCAATGAAATAAATATAATGATTAATGAAAATAATTGAAAGAGATTTAAAATAAACAATGGAATACAAGGTTCACCAACTCATTTTATTGATTGGAAATATCATTGATTCTCAACGATTTTTCTATGACATCACACATACTTATTTTATTATCAATAAAAAATAAGTTGTTGGAGAAGGATGAATGTTTTGAAATATTATGTGTAATCATGTTGTAAAACATGGGAAGAAAGGATTAGTGATTAAAACCTTCCAATATGTGTGATCTTTATTCACCTTTCTCAGGCACCGCTATTTCATGGATAGGGAATGAATTATTATTCTCTCAAACATACCCCTATTCAAATGGTTGTATCTTGGGTATTTATCTCATCTTTCAATGATATATCAATCTTCCAAAATTTCATCAAAAAACATAGACTCATCATGTATTATCTTTATAAGTCTCTATCTTCATGACATACATGGGAAAATCAAACTCTTCCTTTATATTTTTTGTATACAAAAATAAATAAAATCCAAATTTATTTTAGGAAACATTATATTAAAAAAGTCAACATTTCATTAATAAAACCATATCACCATTCATGGAATTCATTAATCATTATCTTCATGAATGTTTTGATCACATCTGAAACATCACAATAATTATCACTTATTTATCTTCTAAATATTACTTTTATATAAACATTCCATTTAGTCAAGAATCCCATTGAAGAAATATTAATCCAAACAAGTAATCAATAAATCAAAAAAATACAAGAAATCAAAAAAAAAACAATCAAAATTCAAATACATACAATATCCAATCAATTATATCACTACAAAAAAAACTATTCAAGAAAGCCCTAAAGTTCCACTAGATTTATCTAAACAACTAAAACAATATATTTATCTCTAATAAAAAAATATACCATTTTCATTATGAAATTAATTATTCAAAACACCTCACTATAGTGAAAAACATAAATAGAAACCCATTAAAAGTTTGAAAAAAATCATAAAATCCTAGACTAAACTAATACCTTGATCTTCTATTATAAATAGTTTTATCAATTTTATTTATAGCTTACTTCATATGTTCCAAAAATGTATGCCCTCACCTACCAATAATGCAACATCCCACTTGCACTCTAATACCATTTTATAACATATTTACCCGGATACACTGATTTAATACATTAACCCAAATGTTACAAACCTAAGGAATTTTATCAAACTCATTATAGCAGAAAAATTTCTAAGGGTATCAATTAAATATGGAAAATGATTTTACCTCAAGAAAATATATAGAATATTTAGAGGATTCGATCTAAAGATTACGACATCACATTGTTTTGTCCCAATATGAGGATATTTTAATGGTCAATAGGGGAGTGAATTTAACATTTTTTTTAAATAGAGACTTATCAGAGTTAAATAAATTATTATAGTAGATATAAAAAATAGTATGAAAATATTTATTTTTATAGTAGTTTTGATCTAAATGATCCCATCCCTACTCTTCACTCCTCAAAAACATAGAGATAAATTGAACCCATTGACTATAGAATCTATGAAATTTTATGTGGATTATAAAACCTTTAAAACCTCCTTCTTAAACACTATAAGTGAAACCCAAGACTCACTTTTTCACACCTAGATTCACAACCTAGCTAGCTAACGTTTTAGGTGGTGGAAGAAACCAGACCTGGATTTATTTTTCCAAGGCACAACCAAATAACCCTATATTTTATTGGTTAGTGGATGATCGTGTGTCATTGGGAACAGAAGACAAACTAAAATTTATAACCTACTTACTACTTAGGACAGTGGAAAGATAGGTTAAAACCACAAGGAGGCCTCATGTTGTGTTTGGAAATCTAAAAAAACAAAACATACAAAAACACACACAAGAACAAGCAAAAACATTTGGTGGTGGTGAAGTAGAGTGAGTGAGGATTGGTGTGTGAGGAAGTGAAGGTGAACTAGTGAGTACAAGGAAGCAGACAAGACAACAAGGGAAATTGTGGTGAAAATAACCAATAGATGAGTAGGTGAGAAGGTCCACTAGACAATTTGATATTACTTAGCCTTGTTCACGCACTGAAGTATAAGAAATATGGATCTGACTTAAATTAGCTGGCCAGATTTTTCATCTGGTCAGTTTGTGATGAAATAACTCTTACAGTCCTTCGACTATAAAAGTCATTCCATACAATGGTGATAACATATCAGATGTCACTGGGCTCAACTTTTTAGTTGAGGACAGTGTGTCTTTCTCATTTGAGAATGAATCACTTGTCAGTGAGTTCCTCAAATTGAAACAGTTTTCATTAAATATCAAACAAGATCGGTTTTCAATCAACCTTGTTGTTTAGAAAATAAACTCATTCTGCAAACTGAGAAAGAGACATTCTATAAAATCATGCAGTGCATGAATCAGACTAAAAAAATCTAATTAACCAGCTAATCCCCCCCGAAGGAATTTATCTAGACATAATGATTGGTTTCAATGCAAAAATATATTTAAAACCAATGAAATTAAAATTTAAATAAGTTGCAGAAAAACAGAGCACAAGGGAAAAACAATTTCGTCTCCATGCTTGATCTCCCGAAAGTTCTAGTTCAAGCTGGTCAATGGTGGATGCAATGCTGGAGTTCACTTAATGTCTCACCCTAGGAATCTTGGTATGAAATTCTCTGATCTACTTCTCTTGGTAATCCAATCTGCTCGCCAAGGAAAGTCGTATGTTCCTCTTGCACTCTCCCCTCAGTCTGGATGCCTCCCTGTTGGATCAATGATGCTCCCTGCCGCATCCTGCCCTCCAATGTCTAAATGATTTCATGCCCGTCACGAATTCTAATGACCAGTAGAAGTCTTTAGAATCTCTCCTGAGATGTTCCCTTGACTCCGCATGGAACTTTCATAGTGCTGCTTCCTCCGCACTTGTCACTTGAGTAGTTGCTTTTAACTGAATGAAATGGTGCGCGCAGCGAACTACAATCTTCCCTCTACAAATCAGCAGATCCACGGGGCGCGATTTTATGTGTACATCACTATATTTTTAGTAAACTATATTTAAGTTAATACAACCCCCCCCCCCCCCCCGTGAAAAACAATAGAAAACACAATAAACACACGTGATTCCAATAAAAAATAAAACGACTATGTATAACTAAATATATTTGTACACTATATATTAATATCATTACTTAAAGTTAATAAAAATAATAACAACTTATTAACATATATATATATATTATAATACCAAAATTATTAGTAATATATATTTAATAACTATTTTATTTAATTAATACATATATTAATATAATATATAAAAGCTTATATACTTTTTATTATTTAACCTATTATTGATATAATATAGTATATGATATATATAATATATTATGTTTATATTATATGTTATTACAAAAACTAAAAAATAGAAAATAAAAAATAAAAAATGAAAAGAGAGGGCGGTGTGGGTCTGTTCGGCGAAGGTTAGGGAGGAGAAGGGGGGGTGGTCTTGGTGCAGGGGGGTGTGCGCCGAGATAAGACAACGACTCATGGTGGGGTTGGCTAAAGTGGTGCGGTTCGGATTCGGGGGCAGGCAGCATGCGGCTTGGGTTGGTGGGGATCGGTCGGTGGCCTCAGTGGAGAACAGGGTAGGGGTGAATAGGTTGGCTAACAGGGAATATAGATAAGGAGGAGGTGAGCTTCTCGACTTGAGAGAGAAGGTAGGGATGTGTTGAGGAGGCCTCTCTAGTGGTGCACGCTGGGTTCATGTGGCTTCAGAGGAGGGATGAAGTGGAGCGAATGGGGGGTGGCGACATCGGCTATAGGGGCTGAAGGAAGTGGAGTGGATGGAGTGGGTTATGGTTTGAAGTGATATGGATAAGCAGTGGTTTAGGGGGAGTGCAGAAAACAATGAGAGGGGGTGCTTCGACTGGCGCGACGCTGAGCATGAGGAAGAAGGTGGCAGCGGTTTGGGTTCGGATGGCACCATCTTTGTGGGATTGCTCAGATCGAAGGTTTGAATCTATAAAAATTGTATGTGTTTTCTAGATTATGAACAAAACATAGAGTTTTGAGGTTTTCCTTGATTGAACTACTTCTGTGTGTTTTCTTACTATTGGTGTGAATTCGTGATTTTGAATTGAGGGTTGAAATATCTCAGTTTCTTATGTTTCTACTGGTGATTAATGGTTCTATGGTGGTGGAGAGAATGGAAAAATCAACTTGCGACATTGGTATCAATAATAAAAGAGAGGAGGGAAGATTGTGTGATGGATGGTGGTGAGACAGGGAAGTAGTGATGGTGACGGTGGGTAGAGGCCAGAAGGAGGAACAACAGATGTGAAATGGAAACAGTGAGACAGTGAAAGAGAAACAGTGGCTGGGAAACAATGAGACCGTAATAGAGGCACCGTGAGTGTCACGGTGAGACCATAAATAAATGGTTTATGGGGGTGAAACAGTGGGACAACAACAGAAGCACCGTGACAGCTTGAAAATGGTGGCATCATGACAGAGGGGTCATGAGCGACCGTAACACCCGCAAAACAAACACAACAAAAAATTAAAAAAAATAAGTAATTTACTAAAATTAAATATAGATTACTCAATTTATAAATTAAATTAAATATAACAAAGTTAAATAATAAAATTAATTGTGTTTTATCTAAATGAATTAATTTATTTGTATTAAAAATTATAAACAAACATAGTTTAAAACAAACTATAATAAGTAAGGTTTTGTTCTTAAATTAATCGACCAATTAAGTATCCATTTAATAAATTAAATAATTAAATAAAAGAATAAAAAATTTTAATTGAATAAAATTAATTTTTAAAACTAATTAAATTTTTTAAATAATTAAAAACTAAAATGAGTTATTTATTTACAATTTAAAGAATAAATAATTAATTAATTTATTAATAAACTAACTAGAATGAAAAATTTTAAAAATAAAAGAATAAATAAATCAAATTCAAATTCGCCAGAATAATTTAATTTAAGAATTATTTGAAAAGAAAATAATGCACATTAAAACACATGATTTAAACTAAAAATTGATTATTCTACACAGCAAATTTAAAAACACAACAATTATCAAATATTTACTAAAAAAATCATTTTGGAATAAAAAAGTCAACAAAAATATAAAAAGAATGTGGCAAAGAGTGATAAAATTGAGCCACATCAAAATCCCCCACACTTAAAACTTTTTTTGTCCTAAAAAAGATGTATGCTTTTGACATTTAAATAGAAAGATGATTTGTGGAGTTCATTTCAAGAAGTGTATGATTGAACTTAAACATCAAGAGGATCAGGACCAAACAATGGGTCAGGCTATTCAAGGGTGTTCAAAAATAGTGTCCTATCTAGCTTAAAATACTCACTAAAAGTCAAAAGACTCAAATATTCATACATTTTCAAGTATTTCATGCCTCCTATGTGTATTCATTAACAGTCCTACTTCACCTTCCAATTCAAGTTCTAATTCAAAGAGTTATGAAAGGTTAGATGAAATGGAACTCAAAACATAACCAAGGGCACCTTCCATTCTCACCTTCACCTAGGTTCCAAAAATTAAAGTCCATTAATTTTTTCACTTTACTGATTCAAATAAAATAAAAATTAACCAAGTCAATTGCTCTCTTCTTCTTCTGGGTTCAAAATTCCCCTTGCCTTAATGAGTTCATTTTTGACAAGGTCACTTTATTTTAATCTTTCCCAGCCATATTCCATGTGCAGAGCACTATGCATAACACTTATTAAGATTGAAATTGGCTTTATTTATTCATAGAAACTCACCCACCTTATCTCAAATACTCACTATGGGATCCCATTTTCCCATTTTACTCCAATTACAAAGGACTTAATTAATAATCATTCGAGTTGACTTCCAAAAGTGAATGCCTATTTTTTTATTTTTTCAAAATGTGTGAGTACCCTAGGTTCTAGTGAGAACTTATAGTTACACTAATTCATGATCATAATTCCAAAAAAC
The DNA here is from genome assembly GCA_963277665.1 of Viscum album. NCBI lineage: Eukaryota > Viridiplantae > Streptophyta > Magnoliopsida > Santalales > Viscaceae > Viscum > Viscum album. Next base: position 624,536,908 of record OY728136.1, on the reverse strand, counting down.
CTATCATGTCACACTCTCATCCTCAATTCCTAAACTGAAAGGTTCATAGAGACAGTGAACAATTCCACTCAGTAATCACTCATGCTTGACAGTTTTTGACTAAATGTCACTCTCATCATCCAGTGAGCAGTCATCTACTAACATGACATAATTAAAGTACCAATGAACTTCCAATGGCCATAAAGTGATGAAAAAAAATTATTTTATTTTTTTGAAATATTTTGAACAATTTTTGAAAAAATTTGACCAGTTTTTTTTTCAAACACAAACTTCAGGTTCAAGAAGGGGAAATTTGAAATGAAACTAAAATGAACCCTATCCCCAACACTTAAAACCCAACATTGTACCAAATGTTTTTTTAAGGTGGAAGATAGTATAGTTCAAGATTGATGGATAGTTCAACTTATATAGGATATGAAAGGGTAGCAATGAGGTTCAAAAATTTGATTTACCACACCCAAAAAGAGAAAGAAAAGGAAAATTCAAAAAAAGACAAACAGAAGAACCCAACCCCACTAACCATCACCAGCAAACAAGTGTATTTCCTTTTGAAAAGTTCATGATTTGAATTTGTGAGCAGAAAAAAGCTTTTATCAATGTACTTCTAATAGTATCATGATTAACAGTGAAGTGCAGTAGCAGCATAATGAAATTGAAAGTAATGGTTGCCAACATGTTTCACAAATCAGTTCAAAATAATTTTTCAACTCTCTAAATACTAGAAACTAAACACCCATGAAAGAAAACACAATCTAATAATTTCAAAAATTAGTGGGAATACCCCCACACTTATTTCACAGTGATGATTAAGCTAGTAATTGAAATTGAAAAGGGAAGAAAAACACTTACCTAAATTATTGGAGCTTTATCACTGAATTCCATAGACAAATCCTTATCAGCAGCACTAGGTTGTTACTCATCTTCATTAACATGCAAGTTCAAATAAGTAAAATAATATTTCAGAGTTTTAAGTTCAAAATAAGTAACCCAAGAGAGTGAGTATAGAGAAATGTTATCCATATGATGCAGTGGATTGCTCCCTTGGGGTTTCTAGTCCATGTTTCTAGAATCAACAAATCCCTCTCTAAAATAATAACAGATCATGAGGCACCATCAAGCAGTTATGAAATTGAACTAGAGAACAAGTAGCAGGGATTACTTTATTTAAGAACAAAAATAAAAATAAAACAACTAATCAACCACGGGTTAGTTCCCATGAAACACTGAGTTTATTGTCCTCAATTAGACTTCAAATAGCTCATTTTCCAACAGGGATATGGAAGCCAAGACCTTTGGTTTCCCTTAAAATAAGTGCTTTATTCATTGTCCATTTACTAATAAAGGAATATTCTCTTCTCCAACCAACTCAACAACTCCATTAACCAAGACTCTAACAATTGTTAAGTGTCCTAACCACTTGGACATCAAATTTCCTGGAAACAGCTTTAATCTAGAATTGGAAAGCAGGACCCTCTCACCAACCTTGAAATTATTATTTTTAATGATTGAGTCATGAAAAGATTTTGTTATTTCTTTTTAAATTTCATCATTCTCATAGGACTCTCATCGTATCTCATCCAGTTCACTCAGATCTAGCAGTCTTGTCTCTCCAGTAGACTTAAAATCATAGTTAAGAGCCTTAACTTCCCAATAATATTTCTTTTTTAACTCCATAGGTAGATGACATGTTTTCACAAAGAGTAGACTATATGGTGACATCCCTATATAAGTATTATAAGTAGTTTTGTTGGCCCAAAGGGCCTCATTCAACTTCCTTTACCAGTATTTTATAGAGATAGACACTGTTTTTTCTAAAATCTATTTAAGTTCTCTTCTTGAAACTGCTGCTTGCCCACTAGTCTATGGGTGGTAAGTGGTGTCTATCCTATGGGAGCACCCATACTTATCCATTAAACCTTTTAACTTATAATTCTTGAAGTGAGTCCCATTATCAGTGATGAATGCTCAAGGCACACAAAATCTAAAAAAGATGTTTTTCTTGATGAATTTCACAACACTAGTAGTTGAATTGTCGGGCAGAGCTACTACCTCAACCCACTTGGACATGTATTCCACAGTAACCAAAATGTACTCATTCCCATAAGATAATGGGAATGGTCCCATGAAGTCCAAGCCCCACACATCAGAGATTTCAACCTCCAGAATACCTTTTTTGGGGTAGTTCCGACCTTCTTCCAAAATTTCCCAACATTTTACATTTCTCACATCCAATGACCAGACTCATTTCATCTTTAAAAAAAATTACCAGTAGAAACCAGCCTATAGGACCTTTTGAGCAGTTTGTTCTCCTCTATGTTGGCCACCCCAAGGTGATGAATGAAAGCTCTCAAGTATGGTAAATTATCATCCTCAACCACACATCTTATCAAAATACCATCAACACACCTCCTAAAGATATGTGGGTCGTCCTAAATATAATATCTCAGCTCATATATAAACCTCTTACTTTGGTTGTGTGAGAGATCCTTGGGCATGACTCCAGATCCTAGAAAGTTGGAATAGTCTGCAAAACATGAAGACTGATGCACAGAGGCAACAAAAAATTGTTCATCAGGGAAAGAAGTGTTGATATATTTTGGTTATTTACTTGGGGAATTGGGTAATTGGGACAAGTGATCAAAAACTACATTCTCAACCCCTTTCTAATCCTTAATCACTAAATCAAACTCCTGTAACTGCAAGGTCCAACTCATGAGTCTGGTATTTGAGTCCTTTTTAGCGAGAAAGTACTTAAAGGATGAATGATCTGTGAAAATTATGATTTTTGAACCTATCAAGTACTACCTAAAAATTTCCAAATAAAACATCACAGCAGAAAAATAACTTTCAGTGGTAGAATAATTCTTCTGGGAATTGTCCAACAGCTTTATTACATAGTAAATAACATGAAGTTTCCTATCCTTCATTTTCCCTAACACAGCTCCTACTGCAAAGTCACTAGCATCACACATAACCTCAAAAGGCAGCTGCCAGTCAGGAGTAGTGATTACAGGTGAAGTAGTCAACTTCTCCTTGAGTATATTAAAGGCCTGTAGACATGTATCATCGTAGACAAAGGGTGTTCCCTTAACCAGTAGGGACCACAAGGGTTTAGTGATCTTATAAATGTTTTTAATGAACCACCTGTAGAACCCAGAATGAACCAAGAAACTTTTGATTCCTTTGACATTTTCAGGTGGGGGAAACTTTTGTATGACCTCAATTTTAGCATTATCGACCTCTATCCCCTTATTAGAAACTTTGTGTCCCAAAACTATGCCTTAAGTTTCCATGAATTGGCGCTTTTCCCAGTTTAAGACTAAGTTTGTCTCTTGTCAACTTTATAACACTAGTTCCATATTTTTTGGATAGTTCTCAAAGGTATTTACCACAAAAGAAAAATCATCCAAGAACACATCAATTATCCTTTCAATCATGTCTAAAATAATTTCCATCATGCACCTCTGAAAAGAGGAAGGATCACCACACAAGTCAAATGGCATCCGCCAGTAGGAAAATGTCTTAAATGGACAGGTGAAGGTGGTTTTCTCTTGGTCCTCAGGTGCAATGGAAATCTGGTTGTAACCAGAATAACCATCAAGAAAGCAGAAGAATTCGTTTCCTACCAATATCTCTAACATTTGATCCAAAAACGGCATGGGAAAGTGATCCTTTCTTATAGAAGCATTAGACTTTATGTATTCTATACAGACGCTCCATTTATTTACTGCTCTAGTTTGTATTTTATCATTCTTTTCATTAGTGACCACTATCACTCCACTCTTTTTGGGTACCACCTAGACAGGACTGACCCAGGGGCTATCAGATATTAGAGAAATTATTCCAGCATCTAGCAACCTAATCACTTCTTCTATCACAACTTCCTTTATGTTTGGATTGAGTCTCCCTTGGGCTTCTACTCTATGATTACACTCAGGTTCCATGGGAATTTTATGCATGAATAAGGCAGGATTTATCCCTTTGATATCAGCAATCGACCAGCCTATGAATGACTTGTATTTCTTCAAAACACTAAGCATATTTTTCTCTTGACTCACCTCCATGTTGGATGAAATGATAACAGGAAGGGTGGAACTGTCTTCTAAAAAGGAATATTTGTGGTGGGAAGGGAGGGATTGAGTTCAAGGGAGGGAGGTAACTGGCTTTAGGGAAGACACCTGGGCCTGGGTGGCCCAAAATCTTCATACTTCCTCTTGAAGAAGGTAGTAGGGAAGGATTTTTCCTCATTGCTAGAGCTTCCAAAGGATATATCCTCAAACTTAGACTCCTCTCTCGGGGTAAGAATGTGATCCAAAACAAACTCATCTAAGTTCTCTAATAATTCTCCCTCGTACTCATCAACAAGTTATCTGTCCTTACTTGAGCTGATCCCCATGCAAGCAGCTGCAGGGATTTCAGGTTCACTATTTCTTTCAGATATCATTCTTAAAAACACTTCATCCTCCTTATCAAAACTACTCAGAGCAACTAACATATCATATTTGGGGAATATCGGGTGGGTGGGTTCTTGTATTTTCATGAACACATTGAATTATTCTTTCTATTCACCCATTTTGAAGATTAGTTTCCCCTTAGACACATCTATCATAGCCCCCCTGTATCCAGGAAAGGCTTACTGAGAGTGATAGGAACCTCCTGGCCACACTCTATATCAAGGATTAGAAAGTGAGCAGGAAAAAAGAGTTTTCCTACTCCCACTAACAGATCCTCGACCCTACCCACTAGACGAGTAATGGACCTATCAGTAAGCTATAACACAACAATGGTGGGTTGGGGAACTCCTAATCTCAGGTGCTGAAAAATTGAAAGGTGAATCAGATTAATACTAGCACCCAAATCACACAAAAAATTAAACTTACCACCTCTATCCCAAAATGTGCAAGGGATGACAAAGCATCCTGGGTCTTAAAGCTTTAGAGGCATCCTATTCTACAAAACTGCACTACACTCCTATGTTAAGCTATTGGTGGAATATTCTTCCAATGTCTTTTTGTTTGAACATATTTTCATACGTGATTTTACATATGAATGGATTTAAATCAAGGCTTCCAATAATGGGATATCAATGTTAAAATTTTTAACCACTTTCAAAAATTTCAATAGATCAGAATCATAAATTGGCTTCTTAATTCTTTGTAGGAAGGGGATTGTAGGGGAAAAATTCCTCACAATTGGGGGAATCTTTACAGATTCCTCTTCATAAAGTTTCTTTTCTTTAGTTTCTTTTTTTTTCAAGACATTTTCTTTGGGTTTTTGAGTTGGTGTAGTAGGAACTGAAGGGATTCCAGTGGTGTTGTCTAGTTTTCTAGATTTAGGGTCTTTTAGATTTGAGGTTCTAGCTTCATCCAGTTTCTCATTTTCAATATTTTTGGGTTCTTTCCTAGGATATTAATGAGTTTGGAGACCACTTCTGGTGGTCATATCCATGGAATTCTCTCTAGGATTGGCTTCAGTGGTTCTAGGCAGCCTACCCTTTTCTTTATTACTAGCATACCTAGCCAACTTCCCCATTTGAATTTCCAAGTTCTTCATTCTAGCATCCATTTGAACTTTATCATAATAATTTTTGGTCTTTTGTTCATGAAACCTCACTATCAACTAATAGAACATGTCTCTCATCTCATCTTTTGAGTTGGATGACTAAACCTTAGGTTGTGGTTGGGGTTGGAATTACTACCTAGGTGGCTTCTAGAATCCAAGAGGGGAAGTTTGTCGGAGGATTCCTTCTCCCTCCATGACAGGTTTGGATGGTTCCTATACCCCTAATTGTAGGTGTTGAAAAAAGGATCATCCCTAGGCTGCATCTGAGGTCCATAGTCAGCAAAGATGGCACTATCATGAGGTTGTACAAGCATATCAAAGTTTCTACAACAGGTTTTAGAATGGCCATACATGCCATAGTGGTGGCACTACTCCATAAGGGTTTGATGTGAGTTCTCATTAAAGAAACCAGTAGCTTGGGCTTCAGCTTGAGGAGCAGGGGTGGTTTCCTTTCTCACACTGGTTCTCCTCCTAGAGCATTTGTGTTGGAAGTTTTGAGCTAAGGTATTAAAACAATTGAGCTCCTCAATAGTCATATCACTGAAGTCTCCTCCAGAAGACTGATCCACCAAGGTTTGGTGGTAAGGGGTGAGACTATTGTAGAAGGTGCCCATGAGGAATTGAGGTGTACATTTATGGTTTGGACACTACCAAATAAAACCTCTAAACCTATCCCAGTCTTCATGAAACAGTTCTCCTTCATCCTGAACGAATCTAGTTATTTTCTCCCTAATTTCAGATTTCAACCTCCTAGGATAGAATTTCATTATGAAAGAATTATAAACATGATCCCAGGTGACAAGAATTTCTTCTTCTAACTATTGAAACCAAGACCTAGCATTTTTTTTGAGGCATAAAGGGAACACTCTCAGTTTAAGCTCTTCCTCGGTGAGACCCCTAAGTGGTAGCAGCTGGACACTATAGTAGAAGGATCTAATTAAGTCAAGAGAGTCTTCACTAGGCATTCCATTGAAGGTGGGCAGCTGACTAAGCATGGATTGCTTGATTTTTTAATTCCTGGACCTAGGAGATAGTCTAATGCATGAAGGGTTACTAGACACTGAAGGTAGAAAGAACTCTCTAAAACTGTGCCTCTCAACTAACTCATTTTTAGGAGGGTTAATGATTATAGGTTGGTTGAAATTCTCAGGAAGTAAATTGTTCAAGTTTTCATTTATGTTATATTGTATTTTGAACTTTTCTTTGTTCTTTTTCACTTCCTTGAGGTGTTTATAACTTTCATGATTAATAGGTACTATGTATTTAGACATAGACATGGTTTTCATGCAGCAGGTTCATAATTTTTTTTGAATTTCAATTTTTTTCCTTTTGTAGATTTTTTTATTAGTGATTTATTTGTGATTTCTTTTTTAAATTTTATGTGAATTTTAGTTTTTTTTAAATCACATGTAGCCTCCTAGAAAATGACACCAAAATTTGCACACTCGCGCATCATTGGGCACGGGAGACAAACTAAAATTTATAACCTACTTACTACTTAGGACAGTGGAAAGATATATTTGAACCACATGGAGGCCTCATGTTGTGTTTGGAGATCTAAAAAACAAAAAAAAACAAATACACACATAAGAACAAGCAAAAACAGTTGGTGGTGGTGAAGTGGAGTGAGGGAGGATTGGTGTGTGAGGAAGTGAAGGTGAACTGGTGAGTGCAAGGAAGCAGACAAGACAGCAAGAGAAATTGTGGTGAAAACATCCAATAGATGAGTAGGGGTAGAAGGTCCATTGGCCAATTATATATTATTTAGCCTTATTCATGAACTAATGTTTAAGAAATATGGAATTTACTTAAAGTAACTGGCCAGATTTTCTCAATTGGTTAGTTTGTGATGATATAACTCTTACAGTCCTTAGACTGTAAAATTCATTCCATCCAATAGCGATAACAAGTCAGATGTCACTGGGCTCAACTTTTCAGTTGAGTATATTGTGTCTCTCTCATTTGAGTATGAATCACTTGTCAGTGAGTTCCTCAAATTGAAATAGTTTTCATTAAATATCAAACAAGATCGGTTTTCACCCAACCTTGTTGTTTTGGAAATAATCTCATTCTTCAAACAGAGAAAGAGACATTCTAGAAAATGATGCAGTTCATGAATCGGACTAAAAAAATATAATTAACCAGCTTATCCCCCCTGAAGGAATTTAGCTAGACATAATGATTGGTTTCAATGCAAAAATAGAATTAGAACCAATGAAATTCATAATGAAATAATTTGTAGAAAAACATAGCACAAGGAAATGAAAATCATTCCTCTCCCTACTTGATCTCCCAAAAGTTCTAGTTCATGCCTCTTAATGGTGGATGCAACACTAAAGTTTTATTGATGTCTCGACCTGGTAATCGAGGTATGAAATTATCTGATCTGCTGCTCTTGGTACTCCAATCTTCTCTCCAAGGAAAGTCATATTTTCCTCTTGCTCTCTCCCCTCAGTCTGGATGCCTCCCCGTTGGATCAATGATACTCCATGCCACGTCCTTCCCTCTGATGTCTAAATGATCTCATGCCCGTAATGAATTCTAATGACCAGTAGAAGTCTTTGGAATCTTGCTTGAGATGTTTCCTTGACTCCACGTGGAACTTTCACAGTGATTCTTCCTCCGCACTTGTCACCAGAGCAGTTGCTCTTAACTGAATGAAATGGTGCGTGCGTAGCGAACTACAATCTCCCCTCTACAAATCAGCAGATCCACGTGGCACGGTTTTATGTGCACATCACTAAATTTTTAGTAAACTCTATGTAAGTGCATACAACCCCCCCCCCCCTCCCTGCACGAAACAATAGAAAACACAACAAACACACGTGAGTCCAATAAAAAATAAAACTGTTATGTATAATTGAATATATTTATATACTATATATTAATATCACTACTTAAAGTTAATAATAATAATATAACTTCTTAATATATATATATATATATTATAATACCTAAATTATTAGTAATATATATTTAATAACTATTTTATTTAATTAATACATATATTATTATAATATATAAAAGCTTATATACTTTTTATTATGAAACCTATTATTGATATAGTATAGTATATGATATATATAATACATTATGTTTATATTATATGTTATTACAAAAACTAAAAAAGAGAAAAGAGAAAATAAAAAATGAAATGAGAGGGGGGTGCGGGTTTGTTCGACGTAGGGTAGGGAGGAGAAGGTGGAAGACTTGGTGCATGGGGTGTGAATCGAGATGAGTTGACGGCTCACAGCAGGGCTGGTTGAAGTGTTGAGGCTCAGATCCAAGGGCAGACAGCATGCGTCTTGGGTCGGTGGAGAGCGACTGGTGGCCTCGGTGGAGAATAGGGAAGGGGTGAAGAGGTCGGCTAACAGGGAACATAGACAAGGAGGAGGTGAGCTGCTCTACTTAAGAGAGAAGGCAAGGTGGTGCCGAGGGGGTCTCACCAGTGGTGTGGGCTGGGTTTAAGCGGCTTTAGAGGAGGGTTGAAGTGGAACGGATGGGGTTGGCGACTTCGGCTATAGGGGATGAAGGAAGTGGCATGGATGGAGTGGGTTTGGGTTTGAAGTGAGATGGATAAGCGGTGGTTCAGGGGGAGTGTGGAAAGCAATGAGAGGGGGTGCTTCGACTGGCGCGACATTGAGCTTGAGGAAGAAGGCGGTAGCGACTTGGGTTCGGATGGCACCGGCTTCGTGGGATTGCTTAGATCTAAGGTTTGAATTTGTAAAAAATTTCTCTGTTTTCTCGATTCTGAACGAAACATAGGGTTTTGAGCTTTTCCTGGCTTGAACTACTGTTGTGAGTTTTCTTGTTGTTGGTGTGAATTCGTGATTTTGAACTATGGGTTGTAACGTCTCTATTTCTTGTGTTTCTACTGGTGATTCATGGTTCTATGGTGGTATATATAATGGAAAAATCTACTTGCGGCATCGGTATCAATAGCAGAAGAGAGGAGGGAGGTCTGCGTGATGGATGGTGGTGAGACAGGGAAGCAGTGAGGGTGACGGTGGGTAGAGGCAAGACGGAGAAACATCAGATCTGAAATGGAAACGGTGAGACAGTGAAAGACAAACAGTGGATGGGAAACGGTGAGACCGTAATAGAGGCACCGTGAGTGTCACGGTGAGACTATAAAGAAATGGTGGATGGAGTTGAAACAGTGGGACAACAACAGAAGCACCCTGATAGCTTGAAAATAGTGGCACCGTGACAGAGGGGTCATGAGCGACCATAACACCTGCAAAAAAAACATAACAACAAATTAAATAAATAAATAATTTAATAAAACTAAAAATAGATCAATCAATAAACAAATTAAATTAAATATAACAAAGTTAAATAATAAAATTAATTGTGTTTTATTTAAGTGAATGAATTTATTTGTATTAAAAATTATAAACAAATTTAATTTAAAAAAACTAAAATATTTAAAGTTTCTTACTTAAATTAATCAACCAATTAAGTAACCAATTACTAAATTAAATAATTAATTAATAAAAAATAAATAAACTTAATGGAATAAAATTAAATCGTAAATCTAATTTAATTTTTAAAATAATTAAAAACTAAAATGAGTTATTTATTTATAATTTGAATAATGAAGAATTAATTATTTTTTTAATAAACTAACTAGAAAGAAAAATTGTAAAAATAAAAGAATAAATAAATAAAAGTCAAATTCGCAGGAATAATTTTATTTAATAATTATTTAAAAAGGCAATAATGAACATTAAAACACATGATTCAAACTAAAAATTGATTATTCTACACAATAAATTTAAAAACACAATAATTATCAAATATTTACTAAAAATATCATTTTGGTATAAAAAAGTCAATGAAAATATAAAAAGGATGTGGAAAAGAATGTTAAAATTGAGCCACATCAGTTAGGAACAGCATGACCGTATCTTTTTTTTGTGTGGTATAAACTGGCATTCCTAAATTTTATGGGTAGTATAAACCATCACATTTAAGTAGATGGAAATAGATAGTATGAATTAAAAACTATATAAAAATTTGAAATAATTTTAGTAGGATTGGTGGGGTAGTGATTTTATCTTTCTTTAGTAAAGTATTAGAATGATAAAACATCATCCAAGAGTGCTCCAGGGAAGGATTGAAAAATTTAATATCACCATAAAGGTTGAAAATGTATTCTACCACCCTTACACCTTAAACTGGAACTGTAGGACTCTTTATATTGAGTCCCAATATGTAAATAATATTTTAAAGATGAAATATATTTTATTTATTCATTTTTTCAAATAATCATGAACATAAAACTTAAAATAACTACATTAGAGTTTTTCAGTGTATTTATAAAACCCTGAACTTTCATTCCACCCAAATAGTGCTCATGGTCGGAGTACCACTGGGACTTGGGCATGCCTCCCCGTATGCCAAAGGCTACTGACTAAAAGTTAGGGGTGTAAGGAGGTGTTATTGGGGAGAATATACCCTCTAGTGGTGATAATATTAATGGTCTATATTTATATAACACAGTGGAAGAAAGACCATTAAACAATAGGACCACTAACTCTTAGTAGCATAAGTACAACATGTAATAGAAAATGTATAAATAGACAATAGTAGAATAATTAGCAAGCTCAAACATACCATTTTTAGAATAAAATTCCATTTTAATCTACTAAAATAAATTTCCATATCACGTAAATTCATACATGAAAACAACAGTAAAGGGTTTCCCATGACTGATCTCATTACCTAAATATAATAAGCATGTTGGAATAAAAAGAAAGACACAAAAGTAACTCCAATTGATGAAGGAACCTCCAAGTTCCATTACCATACATCCCATAAACAAAGTTAAAACTATGATCACTACAACCCAAAACCTGAGCTCGAACACTTATATGATCATAGAAGCATAAAATATAAATGCATCCTGAAGGGATCGTGTAGGGTGTGATAAAAAATCTTAGAAGGCCACCACCAATGTACTTGTTTTTTACATCTATGATAATGTCATTGTATCTAAAATAAATAAAAACATCACATGAATATAATATACATAAACTCATTTCCTTGTTCTCAACATGCACAAAGTAATCAATCACCTACTTCGGTCATCTCAGTTATACCACATGACCTCAGTTATATATATGACATACAGTGACATGCCGGCCTATATATAACTTTAGTAGAGAGGATCCTTATCATAATTCCTATAGAATCCCCTAAAAATGCATCCCAATTAAACACTCAGTTTCCACCTCTAAATCACCACCTAACACCTCATACCATCATGCATATGAACAATATCCAAAAAAGGGAACACCTAATAAGTACATGTTCTATGAAACCTCATCTTAGAAAAACACCATTGGATCGAAGCCCAACATCCTTAGGCATAGTGATGTTTTTCCTCCAAAAATAAACACTATCATCTCAAATATCAACGTCCCGAGGAACAGTGGTATATGCCCTCCCAAACAATCTTGGACCAACAAACTCATTATACAACTAGCCTCATCCCCCAACTTAAGGTCTCATCACTATAAATTGATGGCTCCTCACCATCCCCGTGTATTTTTATAGAAATCACCTCCAACCTCACTAATGGTAAATACCATCCTAATATAGAAGCAATAGAGGTCTCTACCACATGAGTGGTAAACACAACCTCATCATTTGAGACCTATTTGTGTGCACATAACTCCAAAGTCATGTTTTCCAATAACAGTGAGAATAAATCACAAAAAAATAAACCTAATGAATATCATCCTGACACATGGTTCCCCTGTGACCATGTCGATCATCGTGATGGTCGACACCATCTGATATCATATGGACCATGTTGTAACATAATGAACTCGTCACCTTATCCTGACAACCAAACCCAACCCAATGATCAAAATAACTTTATGTGTCTTAGGCCTCACCTTACTTGATGATTCACATCACTTTATCTTACATGGTTATCACCACCACAATCCTCATGCCAATCCCGACACATTCTCTAGAACCATTATAAGCATTAAATATAATTAAACATATTTTAAATAACCCACTTGTTCTAACCTTCCCAAGTGGTCTAAAGCTTCTCACTTGGATCAAAACATTTGTAGATGAGTAGGATCATGTCATGAATCATATCATATGATCAATTTAATAATTTAATGTCAAGCTATTAATTTTATAGGTTCTATATCAGTCAACCCAATGGAATCCCAAAAATGACCCCCCCAAACACCCAACAATCAAAGATAAATATAGGCACTTCCAACCTAGTGTTGCAAGAAAATTTCTTTTAATATAATCCTATGAATTAATCTAGTTCATAAGAAATATTAGTTTTAAACAAACACCCTGAAAATTATGTAAAATGGATTGCATGGATTTGGCGCACTATATGGTGAGAGAAAAGAGGAAAAAAAGGTAGAGGATTTATGGTCTTATTGATGTGGATCCAATGAAAATCATCAAAATGGAACTTGGATGAAGGATTTGGATCAAAGACCAAAAGGTGAGAATAAGAGAGGCCACATGAGAGGAGATCCACGGGAGGTAGGAAGAAATAGGGGAAACCATCTTAAAGAAAAATATTATAAAATGGTAATTTCTCCCTTTTAAAGAGTTCAAACGGTTTAGAAAACCATGTTGTACACACTGTATAAGCACCACACCTTACACAGGCTAGGATCATGGTTTCCCTAACCATGCACATACTATGTGTGATCCCTATATAAAAAACTATAAAACTATTACATGATCGTGCACCCCCTCCCCCTCTTTAATGGTTTTATAAACTGTGTCTAGTTCACTTTGAGGGTCACACAGTTACTCTAGGGAGGTCGCACGGTTTGACCAAACCATGTTCCCCAGTATGTGCCTTCCTGGAACTAGGTTTTCCACCTTTGACACACCCTAAACCAACTCAAAAACATGATACAGTTTTCGAGCCCCTAAAACCATCAAAAAATGACTTGGGTCAGAAAAAACCCTTAGAATTTGGTTTTTAAGATAAAAAATGGATGTTTTAGCTCACCCAATAAGAATATTTTTAACAGGTTGAGGATTTTTACCACCTCAAAAAACCCAGGATGTTACAGTCTCCCCACCTTAACATAGATCATCCTTAATCTATAAAAAATTACTTGGAGATGGTACTGAACATTCCCATATCATTTAAAATCAACCTAATCTACCCTAGTCATAAAGTCACACGTCAACTCTCTCAGTGCGCTACCCTCCTTTGGAGTAACCTAGTTCAATCACATCCCAACCTAAAACATGATATTCAAATGGTTGAGCGACCATCCCAGGACTCAAAATTCCTCCCATGACACCTCATCACTCCTACACCACATCAAGTGATCAAATTATTCCCATATAACATTTGACACCCCTTAAGTACCACATCTCAGTAGATTCCCACCTTGTTCCCATGCTATGCATGTCACCTATGAGGTCTTGTATCTCATTGGATGCCAAAAATACACGTTCCTCATCGGGAACCCATAAATCCTCCATATCATCAGATTCCCGCAATTAGTCATTGGTCCACACACCTCAAATAAAATATTTATCGCATCGATTCCCATATGCCAATGCACCTCAAATAAAACATCCAACACATCAATTCCCATAAATAATCATGGTGACACATACCTCATATATGTATATGTATATATATATACCATGCAACTGATATGATTCCAACCTAATAACCAGTACCCGATTAGTATAAAATTACATCATGTGCACCTCATGCACCAAAAACAAAATATTCTTACAAAAAGGGTTGTGAAAAAATTAAAAGATACTTGTTAATGCTCGTAAACATGTTATACCATTAACTATAGTCGGATCCCCAACCTGCTCTACACCTAAATCTCTACTTTGTGCACTGGGATTGAATCTTGACTTCCTGAGGCCTAGCCTCTCTATAGAGCTGCACCAGCTACTAGCCACTCACCCAACATAGGGGTCCCACTATCTATACCATGAACTCTATAAGTAGATGAATCCTATCTTCCAACTCTTGGTACTGCTCACTTTCCAACCTCATATACATGATTCTACCCTATTCCCTAGCTCCAGGCTATCAGATAAGTATTCATATAAAACCTCTCGAGATGCCCAATCTGGCCACATGCTCACCACTACTTCAGTTCTAGATCACATTGTGTCCACACATGTCCCGAATTCCCAACATGGGAGAACTTCATCAAAGACCCACTCCTCAATGTTCTGCATGAGTCTTTTTCTGGAACATCCTACTAAGACTCCTCCCAACCTCACTTATTACTATCCGAAGCATCTCCACTAACATCACCAGATACCGTCACCTGGCTCGAGTATGACCAGTCCATAAAATTTCCCTCATTCATCAATACTTAGATCATAGCCTATATGAATGATGATAAATTAAATATGTTCACATACACCCTGATGGCATGTTTTAAACCATCATTGAAATTCTTCACTCTCGATGTGTCATCGTCCATCATATCGTGTGTGAAATGAGATAGTTCTGTGAAGGTAGATACATTTTTACATGATGGACATGTATCCCTATTGTATGCTCAATAACTCTTGAGAAATCTATTCCCTCTCTATATCCAAGAAGAAGTGATTGAATAACCTAGCTTTGATGTCCTTCCAAGATAGTCCCTCAGGTCTGTTGGCATGTACCTTTACATCCCACCAGTGCTTAGCTTATCCTATAGGAGTGTACATCGCCAACTTCACCCACTAGCCCAGTGGGTCTCGATCTATTCTAAGATCATGTTGACTGACTCGGTCTATTTCTATAACATCAGTGTTCCACCCTCCCCTTTAAATAGTGGTGTGTGTTGTGACTAGAACTCAAAATTCAAGTATTACATTGATGGATAAACTCTCTGAACACCCTTGTCGATACCCTATATGAAACATACCATGCTCGCCCTGAGATTGTTATCAAGTTGTGGACCAAAATATGAAATATCAGGTGGTTTTCATTATTAAACTGGATCCTATACATATTCCTTTTCCTATGGCTCTTGATATTCACAACACTCCCAGGCCTCATCCCTACCATTAGAGGACTCAACCTATGTGTGCTCAAGAGGAACTATATCACTGCCCTTCTAACACTCCACTGGAAGCCTTCTAGGTGGAATCCCACTTAATACCAATCAACATGGTCAGATGTTGATAATAATATTTTTATAATGTAGATAGGGAAAGCTATGAAAAATAGTGTAATCTCACCACTCATACACTCCCCTACTGCACCATGTCCCATAAAATTAGACCTCAAAGGCCCCTACCTACCTATATCAAGGATAGGTATCACAAGTAACCCAAACACAAGGCCCCTTGACTACCACTTTTGAGTCTAGAATCAAAAGTTTTCTATCCTGATGGCCCCTAGACTTCCTATAACTGGGTCGAGCGACACATATAATATGAGGTAGTAGAGTAGAATACTACAAATGAGGCTATACAAGAAAACACTATTTTTTTCTTGGTTTAAACGTTAAATAGTTCACCCCTATAATCATCCTTTCCTACTCATACCAGATTCATGACCATATATCACATGTATATGGCCACATCACATCACAGATCGATCTCATTAGATACACATGTCTAGTATGGCTGAGTATAATTCTAACTAAGATATGAAAATAAGGGAAAACTATTTAGCTTCCATCTTTAACACATTTAAAAACCCAACCCCTTGTAATACAATCCAGTTTCCGAATTAATATAATAAGAAAAACACATCATATGTGCCTAAAATAATATCACAAATCATAATAAAACCTCACTTCCCATACCATGTCCAGGGTCAAAATCTATATAATAAATAACCATCACAAAAAAGTGCACCACTAGAGGTGGAAATCAAATAAATAGTAAAAATAGAAAAGTAAAATAGTAATTTCCCACCATTGGAAACTTAATATTTCCTTTTTACATGGGGTTATAGGAACCCAAACACAAGAACTAAAACTAGTTCTAAAAAAATCCTAGTCTTTGATCTACAATAACCCAAATAGTAAGACAAACTAAAAAGAAATAATTGATTCCAGTTTTAGCCAACTCAACTATAATACCCAATCCTAGAGAAGAAAACTGAAATGTTACCATTTTTAGAACTCTGACCCATCTTGACATCAGAACAGTGATCAGGGCCGGAGTACCACTGGGTCTTAGGCATGCCTCCCCGTATTCCAAATGTTGAAAACTAAAAGCAAGGTGTAAGGAGGTGATATTAGGTAGACTATACCCTTTGGTGGTGATAATAGTAAGGGTGTATATATATATATTACATAGCTGAAGAAAGTCTATAAAACTATAGGACCAGTAACCTACCTTAGAAAAATCACAACACGAAATAGAAGAATTATAAATAGATATCAGTGGAATAATCAACAAGATCAAACATACCGTTTGTAGAATAAAATACCATTTTTAGCTACTAAAACAAAATATTAAATATTATATCAATTCACATATGAAAAATAAGTAGAAAGGATCTCCCATGAATATAATATAAGTAGCCTTCTTCCCATATTACCAACACCCACAAGGAATAATCACTTGATTCATTCTCACCAGTATATTGTGTTCCCCTATTTATATATGAAATATAGTTAAATGTATGTAAATATATAACTATAGTGGCGAGGATCCTTAGAATAAATCCCATGGAATCTCTAGATGAAAATTCATCCCAGGTAAACCCTTAGTTTTCACCTTTAAATCACTACCTCGCACCTCATGCCATCAAAAATATCACGAACATCCAAAAAGGGAACACCCAATAAGCACATGTTTGATCATACCTCATCTTGGAAAAACGCCATCGGCTCGAAGCCCAACTTCCTAATGAAAAATGATGTCAATCCTCCAAAAATAAATGTTGTTGGCTCAATAGCTGACATCCTAAAGAATGGTGGTATCTATCGTCCCAAATAATCCTAGCACAATGGCCTCAATATATGGTGAAATTCATCCCCCAACTGAAGGTATCTTCACCATAAACCTATGTCTCATCACCATTCCCATGAATTTCTATGGAAATCACCTCAAACCTCAGTGATGGTCAACTCTAATATAAGCCTCGACTAAAGGAGGCCTCTACCCACATGAGTAGTCAACACCACCTCATCACTTGAGACCAATCTGTGTTCACAAGACTCCAACAATGAACTGGATACTCACACTAAGTGGAAATCACCAATAAAGTACCTAATCCACATCCCCCCATCACCTTGTTCCTCTAAGACTAGGTCTCCCTTATTGATAGTAAACACCATCCAATATCACACAGACCACACCCATACCTTGAAAACCTCGTCGCCTCATCATGATGACCAATTCACCCAACTGGTGATCAATATCACCTCATATGTCTCAGGCCTCACCCAACCAGAAAAAATATATTTTCCTTAGTACATGTGGTCATTACCACCTCAATCCTCATGCAAAACCTAGAATATTCTCATGGAACCATATCAAGTATTAAATATAATTTAATTTAATTTAAATAACCCACCCGGCCTAAATTACCCTAGTGTTATGAAGTCCCTCTCCAAGATTAAACCATTTGTAGAGGAACACAATCATTACCTAAGGCATATATTATAATCAATTTAATAATTTAATATAATCCATTAATTTTATAGGGTCTCTCTAATACAACCCAACAACACACTCAAGAACACACCCCCAGAAACACCACAATATCACATAGAAATCTAGGAACTAACTAACTCATACTAGTATACATTCACTCATATTATATCATCCTATGACATGATCTGATTTTGAAGAAATCGTTTTTTTTTGTGAATATCCTAAAAATAGTATAAAATGGATCACATGGATTTAGTACACTGTATAGCAAGATAAAATAGGAAAATGAGTTATTGGATTGAAAGAATTACTGATGGGGATCCAATGAGAGTGATGACAATCAAAACAGATCTTGGGAAAATGATTTCTATAAAATCATATAAGTGGAGGAGAGGAACTCCCTGGCCACCAGAGTGGAGAGTCATTTAAGAGAGGAAGAAAGTGGGGAAATCCTATTAAATAAAATAAGATAAAATGGTACTTTTTCTCTTTTAAAAATACCATGAGGCTAACGAATGATTTTTCAAAACATTCACAAACCATGTGGTACCCACTATCTAGGAAACACAACTTTCATGGTCTAGTATCATGGTTTCCTTAACAATGAATTGATCAGTCATGAGACCTCTGTCAAAAACTATAGAGCTTGCACATGATCGTGTTCCCCCCACTTTCACAGTTTGTTAAACCATTTCTAGTTAACCTGTAGGTTCATACGGATACTCGTGGGAGGCTTCATGGTTTCTCCAAACCATTCACCCTAGTCTGTACCTTCCTGAAACTATGTTTTCATCCTCCAACGCACTTGAACCCCACTTGAAACCCCTAGTCACTTGAGGAGACTCAAAAAACATATAAAAATAAGGTCGTAGGTAAGAGAAACTCTCATAATTTGGTTCCAAAGATCAAAAAAATAATTTTCTTACTCACCAAACAAGAAAAAATCAAATTATTTTAGGATTTTGACCTTCTCAAAAAACCCAGGATGTTATAGTATTTTCATTGAAATTCTTCATTTGATTTATTCATTAGATGAATTTGAAAAATATAAACATGTGGGTAGTTTATATATATATAATAAAAACTCATTAGAAAAATTAATATAAGACTAAATATCAATATTAATGTTCTTTGGAATACCCCAGTAACCATGTGAGATAAACTTTTAAAATTCCAAATATTTGTAATTTGAAACTCCTGAATTTACAATAAGGAAACAAGAGTATTTATCTCACATGATGATCACTTAAACATTTATGAAATACATTCAAAAAATTACATATTATCAAAATAATTATTAATTAATTAAGAATTAATTAAATCCATGAAGATATTTAGTAAAAACATGAAATAAATCAAAATATATAAGAATATGAAAAATATTTCATCATGGAAATAAGAATGGTTGGATTCATAACTATGATTAATTTCTTATCTTAGGTCATCCATTGTGGTGGGTCCATCCTTATATTAGTTCATTAAATTCCTTATTAAGTCGATTAGTTTTCATTGTGTGGTCAATCCCTTCACATTTTTGATCCAGTCTTGTGGTTGGTTGAAATGAAAATGTAGTCTATTCATGGCTTTATAAAAAATTTAGTCATGTTATGTTGATTTTTATAGTCAACTAAAACTCTTCATGTGGCTGATTATTCACATTATAGAAATTTTAGGCATGGTATATTTGTTGATAAAATCGGGTGAAACTCTTTGTGTGGAAGATTCCTCCATGGTCAATCAACTTTTCTTATTGTTGATTCATCCATGATAGATTCATCTATTGTATGGTTGATCTCTTCAAGTTTAGTACTATGAACATGCAGTCAATCCTTATATATTCATTTGATTTAGTACTTATAAAATTTTGACCCATAGTTAGTAGTTTCTGCATGTGGTTGATTAGTAGTCTATTGCAGGATCGTTCAGTGTACATGATTCATAGTCACTTAATAGCCACAATTGATCCTGTACTTAAAAAAATTTAAAAAGTATAATAGCAACACATGAGATTCAAACCCATATAGTGATGGTTTCTTTTCCGAAATCAGTTCTTAAAATACATAAAAAATATTAATATTGAAATAGTAAATAATAACAAAAATATATTTGATTTCAAAAGTTCTGAAATTATAAAACACTTTTCTTCACTCAGGTTAGTGGGAATATAAATATAAATTTTTAATTATCAAAACATAATAATAAAAGTGGTTCAAGGAAACACTTTAACATTATCTTCATTTTTTATTATTACAAAACAAATGTAAATTCATAAATATATCACCAAATTTTAAATTGGTAGAAAATTTAAAAAAAATCTCCTCCATTATTAAACCAATAGATTATGGGCAATTATTCCCCCCTAAGATCAAAAAATATTACTATAAAAGAAACTAACTCATCAAATGTTATAATTGAATAAAATTAATCCATACTTAATCATTTATGAGGTATAAATTTGATTGAAAAACATGAAAAGTAAAAGATAAATAGATATAATAATTTCAAGTATTTTACATGTTAAAAGTGTATTTTAGAGGATTAAAATGTAATAAATATAAATAAATTTATTTAAAAATGAAGCATAATTTATAGAAACCTTTCCTAGACAAGTTTCTTCCAAAGCATGATTCAAGATCCACTATCAAGAAATATATTATTTATATAGTGAGCTGTAACAAAACTCAAAGAAGAATTTAAATTTTTAGATTCATAAATTTTAGAAAAAAAAATAAAAAACCACCACTAAAAATATATCATTTACTATATGATTATACTTCCACCATTCCAAGATCAAACTTGATATTCACAAATTTTTCTTAATCCAATATTCTTTTTAAAAATTTAGACAAGATGATTTTCTATAGAAATAGATTCAATAGGTATATTCCCTTTGCGAAGACAATCTCTAAGAAAGAGAAATAGAACATAATTTTTTTATGATAATTTTTTAATTTATTTTAATAAATAGAAATTTTATAGGTAGTATTTCAATGAATAAAGATATTTTCAAAATTAAATCCAAAATATGAAAGTTTTTACATAACCCATAAACATTGTGCTCAATAATATGTAGCACTGACATATTCACTTTAATTAATTGATAATGATATCAAATTTTGTTTCTTATAAATACATTAGATTAAACATTTTATATGGAAGTGATACATACTTGATGTATGTTTCCTATCTATTTTACAACCATTAAAATCAGAATCTGAAAAACTGATTAGTTTAAGTGATGTTTGTGTAGGATAAATAATTCTAATATTCAAAAAACTTTCAACATATTTAATCATCCTTTTAAATACTTTTAAATGAATTTATTTAGGATAACTTTGAAAAATAAAACATACAAAAAATCAACATTAAATTATGCCTAGAAGTAGTTAACTATAATAAGAATATACTCATGTCTCTAAATGTTTTTAAAATGTCATAACTTATAGATTATTATACATCAAGTTTATGAGAATTACTCATTGAATTATTAATGTTTTTACTAGATTATAAACCAAAAATTTTGAATAACTCCTTAGTAAACATATACTAATTTAAAAAAATACCATCATTTGCATGAAAAATTTATGATCAAGAAACAATTTAGGTTCTCTCATTAAAATCATTTCAAATTCATCTGTCAATAAATTTGAAAGTTAATTACAATGTTTTTCTTAAAAAGATCCAAATATAATGTAATCAAAATATATTTGAACAATTAAAATATATTTAAAACTCATTTTAATAAACAATTTTAGATTAATATTTACATTTTCAAAAACATTATTTCAATGGAATCAAGATAAAATTTTAAACAAAACATGAAGAGATTTTTTTAAACCATAAAGTGATTTCAAACGCTTAAAAACATTATTAGGTTTAGTTTCATTTTCAGAACCTATTAATTTTTGTATAATCTTTTTAGAAATATATCCATTTAAAATTTCACTTTTGATATCCATCTAAAACATTTTCTTCTAAATTGATAATTATAAGAAAAATTAATTCTTATAGATTCTAATATTTAAACTTTGAAAATTTATTCTTAAAAATAAATTCCTTCTTATTGATTACAACATTGAGATACTAATATTTCTTTGTTACTAATTATTTGACAATAATAATATAATATATTTTTAAATAACCATTTGGTTCCAATAATATTTTGATCTTGATGGGGTTTTACTAAGTCCAATACTTTATTTATGTAATTTTAAATATTATTCGTGAGAGAGACTCTCCCACTCTATTTATACATATAGATCAAATTTTTATGTTTTCTATGGTTAAAATATATAAAATTTTCCTCAACCTATTCTAAATTAGGTTTTCAATCTTTTAAATGATTTTCATAAAATTTACATGAATTGATTATTCAAAAACTAATTTTCTTTTTTTTAATCTATATACCTTACTAAAAATTAAATTTAATAGAGAAATAACTTCATTAAATTTAAAATAAAAATTTTCAATGAATCTTTAGTATTAATAATGTATAATTTTCAACCAAATACTCTAAAAGAGAAAATTCTATTCATCCTTCCCTTCCTCATTTCATAAGTTGTTTTGTTTAAGAATAGACTAAAAAAGGATTATTAGAAACATGAGAAGCTATATTGACATCTTATTCCTAGAAGTATTTAAGGAAATTATACTCATATATCATTATTCTATCTAGTTATTATATGGTCCAATTTTTCATTTCAACCATTTCATTTTTTGTGGTGTCCTATGTGCTAAAAATTGTTGATTATATCCATTATATTTATATAATTTATCAAATTAAATATTTCAAAACACTCCACATTTATCACATATAATTGATTAAATTAGATAACATTTTTAATTTTGAACCAATTTATAATAAATGATGAATTTTTATGAAGTCTCATATTTAATTACAAGAAAATAGGTCTACTTAGATGTTATATATAAATCTATAATAATAAATAAATATTTATTCCATCATAGAAATTATTTTCCAAGGGACTGAATCGAACTAAATGTAAAATATAATGAGTTATAGAATTTTGAACCTCATAAAATGATGTAAAAGACTCCTTATGTTTCTTACATTTTAACCATGGATCACATACAGAGGTAATTACCATATTTTACTCAGGAAAATTAAACACCATTTGATTTTTAGAAATCCTATGTAGTTACATGAAATTTAAATAATCCATTATTCAATTCCATAAAACATTTTCATATTTGAAAATATTTAAATATTATATAGGTTTATCAGTTAATTCATAAAAATTAATTGAATAAATGTTATCTTTTATATTTCCAAAAAATTAATGGTTTCAACTATAAAAATAATGAATTTTTTATTTTCAAATTTCACATTCATATTATCACCACAAAGCTAAGATATACTAATCTGGTTATGTTTTGAAACATCAACAAACAAATCCTTTGAAATCATAATAGAATTTTGATGTCAAAATTCTTTAAAACCTTTTACTTTTATCTTCGAGTTATCACCAAATGTTTCGCTTCCACCATCACACTTACCACAACCTAAAAATTTAGATATATCATTGGATATATGTTTATAGAAAACACTATCCATATATCATGCATCCATTTTTAATCTTTTAAGACATACTTCATAAAAAAGAATATTCAATATAAATTTGGTGTCCATGTAAAACTAGGTCTAATTAGATTTGAAAAACAATACATGATAACCCAAAAAAAATTTATGCATGTATTCATAGGCAATCTAAAGGCCAATTATTTAGAGATGGAATCATTGGTCTGAACTAGAGACTATGTAAATATCAGGGAACAGTCATTTTTATAATATCCCTTAATTTAACATTTAAATCATTCAAAAATTAGAACATTTACCATTAAACCTTTAATAGATAAAGTATTATACATTTCATATAAAATATTATCATATCCATGATTGGTTTTCATTTTGTATATTTTATTCAGACACAATATTTTATTATAACTTTTTCTACCTTGTACATAAGTGAATAAAACTATTTTCAAATGTTCTATTTCATTTATTAGAATTTAATTTTCTTATAAAAAAATGGAAAATAATTTTTTATGCTTTATAACATTTAGATTGAAAATATTTATGTTTGATATTTTCAAATTAAGAAATTAACATGTTTTTATATGATTTTTTTTTGTATTTTAAAGGAGTATTTCTCATATTTGTCATTTTCAATAAGAACTTCCTTATGTATACCTTTAATATTTTTAAATAATCAAGTAATAATGTTAATATTATGATTTATTATATAAATATCCTTAAAAAAACATATTTTGTGGTATTAGAATCAGATTCATATGAGAAATAAAAATCATATTCACTTACCTATTTTAATAAAGCCATTAAACACTAGTTTTCTCTTTGTTTTTCAACACTAGATTTATCATTTGAATTAGAGTCTAAATTTTAAGTCTAAGAAAATTTTATTTCATTATTTTCATTTTTTTATTATTTTTTTTATTCGTTTAATTTTTTATTATCAAGAAATGTTTCTTACTATGTCCTCTATTTCAACACTTATTACAAACACTTTTGGAATCATCATTTAAACTATCAATAAGTTTTCTCTTAAAATTATGTCGTTTTTTATGATACTTTTTGAGTAATTGAGAGTACTCTTTTATCTTTCTATATACTCTATTTGATACACAATAAAAACTATCTCTTTCACTAGAATATAGCTTAGATTTATAAAAATAAGTTGTAAATTGTTATTTAAAATTTCCATTATTTTTTAAATATCTTATTGAGAAATATTTTTGATATATAATTCATGTTTTAAAAAAACTTTAATAATAACTAAAAAAATAATTTCATTGAATTTTTTTCTTTCATCATTTTTTACTTTCTTATCATCCCCCTTGTTATGTAAATATCTCAAAACTATTTCATCTAAAACTGAGTTTTTTAAAGTTTCTCCAAATAAACTCATACCATTTACTATGTTAGTAAATATATAAAACATTTTATTTACTATTTATTATTATCCTAATTTAAATTATTAATAATCTTCAATTAAAATGTCACACTTAATTCTTAATAACTTATATAATCTAATAGGAGTGACTTGAAATATTTTTTAAATATAATTTGGTGTTTTATATATAAATACTTGGTTTTACACATTTCAACTAAATTCATAATACAAAAGGTTTATTACCCATTAATTCATAATATTTAAAAATGAAGTTGTACTATTTGATGTATTAGGACCAACTTTATTTATTTTGTTTGTCTTGACAATGATAGTCTAACTATAAATTCTTTAATATTTAATACAATATTCCATGTGTGACTACCAATATCCATAGTCTATTCCATTAAAAAACAATGGACTTTTATAAGTCCATACATTATATTAACTTGTTCTAAGATTCACTAAAAAAACTTTTCCCCTTGACTTTTAAGTTGATATTTGATTAACATAGTTAAATATAAATTTTCTAAGATAGGGTTCATGTTTTGATACCAAATTTTATATACCAATATGAGGATGGTCAAATGGTTAAGTGTGGAATGAATTTCCATTTTTAAAATATTTTTAAGGTATTCTAAGAGTTAGGAAAATTATTATAAAAAAATATAAAATAATATGAACACAATTATTTATATATTAGTTAATTTATAAATAATCCAACATGTACTCTTCACTCCTCTCAAAAGTTGTGAGAAATGGAACCCACTAACTATGAAGTAATTAACTTTTTAAGGGGAGACACAACCATTTATAACTACCTTTTTAAACATTAGATGTAAAATAAAAGTTTGAATTTCACTCACCTATAGCAACAACCCAGCTAACTTCCTTTTTATGTGGTGGAATAACCCATGCCTTCCTCTACCTGGATAAATGCCCAACTAATTCCCTGTGTCATGTATCAGGTAGGCA
Source organism: Viscum album (assembly GCA_963277665.1). Taxonomy (NCBI): domain Eukaryota; kingdom Viridiplantae; phylum Streptophyta; class Magnoliopsida; order Santalales; family Viscaceae; genus Viscum; species Viscum album. The sequence continues at coordinate 624,510,845 of OY728136.1, read as the reverse complement.
TGACCTGAATTTTTTTTTGGGATGGTATAACCCAATAGTACTACTATTTATAGGTATTATAACCCAATATATTTAAATACATATAAATAGATAGTTCAAAATAAGAAAAACATACCCAATTGAGGAAATTAGAGCAGGTGTGTTGAGGCATCAATTCTCTCTTTTGGAAACAAAAAGAATCAGAACAATGTATCTCCATCCAAGAATGTTCCAGAGAATGATCGTAATAGTAGATCACATTGTATAACTTGAAAATATCCTCAACCTCCATGACGTATTTAATTTAAACTTTCTAACTATTTATATTAAGTTCCCATATTCACAAAAAAATAAATAAATTAAATAAACTTCATTTCTTATTTTCTAAATTATAACACACATCAAACATTAATAAACTACTTCAATGTTTTTTTATGTATCTTTTCTAGAAATACATAATGTGATTTCATCATTAAATATACATGAAAAATATATTTATAGGGGTAATCTATAAAAATAATTAATTATAAAATAACAGATCATTAGAATAAATAATACCACACGAATTATCAATAATAATTTTATTTGGAAAACTCCCCTAAGAATGCAAGATAAACTTATCAAATTCTAAAAAAATTAAATTTCAAACTCAAAATTTTATAAAATGATAGTGCGAGTAACAATATCACCTGATAATCACTTAAACGTTTATTAAATGCATCAAAACAAAATTCCTAAGCATCCAAATAATTAGTAATAAATTAATAAATAATTAAATAAATGAAGAAATATAATAAAAACTTGTACTAAATCAAAATATATAAGAATATGTAAAATAGAGCATCATTGAAAATAGAATTTTTTATTTTAAATATATTATAAAACCCTTTTAGAAGGAAATACCTTACATTAAGACTATTCTTGAGGTAGTTCGTTACTTTCTTCATGTGTTTTATCAGTTTTAAACATGTATTTTGTGCCTTCATGCAGTCAATATAGTCATACGATCAGTTGAAATGAACATGGAGTCAATTCATGAATTTGAAATAAATCCATTTATAATCGATTAATTGGTATTGTCGATTGAATTTATTCAAGTAGTTTATTGAGATAATATTTCCACTATTTTTAATGTCTATTTAAATGATTTAAACCTCACCAATTTACCAATTTGATCTTATTTGTAACAATTTTGGATTTAGAGTGCGTTTTGGGATAAAAAGTTTAAATTGCATAATTCTGGATTTTTTTAAAATATTTTTATCACATGGGTATTTTGGTCATTTAGCATAAACTATATTATAAATTTTTTTTATTATAATTTTTTAAACCCTTATATTATTTCCATCATCTTTTTATTTAGGACCAGGTAATGATTCATGAATCTTGATGCCCAAACAAATCAATGAAGTTGACAATTTTTTCGGGAGGACTGCGTGGACCCCACAATAGTAATGGAAACATAATTCAGCCTAAACTCCTTCAAATTATTCGATTCTACATGGATATGAAATAGGGTTCATAGAACCGTCCTCACAATTAATTTCAAGCCGTTTGGAATCCGTTATGATGGCCATTGAATGATAGAGTTTTGAAGGAAGCTTCGAGGAAGCTTCTTCTAGAGAAAGTGATCGACAATAAAAAAATCATAACTCTTTCAAGACGCTTGAAATGAATCTGAAATTTGGAGGGTGGATGGAAAAAAAAATTATGAACAATATTTATATATATGTCCATGTGTGAATCGGCCAATTAATGGGTCAAAAATGTGACAACTTTTCGAAGATGAAATCTGCCTATAAAAGGAGAGGAGCTCCTACCTCTAATTCACATTCCATTCATCACCGCACCATCCGTCACAAAGGGAGTTAGCTCGAGAGAGTGAAGGGGAAGTTGGAGATTTATATCCTTAAGAATATGAAATCTTTTTAAGATTAATTAGATAATATTAAGTCATTTCATGTGATTGAAGGCTAAGCGGTAAGTGGTTACGGACGGCGACACCTGACGGACACTCTCTTCAGTGTTTTGATTTTAATGTGTAATCTCTTTTTGAATTTATCTTGAACCTATATTTTTGAATGAATCTGGTTTATTTCTTTCTTAAATATATTTTCAACAAATTTTTTTGATCTTTGTTCCATCTATAAAGTAGAACAATTGATCTCGTTATTTAAATTTTTTTGGTGAGGTCTTGCCATTGAGCATAGTGAATTCAATTAGGTTCAATTACTTGGTGGTATTTAAGTAATTGAGTCACTTATATAGGTGGGACCATAATCATATTGAAGTCTTAATATGATGTATATTCAAATTTGAGTGTATACATGGGGGTCCTTGGGCGTACATTTAGGAATTTAAATTAAGATATATTTTTATATACAAGGAAGAGGGGAGTGTCCGAGAGGGTGAAGTTTGTCTGTAGCCATTAATTTTAATCCTGATTTCAAACCCACTTTATCTTTCCTTTAAAATTCTTTCAATTTAGTATTTAATTAAAATTTATTTTCAAATTGTTAATCAAATCCCCATTTTCATTTCTGAAATAAATAATAAAAGTGACAGTTTTTGCAACTCGATCTACAACCTCCTCGAGAAACAACCTTGTGGTCACCACTGTGCTATATTAAAAGGGAAAAATATTGATTGAGGTTTTCACGACACAAAAACCCTCACATCAACTGGCACCGTTTTCGGGGATGTTGCTAGAGTTTATTTTGTTTTTTTTTCTTCTTCTTGAATGACCCAAACTTCTGACCTGAACTTGTTACCTTTGGATTCTAAAATTGATAGATCTTTTCACACTACGGTTAGAGCTACTAATCCCCCAGTTGAAAGTTTTGAATCTTCCACCAACACACCTAGAAGGGACTTAGTTGAAACTGAAATCAAAATGGCTGAAAATAGAACTTTGAAAGAGCTGGATTTGTCCTATGATGAAAATCATGAGAATCTTATAGAGTAACCTGATGCCCCCGCTGGATTTGAAATCATGTCTGATTTCATCCACCAGCTTCCCAAATTCAATGGGTTTTCTGGTGAATACCCACACAAACACCTCCAAGAATTCATTTACTCATGTGTCAACATGAAACCTCATGGAGTTGATGCCGATCAAATGAAGTTGAGTTCGTTTCATTTTTCTCTAGATGGAGTTGCTAAGGAATGGTTTTTTTATTCTCACTCAACCTTGATTAGAAATTGGAATGAATTAACAAAGATTTTCCTTGAAAATTTTTTCCCTGCATCTAGAACTGCCTCTATTCGAAAGGAGATTTGTGGAATTAGGCAGACACAAGGAGAAACGCTTCATGAATACTAGGAAAGGTTCAAATGTATTTATTTTTGTTGCCCCCATCATCAAATCATTGACCAGCTTATCATTAAATACTTTTATGAAGGATTGTGTCTCACTGATAGAAGTATGATCGATGCTGCCGCAGGAGGAGCTTTAGTTCATAAGACACCAGCTGCCGCTAGGATTCTAATTGAAAACATGGCCCAGAACGCCCAAAAATTTGGAACAAGAGGCCTTTTTCATGTCAAAGCTGCACAATAATTCCCTACTACTAGTCCCAAAAACAACAAAATTTCAAGTCAACTATCTGATCTTGCCACCATGGTAAGGTCAATAATGTTGTCTAACACCCCACCAACAAAACCCAAACCTGAAATAGCTTTCCAAATACATATCCACTGTGAGATTTTCTCTTCTAATGAATATTTTAGTGACCAATGCCCGCAAATGAAAGAGCCTCCTACAGATTTCAATGTATTTTTTTCTGGAATACCATTTCAATCAAATCAACAAAGACCATTTCAAAACAACCAATATTTCAATTAGGGGTGGAACAACAACTCGAATGGAAGATTTCGTCAGCCTAAACAACCAAGAGGATTCTTCCAAGGACAATCAAGTAATTCTCAACCAAGATATTTCAATGATCAAGACAATTCTCATTCTAGAAGAAAATTTCAGCCTACCCCTCCCACTCAAAACTTTGATAGGAACCTTGAAGAATAATTGAGGAAACAACAAGAGGAAATAAGGGAACTAAAAGAATACTCAAAACAACAAGATAACAAAATGAACACCTTGATGACTCAAGTGGGTCAACATTCCTCTAGTATTAATTGCATAACAAATCAAATGAGTGGTGGTTTACCCTCATATCCACAAGTTAACCCGAGGAATAATGGGATGGAAAATGTGAGTGCAATTGAACTTAGGAGTGGCACAAAATTGAACAGCCCTCAGATTGAGAACTTCAATCCTGCTGCTGACACTGTTAATGAAAATCATACCCTTGATAAAAATTCTGAAAAATATGACGTTGATAGAAACCCAAAGTAAAGAGAGGAAATAATGTTTTAAAGAACAAAGAATGATTGTAAGAGGATGTCTGGTCCTTATGTTCCTCCAAAACATACTTAGAATACCCCAGAAACATTCAAACCTCCACTTCCTTATCCAAGGTGTGAACCACCACTGAGGTCAAGTGCTAAAAAAGAATTGGATACAGAGGTTTTGGAAACATTCATGAAATTCCAAGTCAGTATTCCATTTCTCGATGTTGTGAAACAAATTCCAAGGTATGCTATTTTTTTTAAAGACATGTGTACCAACAAAAGAAAGTTCAAAGGAGGTGAAAAATTAAACATAGGAAGGAATGTTTCATCGATGATTCAACATGCCCTTCCTGTCAAGTGTAAAAACCCTGAAACATTTACCATTCCATATACCATTGGGAAATGTGAATTCAAAGATGTGATGCTTGATCTAGGGGCCTCCATCAATGTCATGCCACATTTTGTCTAATCATCTCTTCAGGTTGGAGACATGAAACCCTCTGGAATTATCATTCAGCTTGCAAATTGAAGTACCACCAAACCTGCTGGAGTTATAGAGGATGTTCTCGTTCAAGTGAGAGACATGATTTTTCCTGTTGACTTTTATGTTTTGGATATGAAAGATGATCGGTTTAGCACACATGATCCCCTCATCCTAGGGAGTCTATTTCTAAAAACGGAAAAATCAATCATCAATGTTCACAAGGGAACACTTTCACTATAATTTGGAGAAGATGTTGTTCATTTCAACATTTTTCATTCAATGAAACACCCAGTTGAGGATCATTCAACTCCCCATGTAAACATGATTGACTGGTTTTCCTCTGGCATGTTACCTGATTTTTTCTGCGATGAAATACAAACTGATGTGGAAAAAGATGGAAATTTTTATGATACTAAATCAGATCAAAATGAGGATGAAATTGGAGATTGTGAAGTGTCTTGGGATGATGAGACTAGATATTTGAGCAATGATGAAGATGAATTTATAGAAACCACTAAAACTGTTAGTGGTATTCCAGGATAGGATTCCTATTTTTCACGTGAAACAAGTCTTGAGATCAAGGAAAGAGATCATCGTGATGAACATGGAGATTCCCTAAAAATATAACTTTTGAGAAGTTCCTTGTTGTCAATAAGACCACCCCACCTGAGATAGAATTGACACCCCTTCCGGATAACCTCAGGTATTCCTTCTTAGGTCATAATGAACAATTCCCTGTAATAATCTCAAAAGATTTGTCAGAATTCCAGGAAAACCAATTGTTGGAAGTTATCAAGTCTCATAAGAAAGCCATAGGATGGACTCTCTCTGATATAACAAGGATCAGTCCTTTAGTTTTCATGTATAGAATTTTACAGGAGGATAATGCTAGACCGGTAATACAATTTCAAAGAAGACTGAACCCAACACTTCTGGAGGTTGTGAAGAAAAAAGTAACCACCCTGCTGGATGCTGGAATTATTTTTCCCATATCTGATAGTAAATGGGTAAGTCCAGTCCATGTTGTTCCTAAAAAGGTGGATTTACAATCTCAAGGAATGAATTTGGTGATCTTGTCCCCATAAGGCTTCCAAATAAATAGAGAATGTGCATTGATTACAGGAAACTCAATTTGGTTACAAGGAAAGACAACTTCCCATTACCATTTCTTGATCAATTCCTTGAAAGACTAGCTGTAAAAACCCACTATTGTTTTCTAGATAGATTCTATGGATATTTTAAAATTCACCTTTTACTAGGGGATCAAGAGAAAACCACCTTCACTTTCCCCTTTGGAACTTTTTCATATAGAAGGATGCCCTTCGGTTTATGTAATGCCCCATGAAATTTTTAAAGATGTATGATAAGCATCTTCTCGGAATTTTTGGAAACTTGCATGGATTTTTTTATGGATGAATTCACTTTGTATGGATCATATTTTGAAAGTTGTTTGAAAAGTTTGGAATGTGTCCTTGAAACATTCATTGAAAAGAACCTTGTTCTAAATTTTGAAAAATGTCATTTTATGGTTGCTAAAGGGATCATTCTTGGACATGTTGTGTCGCATGAGGTAATTCAAGTTGATAAATACAAAGATGAGGTCATTTCTTCATTACCATACCCAAAAACTGTGATAGATGTGAGATCCTTCCTTGGGAATGCTGGATTTTATATGAGATTCATTAAATATTTCAGTCTGATTGCACTTACATTGTCCAGATTACTTCAAAAAGATGTCCCATTTGTATTTTATGAGAATTGCGTAAATTTGTTTCATGAACTGAAACAAAGACTAATAACCCCTCCCATTGTTCAACCTCCTAAATGGGACCTTACCTTTTAAATCATGACTGATGCATCTGACTTTTCTCTTGGGGAAGTATTTATTCATCAAAGAGAAAAGAAATCTCATGTGATTGTTTATGCCTCTCAAACTATTGATCAAGCCCAATGAAACTACACAACAATTGAGAAAGAACTTCTGGGTATTTTCTTTTCTCTAGACAAATTTAGAAGTTATCTGCTGGGCTCCAAGGTGATTGTTTTCACCGATCATTCTGCAATCGAGTTCTTGATGAAGAAAAATGATGCAAAACCAAGGATTATGAGCTAGATCTTTCTTTTATAGGAGTTTCATGTTGAAATAAAAGATAAGAAAGGATGTGAGAACCTTGTTGTTGATCATTTGAGTAGGATACAATCTATTGAGAATAGAAAACATCAGATGGATCCACCAATTAAGGAAACCTTTCCAGATGAGGATTTATTTGCTACTCAAAGTGAAATACCATGGATTGCTAATCTTGTGAACTATATGGCTTCTGATGAATAACCCCACTAGTTTTACAAACATTAATTTGATAAAATTGTGAGCGATTCAAAGAAATACATTTGGGATGATCCTTATTTATGGCACATTGTTAGTGATCAAATGATACAAAGATGCATTCCGAACTCTGAATTTAAATCCATCCTAAATTTTTGCCACACATTAAACTATGGAGGACACTTTGGATCACAGAGAATTTCAAGAAAAGTTCTTGATTCTAGATTGTATTGGCCCACCATTTTTAGAGATGCTTTCGAATTCTGCAGAACCTACGAAAATTGTCAATTCCAAGGAAACATTTCCAAGCGAAATGAGATGCCACAAAATCCACTTTTGTTTTGTGATTTTTTTGATGTATGGGGAATGGATTTTATGGGGCCTTTTCCCAATTCTTTTGGATACCTCTACATCTTGTTGGATATTGATTATGTGTTCAAGTGGGTAGAGGCTATCCCCACCCGAATTGATGATTCTAAGATTGTGTCAAAATTTTTGAAAGAAATTTTGTTTTCAAGGATTGGATTTCCAATGTTTCTAATTACAGATCAAGGTACCCATTTTTGTAATAGGACTTTGGAATCTATTTTGAAGAAATACGTTGTTAATCATAGGGTATCTACACCCTATCATCCTTAAACAAATGGAATGGATGAGTTGTCTAATAGGGAGATCAAACAAATCCTAGAAAAAACAGTGAATCCAAATAGAAAGGATTGGAGTTTGAGACTTGATGATGCTCTTTGGACCCCCAGAACTGCTTTCAAAACCCCATTGGAATGCCACCATTTATATTAGTCTATGGAAAATCATTTCATCTACTAGTTGATTTAGAACACGAATCATTTTGGGCTGTAAAAACATGTAACATGAACCTATATTTTGTTGGGAAGGAAAGAAAATATTGTTTGTAGGAGCTGGAGGAGATCATAAATAATGCATACGAAAGCTCCAGGTTATACAAAGAGAGAAGCAAAGCCCTTCATGATGGGAGGATTCTCAACAAAAACTTCAAGGAGGGAGACAAAGTTATGATGTTCAATGCCAGATTGAAACTCTTTCTAGGTAAATTTTGTTCCAAATGGTCTGGCCCATTCATTGTTACTCATGTTTTTCCTTTTGGTGCAATACAGATTAAAGATCCAGACAAAGAGACATCATTCACTATCAATGGGCATAGGCTGAAGCTATTTTGAGAAAATTTTCAAGATCCTCCAGGGGAGGAGATTCAACTTCATGACGCAGAATATAATTGATCCTAGGTTGTGTATTTCCTTATCATTTATTTTTTCTATGTATTTAATTTTTTGAATTTCATTCTAAACCAAAACTACACAATGAGGACATTGCATAGAATAAGTGTGGGGGGACACATTGTTGGGTATATTAGGTTTTTATGAAATTTTGTTTGAAATTTTTTGTTTTCAAAATTTCTTTTCATTTTTTTCGTTTTTCTTTTTCAAATAAATATATTTTTTGGAATTTCTTGAATTTCATTTGAAACTCATGCCAAGGAGTGAAAAAATTGATCCTTTGAAACTAAACATAAATGAATTCTGAAAATGGCATTGTTTCAAGTTCAAAAATTTGGAAAATTCTTGAAAAGACCACTGATTTTTAAATCTCATGGCAGATATCATAGACATTGTAATTGAAATTCTTACTCCTGTGAGGCCTATGGACCCATTTTTACATCTTCTTCACATTCACCTCTTTCTTGAGAGAACCAATTCATGTTTGTTTAAACCAGAACTTGATTTATTTCTATCAAAAATTGAGGGCTGAGAAAATTGTGATTAAAATGATTTGAGGCATTTTTTTTGGATATTGGAGCCCCCTTTTTCATGATTATCCTTTTTATTTTGTCCTTCCTTTAACATTTTATCTTTCTTGATCCCTTAGTAGCCATGTATAGCCTGTTAGGTTAGCCATATTACAAGACAAATTTCCCCTTCCAACCTACTCTGGAAGTATAAATGCATGATCTAGTTGAACTTATGTGTGGGGGGAAGATTACTCATGATGTAATACCTCATTTGGTGTTAATTTGAGAGAAAATTTAAACATTGAAGGAATATTTGTGATGATGAAATATATTTTTCTAAGAGATGTGCCTATCTGGAGCTCTTAAATGAAATGGAGTTGTGCCTGTCTGGAGCTCGCAATGTAAATATGATGTGACCTATCTGGAGCTTTCAAAAAACTTTCATATTTTCTACTAAAATATTGATGGAATGGGATGGAAAATAGATGATCGGAGTTGAGTATTTTTCATAGGAGAATATGGAGGAGACCATACTTGAGTGAAAATTAGAATCATGCATTTCTGCTTCAAAAGGAGCCAAACCCTCCTTATTCAGCCACAAAATTTTTCACATTTGAATCCTACCAACCCCAAGCCATAGAAAAACCTTGTAAAGTCCTTATGATAATCACATGTTCTTATTTCACATCAGGTGGAGATGTAGAAATTTATCAATTCTATGGTAATTCTTGCATGAGTTGGTTGAGAAAAGCCTTGTTTCAAATCTATATTGTGTACTGAGAGAAAATAAAGGTGCGGTAAGTGTGTTGTGTGCATGAGAAGACAAAAGAAGTGGAAATGGATTAAATTATTTGAATTTAGAAATTTAAATATTTTTATTTAATTAGGCATGATATCTTTTTAATTCTTTGTGGTAAATTGGTAAACTCCATTGGTATGTGTTTTATTTTTCTTGATTTCATGCTCACCTGTCCTGGAGTCCAAGAGCCAAGTGTGGGGGAATTGATAGAGCTAATATTTCAACTATTTTTAATGTCTATTTAAATGATTTAAACCTCACCAATTTAAAAATTTGATCTTACTTGTAACAATTTTGGATTTAGGGTGTGTTTTGGGATAAAAAGTTTAAATTACATAATTCTGGACTTTTTAACAGATTTTTATCATAGGGGTATTTTGGTCATTTCGCATAAACGGTATTTCCAAATTTTGTGATTCGAATTTTTTTTGAACCCCTATTTTATTTACATAATATTTTTCATCAGGACCAAGGAATTATTCATGCATCTTGATGCCCAAAAAAATCGATGAAGTTGACAATTTTTCCGGGTGGACTGCGTGGACCCCACCATAGTAATGGAAACATAATTCGGCCTAAACTCCCCCAAATTATTCGATTACACTTGGATATGAAATAGGATTCACAGAAGTGTTCACAAAATTAATTTCAATCCGTTTGAAATCTTTTATGATGGCCATTGAATGATAGCGTTTTGAAGGAAGCTTCCAGGAAGATTCATCCAGAGAAAGTGATTGACACTAAAACAATCATAACTCCTTAAAGACGCGTCCAATGAATCTGAAATTTGGAGGGTGGAAGACCAACACATTTATTAACAATATTTATGAAGAGGTATATGCGTGAATCAGAAAATTAATGGGTCCAAAACGCAACAACTTTTCGAAGATGAAATCTGCCTATAAAAGGAGAGGAGATCCTACCTCTAATTCACATTCCATTCATCACCACACCATCCGTCACAAAGGGAGTTGGATTGAGAGAGTAAAGGGGAATGTGTAGATTGAGATTCTTAAGAATATTACCTCCTTTTAATATTCAATAGAGAAGATTAAGGCTTCTCATGTGATGGAAGGCTAAGCGGTAAGTGGTAGCAGACGGCGACACCCGACAGACACTCTCTTCCGAGTTTTGATTTTAATGTGTAGTCTCTTTTTGAATTTCTCTTGAACCTATATTTTTGAATGAATCTGGTTGATTTATTTATTAAATATATTTTCGACAAATTTTTTTGATCGTTGCTCCATCTATAAAGTAGAATAATTGATTTCGCTATTTAAAATTATTTGGTGAGGTCTTTCCATTGTGCATAATGAATTCAATTAGGTTCAATAACTTGGAGGTCTTTAATTAATTAATTCACTTATATAGGCAGGACCAAAATAATATTGAATTCTTAATATGATGTCTATTCAAATTTGAGTGTACACCTGGGGGTCCTTGGGCGTACATTTAAGAATTTAAATTAAGATATATTTTTATATACAAGGAATAGGGGAGTGTCCGAGAGGGTGAAGTTTGTCTGCAGCCACTGTTTTTAATCCTGATTTCAAACCCACTTTATCTTTCCTTTAAAATTATTTCAATTTAGTATTTATTTAAAATTTTATTTTCAAATTGTTAATCAAATACCCATTTTCATTTCTGAAATAAATAATAAAAGTTATAGTTTTTGAAACTCGATCTGCAACCTCCTCGAGAGACAACCTTGTGGTCACCATTGTACTACATTAGATGGGAAAAATATTGATTTAGGTGTTCACAACACAAAAAACCTCACATAAGTAGTCTATTTATAACATTACAACAATTTTAATCCTGATCGATAGTTTGATATGGTCGGTTGAAACTAAAATTGAGGTCAATTCATCTTTGTTTGATCATCTTACCTTATAGTTTATTCACCCAAGGACAATCATCTAATAGTTGATTCATCTTCCTTATTTTCAATACCTTCATGTTTAGTATATTGAATATGTTATTGATCCTTTTACATGCACTCTATTGATGAATTATAAAATTTCATCAATGGTCATTAGTTTCTTCATGCAGTTGATCAGTTTTATATTTCACACTAGCTAAATATATATACCTCTCCATTACTTTATATCCATGTTTGATCTGTTATGTAACCAAATTTTTTCAAAGAATACTAATAACATACTAAAAAAATATGATATACCAATCCATATGGTGATGGATTTTTCTCTAAAATCAGTTCATAAAATAAAAAACAAACACAAATATCAAAACAGTAATCAATAATAGTAATATCAAAAATATAATTTCATTTAAAATTAGTCTGAGTATATAAATAATTTCTCCACTCATGTTAGAGAGAATAAAGAAATAAATTCTTAATTATCAAAACATGATAAACAATATGGTTTAAAGATCCACTTCAACAAACATGTCCGTACATTGTATATAAAAAATGCATTTTAAAACATTTATAATCCCAACATGTCATAATATTCACGATAATAATTCATTATTTTGAAATAGGGACATATCGATCAAAATACATACATATAAAATTACAATAAAAACAAACATGATCTAATTATGCATATATGACCAGTAAAAATATCCTACAATAAAATTAAATTGGAATAAATCATATACTTAATTTTTACACATAATTATATCTATGTTCCACCACCACCACCACCATATATATGCATTGAATCCATGTTCAAAAAATTATAAAGGATAAACTCCTCCCATACATGAAAGATAGAGAAAAAATGCATCTATGTGTACACCAAGGGTGTATATGTAGTTAGTTTTTACATAACTCAATTGGATACCACTATGGATTCAATAAATTATGATTCCCAAGTAAAATACATAATATCGACTAAAACTAATTATATAATAGGATTATTTTTGTCAAATGAATTAAAAAATTAAAAAATAAGTATATTAGTTATCTTTATAAAATGTAAATATTTGTCTGGAATACTGATAGAGGTGAAATAAAATGTATCAAAAAACATGTCGTGATATTTTTCAAAATATGATTCTGATTCAATGATTTATTTTTTAAGGATAAGAACACATGTTTTTAAAGGGACACCAATATCAAGGTTTTCCATATTAATCTATTGATGGATACTTAAATTCACACTACTCTAAAGAAACATCTCCTACTAAAATTTAATAGACAAAATTTCTTCAATTAAATATAATTATTCCACATATAACTAAAATATCTTGAAGGGGGTATGTACAAACCCAAAAATTAATGGACTAATTGATTCATCCAATATAAAATTATATTCTAATAATTTTTTTATCAAAAAAATCATAAGTGCTGATACTTTTCCAAAATATACCTAGTATATTGCTAGTATGGGATCATGAAATGAATTTTATCTTACTATTTAATAAAAAAGAATTATAAATCAAGGATGAATACATTTAATATGATTAATAAAAGAAAAATGGGATAGTAAATACAAGTAAATTACATTACAATAATTAGTAAATATGATGGAAAGTTCTCTCCTAGAACAATAATAATTGAAAGAAGCATAATACTAGTAAATATAAAGATAAAATATAGATCAACATTTCATATAAGAAATATATAAATTTTGAAAGAAAATTAAGTGAATTTAAATTATAGAATTTGATTCATATATATAAGATGTTAAGTATAAGAACCATAAATCATACATATAATATTACAATTTTTTGGACATAAAATTGAAAAATAATACACACCCATAATCTATAGGTCTAATATAATTTAGAACATAGATACATAATACAAAATATTTGAAACAAAAAAAAAGATAATTATATATTTTCCATTGTAATAATAAGATCATATATCCCATTATACTTATTTAACTTCATTTGAATCCTAAGGGTCATAAATAAATGAGAGGGGTGAGTAAAATACTAGTAAGGGATAATTCAAATAAACATGATGACAAGATATATCAAATGAGTAAATAATAATAATAATATGGGATTATAAAATTTAAGGATCATAATAGTCACATTTTATCATGGAATAATAGAAATGAAATCATTAGAACTTGGTAATCCTAGGAGTGTGGGAATCATAAGAATATGGAATAGTCATAAAACATTAAATTTCGATATATCATAACATAATGTATTAGACTAACTACCCATGCACCATACCTAATATCTCATGATATTTAAAAAAATTCCAATTAATTGGGGGATATATAATTTATGTCACATCCATTATATCCTATTATAACATGAATATCTAATCCATAATGAACTAAAATCATATATCAATTATAATCATGTAAAACATCATGAGAAGGAAATGGTATACATAATAATGTATCAAAGATCTAGAAAATGATAAATCATATAGGTTAAAAATAATAGAATTTATTAAATAATACTTACTATTTACAATTGAATTCAGGTACCTAATTTAAAAATATTTTACTCAAACTATAGGACAAAAAATTGATAAGGATATGTTTCGAAGGTACTCACCTTACCAAAATTTTATGAAATGTATAAAACATCTTCACACATAAATTAGTTCATATACATACCCCAAATCTAAGTAATTAAATATATATTAAATATATATAGAATGTTATATAGAATGTAAAAAATAGAATAACCATTATAGGATTGAAACATGAAATTAATGGATAAATTATTGAGTTTACATTATGTATGTTATAAGGTTTATATTTATAAAAATACTAATAGGGTAGTAAAATGATGTATATTTCCCTAAATAAAAAATAGAGGTTAAAAAGATACTAATATAGGATGTATATTGAACTTAAAAAAAATTAGGTGGAATGGATAGAAATATGGACCATAAGAATAAATAAAATATTTAGATTGTGGGATAGTTTCACATTACTTTGAGTCTTGGTTTTCTTTAAAAACTTATTTATCATCCCAAATAAATGAATTATATGAAACAACTTGACCCACTAGTACCCCACCTAGGATGTTGATAAGATATGTGCTCCTCTATAGGCCCGCCTATAATAGGTTGGGGACATCGATTGGTGTCATGAAGTCATAATATATATGGGAGGTGTTATCTAGTAATAAATTTCAAATAGATATAAAAACCCAAAACATGATATATTCAACAAACACTTTTAATTAATAAATTACCAATTTCATGAAAAATATATAAAAAGAAATTTTTTAACTAAAACTATGCCATATGGAAACTTCCTATAATAAATACACACACACACATATATAATATAATGTCACCAAGTTCAAAATACATCAGATAATGGTAGACACCTTTTTGCTAAAATGAGTCTTTGGATAACCTCTGACAAAAAAAGACCCCATCAATAACCATTGTACACAACTTCACATTAGTATAAATAGATTTACTAACTCCATATCCCTGAATGTCACATTTAAATTGGGAATTATATATTCTGATACAACAAATGTAGCCACAAGGATCATGAAGGGGTAAGTATAAACATACACAGTAGGGTTCCCCATCGACAAAAATAAAGGAAAAAAAATAGAAAAAAAATCCAAGAGTAACATAAGAAAAAAACCATTGGTTCTAAATATTCCATAATGTAAATAATGCCATGAATATGGGAAGAACACAAAACTTCACCACTCAACTCAATAAAGGATAATATCTCACCAACAACCTGAGACACATTGAATATCAAAATATTTATAAATCTAGAATTTGAAAAAAAAAGTTATAAGATATAACATGAAAGTAGTTGAGTAAGAATGACATATCAAAAAATTCAAAATATCCATATTGTATATCATTAATACCACTGAGACCTCCTAAATTCAACAATGACTCTCTATAAATGTAGTGGGGACTTGTTCCTCACACATGTGTGTTGTTTATTGATGTGGTATTGTCCCCTATAGATAACGTGTGCCTCATTATATGGTGTATGTATCAATCAATAGGGTTAATTATTCTATATGTGGAGGACCCATTCTCTATCATGAAGAGGGGTTACTTATGCCACTAATTGTATGGAAGAATCAAACCCATGAACTAGTACGCCACTAAGTCGTTACTAACATTGTGTCTGCTCTAAACATCTCACTTACTAACCTCTACTCCAATAACAATCTATGTTGCCTCATCAGCTAGAAATACCATGAAAAAATTCCCCATATGATGATGATATATGAATAATTACATTTTACATGGAAAAGTGATCACAATGAACTATTTTTATGTCTGAATTGAACATCCAAGTGATAAAATAAGAAAAAAATCAAAGAAGTCGAACAACATGAAATGTACTACTTAGGACACTGAATATGAGCATCTACAATTTTCTGGTAATATACCAACCTCATTCTGTATTAATGGAGTAAAACTTTATGGAATTTCCAGTAGGGTAAATGGTGTGTTGTTTTCACTTATTCATACTGGAATGTACTACTAGTACATGCTGAGTTATATCTTCTGAATACATGGAATATACTCATGAACATAACCATGGAAAATTATAAGTGAAAATATAAAATAATTGAGTGGTATTTTTGAATGGAAATTTTGTTCATGTCATATAAGTTAAAAGAAAACATTCCTTTCACACTTTTGTAAAAAGGATAAAAAGTAACTCATTCGGAAAATGAAAAAAAGATTCATTTTAAACCATTTTTCTAAAAAAATAAAACCTCAGTAAAATAGTCTTTAATAAATCATTTTAGAATTGTAAAAATATTATTTAATAGCATTTATTTAAAACATAGACATGGAAGATAAAGATTCCAGATCTAAAAAATGATACAAGATTGGTATTGCTTACAAAATATCTCTTGATGTTTCTTTATTAAATAAGGGAGGAAATGGAAACCAAACATGTAAAAAATCATAAATAAAGGATAATAAAAATTTTACGGTTCAAGAAATTATTTTATATGATTTCCCTCAAGGTAAACTTGAATATAAACATTCTCCAAAATAGTGGATATTTTAATATAAAGTCTTTATTGCTTCAGTATCTTTTGAATCAGATCAGATTGGATAAATAAAAATGAATTATAAATTAAAATACCCTGAATTGTGAAGGATTAATGATATAATATATAAAAATAGTATCATATACTCCTTATAAAGTAAATTAGGTGCGTAACATTAAAATATACATCAATGAAAATATATTAAGATGAAATCCATTACAAATATCATACCATTGAATTGTGAATTAATAAAGGAATTGATTATGTTTATAAAATGAAATTAAACATAAAAGATTGGAAATAAAATACAAAATAATCAAAATTCATTACACACAGTATCCTAGAATATCAAATAAATTGAATAATTAATATTTCCCAATGAAAATACATTGAGTTATGAAACTCCTTACCTCGAGTTTGAATTATCAAGAAAATAATTTTTCTTCATAAATAATAAAATTATGATTATTATTTTATTAATTAATAACCTTTTTAATTTTTATTTTTATTCTAAATTTACTTATTAATATTTTTTATTTATTTACTTAATCAATTAAGCTCATGTCATATGTTTTGATGATATTTGGTTCATATGTCCAAAATGACTTCGGTAGACTGACTATGGTAAAATAATTCATTGTAAAATCATATAAAGAAAAATAATTAGGAAATAATTATCAATTTTGATATAAATTATACTTTTAAAACCAACCATTTAATGGGTCACGAACATATTGTTTCTATGTACGGCGGACTAGTACCTCACAAAATGATGATTGTTCCATTTCTCCCCTACCACCTATCACGGTGGCCATTTTTATAGAAAATATATTTCTATATGATATATATTATATTTATATTGTATATATTCTTCTGTAATTTTTATTTATAACATACCTTTATGCTTTCCATGTTGTGTAAATATGATAATTTCATTTGAGGAATTGTGGATTATTTTCCCCACAAAGCGATATGACTCGTTTCCACTATACATGGAACATATAAAGGATTGTTTTATTAAAAATATGATACATGTATGAAATTAATATAATATTTTTATTATAATATACATTTACATCATTTAATTATTATTATTTTAATATGAAAAAGAAATGAATGTAGTGTTCATGCATATGTACGATCTACCGTCTCCATAAACGATGTATTTAATTTCTTATCTCCAAATATTATGGATTATTATAAATACATATATATTAGATATATATGATATTTAAATCATTAATACTATTCTAGAGATGATGTAATTTTGACCACATAGACAATTTACATCAAAACAAGTTCATTTTTTACTCAAGTACCCAATACTAACAAAACATATGATATGAACATAAATAGTTATATAATTTTTATAACATAGTAATAATTGATATACAAGAAATAATAAACTTTAAAAAGGTTCTCAAGAAAGTTTAAACTAACCTATGTTTATTATTCAGGAACATAATGATTATACGTGACAAGTCGGACTCAAGGTAAGGGAAATATTAACCCAATCCCCATTCATTGAGTTAAATATCTATGTCATTGGTTATGTTCTTCAATGAATATGTGTGAATGACCCCAGATTTTGTTATACTAAATATCCACTTATATTGGGTGGTTTTTTATTTTTCACAAATAATTATGTCATTGATTTTTCCTTAATCTAATTATACTATCTTTGTAAGGGACTTCATCTCAATCTCCTTTCATTGAGGAATATTTTGTTAATATACACCTCCTTCTTTTATACAGTGTATAATAAACCCTTTGAATTTTAATTTCATTTAATGGTTATCAAAATTTAATCTTCTTATATGAATAATTTCACTAAATGATAAAAAAGAAATGTTTTTTACATATGCAGTGACAAAGAATTCTCCACTCCAACAACCATTATTTGATAATTGGATTCCTCTACATACCGTAATATTTTTAAAAGAAAAATAAATACAAAATACCCTTTTAATTAATTTTTCTATTTAAAATTGTTTTTTTAAATTAGTGATTATTTAAATGTCTTGAAATGATCTCTTGTAATTGAAATGTGAAAATGTTATTTTTCCATTATTCTTTTTTTAGGCATTATGATTTTATTATGGTACATGGACATTTGACAGGTGGTTATATGATAAACCAAATATGGGTGGTTATGTGATAAAAAACATATAGATGGTTACATGATAAACCAAATATGGTTGGTTCTGTGATAAACCCTGGATAGGTGGTTGTGTTATAACCTTCAATGCATTGGGTATGGAAGTAGGCCGTATGGCTATTCCATTTAGTGATATATATGTAAATTGACTATTTAGTTATCCCATTTAAGTATGATTATATAACAAGTTACCTTTATATGTTATATGTTATGTTCTATGGGTTTTATGGTAATATTTTTATTAAAAAAGGGTATGAAATGAACTTATATTCAATGAAGTGTATTTTACTACTTATTAAAGGTAAAAAGTATTACTTTATGATAAGGTATTCATTTTTTCATGTTTCTGCAAGACTAATATTTTTCCTTATTAATGTATCCCTTACTGATGTTTTTATGCTCATCCCAAGTTTTGAAATGTTTTTCACAGTTTTTAAATAAGAATAGAGTCAAGGGTGGGATCAAGGAAAAGTTATGATTTAACATGAAAAGAAACCATGTATCTTTTTAAATGTTTTTGTTTTAAGAAAGAAATTGATACTATTGGAAGTTTCCACTTTGTATTTATATGCTTTTTTATATATTAGTTATGGACTAATTCTCTAAAACTATAAACTTGAAATCATCATCAATGTGAATTATTGTCTTATCTCAAGATTTAGTAATGTTTAAGGGTGGGGCCTTATAAATATAGCAATTACAAACTAGTTTTTAAATCAGTGTTTATGAATCAGATTAACTAATTTATGATAAATATTTAATTTTCCTAGTCAATATAAACTAATTTATATATTTTTAGTGAATAATCACTCAATTTTTTTTAAAGTCGTTTGATTCTTCAAAATATATGTTTTCTTCAAAGATAATTTTTATTTCATTTTATGAATGGATATTATATTTAATTTATATAAATTTTGAAAATTTTATTTTATAAAAATGATATAATTTTTGTAATCAGAATATAAAAATTAACTTATGATAAAAATTTTGGATTTTTCTAAAAACAATGATTTTTCAGTGAATAGTGAAAAATACCGCTTTTTGAAAAACTATCATTTATTTTTAATAAATTAATTAATATAAAAGTATGATTTTGATTTAAATTTAATATTAAATTAAAATAAGTGTTAATAAGTTGTATTTAATATAATTAAATACATTTGAATTATATTTATATAGGATTTTATTATAAGTTTTATTATATGCTTAAAATGTGGTTTCCTGCAAACTGTTTTAAGTGCATAAAGTTTATCCATTTAAATTAATTAAAATAACACCAATTAAGAAAAAATTTAAATGAAATTTATAGATTTTATATATTTATATTAACATAAATTCACAGAAGTATGGTTTCAATTCATATATTTAATATAAGATCATTTATTTCCTAAAAAATGCATTTTCCTAAAAAATGATTTTCATCAAGTTTTGTGTGCTTACTTTTAAATTTAATTACGAAACTTCTATGAAATTAATTTTATAAAATTTATAATATATTTTTAATAATAATTATTAATATTATTTAATATTTTCAACTTAATTTTTTTCCATAATGAATATTAAAAATGGTAAAAATTAATTACCACGGTTTAGGTTAGAACAAGGTTTTTTGAATTACATGTGCGTATGTTAAAATTACTTTTCCAAATTCATAATATTTTAATTTGATAAAATCTATTTAATATCTATAATAATTGGGTTCAAATTATATAATAATTATCATATTTTTTAGGTTTAAAGGATAAATTACCATAGTAAAAAACTAGTTACCGTGGTAAAAACTAAAATGGTAAAAGTGAGTTTCTATAAAGGTAAAGGGAATAAAATTTTTAAAACATGTTTCTTTTTTAATGTTTTAGGTGTGGATAGAACTTATATTCCATATAATTTAGTATTTATCAATTTTGGAGGTACATGGATTGCGAGTGACTTCCCATTATTGAATAGGTTTGTGTATTTAAAAAAATGTCACTCTTTTTCACTTATAAAAGGGATCCTCCTCTCATATTTTACTCACACTTCAAAATAATTTAGTTTTGGTCAGTACATAAAAAAATACCTCAATTTTTACCCTTTCCATATCCTATAGGACTTTGTTTTATTATAAAATCCTCCTTGTAAGGATTTGGGTGCAAACCAAAAGTGGTTGTCTGAATAAGAGGTATTATTCTTAACTGGGCGTTTTTTTTAATTTATTCTTCCTTGACCTTAAAATAGTATTCAACCATGATGATATAGTAAAATAATCATATATCACGTAATAATATGTTATTATTTTAAAGTAATAACTTAAATCTATCTCCTCTTCCATCAAAAGGGAAACGAAACAATCGTTTGTGTGTACAGTAGACTACCACCTCACGGAACAATGTAATTAATTTCCCATAATTTCATGTCATAGATGTTTATAATGATGTATTTAATGTATATATATGATATTAATGACGTATTTATCACTATATAAATTTAATATATCATATATTTTATTACATTCCATTCACTAAAAAATGATAATATCATTCGTACATATGTGTGGACTACCACCTACAAGAAGTGATGTTATTTGTTTTTCATCACCACATCACATTGATGGTATATATATGTGTATTTAAATAAATAATTTGGTATTTATGATATATTTATCATTATTTAAGGATAAAATTTTTATAGTCTTCTTTCCATCATGATCATTGAAAAATGGAATTGTTTTTCAGGCGTACGTATAGCCTACCATCTCTGTGATTGTAACATAGTTCATTTTTCATAAAAATATTTCATGGTTGGTTTTAAAAGTATAATTTATATCAAAATTTATAATTATTTCCTAATTATTTTTCTTTATATGATTTTACAATGAATTATTTTACCATAGTCAGTCTACCGAAGTCATTTTGGACATATGAACCAAATATAATCAAAACATATGACATGAGATTAATTGATTAAGTAAATAAATAAAAAATATTAATAAGTAAATTTAGAATAAAAATAAAAATTAAAAAGGTTATTAATTAATAAAATAATAATCATAATTTTATTATTTATGAAGATAAATTATTTTCTTGATAATTCAAACTCGAGGTAAGGAGTTTCATAACTCCATGTATTTTCATTGGGAAATATTAATTATTCAATTTATTTGATATTCTAGGATACTGTGTGTAATGAATTTTGATTATTTTGTATTTTATTTCCAATCTTTAAGTTTAATTTCATTTTATAAACATAATCAATTCCTTTATTAATTCACAATTCAATGGTATGATATTTGTAATGGATTTCATCTTAATATATTTTCATTGATGTATATTTTAATGTTACGCACCTAATTTCCTTTATAAAGAGTATATGATACTATTTTTATATATTATATCATTAATCCTTCATAATTCATGGTATTTTAATTTATAATTCATTTTTATTTATCCAATCTGATCTGATTCAAAAGATACTAAAGCAATAAAGAATTTATATTAAAATATCCACTATTTTGGAGAATGTTTATATTCAAGTTTACCTTGAGGGAAATCATATAAAATAATTTCATGAACCGTAAAAATTTTATTATCCTTTATTTATGAATTTTTTTTACATGTTTGGTTTCCATTTCCTCCCTTATTTAATAAAGAAACATCAAGAAATATTTTGTAAGCAATACCAATCTTGTATCATTTTTTAGATCTGGAATCTTTATCTTCCATGCCTATGTTTTACATAAATGCTATTAAATAATATTCATACAATTCTAAAATGATTTATTAAAGACTATTTTACTAAGGTTTTATTTTTTTAGAAAAATGGTTTAAAATGAATCTTTTTTTTATTTTCCGAATGAGTTACTTTTTAGCCTTTTTACAAAAGTGTGAAAGGAATGTTTTCTTTTAACTTATATGGCATGAAAAAAAATTCCATTCAAAAATACCACTCAATTATTTTATATTTTCACTTATAATTTTCCATGGTTATGTTCAAATAAAATAAATTATATAATATTTTGTAACTTTTTAGATTTTAAATAAGTTATTTCAAAGTAAATGGGGTGTTTTCCTCAATAAATATTCCATGTGATCTTTTAAAGAGGTTTTGATCAATGATAAAGAAATTTTATGTTATGGATTGATTATAAATTATATATATATATATATATCTTATAAATATATCTATCTTAATATACCTTAATTTTATAGGTTAATACATTCCTTATGTTCATTTAATAAATTCTTTCTTTATGAAATCTACCTGGATTATGATATGTGGTAAGATTGTGCAAACAATTTTTGTAAGTGGGTAATTCTTATGTATAGATTGTGATTTATTTCCTTTTAGTGGAACGTATAAGAATATTAATGTTATTATTGGAGTGTCTGGATGGTTATCTAATGCATTTGGAATATTATTTGTCTCATGAGATGTTATGTATGGGATTAAGGAGTAAAACTAATCCATTATGGGAATTTGTCCACTATTAGATGTTGTCTTGGTATTTGGCCATGAAATATGATTATTTCATGTGATATGTCTACACCGCATTTATTAGGTTTATATTATCTTATAATACCTTGTTCTTTATGTTGTACATCCATGTGATTACTCGTGATCCTTATCTTTTATGATATCATTTTGTACCTTTGACTTGTGTTATGTTTCCTTATTATGTTTATTCCCTTACTTGGATTTTTATCTAACCCCTTTCATTAGGTATTTCCCAGGTTATCCTATTAATTTTTAAGAGATCAAAGATATTTATAATCTCAATAAAAATAATAAAAAATTTAAATATGTTATTTTTTATTTTCTTTTGATGTTTTATATACCTAGTCTTGTAAAGACATTGGGCCTCACTATCATCGGGTTGTAATTAATGGATGTTTATGTTAAAAAACATGTAATAATATGTGAAAAAGGATTGGGTCACTATAGTTTGTGAGAACTTTGGGTATGAATTTAAATCCTAAAAAAGTGTATCTAGATGGTCTATTGGTCAATTAAACTTTGGAACATTCAAGACACTTTAGATTAGTCATTTAAGCACCAATTAGTCTTAATTAAATATTAATCATATTAATTAATTTATTACTAAAAATATAAGAGGAACCTTTCAACCAAATTTATATATACAAAATCCAAAATTTTCCTCCATTAAATATAATTAAATTTATAAATAAAATAAAATTTACTTTTAATTTAAAATACATAATATTTTAAAAAATTATATTTATAATAAAATACCTCTTATATTAAAAAATGTTAGTCATGGGTTTGAAAACATGATACAATAAATATATATAATCTCATAGAAAAAGGGTTTCATTATAATTTATTCATTCTTATTTTATTATAATATTGTAATTAGAAATACAATTTTCTAAAAAATGTATTTTTATTACTGAGATAAAAATTAACTGTTTTAAAAAAATACCAAAAAATTAATAAGATGATTTTGGTATTATAAATTCAAATATAAAGTTAATTTTATCTAATTATATTTATAAAAAGATATATTAAACTTTTAATTCAAAAAAACAATATATTAATAAACCACTTTTATTAAGTCTTTTTAATACTATTTTATACCAACATTACAATTAAAATAATTTAAATATATTAAATCATATAGTGATACATAATAATCTTTTAAAGCTGATCAGTATAATTTATTAATATATCATAATTTTCATTTTAGTTTATGTGAATCATGTTATCTAATTTAATGGTAGTATATATATACTGAAATCTTGAGTTGTTATACTCTTCCCCTCTTAAATAAATCGTGCCTTCACAATTTTTAATTATTACATACTAATGAAAATATTTAAGGGTATAAGTTAATTCTAACTCAAGATTTGATCCATAATGAGATACCAATATCACTATCTTACGTAAGACTGGTAAATTCACATATTCCATAAACATATTCTATTATTCTAAACAATTAATACCAAATATTACTTCTTAGCTAACTATTAGTCAGAGTAGTTTCTAGATACACAGCTTTCGTATATTTGATTTCATGGTCCTATTTTCAAGAAAATACTAAACTGGAAATGTTTATGATAATATACAATAAAAATCACAGTTAATGATCATGTGAATATAAAAAATCATTCCTATGATTTCTTATTCTATGACACCTTAATCTCAACCCATGGTTCAACTCATGACGGGTAATCAATGAATGTATAATAAGGGACTTATATACAATAAAATATAAATTTTATAGGACTAATCTTGGTTATACATGATCATCTTCCAATTAGGATCTCAAACATAAATAGTTATTAAATTATATATGTTCAAATACTTCATAATTGTTTGTAAAGAGAATATGAATTAACCCAAGCATATCTCTAAAGAGCATCGGGATAGGGGCATCGTTAGAGCTTATCCACCGAAAACTAGAATAATTACTGGGATATATCTAACAAACTCTTTTTGGGGTTGTTACCCTAGATGAATTTGTTCAAAATCTCTATCCCCACTACAGTACCTAGACAAGGATTTAATTTCCATGGAAACCATAAAATATCTACTTTAACAAAATTTTAGTAGTCTCTTCTATACTTATACTTATGCCTAAGGGTGTCACTATAGTTATCTTATCATAATCCTGAAAAACATAATATATTCAACACTTTCTACCAAAATTTTATCTATACCATTGAAAATATTATCAACCCTAACTCATAAACCATTCATTTACTTACTAAATATTAAATAATCATCAACCAATAGCATCATAAACTTTAATGTTTTTTGAAAACTACTCCAATAAAAACTGTATCACCCCCAAACCTACACTCTTAGATCTGGTACCCAACACATATAACTCACAAAAATATTTTTGATACACAGCTATTATTAAAATATGATTCAAAAATTTACAATCTGTGGACCTATTATTTCAGAGTTTTAGAGATTTAGGAAAACCACTAACAAATATAAACCATGACTTCCCCATCCAAGATACACTTTCTTCACTATATATATAATGTGTCTTCAACATATCCCATAAATTATTCACCCAAGATACACTTATAGGCTTATCATATTTTTTAAATTCTTTAATAATAATGGGAAAGGGAAATATAATAAGGGGAGAGTTCAAAAGCATAGTAAGGTAAATATAATAAAGTATTACATGATATCCATGAGTTATAACATGATATCATTCTAAGAATGTATCATATAAATGTGATCATGACATAAGTGAATGATATCATATAACATGTATTCAAAATGATTATAGCATAAGATAATAGAATCATAGGAGTGTGGAAACAACATAAAGAATATATTATATTCCTAAGTTAAGGATCCATGGATTTTTAATGTATCACAATTGTGTAGGATAACATACCATGCACTATATTATGCTAATCTCACTGCCCATGCACCATGATATCTCATCAGATGGAAACACTTCCCAATGAATTGGATGAAAAAATAATTTTGTGCCCACCCATCACATATTTTAAATAATACATATGTTTACCCCATGGTTTCGATCATCATATCATTAAAAAAGAAAATATAATGTGTTTTATATCCATTTCAAGTGGTTCTCCAAGTAAAAATTGATAATTTCATCAATAAACATAACATGATAAACCCATGGATGATAATTTGGTATTTAATGCCTTTAAGAATAATTCTAGGTAAATAAAACACAGTAAATATGATCAAAAATGGTATTAACTCTGTATAGGAAAATGATATTTGGTTTATACAACAATTTATCTAATCAATCGATGTATTTGGAATCTAGGTGAACACCCTTCAATCAAAGTAATGTAATATGGGTAATTCACATAGGAAAGGCATTGTAAGAAAATAATTTCTATACATGTGGATAATTATTAAAGACACAAGTAGGGATGAATCATCACATAGATGTAAAGGACATTTTTATAGGCATTGAATTTTAAGAACGTGGATGGCATAATTTGAATAATACCCTTGATCAAGAATATGATAAATATGTAGATATTAGGAGACTTAGGTAAATTAATTTAAAAATAATAATTTACCTTGTCCTTTGAAAAACTTTAAAAATAAATATTATATTAAACCATAAGAATTTATATTTTGAAAAAATTGAATCTGTAGAGAGGAATACTTTTTGAAAATGAAAAACGAGATGGAAAGATATGTTCACATAGAATCATGTAAAAGAGACTCCTTCTATTGAAAATAACCCATACTGAAAACATTAAAAATAATTTATTTCAAAACATTTTTACATAATTTAAATGTTGTTTAGAATATTTTTAAAGTAATATTTTTGGAAAACATTTTAAAACATTTATACAATTAATTTAAAAGAAAATCATTTTTTAAAAACTACCAATGTATATAATGATAAAAATACTTTAAAAAATTTTGAAACCCACATAATATAAAGGATAAATAATATTTCATTTGAAAAGAGGTGAATGTAAAATTTAAGATCCCTTGTGATAAATTATATTTTGGTTATAGATCAAACATTCTATAGGTAAAATATGGACATGTAAGAACAATATCTATTGCAAAGTATATGAGTTATTCTTATCAATGTCATGCTTTAATTTGAGGAATGATTTAATTTGAAAAGAAGATATTAATTAATATAATGAATATATATAGATAAAAATTTAATAAAATATTTGAAGTGATAATTTTTTTAAAAAGAAAATATAAAGATCGAAATCAAAAAGATATTTCATGACTTGTGGAAAAATGGACCTGATTTGAGAAAACAATTACAACATGACTAACATTTTAATCAAAACAACTAAATATGGAATAGCTTGAAAATGATCCCCAAATAACATTCATAAAATATATTTCATCATTACATAAAAATTTGGTATCAATACACCATATAAAATTAAATTGGTTTATAAATTATAATGTTTCTCAACGAAGGGAGTTTGAGACAAAAATCTCGTACATTATTTCCCTTTTTTGTTCAACACACTCTAACTTCTCGTAAAACAACCATAAATTTCATAATAATATTTTTCAGAACATTATTCATATATTCCACTATTTTATATACATCATTTATAATTATTTACTAATAATATAGTAGTTTATTGTATCTATTTTTTAAATTAAGTGTTAGTACTTTTAATTCTCTTATACGTTATTTGTAATTTTAAAGTTGATCCTTGATATTTGATACCAGTTTAGTCATTAAAATATTACCTATGGTTATGTAATATATATCACAGGATTAATTATAATTTTCCAATTTCATCTAATGAGATTTTTAATTATGACTCATGAAGATGAAGATGAAGACAAACTTGATGTGGTATCTTTTAATGAAGAAAGTTGATATATTATTAAAAATATTAGATATTAATATTATAAATACAGAAATACTAAATAATATTTAATACCTCTTTATTATATATCATTATTAATATATAAAATTATGTAATCATTATCTATATAAACATTACAATATTGCTCAAGTAGGCGTTAAACTGACCAAAACAAAAGTGTATCGTAATGATCGAATAAGTATGTAATTACTATTACATAATATTAATATAAAATTTAAAGAATATTATAAATGTAGTATATGTATATATTATTTTTCCATAAAATCAATTATTATAATCATTAATTATGGATGGTGATTATAAATGAAATTCATCATTCATGGAGGTGGTAGTCTGCACAAACACACATTTAATGAACCCATTTCTCAATGAATGGAAAAAGTGCTGGTATATGAAAATTTATCATTTAATAGTAATAATAATGTTATAAAAATAATATTATTTTATTAATTTTAATTTTAGATCTATCTATGTTAGGTTGTTAATATCAATAATATGTGTCATTCATGAAGGCTCTAGTCTGTACATACAAATGATTAACATTCTCATTTATTACCTAATCGATGGAATGATGGGAAAGGAAAATGGTGAAAATTTTATAATTGTATAAGTGATATAAGAAAAATAATTATTCATAAAACTCATTAATTATACCATTGCTTAGATTCTATGATGAATAATGAACAAGATCATGTCGTGGAGGCAGTAGTCTAAACCACGCATGGTCGACGCTTTTGTTTTTATTAATGGATGTATGGGGATAAGTAATTTCTATTAAATAAATATAATAAATTTTAAAAATATATATTATTCAGAATAAATTATATTAATGTAGTTAGGTTTGATAAAGATCAATTTTTAATAAAAAAAAGAATGGATAAGATGAAGAAACACTGACGTCGGAGACTTAAATTTCCCTTGGAAATGAAGTGCTTAGGATAATTAAGGTTTTCCAAAGGCTATGGTTAGTAAGATAGGGTTATAGGTTAAAAATATGGGCATATTTTCACCAATTAATTCTAATGGTAAGTGGATTATGGAATTTTTGGAAGTTTTCCCCTTTTATAAGTGACGAAAAGGGGTGTTTCCATGTAAAAGAATAGTGAGTGAGGGGAAATAATGGAATGGAATGAACGATTGGTGAGTTAGGTGTAGAATGGTTGGTGAGACATGTGGTAATTAACTTTCAACATAAAAAGGAGTTTCAATATTGTCTATAGTACATTTAAACTAAAGAAAATTAGAGCCACTTTAGAGTATTCATTTAATCACTAATTACCCTCAATTAAATATCAGTCATGGTAATTAATTTATAATTAAAAATATAAGATGAACCTTACTATAATATTTCAACATGATGAATCCAATTTTAAGCTTCATTTAATTTTATTAAATTTAAAAATTAAATAAAATTTACTTTTAAACTAAAACATATAATATTTTGAAATATAAATTTTATAATAAAATAATGCTAATGTTAAAAAATGTTAATCATTGGTTTCTAAACATGATATAATAAATATATTAAATATATATATAATTTTAGAGAAAATAGCTTTATAAATATTTAATCCATTTTTATATAATTATAATAACTTAATTATCAATACAATTTTCCAAAATAGGTATTGTTACTATTCACCTAAAAATTAAATATTTAATAAAAATATAAAATGATCATAATGAGTTTATTTTGTTGTTATAAATTCAAAAATAAATTTATTTTTATCTAATTCTTTTTTAAAAAATATATAGTTAACATTTATTTTAAAAAAACACAACATATGGATAAAACACTTTATTACGTTTTTTAATACTATTTTATACAAACAATTCAATTGAATGAATTTTAATATATTAAATCATAAATTGATACATAATAATATTTTTAAGATGATTAAATTAATTTATTATTGTATAATAATTTTAATTTTAGTCTGTGTGAAGAAATTTATTTAATTTAAAGGGAAGATATATATACTGAAATCTCAAGTCGTTACATCTGATATACGTGGGGTGTACCTTGAAATATAGGGTATTGGGGCCAAATAATTAGCCAAGAACATACTCGGATACATTTACATATCATAAATTCTAATATATATATTTTGTGACACTTAGTCATAATCAATTTGATGTTTATAATAACATGGAATCCCTAATGTTGTATCCAAATTTTCATATCAAACGTTTTAATTAGATTACACACCATATAGTCTCATTATATTCTAGATCAAAAAATTTAACCATCATTTCCATTTTCTACCTTAAATAAATCCCAACATGTCATTTGATGCATCTACCACACATTCTATCATTTTTTTCTCACTATAATATCCCCTCTGATCATCATTACCACCAACCATGTAGTTTCCAGCCATCTATTACTGAATCCACTCTATCCAACTATACCATTTTTTGAATTCATCATACAACATAAATGTAGAGACCCGAAACTTGACGTACATATACATTACATTACTTTTGCGGAATACTTAGTACATAACAAAAACACACACACAAGGACCTTAATAGTTTAGTGTCTTTGGAAACTCGGAATATAATCTTCTAATCGTGGTGAAAGATCTTCAAAATCTCCCATAAAGATCTTCGTTTTTTTTTACCTAAAACCTTTCTTTATATCCTGGGGAAAAGAAAACATAAAAGGGTGAGCTCAAATTCTCAGTAAGGGTAAACAAATGAAAAATCAATCACATCATATTCATAAGAACATAACATTTTGGAAATCATAACCTGCAAAAGAGATCATAATTTCATAACATGGAATAAATCATGGCAGTGAAATGTAATCACAATAATCATAACATAAAACATGAAACTTTGTGGCATACACACATAATCATAGAGAATCATTTCTTGTTAGTCAAGACTCATTGCCAAGACTATCTTAGTGGACAAAGTCCCTTTCTGAACCGAGTCACCCTCGTTTCAGTCCTGTTTCACTGAACCTGTATAACCTACCGTTCCAGCCATGTCTATCTCATGAGATATAAAATCTTTACCCAATGCATGGGAGGGAGATATAGGTCCCACCCATCTCATAATGATACCATTCTTATGTGTGCCACAATATCATAAACCATACATCATAGCATAACCCATGTAATAAAAATGGGAATCTTAAACATCATGACATCATAAAACAATTCATATAAGATAAAGGAATTCATAAAAATATAATTCCATCACAAAATAATAAAATCAATGTAATAATAGGGATAGAAACAAAACCCTTTATTATCATAGATGGAAAACTAATTTTTAGAAAACACTTGAACTCCATTCTTGAGGAAAATATCCTTTCTACTTCAAAAACATTTTCCTTTCTTAACATGTCATACAATTTTAAACTAAAAGAAGTTGATTAAAAATAAACTTGAAAACTTGTAAAGGAATCTTATTGAAAATAATGTTTTAAAAATCCATTCATGCCATATAAGTTAAAAAAACATTCTTCTCATACTTTTGTCGGAAAAGTCAAAAAAGTACCTCGTACGAAAAACGACAAAATATTCCTTTCATCTCTTTTACTAAAAACTCACCAAAGGGTAAAATTGATATAAAAAATTTTATAATTATTTAAATATTACATATTGTGGAAACATGGATGTGGATGATAAAATACACCCCAGTAAATACTAAAGTATAAACAATCTCGGATAAAAATGAGATTGTGATATTTTCCCTTACCTTAAGTCTGATTTGCTTCGTAAGTGTCCGAACCTACTGTATAATGATTTAAATAATGTCATTAACTTATTAAAGAATCATATTAATTGTTATGATATCAAATATTGTTCACTTATGACTTTATATTACTCGTTCTTTTGTAAATTCCATGTTAAAGAAGCGTTTTGGGTAAAATCGTTTCATTTATCGTAGGTGTTTGGACTTGTTGTTCTTGACATTATTATTAATTATATCATGATTTACTTACTTCCATAATATAAAATATGATTTATATATAATATATATTCAGTATATATATATATATAATAGATAGATAAATGAAATGAAACACACCGTTCATGGAGACGGTAGTTCGTACGTATGCATGAACGCTGTTTTCCTTTCCTTATTGTCTTGAATGGAAGTAAGTAGATGACATACATATATACATAAATCCAGTAGCTTTATAATTTCATATATTTCATTATTATTTCTTATATATACTTTATAATCATTCTTAAATGGTTAACATGGAGAATGAATCTCATCGCGTCGTGGAGAGGGTAGTCCGTACGTACGCACGAGCGATGATATCATTCTCATGATCGTGAACTTGTGTTGAAGTGTATGTATACTATTTCAGTATCAATATAACTTTATAATAATCATATATATAGTTACTCATTATACCATTATACCCATCCAATTAAGGTGGTGGCAGAAAATAGATTACACCACAGCGTGGAGACGGTATTTCGTACGTACGCACGCGCGGTGATTTCTTTTTCCGTAAGATGGATAGATGGTGAAATAGGGTTGTTTCATACTTATAATAACATATCAGTATATGAGTGATACTGATGTTATTACTTCATAATTAAAAAACCTAATAAGAAGAAGTGGAAGAAGAAATAAAGATGAAAGAATCGGTAATGGATATTACCTCTTCTTTGAAGAGCTTCTTTGAGACCTCCTTTTAGGGAACTAAAATGGGTCTTTGGAGAAGACCAGAACCTCTAGGACGTTTCTAGGGAAGTGGAGAAGAGCATTTGTCAGTGTTGTTCCGAGCTTGAAGGCTCAAAGTTGTGTGAGAAAGAGGGGGAGGAGGTGCCCTTTTATAAGGGAGGAGAGGGGCACCTTTGGGAAAACTAAAAATATTATTTTATTATAAAGTCAAGTTCGGTTTTAAATAGCTCCAAATTGATATATTTCGAAGCTAAGGTAGGGATGGGTCTAAATCCTCTCATCCAATAGGATTTAGACAAGTTGAGGTTATTATTTTAACCTTATCAATTAGATTTAACTCTAAGTTAAATAATTTAACTTTTACCGTGTCTTTTTGTTTTCTTACACTATATGGTTAATAAACATACTATATCAAGCCAAAAGAACCCCAAGTTGTTTATTATTAATATATATAACCTTATATAAGTCATTTTTCCGAACGTTATATTTTTAGGAATAAAATAACAATTAATAATATAATATTTGTCTTAAAAACTATTTTATGTCAATTTTGACACTATTTAGTAATTGATTTTTGTGAAAATCATAACAGAATG
The DNA here is from genome assembly GCA_963277665.1 of Viscum album. Classification (NCBI taxonomy): domain Eukaryota; kingdom Viridiplantae; phylum Streptophyta; class Magnoliopsida; order Santalales; family Viscaceae; genus Viscum; species Viscum album. Next base: position 624,477,458 of record OY728136.1, on the reverse strand, counting down.
ATAAGTTCGAAAAAAGTTAATTAAATCAACACTAACATGTCATATTAACCTATAAAACTAGTGTAATTCATAAAAAGTCTCAAATTATATTTATTCGGGTATTTATAACATCAATTATGTCAATATTTCATTCATAAGATAATTACTGCATCATCGTTGTGTCATAAATAAATTAAATTATTTAATGTCTAAAAATTACAAATAAAATACCATTATGTAGGAAATATTTTTAGCATTATATTGGATATTTATAGTCTAATTTATCTTATGTATATCCCCATATTAAAAATGATTTACTTATTAAACTATGATTTTAACTATTTTAACCCTTTTTTAAATAAATTAATAATAAATGTCCTAATCTAATCCAAGTGGGCCTAAATGGTCATATTTTATTCCTAAGTTTGTTTTTGGTGGAATTACACTTGTCCAATATAATTAGGACATGTGTTAGGGTAATAATAATATCATTTCTACCCTTATTTACCCTATTTACTTTTAACCGTGGTAAAAAAAAGTAAAAAGTTACTATTTACCAAAAAATTATTTTCATCTCATTGAACCACATTTTACTTAATGACATCAACCGTGTCTCTCGGATTTTTGAAATTCCACTCACAGAAGCGGTAAAATTATGTTTTATGAACAATTCAGTTTTTTTAACTACAACTTAGTGGTTTCACTATTCATTAAAAATTGAAAGTTTTCAGAAAAATACCAAAAATTAGGCCTAATCTATATTTGATATTATGAACTCAAAAATGATGTCTATTTTACCAAATTCAAAACATATCAGTTGCATTAACTAATTTAAAAATTAATTCCCGTCGTCAAAACAAATAGCGTGTTTTTAAGAGATAATAACTATCAAAAGATTGAAACTTGTTTATAACTGGTTTAAATGTGAAATTACATCCAATGACCATCATTGTATTAAATTGTAAAAATATATTCTAAATATACTTTAAAACCACTAAAATTAATAATTTATCACTATTAATTATTTCGATTGAAAAAGTTGTTTTTAATTAAAATTTAGTAATTTCCACTATTCATCAAAATATGAAAGTTATCCGAAAATTACCAAAATTTCACCCTAAGCTAATTTCGATATTCCGAATCCAAAAATGAAGTACATTTTCAAAAATAAAAATTAAAAAATTTCAAAAAGTGGTTATTACTATTCATAACGGCTAGTTTTAATAATATTTTAATAGCATATCGTTGTTTAGTGAAACTCGGTATTGCATACTACACACGCTATCAAGGAAGGTCGTGATTGCATGTAATGAAAGGAAAGTCAAGTATGTGTGTTGTGCAAGCTCCTTTTGGTGTAGCGTACAACACAAGTCATTAATGAAACTAAAAAGAATAATTTTTATAAAATCTCGGGGTGTTACATTCTACCCCCCTTAAAATGAATTTCGCCCTCGAAATTCGTCGGGGTTATAAATGGTTTACTATTCGAAAGTTTCTTTAATCGAAACCCACATCATAAAAAGGAATACCAAAACCAATCTTTAAAAACAAAATTATGAAACGTAACGGTTACCCAAATAAACTAAACACTGGGTTTCCACATAGGTGAAAATATGGATATGGAAGAGAAATCTAACCATCATGTTCTGATGGAGAGTGGTAGAGAACATGGCTATGGAAAAGCTAGCAATCACAAAGCCATAAATTTGTGATGATCTAAGGTCCATATGATTCATCAGATATAAGAGCACTAAGACAACATTTTTGGTTTTCAAGATCATTTCCCTAAAGTTGATGAAATTGGAATTAGAAGAAATACTTTCGTGATTTTGGTATAGTCTCACCGTTTGTTGTTATTTGGACAATTTCCACTTCATCTCTTAAATAAATGAAGTTGAATTTGTCATTGGTGATGTGTTAGCAGATCATGTGATAGAATGATGGGTCATTCCATCTCTTTCAAACAAAAGGTTTGCAAAAGTTATAAGTCCATCTTATGTTTAATCGTATATGGTCCGAAAAATGAACTTATACTTCATATATCATACCGCTTAATAAAATAAAACTAGTTTCTACTAACCACGGACTTCCTGTAGGCCAGTGGTAGGAGATAAAGGCCAGTCGCACTTCGGTTGTGGGTTCGATTCCCACAGCCTTGTCCGACGCGATGGGCTGTCGCTCGTCCTGCATGTTGTCCTTTTTCTAAAACTATATTACTATAACATCCCATCAATAATATCGAAAAAACTTCTATCATTAAACAATACTAACTTATGTCCAAAATAATCCATTCCATTCTCTAGGCTTATCCATAATACTGCAGTCCACTCTCATAATATAGTTAAAACGATTACCAGAGATTTAATACCATCATTGATCCCCATATATCATATGATATGTTTTGTTGGTCACATTCCAAACATTCAAAGTCCTTAATCATGTATTCTGTTGAATACCTTAGTGAAAACATGAATGCAGTTAAAAGTTAACTCTTTCCACATACCAAAATCCAAAAATTCTATATAGTCAAACTATGATATAACCATCTCCTTATATCAGTCATGAGCTCATGAATACTATCAAACATTTAATTTTCTCCTTATCCCTTCATTATGCGCATATCATCTACTTTCCAAAAATACGGGTACCATTCATCACATACTTTCAAAACTTAAGGAAAGAAAACAGTGTAACAATCCTTAGATGTCTCTTTATTCCATAGTACCATGAGATTACTTATACAACATTACACTTGATAAACATGTAATCATTCCACTACATTCTTAAGCCATTGACCGAGCTTCAACAATTCTTTCAACTCACATATCATTTGTAGTCTCATCATCATCATCAACATAAATACTACCCATACGACCATACTGATTCTCTTCATGAGACTTTCCCTTAGGGCATTGGTTTGCATAATTCCCGTACATTCCACATTTAAAACATTTAACCATTTTTGATGTCGTAGCAATACCATTATCCTCATCCCCGGTGTTAACTGAACCTTTTCCTTTGCACTTACTGGATTTGTGTCCTTCTTTTCCACACCCAATGCATCTTCCAGTTCCTTTGAAACATTCTCCTTGATGCCTCTTCCCACATGATTTACATAGGGGAAATTGAACTTTCTTTCCTCTATGATCATCATGAAACTCCATCTTTCTCTTATTAGCCGAGTCAGGAAACTAACCAAATTTTACTTTATTGATCATATTATGAGATTAATGATTCGGAATAATAATGATGTTTGGACCTACAAATCCCATTTCATTTGGTTTCTCATGAAGAATATCATTCCATTTTCCATCATATCCTCCATTATCGTGAATCATCTTGTTTCCATCCATTTTCTAAAACCCAAAAAGAATAGTTTGAGAGGAAAAAAAACATAATTAAGGGGGAGTAACTTCAATATCTAACATCTTTGGTTTAATCTAATATCGTTACCATAGTTCTAGGACTATATACTATACGTATAATTATCCTTAGGGACATCCCTAGACATACCTTAGAAATATCTCTAGGGATCTCACTAACGTATTCGTATCCTAGTTTCCAAAGGTTGACTAAACCTTTCCTCTGATACCAACAGTAGAGACCCGAAACTTGATGTACATATACATTACATTACTTTTGCGGAATACTTAGTACATAACAAAAAGACACACACAAGGACCGTAATAGTTTAGTGTCTTTGGAAACTCGGAATATAATCTTCTAATCGTGGTGAAAGATCTTCAAAATCTCCCATAAAGATCTTCGTTATTTTTACCTAAAACCCTTCTTTATATCCTGGGGAAAAGAAAACATAAAAGGGTGAGCTCAAATGCTCAGTAAGGGTAAACAAATGAAATATCAATCACATCATATTCATAAGAACATAAAATTTTGGAAATCTTAACCTGCAAAAGAGATCATAATTTCATAACATGGAATAAATCATGGCAGTGAAATATAATCACAATAATCATAACTTAAAACATGAAACTTTGTGGCATACACACATAATCATAGAGAATCATTTATTTTTAGTCAAGACTCATTTCCAAGACTATCTTAGTGGACAAAGTCCCTTTCTGAACCGAGTCACCCTCGTTTCAGTCCTGTTTCACTGAACCGGTATAACCTACCGTTCCAGCCATGTCTATCTCATAAGATATAAAATCTTTACCCAATGCATTGGAGGGAGATATAGGTCTCACCCATCTCATAATGATACCATTCTTATGTGTACCACAAAATCATAAACTATACATCATAGAAAAACCCATGTAATAAAAATGGGAATCTTAAACATCATGACATCATAAAACAATTCATATAAGATAAAGGAATTCATAAAAATATAATTCCATCACAACATAATAAAATCAATGTAATAATATGGATAGAAATAGAAACCTTTGTTATCTTATATGGAAAAATAATTTTTACAAAACACTTGTACTCCATTCTTGAGGAAAATATCATTTCTACTTCAAAAACATTTTCCTTTCTTAACATGTCATACAATTTTAAACTAAAAGAAGTTGATTAAAAATAAACTTGAAATATTGAAAAGGAATCTTCTTGAAAATAATTTTTTAAAAATCCATTCATGCCCTATAAGTTAAAAAAACATTCTTCTCGTACTTTTGTCGGAAAAGTCAAAAAAGTACCTCGTACGAAAAACGATAAAAGATTCATTTCATATCTTTTACTAAAAACTCACCGAAGGGTAAAATTGATATAAACAATTTTAGAATGTTTTAAATATTACATATTGTGGAAACATGGATGTGGATGATAAAATACACCCCAGTAAATACTAAAGTATACACAATCTCGGATAAAAATGAGATTGTGATATTTTCCCTTACCTTAAGTCCGATTTGCTTCGTAAGTGTCCAAACCTCCTGTATAATGATTTAAATATTGTCATTAACTTATTAAAGAATCATATTCATTGTTATGATATCATATATGGTTCACTTATGACTTTATATTACCCGTTCTTTTGTAAATTCCATGTTAAAGAAGCGTTTTGGGTAAAATCGTTTCATTTATCGTAGGTGTTTGGACTTGTTGTTCTTGACATTATTATTACTTATATCATGATTTACTTACTTCCAGAATATAAAATATGATTTATATATCATATATATTCAGTATATATATATATATAATAGATATATAAATGAAATGAAACACACCGTTCATCTAGACGGTAGTCCGTACGTACGCATGAACGCTGTTTTCCTTTCCTTATTGTCTTGAATGGAAGTAAGTAGATGACATACATATATACATAAATCCAGTAGCATTATAATTTCATATATTTCATTATTATTTCTTATATATACTTTATAATCATTCTTAAATGGTTAACATGGAGAATGAATCTCATCGCGTCGTGGAGACGGTTGTCTGTACGTACGCACGAGCGATGATATCGTTCTCATGATCGTGAACTTGTGTTGAAGTGTATGTATACTATTTCAGTATCAATATCACTTTATAATAATCATATATATAGTTACTAATTATACCATTATACCCATCCAATTAAGGTGGTGGCGGAAAATAGATTACACCACAGCGTGGAGACGGTATTCCGTACGTACGCACGCGCGGTGATTTCTTTTTCCGTAGGATGGATAGATGGTGAAATAGGGTTGTTTCATACTTATAATAACATATCAGTATATGAGTTATACTGATGTTATTACTTCATAATTAAACAACCTAAGCATAAGAAGTGGAAGAAGAAATAAAGATGAAAGAATCGGTAACGGACATTACCTCTTCTTTGAAGAGCTTCTTTGAGACCTCCTTTTAGGGCACTAAAATGGGTCTTTGGAGAAGACCAGAACCTATAGGATGTTTCTAGGGAAGTGTAGAAGATCATTTGTCAGTGGTTGGCAGAGCTTGAAGGCTCAAAGTTGTGTGAGAAAGAGGGGGAGGTGGTGCCCTTTTATAAGGGAGGAGAGGGGCACCTTTGGGAAAACTAAAAATATTATTTTATTACAAAGTCATGTTCGGTTTTAAATAGCTCCAAATTGATATATTTCAAAGCTAAGCTAGGTATGGGTCGAAATCCTCTCATCCAATAGGATTTAGACAAGTTGAAGTTTTTATTTTAACCTTATCAATTAGATTTAACTCTAAGTTAAATAATTTAACTTTTATCGTGTCTTTTTGTTTTCTTACACTATATGGTTAATAAACTTACTATATCAAGCCAAACGAACCCCAAGTTGTTTATTATTAATATATATAACCTTATCTAAGTCATTTGGCCAAAACTTATATTTTTAGGAATAAAATAACAATTAATAATATAATATTTGTTTTAAAAACTATTTTATGTCAATTTTGACACTATTTAGTAATTGATTTTTTTGAAAATCATAACAGAATGATAAGTTAGAAAAAAGTTAATTAAATCGATACTAACATGTCATATTAACCTAGAAAATTAGTGTAATTCATAAAAAGTCTAAAATTATATTTATTTGGGAATTTATAACATCAATTATGTCAATATTTCATTAATAAGATAATTACTGCATCATCGTTGTGTCATAAATAAATTAAATTATATAATGTATAAAAATTAAAAATAAAATACCATTATGTAGGAAATATTTTTTTCTTTATATTGAATATTTATAGTCTAATTTATCTTATGTATAACTCCATATTAAAAATGATTTACTTATTAAACTATGATTTTAACTATTTTAACCCTTCTTTAAATAAATTTATAATAAATGTCCTAATCTAATCCAAGTGGGCCTAAATGGTCATATTTTATTCCTAAGTTTGTTTTTGGTCGAATTACACTTGTCCAATATAATTAGGACATGTGTTAGGTAATAATAACATCATTTCTACCCTTAATTACCCTATTTACTTTTAACCGTGGTAAAAAAAAAGTAAAAAGTTACTATTTACCAAAAAATTATTTTCATCTCATTGAACAACATTTTACTTACTGACATCAACCGTGTCTCTCGGATTTTTGAAATTCCACTCACAGAAGTGGTAAAATTATGTTTTATGAACAATTCGGTTTTTTTAACTACCACTTAGTGGTTTCACTATTCATTAAAAATTGAAAGTTTTCAGAAAAATACCAAAAATTAAGCCTAAGCTATATTTGATATTATGAACTCAAAAATGATGTCTATTTTACCAAATTCAAAACATATCAGTTGAATTAACTAATTTAAAAATTAATTCTCGTCGTCAAAACAAATAGCGTGTTTTTAAGAGATAATAACTATCAAAAGATTGAAACTTGTTTATAACTGGTTTAAATGTGAAATTACATCCAATGACCATCATTGTATTAAATTGTAAAAATATATTCTAAATATACTTTAAAACCACTAAAATTAATAATTTATTACTATTAATTATTTCGATTGAAAAAAGTTGTTTTTAATTAAAATTTAGTAATTTCCACTATTCATCAAAATATGAAAGTTATCCGAAAATTACCAAAATTTCACCATAAGCTAATTTTGATATTCCGAATCCAAAAATGAAGTTGATTTTGAAAAATAAAAATTACAAAATTTCAAAAAGTGGTTATTACTATTCATAACGGCTAGTTTTAATAATATTTTAATAGCATATCGTTGTTTAGTGAAACTCGGTATTGCATACTACACACGCTATCAAGGAAGGTCGCGATTGCGTGTAATGAAAGGCAAGTCAAGGATGCGTGTTGTGAAAGCTCCTTTTGGTGTAGCGTACAACAGAAGTCATTAATGAAATTAAAAATAATATTTTTTATAAAATCTCGGGGTGTTACATTCTACCCCCCTTAAAATGAATTTCGCCCTCGAAATTCGTCGGGGTTATAAATGGTTTACTATTCGAAAGTTTCTTTAATCGAAACCCACATCATAAAAAGGAATACCAAAACCAATCTTTAAAAACAAAAGTATGAAACGTAACGGTTACCCAAATAAACTAATCACTGGGTTTCCACATAGGTGAAAATATGGATATGGAAGAGAAATCTAACCATCATGTTCTGATGGAGAGTGGTAGAGAACATGGCTATAGAAAAGCTAGCAATCACAAAGCCATAAATTTGTGACGATCTAAGGTACCATCTGATTCATCAGATATAAGAGCACTAAGACAACATTTTTGGTTTTCAAGATCATTTCCCTAAAGTTGATGAAATTGGAATTAAAAGAAATACTTTCGTGATTTTGGTATAGTCTCACCATTTGTCGTTATTTGGACAATTTCCACTTCATCTCTTAAAGAAATGAAGTTGAATTTTTCATTCGTGATGTGTTAGCAGATCATGTGATAGAATGATGGGTCATTCCATCTCTTTCAAACAAAAGGTTAGCAAAAGTTATAAGTCCATCTTATGGTTAATCGTATATGGTCCCAAAAATGAACTTATACTTCATATATCATACCACTTAATAAAATAAAACTAGTTTCTACTAACCAGGGACTTCTTGTAGGCCAGTGGTAGGCGATAAAGGCCAGTCGCACTTCGGTTGTGGGTTCGATTCCCACAGCCTTGTCCGACGCGATGGGCTGTCGCCCGTCCTGCAGGTTGTCCTTTTTCTAAAACTATATTACTATAACATCCCATCAATAATATCAAAAAAGCTTCTATCCTTAAACAATACTAACTTATGTCCAAAATAATCCATTCCTTTATTTAGGATTATCCATAATATTGCAGTCCACTCTCATAATATAGTTAAAACGATTACTAGAGATTTAATACCATCATTGATCCCCATATATCATATGATATGTTTTGTTGGTCACATTCCAAACATTCAAAGTCCTTAATCATGTATTCTCTTGAATACCTTAGTGAAAACATGAATGCAGTTAAAAGTTAACTCTTTCCACATACCAAAATCCAAAAATTCTATATAGTCACACTATGATATAACCTTCTCCTTATATCAGTCATGAGCTCATGAATACTATCAAACATTTAATTTTCTCATTATCCCTTCATTATGCGCATATCATCTACTTTCCAAAAATACTGGTACCATTCATCACATACTTTCAAAACTTAAGGAAAGACAACAGTGTAACAATCCTTAGATGTCTCTTTATTCCATAGTACCATGAGATTACTTATACAAAATTACACTTGATAAACATATAATCATTCCACTACATTCTTAAACCATTGACCGAGCTTCAATAATTCTTTCATCTCACATATCATTTGTAGTCTCATCATCATCATCAACATTAATACTACCCATACGACCATACTTATTCTCTTCATGAGACTTTCCCTTAGGTAATTGGTTTGCATAATGCCCGTACATTCCACATTTAAAACATTTAACCATTGTTGATGTCGTAGAAATACCATTATCCACATCCCCGTTGTTAACTGAACCTTTTCCTTTGCACTTACTGGCTTTGTGTCCTTCTTTTCCACACCCAAAACATCTTCCAGTTCATTTGAAACATTCTCCTTGATGCCTCTTCCCACATGATTTACATAGGGGAAATTGAACTTTCTTTCCTCTATGATCATCATGAAACTCCATCTTTCTCTTATTAGCCGAGTCAGGAAACTTACCAAATTTTACTTTATTGATCATATTATGAGATTGATGATTCGGAATAATAATGATGTTTGGACCTACAAATCCCATTTCATTTGGTTTCTCATGAAGAATATCATTCCATTTTCCATCATATCCTCCATTATCGTGAATCATCTTGTTTCCAGCCATTTTCTAAAACCCAAAAAGAATAGTGTGAGAGGAACTAATCATAATTAAGGGGGAGTAACTTCAATATCTAACATCTTTGGTTTAATCTAATATCATTACCATAGTTCTATGACTATATACTATACGTATACTTATCCTTAGGGACATCCCTAGACATACCTTAGAAATATCTCTAGGGATCTCACTAACGTATTCACATCCTAGTTTCCAAAGGTTGACTAAACCTTTCCTCTGATACCAACTGTAGAGACCCGAAACTTGATGTACATATTCCTTACATTACTTTTGCGGAATACTTAGTACATAACAAAAACACACACACAAGGACCGTAATAGTTTAGTGTCTTTGGAAACTCGGAATATAATCTTCTAATCGTGGTGAAAGATCATCAAAATCTCCCAAAAATATCTTCATTTTTTTTACCTAAAACCATTCTTTATATCCTGGGGAAAAGAAAAAATAAAAGGGTGAGCTCAAATGCTCAGTAAGGGTAAACAAATGAAATATCAATCAAATAATATTCATAAGAACATAACATTTTAGAAATCTTAACCTGCAAAAGAGATCATAATTTCATAACATGGAATAAATCATGGCAGTGAAATGTAATCACAATAATCATAACTTAAAACATGAAACTTTGTGGCATACACACATAATCATAGAGAATCATTTCTTGTTAGTCAAGACTCATTGCCAAGACTATCTTAGTGGACAAAGTCCCTTTCTGAACTGAGTCACCCTCGTTTCAGTCATGTTTCACTGAACCGGTATAACCTACCGTTCCAGCCATGTCTATCTCATGAGATATAAAATCTTTACCGAATGCATTGGAGGGAGATATAGGTCCCACCCATCTCATAATGATACCATTATTATGTGTGCCAGAAAATAATAAACCATACATATTAGCATAACCCATGTAATAAAAATGGGAATCTTAAACATCATGACATCATAAAACAATTCATATAAGATAAAGGAATTCATAAAAATATAATTCCATCACAACATAATAAAATCAATGTAATAATAGGGATAGAAATAGAACCCTTTATTATCTTAGATGGAAAAATAATTTTTACAAAACACTTGAACTCCATTCTTGAGGAAAATATCATTTCTACTTCAAAAACATTTTCCTTTCTTAACATGTCATACAATTTTAAACTAAAAGAAGTTGATTAAAAATAAACTTGAAAACTTGTAAAGGAATCTTCTTGAAAATAATTTTTTAAAAATCCATTCATGCCGTATAAGTTAAAAAAACATTCTTCTCGTACTTTTGTCGGAAAAGTCAAAAAAGTACCTCGTACGAAAAATGACAAAAGATTCCTTTCATATCTTTTACTAAAAACTCACCGAAGGGTAAAATTGATATAAAAAATTGTATAATGTTGTAAATATTATATATTGTGGAAACATAGATGTGGATGACAAAATACACCCCAATAAATACTAAAGTATAAACAATCTCGGAAAAAAATGAGATTGTGATATTTTCCCTTACCTTAAGTCCGATTTGATTCGTAAGTGTCCGAACCTCCTGTATAATTATTTAAATAATGTCATTAACTTATTAAAGAATCATATTCATTGTTATAATATCATATATGGTTCACTTATGACTTTATATTACCCGTTCTTTTGTAAATTCCATGTTAAAGAAGCGTTTTGGGTAAAATCGTTTCATTTATCGTAGGTGTTTGGACTTGTTGTTCTTGACATTATTATTACTTATATCATGATTTAATTACTTCCAGAATATAAAATATGATTTATATATCATATATATTCAGTATATATATATAACTAATAGATAGATAAATGAAATGAAACACACCGTTCATCTAGACGGTAGTCCGTACGTACGCATGAACGTTGTTTTCCTTTCCTTATTGTCTTGAATGGAAGTAAGTAGATGACATACATATATACATAAATACAGTAGCATTATAATTTCATATATTTCATTATTATTTCTTATATATACTTTATAATCATTCTTAAATGGTTAACATGGAGAATGAATCTCATCGCGTCGTGGAGACGGTAGTCCGTACGTACGCACGAGCGATGATATCGTTCTCATGATCGTGAACTTGTGTTGAAGTGTATGTATACTATTTCAGTATCAATATCACTTTATAATAATCATATATATAGTTACTCATTATACCATTATACCCATCCAATTAAGGTGGTGGCGGAAAATAGATTACACCAAAGCGTGGAGACGGTATTCCGTACGTACGCCCGCGCGGTGATTTCTTTTTCCGTAGGATGGATAGATGGTGAAATAGGGTTGTTTCATACTTATAATAACATATCAGTATATAATTTATACTGATTTTATTACTTCATAATGAAACAACCTAAGAAGAAGAAGTGGAAGAAGAAATAAAGATGAAAGAATCGGTAACGGACATTACCACTTCTTTGAAGAGCTTCTTTGAGACCTTCTTTTCGGGCACTAAAATGGGTCTTTGGAGAAGACCAGAACCTCTAAGATGTTTCTAGGGAAGTGGAGAAGAGCATTTTTCATTGGTTGGCCGAGCCTGAAGGCTCAAAGTTGTGTGAGAAAGAGGGGGAGGAGGTTCCCTTTTATAAGGGAGGAGAGGGGCACCTTTGGGAAAACTAAAAATATTATTTTATTATAAAGTCAAGTTCGGTTTTAAATAGCTCCAAATTGATATATTTCGAAGCTAAGGTAGGGATGGGTCGAAATCCTCTCATAAAATAGGATTTTGACAAGTTGAGGTTATTATTTTATCCTTATCAATTAGATTTAACTCTAAGTTAAATAATTTAACTTTTACCGTGTCTTTTTGTTTTCTTACACTATATGTTTAATAAACTTACTATATCAAGCCAAACGAACCCCAAGTTATTTATTATTAATATATATAACCTTATATAAGTCATTTGTACGAACCTTATATTTTTAGGAATAAAATAACAATTAATAATATAATATTTGTTTTAAAAACTATTTTATGTCAATTTTGACACTATTTAGTAATTGATTTTTTTGAAAATCATAACAGAATGATAAGTTCGAAAAAAGTTAATTAAATCAATACTAACATGTCATATTAACCTATAAAATTAGTGTAATTCATAAAAAGTCTCAAATTATATTTATTTGGGTATTTATAACATCAATTATGTCAATATTTCATTAATAAGATAATTACTGCATCATCGTTGTGTCATAAATAAATTAAATTATTTATTGTATAAAAATTACAAATAAAATACCATTATTTAGGAAATATTTTTATATTTATATTGAATATTTATAGTCTAATTTATCTTATGTATAACTCCATATTAAAAATGATTTACTTATTAAACTATGATTTTAACTATTTTAACCCTTCTTTAAATAAATTAATAATAAATGTCCTAATCTAATCCAAGTGGGCCTAAATGGTCATATTTTATTCCTAAGTTTGTTTTTGGTCGAATTACACTTGTCCAATATAATTAGGACATGTGTTAGGGTAATAATAATATCATTTCTACCCTTAATTACCCTATTTACTTTTAACCGTGGTAAAAAAAAAGTAAAAAGTTACTATTTACCAAAAAATTATTTTCATCTCATTGAACCACATTTTACTTACTGACATAAACCGTGTCTCTCGGATTTTTGAAATTCCACTCATAGAAGTGGTAAAATTATTTTTTATGAACAATTCAGTTTTTTTAACTACCATTTAGTGGTTTCACTATTCATTAAAAATTGAAAGTTTTCAGAAAAATACCAAAAATTAGGCCTAAGCTATATTTGATATTATGAACTCAAAAATGATGTCTATTTTACCAAATTCAAAACATATCAGTTACATTAACTAATTTAAAAATTAATTCTCGTCGTCAAAACAAATAGCGTGTTTTTAAGAGATAATAACTATCAAAAGATTGAAACTTGTTTATAACTGGTTTAAATGTGAAATTACATCCAATGACCATCATTGTATTAAATTGTAAAAATATATTCTAAATATACTTTAAAACCACTAAAATTAATAATTTATCACTATTAATTATTTCGATTGAAAAAGTTGTTTTTAATTAAAATTTAGTAATTTCCACTATTCATCAAAATATGAAAGTTATCCGAAAATTACCAAAATTTCACCCTAAGCTAATTTCGATATTACGAATCCAAAAATGAAGTCCATTTTGGAAAATAAAAATTAAAAAATTTCAAAAAGTGGTTATTACTATTCATAACGGCTAGTTTTAATAATATTTTAATAGCATATCGTTGTTTAGTGAAACTCGGTATTGCATACTACACACGCTATCAAGGAAGGTCGCGATTGCGTGTAATGAAAGGCAAGTCAAGGATGCGTGTTGTGCAAGCTCCTTTTGGTGTAGCGTACAACACAAGTCAATAATTAAATTAAAAAGAATATTTTTCATAAAATCTCAGGGTGTTACAATAAATATCTAATATGTTCACAACTATAAGACCTTTTTTCACTTCTAATTCCATTTCATGCAAGAAAACCTACCTCTTTTTGTTCCACTGACTGATTTATCGATATAGAGACTTTTTTAGACCACTTACCAATTATAGTCCTAGTAGCAATTATTTCACATGAGTAAGAATAAAAATATTGAAATATGAGGATCTATGAAATAAATAAATCATTAACCAGTGTATTTATGGTCACATGAAAACAATTTTTCTATTGGTTATGTCTGATCGGTATGATTAACCATCACCCATATATATTTTTTCATAATAAAAGTCTAAAATATGATTAATAATTTTTTATGAAAGATCTCACACAAAAAATAAAAAAACTCCCTTAGTTTGAATAATAAAATGAATTTCATCAAACATGAAATATCAAATATAGCATCTGAATTTTAAAAATTTAATACTAATAATGATGTTAGTTTCAAAATAAATCAAATAACATGGTGTATGATTAAAGAATATAATTATTAAATTATATTAACTACGATGTATCAAAAAAATTCCAAAAAAATAAAAACATATCATTAATAAATTTATTTTCAAGAAATAAAGGAAAATAACAACATAAAAATTCCCTACCTAATTGTATAAATGTTTTCTTTTCAATATTCAATAATCATCGATTCATAGTTCATCATCATTGTATCATGAATATGGAACCACCACATTTATTTGATTCACCACATCTTATCTAAACCCCCTATCATTTATGTAAAATGTATCCAACCCTAGATAAGTTTAATAAGGATTATTTTATAATCATAAATGAGGCCAAACCAAGTGTCTAGATTAAAGACCTAGAAAAGCATAGTTTAGTTCTTGAGACCCAAACACATAAACTATAATCTTATAGGTTAAAAAACTAAATTTCAGACTTAAGAATGATATAATAATTTTAATCTAAGCTTCTATTAACAAAATAAAAAAATAATTATTTTGGGATATATATATAGTAAATATTAAATAGCCCAAAAAAATAAACTTCTTGAATGTAACACATGGATGTTTTTATGAAATATTTTCTTTAAGTAATTTTTATTATTCAATAGCTTCCATTACAAAAAATCATGAGTTTAAAAGAACCTTTAAATTCCCTTAGTATAAAATTAATGTTATAGCCTGGCCATTTGGTTAGTGGGAATAAGTACAACTAACTTATGAAAATGAATTGTGAATTCATTGGCTATCAATTATTTACGAAAAATATAAATCAATTCGATATTCGTATTATTGAGTGAATTAATTTTTTTAATGAAACAAATGAGATATATATATGTTATATAATTTATGAAATATTTTTTTATATTCATCCAATGGATATTTTAGTCATAGGGTGTGAATAAACCCTATTTTATATATAAAAACCTATTTTTAAGGGTAATTTTATGCCTTTGAGTAGAGAACCCCTTTAAAATTAATATTTTGACACATTAATAATTTTTATATGAAAAAATAAATATTTTATTTTGAATCAGGATATAAAAAATTACTTTGGATTAATTTATGATATTTTTTTGATAAGCTTCAAGTTTTGATGAATAGTAAAAATATACTATATTTTAAGAGAAAACAACTTTTTTCATTGAAATAATTTATATAGTTAATTATAATATTTAATGGTTTTAAAGTATAAATAGAATATATTTTAAACATTAAATATAATGTATTTCATTAGCATTAATTTTATATTGAATTCATATGTAAAAACATTTCAATCTTTCGCAATGTTTTAACTTTTAAAAACTCGTTCTCTCATTCTGATAACGGGATTGATTTTAAATTAATTACTACAACTACTATGTTTTGAATTTTTAAAAATGGAATCCATATTTAGAATCAGAAGGTCCAAATTATGTTAATAAGCTACTTTTATTTTTGGGCATTATGAATATTAACTTTGGTAATTATTTTTTTACCATGGTTGAAGGTAAATCGGGTAATTAAAGGTGAAAAATAATATTATAAAATTACATTAACACCTTTAAAAATCGTATTTGATGACTATATTAGACCCTTATAATATATCGTTCTAAATGGAATCAATTAATGGCCACTTTTCCATGAATACGACATTAATTTTATTAAAATCAATGAATATGATAAAATATCACACTTTCTTTTTATATAAGTATATTAATTTTAATATATAGATAACTAGGAGATAAAATTGACTATATATAGTCTATGAAAAGATAAAATAATTACATACATAATAGAAATTTATTTATAATTTTTATAAATTAAATAATTACCATTAAGGATGACATAATAGTGACGGAGAAATTATTTTATTTGTAAAAATATCAAATAAATGATTTTAAAAATATTAAAAGAAATATAATTTGAATTAATTAAGGTTATCAATGAATTTTATATGTTATATGGTATTTTTTGTATTATATTCAATGTTTTCTTAGAAGTTATATTCTGTATGGTTTTTATTTAAAATCAAAGAAATTAATCGTGTCAAAATTGACACTCTTGATATTTTTTAAAAATAACATTTTATTAAATTATTTAAAAATAATAAAAATATTTAAAAATTTAAAATTAATAACTATAAGGTCTAAAATGTCATAAAATATAAATTTTTGATTAATTAACTCACATAAATAAATAGTTATAACCATTAAATATTTAGAATATATTACCACAATTAAAATTAAATAGATTAAATGAGGATAAATCAAAATGATAAGGTTTAAAAAACATGTCTAAATTTTATTGGTTGAGAGGATTTATACTCATCCTCATATAATATTCTAAAAAATCCAATTTTTAGGCATTTTAATTTAAAAATTAATTTATATTATTCTAATGGTTTTTGTTTTTCCAAAGGTGCCCCACCCCTCTCTTATAAAAGGGAACCTCCTTCTCTTTTAATCTCACCTATAAAGCATTTTTTATGGCCAAACCCTACCCATTTACTCTCCCAAATTCCCTAAATTAATTATACAGGCCACACGTTGGGCAGAAATCCTTCCTAAAGAGGCCTTTTGTGCAAATCAAAAGCTGATACTTGAAAAATAGGTAATTGTTTTATCACCTCTTTCAAAATTATTTTCTTCTTATACTTCCTATTATTATGTTTTTTATACTAAATTAATAAATCCAATATCTTATAATTTCAAATATGTTACTATAGTTATGGTATATCCTTATACCTCCTTTTATCCGTCCTACGAATGACAATATCACCATGTGTGTGTATGTATAGCTTACTGTCTCTACACCGTGGTATAATTTGTTATTCAAAAATACTATTTGGATGGTTATAATTATGGATATAATGGATGTAAATAATGAATATAACATGATTATTATTCTTTATAATTAATATACCATCCAATTCTATACCATTTAACCATCAAAGGGAATGATATCGTCGCTCGTGCGTACGTACAGCCTAACATCTCTAGGGCATGGTGAGATTCATTCTCCATGTTAACAATTCAATAATGATTATAAAATTTATATGATGGGTATAAATAATAATTATGAACTTAATTTCATTATTTAAATGAATAAAATATATCCTAATCATAACAAACATGATGAACATGGAAAATGGGAATGGAAAAATGAAGTAGTTAACAACTGAAATAATGGTAATATTTAAACGCTATTAAAAAAATGATATAATCGGATAATATATGATATAATAAATATTAATGAAGTTATGTAATAAGTTAATAACATAATTTAACCATTATACAGAAGGCTCGGATATATAAAAAGTATATCAGACCTGATGTAAGGGATAATTTTTCAATCTCATTACCATCTGAGATTGTTTATTCGTAAGTATTTATTGGGGTATATTTATCATTCACGTATATATTTCCTAAATATATAATCTTATTTCTATTATTATAATATTTTTAAAGTCTATTTTACCCATTGGTGAATTTTTATTAAATGTTATGGATTTAATCTTTCTTTTGTTTTCCATATGAGGTACTTTTGGACTTTTTTGGAAAGAGTACGAGGAGAATGTTTTTTAACTTATATTGTATGAATGGATTTTCACATCTTCATAATGAATTATTTTCATGAAGCTTCCTATACACGATTTCAAGTTTATTTTCAATTAAATACTTTTCTTTTAAAATTTTGCATCATTTTTGGAAAAGAAAAAAAAATTGAAGAAGAAATTACATTTTCCTCAATAATTAAATTTAAGTGTTTTATCAAAATAATTTTCCATATAAGATGAAATTGGGTTATATTTATATCCCTATTATTAATTTTATTTAATTTTTTTTATGATGGAATTATTTTTATGATATTCATTTATTTTATAGGAATTATGATGGAATTATTTTTAAGAACCCCATTTTATTTCATTGGTTATGTTATGATGAATGATTTATTTTTTTGTGGCACATGTAAGAATGATTTCATTATGAGATGGGTGGGACCTATATGTCACTCCAATTCATTGGGTAAATATTTATATATCATGAGATAGACATGAATGGAATGGTAAGTAAATTGGGTTCAGTAATACAGGGATAGAACGAAAAGTAAACCTGGTTTAGTAATGGACTTTATCCACTATGATGGTCTTGGATATGAGCCTTGGATAATATGAAAATGATTTTATATGCTTATGTTTATGCCACAAAACTTCATGACTTATTTTATGAATTTTGGGATTAATTACCTTAATTCTTATAAACCTTTTTCCCATGAAATGATATCTTGATATTTTGTATGCAGGATAAGATTTTAAAATGTTATGTTCTTATGTGTTATTATTATTATATGATTGATATTTCCCTTATATACCCTTACTAAGTATTTGAGCTCATTATTTCATATGATTATTTTCTCCAGGTATGGAGAAGTGTATTAAGTAAGCGATGTTAGAAATGATTCTAGTTATGAAGAAATAAGTGAGAGATAATGTTGATGTTTTATGAACCAGTTGTTTATGTTTCCCAGATTCTAAAGATAATATACCTATACAGTCCTATCATGGATTTATTATATGTTTTAATGAATGTAATTTAATTTAGAATTAATATCGATGTATTAATAGTATGGGTCATTATAGATGGCTTTCAGAGGAAATGTATAGTTAACCTTTGGAAGCTAGGATAAGAAATCGTTAGTAAGAACTTTAAGGATATGTCTAATTATATGATACAATCCTAGAATTTTATAAATGACCATGAATAACCTATGATAAATCCTAAAGTGTCTTAAATTGAAATTTTATTCTTGATTATGTGGTTTTCCTATTATGATAAGTGTTTTTCACACTATGCATATTGGTATTAGTCAATGGCCAAAACCTGAAGGAACTGCGTTAATGTTGAATGTGATGGGAAATGAAATGATTTTACCCCTAAGAAACCAAATGTTATGGGAGTTGGAATTAAAAATCATGTAGCCATGCTCACATAACTTTCCCAAGCTATGAATCATACTGGACTTCCAAAAGAGAAAAGGAAGGAGAAAAATTTTGTTGAATCCTTCATGAGGAAGCGTCCACCTTCATTCAGTGGGTCTTCTGATCCACTAGTGGATGAACAATGGATTATTACCATTGAAAATATATTTTCAGTTATACAATGTTTTTAACATTATAAAGTCATCTTAGCAGTCTATTGTTCGTATGGTAAAGCTGATCAATGGTGGAATCTTTTCAAGAATACAAGGTAAAGAGATGAAATTGAGTCCATGGATTGGGATGAGTTTAAGAACTTCTTTTTTAATAAGTAATTTCCTTGTATTCCTTGAACAAATATGGATAATGAGTTTCATGAACTTCATAAAAAGGATGATGAATCTGTTGGTACCTATAAAGAAAAGATTACAAGACTTTCAAGTTACACATTTGTAATTTTTATCCAACTTCAGAGAAAAGATTGATCAATTCTTTAGTAGCTTAAAATCAAGAATCTGAATGGAATTTGTTTTAAGGGACTTTAATAGCTATGTGGAAATCATTATATGTGATCTCAATGTTGAGATAGTGATTATAATGACCCCTCGGTCCTATGGATTTGATAATAAGAGAAAAATGGAATTCAAAGGAAAATCTAAAGACCACACTAAAAAGAAGACGAGTTCTCCCTTATTCTCAAAGTGTGGAAAGAAACATGGAGGATATTGTCTTAAAGGGACTAGTAAATTTTTTAAGTATGTAAAATAAGGTCATCGGGCTATTAAATGCCAAAGTTACGGGAAAAAGATGTCTAACAATGTGAATAGAGAAAAGGTTACACAGAATGCACCTCCAACACTTAAATGCTACAAGTGAAAGGAAATGGAGAATTATGCTAATAAATTCCCTAATAAAAGGGTTATTTATTATTATCGATGTCAAAAAACTCTTAAGGCCAAATACAATGGAAAGTCACATGCAATCACTATCGGTGATGCGGAGTATAATAATGAATTGGTGAAAGGTACACTTACCATCCACTCTAAAGTAGAAAATGTTTTATTTGATTCTAGATCTACCCACTATATTATTCCTCATGAATTTTATAAGGTTTTTTTCCATATTATCGAAATAATTAGATATTGATTTAGCTTTGACGACTCCTAATGGCACAACAGTCTCATCAAAAGTTTATAATTATTCATTGATTGAAGTTTTTGGGAAAGTGATTCCTGAAAATAATTTGATCCTTCCTATTGTGGAATTTGATGTTATTATTGGCATGGATTGACTTTCTCTATATGGATCTCATATAAATTTCTAAGTAAGGGAAGTCACATTTCAAAATCCAGATCAATCTATGATCATCTATCGATAAAAGTATTAATATAACATTATAATAGAAATGTCTTCCATCTTATGTGTTTTCATTCCTATAAATGAATATTATTTGTCTAAAATGGTTTGGGAGAAACTCCCAATGAAGAATATTCCAATTTTATAGGTGTTTGATGATGTCTTTCTAGAGTAATTTCCAAGTCTCCCACCAAATCATAAAGTTGTGTTTTCAATAGAACTCATACCGTGTGTTGTGCCTATTTCAAAGACAGCTTATAGAATAGCCCTAATTTAGTTATAGGAATTGAAGAAGAAACTCTAAGAGAATCTTGATAAGGGATTCATATTCCCTAGTGTGTCACCTTGGGAAGTACCTATTCTATTTATTAAGAAGAAATATGGATCAATGATACTCTGCATTGATTATAGAGAACTTAATAAGGTCACTTTCAAGAACAAATATCCACTTACCCACATTGATGACTTATTCGATCAACAACACGGAGCTCAATATTTTTTCAAGATTGATATCCATTCAGGATATCACTAATTAAGGGTCAAAAAGGAGGATATACCAAAGACGGAATTCCATAAAAGTTATAGACACTATGAAGTTATAGTGATTCCTTTTTGTCTAACTAATTCCCATGCTATCTTCATCAATCAAATAAATAGAGTATTTAGAGACTATATTGATCAGTTTTTGGTAGTCTTTATAGACGATATTCTTGTATATTTGAAGATCAAGTAATAACATGAATACCATTTGAGAATTTTACTGAAGACCCTAAGAAAAGAAAATCTTTATGAAAAATTTACCAAGTGTGAATTTTGGATTCAGAAAGTTTCATTTTTGGGTCACATAATCTCAATATATGGGATATATGTGGATCCATCAAAAACAAAAGTTGTTGAAAGTTGGGTGAAACCAAAAAATGTAATTGAGATCTAATGTTTTCTTTGTTTGTATAGATATTATCAACATTTTGTGAATGATTTTTTACAATTATCTAATCCACTCACCAAGATGAATCATAAAGGAGTTAAGTTCTTGTAAATGTAAGAATGTAAAGAGAATATCAAAGAGCTAAAAAAAGGTCATCCAGTGTACCTATTCTCACACTGCCTTGTGTGTAGAAAGGTTTGTGATCTAAAATGATTCATCCAAGAAGGGGTTGGGATATTTTCTCATTCAAAATGATATGGTGATATCTTATCTCTCACAACAGTTGAAAATCCATGACAAAAATTACCCAACTCATGATTTAGAGTTAGCTACGGTAATATTTGCATTAAAGATATTGAGTCATTATCTTTATGGTGAAAGGTGTGCTATTTATACAGATCGTAAACGTTTAAAGTGTATTTTCACACCAAAGGAGATGAATATGAACCAAATAATATGGTTGGAGTTGATTAAAGATTACGACTGATCAATACATTATCACCATGGGATAGCAAACAAGGTGACAAATGCTTTGAGTTTACAAGACCATGTTAGCCTATCCATGATGAGGATAAAAAAAGATCCAATATTTATGAATTTTCAAATGATGGATCTTGAAATTTTAATAGAAGGGGAGAAATATTATCTTTATCAAATGAATGGTCAACCGTATATACAAGTGAAGATTAAAAAGGTACAGAATAAATATTTAGAGCTAAAAAAGAAAGTGAGAAATGTACTTAAATTCAACCTCGATTTTGATGAAATAATAAGGCTACGGAACCCGGTTTGTATTCCTCCCATAATATAATTAAAGAAGGAGCTATTGGATGAGGATCATAGTTTTTTGTTCTCTATTCACCCTAGAAGAAAAAAGATGTATAGGGACTTGAAATATTATTTCTGGTGGGATGGAATGAAAAGAGATATCTTCGGATATGTATCTTGATGCTTGGTTTGTTAGAAAGTTAAGGTTTAGAGACATAAGTCTAAGGGTATGTTACAACCATTATCCATACCGAAATGTAAATGGGAAAATATCACTACAAAATTTTTTGTCAGACTTTCCAAAACATCCAAAGGTAATAATGATATATGGGTTATATTTCATCATCTTACAAAGTCATCACACTTCATTGCTATTAGAGAGGATTTCTCTATTGATTATCTTTACAGGTTATATGTAAAGGAAGTGGTACAATTTCATCGAGTACCACTTTCCATTATATCTTATCGGATTCAAGGTTTACCTCTAATTTCTGGTGAAGTCTTCAGCATGTTATGGATATAGAGTTAAGTTTCATCACTGATTATCATCATCAGACAGAAAGTCAGTCTGAGAGGACAATTCAGACTCTGTAAGATATGTTGAGAGCTTACACTATGGATTCCAAATGTGGTTGGTATAAACACCTAACTTTGGTGGAATTTTCTTACAACAATAGCTTTCACTCTAGTATTCATATGACTCATTTTGAAGCCCTCTATATAAGGAATTTCAGAACTCCAACTTTTTGATATAAAGATGGGTAAAGAAAGCCATTATGACCTTCTCATGTTGATGAAATGGAAAAAAAGGTCAGATCTATTCAACAACAAATAAGAGAAGCCCATAGTCAAAAAAAATTATGCTGAAAACCGAAGAAAATACCTAGAGTTCGAATTGGGTGATAAGGTGTTTTTAAGAATATCTCCTTGGAAGAGAGTAATGAGATTTGGAAATAATGGCAAGAAAAATCTTAGGTATATCGATCCTTTTAAATTATGGATCATCTTTGGAAGGTAGCTTACCAATTGGTTATTCCACTAAATATCTCTTAAGTTCATGATGTGTTTCATTTATCTATCCTGATGAAGTACATACCTAATACTTCACATTTATTAAAATCAAAAGTCATACCGTTGGAGTAAGATATTTTTTATGAAGAACAATCAATAGAGATTCTGGATCATGGTGAAAATGTTCAATGAAACAAAACCACTCTCTTGGTAAAAGTTTTATGGTGGAACCACCAATTTGATGTAGTTATATGGAAACTTGAGGATATTATGAAAGATAGGTATCCTCATCTATTTTTTTTAAGTGATGAATTTTGTTGGTGAAATTCAGTTTAAGGGGGTAAAATGCAACACCTGGATGTTTTTATGAAATATTTTCTTTAAGTAATTTTGATTATTTAGTAGATTTTCATTCATGCAATCGTGAGTTTAAATCAACCACGAAATTCCCTTAGTATAAAATTACCATTATAGCATAGTTGTTAAGTTAGTGGGAATAAGTATAACTAACTTATGAAAATGCATTGTGAATTCATTGGCTATCAATTATTTATGAAAAATATAAATCAATTAGATATTGGTTTTATTGAGTGAATTAATTTTGGTAATAAACTTAATGAGATATATATATTTTATATAATTAATAAAATATTTTTTATATTAATCCAATGGATATTTTTAGTCATAGGGTATGAATAAACCCTATTTGATATATAAAAACCTATTTCTTAAAAGGGGTAATTTTATGCCTTTGAATGGGGAGTCCCTTTCAAATTAATATTTTTACACATTAATAATTTTTATATGAAAAAATAAACATTTTATTTTTAAGTGATTACTTTGGATAAATATCTGATATTTTTCTAATAACCTTCAAGTTTTGAAGAATAGTAAAAATACACTAAATTAAGAGAAAACAACTTTTTCCCATTTAAATAATTTATACGGTTAAATTATAATATTGAATGGTTTTAATGTATAAATAAAATATATTTTTATCATTCAATATAATTTATTTCATTATCATTAATTTTACTTTGAATTCATATGTAAAAACATTTCAATATTTTGCAATGTTTTAACATTTAAAAACATGTTCTCTTATTCTGACAACGAGATTGATGTTAAATTAATTACTAAAACATTTATTAAATTTTTCAAAATAAACTCCATATTTGGAATCATTTGGTCTAAATTCGGTTAATAGGATAATTTAATTTTTGGTCATTATGAATAGTAACTTTGGTAATTATTTTTTTACCATGGTTGAAGGTAAATCGGGTAATTAAAGGTAAAAAATAATATTATAAAATACATTAACACCTATAAAAATCATATTTAATCACTAAATTAGACCATTATCATATATATTTATAAATTAAATCACTTAATGGTCACCTTCCAAGGAATATGACATGAATTTTATTAAAATCAATGAATGTGACTAAATATCACACTTTTATTTTATATGAGTATATTAATTTTAATATATGGATAAACAAGAGATAATATTGACTATAGATATTATTTAGAAATCTAAAATAATTACCTAAATCATAGAATTTATTTATAATTTTTAAAAATTAAATAATTTCCATTAAGGATGACACAATATTGACGTAGATATTATTTTATTAAAAGAAATATAAAATAAATGATTTTAAAAATATAAAAATAAATATAACTTGAATTTATTAAGGTTCTCAATGAATTTTATAGGTTATTATGACATTTTTTGATTTTATTCATTTTTTTTTTGTTTGAAGTTATCTTCTGTTTGGTTTTTATTTAAAATCAAAAAAATGAATAGTGTCAAAATTGACACTATTAATATTTTATAAAAATAACATTTCATTAAATTATTTAAAAATCATAAAAATATTAAAATATTAAAAAATAATAATTATAAGGTCTAAAATGTAATAAAATATCCATTTATGATCAATTAAAACCATATAAGTAAATATTTATAATTATTAAATAATTAGAATATACTACCACAATTGAAATTAAATAGATTAAATAAGGATAAATCAAAATGATAAGGTTTAAAATAAAATAAAAACATGTATAATTTTTTTTGGTTGAAATTATTTTGACCCTTACTCATCTAATCTTAGAAATAATCCACTTTTGAGGAATTTTAATTTAAAAATTAATTTATATTATTTTAGCAGTTTTGGTTTTTCCAAAGGTGCTCCTCCCCTCTCTTATAAAAGGTTACATCTCATTCTCTTTTAATCACACCTCTAATGCCATTTTTCTTGGACAAACCCTGCCCATTTTCTCTCCCAACATCCCTTTGTTCATCTTGGAGGCCACACTTTGGGTAGAAATTCATCCTAAGAAGGCCTTTTGTGCAAATAAAAAGGTGATACTTGAAAATAGGTAATTATTTTATCACCGCTTTCAAAATTATTTTCTTATTATACTTCATATTCTTATGTTTTTTCCTTAATATAGTAATAAATCAAGTATATTTTACATTTTGAGATGTTACTATAGTTATGGTATAACCTTATACCTCCTTTTATCCATCCTACAAATAATAATATCACCATGCGTGCGTACGTACGACTTACCATCTCCACATCGTGGTGTAATCTTTTATTCAACAATACATTATTTGGATGGGTATAATTATGGGTATAATGGATTTAAATATTGAATATAATATGACTATTATTATTTATAATTAATATTCAATCAAATTCCATATCATTTAACCATAAAAAAGATTGATATCGTCGCTCGTGCGTACATACGGCCTACCCTCTCCATGATGCGGTGAGATTAATTCTCCACATTAACAATTAAATAATGATTATAAAATTTATATGATGAGTAAAAATAATAATTATGAACATAATTTCATTCTGGACATGAATAAAATACATCCTAAAAATAATAAACATGACTTACATGGAAAAATAGAAATGGGAAAGTGAAGCAGCTAACACCCGAAATTATGGTAATATTGAAATGATATTAAAAAAATGTTATAATAGGATCATATATAATATCATAAATATGAATATGGTTATGGAAAAAGATACTATATACATTAACCATTATACAGGAGGCTCAGATACATATGAAGGATATCAGACCTAACGTAAGGTATAATTTTTCAATCTCATTATTATCCAAGATTATTTATTCATAATTATTTACTGGGGTATATTTATCATTCAAGTACTTGTTTCCTAAATGTGTAATATTATCTCTATTATTATACTATTATTTAAATTAAATTTTAACAATTTCATAATTTTTATTAAATAGTATGGAAGTAATCTTTCTTTTGTTTTCCATACGAGGTACTTTTTGACTTTTTGTAATAGTACGAGAAGAATGGTCTTTAACTTATACATGATGAATGGATTTTCACATATTCATAATGCCTTATTCACACAAAGCTTACTCATTAATAATTAAAGATTATTTTCAACTAAATACTTTTCTTTTAATATTTTACATCATTTTGAGAAAATAAAAACGTTTTTGAAGAAGCAAGGATATTTTCCTCAAGAATTAAATTAATGTGTTTTATTAAAATCTTTTTCCATATAAGATGACATGGGGTTGTGTTTCTTTCCCAATTATTACTTTTATTTGATTGTGTTTATGATGGAATTATTTTTATGATATCCATTTATTTTATATGGATTATGATGGAATGATGTTTAAGAAACCCATTTTATTTCATGGGTTATGTTATGATGAATGATTTATGTTTTTGTGGCACATGTGAGAATGATTCCATTATTATATGGGTGGGACCTATATCTCTCTCCAATACATTGGGTAAAGATTTATATCTCATGAGATAGGCATGGCTAGAATGTTAAGTAAATCTGGATCAGTAATACCGGGATGGACGAGCAGGTAAACCCGGTTCAGTAATGGAATTTTCCCGATATAATGGTCTTGGACGTGAGCCTTGGCTAATATGGAAATGATTTATTATGATTATGTGTATGCAAAAAAAATTCATGCCTTATGTTATGAATTTTGGGATTATTTCCATTAATTCTTATAAAGTTTTATCTCGTGACATGATATCATGATATTTTTTATGTAGGATAAGATTTTAAAATGTTATGTTCTTATGTCTTATGATTATGATATGATTGATATTTTCATTGTATACCCTTAATAAGAATTTGACCTAACCCTTTCATATGTTCATTTCCCCCAGGTTATGAATAAGGTTACTAAGTAAGCTATGTCAGAAAGCAGTGTAATTATGAAGAAATAATTAAGAGACAATGTAGATGTTTTATGAACCAATTGTTTTGGTTTCCTAGTTTCTAAAGACACTATACATATATTGTCCTATCATGTATTTGTTATATGTTGTAATGAATGTAATTTAATTTTGAAGTAATATCAATGTATGAAAAGTATGGGTTGTTATATAGTAAATTCACCAAAATTCAACCTAATGTAAAACACTACAATCTAAGATCAACATTACTATTAAAATATTTTTCATAAGTCATTTTATTGATTAAATGTTCCATTTAAAACATTAAAATACTTGAGGCTTGTTATCTCAAAAAGGTACTATGTTCGACCATTGAAAAACCTTGGTTCCTATATCCTCCCAACCTTTAATCCTTTTCATTACTAAAAATGAAAAAGATGTGGCTACTAAACCAAAAACTATAGAGTAATATTATGCCGAAAATAACTAATTCTCTCAAAATATTATCCCACCTCTAGAGGATCATGTTTTATGTGAACCTAGGACATAAAAATACATGAAATGCATTAGCATTTAAACCCCTTAAATTCTAATTAACATTCCTATATTTTTATCATCTCACATAAAACATTCATCTATATAACATTCTAGTAAAGCCTCAATAAAATCATAAGATCATATTATGTAAATCCCACTAATATTTTATATTATATACCTTTCCATACTCAAGTAATCCATCAAATAACATGAATAAAAAACCATGAACCATTATCATTAACCATATAAAGGTTTGTTAATAATGATACCCCACATGAGTGTGTTATCCTCCCAACCATTAGAGATAAACCTAAACAAGACTGGGTATCAAACCCCACTACTAGGTTTCAACATAAAATCCTATACCAATACCCATAAAATCTCACAGGGTGAATCTATTTGATATATTATTTAATTAATCCTCACTACCGGATATGGAGCATATACCACCATCATCAAAACCGACCATGAGTGGTTAAAGAAACCAAGGATTAATCTTTTCTCTACCATTATTAGAAACCAAAAAAATTGTACCTCTAACTCCAAAAAAGGTTATATCACCACCAAACATGACCAGGTTGGGTTTTGGTCACTCTTCATGAAAGATACATATATAAACTGAAATAATTATTGACAAACTCATAAAAATATCATAAAACCAACCCTTAGGTCATCGGTGACCCATTATAATACAATTATAAGTTAACAAACTAAAACCATTCAGCCAACCCAATGTTATCTATTCCATACCCTAGGATAACACCAAATAGAACTTAAAAAGGACCAAAATTCTCAAACCACTAAGAAAAATCTATCACTGAGTAGCCACAACTACCACATAATGCACACTGCTTCTTGGATACGTATTCACCACTATCCAAACATGATGAAATATGGTTTACTCCCATATTTAAGATAATCTTTCAGTTTCCCTTCCTACAAATACCTAATTAAACTATATCCATTAATTTATTCTTCCATACTAGACTTTTTGCACTCATTATGATATTAATCTCATCACAATTGATAAAAGGAATACTATATCTTCTTTTTTCATTAGAACAACCCACCCCAAGTGTATTTACTGATAATTCTCCTCCACTAACAATGAAAAAAATTATTGCTAATAAAATTAGATATTGTGACACTATTGTGTCGCATTGATAACATAATGCATTAATGCCATAAAATCAGGGAGGAACACTATTCCTCCACTAAAATAAATATATACCAAAAACAGATGGATCTTTCATATCCAAAACTCACACATTAAGACACCACCATACATCCAGTGTGTTTGATGTGATCTAGGAACAAGCTTGAAACACTCAAAATACCTACCATTTGATTCAACTCATGTGAGGATGGCATCAATAAAGACTAATAAAATTTATAAATGGTTCACATAAACACATCATTAATTTTTATTACTCCTATCATCATTAGTATGCTTTTAAGATTCTGCTATAAACTCAAGAATGCTTCCATTGGACTTTCGTCCTTATAAAACTAAAGATGATACAAAAAAACCTATTATTAACCTTCGAAAATCACTTTCTTTATTTCCACTAATAGAAGAAGTCACACTAATCCCAATGATAACATCCCTCTAATAGGTCTCCATACTACACCATCAACTATATAAGCTCACCAGGGCTATTTTATAAACTTTAGAGGTTATCAAAACTACCATAGACTGAAGATGATATGAAATATAATTTATTAATGAGGAAAATATAAAAATTATCAATAGAAAAATGGACACGTGTTTCTGCACTCTTTCTGAAAATCACCCATCCATTGAATTCTAATAACAACATGGTAGACTAAATAATTTTTGGGTAATCATCTACAAACTCCTAATGTTTAAACCATTAATCCATTCTTAGTGGTAGAATCACCATTATGGGTGGACCTCAACTAATGTACTTCATTGAATAATACCATATAACATATGTGGATCATTAATTATACAATAAGGATGATGACACAAGGTATTATATACACATGATGGAATCTGAGAAAAGATATCTTCCACTTTATATAAATCACTCACTTTCAACCACTATGAGAAAAGGGATGATCACCACTAGTAGGAGCCAATATATTAAGCGGTCTGGCATGTTCCTCTACTTGAATCTAAAAATCCCAAACAATAAAACAAGAAGAAAGGATTAGTTTTTTTCTGACAACTATGAGTATAATTATCATTGAACAAGACACAAATTATACCTCGAATCATTTCAGGTTCCACATGATTGGTTTCATACACCATGTACAATTACCTATGGAATTATCAAAAATACTCTATTCCTAAAAAGTATTACATATAGATGGTGATGGAGATGGAAAAGGTCTCACTCAAAATCTCAATGTCAAATCATTCCACTCTAAATTGGGTCCAATGAGTATCTTATTTTTAAACTTTAACATGTACTTGGTTGTGTTCATGTTACACTAAAAAGATTCCAAAACCTTCTAAACCCAAATTGTCCTAGTCATCATCAGGTGGAATATCCTAATATTGTCTAAAACTACAAACACGGTAGGATAACACCATAATGAGTTTGGATATATGAACATATATAAATAGATAAACTCATTATGAATAGAAATAGATATAGGAACTATCATCTTGATAGTATATGTCTTAACTATATGGATTCATGATTCTCCAACTCAATTAGATCATCTATCAACCAAGGATCAGAATTTACTAAAACATATGGATTATTCTAATGTTATGATGATTTAATTTTTCTCATCTAATGAATATTCTCATCCAATATAACAATAAATTTGATCTGATTGAAAATAATTTCTTTACTAAGATCAAACATTTGAGATTATACCCTCTACTTATGGGTAAAGGAAACCTCTCAATATGGTTTCTAAATCAATGCCTCATTAGTGAACCATTTAATAGTGAGAGTCTTACACAATTGCACAAGCTCATCATGACCCTACCTATAAATTTGAGCTTGTTAAAAATGGATGGAATCATATTTTAGATAAAATGATCCCATGGTTTCAAGATAATGTATGAGTGATTTGACAGAGAAGGGACATTATAAATAACAATTGGCCACCGTATAATGAATGAATAATCCTTATAGTATCTTGCAACTGGTTCCTAAATTTTTTCATTCAATCAAAAAATTATGTAAGTCCAAGTTAAAAGATATAAAAATTACTACACCATTATGTGGTTCCCTGGTCTAAAGACATAACTAAAATACTATTTGACATCATTTCCCAAAATTCCAAAACCATTATTCATGGGACTTATTAATCCAAACTATTATCTTTGGACTTGAATATTATGTGAACATTATTACATTTCCCAACAAAATGAGATCCCTCTTGGGTCAATGGTAATCCATGTGTGCCTCCCCTAGCCCAACTCCAAAAGGCCAAGGGTTGGAGACTACCACTATGAAGGCACAAAACACATGGGATGCCTTAGACTAAATATACTACAAATAGGTATGAAAACCTTAAACATGATATATATAATAAAAATATATAATAAATAAATAAATAATTTCTTCATGAGAAAATATCTAACCAAAATGAAATATTATAGAGGAAACCAAAGGGAAATCCATAACCAAATATATTATCACCATGTATAATAGACAATAGAAAAGGGTAGACACCTAATCATTAGAAAGACTCCTAATATAATCTCCTATAAAACAACATACACTGAAAACTATCATTCCCCGTCATATATTAGTTCAACTATTCATACTGTCTCCAAGGCCACTAATACAAATTCGAAAACTATTCATCATCTACAGAGACACAACATGTGTGGACACAAGGTCTATATTATGGTGACTATAAACATGCCCAGTTGGATGCTATAAGAACAGAAACTAAAGGAACACAAGTCAGATTAACCCAAGATAAAGGGAAATCAAAAGAATATCAGAGGTTTTAGATATTCTCTAAGGTGAAGAAAACCATAGATAATGTATGGATCCCAATATTTGTTATTCAACTCCATAAGGGTTCATATCTTGCAAACTTGAGATACCCATAATATTAAAATAATCAGAAATCGTAAAGTCAGTAGCCTAAAAAAAATCTTTACCTCAAAGGCATCTAAATATTCCCAACATGATCGAAGAAATGGAACATCTATATCAAATTTCATCATAACCACATAGACATTATAAATTACATGACACCTCCATCAAACTATAGTGTCAGAATTATGAATCTCTGAAGTTTTCATGTCAATTGAGGGGGTAATAATACTATTAAGGAATCACACCTCAACATACGGTGTATATATCATCCAAGGGGGTTACTTACACTATATTTTGGGGGCCCATTTCCTATCTTAAAAGTGGTTTACCTACTTCAGTAAGTGTACAAAAGACTTATTCCCTTGATAGTTTTTTCTTAAGGGATTAAGGGATTACCGACCACGTTTCTTCTCCAACCATCTCACCAACTCACTATCATCACAAAAAATCTAAGGGTCCAAAGTTTCTTCAAATCAATAAAAAACAACCCTAAAATGAAAAATAGATATACACTATCATGTAATATATGGAAAATTGATCTCAATGAATTATTGATATGTCTAATTCTAACACCCGAGTGAGAAGACATGAAAAAACACTAAATAAGGTATAGTATTTCACATATACACCATAGGGAATAGCTTTTGAGCCTTAAAAATAATCCAATCATGTACCATTATTGTCCAATACATTTGGATTCAACCTACATTATGCGTCATGTTGGGTGTATGGATTGTGGGTCACACTTTCCAATATAGGCATGTATTATCAGTATACATCGATTTGTATCACCTGAATGCATGGAATATACTTCTATATGAATAATTAATTTACTATCATGAAACTATTTAGGTGGGGTCAACTAACATGACTTGTTCATTATGGTACAAGGACCTGTGTACCTACTTATCATGTACTTCTATAACTACCTGGGTCATGTCTTATGTATACATAAGGTATAATGTGGACTGCATGGTGTATGGTTCCAACTAGTTAGCCATATGTTTACTAAGGTAAACACCTAATTGATGGTGTCTGATATATATAGTGTGTGACCCATAGTCATGGTCCATATAATATTATAACACCATGAAAAACCTAGAACTATAGTCTTATTTACAGATAAGTGTATTAATAAGACCACACACAATGTACTCACATCGTCCCCCATATCATAGATTTGAGATGAAATCATCTTCATCACCACTATTCCCACCTATAATCATAGTTGATGTATTTTACTATTCTTCAAGAAAAACTTTCATCACCATTATTTATCAGAATCAACCTTGTTATCATCATTTCCTACATTCATGTGGTATCTAGACATCTATTAAGAAAACCACTCTTTTATATCCACTTTTTTTCAAATATCCCATGTTTTAAAACTATCCAAGATAAGATTCACCATTGAACCTCATTCTCCCCTACTATTTTATCATTCCATAACACCTACCTCCTCTACCTTTCCATCAAATAGTTTTTTTAATCCATTTTTGAACCTTCGGCTAACCCATGCACCAATAGTGATTTTTATGACGAAAAAAATGAAAATAGGGTAATATTAAAATATAGGAATGAATGAATTCATTGTCTTGTGTATTTATGATAATTTTATAATAGTTTATTCATTGTTTATGTTTAATTGATGGATTTAAACATCACTTGTGAATATTTTTTTCAAATTACAATTTTCAAAATCAAATTATGAATTTATGATTAAATATCATCTTCACATCACCATAAAAACCTGTTAGTTTAAATAATAAAACAAATTTTATCAAATATGAATTTTGAAAGATAATTTCTAAAAAATTTAAATTTAATTCCAATAAAAACCTAGAATAAAATTAAATTAAATAATATGATGCAAGATTTTATAAAATAATTATTCAATAATATCAACCATGTTTTCTACAAACAATGTCTAATAAATTAAAATTGAGAATCATTGATTTAAACACATGAAAAACGAGGTAAATAATTATCTAAAAATTCTCTAACTCTTGGTGTAAACAACATCACTTCAATACCAAAATTCCAATGATTTGTGCTTCATCATCATTATCATGAATATTTTCCAAGATCACATTGATCAAATTATACTCATCCCTTCCACCATACTTTTCTTTTCAAAAAGTGACCAACCCAGGATATGCTTCATAAGAATTATTTTATAGTCCCTAATTAAGAAAAAAAATGTGTTTAAATTAAACATCTAGAAATTTTTTGTTCGGTGCCGAATACAAGAACTCTTAAATTATACCCTTTATGGGTAAGAAATTACTATTTTAGACTCATTCATGCTATCTAATTTTTCATCCAAGATTTGATTAAGAATATAATTTCATTAAAATAAGAAAGATAAGTATTTTTTATTTAGTAAATAATAAATATCCCTAAATCACTCTCATATTCTCATTTTACTCATTGTCTCAAGACGGTCCTTCCAACCTACATTCAGGTTTAATAATGTTTGTCTTTCTTATGATGATTGTGCATATATTATTTCTTCTAAATGTTCTCTCCATAAGACCAGGGATGATTTTAAATGATTATCCATGAATATGAAGAGAACTAAAACATATCTAAGGACCTAAAGTAAATATATGTTTTCTAATCTAGATTCTAAAATCTATGAGGCTAAAAATGATCATCTTGAAATTTAGACCAGTAATTCTAGGCCGAAAAATATTCCATTGAGGAGATTAACAGTACCCATTCTCCTAGTTCCCTATTAAATAAAAAGAATTATCTTAATAGGGAATAATATAAAATATATTGTATTTTAGAATGGGATATAAACTCTAAATTATTCCAAATCACTCACATATCAAGGAAAGATAAACATCATATAAACTATAAAGATCAATGGAAATACTCTCATCTCCATTGAATACATTAATGATGCATTGGACTCTTATTTTAAAGGTTTATTCTATGATGATAACAAAAACTCTATTAACCATTAACTATGTGATTTCATTAGTTTCTCAATGTGTGATATGAAAAAGTTATTTCTTGCTACATATCCCTTGGATGATGAGATTAAAACATCATTATTCTCTCTTAATGTGAAAAAAAAACCTCAGGGCCTTATGGATTCACTAATAATTGCTTAATGAAAATATGGAATATCTTCTAGAAATATGTGATACATGTTTTCAAAGAGGTCCTTAGAAGGGGATACCTTCCACCTAGTCTCAATTATCAATTTATCAATATCACACTAAAATCGGATTATGCTCTGGAGGTCAAGGTTTTTAGATCCATTTTCATTGTGATGAATCTTCAAAATTTTATTGCGAAAATTATTTCTATAATAATTATGAACATTTCTTCTTGAATTTTATTACCAAATTAGTTTTATTTTATGCCAAGAAGAAACATTCATTATTATTTATGAACATCGTTAGAGGGTGTTAATATCCTCTAGAGGAAGTCTAAACTTGAGAATATATCTATTAAATCAGACATCTAAAAATCCTTTGATACTCTTAGTTGTAATTTTATCTTGAAGGTCCTATAAAAGTATGGGTTCTCTCATAAACTTAACTATTTTATTAACTATCTATTAAATAGTCATGGGATCGCCATTTTCTCAATGGATCACCTAATGAATACTTCAGCTACTCCAAATGTGTGAGGAAAGGTGAACCTGTATCATCCATCCTCATTGGCCTAGTTGAGGACAAAATTAGACGATTTCATTCTTAATGAAGTTGAAATGAAGAAACTAACCCCCATCAAGGATGATAGGAATATTTATGTTATTTTTGGTATACATTATTTTGATTTCATTCTCCTTTGTTGGGAGTCTAATAATGAATCAATTGATACCATTAGAAGAATCTTCACTCAATATGGATAGGTGTCTGGATTTAATATTTCATATAAAAAATATATCATTATTTTTTAAAAGGGTTTCTTTGATGCTATGAAAAGATACATTATGTACTTTTTATGTCAAGAAATGGGGGACACCCTTAACATACCATCTCATAACTCTATTCTCTGGTAGAGTAAAACCATTCTATTTGGAGGTAATTTCAAGTAGGATCACCTCACAACTTTCTAGTTGGACATGGAAGATCCTTTCACCAATATGTAGGATTTTACTTATTAACTCTATTTTTAATTCTATGTTTTTGTTCTATTTTTAGGTTTATAAAAGTACTAGGGATCTTATGAATCATTTTTTCACTAAAATAAAGAAAACTATATGGTTGGGTTTTATTCATTAGAGGAAACTTTTCACAGTTTCCTATGTAAAAGGTTCTAATATTTCTAACAATGGATGATATAGTGCTAAAAATATCTATATCATAAATAGGTACATGGTTTCCAATAATAGATAAAACATAATTAATTTGAAATATGCCACTATTGAATTTATGAAGACATGAATCATTGATCATCTATATAAGGGAAACTGGTTGATCTTGTTCTCCTCAATCTGAATTATTATAAGAGATCTTTACTATGAAATTATGATGAATAATAAATAGGTCCTTCAAACACTTCAAATCTAAACTTTTTTAATACTTCATGACTTATCTATCTAGTTTCTAATTCTTTTCAACATCCATACTCCATGATTAATTTTTCAATTTCTAATTATCTTACCCATATAGAGAATTATGGGAATATCCTTCCCTCTGAGAAAAGGCATGAAATCAAATCCTTCAATTTCAGGGAACATGATGTGCTTTTTTGGTTCCCATCTATGTCAGGATATTTGAATCTAAAGTTGTATTAAGGCTTAATATGTGGTTACAAAGAGGTGTTACCTCCACAGATGAATCTTTTCAGGTGAATATTCATACCTCTATCAAGGAATCTCATTCTCTGGATGTTTTGGCTTAGTCATATTCCAACAAAAGTAAGACCTCAAATGGTTGGATGGAAGTCCCATTCCTTCGACTTTATTAATGTAAAAGGTGTTGAAACCAATCTTTCTGTTTTATTTAACATCCCCTTTTCAATGAATATTTGGAAATATATTGAGAATATATTTCATTTCTCTATTAAAACTATTGGATACCTGAATGATTCCATATATTCCTTATTTAGTTTGGATCATAACTCATAGGTAAGGAACCTCATATTCTATTTTTTGGATATTACCTTAAATTGTATCTAGATGGAAAAAAATGACATTCAGTTTAATGAATTTCAACCACAGATCATATATGTTCTTATAGTTATATCCATTGACTTTCAAATGGATGAAAAATTTTACAATAGTGGTATGAATAATGCCCTAGATGAGAACAAAATAAATAAATTGTTGGGTGTAAATGTGATCTTTGGAAACTTATCAGTACTAACTATATCAAGTGGATTCATCCACTTTCATCATGGATCAAGGTTAATATGGATAGAACTTCTCATGGTTCACCCAAACACTCAATAACTGGTATTATTTTTTGAACAAGTTGGGGATTTATCACGTTTTGTTTCCAGAAACTCATTGATACTTTCATTTTCCTTGAAGCATAGATTTGGGTTGTGATTCATGCAGTCAAGTATTATACACATATTAGATGTATAAATCTATGGATCAATGTTGATTCTACTCTGGTGATGATATTTCCTAGGAATAGATCAACCATAGTTACTTGGAAACTTTTCAATGAATGGAAAACCTATTTGGATAACATAGGTACAATTCAATATGGATTTTTTAAATTTATAAATTGAGTAAAAATAGTGGTTGATGACTTATACAAGCATATAAAGAAAATGTGAACTCTTTATCATCATTCCCATATAATGACATTTATTTTTCCTTAAATTTATAAATTACCCTAGGTTATGTATACACTCATATCTAAGATCTTCTTGTACCATATCCTAATTCATTAGACTAATTAAATTTTATTGGAATGGGTATTTAAAACAAATCTTAAACCATCATGGATTGAATTAATGTGAAAACCTAATCGGCTCATAATTTTATAAAAAATTTACCCAAGGGTAAAAACTGTCTTCCTAGATCAACAGAAAAATCATAAAATTTTTATATAATAATTGTCTAGGGAAGATATCTTCTTTTACCCATTTAGAAGAATTATAACTTCTTAAGTAAAAAATGAGCTCTATTTTGATCAATGAAAAACCCAGGTTTTTATATTCCATACACCAATTATATAATAAAAATATTTGTCAATGTTTATTTAAATTTTTAAATCTAATTATTATTATCACTTATTCATTTATTTAGTTCATTTTTTATGTTGATGGTTTCTGGTTTCTCGGTTTGTAGTTGCAATGATTCTTCAGTATCATAGAAACTATCAAGGGTGTTTTTTGACAAGCTCATAATCTCCTAAAGTGTCAACATAAAAAACAATTTCATTCTAGAAGTGTAAAATTTTTATAGTTTAATAAATATTTTAAAATAATTAAAAATTATAAAACATTTCTTGGTAAGTGATTTTTAGTTTTTAAACCAACTATGATAGTTTATATTTAATATCAATAAAATCATTGCAATTTTTTTATTTATAAATCTCAAACATGTTTTCAATTGATTATTAATGTCATAAATATATAAGAATCTGATTTTTAAAATCATCCATAAAAATTACAAATGGAATTTAAAATTAATTATCCACATAGGTGTTATATACATACCTTGGTGTGAATGATATTTTAAAAAAATATTAAAAATAAAATAAAACTAATAGATATTTGATTTAATAATTGAATTGAGGTAAATTTACAAAGTAAATTTAATTATATTATTATGATTAATTATTTTTATAATAAAAATAGGATAATATAATTGAATGAGTTGGGATTATATGTTATTATCTTCTCATCAAAACTTCTCCTTTAGTATGTGACTTAATCCTTTAGATAATGTTATTTTGTTTATAATGTTGAATCCCCAACATGGATAGGTGGGTTTGGTGGAAGAATTTATAAGATCTAATAAATATTAAGATTATTTTATTGTGATGATATATAAGTGAAGGGGTGGTGTTGATAGTTGAAGAGAATAATATTTTTGAATAAAACATTCAATAAATTTTTTCCTCAAGACTAAGAGTAGTGTTAATTTTTATTACTAATTAAAGTAATATATGAAGGTTTTGATGAATTAATCCTTTATTGACTCATCTATAAATTAGTGATGATGTTATTTTCATGTATTTACCTTGTTAAAATGTAACTTATTTTACTACATTCCAGTACTCCCCTCAGTATTTCATAAATTATTGAAAAAATAAAATCATTAACATTAACTAATTTTAATCTTTTGATTCAAAAAATTATATCAATTTTATAAATATATATATTAGGTGATCCCAATATTCAGGTTTATAATTAATAACTTGGTTTTTATTATTATATATAAAAACAGTTTTACTAAAATTATACAATTATACCTTTTTCATTTTATATAGTTCGAGTTTCTATTTGAAGATATGTTAATACTTATATTTAATTAATTTATTCAATAAAAACATTACTTATAACATTTATTCATTA
This sequence comes from Viscum album, assembly GCA_963277665.1. NCBI lineage: Eukaryota > Viridiplantae > Streptophyta > Magnoliopsida > Santalales > Viscaceae > Viscum > Viscum album. The sequence continues at coordinate 624,437,498 of OY728136.1, read as the reverse complement.
ATTACACTAATAGTAATTTGGTTTTCCCGACTTCTATGTTCCTATTTTAGTGGTTCAGTAACTATTCTAACAGTTAGGTTACTATAATAATGGTCATATTTCCAATGAATACTTTAAACATTTAAAAAAAATTATATGCCTTATAATTCCGATATATACCACTTAATTTTTTTCATTATTCATTCACATTTTTCCTTATTTTATATGTTTATTCTATAAAATTTTTATCTTATTCCTATTTTTTACTTAGTGAAATGTTGTTTGATCCTATGGTATTTATATAAGTAAACGATCCACTAGATTTTAATATTATATTAATATTTTATGATTATACATGTATGTATAATATGAAATTTATTCATCCTTCATTTAAAATATTATGATATGAAATAAATGATACTGGTTTTATAACATAGTGTATATTATAATGTTTTTGTCCCTTTATCTCATATAAGAGTATATTGATATAATTAAATTTAGTATTATTTTGTATCTTTATTTAAGAAGCATTTTTATTTTTTATATTCAATTTAGATGTTGAATTTAAGTCATTTAGAAATTAATTATCATAAAATGGATTAAAATTAAGAATCAATTCATCAAAATTAGAAAATAGTGAATTTCTTATATTTTACCAAAAAAATATGATATTTTGGTTGTATAGTATATGAATTGATTGTGTATATGGTATATTTTATGAAATCTTATTAATATAAAAATTAATTAATAACTTATAGAATTTCTTAATTGACCAAATCTATATTTGAAAATAATAAATTCATTTTCTAAACATATAAAGTAGTTTTGAAAATTGAAAACATGTTTTACTCACTTAAAAACTTTTTTCTTATGTTTAAATGACATTTCCATCATCAAAATTAAATTTAATATTAGGTTATTTACATTCAAGATATAAAACTCATAGTATATTATTTAAATTTTAAATACCAAGTGAAAAAACCATGTGTTGAGAATTTTCGATGTATATTATACAATATTTTATTTGAATGCCTATATTCACAAATTACTAAAAAAAACTCCCAAATTTTGTTAAAATATCACCTCTTGGGTTCATTTCTCATCACTACCATGTTATTGATCATGAAATATCATATTCAATCTCTGTATGATATCCTTTCATGAATCTCTTGGTCTCTTAAAGAGTTCCACTTTATCTCTAGGAAGTAATACTCATGGCAAGGATTCATTTCCTCTCAGTTCCATATTTGAAGTCCCATCATTATAATCCTTTTTGAGTTCAATTTCATATTAAGGTATAGTTGATAGAAATTTTAATACTATATATTTGATTAATTATTATCATTATTCTCCTATTCCATTTCTATATAATTTTTCATTATAATAATACTTGTCTATCATAGTCATTGTATCTCTTTATAGGGGAACATTAATGATTATTTTTGAATAGGTAATTCTAATAAGATGGGAGATCACAATACCATTGTGGATTTCATGGGAAATATCTCTTATTTTATTAATTATTCACTGGGTTTTTTATATAACCTTATCTTTACCTTTAACAGTAATAAATTTTATAGTTACATTAATAATCATTTTATGGAATCTTTTTCAAAAAAAATTATTATTTTACAAAATTAAAATCAATTATATACATGATATAGAAAGATATATTTTACCCCCTCAATTTTATTGAATTTTATTCATTTATATATTCATACCATCTTTTATATTATATTTCTTATATTTTCACCCATGTCACTTACTAGAGGGATAACCATGATTATTAATGTCATGTTATGAATGTTTTATGCTATGTAATCTCATATTAATTCTATCTAAATTTTGAAAAAGTGAGGGGTGGGACCAAAATTATATACCCCATACAATAGTAGGTAATCATTAATCATTATAAATACCATGAAATCATCTAATCAAATTTATCCTTAACAATATGATACCATTGGGTTGAGCCTTATAAATATGTTTTTAATGGTAAAATTCATAATATACTTTTACATAAACATTATTTGTGATCCAAAATATGTGTTATGATTATGTTAGGATCTATCCTATAATATATGGTGAAATATTCTTCTATATGATATTAAATTCTTATAAAACCATTATTAGGATTTTTAATATCACTTTTACATTTTATGAAAATACATAGGGAATGACGAACTTTATGAGCAGAAGGAAGTCATGTAAATGCCTTGTAAAATATTATAAGAATATTTAAATTAATTTTATTTTTTCATTTCATGTATTGTAAACATAGTTCCCAAATTCAATATATTAATTATTCTAGTAATTTATTTATTTAGATATTGTATAATATGTGAATGTAATGAAGGATTTTTTTGAAATGGATCTGAGAGTGAGGTTCTAGGTAATTTAAGTTGTTATCAGAGAAATGTTAAATTATTTTTGAGGATGAGAACAATAAAAAATTCATATAAAACCTTACCTTTACGTAAACAAGTAAAACTATAGGTTTAAAGTTTAGTTAGACCATATTGGTGTACAAATAAACTTGTGATTGGAGGTTTTTCATTATAATTAACAAATATGTATTTAATTTATTTGATAAAAGATAGTTTGATGAATCAGATATATATACACATGAAAATATTATTGTGATGTGATTAAAAAATATTAAAACTACTCTAATGTCTAATCTATTATCGCATTTTCTGATAATTTTATAGATATGTTAGCATAAATGAATCTTTTCAGGTCTAATAAAAACATAAAAATGATTAATTGTTTCCTATACATGACTAATTTATAGTGTTTTGATTCATGAGGTAATTAACACCCTTATTTATTAGTTATATAGATCTATTAGTCCCTAAAAATTAGATGAACTATTTTGAGAGATAATTAACAGTACTTGACTGCATTGGAAAATAAAATAATATTGTTGAGATTTATTATAAAACTCCTCAAGAAGTGAGAATTAAAAAAATTGTTTCTACCCATTTCAACAAGATGTGACTTTATTTTTGGGAGCCAAATTGATTATAACTCCAAATTTAATGAGGATTATCCTGGAGTAGTTTCTCGATAAAAGTCCACCTGGGAGGCTTCCTAGGGTGAGTGTGAGTGAGGAAAAACACATAGAAATAACATGTATTGAACTATGGGGGCAGTCACTATACTAATAAGTGACCTTGTTGGGTAATAACCTATGGTGTACTTAGAAGGAAACTGTAGTATTATAGGAAACCCATGGGGTAAGATGACCATGTTCATGTCCAGGGGAGGTTGGGTCATGATAAATGGTACCAGATCCAACACCCATCATGAAGTATAGGGTAACTGCTTGGGTATGAGGTGTGTGGTCCACAACAATGGAATTATTCTTTAAATTTGATATTGTAATACCCTTGGAAAATTAATTCTTAAAAATACCTAATATTACTACCCATGAAATGACGGTGAAATTTTCTTTTCGGGAGACTATCTAATTATAAATCCATAGTTAAGCGATCATGTCCTAGAGTAGTTCCAGGATGGGTGACCTCCTTGAAATTTTACTATGGTCAATGTGAGTGAGTAAAAATCACACTGAAATAACATGTGTTGGAATATAGAAATAGTAATTAGTTTTATAAATTCCCCTAGTGGATAGTAGCTTCTAGTGTTCTATAAATGAAACTAGGGTATTACCGGAGACCCAGGGGGTTAGATAACCAGGTTCAGGGACTAGGTAGGTTAGCCCATGACATTTATTTCATTAAAAGAGTGGTGTATCAGTGGTGTATGTCGGTAGTCAATAGTAATTATGGGGAATAAATTTAATTCATGGAATTCAAATATTTTGAGAAACTATTTCTAGGAATATATTTTCAATTTACATACTGATTTAAGATGGAAAGATAATTACATGGCATTACTTATATGTATGTTGAGATAGTGGGGATATATGAGGATACACTTTTTAGGTCATTTTAATAACCCTGTATTTTATAAACTATATTTTTAAAAATAAATTTAATTTCTTTAATAACCTTTGTTACACGCAACACTGAGTTTTAGAGAACCACAATATACTATTAATATTACAATTTAAACATGACTGGTATATCCTAGACATTAAATTTTGTGGTATTAATAGGAATAAACACATTTTTAAAGTTTATTTTAAGGATTTAGATTAGAAAAATATATTGTAAATAAATACTTAATTTTTGGTAAAGTCTTTATATGCTTCGAAAATACATTTTTCTCAAAACAAAATAATTTATTTTGGGAACATATAATAAAATTAATTTATTCTAATATTACAAAAAAAATTAAAAAAATTTTTGGAACCATAATTTCAAATTTATCATAGAGTGAATTTTTGGGATTTGTTTGAAAAGTTTATTTTTTAAAATGAATAATGAAAAATACTACTTTTTATAGAAAACTACCTTTTCATTTAATTAATTTCCAAATTTTTATTTTGTTTTGAATTTTTTTAAGTAAATATAATTTAATAATTTAATAACTAATAAATTTTAGGTTATTAGAATTAATTTAATTTTGAATTTTGGTATTAAGACATTTCATACTTATGCAAATTTTATCTTTGGAAAATTATTCTTTCATCATGTCTGTGGGTTTTATTATAAATTATATTCTTCCACTTTTGTTAATTTAATTTTATAAATTGGATTTTATATTTCAAAAATTAATAATTTATATTTTATAATAAGTTAAAATTAATTTTTTTCATAAAGAATTGTAATAATAGTAAAAAAAATTAATTATTACGATTAAGGTTAAAATTGGGTTTTACATGTTATATACACATCTATTAAAATTAATATTCAAAACACATAGGGTCCTTATTTAATTAATTTAATTTAATATTTATAATTAATGGTTTTAAATTATATGATAAATATCATATTATTTATATTCATAAAGGATAAATTAACTATGTAAATAAAAAGAAACTAGTTACAGTGGTGAAAACAAAAATAGTAAAAATGTGTAATCATAGAGGATAAGGGAATATCATATTTAAAAAATTTATTTTTTTGTTGGAGGTAATTATATAAAATATCATCCCTTCCCTCTATTAATTATCAATTTTACATTCACATTTATTGAGAATGACATTCCGTTATTGAATAGTTTTGAGTATTTATAAAAATGACACTCCTCAATTATAAAAGGGTATATCCTCTCCTCACTTATTCACACTTATTAAGCCATTTTTCTCAACCAAACACTAACAAAATCTATTACCAACATCATTATGCATATTTTATTACTTTTTTATTCCAAAAATACCAACCCTAGGGTCCTTAATAAGATATCCAATGGAGCTTTTTATAAGAGAAGGTAATTGTCAGCACGATGCTCTTTCTTTTTTACTTCTTCTCTTAACACCTTAATTAATGTTTTAATAATTATAATATAATAAATTCTGTATGTAACATATACTTAGATATTTTTATATTAAATTAATAACCTATATCCATCTCCTCTTATATAAATTGGGAAACAAATTCATCGATTATGTGTATGACAGACTACCGCATCACGAACCGATGTAATTGTTTCTCCATAGTTTCCTTTAAAGGGTGGATATAATGATGGATTAAAAGTATATATATTATATTAATTAAACAAATATACTTATTTAATTATAATATTTCATATACATTCTTACCTTCCTACTTGTTCGAAAATAATAACATTTCTCGTGCGTAGGTATTAACTAACGGCTCCACAAAGAGATATGATGTGTTTTTCATTTTATTTTGACATGGATGGTAATAAGGATATATTTAATGAATTTATATGATATATATGACATAAAATTATCCTATAAAATAGAATTAATATTTACCTTTCTTTGGTTCCATTCATTGAGAAAATAGAAATATGGTTCATGCATACGTACGACTTACCGCCTCCATGAACGATGTAATTCATTTTATATCTCCAAATTTTATATATTACTCTAAATACATATAAAATTAATATATATTATATTTATATAATGTTTAAAATTCTGGATAGTATTTAACCATGATCAAATTAAAAGTAATGAAAATACCAAACCAGAATTCACATGAAAAACAAAGCAGTTATTACCCAAAACGTGATTTTAACAAGGAGTTGTTAACAAATAGGTAATAAAAGGTCATAAGTAAATAATATATGGTATGATATATATCAGTATGGTTTTTAAATGGATTTATAATAAACCTATAATTATTAAATATTATTTTTTAACATGTATGAATAAATTCAAGACTTGAGGTAATAGAATTTTCTCTCACTTTTATTTCTATGGGATACATGCCATATACATCACTTTTTATTTTGTGGGGTATATATATACTTCCCATGGTTTTATTTTATGATTATTATTATGAAAATTATGGGATATACATATCCATATATGATTATTTATTTCATGGGGATTATGATTCAAAAGATATAAAAGTGGTAAGATTTTTATGTTACAATCCCTTGTTTATCAGGATTTTTTATGATTAAATTTTTTATGATGAAATATTATGATATAAATCTCAATAAAATCATTTAATATATCCTAAAATTTTCATTTCTTTAGAATATATTTTTTTATTTCATTTTATCCTTTTTAATAACTAAATATACAAAAATATTTTTTTTCAGAAAAAAATGATTTATTTCACTCTTTAGTCGAAAATATTTTTTCTTCCATTTCTATGTTTTATAATTAAAAATTAATGGAATTTTTTACTATTATCTAATTACTATTTAAATAAATATCTACCCATGATTTATTTTATAAAAAATTAGTTTAAAATTAATATTCATTTCATTTTCTAAATGATTTAGTTTTTACTTTTTACCAAAAATGTGAAATGAATATTTGTTTTTACATGTACTACATGAACATAATTTTACACCATCATGAACAATCATTTATTTGAATCTTAATTCACAATTATTTATGTTTCTTTTTTAATAAAAATTTTTCCATTATATTTGATTCATTTTTATATTTTAAAAAAGTGATTTCAAATTTAAAATGATATTTTCCTAAAGAATGTATTAATGATATTTTTTTATGGAATTTATATTCATCAAATACAGAAAAATTTGGGGTTTCATATGTTTTAAAAGTAATATGATCTAGTTGTAGCATCCCCATTATTTATATGGATGGTTTATGATTATGATTACAATGAAGATATGTTTAGGAAACCCGTGTATTTCCCATAGGATATCTAATGATAAAATTTTTATGAAACCCATTACATATTCATAGGTTATAATATGATAAACATTTTATGATATTTTAGAACATAATGTATGGATTATATGAAATGTGGGACCTATATCTCGTTTTAATAAATTGGGTAAATATTTATATCTCATGTGATAATTATGGGAAATTAGCTGATGTGCTTGATCCTCTGTGGGAAATAGGTTGGTGTGCTTGATCCACTATAGGAAACAATTTAATATTTTTAATCCACTATAGGAAATAGGTGTTGATGTCTAGTCCATTATGTAATAGAAATAGGTAGTAATTCTTGATCCATTGTGATTTTATGGTCGTGGTAGTTAACTGTTACATATGAAATGGTATTTATACTTATGATGGTTCCATTATTCTATGTCATGAACTTATGGTTAATGGTTCATGGTTGATGTATGATGATTTCTCAATCTCAGGATGAATTTATTTGAAATCATAATGTTTTATGCCATAACTCATTTTATGATCTTTTCCAGATTGTGTATTAACCTTATAAGTTATGTTTATGATCTCATACCCATAATAAAATCTTATTCATTCTTATAATCATCGATTGATATCTCTCATGTTTACCCTTAATAAACATCTGAGATCACCCTTTATTATGTTTCCTTTCCTAGGTTATGATAAAAAGTTTAATTAGGGTATGTTTATGAAGTGTACTAAGTGAGAAGATCTTTATGTGAGATTTTTAAGATCTTTCATTAAATAAAAAAATATTTAGTCTCTAAAGACACTAAAAAATTATGGTTTTCAAATGTGTATTTGTGAAATGTACTAAATATGAATCTAAAAAGATGTAATATTTATGTATGAAAAGCCTATGTCACAATAGTTGGTATTAGAGGATAGTTTCAGTTAACCTTTAGGAACTAGTATGAGAAAAATTTAGTGAGAACCATAAGTATAATTCTAAGTATCAGAAAATGTCCTAGAATTGTTTTAAGGAGAGATTGAGTGGTTTCAAAGCAATTAAATCTCTATATAGATACTACATGTGGATTTGGTTCTAGAATAGTTGTATCTAGGGTAATAAAATTGAAAAGGTTTTATTGGGATTTAACATGGTCATCACCTGCTGCACGATAATAGGCCTTATTCACACCTAGTCTGACACTCCTAGGGTATATGTTTTTGAAATTCAAAAACTCATTAGGAAACACCATAAATGATTTGAATAGATGATGATGATGAATTTCCTAGGGTAAACCTAAGGTGTCATAGAATGAAAATGATGTTTCATGATTTAGAAATCCTATGAATGATTTGTCACTCTGATAAAAGTTACTTGTGATTCAAAATGAATATTTTGGTTTTACTAAGGGATTGAAGATAGATCAATAAATTTGGGGTGGTGAAAAGTATGATCAAATATTTAAGTATTATATTTTATATTAGTTATATTAATCCAATGATATCATGAAGAGTATTTAGGAATTTTAATTCCTTTACCCAATAATTAGATGTTAAATTATAATTGAAAACCCTAATGGTGTGATGTTCTCATCTCGTATCTATGATTCTTCTATGATTGATGTTTCGGGGAAGTGTTATTATTCTATATCTCGTTGAATTTGATGGTATCTTATGCATGTATTGGATTTTTATACATATATCCCAAATAAATTTTTGAGGAATAAAATTCATGATCGACATTCCAAACCAACCCATGATCATCTGTAAGTGTGATTATAGATAGAAACTTCCTATGGGTACCACATATATTTTTTTAGTCTTGATTACTATTAAAAAAAGTTTTTTATCTCATATGGTTAGGGAGAAACTATAAATCTATGATATTCTTATTTTGTTGTATTTTTTGATTTCATTATGGAAGAGTTTTATAGTCTTCTACTAAATTGTGAATTTGAGTTTTCTATGGAAACCATACCTCATTATACACCTATATCTAATAATCCCTACATAATAGGCTTGATTAGGTTACAGGAATTTATGAAAAAACTCCAGGAGAATCTTGAAAAGGGATTTATTCATCAAAGTGTGTCACCTTGGGGTGTACCTATTATTTTTTTATTAAGAAATATGGATCGATGAAACTGTAAATTGATTATTGGGAACTGAACAAGATCAAAATAATAATAGGTATCCAATAACCCATATTGATGACATCTTTGATCAACTACATGGATATCAATAATTTTCCATGGTTTACCATAATTTTGAATAACATCAATTGAGGGTTAAGGAGGATATACCCAAGACAACATTTCATACAAGGTATATACATTATGAGTATCTAGTGATTCCATTTGTTCTTACTAATTTCCCATCCATATTTATGTATTTAATGAATAGAATATTTAGAGAGTACCTTGATCAGTTCATGGTAGTCTTTATATATGATATTCTTATCTATTAAATGATCAAGTAAGATCATGAAGATCACTTGAGGATTTTACTAAAGACCATAAGGAAGTATAATCTATGCGGAAAATTTACCAAGTGTGAAATTTGGATGAAGAAAGTTTCATTTTTAGGTTAAATAATCTCAATAGAGGGTATATCCATGGATCCATCGAAGATGGAGACCATTGATCATTGTCCTTGATAAACCATAGTGACTGAGATCTATATTTTTATTGGTTTAGGTGGATATTATTCTTTATGGAAAATTTTTTACATCTACCGAATACACTTACAAAGATAACTCATAAGGGATCCAAGTTCCTTTGGATAGATGAATGTGAAGAAAATTTCAAGAAACTAAAGAGAAGGTTAGTTAGAACACCTATTTTTACACTACCCTATCATAGAGAAGGGTTTTTAATCTATTTTATCTTATAAAAGAAGGGATTGGGATGTTTTTTATGAATAATTATATAGTGATAGCTTATGCCTCATGAAAATTATAGGTCCATGAGAAAAATTACATAACTAATTATTTGGATTTAGCTGTGCTGACTTTTTTATTAAATATATGGATTCATTATCATTATTGATAAAGGTTTGATATATATAATGATCATAAAAGTTTAAAGTATATATTAATACAAAATTATTTGAATATGATCTAGAGAAAATGGTTGAATCTGATTAATGATTATGATTCCTCAATACATTACCACCTTGGTAATGTGAATAATGGGGAAGATGCTTTGAGTCAAAATGATCATGTTAGCTTATACATTATGAGGATTAAAAATGATCCACTAATTATGTATTTACAAAGGATGGATTTGTAAATATTGGAGGAATTGGAGAAATCTTATCTTTCTCAAATGAGTGTTCACTATCTGTCCAAGTGAAGATTAAAGAGGTGCATAAGGAACATTTAGAGCTCTAGAAGAAGGTAATCAAAGTTTCATCATTTAACCTTGATCTTGATGGAATGATAAGATTTGGGAACCATGTATGTGTTGAATCCATAGCCAATTTTAACGAGCTGTTAAAGGAAGATCATGGTTCTTTATGTAATATTTATCCTAGAATTACAAATATGGGAAGATATTTTAATGTATATTTCTTTTGGGATGTCATGAAGAGAGATATAATAGATTATGTATATCATTTCTTGGTATTTCAGCAATTTAAGGCTTATAGATAAAAGTATTAGGGTATGTGACCACCATTACCCATTCTAAAATGGAAATGGAGAAAACACCATGGATTTATCCATCATATGTAGAAAAATGGTTTTATCCATCTAAGACTTTGAAATATTTATACATATATTTCCAGAGCTAGATGCTCAAACAGAATGTGATTCCAAGGCCCGATGTTCCCAAAATTAATTTTGTAAAAATATTAAATATATTTTATATTACACTCATATAGTTTCTTAAAGAAAATGGGATATCTCTTAAATGGTATCTTGAATAAGAAATATGAGACAATGGTTGAGTCCAAAATGGGATGTTCACCCTAGGCACGGCCTAAAATAAATTGGCGTGATGTGTTTGGATAAGTCATACATTGGTGGTATGTTTACTAAATTAATTAAATAATTAATTTAATTAATTTATTAAAATAATGAAATAAATTAAATCTATAAGTATGATTATATGGAATTTTTTCCAAGGATAGTTGCATAATCCTTGGGAGGATTCTAGATAATTCTTCGTCCTTCCATTACTGAATCACATTCGATGGTGATGAATCATTGGATCGGGGCAGATTGGGATGTAGAGAATGCAACGAATTCTTCCATTAATTTGTGGGTGCATTATTCAAAAATGAATTATCCAATATCTATGGAGGACACATAAATTTTTGGTTTACACCCTTATTGATTAAATTGATTAAGAATGATAAACATATTACCTTTTATTTGTGCCAATTTTGGACTTTTTATGCACCCATGAATTGAAATTAAATTGGTTATTCTTGTTTTATATCCACGAATATTCTTATTCATCGTATTTGGACAAGAAAAAATTAAAATTATTTATAAAACTTTTTATTGTTCCTTTCTCCCTCAATTTATTTGCATTCTTCACTGGTTAGAACCTATGGTCCCAATTTGACGTTGTTGGGTGGTACTGAGCCGGATCAGACCCTCGAAATCATGATAAATTTGCATCCAAGGGACATATCTAATAATAAGGGATAGTTATAGGTTGTTTGTGGGTTATGGTAGATTGATTTTTGGATTATAATACCGGATCAAAGATGGCGGGTTCCAAAGTTCCGTACGGTACAAACGGCGAACCCCAAAGGATGACGGGATATGATTTCTGGAAAACAGTAGCAGGAAACAACTAATGGTGACTATATATAGAATTTTTTGGAGGATTGGAGGCCAAAATCAAAGGTGTAAAGGTTTGATCTAAAGTGTGTGGGACTTACTAGTGTTCTATAAAGAACACAACTACATGTTGTGTATCATTATGAACACACTGCATGTAGCCCCAATGCTACGATGGCTAGGTTTTTTGGAATTTACAAGGATGGAAAGCTGTGTAGACTCCCTATATTCCATGTACAACTTTATCGATAGGATGACCCATGTGGTGAAGCACACATACAAGAACACACCATGTTCCCTAATACACATACATGCCTAGAGACATGGGTGACACCTCATTTGAAGCAACACGTCTTGTGCCAAAGTACATGGACATGGCTTGAATACATGGACATGGCCAATGTGCACGGGTAGGGACCCCAAGTTTCTTGGACACACTGTGTATCCTCTCTATATTTCATGTAGTTCTATATGGGTTGGTGATTTGTGTACCACTAGGGACATTGACAGAATATGGAGTAGAACCACACGTCGTGTGGGTCCCATCACACGTCGTGTACCCCTTAGTTCCTTTTAAGGAAACTTAAATCTATCATATCTCCTTCATTTGGACTCAGATTTAGGCCAACAAGTAGCTTATCCTAAGTGTTTTTCAATAAATAACATGATGGTGGACTCTTTTTTGGATTTCAAGATATTATATGAGATATTATGGGCATGGAACCTATTTCGGTTATGCTCGATGATAGTAGTGATCATAAAGAATCACTATAGGTATTATGATTGGAAACCTCCATCTATGATAGTAATGGGTCCTCAAAAACTAGATTGGAGCCCTCCAAATGGGTTGGTCATGATCCTGTATAGACTTCTAGAGTGTAAAAACTAGTTGGGTTGGGCATGGGTCCTCGACGACTGGAGTGGAACCCTCCAGGTGGTCTAGGCATGGGTCTTCTACTATCAGAGTGGAACCCTCCTATTAGAACAGGGAATGAGTTCTCTATATAATTTTAGAGTGGAACCCTACAACAGGGTTGGGCATGGGTCCTCTACCATTTGAGTGGAACCTTCATGTTGTGAAAGGGAAGGATCCACTATCGAAAATTATAGTGGAAGTCTCATGTTGTAATAGATTATGGGTCCTCTATCTATCCACTGAGTGGAACCCCCTATTATATCAGGATATGGGTCCTATAAATAGAGATTTTGGACCCCTGATAGTGTGTCATAGTGATGAGGTTTTGTTTTACTTGGATACTTCCTATTCAGAAAACGCACAAGATATTGGACATCATTGTTGGACTTTTGGGACTATTGGTGACTCTTTTTCTAGGTAGGGTTGTGATATGGATATCCCATTACTCTATTGTTTAGTCCTTTTTTGTTGATCATATATATATATATATATATCCATAACATTTTATTTGGTTACTCTCCTTCCATTAGTTTCGAGGACATGCGGGTTATGTCATGTGCTTTCCATGTTTAGCTTCTCATGGTTGGATGAGGTTACTCCTCTACAATGGGTGGAAAAGACTCGACGTGTAATACACAAACACACCATGTGGAGACCCTTATTCTTGGATGAGGTAACCCTTAATCTTTCTTTGGGTTGAGCTACATCACATTTATTATCTACTATCTTTATATACCTATTGTATCTCTCACTTCTCCCCCTTTCATTTTTGAGGGTATCCTGCTAGGTATGTATATACTCACCCCTACATGGGTTTTCCCACATGTGTAATGTCTTATGTAGATGACAGAGAGTTCAACATTGACTTTAGAGGAACTTAGGTATATTGGGTACATTGTTCCATGTATGGTGGTCATAGCTTGGAGATTTGGAGAAGGGATATCTTAATATTTTTCTTTTGAGTTTTTTCATGTTGGGAAATCTTTCTTGTTGGGTAGGTATTTTTATCCTTTACTTTTCAGTTTTCACTATCGTACTCTTTTATACCTTAGAGGTTTTGCATGTTTGGTTTACTTTCTAACTATTGTATCATTTTATTATTATTCCACTGCACTTATACATTGGTATGGTAATGTGTGTGAATAAAGGTACATAGGAAAAGTTCTACCATTTAGGTTATACCTTTCGGCACTTTTCTCCACCCCCTAGCCTATGGTGGTGGACTTGGCGTAGTTGCAGCTCAATCCATAGTTAGGATCAGGTCATGAGATATTAGTATTAGATCAATTCATTCCTTGGGACATTGTCTACAGTAGTCACCTTATGAGAATTTGGTTGGGATTTATAGAAATATTGTCAAAGTGTCTTGAGTGAAACTCTTAGGATATTGAATTTAGTGATGACATGGTTGGTCGGTATATCAATTCACCAAGACCTTAACTACCTTTTGGTAAACTAGATATACTAATAAATTGGTTGTATGAAAAAATGGAACATGCATCATATAGGATTGAGTCTTCAAATTTCTTTCTTGTTTCATATCCCCATTATTATATATATATGTGCTCATCTGAAAGTGGTACATCTTGATTAAAATTCCATGAATCCTCCACAATGACATCCATCTGGGATACCAGTTTCAGGTCATGAAAACAATCTAATGAGAGATGATGTCTTAGTTTAGGGTCCATCTTGAAAGATTCTTCCTCTATATGAGTAGGTAGAAAAAATTACACCTATAGAGAAGTAGATAATACTTGCTAAGAAGTATGAGGATGTGTGCATGCTTAGTGCACTCTATGAGTTCCAATGCCAAAGGTAATTTAGGTTCCATGGAAAGAAATATCCCCAGGAAGTATAGGATTGGCTAGAGTCGGTGGTCCATATATTCAAACATATCTAGACACCAATAGATTAGGTGGTTGTGCTAGTAATTAGCCTTTTACATAGAGAATTTGGTCACTGGTGGAGTCTTGTTACCCAGATGCATGATAAATCGACACTATCATGGCCCGACTTTCATAAGTTGTTTCATGAGAAGTATTAACCCTTTTGATTGCACTAATTTTAGATTTAGGAACATTATGAGTATCATACGATTTTCAGAGACCTTACACGGTACTCCCTTGACATGATCCAAGAAAGAAAATTCTCATCATGGATGTTTAAGAAGGGAATTTGCTAAGATATCTATGCCAGTTTGGTTCCCTTTTGGATTCTAACCTATGTCTGGGTATTGGAGCGAGCATTGGTGATAGAGAGTTTCTTTTCAGAGGGATTCTTGGTAGCTTGAGATGGCGGTGGGAATCATAGATTCGAGTCGTCTATAGCAGCTAGTAGGTTCCAGTCATTAAGATCGTAGTGCATGAGATCCTATCATGATCAGACTCATATGCATAGTCATATGGCACATGGACATCGTATAGGACTGAGTCCACCCAGAGAAGGGATGTTATTTTCTTGTGAAAAATGAGGTCACGTAGTGCTCAACTTCCTAACCAGATGTGGTTTGGATTACAGGCATGTAGCTAAAAGATCACCATGGTGGAGGTAACATTGTGATTAGGGATCTCCTAGGTGAGGGTAGGGAGGCCCCTAGGGAGTTAGAGTTGGAAAAGGAGTAGGATTAGATGTGTATGGTGGATGATTCTATGAGATAATTCAGCAACCACCACCTGGCATCCCACATCAGGCTTAGGGATCTGGCGGTCAAGGTCACGGACAACTGTAGGCTTTAGATTCTTATGACCCCAAAGTACATTAGATGATTAGATGTAAGTTTTTTGTTTTATATACTCTTTATTTAGTATTATTAGACATGGGTTTAGTAATTACATCATCTCTAAACTCCTATAGTTAGAACTAGATCTCCTAGTTAAGGTGTTATCCCATCAAATTTGTCTTGAGGTTCCTATAGTGAATGCTTCTTCTATGTCTTCTATCTACGTATAGTGAAATTTATCACTTAGTGGAGATAGGTTCGTGTGGGACCATTTTTTAAACGTAATAGAATCCTATGAAATCATCTTAGGTATGGATTAGTTGTTTGTGGTCCGAACCTAGATTTACTATCACTGTAGATGAGTCATATTCCTATGCACTGATGGGACAAGATTTTTCTCTATGGGTGAGAGATATTTCATAACAATATGAGTGGGTTTTGGGAGTAGTAGGATACAATCCATCACTAATATTTTTATTAGTATATCCCTTGGGGTATCAGGATTTTTATTCATCTATATTCCTTTGGTTGTGGAGGATTTTATGGATGTCTTTCCTGCAGATGATATGTGACTACCTCTGAGGCAGGAGATGGAGTTTTACATAAACTTGAATCTCAGGACTACTCTGATATCTTATGAGATATATTTTATGTCCCATAACAATCTCTACGAATTTCATTTATAGTTTTGAAAACATTGAGAGAAGGGGTTTATCATACCCAGTGTGTCCCCATGTGTAGCTCTAGTTTTGTTAGTGAAAAAGGAGGATGGGAGATTGCAGATTTGTGTGAATTATCATTTCCTAAACTAGGTCATGATAAAGAACAAGTACCCATTTCCAGGGATTCAAGACCTCTTTGACTAGTTGTGAGGAACAATATATTTCTAAATTATCGATCTTAGGTTTGGATACCACCAGTTGAGGGTTCATAAGGTTTATATTGTGAAGTTGGAATTTTGATGTCTCTATGAACACTATGAGATCCTTGTGATGCCATTTGGTGTGACTAACTCCTCCTCTATGTTTATGGATCTTATGAACAAGATATTTCATCCATATATGAACTAGTTTGGGGGTTTCTTCATTGAAAACATACTCATATACTATGAAGAAGAGGAGAATCAAGCAAAGCACTTGAGGATGAGTATGGCCTTTCACCCCCAGACAGATGGGAAAACCGAGCACACCAGCCAACTGTTAGACGATATACTTTGGGATTGTTTTTTTGACATCATATGGATCTAGGATGACCAATTTCTATTGGTATATTTTTCAAAAAATAACAGATATCACTCTACTATCGACATGTAACCTTTCTGTCCCCTATATGGGAGACCCTAAAGGTCACCCTTGTATTGGATATAAATTAAAGAGTTGTATATTGTGCGTCTATAGTTGGTATAGGTGATGATGGTGGTGGTCCAATTCATCTGTGAGTGGATGATGATAGCTCAGAACATGCATAAATCTTATGCATATCGTCATCATAGGCCTTTATAGTTCAATTAGAGAGACCATGTTTTCCTAAAAAGTATCATCATAATGAGAATTGTAGAGGTTCATCCAGGGAGGTAGGATAACATTGAGGTTCATCAATCCCTTCAAGATCATGAATAGAGTTGGTGAGGTTTCTTACCACCTCACCCTACCCCCACAACTAGAATGGGTGCATGACATCTTCCATGTGTCACTGTTGAGAAAGTGTATGCATGACCCCACACACGCCATCGACTCGGGTGATCTGGACATCAAGGATGGATCCACCTTCTCAGAGAACCTAGGGGAGATCGAGGATCAAAAGGAAAGGACTCTATATGGATTTATCATCTCCTTGGATTCTGTGTTTTCATAACATGGGAAAGTGCAAGAGAGCTCCTGGGAGTGGGAGATCCATATGCGGGCTCAATATCCTGATTTCTTTGTTTAGTTTTTCTTTTCAAGGATGAAAATCTTGAAGTGGGGAATGATGTTGTGACCTATTTGTTTCTTTGTAAGACTTAGAAATATTTCTATATATATTTCTAGATATAGAAACTCAGACAACGTGTGATTCTGAGGTTTGGTGTACCTGAAATTAATTTTATAAAAATATTAAATATATTTTTTATTACACTCATGTAGTTTCTTAAAAACAATGTGATATCACTTAAACAGGATGATGAATTATAAATATGAGGTCATAGTTGACTCCATAATGTGATTTTTACCCTATATGAAACCTAAAATAAGTCATCGTAGGGCATTCAGATAAGTCGGTCATTAAAGGTACATTTAGTGGATTAATTTAATTATTAATTTAATTAATTTTTTAAAATAATGAAATAGATTATATATATAAGAATGATACTATAGCGTTTGATCCAAGGGTATTTGCATAAACCCTGGGAGGTTTCCGGAGCATTTTTCTTCCTTTTGTTGGATAATCACATTTGACGATGACGAATCTATAGATCATGGAAGATCAAGTAGCAACGAATGCAATGACTTCTTCCATTCATTGGCGGGAACATTCTTTTATGAAGAACAATTAAATCTCTTTGTAGGAATCATCAATTCATGGTTAACTCCCTTTTGCATTAAATTAATTAATCATGATCATCTTCTTACCTTTTATTTACGCCAATTGTGGCCTTCCCATGCACCCATGAATTGAATTTTAATTGGTTAATCTTGTTTTCTAGCTCTGGATATCCCCATTCTTGATCATTGGCCATGAACACTTGGAAATGATTGATAAAACATTGTTATTGTTCATTCCTCCCTCAATTTCTTCACATTCTTCACTTGTTAGACCCCACAGTCCCGATTTGATGCTGTCGGGCATACCAAGCTTGATCAAACCCTCGAAATCGTAACAAATCCATGTATGAGGGATTAATTTATGAATTAGGGATAGATCTGGGTTGTTTTTCAGTTTTGGGTGATCGAATTATTGATTAAAAGACTGAATAAAATATGGTGGGTGGAGGAGTTGCATGTGGTGCGTACGACAAACCCCCATGGGATAAAAAAATCTTATTTCTAGGAAATGGCATCTGAAAAAAACCAAACTAGGCTAGATCTACCATTTTTTGAGGAGATGATGATATAATTTAAGTGCAATGGCTGGATCTAGTGCACAGAGGGTGGATCTGGTTTTTTTAAAACATGACTACACATTATGTATCATGATGAACACATGGTGTGTAGCCCCTATGTTGAGGAAGATAGGGTTTTGGGAATAGTATGGCACGCTGTGTAGAATCCCTACATGATGTGTACCTCTATCCCAAGTGGAAGATCCATGTGGCGAAGCACAAAGCCATGAACACATCATGAGTCCAAGTATATAGACACAGCTAGATACATGGGTAAAACCCCGTGTGAAAAAATACACCATGTACCAAAATACATAGACATAGCTTGAGTATACAAACACATCCAAGGGGCACTAGAAATAATCCCAATTGGCTTGGAAACATTGTGTATCCTACCTACATGCCATGTAGTGCTACCTGGGTTGGTGATCCATTTACATCTATGGACATTTCTAGGCAATGGAGTGGAATCACAGGCTATGTGGGTCCCCTCACATGCAATGTACCCATTTGTTCCTTTTGAGGAAACTTCAATCTATCATATCTAATTCCTTTGGACTTGGATTTCAGCCCACGAGTAACATATCCTGGTGTTTTTTCACATAAAAGGTGATGGTGGCCTCCATTGTGGCTTTCAAGATATGATACAAGATTCTCTGAGCATGGAACTTATTTAGGTGTTTCTCGATGATGATAGTGATCATGTAGGATCACCAGAGGAATTCTAAGTGGAACCCTCTAGTTGGGCTAGGCATGGGTCCTTAATGAATAGAGTGGAACCCTATAGATGCGTGAGGAAAGGGTCCTCTATAGACTTATAGAATGGAACCCTCCTACTGGGATAGGCATGGGTCCTCAATGACTAGAGTTGAAGCCTTTAGTTGGGCTGGGTATTGGTCCTCTACTATCAGAGTGGAACCCACCTCTTGAAATAGGGCATGGTTCCCCTACAGACTTATACAGTAGAACCCTCTAGCTAGGTTGTCCATTGGTCCTCTACCATCTAAGTGGAACCTTCCTTCTAGTCAGGGAATGGTTCCTCTATCGACTATTAGAGTGGAATAATCCTATTGTAAAAGGGGATGGGTCCTCTATTTATCCACTTATTAGAACCCTCCAGTTTCATTAGGGTATGTGTTATCTACCTAGATATTATAACCCCTCTATTGTGCATAACAGTGATGAGGCATGGTTTGACTTTAATGTTTTCTTCTAGGTAGACACGTGAGATATTGGGAATCGTTGTTGGACTTCTCGAATAGTTGGTAACTCTTTTCCTAGGTTGGGTTGTGAGATGGAGATCCACGTACTCTCTTGTTTGGGATTATTTTTTCTAACAATATATATATATATATATATATATCCATACCTTTGAATTTGGTTACTATCGTTCCATGGGTTGAGAATACATGAGGGGTATTCCACGTGCTTTCGATGTTTATTTTATCGTGATTGGATGAGGTAACTCTCCTATAATGGGTGGAAAAGACTCGATGTGTAGTCCACCTACACACTTTATTTATCCCCTTGTGCTTGGATGAGGTTACTCTTTCTATTAATTTGGGTTTAGATACACCATATTTACAATCTACAATATTTCAATTCATATTATATCTCTAACTAATCCTCCTTTCATCTTTCTGGGTGTCCTACTAGGTATGTCTATACTCACCCCTATATGGTATTTTTCAATACATGCCATGTCTTATTCATATGATAGATAGGTATACGATTACTTCAGAGTATCTTAGGGACGCTGGGTGCTTTGTACTTCATACGATGGTCATAGCTTGGAGATCAGGATTTTGGTTCTCTCAATGATTTACATTTCAGTTTTTTCAATTTGGGACATCTTTTTTGTTGGCTTTGTATTTTTTTTAGTTAAGTTTAAGTTTTCAATGTCAAACTATTATAAACCCAATAGGTTTTGCATGCTTGTTTTATTTACTAGTTTTTGTATCTTTTTATTATTATTCCTCTACACTTCTGTATCAAGATGGTCAGGTGTGTGCATCCAGGTACATATGCAAAGGCCTCCCATTTAGGTTATGCCTTTTGGTGCTTGTCTCCACCCCTTGGCCTATCGAGGTTGGCTTGGGGTCATTGCAGATCGATCCCTATTTAGGTTTGGGTCATGATAATAGACTACCCAAGACATCTAAAAGGAATAATGTTATATGTGTATTAGTTTATCACATTAAAAAGTCAACATACATCATTGTTATCAAAGAATAATATTATCTAGATCAACTTTATAGGATATAAATTAATGAAGTGGTAATATTTCATGGAGAGGATGAGCCCATAATGGGAGCTTCTCTACTAGGGTTTTTCCCATCACCGCCTACCTCCCTTCCGCCTCAGGTCGGGTCGGCTCACCCCCTCAGCATTGTCTCAGTGGCTTGTGGTGGTTCCTCTTTCGCGGTGGAAGCGTGCGACCTTGTGGACTCAGCCGCCGTGAAATTTCTCATCACTATTGGCTATCTTAAACTCACTTTACCATCGTTGGATATGGTTTCTTCTAGAGGTACAGTGATGGTCCAGTGAACGAGCTCCATTTTCCACGTTTGAGGGTTGCAACCTCTCCTCTAGTGTATGCATTGGGTGGTCCATTTTGGTCCCTGAGCATGATTTGGATGGAATCAATGGAATTTTTATTCTTTTCTAGCGATCTATGGTGCTCAGGTGTCTATCGACATAGTGATTGTCTCTTGATCTCTTATTTTTACCTTTGTATTTAGATTTTGGATTTGGTTACTGCTTTTCATGTGTTTGTTCTGGGTCACCTTTTTTTCTTGGTATTTCTGCTCTGGGATCTAGCTTCAATTCATCCCAGGTTCATGTTGGTTCATGTGGTGTTGATAGATAGAGGTATTGAGGTTTCTTCGGGTTCGATGCTTAATCCAATATGAGGATATGATGGTTTTGGTCCAAGTGTGTTTTGTGATCTGAAATCTGGAGTTATTAGGTGGTGTTTTCTCATGGATTTTATTTTAGTTACTATCATGGTTTGATTTTATTCTGATGCTAAGAATGTAGGGTTCAATCGGTGATGGTTGGTGCATGATTTCAGTGAGTCCATGTCCATAATTTTCAAGCTGGTTTTTCCTGTGCTTGAGGAACTATGATAGAGATAAGCTAAATGCAATCTAAGTTAGATACATGTATGGATGTAAAGTATGGATCTGATTTCACCTTTTCCTTGCATGGAACTCATTTTTTTGGTCTTCTGTATTGGTTCAATAATATGTATGTGATGGGTTCAAGTGAATATTTGATTTTGGATGGCTAGAGGTTCTTTCTGGTTTTTTATTACCATTTAAGATGAATATATGATTTTCTTTGTTGAAGATCAGGTCTTTTGCCAGTGGAATTCAACCAAAGTGATTATGGAAAACATACTATTTGGTTTTTCTTTAGATGAGGTCCAAATCAAGAATATTACACCCTAGCATGCCATTCATATTTGGAAGTTTGAGAGGGTATGGATTTTCCATCGGTACCAGGCCTGTGAAACCCTACACGGGATTGTTAGTCGAGTGGTCATGCGATGGTGAAGGCCTTTAATCATGATGTAATTGCTGGGAAGGGGCATATCCTATATTTTTGGCCTGGGTATCCTCTTTTATGGTTTTATTTGGTTGTATTTTTTGGATCTTGTGGTTTCTCACTTTTTCCTCAAAAGTGTTTAGATAATAAAAAATTTAATTTTCATTCATAAAGATTGCATAGTACACCCCATTCTATTGTATTTGATTAGGATCAGGTGTTTACCTTAAAGTTATAGTAGAGTCTTCAATAGGCTTTAGATATGAAGCTAATTTTTAGTACTATGTATCATTCTTTCATAGATGGCCAGTTTGAGAGAACCATTCAAACCCTAGAGGATATGATGAGGTCTTTTTATACTAATTTCAAAGCTGGTTGGGATAAACACCTTCTTATAGTCAAGTTTTAATACAATAAAAGCTTTAATTAAATCATTCTGAGGGATCCTTATGAATTCCTCTATGTAAAGAATTATAGAAATTCAAAATTATGGGATGAAGTTGTAGAAAGAAAGCTTTTGGGACCTAATCTATTTGAGTAAAATGAAATGAAAGTCAGATCCATTCAATGTCACATCAAGGTATCTGTAAAGACCCATATTATTCCATGTAATTTTTTTATTTATATGGAAATATTACAAGTCCGAAAAAATTGATGGCGCACTATTCTGAGGCTCGGTATGCCTGGAATGAATTTATGAACTTTTTTTCGAGTACGTTCAATAAATGCGTGAGCGGTGTTTTGTAACTTTTGAACTGGTGCTTAGAACTGAAATCTGAGGACACCGTTGAACTTACAGCACCGATGTTATATTAAGGATACCTTCACCTCGACCGTAGTAGGTTGAGGGTAGAAGTTATTTTTTTGGTTTTTCTTGAGAGAATTGATAAATAAAATAAATAACTTTTATTTTATTTCTTGAAACCTCTCATTTGAATCTTAGAGGCGGGGACCACCCAAGGGTGGTCGGCCATTTAATGTTGGGCATTAAATTCTTGGTTACACAAAATGTGTAACCACGGTTTCTTTCAATTAATGGGATTCATTAATTCTGAAAATTAATGAATCAACTTGTTAATTAAGAGTTTTATTAACTCTTCTTGAGGGTTGTTTTTCTGTGGGAGAAAGGGAGAGGAGGATTTTGCTGGAGAATTCTCGAAGGAAGAACATCCTCCAATGAAGAACATTCTCTAGATCAAGAACGAGGACGACGCTCGATCTCGGATCGGGAGCGTGTTGCGGGAGCGAAGAACGTCAACGTCTTCAGCTTCTTCCCCACTCCATCTCCAACAAACGAATGAGGTAGGGATTTCTTTATATTTTTCTTCATGGTTTCATGTTGATTCAATCCTCTTGAACCTCCTTCTATCAGTCTAAAGTGGAGGGTGCATGCCAAACAAACACGGCCCGATCCCTCTGCATTTCTTCGTTGATTGACGTGTTCTTCATGGGAGGATCGACGGGTTGAGCAGCACCTGACCACGTTGTCGGCGACTAACGCCGGTAGGGTTTAGACATTAGCTGGAACACCGGTCATTCGCGATGATGGTGGCAGCTCCACTGCACCGCCGAAGGAGGCTGCGACCCGTCGGCCGTGGTGGAGAAGGGTGGTGGCCGACTGTGTGGAGTCCGAGCTACGTGTGTCTGTGCCGCCGGTAGAGGAGTAGGTCGTAGATTCTGAGACATAGTGGTACACCAGGAGGGAGGCCGACACCTGGTCGGCTGCTGGGAGGATAACCGGCTGGAAATCCGGTCGGTCACGTCACGCCGAGCAGGACTGCTCTAGCGGGTCCTGCACGCCAGCAGGGGCGCCACGTGGCGCCACCGGGTTGGCCAAGACGAACGGTCCGTTGGACCATTCGAAATATGGGGGGAACCTTCCCCCCGAGTAGCAGCTATGGTGGGCCCCGCCACAGTGAACTGCACCCAGCTGAGCAGGCCAAGCCCCGTGGGCCACCCCATCGAGCCGCGCAGAGTAGGCCGCCCCCAGCGGGCCGCACCTAGTGCGGGTCAGGCCGTGCCTAGCAGGCTGGGACACACCCTTTGCGGGTCGGGATGGACCCAGACCGGGTCAGGCCAACCCAAACTAGGTCAGGTCGGACTAGGGTGGGTCGGCCTGACTAGGTCGGACCAGACCCAGGCCTAACTGGACCTAGATACGCCTTTTTTTGCCATATCTTGAGAATCGGGTCTCCGTTTGACGAACCGTCTGTGGCATCAGAATCCTTGGATCAAGATGGACCTTTCGGTATACTCCACATAAGTTTTGGATAAATTTTTAGTATGGTCGGGCTAGATCGAACCTGAATCCAACCAGGCCCTTGGAACAAAAATGCTAATAACTTACGGATCAAGCATCTGATTGACGCACCGTCTGTCACGTCGGGTCCCTTATGACCTGAAGGAACTTCGTGATACTTCGTCATGGGACTTTGTGGTAGTTGAATTATTGACTTATGGCTTCAGGATCAGAACCTCCCAGAATCAAGCATTATCAGTGTGGAAATCTTGTGGCTGGATGTACTTGAAGAATCTTTCGATCCTGTGTGGGACATATTCAGATCATGTGTGGGTCATCTGCAGATCCTGTGTGGGTTATCTTAGGATCTTGTGTGGGTAATCTTCAAATCCTGTGTGGTTCATCATCTTCATATCCTATGTGTGTCATCTACGATCTTGTGTGGGTCAACAATAGAGTTTCTCGATGAATTAAGATTATATATCAATACAGGTAATCATCTATAATTCCATACTTAAGTTATACCTAGTGTGAGATGAGTCCATACATTTGTGGTACACTTATGTGTGATGATGCCTTTATGGTATTCTTCTATGTGGTGTTACCTTTGTGGTACTTACCTTTGTGGTACACTCATGTGTGGTGATACCTTTTTGGAATTCTCCTGTGTGGTGTTACCTTTGTGGTACTTACCTTCATGGTATTCCTTCCTTCGTGGAACAGTTGTTCTTTTGTCTAAAGAGTTGGGATTTTTGTATCCTCATGATCGATATGGGTATACTTGATAACTTAGGTATATGTATGGGCATATACCTATGTAGGGTTGATTGTTGCTTCGTGCTTTGTAATTTTGGTCTTACTTTGTGGTTTATCCTTTTTGGATTCAGATATACCTTTGGGGGTCTCGGGGTCTATACTGAGTATCATTAAACTCACCCTTGCACGGGATACACCCGCACCTTGCTGTGTCTTGTGCAGACAATGGACAGCACTGATCGAGGTCGAGGGTGCTAGGTCTAGAGGCTACTCGGAGGTGTACATTAGACGAGACGATCTGCAGATATGATCGTTCGAGAGTTTTACCTACCCTTCAAGTAGGATCCCTAGCGAGTTTTTGTAGGATCTATTTTCAGTTTTACTTGTACTTTCCAGTTGGGCTTTTATTCTGGCCTCTTTACTTACTGTACACACCCTGTTTACTATATAGTTTACTTTGTGCTTGTATCTTACTGTGTGTTTGGTATGTGTGAGTTTATAAGTAAAAGGGAAATGCCTTCCCGATTTTAGGGATATGCCTTTTTGGTGCTAGTCGCTAGCCCCTGGCCTATGGAAGGCGGGCTTAGGGTAGTCACAGCAGAGGCCCCGGGGGACGGATCGTGACAAATTGGTATCATAGGAGTCGGTTATACTGAAGAACTTGGACTCTAATCTATAATCATAAATAGTGTTAAGTGTTATGAATGTGGTTATCAGTTCGGGTAATCCATTGTTGGTGCGGTAGCCGACGTATCCATACACCAGGACCCTGAATTCTGATTTCCAACTCATTGCACAAAAACACTGATTGTGTGTGTGTTTCTGAAAGTTTTCCTTTTTGGTCTCTTGAGACTTATCACGAGGTATAACTTATTGACTGTGGTGCACCTATTTCTTTTTAGGATGCCACCACGAAGACTGTCAGCCAGGGTTCCATGTAGAGTACGTGATGACAACCCATCGAGTGACGAGGCTTTGGTGTAGGGCCCCCTAATGGCAGTTGTACCATTGGGTGGTGTACCAGTAGCACCACTGCCCATTGGGTAGCCGATGCCACCATCCCTAACATTAGAGGGTTTACGTCTCTTGAGTGTGTTTCATGAGTTTCAGCACCATAGGCCACCGAGGTTCCGGGGCGAGATGGATCTACAGGCGGCTAAGGACTGGCAGGAGGTCGTGGTTAGAGTTTTTCAACTAGTAGGGACACTATCTGATCTCATGATGATCCTTGCCACCAGTCTTCTTCAGAAAGTAGAGGGAAGATGGTGGAGCTTGATACTCCAAGTTCATGATGAGGTCACCCTCATATAGGTGTACTTCGAGAGCCTTTTTAGGGTATATTTTGTCCCAGTGACCTTACGCTCAGTGCGTATACAGGAGCTTCTCCACTTACAGCAGGGCAGCATGACTGTGGCTCAGTATTCAGCGAGGTTCACCAACCTCTCGCACTACTCCACTAACATGGTGCAGAAACCTTTAATCAGGGCCCAGACCTTCGATCAGGGGCTCAGACGGGAGATTAGAGCTTCGATGATTTCTCTCAACATCCCGACGTAGGATGGGGTGTTAGAGCGAGCACTCTTAGTGGAGAGATTCCTTTCTGAGTAGTCACCGGTAGAGAAACCCACCACCAAACGTTATATAGAAGATTCATCAGTAGTTGGAAAAGGAAAAATGACTCAGAGGTCCAAGAGGACCAGACCTACAAGTGGACGACTCTAGGATACATGGTTGGTGGTGCAAGGATCTCGAGACCGAGCAGGATAGGCAAGGAGAATGCAGTGTTACTCGTGTGGCGGGTAGGTTCACATGGCTCGCGATTGCCCGACCCGTCGTACGGACAACCAGTAGAAGGTCTAAGGACTTCCTGGGAAGAGGAAAAAGATTCAATCGAGGAGGTCCACAGGCTATATGCGGACATGGTAGAGGAGTCGAACATACAGCAGGCAGTGTGTGGTGATTCGAGGTTATACCACCACCACCTTCAGGTGGTCCACCCTGACCAAGGGAGCAAGTGGACAGGTATGGGCTCAGCTCCAGGCAACTGAGGATTAGAACCAAGGTTCTCTGGAGATGATTTGAGGTACGATCTGTGTCTACTCCACCTTAGTTGCAGTACTTATAGAGACAGGTGTCAGCCACTCTTTTATTTCCACGGCCCTCGTTCGGAGCTAGGAGATTCCGGTGGAGCCATTGGATCGATCCTTATGTCTAGGGACTCCTAAGGGAGAGGATTAAATAATTACACATTGGTGTCAGCAATGTGAGATTACTCTATGAGGTGAGAGCTTCGGTTGGGATCTTCTAGTAGAGGCGTCGAGTCCTTACGATGTTATCTTGGGTATGGATTGGTTATCTACAGTCCATGCTCAGATCGATTGTATTAGGTGCAAAGTACGGTGTGTCTGTGAGGATGGGACCCGGTTTTCCTTCACTAGTGAAAAGGGAACCTTTACAGTATAGGATGGACTTACTCGAAGGAGGGTGAATCCAATCACACATCAGTTGGCTAGCCTTACCCTCAGAGAAGTTGATGTTGAGAGTCCAATCTATCATGTAGTGGTGGACCAGTACGCTGTTGTTTTCCCTGATGATGTTCTGGGTCTACCTCTTCGTAGATAGGTGGACTTTTATATCTACTTGTACCCTGAGATGACACTGATATCTATTCCCGCATATCGGATGGATCCCACATATCTTCGAGAGCTGTGAGTATAGCTAGAGGACTTGCAGAGAAAGGGGTTTATTAGGCCCAGTATTTCTCCTTGGGAAGCCCCGATTTTATTCGCCAAGAAAGAATATGGGAGTTTGAGACTCTTTGTGGACTATCAGCGCCTGAACCAGGTGACCGTGAAGAACAAGTACCCACTACAGAGGATCGAAGATCTCTTTGATCAGATAAAGGGATCACAATGGTTTTTGAAGATAGACCTTAGATCAGGCTATCACCAGCTCAGGGTATGAGACGAGGATGTGTAGAAGACGGCCTTCAGATGTTGATATGGCCACTATGAGTTCTTGGTTATGCCTTTTGTCATGAACAAATCCCCAACAGTTTTCATGGGACTCATGAACAGAATCTTATAGACACACCTCGATTGCTTTTTGGTATTCTTCATCTATGACTTCTTCATATACATAGCTACAGAGGAGGGGCATGCCTACCATCTGCAGAATGTTCTGGACACAATCTGAGAGCACCAGCTTTATGGTTAGCTCTCAAAGTGCCAGTTCTGGATCTGAGAGGTTCACTTCCTAGGACACGTCATCTCGAAGGTGGGAGTTCCGGTGGATCTAGTGAAGATTGAGATTTTTCTTGTTGGGAGCCACCCAAGATTGTGACAGAAGTGCGGAGTTTCCTGGGTCTGGTCGGTTACTACCGAAGGTTTGTGCCTAACTTTTCTAGATTTGTGGCACCCTTATCAGTGTTAATGAAGAATGGGCAATCCTTCATGTGGTAGAAGATATGCTAGAGGAGTTTCCAGGAGCTGAGGAAAAGACTGACGAGTTCCCCCATATTGAGGCTACTAGAGGAGGGCATTGGGTACGTAGTCTACTGTGACGCATTAGGGACCGGGCTCAGATGTTTCCTTGTAACACCCCGAGATTTTATGAAAAATATTCTTTTTAATTTCATTAATTTCTTGTGTTGTACGCTACACCAAAAGGAGCTTGCACAACACACATCCTTGACTTGCCTTGCATTACACGCAATCGCGACCTTCCTCGATAGCGTGTGTAGTACGCAATACCGAGTTTCACTAAACAACGATATGCTATTAAAATATTATTATAACTAGCCGTTATGAATAGTAATAACCACCTTTTAAAATTTTAGAAATTTTCTCTCTCAAAATGGACTTCATTTTTGGATTTGGAGTATCGAATTTAGCCTAAGGTGAAATTTTGGTGATTTTCGGATAACTTTCATATTTTGATGAATAGTGAAAATTACTAAATTTTAATTAAAAACAACATTTTCAATCGAAATAATTAATAGTGATAAATTATTAATTTGAGTGGTTTTAAAGTATATTTAGAATATATTTTTACAATTTAATACAATGTCTGTCATTGGAAGTAATTTCACATTTAAACCAGACATAAACAAGTGTCAATCTTTTGATAGGTATTGTTTCTTAAAAACACGCTATTTGTTTTAACAGCGGGATTTAATTATAAAATTAATTAATTCAACTTATATGTTATGAATTTGGTAAAATAGACTTCATTTTTGAATTCGGAATATGAAATATAGCTTAGGATGAAATTTTGGCATTGTTCTGAAAAACATCAATTTTTGATGAATAGTGAAACTACTAAGTGGTAGTTAAAAAACTGAATTTTTCATAAAACTTAATTTTACCGCTTCTGTGAATGGAATTTCAAAAATCCGAGAGACACGGTTGATGTCAGTAAGTAAAATGTGGTTCAATGAGATGAAAATAATTTTTGGTGAATAGTAACTTTTTACTTTTATTTACCACGGTTAAAAGTAAATAGGGTAATTAAGGGTAAAAATGATATTAATATTACCCTAAAACATGTCCTAATCCTATTTTACAAGTGTATCTCGACCAAAAACAACCTTAAGTGTAAAATATTATCATTTAGGCCCACTTGGATTAGATTAGGACATTTATTATTATTTAATTCAAAGAAGAGTTAAAAGAGTTAAAATCAAAGTTTAATAACTAAAAAATTTTTAATATGGGTTTATACATAAGATAAATTCGATTATAAATATTCATTAGAAAGCTAAAAATATTTCCTACATAATGATATTTTATTTATAATTTTTATACATTAAATAATTTAATTTAATTATGACACAACGATGATGCAGTAATTATCTTATTTATGAAATATTGACATAATTGATGTTATAAACACAAAAATAAATGTAATTTGAGACTTTTTATGAATTACACTAATTTTATAGGTTACTATGATATATTAGTGTTGATTTAATCAACTGGGTTCGAACATATAATTCTGTTATGACTTTCACAAAAATCATATATCAAATAGTGTCACAAAATAGTTTTTAAATCAAATATTATATTATTAATTGTTATTTTATTCCTAAAAATCTAAGGTTCGGCCAAATGACTTAGATAAGGATATATACATTAATAATAAACAATTTGGGGTTCGTTTGGCATGTTATAGTAAGTGTATTAACCATATAGTGAAAGAAAACAAAAAGACATGGTAAAAGTTAAATTATTTAACTTAGAGTTAAATCTAATTGATAAGGTTAAAATAATACCCTAAACTTGTCTAAATCCTATTGGTTAATAGGATTTCGACCCATACCCACTTTAGCTTCAAAATAAGACCATTTGGAACCATTATAAACCGATTTTGACTTTAATATAAAATAATATTTTGAGATATTCCTAAGGTGCCCCTCTCCTCCCTTATAAAAGGGCACCTCATCCCTCTCTTCCACACACAACTTTGAGCCTTAAAGCTCGGCCAACCCCTACCAAAATACCTTCTCCACTTCCCTATTATCATCCTAGAGGTCCTGGTATTCTTCAAAGACCATCCTTAGTTCTTTAAGTAGAGGCTAAGAAAAGGCACGTCAAAAAGAGGTAATATCCATTACCGATCTTTTTCAATTTCTTTCTTCTTCAACTTCTTCTTCTTTAGTTGTTTCATGATAAAGTAATAACATCAGTATTTCTTATATACTGATATGTTATTATAAATATGAAACAACTCTAATTAACCTTCTATCCATCCTACAGAAAAAGGAAATCACCACGCGTGCGTACGTACGGAATACCGTCTCCACGCCGTGGTGTAATCTATTTTCCGCCACCACCTTAATTGGATGGGTATAAAGGTGTAATGAGTAACTATATATGATTATTGTAAAGTTATATTGATACTGAAATAGTATACATACACTTCAACACAATTCCACGACCATGGGAACGATATCATCGCTCGTGCGTACGTACGGACTACCGTCTCCACGACGCGATGAGATTCATTCTCAATGATTAACCATTCATGAATGATTATAAAGTATATATAATAAGTACTAATGAAATATATGACCTAATAATGATACTGGAATTATTTATATTTATATGTATGTCATCTACTTAATTCCATTCAATTCAATAAGGAAACGAAAACAGCATTCATGCGTATGTACGGACTACCGTCTCCATGAACGGTGTATTTCTTTCCATTTACTGATTTATTATATATGTATATTCTGAATATATATATATATATAAATCATGTTTTATATTCTGGAATTAAGTAATCATGATCTAAGTAATCATATGAATAATTACAAGTTAAAAACACGAACGACAAATGAGACGATTTTACCCAAAACACTACTTTAACATGAATTTACAAAAGAACGGGTAATATAAAGTCATAAGTGGACCATATATGATATAATAACAATGAATATGATTCTGGAATAAGTCAATAACTTGATTTAAATCATTATACAGGAGGTTCGGACACTTACAAAGCAAGTCGGACCTAAGGTAAGGGAAATATCACAATCTCATTTTTTTATCCGAGATTGTTTATACTTTGGAATTTACTAGTGTGTATTTTATCATCCACATCCATGTTTCCTCAATATGTAATATTATTTCCATCCACCTAAAATTGTTTAAAACCTATTTTACCATTTGGTGAGTTTTTAGTAAAAGATATGAAAGGAATCTTTTGTTGTTTTTCGTACGAGGTACTTTTTGACTTTTCCGACAAAAGTACGAAGAATGTTTTTTTAACTTATACGGCATGAATGGATTTTTAAAACATTATTTCCAAGAAACTTCCTTTACAAGTTTTTAAGTTTATTTTTAATCAACTTTATTTATTTTAAAGTCGTATGACATGTTATGAAAGGAAAAATGTTTTTGAAGTAGAAAGGATATTTTCCTCAAGAATGGAGTTCAAGTATTTTATCAAAATTATTTTCCATCTAAGATAATAAAAGGGTTCTGTTTTTATCCCTATTATTACATTGGTTTGATTATGTTGTGATGGAAATATTTTTATGAATTCCTTTATATTATATGAATTGTTTTATGATGTCATGTTGTTTAAGAATCCCATTTTTATTACATGGGTTACGCTATGATGTATGGTTTATGATTATGTGGCACACATAAGAAAGGATTCATTATAAGATGGGTGGGACCTATATATCCCTCCAATGCATTGGGTAAATATTTCATATCTCATGATATAGACATGGATGGAATGGTAGGTTATACCGGTTCAGTGAAACAGGACTGAAACGAGGGTGACTCGATTCCGAAAGGGACTTTGTCCACTAAGATAGTCTTGGAAATGAGTCATGACTAACAAGAAATTATTCTCTATGATTATGTGTATATGCCACAAAGTTCCATGTTTTAAGTTATGATTATTGGGATTTCATTTCACTATTATGATTTATCCCATGTTATGAAATTATGCTCTCTTTTGCAGGTTAAGATTTCCAAAATGTTATGTTCTTATGAATATGATGTGATTGGTATTTCTTTTGTTTACCCTTACTGAGCATTTGAGCTCACCCTTTTATGTTTACTTTTCCCCAGGATATAAAGAAATGTTTTAGGTATAAAAAAAAGGGAAGATATTTATGGGAAATGTTGATGATCTTTCACCAGGATTAGAAGATTATACTCTGAGTTTCCAAAGACACTAAACTATTACGATCCTTGTGTGTGTGTTTTTGTTATGTACTAAGTATTCCACAAATGTAATGTAATGTCAATGTACGTCAAGCTTCGGGTCTCTACAGTTGGTATCAGAGGAAAGGTTTAGTCAACCTTTGGAAACTAGGATGCGAAAGCGTTAGTGAGATCCCTAGAGATATTTCTAAGGTATGTCTAGGGATGCCCCTAAGGATAAGTATACGTATAGGATACAGTCCTATAACTAAGGTAAAGATCATATAATTTAACCTAAGAAGTTAGATAATGAAGTTACTCCCCCTTTATTATGAATTTTTCCTCTCACACTATTCTTTTTGGGTTTTAGACGATGGCTGGAACCCGAAGGAACCGTGTTGATCAATGCAATGTACAATGCAATGATTGTCCTCCTGAACAAACAAATGTTATGGGAGATGGAGTGCAAAATCTTATTTCTATCCTTACACAAGCTATGAATCATTCTGGACTTCCAAATGAGCAGAGAAAGGAACAGTATTCTATTGAGTCCTTCATGAGGCAATGTCCACCTTCTTTCAGTGGGACTTCTGATCCACTTGTTGCTGAACAATGGATTAGTACCACTGAAAAGATATTTTCAGTTCTTCAATGTTCTGAACATGATAAAGTCATCTTAGAAGTATATCGTTTGGAAGGTGAAGTTGATCAATGGTGGAATCTTATCAAGAATACGAGGCCAAGAGATGAAATTGAGTCCATGGAATGGGACGAGTTCAAGAACTTGTTTTTCAGTAAGTACTTCCCTCGTATTCTTCGAACAAAGATGGAGAAGGAGTTTCTTGAACTAAAGCAAAAGGATGATGAATCTGTTGGTATATACGAAGCGAATTTTACAAGACTTGCAAGGTATGCATCTGGAATTATCATCCAACCTGAAAGTAAAGTTGATCGATTTTTCAGTGGCTTAAAACCAAGTCTTCGAAGGGCATTAGCTATAAGAGACTTCAGTAGCTATGAAGAAATTGTGCGTTGTGCTATCAAGGTAGAAATAGAAGTTGGTGTTACATATCCATCTCATGGTTTTGACAAGAAACGAAAGATGGAGTTCAAGGAGAAATATCAGAATAATGGTGAAAAGAAGATGAATGTTTCCTTATGCACAAAGTGTGGAAAGAAGCATGGTGGAGATTGTCTTAAAGGGACTAGAAAATTCTTTAAGTGTGGAAAAGAAGGTCATCGAGCAGCTGAGTGTCGAAGTAATAGAAAAAGGGTTTCTAATGATGTGAATAAATCAAACACTGTAGAGAACTCACCACCAACACTTCAATGCTTCAAGTGCAAGGAAATGGGGCATTATGCTAATAAATGCCCTAATCCAAGGGTTAGTGATGATCAACATGAGCAACCACTGAAGGCAAAGGACAAAGGGAAGTCACATGTGATCACTATTGGCGATGTTGAATATGACAATGATGTGGTGGAATGATTAAGTGTTTATGTAATGGGATTCCAAAATAATATTGTATCATGGAGTATTGGAATATTTATGTATTGGTCTAATGTGGTATTCAAAGTGATTGAGATATTTTTGGAAATAAGATGATATGCGCATAATGAAGGGAAAACGAGAAAACGAAATGTTTAACAGTATTCATGAGCTTGTGATTGATATAAGGACTAAGTGATATCATGGTTTGAGTATATAGAATTTTTAGGATTTTGGTATGTGAAAAGTGTTAACTTTTAACTGCATTCAAGTTTTCACTATGGTTCAATGGGTATTCAAGAGAATACATTATTAAGGACTTTGAATGTTTGGAATGTGACCAAAAAAACATATCTTATGATATATGGGGATCTACGATGGTGTTAAATCTCTGGTAATCGTTTTCACTATGTTATGAGAGTGGACTGCAGTATTATGGATAAGCCTAAAGATTGGAATGGATTATGTTAGACATAAGTTAGTATTGTTTAAGGATAGAAGTTTTTTTTCGATATTATTGATGGGATGTTATAGTATTATATTTTTAGAAAAAGGACAACCTGCAGAACGGGCGACAGCCCATCGCGTCGGACAAGGCTGTGGGAATCGAACCCACAACCGAAGTGCGACTGGCCTTTATCGCCTACCACTGGCCTACAGGAAGTCCCTGTTTAGTAGAAACTATTTTTATTTTATTAATCAGTATGATATATGAAGTATAAGTCCATTTTAGGAACCATATATGATTAATCTCACTGTAGAATGACTTATGAATATTTAATAACTTTTGCTAACCTTTTGTTTGAGACAGATGGAATGACCCTTCATTCTATCACATGATCTGATAACACTTCACGAATAACAAATTTAACTTCATTTATTTAAGAGATGATGTGGAAATTGTACAAGGCACGAACAACAGTGAGATTGTACCAAAATAAAGTAAGTATTTATTCTAATTCAAATTCTTCAACTTTAGGGAAACGATCTTGAAAACCAAAAATGTTGTCCTAGTGCTCTTATATCTGATTAATCATATGGTACCTTAGATCGTCACAAATTTATGGATTTGTGATTGTTGGCTTTTCTATAGCCATGTTCTCTACCACTCTCCATCAGAACATGATGGTTAGATTTTTCTTCCATTTCCATATTTTCACCTATGTGGAAACCCAGTGATTAGTTTATTTGGGTAACTGTTACGTTTCATACTTTTGTTTTTAAATATTGGGTTTGGTATTCCTTTTCACGATGTGGGTTCCTATTAAAGAAACTTTCGAATAGTAAACCATTTATAACCCCGACGAATTTCGAGGGCGAAATTCATTTTAAGGGGGGTAGAATGTAACACCCCGAGATTTTATGAAAAATATTCTTTTTAATTTCATTAATGTCTTGTGTTGTATGCTACACCAAAAGGAGCTTTCACAACACACATCCTTGACTTGCCTTGCATTACACGCAATCGCAACCTTCCTCGATAGCGTGTGTAGTACGCAATACCGAGTTTCACTAAATAATGATATGCTATTAAAATATTATTATAACTAGCCGTTATGAATAGTAATAACCACCTTTTAAAATTTTAGAAATTTTAGCTCTCAAAATGGACTTCATTTTTGGATTCGGAGTATCTAATTTAGCCTAAGGTGAAATTTTGGTGATTTTCGGATAACTTTCATATTTTGATGAATAGTGAAAATTACTAAATTTTAATTAAAAACAACTTTTTCAATCGAAATAATTAATATTGATAAATTATTAATTTGAGTGGTTTTAAAGTATATTTAGAATATATTTTTACAATTTAATACAATGTTGGTCATTGGATGTAATTTCACATTTAAACCAGACATAAACAAGTGTCAATCTTTTGATAGATATTGTTTCTTAAAAACACGCTATTTGTTTTAACAGCGGGATTTAATTATAAAATTAATTAATTCAACTTCTATGTTATGAATTTGGTAAAATATACTTCATTTTTGAATTCATAATATGAAATATAGCTTAGGATGAAATTTTGGCATTGTTCTGAAAAACATCAATTTTTGATGAATAGTGAAACTACTAAGTGGTAGTTAAAAAACTGAATTTTTCATAAAACTTAATTTTACAGCTTCTGTGAATGGAATTTCAAAAATACGAGAGACATGGTTGATGTCAGTAAGTAAAATTTGGTTCAATAAGATTAAAATAATTTTTGGTGAATAGTAACTTTTTACTTTTATTTACCACGGTTAAAAGTAAATAGGGTAATTAAGGGTAAAATTGATATTAATATTACCCTAACACATGTCCTAATCCTATTGGACAAGTGTATCTCGACCAAAAACAACCTTAAGTGTAAAATATTATCATTTAGGCCCACTTGGATTAGATTAGGACATTTATTATTATTTAATTCAAAGAAGAGTTAAAAGAGTTAAAATCAAAGTTTAATAACTAAAACATTTTTAATATGGGTTTATACATAAGATAAATTCGATTATAAATATTCATTAGAAATCTAAAACGATTTACTACATAATTATATTTTATTTATAATTTTTAGACATTAAATAATTTAATTTAATTATGACACAACGATGATGTAGTAATTATCTTATTTATGAAATATTGACATAATTGATGTTATAAACACCAAAATAAATGTAATTTGAGACTTTTTATGAATTACACTAATTTTATAGGTTACTATGATATATTAGTGTTGATTTAATCAACTTGTTTCGAACATATAATTCTGTTATGACTTTCACAAAAATCATATATCAAATAGTGTCATAAAATAGTTTTTACATCAAATATTATATTATTAATTGTTATTTTATTCCTAAAAATCTAAGGTTCGGCCAAATGACTTAGATAAGGATATATATATTAATAATAAACAATTTGGGGTTCTTTTGACATGTTATAGTAAGTGTATTAACCATATAGTGAAAGAAAAGAAAAAGACATGGTAAAAGTTAAATTATTTAACTTAGAGTTAAATCTAATTGATAAGGTTAAAATAATACCCTAAACTTGTCTAAATCCTATTGGTTGATAGTATTTCGACCCATCCCCACTTTAGCTTCGAAATAAGACCCTTTGGAACCATTATAAACCGATTTTGACTTTAATATAAAATAATATTTTGAGATATTCCTAAGGTGCCCCTCTCCTCCCTTATAAAAGGGCACCTCCTCCCTCTCTTCCTCACACAACTTTGAGCCTTCAAGCTCGGACAAACCCTGCCAAAATCCCTTCTCCACTTCCCTAGTATCATCCTAGAGGTCCTGGTCTTCTTCAAAGACCATCCTTAGTTCTTTAATTGGAGGCTAAGAAAAGGCGCGTCAAAAAGAGGTAATATCCATTACCGATCTTTTTCAATTTCTTTCTTCTTCAACTTATTCTTCTTTAGTTGTTTCATGATAAAGTAATAACATCAGTATTTCTTATATACTGATATGTTATTATAAATATGAAACAACTCTAATTAACCTTCTATCCATCCTATGGAAAAAGGAAATCACTGCGCGTGCGTACGTACGGAATACCGTCTCCACGCCGTGGTGTAATCTATTTTCCGCCACCACCTTAATTGGATGGGTATAAAGGTGTAATGAGTAACTATATATGATTATTATAAAGTTATATTGATACTGAAATAGTATACATACACTTCAACACAATTCCACGACCATGGGAACGATATCATCGCTCGTGCGTACGTACGGACTACCGTCTCCACGACGCGATGAGATTCATTCTCAATGATTAACCATTCATGAATGATTATAAAGTATATATAATAAGTACTAATGAAATATATGACCTAATAATGAGACTGGAATTATTTATATTTATATGTATGTCATCTACTTAATTCCATTCAATTCAATAATGAAACGAAAACAGCGTTCATGCGTACGTACGGACTACCATCTCCATGAACGGTGTATTTCATTCCATTTACTGATTTATTATATATGTATATCCTGAATATATATATATATATATAAATCATGTTTTATATTCTGGAATTAAGTAATCATGATCTATGTAATCATATGAATAATTAGAAGTTAAAAACACGAACGACAAATGAGACGATTTTACCCAAAACGCTACTTTAACATGAATTTACAAAGAACGGGTAATATAAAGTCATAAGTGGACCATATATGATATAATAACAATGAATATGATTCTGGAATAAGTCAATTACATGATTTAAATCATTATACAGGAGGTTCGGACATTTACAAAGCAAGTCGGACCTAAGGTGAGGGAAATATCACAATCTCATTTTTTTATCCGAGATTGTTTATACTTTGGAATTTACTGGTGTGTATTTTATCATCCACATCCATGTTTCCTCAATATGTAATATTATTTCCATCCACCTAAAATTGTTTAAAACCTATTTTACCCTTTGGTGAGTTTTTAGTAAAAGATATGAAAGGAATCTTTTGTCGTTTTTCGTACGAGGTACTTTTTGACTTTTCCGACAAAAGTACGAAGAATGTTTTTTAAATTATACGACATGAATGGATTTTTAAAACATTATTTCCAAGAAACTTCCTTTACAAGTTTTCAAGTTTATTTTTAATCAACTTCTTTTATTTTAAAGTCTTATGACATGTTATGAAAGGAAAAATGTTTTTGAGGTAGAAAGGATATTTTCCTCAAGAATGGAGTTCAAGTATTTTATCAAAATTATTTTCCATCTAAGATAATAAAAGGGTTCTGTTTTTATCCCTATTATTACATTGGTTTGATTATGTTGTGATGGAAATATTTTTATGAATTTCTTTATCTTATATGAATTGTTTTATGATGTCATGTTGTTTATGAATCCCATTTTTATTATATTGGTTACGCTATGATGTATGGTTTATGATTATGTGGAACACATAAGAAAGGATTCATTATAAGATGGGTGGGACCTATATCTCCCTCCAATGCATTGGGTAAAGATTTCATATCTCATGAGATAGACATGGCTAGAATGGTAGGTTATACCGGTTCAGTGAAACAGGACTGAAACGAGGGTGACTCGATTCAGAAAGGGACTTTGTCCACTAAGATAGTCTTGGCAATGAGTCGTGACTAACAAGAAATGATTCTCTATGATTATGTGTGTATGCCACAAATTTCCATGTTTTAAGTTATGATTATTGGGATTTCATTTCACTACTATGATTTATCCCATGTTATGAAATTATGCTCTATTTTGCAGGTTAATATTTCCAAAATGTTATGTTCTTATGAATATGATGTGATTGATATTTCTTTTATTTACCCTTACTGAGCATTTTAGCTCACCCTTTTATGTTTACTTTTCCCCAGGATATAAAGAAAGGTTTTAGGTATAAAAAAAAGGGAAGATCTTCATGGGAGATGTTGAAGATCTTTCACCAGGATTAGAAGATTATACTCCGAGTTTCCAAAGACACTAAACTATTACGATCCTTGTGTGGGTGTTTTTGTTATGTACTAAGTATTCCGCAAATGTAATTTAATGTCAATGTACGTCAAGATTCGGGTCTCTACAGTCCTGATATAGGAGAGAGAAGTGATCGCGTATGGTTCTTGACAGTTGAGACAGCATGAGCAGAACTATGCTACCCATGACCTGGAGTTAGCAGCAGTGGTCTTCGCCTTGAAGATGTAGAGAC
Source organism: Viscum album (assembly GCA_963277665.1). NCBI lineage: Eukaryota > Viridiplantae > Streptophyta > Magnoliopsida > Santalales > Viscaceae > Viscum > Viscum album. The sequence goes on along the minus strand of OY728136.1, from coordinate 624,397,470 downwards.
ATTACTTGATGTGTGAAAATTTTATAGTCTACTCTAATGACAAGAGTCTCAGATATATCTTCTCTCAGAAGGACCTGAACTGGAGACAACGGCGTTGGCTTGAGTTCCTCTATGAATATGACTTCAAGATAGTCTATACTCCTGGGAAGGGGAACATAGTAGCATATGCACTCAGCAAGAGATCTGGTATACAGTTTCTGAGTGAAGCGACGAAGTAGCTTGCCTCTTTGAGGATATCCTACATGGATCAAGATGGAGCAGCTTATCTTCAGTATCTCACAGTCACCCCCCCACTCCTTCAGTGAGTTAGGGAGGTGCATCTTAGGGACACTAACTATGAGGCTCAACGTGATCAGATATCCACATGATAGGAACCTGATGGATTTTCTGAAGGTGGGGAGCACGTCATCTTCTTCAGAGGATGTACTATGGTACCGGTGGTTCTATGAGAGGAAGTTTGGAGGTAGTTCCATACGTCCCCTCTAGAGGTACATCTAGGAGTGGAGAAGATGTACCAGGACCTTAGGCGTCAGCACTGGTGGCTGGGAATGAAGAAAGTAGTGGAAACGTTTGTTTCACGGTGCCTCACTTGTCAGTAGGTGAAGGCAAAGTATCAGGTTCTAGTAGGCTTAGTTCAGCCACTAGAGGTTCCAGAGTGGAAGTGGGATGGAATTTCCATGGACTTCATGATAGGACTTCCATGAACGTTCATTGGTCATGATTCTATCTAGGTAATCGTTGACAGACTCACCAAGTCGGCCCACTTCCTACCTATTGGAGAGCAGGGACCAGTAGAGGGCTTGGGATGCCTCTACATACAAGAGATTGTGTGGCTTCATGGGGTTCCATCTACTATTGTCTCTGATAATGATGCACGTTTTACTTTCTGTATATGGGAGGGGTTGTAGGGGGCGTTCATGACTCAGCTCCGATTGAGCACTACCTTCTACCCTGAGACGGATGGTCAGACATAGCAGACCATTCAAACCCTCGAGTACATGTTGTGTGCTTTCATCCGTGATTTTGACCATATATAGGAGGATCACTTTCCCCTGGTGGATTTTGCGTACAATAACAGTTATCACTCCACTATCGGTATGGCACCATTCGAGGCATTTTATGGTCGACCATGCAGATCACCAATGTGTTGTACTGACCCTGGGGAGTCAGCACTCATGGGACCAGAGATGGTATGGACTACCAAGAAGAAGGTGCAGATCATCTAGGAGCAGATAAAGACTTTACAGAGTTGGAAGAAGTCTTATACTGATAGGATACGGATACCTCTGGAGTTCGATGATGGTGACCATGTCTTTCTATGGGTCACACCTCAATGAGGTTTGCGCGGATTTGGTCGAGGTGGCATGTTATCTATGAGGTTCATCGGACCCTTTCAGGTCCTCAACAGAGTTTGTGAGGTGTCTTACCACTTAGCTCTTCCACCTCACTTGCAATGGGTGCACAACGTTTTTCACTTATCCTAGCTGAGGAGGAATGTGCATGATCCATCTCACAACATTGACTGGGGCGAGTAGGCCATCGACAATTGGGTGATGTTTTTATAGGTTCCAGTGGAGATTGAGGATAGATAAGAGCGGGTCCTTCGTGGGCGTTCGATACCTCTGGTTTGTGTTCATTGGCATCAAGGGAACCTCCAAGAGAGCACATGGGAGCAGGAGGCTCAGATTTTTGCTCAGTACCCTCCAATTAGTTTCCTAGTTTGTGTTGTGGCTTTCCGAAATGAAAATCCTAGAGGTGGGGAGAATGTAAAGACCCGGATTATTCCGTGTAATTTTTTTAAAATATATAGAAATATTATGAGTCCTAGAAAATTGACGGCACGCGATTCCGAGACTCGGTGTTCCGAGAATGAATTTATGAACTTTTTTTCAGGTACGTTCACAAAACGCATGAGTGGTGTTTTGTAACATTTGAACCGGTGCTCAGAATTAAAATCTGAGGACACCACTGAACTCGCAGTGCCAATATTCACTTAAGGAGACCTTCACCTCAACCATAGTAGGTCGAGGGTGTAAGTTAGTTTTTTGGTTTTTCGTGGGAGAATTGATAAATAAAATAAATAACTTTTATTTTATTTCTTGAAACATTTCATTTGAATCTTGGAGGTGGGGACCACACGAGGGTGGTCAGGCATTTAATGTTGGTCATTAAATGCTCGGTTACACAAAATGTGTAACCACAATTTCCTTCAATTAATGGGATTCATTAATTCTAAAAATTAATGAATCAATGTGTTAATTAAGATTTTTATTAACTCTTCTTGAGGGTTTTTTTTCATGGGAAAAAGGGAGAAGAGGATTTTGCTATGGAATTATTGAAGGAAGAACATCCTCCAACGAAGAACATTCTCCAGATCAAGAATGAGGATGATTCTCAAGCTCGGATCGAGAGCGTGTTGCGGGAATGACGAATGTCGATGTCTTCATCTTATTCCCCACGCCATCTCCAATGAATGAATGAGGTAGGGATTTGTTTATATTGTTCTTCATGGTTTTACATTGATTTAATCCTCTTAAAGCGCCTGCTATCGGTCTAACGCGGAGGGTTCAGGCCAAACAAACACATCCCGATCCCTCCGTATTTATTTTTTGATTGACATGTTCTTCATAAAAAGATCGACGGGTTGAGCGGAACCTGACCACATTACCGGTGACCAACGCCGGCAAGGTTCAGGGAGCGACCGACACACCGTTCGGCCGCAATGATGGCGGCGGCACGACGGTTCTGCCGAAGGAGGCCATGGCCCGTCAGCCACGGCAGAAAAGGGTAGGGGTCGGCACATTGGCCAGCCGCATGGAGGTTGGGCGGTGCGCATCTGTGCCGCCGGTAGAGGAGGAGGTCGTGGTTTCTTAGCTACGGCGGTGCACCCAGAGGGCAGCCGGCACACGGCCGGCCGAGGTAGAGCAACTACGCCGCCGCGCCAAAGGGAGGAGAACCAGTCAGAAATCTGGTCGGCCGTGTCACGCCGAGCATGACTGCTCTGGCATGTCCCATGCGTCAGTAGGCGGCGCCACATGGCGCCGCAGGGTTGGCCAAGACGAACGGTCCATTGGACCATTTGGAATACCGGGGGCATTTTCCCCCTGGGTAGTAGCTAGGGCGGACCCCGCCACGGCAGACCGCACCCAGCCGAGAAGGTTGAGCCCTATGGGCCGCACCCAGTGGGTCGGGCTTCCCCCTTTGTTTATTGGGCCAGACCCAAACGGAGTGGGTTGGCCCAGGCTGGGTCGGGTCAGACCAGACTTAGGCCCAACTAGACCCAGATACGCATTTTTGGTCATATCTTCAGAACCGTGCGTCTGTTTGACGAACCTCATTTAGAATCAGAATATTTGGTTCGAGACAGACCTTTAGGTATACTCCACATGGGGTTTGGATAAATTTGGAGTACGGCCGAGTTGGATCAAACCCGAATCCAACCGGGCCCTCGGAACGGAAACCCTAGTAACTTACAGATCGGGCATCCGATTGACCCACCGTATGTCACGTTGGGTACTTTATGACATGAAGGACCTTTGTGATACTTATTCATGGGACTTTGTGACAGTTGAATTATCGAATGATGGATTGAGAAGAGGAACCTCCCGTAATCAGGCATTCTTAGTGCGGAAACCCTGTGGCTGGCTGTACTTGAAGAATCTGTCGATCCCGTGTGGGTTATCTTCAGATCCTGTGTGGGTCATCTTCGGATCCTCTGTGGGTCATCTTCGGATCTTGTGTGGGTCATCATCGGATTCTGTGTCACCGTCTTCAAATCCTGTGTGGGTCATCTATAATCCTGTGTGGGTCAACAACAGAGCTTCTCGACGAAGTAAGATGATCTAGCAATACAGCTAATCATCCATACTTCCATACTTAAGTTATACCTAGTGTGAGATGAGTCCTTACCTTTGTGGTAAACTTATGTGTGATGATACCTTTGTGGAATTCTTCTTTGTAGCGTTACCTTTTTGGTACATACCTTTATAGTACACTCCTGTGTAGTGATACCTTTGTGGTATTCTTCTGTGTGGCATTACCATTATGGTACTTACCTTTGTGGTATTCCTTCCTTCATGGAACAGTTGTACTTTTGGATAAAGAGTTGGTCTTTGTGTATCCTCATGATCGAGATGGGTATACTTGATAACTTAGGTATATGTATGGGAATATACCTATGTAGGGTTGATTGTTGCTTAGTTCTTTGTAATTGTGGTCTTACTTTTGGTTTATCATTTTTGGATTCAGAGAGACCTTAGGGGGTCTCAGGGTCCCTACTGGGTATCATTATACTCACCCATGCACGGGATATGCCCACAACTTGTTGTGTCTTTTGCAGACGACGGACAGCGCTGGTCGAGGTTGAGGGTACCAGGTCTGGAGGCTGCTCGGAGGTGGAAATTAGATAAGACGATCCATAGAGACGATCGTTTGAGAGTTATACCTACCCTTTAGGTAGGATCCTTGGTGGGTTTTCGTAGGAGTTGTTTTCAGGTTTACTTGTAATTTCTTGTTGGGCTTGTATTCTGGCATCTTTTCTTACAGTACACACCCTGTTTACTATATAGTTTACATTGTGATTATATCTTTCTGTGTTCTTGGTTTGTGTGAGTTTATAGGTAAAATGGAAATGTCTTTCCGGTTTTAGGGATATACCTTTCTGGTTCTAGTCTCCAGCCCCTAGCCTATGGAAGGTGGGATTAGGGTAGTCACAGCACGGGCCCCGGGGGAAGGGTCATGACAGTATCTCAGAGTCGATAAAAATTTTATACTTATAATCATCAGTGTGATCTATAGTTTTAATTTGTTGATAATGTTTTTCTATGAATTTATCCATGGAAAATGTTTTGAGTTTTTAGAGGAAATAAAATCTAATACCTAGGTATATTAGTCCCTTCGAGATTCTTGATCGAATAGGGATAGTGGATTATCACTTTGAACTTCCACTGAACCTCTCTCATATCCATAATGTGTTCCATGTATATCTCTTAAGGAAGTACATAGTTGATCCTAAACATGTACTAAAATCATAGGTTACACTATATGAACTTGAAATTTACTATGAACAACAAATTTCATAGATTCTAGATCATAGAGAGAAAGTACTCTGAAATAAGGCCACTCACCTGGTTAAATTTTTGCAGTGAAACCACCATCTTAAGTAAGCTACATGAGAACTGAAGGATATAACGAGGTAAAATTATATCTAGTTTTTTATATCAAAGTGATGGAATTTTTAGAGAGAAATTCATTTTAATGGGGGTAGAATATATAACCTTCGGATTTTATGAAATATTTATTTCAAATAAATTTAATTTATTCAATAGCTTGCATTACATACAGTAGTGAGTTTTAGTGAACTATAATATACTATGAATATTATTATTCAAACATGTAAATTGTACCATAGATGTTAAAATTGATGGTATGAATAGGAATAAATAAATTTTTAAAATTAATCATAAAATTTTTAGATAATGAAAATAATTTTAGAAATAAATACTTAATTTTGTATATATTCTTACTAGGTTTCAAAAATAATTTTTTCTCAAAAAAATTATTTTTATTTCTTTTTGTGAAAAAATAATAAAAATAATTTTTCCACTTTTATATAATTTATTTAAATAAATGAACAATTTTTTTAATTAAAATTTCAAAACTATCTTAGGGTGAATTTTATGGATTTTTTTTTAAAAAAATAATCGTTTAATGAATAATGAAAAATATTATTTTTAATTGAAAACTTCTTTTTCATTTAAATCATTTTGAATGTTCTATTTTGTTTTAAAATAGTTTAAAATTAAAAAAAGTTCATAATTTCATAACTAATAGAATTTAGCTCATTTTTATCAATTTAATATTTAATTTTGATATTTAAACCGTGTTATAAAATTGTAAATTTTCTATTTGTAAAATCATTTTTTCATCGTGGATGCACGTTTTATTTTAAATTCAATTATGCCACTTTAGTAATTTTAATTCGATAAAATGGATTCATTATTTGGAATAAACATAATTTATATTATATAATAATGTAAAATTGATTTTTGGTCAAAATAATAGTAAAAATAGTCAAAACAATTAACTATTGTTGTTAAGGTTAAAATGGGGTTTCACGCGTTACATATATATGTGTTAAAATTAATTTTAAACACACATCAGATATTAATTTAATAAATTAGATTTAATATTAAGAACTATCGTGTAAAAATTATCTAATAGGTCTCATTTTGTTTTTATTCTTAAAGTATAAATTATTTGGGTAAATAAAAAGAAACTAGTTACCGTGTTGAAAACTAAAATGGTAAAAACGAGTAAATTTAGAGGATAAGGGAATAACATGTTTAAAAAATCTTTTTTAGAAGTTTTCTTAAAAAAAATATAATCCATCAACTCCATTATTTATCAATTTTTTAGGAACATGGATTGATATTCACTTCCAAATATTGAATAGTTTTTTGTATTTTCAAAAAAGCCACTCCTCCTCAATTATAAAAGGGGACGTCCATCCCTTACTTATTCACACCTATTAACCATTTTTGTCCAAAACCCACCAAAATATATCCCCAAAATCCTTTTAAACATTATATAGATATATTTCATCCCAAATGACCATCCCTATGGTCCTTAATAAGAGATCCAAAGGAGTTTTTTCTAAGATAGGGTAATTTTTTCCACTAAGATTTTTCTGTTCACATATTCTATTACCACCTTTATTCATGTTTTAATAATTACAATATAATAAAACCTATATATAACATATAGTAATATATTATTGTTTTAATTTTATAACCTATATCCATCTCCCCTTCTGTTAAATGGGAAACAAAACCATCGATTATGTGTGTGGCGGACTACCACCTCAGGAACTGATGTAATTCATTTTCAATCACTACCTCTTAGGGTAGATGTAATTAGAGATTTAAGTATATATATTATATTAAAGAAATAATTATACTTCTATAATTATAGTACCACATATACCTTCTTACCTTCAAATCCATTGGAAAATGATAACAGCGCTCGGGCGTACGAATGGACTATCACCTCCACAAAGCGATGTGATATGTTTTTCATTTATTTTAAAATATATGGTAATAGGGATATATTTAATGAATATATATGAAATATATGATATAAAATTTATATTTTAATATTTAATTAATAATTACCCTTGTTTAATTTCATATGTCTAGAAGATTGAAACAACGTTCATGTGTACGTACGGTCTACCAACTCCATGAATGGTGTAATTAATTTTTTATCTATAACTTTTACATATTACTAAAAATATATATATAATGAAAATAAATAATATTTATTTTATTTATAAAATTATTTATATGATTTAAATATGATAAAATTAAAATTATTGAAAATACCAAACCAAAACACATATGAAAAACGACAGAGTTATTACCCAAAACATGATTTTAATAAGGAATTGTTAATAAACATTTAATAAAAGGTCATAAGTAAATATTATATGGTATTATATATATTATTATTGATATATAATAGATATATAATAAAAATATATTTATTATATAGTAGTTTTAAATTTGAATTAATAAATTTGAGACTTGATGTAAGAGAATTTCATCTCAATTTTATTTTTGTGGGACACATGCCTTATACACCCATTATTTATTTTGTGTGGCATATATATATTGAGAATGAATGTATTTTATTATTATTATAGTGAAAAATATGAGATATACATATCCATCTATTTTTTTCTTTCATGATGCTTACAAATCAAATGATCCTATGTGGTAAAGTTTTATGTTACAATCCTATGGATTTTCCGCATTATTTATGATTAAGTTTATGATGATGAGATATTATTATCTACCTATAAATAAAATCATGTAATTCCTTCTCATCTGTTTATTTATAGAGAATGAGTTTTTTTATCATATTCTTTTCTTTAATAAATAAATATTCCAACATTATTTCTTTTTGAGAAAAAAGGCTTTATTTCTCTATTTGGTCAAAAACTTTTTTCATCCATGTTTTTATTTTATAAAAATGTTTTAAAGGAATTTTTTACTATTATAATATAATTTTTTATCATACTTTTACCCATTTTTTATTTTTTTTTTACAAAATTATTTAAAATGAAGCTTCTTTTCTTTTTTTTAATAAGGTAGCTTTGAATTTTTACAAAAAATAGGAATGTGATAATTTTTTAACATGTATGGAATGAACTGATTTTTTCCACCATCATGAACACTAAATTATCTGATGTTTACCTTTAATTTTTTTATGATTATTTTCAAAAAAAATCCCTTAATATTTGCGGAAAATTATATTTTAAATAATTTATTTCAAAATGGAAATTATATTTTCCTCGAGAAATATTTATTGATATTTTTATGGAATTTTTATTCATCAATGACAATGATATTTTTTTTATTATGTTTTATTTGGGATATGATATAATGGTTCCATACTTACTATTTCTCTATATGGTTTATGATTATGATTATGATGAAGATATTTTTATGAAATCGGTTTCTTTCCCATAGGTTATGAAATGATGAAATGTTTATGAAATCCATTTCCTTTTCATAGGTTATGATATAATGAATGTTTTATGATCTTATGGAAAAAAACATTTTAGATTATGTGATAGGTAGGACCTATATCTACCTCTAATTAATTGGGTAAAAATTTATATCTCATTATATAATTATAGAAAACATGTTGATGTGGTTGATCTTCTATAGAAAAAAGTTTGATGTGCTTGATCCACTATGGGAAACCAGTTAATATACTTGATCCACTATGGGAACCAGGTGATGATTTTTGATCTATTATGTTATGGAAAAAATATAGGGATTCATATTCAACTATAATTTTATGGTATCAGTAGTTAACCATGAAATTTGAAAAAAAAAATCTATACTTATGATGGTTCCATAGTTATTTTACATGAAATTATGGTTCATGATTGATTTATAATAATTTCTCAATATTATGATGAATTTCTTGTAAATGATGATATTTTATTATGTGATTCATGTTTATGATATTTGATTGATTGGTTTTGATTCTTATAAGTTATTTTCATGATCTCACACCCTTATTATTATCTTATACCTTCTTAATATCATTGATTGATATCTCCCATGTTTACCCTTACTGAGTATTTGAGATCTCCATTTTTTATGTTTTCTTTCTCAGGTTATGAAGATATATTTAAGTATGTTATATCTATAAAGTTTGATAAATTAGAGGATATTTATGAGATATGTTGAATATCATTCATTAAGGAAAGTGATTGTGTATCTAGTATTCTAAGACACTAAACCTTTATGGTCCTTAGGATTTTATTTATAAAATTTCTTAAATATTCATCTAAAATGATCTAATATTTATGTATGAAAATCCTGGGTCACAACAATTATTTAGTTATGCCTATAATTTTATCATCAACCACATTAGTATGATAAATAAAGTTTTTAGTGGTCTCAAACCAAGTATATTAAATGAATTTGTTATTCATGATTTTTTATACCTATGAAAAGTTATTAATTATTCGCTAAATATGTAAATATAGTATAAAGATTCCAAATGATTATTAGGTCTAATAAATAATAAGGGGGATTGGATTAATCTCATGGGACTATATCATGTTATGGTAGAGAATATAAAAATGTTACAATCACTAGAATTTCATATGTGTAAGAAGAAGCATATTATTGTAGAAATCAACCACAAAAATTGTCCAAGGAGAAGGTTTGTTATTTTTCAATCATAGTTACTGAATTCATGGCTCAAAATGATATATTTTAAGGTATTCTTATTATTAAACAAATTATATATAATACATTGTTTTTTTTATTTATGTATACTTTTCACTCATTTTAGTTGGTAAATAATATTAAATTAGCTCAAAATATTATACAAGTATATTTTTATATAAAAATTAAGGAGGTTATATAAATTATAAGGGTTTTTGAAAATTCCCTTATTTTGATACATGGGTGGAATCTTGTTACAAACCTTGTTTTCATGTATATAATAGATTTTGGTATAATGTTATGGACTAGATTGGCACTTTATGTATGAAACCAAGATCAATTTTAGATATAAAAAATAAATAATTATCTTGAGAGGTCAATAAAATCATTTTTAAATGAGAAATATGTCCACAATATTCTTATTAAAAACTAACCATGTGTAATTAATTATAAAAAATACATGATGGGAAATGGTAATTATGTAGTAATATAATTATGGATGATATTCCCGTAGTTCTTGAATATGTTGATGTATTTTTGAGTCTCCTTTCAAGAACTCTATCATACCAAGTGGAAGTGTTATAAATAAAATTTATGTCTTAATGAAGAACAATATTAAAGAATTTATATAGGATAGAACCCATGGAATTAATATAACTATAGTGTTTATTGAAGGAAATCTAAAATAAAGGTTTTATAAGACCCAATGTATCAACTTATAGAACCTATCCTATTTTTCTAGAAAAAAGATATATCTATGAAGGTATGTATCAACTATATCAAAATAAATTGAATGAACATTGAGAAAATTTATCCACTTATATGGATTGATAGTTTTTGAACATTTTAATAGTGATCTATTCTTCTCCAAAATTGACCATAAATCATCCTTTAATTAGTTTAAGGTAAATATGGAGGACATTACAAGTACTTTTTTGAATCATGGTTTGAACATTATGCATTTATTTTCATTATTTTTTATTAATGATTTTCCCTATAATATATATGGATTTTATCAATATATTTTTTATTAATTACCTAGATAAATTCATAGTGGTATTTATTGATAATATTTGAAAATATTCTAAATGTTATGATGAACATGATGATTTTCTAAGAGTTTTTTATATAAACATTAAAGAAAGATATACTATATGAAAAATTTAGTAAATGTGATTATTAATTATAATAACTATAATTATTAGAATATATTGTGACTGGTTACATAATATTAGTTGGCCCCTCTATGAAAAAGGTTGTTGAGGAATGGGCACAACCACAATAGAAATAATGATAAATATTATCCATGATCTAGCTAGAAATTTGATACTATTAGTAAATAAAATCTTGACATGAAAACCACTTTCCAAGGTAACATATTTGAACATTAATTTTATTTTGATAAAAGGCTATGATTAAATCATTCATGATATAAATATAATGATTATTAGTACACCTGTACTGATCATCTCTTCAAAAAGTGGAGGGTATTCCATATACAAAAATTCTTTAAAAAAATAAATGGGTGTATATTTATGAAAAAATAGAAGGTGATAGTAATATTATTAGTTAAAGACATGAGTGAAGAACTATCCAAATCATTATATAAATTTAGTTGTATAAAACTTCAATATAAGGACATAAAGACTATTATATTTATAGGGAAAGGTATAATATATATACACAGATAAAAACAATTGGATTATACACTCTCTAAAATTCAATATTTTTATTATATTCAGTATAAACCAATTTACAATTTTAGTGGGAACTCTCACAAAAATTCCAAACCAACACATAAAATTAATCTACAAAATATAGCATTAGAACATTCCAAAAAAATTATAAATCTATATTTATTTACCCAATGAAATATCCATGTAATAGAACATACCCAATTCATAAAATAATCTTTGATGGGGTCCTTCAAAAAATAATCCATAGTTTACTTGGTCTTGATAGACTCTTCCTGGACAATATTCACTTCATTAAACCTGAGGGATAGAATCATATGTTTTTTTATCCATTCTATTTTCCCTCATTTTTATTAACTTGAATAATTATTTCATAAATTTTATTGATATCCTCTTATAATAGATTTATGGTTAGACCCTTTTCTATCATCTCATCCTTAGAGTAAAGTATTTTATCCAAATAATTTCATCATTTTCCTCCATTTTCCCATGAGAAATCATATTTGGTGACCCACACTCCAAATGCTTTATGGATAGGATTAAATGATGATGGTCCCAATATTTTTGTTATGATTTGCATCCCCCTTATCAACTAAAATTTAAGTGAATGAAATTGGTTAACTTATGGATACTTAAGTAAATATTCCCCTTTATAAAGTGATTTAATGAGTGTCTTTAATTCTTAGTCTCTTTATGCTCTACCTCCTATTTCAAACCGGGCCATTTCTATGGAAATTTATACTAGTGTCTCAATATAAATTAAACTTTTCTCTTGAATAGAATATATTTTTCTATTTGATCTAGTAAATGGTTGAATATATAGAGGAGATAATTTTTTCCATGACATCAACCTCCTTATAGGCTATATTAACCCCATAGGTTCCACTATTGTCTTCTTTGGTTTTGAGGAAGACTACCAAAGGTATTATTCCAATTTTTTCCCTTACTCTCAATAGAACATATACCATTGTAAAATTCATTCTATGGATCATTATAAACCATTATCCCTCCCATATAATTTTACTCTTCACAAACTACATCCTCACTATTTCCTCCCATGACTATTTTTAACTCACCATCACCCATCACTACAAACTTCTTCCAAATTCCAACTCTATAAGGTGTCTCTTAGACACACTTGTAGGTTTGGCCCATGTTGATATTTGATTCACCTTTCCTTTTTGAGAATTATATTCCCCTTTTCTTACTAGACTAATTAAAAAATATTGTTAAAGGGTAGTTTTACATCAAACTTTTAGGTCAAGAATCATCATAATTCAATTCATCTTATATTGGAAAGAGTCATGAATATTTCACTGCTTAAGTATCATAAGGATGAATGACCTCATTTTGATAATTACTCACAATGGTAAATCACTCTAAATTCACAATATCCTTTTCATATATAGCCACATTTTTCTTAAAATAATCCAATTTTAGAAAACTCACTTGAAGAAGAGAACTTCCCCTATAATGGAATCTCTGTTCTGAATTCTCATGATAGTAATGGGAGGATAAATAGTTAGTCCATGACTCATAGATACATGTTGATTTTTTTGTACACTCCATCAATTTTTATATAGAAAAAATCCAATTGGATTTCTAAATATATACCCCATGATAGATATGAGGCTCAATGGGATGATAAACCACTTAGGGTCTGAGATCTGGAACCATGAATCGACCAATGAGGTTACCAAACATCTGAAAAATGGAGGTATTTTGGAATGTGATTAGTAAACATGGTAAATGATTACAAATTACTGTAATATCAAGGTTGGGATTCTTATTTAGTTTTAAGGACCATTTTAATATTAAAAAATGAGAATAGTGGTTGGAACATGAGTCCTTGGACCACACAAGAGAGAAATATTCTTCTAAAGAAAAGATAATCATTATTTATTGAGCATCAAGAATGCCAACCATTGCAAAATGATAGATTATCCATTATAAATGAATTAATATATGAGTGTAATCAATTAATGTTTTATAGGAATTGAAGTGGAAAACTAGGATGATACTGTTCATGGAAGAAAATTTTGAAAATTTTATGGGGTGATTGAAAGAAAAGGACCTCCATTAGAAAAACTAGGGTCCTTCAGAGCCATCGTAAGACCAATGAAGGGGGTATCATCATTGTATTGGTAAATATAGAAAAATTACAATGAGGTATTTCATGGGAATATAAAGTAGATTCTATACCTCCCTCCCCCTTGGGAGGGGGCAGATCGAATGTATATTCAACACTAGAGGAAGGAACCCTAGAGACAACCAAAGTGGCTAGATGTGATGACACAGTTTTATTTAATATATACCCTAAAAAGTAATATAGTAAGTATGAAAAAAATTGAGATTAATGTAACTTATTAACGATTATGAAATTAAAAATAAATATCACCTAAAAATTAGAAAAATATTAATGGTGAACTTATAAGTAAAGGCCCTAATGACCTTTTAACGATAAGGATTAAAAAAGTCCTATTAATTTTGGTTCTAGTATAGATATACATGGAAATCATAAAGTAATGGGAATTATTATGCCTTATTTCTCAACCATCAATAATAGAGGATATCAAGTAATCCTAATAAGATTTCCATCTAGAATAAAAGAATGTGTAAATAAAGAATCATGGGACACTTTTTTGAGTTAAATGATGATAGAGAAATATTTTGAATTTTTCCTTAATGTCCATGTTTACCGTCCTTTCTAGAATTAAATAAAGGGTTTTAAATGATTCCTACATTTCAATGTTCTATTTACACCATAACAGTACTAAGATATATAGAGATTAGTAATAACATTAGTGGTGGTTTAACATGGGGAGGGAAAAACCTTAATATATACAAAAAATTAATGTATTTATTCAAGTAAACATAAAATGAAAACTATTGAATGGAGTGATTCAATCATTATTTATACCCATATAGAATTAGAACAAAATCAATAAGTTTTTTTGCCTTCCTAAGGCACCCTATTTATATAATTATGCATAGTTTATTATTTAAAAATTAAATACAATTCAATCCATTTTATAGACATACAATAGGATTTATCCCACGAGTTCCTTTCCCATATCTGTATTAAAGAATTTTTATGGATTTATGATATGACAATATTGATTATTTCAAACTGTGGTCTATGTTTTTCCTCTCTATTTTGGATGAATCAATAAAGTGTGATAAAATAAAGTAAATAAATTTTAATATTAGTACATTTTAAATTCATTAAAATTATTTGATGCTAGGAAGGACAATCCAAATAGTAGAATAATGGATTTCATTATATTTTTATGTAAATTGTGACTAATATCTTTCTATATTGTAATTATCATAAAAAACATTACCCAAATAAGAATACATATGGGTCCATATAAATATTTTTTATGGAAATTGGTATCAAACATCAACATATTGGGATTAAGTTATAAAAAAAACTATTGGGTTTAGTTATTATACTAGTGAGGATGATGAAGATACAAGTAATTAAAAATAATAAAAAAGCATCACAAAGTGGGAAAATTATTATGTATATAATCTTTGGAAAATTATGGACTTCCATGTTAGCTAGAATATATTCATAAATACACTATCATGCAAAGGGATTATTAGATTTAGAATGAAATAGAAATTATGACCAATGTAAATTAGATCATTTTAAATCCTTGAGTACATTAATGTTAAAGTGTATTAATTTTATTTATAGCCTAACTAATTGAAAGTAAATTGATTCATCCACTCGCCATATTGGGAAATAATATACCAAATCTAACACATATAATTAATTGTAGTGGAATGAAATTGGAAATTAAATATCCATAAAAACAATAATGTTTTAAGACCCTAGATAAAAGAATTTGTTGTGGAATATAATTTTATATCTAGTGAATGTTCCTTAGAGAAAAATAAGTTTGAATAACTGACATGACAACCAATTTATTTTATCAAGTAAAAATATCCTCATTTATTATCATTATGAGTTATGACTTCATTTTATCGGATGAAAATTTTTTTAAAAGGGGAGGTTGTGAGAATCAAAACTTTTTTATAAATGATATTAATGATGACAACGATGATGGTGATAAAAAATAGTTTTTATGTGCAATATCATGAAATGGAATTGATCTTACTACTTCATAATATAACATTAAAAAATGATAGTTAATTTCAAAATATTTAATACAAGTAAAATACAACAATAAACACATGAAAATAGAATGAATGGAAATGGGAAATCTGATGCCTCATGGTCACTGAAAAAAGATAGAGTGGTGAGGAACATTCTACAAAGAAATAAAAGAACTAAAAATAAGATATGAATTTTGTAGATGAAATATATGGAACCTTATCCTAAAAATAAGTGAATAAAATATATGTGATTTAATGGGTCTATATGGGATGGAAATATAAATATGACCATTGTATTGGGTATGGTAACTATTAGAATTATGAATTTTTGAATAGTAAATTGACTAATGAAACAGTAAAGTGAATATATTGGATAACATATAAAATAAATAGACAAGAAAATTAGTATAAATTATATATTAAGAATATATGAATATCTAAATAACATAAATGAATATTAAAAATAATGAACATAATGTTTTGTTTCAGACAACTCAAAAAATTATAATGGTATAATTGTATTTGGCAATGTTACCATTATATATGTAACCATAATATTTTTATTTTCATATCAAATACAATATATTTCAAAATTATTATTACATTTTAATAAAAATATATTATAAATTTGTAATTAACTTGTTTAAATTATTCAAGAGTGTTTTTTTTGTAATTTGTATCTACATGAAAAATTTATGAGTGAATAGTAAGATATAAATTTCATATATGTTATATTATATGAAATTATTTTAATATAAAAAAAATTAATGATTTAAAGAGAGGTTTTTTCACCTAATGTGTTTAATGAGTTATATATTATATTTAAATATAATAAATTTAAAATTATCAATGTAAAAAGTATTTTACAAAGTATAAAACTTATTCAAACTTTTTAAAAACTATTTCCTTATGTCTAAATAGATACTGAAAAGTAAAAATAAAAAAAGATATGAGATTTTTACATTTAACATTTAAAACTAAAAAACCATTTTTAAATATCAATTACAAATATCCAAACCCTTGTTTAAATAATTTTTCTTGAATTTTTTACAATATAGTTTTCAATGTGCTATATTCATAAATTGTTAAACAATATCTCAATATTCAATATAAACATTATCATCCTCTTTATTTATATTCACAACCATGAAGGTGATCATGTACTGTCCATTTTCCTCTCTTCCTTATACCTTGTTAATAATCACTGAATTTATTTAGAATTTTTAATTCTATTTTATAAAGTAATCCTTGTGGTAAGGATTTCTCTCTTATCACTTAATTTTTTAATGTTCCATTTTTTGATACTTTTTATTGTAGAAATTCAGATTAAAGTATTATTATATATAAATTTAATATTTTCCATTTGAATTGTTATTAAAATTTCTTACCTATTTCATTTCCATATAATACATTCAGGATAATTACTTTTTCCTATTGAAATATTCATATATTGTTATGAAGGATTTATAAGGCTTATTTTTATAAAGGTAATTCTTGGTAAGTAGTGTGAAACCCTATCCTAGTGTAACCAAATAAATACTAATATGGGTATTCTATATCACCTCATGAGTGCCTCCTTATACCCTAAAGGATAACAGTAGGTACCGAAAGTCTGAAAATCATAGAGAGACTGTTGTATCAAATATAAAGAATAAGGGTTATGTAAAAATAGAAAAATATTTCAACATAGGCCATAGATATACTATATATTTCAAAAACAAGTAAAAATAAATAGGGATATAATAGTGACTCTCAAAATAAAATATAAAATATAAAATAGTTTATATTATATGCACATCCATAACAGAGATGTAGTGGAAGAAATATATATTAAGAAACATATAAAATAAATACACAAGTTATGTACTTGGATAGTACACATGAAAAAAAATACTAAAACAAAACAAAAAGAATAACCTTTATCTTAACTTGGTAATCAACTCCTAAATAATCCTTGACCTCTAATTCCCTTCTCATCCTCAGTAATGCATCTAGATTTAAGAAAATATTTGTGACTAAAATAAAAATATAAATATTTAACAATCTAAAATGAAACACATTTCATGTAAATAAATAGGGGATGAGTCTAATGACCCAATAATATTCACTTTCTATCCTCAATACACTAAGTTATAGGTATGAAGTGGATAAATGTTCAATCTAGTGTTGAGTTCAACTCATCCCACCTAGAAACATAACATGTGATTCCCTAGAACTTAACTATTGTGTCTGGTGCATATACACTTACTCTTTTAGGCATAGTCATTGAGACCAAAATTGTAACCCAAATTTGGAAATTAAAATTACAACATCACCAACTAATATGTCACCACATACCCAATATCATTTTTAGCCTAGTGATTTAGATATTTAGGGATTCTATTATATATCAACACTCATACTATTACTTTTAAGTGGTATATATTCCCTTTGATACAAAATATTTGAATTATAATCTAAATCCACTTAATATAAACTTAATAATAAAGACCTGACTTCATAATAGCTCATACTTATCAATAATCACTTTGAAAAAAAATTGAAAACATGTAGTGATTACAAAAGCTAAGGTTTATTAAAGAATGAGTAAATCCATTTTTCAAATGATTGAAAACTTCTTAAAAAAATCACTAAAAATTAAATATTTTGAGCTTAATAAAACATTTTTTTAACCATAAAATCTTCATTTAATGTCCAAAAGGTGTTCAAAAAACAAATTTCATAAAATTGAATAAAATAAAGAAGGTTATTTTAGAAAAATTGTTCAAAAATATTGACATCTTAATTTTTTTAAGAAAACCATTAATTCCATATAAAATCAAGAATTCCCTTTCAAAATACAAATATTCACTTTTGAAAACAAAACTTACTTTTAAAATCTAATCTAATGATTTATAGTAAAATATATTTATAATCTTATAAAAAAATGAGGAAACATGGAACATTGAGGGGATATATATGGACCACCCATTACTTAGTGAAAACATACCCTTGAGGGTTTGGGTTAATTCCCCATATATTGTAATTATTTAAAATTTACATGTGGTAAATTTTAATAGTAAATTTAGTAGTATACTTTTTCAAAAATTACATTAAAACATTATTTTCAAATATTTTTCATCAATACTTAAATTTATTTCATAAAAATGAAAGGGATGTAAATGAAATCATGGATAGTAAATGAAAACTTTAAAAGATGTGTTTTTTTAGAACTAAACACTTCTAAACAAATACATTCATTTTTCTAAAGAAGCTATAAATTCATTGAAGTAGATATTTAAATGGATTCAAGATGATGTATTATTATCAAAATAACATGAAATGTTGATGGGGATCTAAAGAGAAAGAGTGAATAATAATTTAATATTTTAAATATAAATGTTAACTATAAAGGAATCTAGTTTATGATGATAAATTAATTTCAAGATAGATCATAGTTTAATGAAGATAAATTATTTTCAAAATAAAGCATGTTCTAACCAAATACAGATACAGATTTTTGAAATAAAAAAGTTTAAACATAAAATGATAGTTTTCAAAATGTGTAACCACTTAAGTCATATCGAGAGTATTTTACTTACCAAAACCTCTTTTTAAGGACTCCCTTATGAAAATATCTCAAAAAAACTAATTCTTCATACCTCACTGACTTTATTAGAAATTGAAAACTAGAGAAAATAAGAATATTTTTTGTGAAGTAATATTACCAGAATGTCATTGGATTCAAACCTAAAGAGAGATATATCCTTTATAATCAACCACTTCTATGAGTCAATTATAATTTATTACTAAATAATTATTTAACAAACAATTCAATTATGGAGAAAATAAGTGTACATTGATCATTATAAATGAATTATTTAATTAACTACTACACTAAGTCCACCATAGATTATAGGGAATTTTAATGTGTGTATATATAATATTAAATTTTCCCCCCAATCCTAAAACTTTCCTTGACTATTATAATGTTAAACATACTAGGTTTTGTTCCCATGGTGTGGTTCACATAATAAAAAATGTATGTGTGTGCGTGTGCAACAAATATGTGTTGGGGGTAGAATGCGAAAACCAACTCAAATGAGCCACATTCTACTACTTAATTTGACAAAAATATTGATAATGATTCACTATGTGTGATCACCTAACATAATGATGTATATATATATATACAGCCTTTGAAATTATGTGCATTTCATGTGAGGAAGAAGATTATAACTATTTCAACTTGAAACATGGTGGTCTGATTCTTGATTGTGAAGGGATGAGTGTGGCTGCAAAATATTCAAGTTGAGTCACAATTCTTTTTTCTGGATATTTTAAATGGGGTTTATTCATGAAACAAAAACACTTAATGGAACCCACATACATGATAGAGACATTACTAAAGATCTTCTTTCCAAAGGCATGTGGTCAGTAGGGTTTCTGATCAATGATGTTTAGGAAGTAACATTGGTCAAGTGGATGGGATTTTAGGATCATCACATCCTATTATGTAGAATTTCTCCCTTCTTTAGGACACCCTTATATTTTTAATTAATGTTTTTGAATCCTTCCCAAATACTAGTACGGGAATAGTTACCCCCGTGTCAAAAATCAATTAATAGCATGCGTTAGTGTGAATGTATGTACATATAAAAGGTATTCCATCAATGTGAACATCTGTATGTATCAAAGGTTATTTATAAAATATACCATATTTATCTATTATAGGTTCCCCATGTTTATCTTGTTTTTTTCTTAATGATGGGGATTTATAGGACACTATGGTTTAAATCCAAATAACTGGGAACTCTAGAGTTTATCATCAACTAGGAAGGTGGTATATGTTTTTGGTGTTATTATTGTGCCCATAAAAGTGACTTCCTACATATCCTTTTAAAAGTAATTAAAACCCATGTAGTTTAGTGCCACTTAAAGGGTCATGTTGTACCTTTTAAGTTCATGTGAAAAGAAATGATCCATGCATTCTAATGTTGTGTGATAAGGATTATTAGGTGAAAGATGTCTAGTAATAGTTGGCATGAGACTTGTCTTGAGTGGACCTTTCTGAGGATGAGTTGGTTTGTAAAGTAATAGATTTATTCTAGGTAAAATGTTATATTATTGGGGATATGTCCTAGATGAGGAAAATATGTTTGTTACATAGAATAAATATATTATTTTTGGTGGAGGTATGATATTATCATGAATATATCAGATGAAAGGATAGTCCATATGGAATATAACCCTAATGAATGGGACACTTAAACATTCAAGTATATATCTATGAAATGGAAGGACATTAAAGATATGATGAGGAATATGGCCCCATGAGAATGGGTATGGAGGATTATGTTGGGATTGGACCTTTGGGAGGTATCCTAAGTATCTTTTTTGAAAGGAATCAAAGAACATGTAGTTCAAGATAAATAGTTTAATTTCATATGATAGGATTGTACCATATGGTTCTAAATCATGTGATAAATATTTTTTCATGAAGTTTCACATCATATGACATGGATGTTAGCCACAAATTTTAACATCCATATATAAGGATGATTGTGTCGTGAATGATGTGAAAATAAAATATTAAGTAGGGAATACACATTTTAAGCTTCCCTAAGATAATGGTTGACTTTAATGCCTTGTAGGAGATACAAATTAGGGAAATTAGTCATTTTGAAAATGGAATAATCATATCAAAACTATAATCCTAAGTGAGTCATGAATGGTGACATAAATAATAGATAATAGAGGAAAAAGTACAATGTATGAGAGTTCACAATTAAGCTTAAACGGGCCATGTACATAAGTAAGGGGGCCATATAGTGTGTTAAATCCTCTCATTATTGTTATATATGTTATATTATACATGTCTCATATGGAATATTGGGTTTGTCTCATAGGTTGAGGCTACGGTTTAACATCTTATGTTGAGGATTTTTTCATGCAATTCATTTTCATATGACTAGGATATTGTTTTGTGTTGTTTAAATCTATCCAACCTTGACATGTTTGTCATGGAAGAGATAAAACTTATGTTTATGGTGGGTATTATACATATGAATCCATTTTGAGGTAGTGTTATGGATAATATGTCCCTTTTAAGGGTCTGAATCACTAGAGATAGGTACCACCGACGTCACTAGAGATGATGTAGATTTGGTGGATGAATTTAATGAAATTTATAACATGGGGTAAATAATTATAATTTATTATTATATTGATTCATGAAATAACCATAGGAAATCCAAGTTAATTGTGAGATGATACCATGGAATATAGGGTAAATAACACCTCTAGATCCACCCATTCCAAATAGGAGAAGATGTTTTGTGATGTGGGTGTGTCCTACAAAGGAGGGAACAACCAATTTATAAAGAACCCTTTATGTGGGGTTATTCATAAATAACCCTCTTTGAAGCCCAATCTATTAAACACCCTTAAAAAAGAGGTTATATCATAGGGTAGATGCTTTTAGGATGCCTTGTGAATGTGTTTTGTGGGATACCACAATTTTTTTTTAAGTTTTCTTCTCCATATAAAATTAAATTCCTTCTTGTGACTTTATCTAGGTTACTTTATGTTCTTTACTCTATCTATTTTTGTGTATCCTTTTGTGTCTTAACCTCTCTATATTTTTTCATATTTATATTTTGGTAAATAGTGGATTATTTATAGGCTGTTCCAAGTACAAAAATTTCTAAAAAAGGGGGGAACATGTGGATATTTGAATGGATCTAAATCACCACTCATAAACCAAAAATGGTGGGGGTGTTTTATGTAGTTTCACAGCCCTACCTCTAAAATTCCAAAAATGATATTCCTTTATAATTGCAACATTGTGTGTAGGAATTTCTATGAATTCACATAGGACCTCACCTCACTATCATAGACAATGGGGTGTTTCATTGTGGTCGATGGGCTGATTTTCATTGTGGAAGACACATTACTTCATAAAGGAGGGATGGATCACGAATGATAGTTTATTTGAGGTGTGGTCTTACTAATTTTTGGTGTATCCTAATTTATTTGTGTTGTATTTTTTATTTTCCAACATTCAATTCAATTTTCAATTACTCTTGGGTTCTTTACACTATGGGAGGTGTTTTGGTACTTTTCAGGCCTCCATAAATCCCCCCCTCCCTCATCAAAATTGGGTATGGTCAACATAAATATATATATATATATATATATATATATTATAATAAAGGATATCCTGTAAAGAGATTTTTGGTCTATTAGGGAGAGTCCCTTTTCTATATAAATAGAGTTTGGGGCCCTCATTCTTCACTCTTGATTGAAGGGTGTTTTTCTATTGTGAGAAAGATTGTGATTTTAGTTTCTTATCATATAAGACCTATGTTTTTCAATCTCTTCCATTCACTTAGAGACTTTTATTTTCATGTGGAAGCCTTCTCAAACCATCCAATACTTCATCAACATAGCAGTAACTTATATAGTATATTTTTCATGAAATCAGATCATCCATATAAAAATTTTATGTGTATCACCTTATGCTATGAAATATTTAATACTTTATTGATTTTTATTCATCTAAACCCCTTTGAGATTACCCAAATCCTATTTTCTACAATAAGAAAATGGAAATGACTCTAAAATAGCTCTTTCAAGATGCTAAGGAGATTATGATGACCATGATTGAAAGTGATTATTTGAGTGTTTGAAAAACATGTTTAATCTAAACATCTATTTATATAAATGATCATAGGAACCAACCTCCAAGACTATATCATATAAAATAGTTTATTGATCTATGGTTTCTAATTTCTCGCTGATGTTTTGATTCCTACACCTCTCTATAAAAACAAACCATCCTCCTAGATCAACCACTACCATGAGGCTGTTAAATAGAAAATCATGGAGAATAGCTCACTATATCATATAAGCTAATCATGATGGAGTGTATGTTCTGAGTTACACTCCCCTAATGTTGGAGTAGGTATGGTGAGGAGAGAAGCCAGATGTTTATAGATATGACTTGATCCTAAAGAAATATATAGTGAATCATAAATTGGGGTGGTCAGGAATTTGGGATCTTCTCCCTAGGGTTACCTTCTAAATGGATTGGGGATGGTTGTTTTGGGTTTCGAAGTGTTGTGAGGAGTTCGAGTGAGATCTCAAAGTTTTGTCCATTTATGAATCTATCTAGGTTTCTGAAACATTCTCACATCATAACAAGTAATTCCTCCTAGAATTTCATAATACACTGATATCATTTATAAATACGTTTCATACGGTTCATGAGGAAGTTTTCATTATCCTTTGGGATTTTTATATGATGATGAGAGTTATAAGCTATGGAAAATATATTACAAGTTAATTCCACCAACATCAGTATGGGGGGACATAAATATAACTTCCCCACTATAAAAATAATTATTCATGGTAGAAAAAACATCTTAAAAGTTGAGTAACATTGAACTAATATTGAAATACAATATTTTTATTGGACAAATAAATTCATCCCAAAAAAATGGCCTTGAACCGGATGTTAAGAATCCACAGACTTTAGACTCTGGGGTTATAGATGCATATTATCCAACATTGGAAGAAAAAAACTACAGTTAGTGGAGATAAAAAGTTTCCCCTATTATTGATCATATATTATAGTATAGGACTTATATATATATATATATATATATATATTGGATATATGCTACTATATGTTAATATCATATAGGATTCAATTTTGTGATGTTTTTGATGGTGCTGCTACTAGTGATGATATATATTATCAATTTTGTGATCCCAATTTTAGTGAAGTTGTATTTTCTATTTTTAGAGTAGAGGGAAATATCCTTTTTGACTTGTTGGACCATTATAGGTTATTTGGGGGGGGGTGTTTCAGCTCATTTGGACTCCTGTGAGTTCAAAAAATACCAACATATCTCTAGATCCCACTTCAATTCATATCTTCAATGTATTGGTGGATTTCAATTGTCAAAGTTAAATAATAATGGTGTGGAGAATAAGTTTAACCAACATGAAAAAAATTTCTTCACTCCTTACAAGTACCCAACTATGTCATAAATAATAATCCATCTAGAACCCATGTAGAGAAGGTGTACTTCATGACACTTTTATAGGGTGTTCTAGGCAATGGGGAGTTGATCTGTAAAGGATATTCTCCTTTTAGATTTAGGTGAAAATTATCATGAATGAAAAAAATGTCCTTTTCCTCTTAATTTTGTGTGGACCAAGAATCATTTATTGGTTGAACATCAATTTTGGCTCATGTTTAACTGAAAAGAGATGGGTGTCCAAGTGGTCCATTCCCCTTGCAGGGTTGTGATTGGTTTTTCAAAATCATATGATAAAACATGGATGTGTCGCTGCCAATATGAGAAGTTGGATAAGCTAATTCCACAATTCAAGGGTACTTCACAAGATGTGCGTATATAGGAAGAGAAAGAATAAAAATAACCTAATGTAAAGATAAGTATGACCCAGAATAGATCAACCTCAAGGAATCCACTAATTTTTTAGATACCATGGAAAAAAGATCATATGATTATATCATTATCCTCTCATGGGTAGGGTGTCTCCTTCTACAAGTAGGTTATATCCTCCTTCATCTATTCTTTTAGAAGCATCATTCACCATTTAACAAAAAAAATGGGATTCTTGGAGGAGAATGTGATTTATAAAAGAGTTCTAGATAGTTATTTATAAGGAAGTAATCGTGTTGATAATTATTTGGCATTTGATTGCCTTAATTTACATCTATTGTATAGATTATTCCAATGAGGTGAAAGCATAACTTGATGAAATTGATTCCAAATAAACTATTGAAAGGATAGGACCTTTTATATAGATTAGATCTATGAAATAATAACAACTCGTGTAGTTATGATTAGTGAGGATAAGAGAACCTCCTAATATGAGGTAAGATAACTCACCTCTTCATATTGATCTTTTTTCATTGGGGGTGATCCAGTAATTCTTTTTTTCATATCTATAACATATCATTACCTTCTTTCAGGTATTTCTTGACCCTTGTTTTGATTATATTTTATTTAGGGATTGTCATTGGTTATTTCGGTTTAATTTTGAGAAATTTTGGAATCCCATGGGGATTTTCATAGTTGGTGCATGGTTAGGGAAAATAGTTCAGTTTATCCCAACAAATTGTGCACCCTATTAAAAGGTTCTAGAGGGTAGCGCATGGTTTGTGCATGATATTTCCAAACCATGAGGCCACCAACTCCAAACCATTCACCCTTGTATAGAGAGTGTTTTCATGGTTGGCATATAGTTAAACTAATTGTTTAGACAAACTGTTCACCCCATCCAAAAGTCCAGTAGGGGTTCACGGTCACTACTAATCTAGTAACCCAAATAAAAAATCATAAACATGTGATTTTTACCCCCCCCCCCACCCATGAAAATTTAATTAAAAATCTTGGGACCCTAGTTTAAGATACCAAACACCCCATTTTGACCCTAATCAGATCCTTTTGATTTTTGAGGATCTCTAGAGGATTCCTTGGCTCTACAAACCTATTTTCTTATGAATAGAAGTGTCGGTGAAATATATAATACCATTATGGTAAGTGGGTGTCCTCTTATTTATTTTATCCAGATATTCTCTTCTTGCCTTCATAGATATTGATAGATCATCATGTTACTATTGGATAAAATCTCCATTTTGATGGATCTTGATTCTAAGTTTGATTTCTTAATCACTTTGTCCTCTATTCTCATTGGAATTCCCATTGTGAGTTTTGATTTGATTATTTTTATGGTTTGAGCCTTATGGTGTATGAACACATATCTTGATCTGTAATAATGATTGATAAGTGTGGGGATCCTATTTCAATAAACTAACATACAATAGGGATTATTATAATGGTTCTTTTATTTGTTTTTTTACTTGATTATACATTCCATTGATTATAAAACTACTTTGTTCATGTAAACTTTTTTATATAAATGTTTTATATTAAATTTTCATTTAATATTATTTTGATATATATATATATATATATATGACAATATTTTTTTTTTGAAAGCATGTTTTATTGAATATATGTAAATTTATTATCATGCCATGTTTTATTTAAATTGAAAGGATAAATGGTTTATTATTATGGAATTGCTTATGGAATATTTTTTGGTATATTACTATGTTATTTATCTCACACCATACCTTTTCCTGTGGGAATTTTTAGATTATCTTTTTTTAGGTCTAAGAAAAGGGAAAGGTCCACTTAGAGGTGGTGGACGTTCTTGACCCTTGGGAACTTGAGTGATAGAGGTGACTAGTGGAGATCTGATCCACCTTTTACATGGGATATCTGATCTTTTATCTTGATAGATGTTGTGTCCTTGATTATTTTCTATTTTGGGTATTGTTATACCTATTTAATTATGGTAATTTTTCCCTGAGGAGTGTTGACATATCGACTAATATAATTTATCTTTTGCATTTTTTTAGAAAAATAATTCTATTCATGATTCATGTATGATCCAAGTTCTAGTCGCCAAAACATGGGGACTAGAATCTAGTTGAGATAGTGGTGTGTGATGTCCAATATCTAGAATAGGTAACTGGACCCATTTCCATTCAAGCTCTAGTAGTAGAACCTTGAAGTGATGAATCTCGGAATCATGCTCAATAGTTTATTCACTAGAATCCACCATTTTTTCAAAGTCTATAATTATAATCAATATGATGAGTATTTTTTTAATGGATATAGATTATTTTTTAATTATTTTAAATGCAAGAAGTTATTAAAGTGAAATGTGTTGCATTTAATATTGAGTGACCTAGTAGGACATGGTGGGATTCGATGGTGACAGTGAAGAAACAAGAAGGCATTTATTGGAAAAAATTCAAACCCAATTTTACTAATAAATTCTATCTATAATATATAGTCTCAGATAAATCCATTTATTCTATCAGCCTATAATAGGGTGACAGGACCATGACATAGTATGTGAACCATTTTTCTATGTTTATTACATTTTATTATGAGGTAGTAACAAATGAGAAAATAAATCTCAAATATTTCATATGGGTCATAAATTAGATATTCAATCTAAAGTATTTTTAATGAAGATCACTTATTAAACTGATGTGATAAAAAGAGTGTTGATGAATAAGCTTGATCTGGCCGGTAAGTCATGGTTGAAGAAAGATCCATGTTATCCAAGAGGTAGTTCTATGAGTTCCTTTAAAGTAATGAGAAAGTATGATGAGTCTCATGATTTATATTGATATATAAAATCATCTAAACCTTATGTAATTCATGTAATAATCCCTTTTAATTACTTTTAGTGTGGCATGTTTGGACATTCGAAACTAGTTTTCACTGAGGCACCCAAGATCTGTAGTTTGTGTGGTCACTTAGGTTACCTACAGAAGTTATTCCATATCATTTATACTCATCATAGTGACATGGTATCATCATCACCAAAAAATAATAGGGTGAAATTAGATACTTCATTAACTTACGTATTCTAGACAAAGTCATCCAGAATGAAACATCTTCACATAGTGGAAGAGTCTCTAGAGGAAGTTGATACAGGTCCAACGACTGTGACAGGTACCATCACTATAGCATCATATTTTATGACTTCTTTATTTAACACTAGTGCATCTCACTCAATTATATCAACTCCTATTTATGGAACTATTGAATTTTGTCTTACATCACTTCTTATACTACTTCATAGCCATATTTTTGGATTACATCATGGTATATTCTAATATAAGGGAGGAGCATGTTGACAATATGGATGTTGTTTTGGGTGTTTTGAGAGATAATAATCTATATGTAAATTTTTCAAATTATTAGTTCTAGATTTAGTAAGTGTTGTTTCAGGCCACATGATTTCTGAGACAGTAGTTTCAGTAGATCCAGATAAGGTTACTGAAGTCATTTATTGGGAGAATCTCATGAACATGTTTGAGATCCTTACTTTTCTAAAATTTTCAGGGTATTATAGTTGTTTTTTTGGGACTTTTCTAAGATATATTATCGTTTGATATATTTGACTTGGAATGGGGTGAAGTTTTAGTGGGATGAGAAGTGTCATAGTATTTTTGAGTGGTTGAATCCCTATTTGACATCCATAACTATTTTTATTATTCCTAAATTTGGGAGAGATTATAAAGTGTATTCTGATTCTTATAGTGTGATTTTGGGATGTGTGCTAATTTAGGATGACTATGTGGTGGTTTTTGTATCATGAAATATATGCCCACATGATTGTAATTATCCCACCCTCAATCAGTAAATGGAAATTTCAATGCACTCACTGAATATGTGAAAAAATGCCACTTCATATATTTTTTTAAAGTGTATTCTGATCATAAGAGACTGAAGTGAATTTTTACTCATATGGACCTAAAACACATGCAGAGAAACTGGGTGGAGTACCTTTAGAATTTTTATTTGGAGATTACATATATTCCAAGAAGGGAAATGTGGTCACCGATGTGTTGAGAAAGAAGTTTCCAGTATAGGTAGTCTAGGAGTCGGTGGATGAATGGTGTCTAATGTGTGTGTTTTTTTATCTGATACATGACATTAAAGAGTATGGAAGGTATTCTTGACCATTGTATAGATTAAAACCTCTCTCTTAAACTAGTTATGGATTGATCAAAGATCCAACCCTATGTTCTAATTGATAAACAGTTATTTAAATCTTGAGGGAGACCTCAGGAGATTAGTATTAGTCTTCTTATGGTTCTCTTCTCTTCTAGAAATGGATGGTTATCTCTTTGAGTCTAATTTGGTATGTGATGAAGGAGGTAAATCATTCTAGTTGGTTCATTTATACTGGGGTGACCAAGATGTTCTATACCTTAAGGGGATGATATCAGTGTCCTAATATGAGACATGCAATGGTGGAATTTGTTTTCAGGTTTTTGAACTACCAGAGGATCAAAGATGAGCATCAGAGACTAGCTAGTCTATTGCAGCCACTTCCCATGCTTGTGTAAAAGTGGGAAGATATCTTTGTGGATTTCATGATTGAGCAGCCTCATACTGTAAGAGGTAATGATTCCATATGGGTTATTTTTTATTATCTTACTAAATTAGTCGACTTTCTTCCCATTAGAGAGTCAATAAAGGTATAGGGTCTCAGATTTTTTTATGTTCGAGAGGTTTTTTTAGCTTCACAAGGTTTCCTCAATGATAGTTCCAAACATGAAATCACATTTCACATCTCATTTTTGGATGGTACTCCAAGAATCATTGGGAACTTATCTAAGTTTGATCACTATGTATCACCCATTTACAGATGTCTAGTCTAAGTTGACCATCTAGACTCTCAAGGACATGTTTCATGTGTTTGTGCTTAATTTTGGTGTTTTATGGGAAAGTAACCTACCATTGTTCAAGTTTTCTCAATAAAATATTTACCTTTACTTGATCAGGATATCCCCATTTGATTCATCAAATGTTCATTAATTATAATCCCCTGTGTTCTAGTCTAAGGTGGGATAACATTCCTTAGTTAAATCGATCCTCATCTTGGAAATAATTAAGATAGTGTGGAAGATTCATAAATGGATAAAAATAGGTCAGAGTTTCCAGAAGTCATATTTCAACCATCATCATCATCATTGGGAGTTTCAATTTGGTTATTAGGTGTTTATTTGGGTATCAGTCTAGCTGGGTCTCCATTGCATGGGAAAATAGTGGAAATCATCGTCACGTTAAGTCGAGTCATTTTTTGTTGTTGAGTATCTTGGGAATCTAGCCTATTGATTGGAGTCAGTGCTATAGATGACATTGATCTATGACATCTTCCATGTTCCCCATCCAAAGAGATACCATATGAAACTATCTCATGTGTTTGTGTGGGAATATTTGTAGTTAGATCTTGATTCCACTATGGTGGAGTAGCCTCTTCGTATCATGGATCATCAGAATAAGGTGTTTCGTGGTAGGTAGATCTTGTTGGTCCAAGTTCTATGGCATCATGGTGGTGATATCTGTGAGACATATGAATATGAAGGTTGGGTGAGGGAGCATATCCCTCACCTATTCTCTTATAATGAAGGATGGGGACTTTATGGGTGCAAAGAGTGGCATGGTTGGAAGTTTGTGAGACCCTCCGGGTCACAGGTATGTTTGATTCTATGTTTTTTATCTTTGAGTGCATTCACGAAGTTCCTTAGTGCTAGGGGTCAAAACTTGGAGTTTTAGGAGACAAAATAGGTAAAACTATTAGTTCACAGTTTTTCTAAATCATGTTGTAACTATGTGAGGTGTGATATAGTTTTGAAAGTGATATTTCGCACAGTTTGGGCATGGGTTTCCAAACCATGTGACGCCCTAGATGAAACTATGCAGCTTATTTTGGGTGAATATTGGCACTTTAATGGTTGTCACGTGGTTTTCCTAACCATGTTTCCCTATCCATATCATTAAAAATTATATTTTTACTAAAATAAACCTATTGGGTTTTTATGGTTTTAGGGCTCATTTCCTATTCCCCACATGTGCAACATATCCTCCTAGCTATGGAGACTTCCCTCTCCTTGGTGGTGGATTTCCTCTTGGGTTCTTGGTTTTTTTCTTCAGGTAATTCAATTTCACATTTATTTCTTCTTCTTTTCCCATTCTTGATCCTTGTTCTTCCATATTTTTAGAAGTGTGGAACCCTAGGAATGATTTTGGTTGAATCTAGGGAATTTAATGGGTGATTTAGTTTAATTTATTTTAGATCAGGTGTGTTAGGCTTGGTTTTAACTCATTCTTATAGTCTTCATCAAGTGAGATGAGCCTTGGACCAAATCTAAAATTAGTGACTCTATTTAAGGGAATTTTCCATGGCATACCTTTTAATTTTTAATCACATTTGGTACAATTGTTTAACATTCCATTTAAATGATGTATACTTGGTGTTTATTTCATGATTTATGTGTTTAATGTATGGTTTTGGAAATTTGGGTATCTAATGTGGGTTTTTCAAATGGGTGTGGCTTGTTTTCACACCAATTTTTTTCGAAAATGGATCAAAGAGGTTTTGTGATTAAAAATTTATTTGTAAAAGGGTTTTAAAATATTTTTACCCAGTTGAAGGTGATTTTAATAAAACGGTTATAATGATTGTGAAAGGTACTTTTGAATTGGATTTGATATTATGGCATATGGTTTTGATAATATTGGAAAGGATTTTCAGATGGGTTAATGAGGGTGTGAGTGAGTGATTGTCTGAGGGACTGTGAGATCCTTTGGGGAGGAAGACCAAGAAAAAATCCATTTTTTATTTCCATGGTATCATGAGAACCATTGGTTAGAAAGACTATGTGATCATCCATGTTAGTTTCTAAGATACCATGAGAGATATTGAAGTTGGGCCCGAGGAATACTTTGAGATATTCCATTTACTTAGATAGCTATAATTCTAGTTTATAATCACTCACATTAAACCCCTAAAATTATATCCCTAGGTGAACTTACTCATGTCAGGGAATTTCTATTATTTATATTTTTTTTTGGTTCCATATTTGATGTTTTGAGATACATTTTTCCCACTTTTCATTTTCCATTTATATGGTTATATGATATTGATTCTTATGATCACCCATGTTATTCCTTTTTGGTTGTCTTGATCATGTTTTACCATATGAACTTGTTTAATAATTTGATCCATGTTGAACCCTCTGGGAATCTAGTTGATTTATTATATTTTGATAATCCCAATTATGATTATTTTTATTTTTTTAATCCCTAGTTGATAAATGGTTAAATACTTATTTAGTAATCTAGCTATTTAGTTTCTTTATGTATTGTTCTATTGTTCTATGTTTAAATATTAGTCTTTCGGTTATTGGATGTTTGTACACTCTGACATAACCTATTCTGCCAATAGAATGCTTAAACAGAACAGAGCTACCGATACAGTTAAGTCTACCGCTATGTGAGATCTACAGATACAGACTAGTCACCGTTACATTAAAGTCCACCGTTACAGATAATAGTTATCGTTACAGAACAGAGCTACCGATAAACACAAGTCCACCGATATGTTGAAGCTACTGTTATCAAAGGAAGTCTACCGATACATCAAAGTCTACCGATACAAGACAGACCTACAGCTACCGATACAAGACAGACTTACTGATATAGATCTACCGATACAAGACAGAGCTACTGCTACCGATATAAAAAGGATACTGTTACATCAAAGCCTACTGATACTCGAAGGTCACCGATATGCAAGTCTACCGATACGCGGAAGGTTACCAATATACTAATCCCACCGATATAAAAAGGTTACCAATAGAAAGGCTACCATTACTCAAGTATACCGTTATACAAGAAGCTATCGTTACTCAGGCCTACCGTGACATCTACCTACCGATATCCAAAGCTACCGTTCTAGAAACAGAACCCGATGCTGCTTTAATTTATTTATCATTATTTAATCTCACCAACGGTCATATAAGGTATATTTTAATACACTGACATTTATTTAATGTGTGTTGTTGGATGTCAGGGAACCATACCTCGTACCTACAAAAAGTAAATCATCTTTTTCCGGAGCTCGTGCTTTAAATAAAAGAAGGATGTGCTACTGCAAAAGGAGGAATGAATAGACGAATACACAGAGACACACATACCACGAGGTGTGCTGGAAGAACAACTGAGTGTGAATGCAAAGAGATGACTGAAATTACACGAATAAATCATTCATTACTGCATACTAGTGAAGATATGAGAACGAGAACATAACACAAGAACTTCATCGACTACTATATCCTCTGTCTCTACACCTGGAAGTCAAGGAAGCAGACGACACTCTGTTTTCCAGACACAAACCAGAAGAGAACTCAGAACCAATTCTGATCAATCCAAAGGAGTCCAGAGCTACACAGAAATCACTAGAGCCATTTCTAAACTCTAAATCTTTGTCTCTGTGATTTACTTTTTACATTTTGAGCAGTGTGTGTTATCTGCTGTATTTTACACACACACTATCTCATGTACTTTAACTGGAGGATCTGTAAATCCTCACTCAAACTCCTGCATATTTTTTCCCATTGGGATAGTGTTAGAGGTCGTGCATGACCTGGACAGCTGTTTTTCTGTTGTTTCTATTCCCACGGATAACAGTGGTAGAGGTCTTGGACCTGAACAGTTGTAAACTGTTGTGAAACCCGATCCAGGGTGTGGATCACTTTTATATAAAGGTTTCAGAAGACTAAGTCTCATCTTGAGACTGAACATCTTGGTTAAACCTGATGTGCTTATTTATTTTCAAAGTTATTTTTATTCCGATGCAAACTACTTTAAAACCAAAACTGTTTTAAAGTCACTTTGATAATTAAACTCGCAAGTGTTTATATTAGTGGTAAAACAGTAAGTTAGTTTCAAAAGTTAATCAATTCTTCTGATTTGATTAACTGGGAAATAATCAATCCTTTGATAACCTAACAGAACCTTTATTTTGATATAAATTCACTACAGTTTAATTCTGTGTTTTTTTGGGGGGATTTTAAGACAATGTTTTTAAACAGAAATTTTAATTAGAATTCAATTCACCCCCCCCCCCCTCTTGAGTGTCCACTCTGACTAACATTTGGTATCATAGGATTGTTTAAAATATTTTGTACTCTGTTTTTCAACTGTGATTTGAGTTGTATTTTAAAGTTCTTAAAATTTCTGTTATTTCTAAATTCTTATCTCTTGAAAATCATTGCTTTAAGTAAGTTATCATGGATAACAGACTTGAAGGTGTTTCTACCAATAGACCACCATTTTTCAATGGCACAAAAAATGCTCAGTGGAAAATCAAGATGAAAATTCATTTAGAGAGCATGGGTATTGATATTTGGACTGCTATAGAATCAGAATATAAAATACCCACTACTGTTAGATCTAATTGGAATGAAGCTACTAAGACAACCTACAATAATAATTATAAAGCCATGAATGCTCTGTATTGTGCTTTAGGAGATGAGGAATTTAATAGAATATCTACTTGTAAAACTGCTTATGAAATTTGGGATACCTTAGATATTTCTCATGAAGGAACAACTAATGTTAAGGAAATGAGATTGAACACCTATACTATTAAGTATGGTAATTTTAAGATGAATCCTGATGAACCCATTTCTGACATGTATCTTAGGTTCAACAAAATTGTTAACACAATGATCTCTCTGGGAAAGGATGTTCCATCAAAGGAACAAATTATGAGAATTCTGAGATGTCTACCTGAAAGATGGAGAGGAACTTCTGTCTCAATTAGAGAATCGTGTGATATAGGAGAACTGCCAGTCAAGGAATTAATTGGAAAATTGATGATGTAAGAAGAAGAACTTAAGGTGAACAAAGAAGATGATGATGAACCGAGAAGGAAGTCTGTTGCATTCAAATATTCAACTTCAAAGAAGAAGGATAAGGAGAAACTTCAAGCTATAAATGAGAGTTCAATCTGTGAAGACAGTGAAAGTGCTTCTGATAGTGATGCTGAGATGGCTCACATTGCCAGAAGGTTTAAGAAGTTCTATAGTAAGAACAAGTTTTTCAGAAAATCAAATTACAAAAGTAAGTATGACAGCAAGGGTCATTGGAAAAAGGATTGGAAGAAATATGACAAAACAGATGAGGTTGTCTGCTATGAGTGCAAAAGAAACGGACATATAAAAGCGGACTGTCCAAAGCTAAAGTAAAATAAGAAGTATGAATACAAGGACAATAAGTATAAGAAATCCATGAAGGCTAATTAGAGTGCTTCTGAGGATAGCTCCAGTGAATCTGAAATTTCTGAAACTGAAAAAAGACATAAGGAAAACATGTGTTTTATGACAAACACATCTGAGGTAACAGCTGAAACTCTTTCTTTAAATTCATATTATTCTGGAGATGATTCTGACTCAGAAAACATGTCAAAATCTGAACTGTTTGAATACTGTGATATGTTAGAATAAACCTGTAATGAGCTGAAAGACAAATACAAAGGTTTAAAGAAACAGTATGCTTTAACTGTTAAACATAAATTTGATCTTGATATTGAAATGGAAAAGAATGCTCAGTTTCTTAAAGAAAACACTGAACTGAAATTATCTAATGAGAAACTTAAGAAAGACTTAGAAAAGTTTACAAATGGTAAAGATGCTCTTACTCAAATGCTAGTTAAGTAAATGGCACCTAGATACACCACTGGTATAGGATACCAACCAAGACAGAGAAAATTTACCAAAACTAAATTCATTCCTAAATCTGGACAGAATACTACTAGTTATAGTTCTGGACATTTATATGCTTCAACTAGTTATATTCATAGTTATGGATCTAATAAGGTGTACCTTTATAAATCTTTTGATTCTACAAAGTTTATGAGACCCATAAGACAAATTTGGGTACCTAAAGTTTTATTGGCTAACTTGTCTGGACCCAAGAAGATCTGGGTACCAAAATCATTTCCTATCTAAATCTGTTTTGTAGGGAACCTACTTAAAGATATCCTGTATAAATACTTAGTATTTGGACAGTGGATGTTCAAGACATATGTCAGGAGACTTCTCATGCTTTAAAATCTTAGTCAGAGTTGATGGAGGTTTTGTTACTTTTGGTGATAACTCAAAAGGAAAAATCATCAGCTTAGGCCAGATTGGTAACACTGACTCAGTATTAATTTCTAAAGTTTTATTTGTTGATGGACTTAAATATAATTTTTTAAGTATTTCTCAGTTATGTGATGATGGTTTTTATATTAAATTTGAAAATTATTCTTGCTATGTTTTTAATTCTAAAAATATTTTAGTGTTTTCTGCTTTAAGAAATGAAAATGTTTATGCTGTTGATTTAAATTCTTTAGCTAAGTAGAATATTACTTGTTTAAATGCTTTTCATAAAGAGTCTTGTCTTTGGCACAGAAGATTAGGGCACTGCAATGTGCATTCACTTAGAAAACTTTCTAGGAAGAACTTAGTTAGAGACCTACCCAAACTTGAATTTCCAGCAGACAAAGTTTGTAATCCCTGTCAAAAGGGAAAGCAACATAAAGTTTCTTTTAAATCAAAGAAATAAGTGTCAACTTCTCAACCTCTCGAGTTGGATCACATGGATTTATTTGGACCTTCTAGAGTTTCTAGTTTAAATGGGAAGCATTATGTCTATGTTCTTGTAGATGATTATTCTAGGTATACTTGGGTATATTTTCTAGCTCACAAAAGTGATGCTTGTTCTTACTTTGTTAAATATTCTGAGTCTGTAGAGAACATTAGTGGACTTAAGATCAAAACTTTGAGAAGTGATCATGGTCGTGAGTTTGAAAATCATGAGTTTGAATCCTACTGCTCACACAGTGGCTATAGTTATAATTTTTCTGCCCCTAGGACACCCCAGCAGAATGGTGTAGTAGAAAGGAGGAATAGAACCCTTCAGGAAATTGCCAGAACCATGCTAAATGAGTATGACCTACCTGTTTATTTTTGGGCTGAAGCTGTAAATATAGCTTGTTATGTTATCAATAGAGTCTTAATCAGACCTGTTCTTAAGAAAACCCCTTATGAGTTGTGGAACCATAGGAAACCTAAGGTTAACTACTTCAGAGTTTTTGGTTGCAAAGTATTTATTCTTAATACTAAAGATAATCTTGACATGTTTTCACCAAAGAGTGATGAAGGAATTTTCATAGGTTACTCTATTTCTAGTAAAGCCTATAGAGTTTTCAATAAGAGAACCAAATGTGTGGAGGAATCTGTCCACATCAAATTTGATGAAACTGATCCACATGAACCTAAGACCTCTCTTGAAAATCTTGAAGATGATCTATCTGTTTTGAACCTTAATGATAAAGACAGTGGACCAATAGTTAAAACATCCAGTTCTGGAAATTTCCCAGAACCTGCTTCTGTTGAACCCCAACCTGTAGATGAACCTGAAATCTCTAGTCTTACCTTTTCTAGACCAACTAGGACTCTAAAGAACCATCCTTTAGATGCTGTTGTAGGTAATTTAGATAGAGGAACACAGACTCGATATTCTCTAAGAAATCAGGTTGAACATCAAGCTTTTCTTTCACAGTTAGAACCTAAAAATATCAATGATTCTATCAATGATGAATTTTGGGTAATGGCTATTCAAGAAGAACTAAATCAATTTGAAAGAAACAAAGTCTGGAAATTAGTAGAAAGACCTAAGGACACTATAACCATAGGCACAAAATGGGTGTTTAGAAACAAAGTTGATGAATCTTGAAACATCATTAGAAACAAAGCTAGACTAGTTTAACAAGGTTATAATCAAGAAGAAGGAATTGAATCTGAGGAAACCTTTACTCCTGTAGCTAGATTAGAGGCTATTAGGATCTTACTTGCTTTTGCATCAAATCTGAATTTCAAGTTATATCAAATGGATGTGAAAAGTGCTTTTCTAAATGGTTTTATTGTTGAAAATGTTTTTGTAAAACAACCACCTGGTTTTTCAAATCCTCACTTCCAAAATAATGTTTTTAAACTTTCTAAAGCTTTATATGGTTTAAAACAAGCTCCAAGAGCTTGGTATGAAAGACTTACAAAATTTCTTATTTCAAAAGGATTTTCAAAAGGAATTGATGATCCCACTCTTTTTATAAAAAGGATTTTAAAAGATGTTTTAATAATACAAATCTATGT
The DNA here is from genome assembly GCA_963277665.1 of Viscum album. Classification (NCBI taxonomy): domain Eukaryota; kingdom Viridiplantae; phylum Streptophyta; class Magnoliopsida; order Santalales; family Viscaceae; genus Viscum; species Viscum album. The sequence continues at coordinate 624,359,305 of OY728136.1, read as the reverse complement.
TGATGATATTATTTTTGGATCTTCTAAAAATTCTTTTTGTACTGATTTTTCAAAGGCTATGCAAAATGAGTTTGAAATGAGCTTAATGGGAGAGCTTAAGTACTTTCTTGGATTTCAAATCTTTCAAAATAAAGATGGTATTATTTTAAATCAGAGAAAATATACTAAGAATTTATTAAAACGTTTTGTTTTGGATAGTATTAAGGGAAGTGATACACCTATGAGTACGACCTGTAAATTGGATATCGATGAAACTGGTAAACCAGTTGATCAAACTAGTTATAGAGGTATGATTGGGAGTTTACTTTATCTTACTGCTAGTCGACCTGATATTATGTTTAGTGTATGTATGTGTGCTAGATTTCAAGCTAACCCTAAAGAGTTACACTTACTTGCTGTTAAAAATATTTTCAAATATCCTAAAAATACTGCTAATTTGTGATTGTTTTACCCAAAAGGACAATCATTTGATTTAATAAGTTATTCAGATGCTGACTTTGCTGGATGCAAGTTAGATAGAAAAATCACTTCTGTAACATGTCATTTACGTGGAAAGTCCCTAGTATCATGGTGAAGTAAGAAACAGAACTCAGTTGCATTTTCTACTGCTGAAGTAGAGTATATAGCTGCTGGTAGTTGCTGTGCACAGATTCTGTGGATGAAACACACTTTACTGGACTACGGATTTAATTTTAAACATGTTTCAATCAACTTTGACAACACTAGTGTGATAAACATCTCTAAGAATCATGTGTCTCACTCTAGAACCAAACACATTGATGTTAGACACCACTTTTTAAGAGATCATTATCAAAGAGGTGATATAACACTTGAATTTATAGGCACTGAACTTCAATTAGCTGACATTCTCACTAAGCCTTTAAGTTCAGAAAGATTAAGTTTCATTATACACGAATTAGGAATGATAACTTACCCTTAAACCGTTAGAATCCTCACTGTTAGAAACCTCACCATTAGAATCCTCACCGTTAGAAACCTCACCGTTAGAAACCTCACTATTAGAAACCTCACGGTTAGAGAATCCTCACCATTAGAAGACCACACTGTTAGGAGACTTTACCGGTACATCCCGTGCTGTTTTAAACTTCTTTAAAGTCGAGACATCGAGTTTTTTTATATATGATTTATTTTATTTGTGGATCCTAAATGATATTAAACCGAGTCTAGATTTCACACAATCTCACCGCGAACTCGTCTGTACGAATCCCTCCAACCTAACCCTCTCAAGCCGCAAAACCCTAAACCTCGAATCTGTAATGGCCCGTGTCAAGAGACCCCAAGTCACAGATGGGAGTGATGATCTGCAATCGAAAATACAGAAAGTAACGAATGCTAGTACCAGTGGAAGTGGAAGTGGAAGTATAGCTTGAAGGAATCCAATAAACCTGCATCTCTCAAAGAGAGAAATTTTCATTGAGAAAGAGGTGTGTGCAGAATGATTCATGGAGAGCAAGTCCTTGGTTCTTAAAGTTTTAGAAGAACAAGGTTGGAATGAGTGCTTCGCGAACAACAATGGACCTTACTATCCAGGACTGGTGAAACAATTCTATGAATTCGTTCGTTTGGAGAAGACTGAAGAAGAAAGAAGAATGTTTTCTTATGTGAATGGATAGGAAGTTTCTTTTACTCCAGTGGAATGGGCTGGGAACTTAAGAGTTCCGCATGAAGGAGATTATGCGTTCTACTCAAAGTCTGTACCTTCGACCAGTGATGTGTTTCAATATGAAGATGCTTTGCTGGAGCTTACAGGGAATGGGACCCCTAGAAAGGTGATTGCTGCAGAGATGGCAGGAGAAGATAAGCTGTTTTTTAAATTTATTCAACATGTAATTAGTCCTAGAAGAGGATATTTTTCTATAGTGAGATTCCAAAACATTTATTTGCTACATCTGTTGAAGCATGGAGCTAAGGTAAATCTGTGTAGATTGATTATGATTCAGATTGAAGAGATGACTAGACCAAAGTCTAAGTCCAATGCACTTTTCTTTTCTAAATTGATTTGTACTATGTTGAAAGTAAATGAGGTTGATGGACCTCAGGATGAAATGATAGTAGTTAAGGATTACTTCTGCATCACCAGGACTATCTGTAAATACATGAAGCTCAGTTGGAATCCTCGGATAAAATCATGGGTGAATGATGATGGAAAAATTTATGACAAGTTCACTCCTATGGATCATCCGTCTAGAACAAAGGATGTGAGAGATCCTGTTCTTGGACCAAATGAGCCAGAACTGGTCTATAGTGATGATGAAGCTACGGAGGAAGAGACATCAGTAGAGGAAGAAGGAGACCCAAACTTACCCCCTAGTCATGTGCATCAAGTTATTTCTTATGGACCAGCTAGCCCTCTAAAAGAACTACCAAAGAGAGAAACTATCTTGAAGGACAATGATACCGAGACTACAGAAGAAGTAGAAGAAGCATTCCAGTATGCTGTCAAGGACACCTCTGAGGAGGATGAGGCAACCGAATCTGATCATGATGTTAATGGAGAAAAGGAGGCTGATGGTGAAGCAGATGATGAGGAAAATGTTGAAAAAGAGCTCAGTTTGAGTCCTCTAATAGTCAGTACAATCAGGACAGTGCCTGATCAGGAAGACGTAGCAGCAGCACCTTTTGATGTGAGAGTCATTAATGACTCAGAAAAAATGGCTATTGAATCTGCTGCAGTTGTAGAGGAAATTTCCGAATTACCTTAGGAAGAACAGTTGGAAGAGATACCTCAGGAGAATGTTCCAAGTGAGGGGGAGAATCTTGGCTCAGTATCAGTGCTATCTGACATTGAAGGTTGGACATCAGATCCCGGATATATGATTCTTGGACTTTCTTATGGAGATTTGGATTAGGAAAACCAACCCCAAAAGGAATCAGTTACCTTACCCACTGTGGCTGAAAATGTGGCAACCAAGGAGGACCTTGGGTCCTTAAAAGCTGAATTGAAAGAAGTAATAAGGGAATCAGTGGAAGATATGAAGAAAAGTATGGTTGAAGAGATGAAAAGCATGGAGAAATCTCTTGAGTTATCCATTGGATGTGGTGTGTCCAGTCCTGTGAAATAAATGATGGATGAACTTAAAGTGTGCCACACTCAGATTGAGAGTTGGACATGAGCTGTAGTTGCCTTGAGACAATCGATTGCTTCTCTGACTACCATGCATAGCTCTCAAAATCATGTAAACTCTGACATTCGATATATCAAAGAGGTAGTAAAACAATTTGTGGAAGTTTTTGAGGCCTTTAAAAAGTCAGTTAAAGAACATCTGAACAGTTAGGATACCCTTGTTCAGAAGGTAGTTAGTAGTCTGACTCAATCTTTCAAGGAGACAGTGTCCTTCTCAATGAAATCTCATCCCTCATCTAGCACAAGTATGAACCTTGACCAGATTCGCACTATTATTCCGGAAGAATTGGCTAAGGCCAGTCCCAGTGGTGCATCAGATACTCAGATTCTTGCTACCACTAGGGAAGTTAGTATTTTTGTTCGTGATCACCTGCCGGCAGATACTTCTTCTCAAGAGGCAATCAAGAATAAGGTGGATGCTTATTTTGAAAAGGTTTATACCCAGCATAAGATGACCAACCATTTCAAAATCTTACTGGAAAATATGAAGTTGCCACTAGTTACCCAAGCCTTTAGAGAACAGGTTAGTAAGCTTCGGGAGCTTACTCCTGCTTTAGACAAATTCATTGAAAATAGGTATGATTTTGTGTCTGCAATGGAGAGAGAAGGAAGCATTATAATGGATTTCAGAAACATGTTGCTTCCCTTCTTGCATGTGGATTCTAGACTAGTGATTGTACCTCCTGCCCTTCCTGCTTCTGCCTCTGGGAGTACTCCTCAATGGGCTCTAGTTCAAGCCATCAGGAGCTTGACACCGATGATCACTCAGAGGAGCTTAGATTTCAGATCCGATACAGTTTCTATAGCTGAACCACCAGTTGTACCTTCAGCTATTCCAAAACCCTCTGTTGATCCTAAGGGAAAGACACCTGTTCCAGAGGAGGATTGAGTGTTTCTAGATATTTTTGATAGGATTCACTTGTATTTTTTGTTCTGATTTTATCAGTGTATCTTTTGTATTAATGAAATTCCTCTTCATTATCTACTTTACTGAGTTTCTATTACTTTTTCATTTATTCTCTACTAATCTTTATCTTTTCTCTTCTACCCTTCTTTTTGTTAATCACAAAGGGGGAGAAAATGCGAACATGAGAAAATGAGAGCAAATAAGAAATGAGACCTAAGAGTTAACAAAGGGGGAGAAACACACAAAGGGGGAATGAGAAACTGAGACTTGAGGAACTAAGACATGAAAGGGGGAGGAATATGGATGTTTTGTTCTAAACAAAACAAAAGAACCTTTTCCTCTTATGCAAATTTCTTTTCCACCATTTCCTCTAATACTATTTCAATTTTCTTGGCATAAGTTGTGATTATCACAAAGGGGGAGATTGTTGAACCCTCTGGGAATCTAGTTGCTTTATTATATTTTGATAATACCAATTATGATTATTTGTATTTTGTTAATCCCTAGTGGATAAATGGTTAAATACTTATTTATGAATCTAGCTATTTAGTTTCTTTAAGTATTGTTCTATTGTTCTATGTTTAAATATTAGTCTTTCGGTTACTGGATGTTTGTACACTCTGAATTAACCTATTCTTCCAATAGAATTCTTAAACAGAACAGAGCTACCGATACAGTTAAGTCTACCTCTATGTGAGAGCTACCGATACAGACTAGTCGTTGTTACATTAAAGTCCATCGTTACAGATAATAGCTACCGTTACAGAACAGAGCTACTGATACACACAAGCCCACCGATATGTTGAAGCTAATTTTATCAAAGGAAGTCTACCGATACATTAAAGTCTACTGATACAAGACGGACCTACAGCTACCGATACAAGACAGACTTATCGATATAGATCTACCGATACAAGACAGAGCTACCGCTACGGATATAAAAAGGCTACTGTTACATCAATGACTACCGATACTTGAAGGTCATCGATATACAAGTCTACCGATACGCGGAAGGTTACCGATATACTAAGCCTACCGATATAAAAAGGATACCGATAGAAAGTCTACCATTACTCAAGTCTACCATTATACAAGAATCTACCGTTACTCAGGCCTATCGTGACATCTACCTACTGATATCCAAAGCTACCGTTCCATAAACAGAACCCGATGCTGCTTTAAATTCTTTATCATTATTTAATCTAACCAACGGTCATATTAGGTATATTTTAATACACTGACATTTATTTAATGTGTGTTGTTGGATGTCAGGGAACCGTACCTCGTACCTATAAAAATTAAATCATCTTTTGCCGGAGCTCGTGCTTTAAATAAAGGAAGGATGTGCTACTATAAAAGGAGGAATGAATAGATGAATACACAGAGACATACATACCACGAGGTGTGCTGGAAGAACAACTGAGTGTGAATGCAAAGAGAAGACTGAACTTACACGAAGAACTCATTCATTACTACATACTAGTGAAGAGCTGATAATGAGAACATAACACAAGAACTTCATCGACTACTATCTCCTCTGTCTCTACACCTGGAAGTCAAGGAAGCAGACGACATTCTGTTTTCCAGACACAAACCATAAGAGGACTCAAAACCAATTCTGATCAATCCAAAGGAGTCCAGAGCTGCACAGCAATGACTAGAGCCATTTCTAAACTCTAAATCTTTGTCTCTGTGATTTACATTTTACATTTTGAGCAGTGTGTGTTATCTTCTGTATTTTACATACACACTGTCTTCTGTACTTTAACTGGAGGATATGTAAATCCTCACTCAAACTCTTGCATCTTTTTTTCCATTGGGATTGTGGTAGAGGTCGTGCGTGACCTGGACAGCTAGTTTGTTGTTGTTTCTATTCCCACGGATAACAGTGGTAGAGGTCTTGGACCTGAACAGCTGTAAACTGTTGTGAACCCCGATCCAGGGTGTGGATCACTTTTATATAACGTTTTGAGAGGACTAAGTCTCAGCTTCAGACTGAACCTCTTGGTTAAACCTGCTGTGCTTATTTATTTTCAAAGTTATTTTTATTCCGCTGCAAACTACTTTAAAACCAAAACTATTTTAAAGTCACTTTGATAATTAAACTCGCAAGTGTTTATATTAGTGGTAAATCAGTAAGTTAGTTTCAAAAGTTAATCAATTCTTTTGATTTGATTAACTGGGAAATAATCAATCCTTTCAGAACCTAACAGAACCTTTATTTTGATATAAATTCACTATAGTTTAATTCTGTGTTTTTTGGGGGATTTTAAGACAAAGTTTTTAAACAAAAATTTTAATTGTAACTCAATTCACCCCCCTCTTGAGTGTCCACTCTGACCAACAATCCATTTTTTGGAAATTGTTTTTGAAAACCATGCATTTTTTAAAATAGTAAAACCAAATGGATTTCACATGATTATTTTAAAACGGTATGTTTTTAAAGTGGTTTAGTTTTGAAAAGTAATTTCAAAGTAGTTTATTGGTTTCATGGGTAAAAGACTAAAATAGATTTATGATAGTATTTTAACATGATTTTTTCCTCACACCATGTTTGGGCCCTTTGGGGAATTTTAAATTTTCATTTTTGAGAACACAGTTAAAGGAAAGGACACCATGTACAGGGTGGCTCTTCTTGATTATTGTAATCCAGTATTTTTGGGAGGAGACATGGTTTTATAGGGATGGAACCATGTGGAGTAATTTTTTGGTATTTTGTACCTCCTGGGTTGTGCTTGGGCCTCATTTTTCATTATACCATTTCCCTTGAGTTTGGATTGTTTATTTTGGAGATACCATGTATATGTTTAGTTATGCAATATTTGAATATGATGTATGTCATTTTTTATGGTATCTACTTATATTTTTTGTATACTGATGATATTAGTGTGGTCATCCTATTTTATGGATGGTTTATGCTATTTTACTTATGGAGAAATCATTCCCATGTGATAGTTAGTTATTCTTAGTGATTGTCTCTAGCCCTTGGTTATTTCAGGTTGTATAGTGAGATGTATCGAGTGATGAGTTAGGTCAAACTCGGTAGGTTCATTATAATACCCAAATATATTCTCATTTATTCCTATCATACTAATGTTGGTGGATGATACCACAAGGGTTTAAAATTCATGAGTATTAGTTTTCTAAGGGGATACTACCCCTATCCTTCCAGAGGCAGAACCCATGGGAAAGTAGATGACCATAGGCTCATAAGAATCAAATTTGATCACCAATGTAATTTTACTTGCTCTCATCCAAATGATTTCAACATTAATTAATTAATTCTTAGAGTCCACAGATCTGATGGAACATTTTTATACTTACTATAATATGGTACACACTTCTATGGAAGAAGGCTAGTGACTATGAGATTTATGTGAATCCAAAATTCATGTGACTATGTTGATCATTGTCAAACCATGTTTTCAACCCTTGATAGTAGTGACTTTGGTGTGAATAGATTAGATACATTTAATAGTTCTTCCACTCCAATGGAGGTTATATCCCCCAATAGTATATATGATTACCATGAGGATAGATGTAGAGTCCTAGAGCATGGTTTAAGAGTTACCATAAGGGGATCCACCTATCACACTCACTAGTGAAGTAACGAAGGCTACAGAGGAATATACTTCAATAGATTAAATTAAGTTACCATATCTCTAACTATATTATTACTTTACCTTTCCAATATTAACATATCTTTAGTGTTTATTCCAGTGGTCCCCATCTATGAAATTGTAGTTAGAAGCTTCACTACTCCAATATCTCAATCAGTATAGATTGTAGAGATGTTTGCTATAACATGATCAGATCACTTAAGAGGTGTTAACTGTGGGCCCTCTCTGAGTGAGATAGTCCCTAAATATGTTCTTCTATTTTAGAGAGATTATAAGGTAGATTAAGAAACTCATAAAGGTTTTCATATCATTTAATAAACCATATGGAGAGACATACTAATTTTGATCTATCGGACTCCCCCCTCAATATTTACCATTGAAACTGCACAAAAACCTTTTAATTTTTTCATTTCTTGGGAATTGAGGGTTTAATTAACTTTTTATTCACCCAATGCTGAAAGAGGTAGTTTCATCTTGGGAACAGGTAGGCTTACATGAATCAAATATTGTGGATATATAATCTATGTCTCATTTTGTTTTAGTTAGGTACATCGTGCTTAATAAAGCCTCTGATCATACTGGAGTGGTAGTATGGTGGTGGGTTCATGTTATAGAGAATTAAGCCTTAGTAAAAGAACTTTTCCAAGATTAGGATCAACTTTATTATGATTTTGATTGGTTTTATCAAGAACTAGACAATACCGAGAGAGTGACTGATAAGGAACAATGACTAGTTGATGAAGAAAAAAATGTAGGATGTGATTCCACTACAGGGATATATTTACTTCAATTTGATGCAAAGATAAAGGCTACTGTATTTTTTTTGTATTGTACCAAGATATAAATGATTATATACTAAAAATAATTGGTTTTAATTGGTTTTTTATCATGAAATATAATCATAACATCTCTATCAACATGGGAGAGGCTCCAAATTGTGTATGTTTCTCTCATATTTTTAATCAATGAATGAAAAATCATTTTATAATTGATTATATTTTCCATTATTCACTTTGAGTTTCAAAATAATTCATGAACCATAGAATACATCATAAAAGTTAACATGAAACCATTTGAACATTGAATTTGATGTAAAATATAGTTAATTTAGGCTACTAAATACTTTAGTCAAAATGAATTCATCTTGGGTGTGGCTCATAGATGGGTGTAAGAAAATCTACCATTATTGTGATACTATAGTTAGTCTATTTAGATGAATGATTTTTATCAATGTGATAAGGACCATAAAGGTAGGATTTGGAATAGATATTCTAATGTTGAAATGGTTTTGAGAACCTTGATATTATGACTTCACACATTTCACACAGATCCTCTATACTGATAAATTAGGGATGAGAGAATGAGTGAATACTTTAAATTTTTCTTGGTCCAAGTGGCCTACAGAGCATATATGGACATCTATTTGATTCATATTAGAGACCCCAAAAGATTTGATTCATTTATTTTTTCCCTTAATACATTGTCTAAGATTCATATTTGGGTGTCCTTGTGGTCTAGGACATGTATTTTTATTAGGTTTCCATTTATAGGTTTTAATTCTTACAAGTTTTGTTCCTTTTTCAACTATAAATGCTCAAATTTTCCTTAATCATGTGTGGTTCATGTCTAGAGAGTGGATAATCTAATTTTTCCTTACCTCCCCTTTATGGGTTTTTAAATTCATGAGTTTTTTATCTCTTATATTATATATTTTTATGCCATGCATGTCACACTAGTACTACTAATTTTTAAGGTCATCAAACTTTAAACCATGTGTAAAAAGTTAAGTTCATGATTTATGGAAGTTTAAGTTCATGTGGTTTTGAAAAAATATGTGGGATAATCCCCCTATAAATGGAAAGAAAACTCCCAAAGTGAATGGATATACCTTTATTAAAGAAGACTATGATAAAAAAATGGGGTATTCAATTTGTGGTCATGAGTCTTAGACAATCATGTTGTGTGATTTAGAGTCGCATGACAATTGCCTATTAAAGTTTGGAGGATGAGTATTTAAATAGTATATTTCAAAAATATACTTAAATTAAAGTGTGTAACATATATGTTAATGGATCCACTTGAATAATTGGACTGTGGATTATTTAATTCATAAACCAAGGAGTTTGAATCACAAGTGATAAGGTGAGACATTTATGCGGGGATAACTTCAAAAAATATCTGAATGACATGTTCAATTGAAATGTGTTTGGGAATATGGAAATTTGAGGATTATATTCTTCAAGAAAAATATGCCTCAAGTTTACAAGTCAGGTCAAGGGATTTTATATGGAGCCATATTAGGGGAATAATATGCATAGTCAAGTAGAGGTGTCCTTTGGATTTTTATACAGTCATTACCAATAACCAATGAAAGGTTTATGATGATTAAAAAACCTATGAAATGAAGTTGGTTCATGGAAATAAGTAATATTCAAGTAGGAATATAATACTGGAATTTTTATCAGTATTACCTTTATAGTTTCATAACATGATATGCTTTTTATCTTTTTCACTTATATTTTAAGGTATCATGGTTTAGACCATAAATGGGATAGAGTTTAAGGTCATACAGATTTGACTAATTAATGTTGAGTATAGAGTCTTTCAGTTTTAAACATATGTAATGTGGGACAACATAAATGGTAAAGGTGAGGTGAAAACCTGACATGAATGGTTATAAAAATTCCAGTGTAGAATATCTCATAAAGGAGGTGTACATTGTTTAAATTTGTAGTACTCAAACCAAAAGGGGTTGAGAAAATCCATTTAGTGGGAAATGGGGTTATTAAAATTAATTGAATAGAGAGCCTAATTCTAATTTATACTATCTAAATGGGTGGGTGCACATAGTTTATGGTCATGATGTGTGGAACTAATGAAGGAGAATAAAAACCCAAATGGTTCACAAAGGCTATGAATGTACCAAAACTTTTTTAACAGAATGTGATAATGTTGTAAATCATAGTTTAAGGTTCTTGTATTTTAAGTAGTGAAGTGGAGAAGGTATGAAGTGTATGACCAGGGACTATATTTGAAAAACAATGTTCCACTATAATGTTGTGATGGTGTGTGTAAATTAGTGGATCTTCCCCTTCAGGTTGAAGATGCCCCCAGTGGACATGCCATATCAAGGGAACTTATTTAGATCCATATCAAGGACATATATGCATAGTTAATAAGAAGTTCCTTTTTATTTGAATGATCTCTTTACTGATGTCCAAGGGAGGTTTATAGAAATTTAGGCTTCTTAAATCATGGAGTGTGGTTCATGAAAATGAAGTATTCATAAATTTTCGTGGATTCATTTTGGGTTTGATTTTTCTATGACTAGGTTTCAATGATTCCTATGAAATGTTGGAAACAAATGAAGACATGTGGTTGGGTCATGAACATAAGGTTCAGAAGAATATCCAGAGATAGTAGGAGTCAATCCATTTACAACCCTTATATTGTAGGGGAGTATCTCGATGTTAGGATATAATACTCAAATAGGGTTATTTAATTCTGGTTTTTATTTGGGGAACTATCCTACATCAGCCACCTTTACATGGACCCAACTCTCATGTATGGAGACCGACCTATGTGTAGGAGGCCACACTAGGCATTTTAAATTCATACTAGATGGAACATGTGTCATGAAAATTAACATCATGCATCAACGAATCAAATTAAATTATCTAAAAATTTGGATATTTTATCATAAGATAATTTTATGAATATATCACCAACTTTAATATGGGGTAATTTTTATGTTCTCTCCTTTCTGAGTGTAGGTTCACAAAAAAAATCATTACTTGAAACTTCGATGTGTAGAATAAGAGGCCATTATGGTTGTTAGAATTTGTAGTTAGGCCCTGGATATAGGATTTAGTAATCACTATGTATCCTTTTTTATAATTAATCATGACACACATAGTTCTTATGATCCCTCCCTACATTGATCTAGCTCCAATACTGGAGAAAATGTAAGGTTTATTTTATTGGTTGAGTTTAAGGCTTCACCTAAGATTAGAGATATTGATGTTACTAAGTAACCTTTACAGTTAATAATCAAGTCACACATAGTTCTTGAATAGAAATTACCTACACATATCTATTTCATGTGTAAGAAAATTATAACATCCTGAAATTTTAAGAGAACACTATGTTCGATAACATATATAACACGAAACACCAAGCTAAAACGAATAATGAAATATTATTATTTAAATATGACCATTATAACCTATACATTGAATTGGAGGGTATAAATATGGTTAAATACATTATAAAAATATTTATATAGGTTTTATATAATTAATTTATTAATAATTAATAAGTAATTAATTTTTACTAAAATCATTTTATAATTCAAAAATACATTCTCTTTAAAAATGTTATTATTTTCTATTTTGTTTCTGGTAATTATAATTAATTTATGAAAATTTTAGAAACTATTTTTTATAAAATAGAAAAAAATTTAAATCGTAATAAAAAAATTAACTTAGTGTTAAATTTAGGTATTATTCTCAAAAGTTTGTTTTTTCAGTGAATAGTGTACAATATTGATTTTCATTGAGAATTGTATTTTTTTAAAGCATTTAAAAAAGTTAAATTTTGTTTTAAAATGGTTTAAAGTTAAAATTAGTTCTATTATATAATTAATAATCAAATTATGTTTATTGAAATCAATTTTATGGTTTAACTTAGTATAAAAAACAATTTTACACTTAAAAATACATTTTTCTATAAAACTAATTTTCATTGCGTTTTTCATATTAATCATAAATTATTATTTTTTACTCATAGAAAACTGAATCATAAAAAATATATTATATATTTTCAATCATGAGTTCCAAATTTTTTAAATGGTTCATTTTAATTTTTGGTCATTATGAATAATAACCATAGTAAATAATTATCACCACGGTACGGGTAAATAAGTTAATTAAGGTTTAAAATAAAATGTTAAGGACTATAAATGACCCTAAAAAATGAATTCATACTATTTCATGAGTTTATTTCATTAATTTATATATAATTTTTACAAATATATAAACTTGGTGTCTTATATATTTGATTTTGACCTTTATAATATTTAATTAAAAGATAAAGTCAAAAATGTCACTTTATTGATTTTAATATTTATAATGTTTAATGATAGAAATATATAAAAATTATGTTTATTTATAAAATATTATTTTAAATATAAATTATTTATTTATCATGTTAATTTATCTTAAAATTTTAATGATTTAATAATTAGATTAAATGTTTATGCAATGTCGATACATTATTTATTCCATTAATTGAAAAATAGAATAAATGATTTAAAAAATATTAAAAGTAACTCAAATTGGATGAAGTATTGTGTACTATGAATTTTATAGATACATTTGACAATTTAGGGATGTGGTAAATTATTATATTTGAATTCCTACTATTTATTGATGCATTTAAATTCAAATTAAATGAATTGTGTTGAAAATGACATTAATGATATTTTAAACTAAATAATATTTTAATAAATAGTTTAAAATTAATTAAAATTTAATGTTCAGATAAATTAATGTTATATTTTTTTAAAACATCATCAATTATCCATTTATGTATATTTTTTCCTTTTATGGTGACATACTTGACCCTTAAAGGGTATAAAACATTAATTTTGTGATAATTGTTAAAAGGGTTGATGGGGGTTAAAACTAAAATATAAGGGTGATAACTTAACCAAAACTTGTCCAAGATTTATTTTATGAGTTTATTTAGACACATCCTTTTCTTATATTCATATTATTTTAATTTTTATCTATTTTGAATCAAAAAATAATTTATATTGATTTAATAATTTACGAAATTTGAAGAGTTCCCCTCCACTCACTTATAAAAGGACACTCATTATCTCTTTTCTTTACACCACTTTAAGCCATATATCTCAACCAATACCTAAAAAAATTCCCTTATAACGTACTTATACAAGTTATTGATACTCCACCCCTTCTGAAAGTCCAACCCTAGGTCCCTTAAGAGGATATATGATCGATGTCTATCGAAGATGAGGTAATCACATTTATCGACTCATTCAAGTTTATTTCTTCTTATAATTACTATTAATATGTTTTAACCATCCTAAAATAATAACTAAAATATCATTAATATAATTATTTTTTATTATGATTATGTTATAACCATTTTTTATCTCTTTTCAAAACTATAAAAAAAATGAAAACATCCCTCGTGCATATATATGGCTTACCATCTTCACATAGCAATGCAATTCATTTTTAATCACTATATTACAAGGATAGTTATAAATATGAGTCTAATTAATATATATTATATTTATAAAATAAATATTATTTTCTAATTATAATATCATATATTCCTTCTTACCTTTCAATTCTCAGGAAAAAAATAATGTCGGTAAGGTATATGTGTGGACTACCACCTCCACAAAGTGATGTGATTTGTTTTTCATTTTCAATTTACATGGATGGTAATAATGATATATTTAATAAATATATATTATATATATGATATAATAATTATTCTTAAATGTGTATTATTATTTAACTTTCTTTTTATCCATCCATAAATAAAGTGAAAATAGCGTTTATACGTACTTATGACCTACAATCTCCATGAACAATGTAATTAATTTTTCTATCTCTATATTTTATAAATGAATCTAAATATATATTTATTATATATATATGATATTTATATCATCAATATAATTTGGTATATTATTTAACCATAAAACATATACAAGTACAAGAGCTACCAAACCAAAATTCTCATAAAAACGAAGTTGTTAACACCCAAAATAATGATTATAATAAAATATTGTTAATAAATGGGTGATAAAATGTTATAAATGGATCATATATGATATGATAGATATTTAGATGGTTCATTTATATAATTATAATAAATATAAATTTATTATATATGAGGTTAAAAGAACTTGTGAGGAAAGTTGAACTTATGGTAAGGGGTGTCTTACCTCAATTTCATTTCATTGGGTTACATCACATATTCATTGGTACAATCATGTCAATATTAATTTTTAAATTAAAATTGATTGTTTTATTTTGTATTTTCACTTATATATAATTTATTTAAATTTTTTATACATAATATATTCATTTAATAATTCTTATTTCAGTGATATGGTCTTTGTAAGGGATTTCATTTAAATTTTCACTCCATTGAAACATATTTTGTATTATTCACATGTTTAATTTTATGTGCTGTATATACTATCCCTTTTGGGTTTTTAACATGGATATATATTTATTTACGATTAATAATGTTTCATTTAATGCTTAATAATTCAATGGGTTACAATTCGAAAGTTACCAAAGATGTAATAATTTATTTTATAATCTCATTTTTTAGATTTCTCTTATTTAATTGAAAGGAATAGTATAATATATCCTTATTAAACCTAATATATTTTATTATAATCTAGATATTTAAGTAGTTTCCATATTTTATTCAATATTTTAATCTCTTTTTAAATTAAATCAAGAAAATAAATGTTTAAAAGAAGATACAGTCTTATTTTCTATTTTGATTGGATATATTTTTATTCCATGTATATTTTAAAAAAAAAATTGTTTTACAAAATGCCTTTTTATTACTCAAGTGGTATATTAAGAAAATATTAAAATATAATTTCCTTTTGACATGGTTTTGAAGAAATAATTTTAATGTTTTACCAAAATTTTTACTTTCAACTTTCTTTATAAAAATCTAAAGGGAATGATTTCTTTTAATGTATACAATGTTAATAAGCATTCCCACTATCATAACTATTTTATGCCCATTAGATTATTTTACATGTTTTTAATTGTTTTAAAAATAACACTATTTAATTAAATTTTATTTTAAATTTTTCACTTCCATTGTATTATATTATTTAAAATAATTTATTTTATTATAAAATATAATTATGTGATGGTCATCTCTCATATCTTGATTAATTTTGTGGTTAGAGACTTTCTCTTCAAACATTAACTTTCTTGTGATAATTTTTCATTACATAATATATTTTATATTAAATATATATATTCTTTGTATCATAGATATACTTATTGATTAAACCATATGTCATTTCTATATATGGTGTTTTACTATGAAAGTTATCTAATTGATAGGGTAAAACCGTAATAAATCTATATTCTTTACTCAATATGGATATTGACTGATAAGCCATATTGTTTTTGAAATTAATTGATTATTAAATATATAAGGAATAAATTGGACATTTAGTGAAGTGTGGATCACATTTGTATATATCCCCTCGATGCATTGATAGGTCTCATGAAACAAATAAGTTGACCAAATTAAATGGGTTTTTGGTGTATGCCTACCCATATTTTAAACTATCTTAGAACTAGGATTTGGAGGTAGAGATATAATGATTTATGAGATCATGAAATACAATATTAAGAAAATACTTCATTGATAATTTAGTTAATATTATATTAATGAGATTGTTTCATTGATATTATACATGGATGCATTTTTTGATCATGTTATAGCTTTTATTCTGCATAACTCTTACTGATCATATGATCTCACCCTTTATTTTTTCACTTTCCCAAGGATTTATAGAAGTTTATTATGAATAATATCAAGAATTCAAGAATATTTCTTATGATATATATTTCTTATTACTAATGTAAAATGGGAATCATGTATGTATATGGTTCTTTAAGACTACCAAACTGATTGGTGATTCAGGATGAGATCCCTTGTCAATGTAATAATGTAGACATTGGATATGGGTTACTAAGTTTGGGGTTGTTATAGAAAAGAGTTATTTTTTTTCAAAGTTGGGCCTAGGATAACTAATCTTAGCATTACTATGTATCCTGAAGTAATTGGGAATCAAGAAACATAAAATTATAATAAAATCAGTTCCTTGCATAGATCTAGATCATATGCAAGGATAGGGGAATTAATATCCTTTGGGCCCAGGATGATTTTTTATCAAGGATACCTACACATATTTTTCTTAGATATATGTAAATTAGGACATATTTCCCTAAGAAATTTAAGTTCATATAGGGTAGGATAATTTTCCTCCTATATTTAGTCATGGTGCTCTTAGTTATTCCCAATATGGTGACCGACTAAGACCTATAATCTCACATAAGTAATGATTAGTGTGAGAAACAATAGAAAAATATAGAATAACATGCACCATAATATGAAACATGACTTGGGTGTTTTCAACACCTATCATGATATTTGTAATCCATGATATAGAGGTTGTAATATAGTTTAACTACTTTTGATGGGAATGGTTACTATTATGGTTAACATCATACAGTTAGGATAGTAACCAAGTAGTTTAAAATTGCGTGGTGAAAACATTTTCATAAAATTTTATGTCATGAGACTATGATAAAGACCATGTATTTTAGCATCATATAGTGATAATAATATGCTATTTAGTTTAATGTTATATATCTAGGTCTTATGTTGTGCAGTTTAATGTTATGTGGAAGGGAAGAAGACCATATAGTTTAATGTCGTATCATGATGATAATATGATATCTAGCTAAAATTAATACAGTTAGTACATGTTCCATGTATTTTAACGACATTTAGAAGGAATGATGTATTAACTAATGTTAAATTTATGCAAAATAATTCAAGAGAAACGTTTCATTATTGGGTGGTGTGATACACTCTCCTTTTATGGTGTCCAAAGAGAAATATCAATTAGATTAGACATTCTGTATGATGTAAGGTCCCTCCCGCATTGGTTACATATTTAAAAGATTATTTCCAAGTATCATCGGAGTTATAAGACCTAATACCATATCTCCTTGGATGAATGAAGGAAGGTGAACTTTATTATTAAAAGAAAGTGAAACTCGGTTCAGACAAACCTGCAAGTTGTGCAGTGTGCATAACCACCTCTCATCGAGTAGTTCCAAATCATCTAATATCTTCGGAGGCTATTCATATTTAGAAAACTAGTATTATATGGTAGTACATAGAAAGATCTGTTGACTCGTGATTATAAGTATTTCCTCTATCCCGTATATAAGGTAATATGGGTTTACTTTAAAAATTGTAAAATTCATAGTGTAATATGGCCATAAAGCATGTAAAAGTGCTTCGAGAAAAGAATTATTTTCTTTATCCACAATCATATAGAATATATTATATAGAGTCTTATTGAAAGCCTCAATTTCTATTTTCTATTACAAGGTTGTAGAATATGTGGTTAAATGGAATTACATATTACCGATATAGCCTTTTCAACTCATAAGAGCATAAATTTTCCTCATTTTCTATCAATATCATGTGATAGAAACTAAATATGGTAATGATGTGTGTATTCACAACAATTATGATATCCTTTATCCCTACTTATTTTTGGGATATAGCCTTAGACCACTTGGAAAATAAATTAGTGGTAGTAAGTATGTACTTAAATTACCTAACTATAGCTAGGGGATATGGCCACATGACATATATTCCCTAGACCGAAAATAGCCAAGAATATTTGGAAGTATTAATAAATTCATGGGGTTAATGGATGGATTTTGTATTTATCTAGTAGTAATTCCATTTATTGGTGAATTATATATAATCCTGAATCATGGATGACCAAAAATACCCAAGAATCCTAATCTAATGAGAGATATTATTTGCTTACTAATGAGAACCACAATCACCTTTATGGACTTCTTTCATAATTGTGGTAGTACCTCCTCTTTCAATACATAAAAGGTGGACTCCATCAAATCCTCATTTATGTAAGATTTTTTGAGAATTTGAGTTGTCATAAAGAGTAAAATTGACTGCATAACACTATATATGTTCTTTATTTCCTCAGTTCGACAAAATAATTTTTCTTTGGAGTAGTTGAATATGGGTGCATAAATCCAATAGTGGTATTAGTTGGTCAATATATTAAATTTCCTTGTTTAGAGGATAAATTAATATCATTGATCTATTTCCTTTTATTTCCAATGAATTGGGATACTACCCTATAGTGTAAAATACAGATAACAGTATCGTATTGGTCAAGATATTCCAGGAAATTGGTTGCATTAGCTAACACATCCACCTAGGTATTTTGTGAATATGGAACATGATATAATGTTGGATCAGAATGGAATTATCCCATCAACCCTCACACATAATCTAATAGGCGAATTAATTCCAATTTCTTAATGGCATATTCACCATTAATCTACTTGATCACCAAATCTGAATCTCCCTTGATATTTAGGAGGACCACTAATATCTATAGTATTAATTCTAAACCTATAGTAAGATCTTGGTACTAATTCTCATTATTAGTGAAACCATATGATAATAGGAAAGAATATGAAAATACTTCCTTGTCTAGGGAAATAAAGATGATTCCCAGAATGAACATGTTAAGTTATGGGTTCTCTATTCATTTTCCTATTGAGATTATAGAGGCATCTTCAATGTAAATTTCCTAGGTCTGGGGATTTTATTTATTGAAGAAATCCTATTTATTAGGAAATTTTGTATCCAATTGTGTGATTTTTGTGATGATATGCTCTATAATAAATTTTAAAAATGATTTTCATTTGATGAATTTTTATAATATAAATCGGATATCAAATTGCTATAGAATAACTGAGAACCATGTCAGTCATCCACTTAACATTGTCCAACTGAGTATATACTAGGTTGGGTCATTATGAGATTCCAAATAGACCTCATGATTTTGTAGGTAGTACATCAATATTTTAATAACAATGATCAATGTAGGGAAATTCTTTTTGATATCAGAGTACCAGGTCTCTATATCTTTGATGGTTATGTTGAGATAATAGAGACTATTTTTTCTTGCTTCATTATTTTGTATGAGAATATCACTGAGATATTGATCAGGGTATGTCACATATAAGATGATTGGTTTCCCATCTACTGGCGGCATCAACACTGGTAGTATTGATGGGTGTTTCTTTAGAATTTCAAACATCTATTAACATTACTCATCCAACTAATAATCAACTCCCTTATTCATCATATTAGTGATGGGAAAGCACTTTCATATAAATTTTACTATGAATATTCTGATATAATTAAGGAATTATTGAAGGATTTATAACTATTTTGGATTTTGAGGAGATGTAATGTTAAGGATCACTTTAGTTATATCGTGGTCAACTTTGATTCCATGATGGCATTCCATGAAGCTGATGATCATTCATGAGGTAACATAGAAATCACATTTTAAGGAGTTTATTTTCAAGATATGTTTTTATAATGTGTTAAATACTATCTCAATGTTAGAAATATGATAACAAAATTTTTTGATTTAACCACTGAGTCTTCTACATAATATTCCTTGGTATTACCTAAGAAGGGTTTAAAAATATGATGTATAACACGTTAATATTTTATTCCATCATTCTTCAGTCCAAAGGGCATCACTTAGTGGTATTACTCTCCTTAGAGTTCCCTAAAAGTAGTGTCTTCTTCATCTACAATATCCATCCAAATTTTGTAATATCTTTATGTTTTTGTCATAATAGATAGGTCTTTATATCTAGAAGTTGCCTTAATCATAATTTTAGTAATTGGGATTAGGAAATCATCCATCTACAATGTCATTTGACATCCATGAAATCAATGCAGATCCTGATATGTAAATTTTTCTTCTTGACCAATAAAATATTTTAAATCCATTTTTTATAATGGACCTTTAGAATGAATTCATATTCGATAAGCTTGTCAACTTTTTCTTCATCCTTGGAAGCATGAGTCGGACACATTCTCTTGGAAACCTTCATGTAACCACAATAATCCTCATGTTGGATCGAATGATAAGTGGACATGTTAGAATTATGTCTAGGAATTTCTATATATTTCTAGGTAAAGAAATCATGATTATGGCATCTCGTATTTTTATAACATAACTTTTCATTACATTTTACAAAACCGAGGATCTTTAAGGTTTAGTGTCTTGGAAACCAGGAACTTAAAACATGAAAACATATAGCATCCTTCTTAAACACTTCAAATACTTCTCCATATGTTCATCCTAGGTTAATTACTGCATCTGATAACCTGGGTACATACATCAAAAGAAAGGGTGAGCAGAAGGCCCAGTAAGGGAAACAAGGGGAAACATTTAACATGCGAACTTGAGATACATCAAAAATGTCATGAAAAAGAACTTTAAGGAATGAGAAAGAAATCATTAGGCATATCATAATAAAAATAATGTATTTCATAACTTGAAGATGTGGATACAAAATTTAATATTGACAATAATTTCTTTTTCAGCAAGGTCCATCCCCAAGGTGTCATTAAAAATTACCAAGGTTATTCACCAAGGCATCGTTAAAAATAGTCATCTCTAGAGATTAAGTCTTTACCCAATGCATTGGAGCGCTATCAGGGTGCACCCTTGAAATGTATTTATTATCATGTGAGCCACATATATCATCATCAATCATTTCATAAACTACCCATATAGCATAAATGTAATGGGTTTCATTTCATAATCATAACGTTTTAAAAACTGCTTTAAAGACATGATCTTTATGTTACTTTAAACCCACGGAAAGGGAAATCGGGTCTCATGTATGTAAATCCCAGAATTTAAAATAGAACAACTTGTTATATATTTGAATACCCCTATAGAAGATATATATTTGAGTATTCACTTAATAAAATAAAAGAACTTTAGAAAAAGAGATAGATATTTGAGACGGAAATTCTGCAGCATAACGACTATGTTTCGGGGTTTTAGAAAACATTGAAAAGAGAGGGGAAATGGGTCAAACAATCATAAATGACCAATAAAACAGTATAGGGACCGAATATGGAGGACATATGAACATGGTAATGAAATTTTAAGGACATACCATTTGAAATTAAGAACATGGAAGGAAGACAAAAATTAGATTTCTCTTATGAAAATCTGGCAGCCTAACGACGTCACTTAAACTTCAACCAAAAATGAATTGACAAGATAAAATAGGGTCTATCATCATATGAACATAAGAATACATTATGATAGATATAAAGATCATACCCCAAAATAATAAAAATGAACTTGAAATACTTGACATGAAAATAGATCTTGAAAATGAGAAGGGTGAAAGAATCCCTTAAAACTTCGGCAGCTTAACGACGCCACTTAAAACTTCAAAATACTGAATTGAAGAGATAAAATAGGGTATCTCATCATATTAACATAAAATATCAGTATGATAGATATAGATATCATACCCCAACATAAAAAAGTAACTTGAAAGACTTGACATGAAAATAGATCTTTGAAAAATGAGAAAGGTGAATGAGTCCCTTAAAAATTCGGCATCCTAACGGCGCCACTTAAAACTTCAAAATAATGAATTAAAGAGATCAAATAGGGTCTCTAATCATATGAACATAAGATTTCAGTATGATATATATAGTTATCATACCCCAACATAATAAAAAGGAACTTGAAAGACTTGACATGAAAGTAGAACTTTGAAAAATGAGAAAGGTGAACGAAGCCCTTAAAAATTCGGCAGCCTAACGGCGCCACTTAAACATTCTTAAAACGAATTGATGAGAGAAATAGGAGGTATCTAATCATATGAACATGAAAAGGGAATTCATATTAATATAAAATAACATCCTCCAACATAAGAACATGGAGCATAAAAGAAATGACATAAAAGAGATTACTTGAAAAGAAAGAGAGAGGTCGGATCCCTTACCTTAAAATGTAACTCTTAAAACTCAAAGGTTGAGACCTTGAGGGCTTGGGGGCACCTTGGAAGGACTCCTTGGGAGGTAATGATACCAGAGATTCGTTGGGGGAGAGTTGGGAGTCAAATGGATGAGAGGATGGCTTGGTATTTATAGGGAAAGTGAGGGGACATGGCATTAATGGCCAAGGGACACCTCATTAGTGGTTTTGGAAAAACCATGGGCTTGCCCATAGTATTTTCCCATGGTATTGGACACTTGGGACACCTCATAACTTATATTACTATTAATAAGTCTTCCATATTGATTACATACTTAATACATCATTTAATGATGTCATTAAACACTCGTAACTTAAAAATTGTATTTTCACAATTCATCAAAAATTAAACTTTCTCAGAAAAATCCCAAAATTTCACCTTAACCAAATATCGATGCTCTGATTTCAAAAATGGACTCTATTTTATAAAAAAAACTAATTATTTTTAATTTAATTTTTAATTAAACACACTATTCACCGAAAATTCATTTTTTCAGAAAAATCCCCAAAAATTACCTTAACATAATATCGATGCTCTGAGTTCAAAAATGAAATCCATTTTATAAAAATAATTTTCTTAATATTTTTAATTAAATATTTAATTAAAAAACACTATTCACCTGAAAAAAACTAATACTTGACTAATAATTTATGAAACCGTTATTAAACCATTTTATTGAATCACATTACTTAATCAAGGTGCTAGATTATATTAATGCTTTATTTAAGTGAGATTACTAATCCATTTGGTCACATTACTAATACTAAGCATAAAATCACTATTCATAATTTACTATTCATCAAAAATTAAGTTGATCTTATTAGACTCTAAATTTCGTACTAAAAAAATTGTAGAAGACCATTTTTTGAAAATCATTACACATTTTTAATTATTTAAGGAATACATAAACATTTTTTAAAATATCCTTTCTCTAAAATTCACCAAAAATATGCATACTATATTTATCCGGAAACTTGAAAATTAATAAACTTCATCATAAGAAGAAATCAAAGTTTTTATTTAAAATAAAGGATTATACAAGGTAGTAACGGTCTCCTTACATAGCCCCTTATCACACCAGCATAGGACCTAAGTGTAAGGTGTGTTAAGGTGAGAGAATCCGAGGGAGGCTCGGCCAACATCGCACGGGTAGTAATTTCTATCAGTTTGAACTTCTCGCGAAGGAGATTATGTTCTAGCTTCACATGATGAAGTTCGGCTTAGGTTTGGTCCAGAGCAAAGCCCAGTGGTGCTACCTCCTTCCCAAGTTCTGTTAGATGGGCTTCGATCGGTCCAAGACTACTGGGTGAGGCCATAAAATCTTCTTTCTATATTAATTAACCAAGATCACTTGTATTTAGAGACAAATATCGAAATGCTTAGTTTCCAGCGGTCATATTGACCAATGGTCATATAACAATCAAAACCCAATAGTCTAATTTTTATTATACTCATGTTATCAAATGAAACAGTTCTGTTGAGTATAAAAAAAACACACAAAATTAGGAAACAAGATTTATTCAATATTTCGGGTCGTTACAATATTCCCCCTTAAGAAATTGCATCCTCGCAATTTTTTAAAATTGGGTTTTGAAGTTTCATTGAAAGTCCCACACCAGAAAAGGAGTCAGTAAAACCATTACTTTAAAAGAAAGAAAGGGAATTAAAAAGGTAACCTGAGTTAACCTATACTAGGATCCCATGTAGGAAAACATGGACTTGGAGGAAAAAACAAAGGGTCACGTTATAAGGGGGAGTGATAGAAAACATTATTAGGATAAATTTAACAACAAGAAAATCACAAACTTATGATGGGTCAAACGGTATTTGATTTCCTAGTAGGAAACGTTAACAAACAACATTTTTTGTTTTATGTTCCTTTTCATAGTTTTGAGGAATTCATTTACTACATAGAATAAAAACGTAAGGAAATATACCTACCTTCAAGTATAGTTTAATCCTTTAATAATTTTATACCAAAACTAATATTTTCTCCAAACGATGAGCATTCAAAAACACTTGGTCTCATCAAAATAACAAGAATAATCTTCTATAGAATCACGTATTCCAAAAAAGAAAAACTATCTATCTTTAAACATTTATCCCAAAAACAGAAAGGGTAAGATAAAACAACTCTTCAAAAAGAAAGAATCCCATAGTAAGGGAAACTACTTTTAAATCTTCAAAGTTCCACGGTACTACCCAGAGTTCATCATAGACCATTCTGTAAATAACTGCCCTTAAAATTCCTCAAAATAACCCAAACTAAGATTGAAACCCAAATACAAGAAGGACTTGATAACATAGTATTCCAAGATAAACTTTATCGTTCATCTCCAAACAACATCAACCACTCCTAACATCTTATAACAAAAGTAACTAACCTAAACATATTTTCCCCAAGATAGGTCAATCATTTCCATAAGTAACCTATAATACCATAATTTCACCTTAAATTCATTGATTCTTAAAAATATAATTCAACCTTTACTCCTCAAAGAAAATACCGTAGTAATCTATTTACCTTGATCACATAGGGTTCCCAAAATAGTGAATGTCTTCCAAAATTATAATCATCTTTTAATCCCCTAATAATCTCTATCATATTAATATGGAAATCGTCACATTTCCTATAACATTGGTTGTTGGGACATGTTCTTCCATTTCCCAGCATTAACTAAGGAAAGAAAGTATAATTAGGGGCTTAAATACTTAGCCAATAATCATTAAAAGGAAACTTAAAGAATAGAAGGATAAACTTGTAGAATAAAAGTATACCCTAACTTGTGATCCCCAAGGTCCCAATCTAGGTTATACATGATAATATATTCTTATGTGAATCTTTATTTTATTTTATCTTTGTTTCTTTAATAATGGTTCATACTAAGCTTATGAATTTACCAAAGCATATCCCCTAGGAGTGTCGTAACCAAGAGTGCAGCAAGGCCCATTGTCATGTACCAGTTCCCGTTCGAGTCTAGCTCAAAGTGGTGTTTTCGAGTTTTACCCCTATGTACATCTGTGCCAGAGCCACCTCTACCTGCTCGTATCCAGACAGGGATGTATTTTCTTGGAAACCCCTTACTCAATACTCACCAAAATACCAGGAATATTTTCTATATTTAAACTTTTCTATAGGATTATTACTAAAGTTTTCATATCCTAATTTCCACAAATAACTAAACCATACTTTGATACCAACTATGGCATCCCGCCTCTTTATAACATAACTTTTCATTACATTTTACAAAACTGAGGATCATTAAGGTTTAGTGTCTTAGAAACCAGGAACTTAAAACATGAAAACATATAACATCCTTCTTAAACACTTGAAAGGATTCTACATTGTTCATACTAGGTTATTTACTGCATCTCATAACCTGGGGACATACATCAAAAGAAAAGTTGAGCAGAAGGCCCAGTAAGGGAAACCAGGGGAAACATTTAACATGCGAACTTGAGATACATCAACAATGTCATGAAAAAGAAATTTAAGGCATGAGAAAGAAATCATGAGGCATATCATAATAAAAATAACGTATTTCATAACTTGAAGATGTGGCTACAACATTTAATATTGAAAATCATTTCTGTTTCACCAAGGTTCATCCCCAAGGTGTCATTAAAAATTACCAAGGTTATTCACCAAGTCGTCATTAAAAATAGTCATCTCTAGAGGTTAAGTCTTTACCCAATGCATTAGAGCACTATCAGGGCGAACCCTTGACATGTCTTTATTATCATGTGAGCCACATATATCATCATCAATAATTTCATAAACAACCCATATAGCATAAAAGGAATGGGTTTCAATTCATAATTATAATGTTTTAAAAACTGCTTTAAAGACATGATCTTTACGTCACTTTAAACCCACGGAAAGGGAAAGCAGGTCTCATGTATGTAAATCCCAGAATTTAAAATAGAACAAATTGGTATATATGTGAATACCCCTATAGAAGATAGAGATTTGAGTATTCACTTAATAAAATAAAATAACTTTATAAAAAGAGAGAGACATTTGAGACGGAAATTCTACAGCATAACGACTATGTTTTGGGGTTTTAGAAAACATTGAAAAGAGAGGGGACATGGGTCAAACAATCATAAATGACCCATAAAACAGAAGAGGGACCGAATATGAAGGATATATGAACATGGTAACGAAATTTTAAGGACATACCATTTGAAATGAAAAACATGGAAGGAAGACAAAAATTAGATTTCTCTTATGAAAATCTGGCAGCCTAACGGCGTCACTTAAACATCAACCAAAAATGAATTGACAAGATCAAATAGGATATCTCATCATATGAACATAAGAGTTCAGTATGAAAGATATAAAGATCATACCCCAACATAATAAAAAGTAACTTGAAAGACTTGACATGAAAATAGATCTTGAAAATGAGAAGGGTGAAAGAATCCCTTAAAACTTTGGCAGCCTAACGGCGCCACTTAAAACTTCAAAATACTGAATTGAAGAGATCAAATAGGTTCTATCATCATATGAACATAAAAGATCAGTATGATAGATATAGAGATCATACCCCAACATAAAAAAGTAACTTTAAAGACTTTACATGAAAATAGATCTTTGAAAAATGTGAAAGGTGAATGAGTCCCTTAAAAATTCGTCAGCCTAACGGCGCCATTTAAAACTTCAAAATACTGAATTGAAGAGATCAAATAGGGTATCTCATCATATGAACATAAGATTTCAGTATGATATATATATAGATAATACCCCAACATAATAAAAAAGGAACTTGAAATACTTGACATGAAAGTAGAACTTTGAAAAATGAGAAAGGTGAACGAATCCCTTAAAAATTCGGCAGCCTAACGGCGCCACTTAAACATTCTTAAAACGAATTGATGAGAGTAAGAGGGGGTCTATAATCATATGAAAATTAAAAGTGAATTAATATGAATATAAAAGAACATCCTCCAGCATAAGAACATGGATCATAAAAGAAATGACAAAAAAGAGATTACTTGAAAAGAGAGAGAGAGGTCAGATCCCTTACCTTAAAACGTAACTCTTAAAACTCAAAGGTTGGGACCTTGAGGGCTTAGGGGCACCTTGTAAGGACTCCTTGGGAGTTAATGAGACCATAGCTTCGTTGGGGGAGAGTTGGGAGTCGAATGGATGAGAGGATGGCTTGGTATTTATAGGGAAAGTGAGGGGACAAGGCATTAATGGCCAAGGGACACCTCATTAGTGGTTTTGGAAAAACCATGGGCTTGCCCATGGTATTTTCCCATGGTATTGGCCACTTGGGACACCTCATACCTTATCTTACTATTCATAAGTCTACCATATTGATTACATACTTAATACATCATTTAATGATGTCATTAAACACCCGTAACTTAAAAACTGTATTTTCACTATTCATCAAAAATTCAACTTTCACAGAAAAATCCCAAAATTTCACCTTAACCAAATATTGATGCTCAGATTTTAAAAATGAACTCCATTTTATAAAAATTATTTTCTAAATATTTTTAATTTAATTTTTAAATAAACACACTATTCACCGAAAATTCATTTTTTCAGAAAAATCCCCAAAAATTACCTTAACATAATATCGATCCTCTGAGTTCAGAAATGAAATCCATTTTATAAAAATAATTTTCTAAATATTTTTAATTAAATTTGTAATTAAAAAACACTATTCACCCGAAAAAAACTAATACTTGACTAATAATTTATGAAACCGTTATTTAACCATTTTATTGAATCACATTACTTTATCAAGGTGCCTAGATTATATTAATGCTTTATTTAAGTGATATTACTAATCCATTTGGTCACATTACTAATCCTAAGCATAAAATCACTATTCATAATTTACTATTCATCAAAAATTAAGTTGATCTTATTAGACTCTAAATTTCGTACTGAACATAATTGTAGAAGACCATTTTTCGAAAATCATTACACATTTTTAATTACTTAAGGTTTACATAAACATTTTTTAAAATATCCTTTCTCTAAAATTCACCAAAAATATGCATACTATATTTTTCCGGACACTTGAAAATTCATAAACTTCATCATAAGAAGAAATCAAAATTTTTATTAAAACAAATGATTACACAAGGCAGTTATAGTCTCCATACATAGCCCCTTATCACACAAGCATAGGACCTAAGTGTAAGGTGTGCTAAGGTGAGAGAATCCGAGGGAGACTCGGCCAACATCGCACGAGTAGTAATTTCAATCAGTTTGAACTTCTCGCGAAGGCGATTCTGTTCTATCTTCACAAGATAAAGTTCGGCTTGGGTTTGGTCCAGAGCAAAGCCCAGTGGTGCTACCTCCTTCTTAAGTTATGTTAGATGGGCTTCGATCGGTCCAAGACTACTGGGTGAGGCCATCAAATCTTATTTTTATATTAATTAACCATGATCACTTTTATTTAGAGACAAATATCGAAATGTTTAGTTTCCAGTGGTCATATTGACCAATGGTCATATAACAGTCAAAACCCAATAGTCTCATTTTAATTATACTCATGTTATCCAATGAAACAGTTTTGTTGAGTATAAAAAAAATAAAATAACACACAAAATTAGGAAACAAGATTTATTCAAAATTTCGGGTCATTACAATGATTACATTTCAATAAGATGACATATGGTTGTTGTTATTTTGGATACATTGTGACGCGGATTAATGTGGTCCATATGACTTTCGTTATTATAATATTTACCTGTCTGGGTTTATTAATGGTGGTAGATCTAACTTTCTCAAATACGGGAGGGCATATTTAAGATCATCATTTTCTTCTCTAACATAAATTTAATATAAGAGAGTGATAAAGGGGTATTTTTAGGATAAAATATAGTTTGAGGTAATTTCTATCTTCTATAGATGTTAGAGAGGTGTCCCCATATTTTGAGGGGAAAAATATGAGTAACACCATTGACAACATTATGGGTAAGCTCTCCTTCCTATCTATTTTTATCAAGGGAAAAAGTGGTATCGACATCTTTCTATTTAAGAGATGATATAGGATAGTTATCATATCCTACCACTGATAAGGAGGTATTTTCAAATTATAAGGAAACAAATATATGGGCATCATTTTTAGGTAAATTATGAACATTATCTCATTTTTCTCTATTGTCATCAAGGGTAGAAGAAGTAATAAAATCATGAGATTCAGAAGATGTGAGATAATTTTCCTTATTCATTGGTAATGTGGAGGTATGTTTTGATCCAAGTGGTGATTTGGGGACCTTGTTAGATCTTGAGGATGAAGAGGGGAAATTTTCATTTGATTCTTTTTTTTCATTGTCAGAACGGACTCCCACTTCTACAAAGTTGGATTCGAATAATGTGACCGATATCATGAACACCATTGAATATATTCCTAAATTAATTATTACCACCACAATTTGATTAATGGGCCTTGAATATTCATCACTAATCTCATTGATGAGGTTAAATAGCGACATATCTAGATCATTTGGAGTAGGGAATCTAGTGAAATTATCAATCATGGGTTGTTTTCTATCTCTTATAGAATCCTATATCAATGGACTGATACTAACTGGATTAAAACAATCTTTATCTATGTACAATGTAAAAGTTCATCCATCAAAAAATTATTTGATACGCTGATGATATGATGAGGTAACTACCAAATTTTGATGAAACCAAGGTCTTTTAATTAATACATTGAAAGTTTTTTCTTCTTAGACAGTCACGAATTCGGATTTAGAGATGAGAACCCTGAATTGAGCCCTGATCTTGAATTAGTCAAGAGAATTATGTTCACTCTTTTCATAACCCTAGATCATCAAAGTTGAAGGAGATAAAATTTATTCACTATGGAACATATTTTGGTGTATTCAAATATATAAAATAATGCTTTTAATAGTGTTAAAATTGGTCGTTTTCAGCACACAAAAAAAGAAATGAAAATTGGAGCATGATTAAAAGACCTAGGATTTTATAAGAGATAGAAAATCACTGATAAAGGTACACTTTATCAGTGTTAGAAAAATAATATATAAAGGAAAACTTTATCAGAACTAGAAAAAACACTGATAAAGGGGCATACTACTACAATGTGCTATTAAAATTATAGAACACTACAGCAGTAAAAACAAAAAATACATGAGTAAATACATAGAAAATATAGGATAAAATACTGGAGAAAATAAAAAAATTGAAGTAAAATTTAAAACATAGATAAAATAAAAATAATATATTATATACATTGAAAACATTTTTTTATACAATTACATTAGTTTTTACAAATTATTAGAGAAATTCAAAAACATCAAAGTTCCTTCAAATTTGGCCCCTAAACCCCAGTATTGTTATTAGTTTCCAAAAAAACCACCCTAGGTAGAGAAAAATAATACACCTATATTATAAAAATAATCTTATATTAGTATTACTATAAGGAAATAAATTAACCATAAAGTGTTAATTTTAAAATAAAAACATATACTTTGAGTCATACGAGGAACACTTTGTATAGGATTGAGTTTTGGTTGATTCTTAAACAACCATTTATTTTTGTTCTCAAAATTAGGTACTCATTAATTATCCCTTAACTTTGGGGATAAAAAAACTCACTATGAATGGGAGACAATTCAAGAGGAC
The DNA here is from genome assembly GCA_963277665.1 of Viscum album. Taxonomy (NCBI): domain Eukaryota; kingdom Viridiplantae; phylum Streptophyta; class Magnoliopsida; order Santalales; family Viscaceae; genus Viscum; species Viscum album. The sequence goes on along the minus strand of OY728136.1, from coordinate 624,328,263 downwards.
CTACTTTTTGAGAATAATCCTTCAAATGTCACACCATTTCTACTTCATCTTTAAGATTTATCTCCATGAATATTTATTAAATAAGTATGAGAAAAAATAAGGAAATTAATTAAGTAATAGCATAAAAATTTATAATAAAATAATTAGATTTTGTTTGTTCAGTTTTGGCTATTTGATGTGTGTTTTAAAATAAAATAACTACTTTTGTATTGAAAACATGAACTTATATTTAAATTAACCACATCGTGTGCTGCATTAATGTGAAATGAATTCCTAAAAATGATAAATGGATTATGGATTATTTTTCAAAAGTTAGGAAATAATACAAGATAATTTTCTTGGTTTTGGATATTTTATGTGTGTTTTAATCTAAAATTGAAGCTTCCTATTAAAAACTTACACATTCATTTGTATCAACACATCGTGCATCATATTAATGTGCAGTCAATTTCTACAGATGAAAAATGAATTATGGATATTTTTCCTAATGTTTTCAAAAAATATAATCTCGTTTGATTGGTTTTAACTATTTGATGTATCATTTGAACAAAAATTACATTTTATATTGAAAACATGCATTTCAAGTCATATCAACCACATAATTGTTTTGATTGATGTGTGTTCAATTCCAACACATGAAAAATGAATTAGGGATAATTTTCTAAAATTTTGAAAACAATACAATCTTGCTTTATTGGTTTTGTTTATATAATGTGTGTTTTAAACTAGAATGATTCCTTTCTATTGAAAACATGCACTTTGAGACATATCAACCACATCATATGTTGGATTGATGTGAGGTCAATTCCTACACATGAAAAATGAATCATTTTTCAAAATTTTAAAAATAATATGAGCTCGTTTTCTTCTTTTTGGCTATTTGATGTGTGTTTTATACTAAAATGGAACCTCTCTATTGAAAACACACACTTTGAATTATATCAACCACATCATGTTTTGCATTGATGTGAGGTTAAATCCTACATGTGAAAAATAAATTATGGATCATTTTATAAAATTATAAAAATAATTCAAGCTCATTTTCTTAGTTTTGGATATTTAATGTGAAATTTTCACATTTATATTTAAAATTGACACTTATCATCATATCCACCACATAATGTGTCATGTTGATATGAGGTCAATTACTACATGTGAAAAACAAATTATGGATCATTTTACTAAAGTTTGAAATTAATCCAAGCTTATTTTATTAGTTTTGGAAATTTGATGTGTGTTTTAAACTAAAATGGAACATTTGTATTGAAAACATAGACTTTGAGTCGTATCGACCACATCATTTATTGGATTAAGGTTTTTTCAAATTCTACATGTGAAAAATGAATTATGGTTTAGTTTCCTAAAGTTTGAATACATCGTGTGTTGGATTGATGTGTGGTCCATTCCTACATCGGAAAAATGAATTATGGATCATTTTCTTAAATTTTAAAAATAGTATGATCTCATTTTCTTGATTTTGGCTTTTTGATGTTTGTTTTAAACAAAAATTTCATTTTTCTATAGAAAAAAATCACTTTCAGTCATATCAACCACATTGTGTATCGAATTGATGTGTGGTCAATTTCTATACAATAAAAGTGAATTATGGATCATTTTCCTGAAGTTTGAAAATAATATGATCTCATTTTATCTATTTTTTCTTTTATTTGTGTGTTTTAAACTAAAATGGAAAATTTTTAGTGAAAACATGCAGTTTGAATCATATCTATTACATCACACCTCATATTGATGTTCAGTCAATTCATACACATCATAAATAAATTATGGAACATTTTATTAAAGTTTGAAAACAATATGAGCTTGTTTTATTAGTTTTGTCTATTTAATGTGTGTTTTAAACTAAAATGAGACTTTTGTACTGAAACAACAACCTTCAAGTCATACCGACCACATCGGGTGTCGGATTGACGTGAGGTTAATTACAACACATGAATAATGAATTATGTTTCTGTTTCCTAATGTTTGAAAATAATCTGAGTTTTTTTTTTCTCAATTCTAGATATTTTATTCTTTTTTTAAAATAAAATGGAACATTCATATTTAATACACACACTTAGAGCCATATTTATCACATTTTGTGTCAGATTGATGTGTGGTCAATTATTACACAAGAAAAATGAATTATGGATCATTTTCATAATGTTTGATAATAATTCAAGAACGTTATATTGATTTTGTAAATTTGATGTGCATATTAAACTAAAATGGAAATTTTGTATTAAAAACATATTCTTAAAGTTATATCATCAACATCATGTATCAGATTGATTTGATGTTAATTACTATATGTTAAAAATAAATTACGGATCATTTAATAATGTTTCAAAAAAATCTGATCTTGTTTTCATAGTTTTGACTATTTTATGTGTGTTTTAAACTATAATGGAACATTTCTATTAAAAACATGAACTTTGATTAATATTGACCATAATGGGTATCGGATTGATGTGCGGTCAATTCCTACATATAAAAAATTAATTATGTATCAGTTTTAAAAATTTTGAAAAGAAAATTAAGATCCTTTTATTAGTTTTGGATATTTTATGTTTATTTTAAACTTAAATGGAACCTTTCTATTGAAAACACATAATTTATGTCATATAGACCACATCATATGTCAGATTGATGTGTGTTCAATTCCTATACGTGAAAAATAAAATATGGGTCATTTTCATAATGTTTGAAAACAATTCAATATCTTTTTATTAGTTTGAGATATTTGATGTGTGTTTTAAACTAAAATGGATCTTTTGTATTAAAAACATGAAATTAGAGTTATATCAACCACATCGTGTATGAGATAGATTTTCAATCAATTTCTACATGTAAAAAATAAATTATGGATCATTATTCAAAAGTTTAAAATCAATGTAATCTTATTTTCATTTTTTCATCTATTTTAAGTTTATTTTAAACTAAAATGGAACTTTTTTATTGAAAACATGCACTTTGATTTATATAGACCACATATTGTTTCAAATCGATATACAATAAATTTATACATGTGAAAATTTTATTATGTATCTTTTTCCTAAAGCTTGAGAAAAAAATATGAGATCATTTTCTTGGTTTTGGATATTTGATATGTGTTTTAAACTAAAATTGAACCTTTACTTTGAAAAAAATCAATTTGATTCATATCACCCACATAATTTCTTAGATTGATGTTTTGTAAATTCCTACATATGAAAAAAAATGAATTATATTTTATGTGTTTTTAAACTAAAATGGATCTTTTGTATTAAAAACAAGCACTTCAAGTCATATCGACCATATCATGTGTCGGATTGATGTCTGGTCATTTCCAACATGTCAAAATTGAATTATGGATTATTTTTATAATTTTTAAAAACAATATGAGATCATTTTCTCAACTTTGGATTTTGAAGTACGTTTTAAACTAAAATGGCACCTTTCTATTGAAAAAACACAGTTTGAGTCATATTGATCAAATAATATATTGGATTGATGTGTGATCAATTCATACACATAAAAAATTAATTATTGACCATTTTACTAAATTATAAAAACATTCTATGAATGTTTTATCTATTTTTTCAATTTGATACATGATTTATACTAATTGACACTTTTTTATTGAAAATGCATACTTCGAGTCATACAAAACACGTCGGGTGTTAGATTGACATGTGGTCAATTCATAAGTGAGAAAAATGAATTAAGGATCATTTTTCTAAGCTTATAAAATAATCCCATCTTTTTTTCTTGATTTTGGATAATTTATGTGTGGTTTAAACTAAAATGGATCTTTTGTTTTTAAAACATGCACTTCGAGTCATACTGACCACATCATATGTCATATTGATGTGAGGTCAATTTCAATACGTAAAAAAATGAATTATGGATCATTATACTAAATATTGAAAATAATCCAATCTCGTTTTATTGGTTTTGGTTATTTGATGCGTGTTTTAAACTAAAATGACACTTCTGTATTGAAAAAACACTTTATCCATATAGAACACATTGTGTGTCAAATTGATGTGTGGTCAGTTATTACATGGGAAAAATGAATTATGGATCATTTTCATGAAGTTTGAAAACAATTTGATCTCACTTACTCAATTTTGGCTATTTGATGTGTGTTTTAAACTAAAATGGAACTTTTGTATTGAAAACACACACTTCAATTCATATCAACCACATCATGTGTCAGATTGATGTCAGTCAATTCCTACACATGAAAAATTATTTATGGATTCATTTTATATATTTTTAAAACAATTTGATATTTTTCTTAGTTTTGACTATTTGATGCATGTTTTAAAATAAAATGGTACTTTTGTATTGAAAACATGCACTTTGAGTCATATCGACCTCATCACGTGTTGGATTGATGTGAGGTCAATTGTGACATGTGAAAAATGAATTATGGATCATTTTTCTAATGTTTAAAAATATTCCAATATATTTTTATTAGTTTTTTATATTTGATGTGTGTTTTAAACTAAAATGGCACTTTTTTATTGAAAACACTCACTTTGAGTCATATCGATCACATCGTGTGTCGGATTTATGTGTGGTCAATTCTTACACATGAGAAATAAATTTTAGATCATTTTCTAAATTTTTGAAAACAATATGGGCTCATTTTCTTATTTTTTTATATTTTATGTGTTTTTAAACTAAAATGTCACTTTTTCATTGAAAATATGAACTTTGAGTCATATCAAATAGATCATGTTTTGGATTTATGTGTGGTCAATTCCTACACATAGAAAATTAATTATGGATCATTTTCCTAAAGTTTAAAAACAATCCTAGATTTTTTCCTTATTTTTGGCTATTTGATGTGTGTTTGAAACTAAAATTGCACTTTTGTATTGAAAATATACACTTAGAGTCATATCGACAACATCTTGTGTATAATTGATGTGCGATCAATTCATATGCATGAAAAATGAATTATGGATTATTTTCAAAAAAATTTAAAATAATATGTAATTTTTTTATCAATTATTTCTATTTGATGTGTGTTTTAAACTAAAATGTAACCTTTATATTGAAAACGTGAACAGTAAGTCACATTAATCAAATCATGACTCATATTGATGTGTGGTAAATTCATACAAGTTTCAAATGAATTATGGACCATTTTTCTAAAGTTTTAAAATAATACGAGCTTATTTGATCAGTTTTTTCTATTTGATGTGTGTTTTAAAATAAAATGAAACTTTTTGTATTAAAAACATGTACGTTGAGTCATAATGACCACATTAGGTGTCATATTAATGTGTGGTCAGTTCTTACAATTGAAAAATGAATTATGGATCACTTTCCTAAAGTGTAGAAATAATCAGATAGTTTTATCATTTTTTGCGATGGGATGCGTGTTTTAAACTAAAATAGTACATTTCTATTGAAAACATGCACTTTGATTCATATTAATCATATCATGTATTTTTTGATTTGTGGTTGATTCATACACATTAAAAATGAATTATGGATCATTTTCCTAATGTTAGATAACAATCCATGTTTTTTTGCTCTATTTTGTGTATTTGATGCAAGTTTTAAAGTGAAATGACACTTTTGTATTGAAAACATGTAATTAAAGTCATATAGACCACATTGGGTGTTTTATTGAAGTGTGGTCAATTCCTACACATGAATAATTAGTTATGTATTTTTTTCCAAAAGTTTGAAAATAATTGGAGCTCATTTTATTGGTTTTTTTCTATATGACACAAATTTTAAACTAAAATGAAAATTTTATATTGAAAACACATAATTCAGGGAATACTTACTACATTGTCTGTAAAGTTAGTTTGCACTAAAATTATACACATGAAAAAATAATTATGGATCATTTTCCTAAAGTTTGAAAACAATCCAATCTATTTTTCTTGGTTTTTGGCTATGTCAAACGTGTTTCAAATTAAAATGACACTTATATTTAAAACACACACTTTGATTCATAAAAACTACATCATTTTTCATATTGATGTGAATTCAATTCCTAAACATCAAAAATGAATTATGAATCATTATCCTATCAAAACAATCTGAATGTGTTTGATTTTTTTTGATCATGTGACATGTGTTTTTAACTAATGTGTACATTTAACAAACTATGTATCTGATAAAAATGATACAGAAATTTACTAATAAGTAGATAAAATGATGATAAAATTAACTAAATATGTAGTAAAAAGTCACCTCTTTATGATATCTGTATACATTCTAACACCATGTGTTCTTCTCATTCATTTCCAAACAAATTGATTTCCTCCATTATAATTCTCCTTGAGAAATAGATCAAAAATAATATATAAGTATTGTGATATTAATGCTTCACACCACAAATATATTTCTAAGTTCATATCCCATACTAGATCACAGACATAGTAGGTAATCACCAAAATTAGATGTCGGAAATCATTCGGATGTCTTTTACATTTCCCACTCATCTTTGAACAAATTTACTTCTTCTTTTGAGAACATATATTCTTAGAAATTTTTGTAGTACTAACAAAATATAGACAAAAAATGGTTAATAAATAATTTTAATAAAATTATAATTATCTTCATAAATTACCTACTTTGGGATGCTAGTATTTTGATAGTATATGATATATTTCATAAATTTTTAAACAAAATATCCACAATTGTTTTTGTTATCTTACTTCTAAAATTGAAAAAACATTGACCAAAATAAGTAAATTGTTTCGAAATATGTTTTGATAGTTTAATATTTCTATATATAACCAAATATATTTCCATTTGAAGTACTATATAGGCTTTTTATTTTTAGTCAATAACCTCATACCATGATTTATACTGTATTTAGAAACCACCCTATCAAGACAAAATTATTTCTAAAACACAGATTGATACATATAATTCAATGTTTATCTATAAAATGTTTATTATAGTGCATTACAATTTCTCAATAAACATCATGTGTGTTCAGTTTGATGAATATCTATGCATTGGATTAAAAAATTAAATATATGGGGCATACAAATTGATTGTGATCAGTATCCAGTGATTCCTAAAAAACAAAAAATAATAATAATAAAATAAAAAATATATTTTATATGATTAGATTGCATATTTTTACCCCTACATTATAGGCATGAAAAAGAGTCTGTCTTCTGTTATTTTCTTCTCAAACACCTCATTTAGATTATCTTTTTTCTTACAGATTTATTTCACCTCCAATGAAATTTCATCATTAGAAATGATATAGGGATTAATCAATCCAAGTCATGATTCACAAAGTTTTACCTTTACATAGTAATAATATAAACTCCTATAGAAAATATGAATAGTTATTAAATATAATGAAAATATGAGATAATTTTTTTTGGATTGATGTATTATGAAAATGTACCTTATGAATGTATTCACAATTGATACTCCCATCAATTAAAACTTGAGAATCTCATTTATACTATTGATACCAACTATGTCTATAATGAAAGTTCCAAAATATTTATTCTTCATCTAGAATATGGGATACATATCCATATTTTAATGTGGTTTATTTATGAAGTTATAATGATAAAATATTTTTTAGTGGAACTTTTAGAGAGAAGGTTTTCTTAAAATGTATTTGGTTTTCTTGTTCGATTCACTAGATTGTATTGATCCAACCTTCTACTTCCCCATTATTTTATCCTTCTGTAATACCATACCTATATTTAGACCTTTTTTCATTAACTATTATAATTATTTCATTTGAAGAAATTATATAAGTATATACCTCATGTATCATTATAATATTATACAGCCATGATATGAAATCTCCAATAGCATCATTGATCATTGTAATATCTGGATCATCAAGTAGAATAGAAAACCCATCGCTCTTCTCTTTAGCTACTTTAATACCCTATTTCATGTGATCTTTTGTGAGTTATTTTTTGTGTAGCTTTTCTCCTGAGATATTATACATCATACCCATTAAAACAAGGTGGTTCATGGATTTTGATATATAGAAATCACCAACAACTTTACCCAGCATAATTTTAGTAATATAATGTTATCAGAAGTTATTTGATTCATAGTTAGGGGAAAGAGTAATTAAAAAAATTATTACCTCATGTAAGTTATGTGGTTAAGGGGAATGACTAGACACAAATCTAGTGTGGGTAATTTGGTTGTTTGTGTGCTGATTATTGTTCCACTACCAGTTCACTTTGATCCTTCTGCATATATTGCTCTGTTAAACCAAACCAAACAATAATATCTTACAAAGAATATATTTGTGTCTAAAATACATTCATCATATGATATGTATATTCTTGTGGATTTTTATTCCTAAAATATTTTCAAGGAGACATTTTAAAACCTACACCTCTAACATGGCCATATTGTTCATGTCGCATCCATGTTTCTGAAAGTAGTTTTTCTTCTAGTATTATCACTACTGATTATTGTGCATAAACTGAATAAAAAACATATGAGAATAAATAGATATTTTAATAACTAAAGATTATAAAAGAATAAAATTTTATTAAATATAATTAATGACATGAAACACCAATATTAAAAGACAATATGACACCCGAGACTTTAGATAATATTTCTTTTTAAATAAATTTAATCTCTTCGATAGCTTGTAAAACACACAACTCGGAGTCGAAATGAATCATAATAAAGTATATCATTATAACATAGTCGTTAAATTATTAGGGAAGAATATTACTAAATAAATTATGAAAATTATGGTTATCTATTTATTAGAAATGAAATAATAATCTTTTAATAGAAAAATAAATGTTTTCTGAAAAAATTCTATTTTTTTTCTAAAAGACGGTTTAGACACACTTTGTGCTTATGATTTAAAATTAATTTTTACCACTTTTAGATAATTTATTTGAAAAAATAAACATAATTTTTGAAATAATCATATCAAAAATATTTTTTTCTTATTTTTGTGATTCTTATGAAAATTTTCATTTTTTGACGAATAGTGAAAAATACGAGAATTTTAATTGAAAACATCCTTTTTGTTTAAATTATTTATAATTTTAAATTATATTTTAAATTAATATTAGAGTAAAATTAGTTCAATTATATATCTATTACTCCAATTTATGTCATTTTAATAATTTTCATAAGGATTTTTTGTATAAAAACTTTGTAAACTTTTGAACATTTTCTCTTTAAAAACACATTTTCTTGTCTCATCTGTGAGACTAATTTTCAATTAAATATTTCCAATTATGTAAATATAGTTTGTAAAAATGGATTCCATATTTTTAATTAGAATAATTTATATTTTAAATTATTTAAACTTAATTTTTGACCAAAATGAAAAGTAAAAATAGTAAAAATTAATTATCATGGCTAACATAAAAATAGATTTACTAGGGGATAAACTAAAAAGATAAGGGTTAAAATGACCTAAAAAATTTCTAAACTATATTTTTTTTACATATTTAGACCCAATAATTTTTAAGTCTTGATAATAGTTCATTTTGATCCTTTTGACATGTGAAAAACAAGGGTGCACCTTTTTCTTCTCAAAAATTACAAGTGTACCACTCACCTCACTTATAAAAGGTCACCCTATCTCCTCTCTTCTTCACATATTAAAACCATTTTGGTTCATCCAATACATGAAAAAATAACATACAAAATTTATTTCTCTGATCATAGAATCCTTATTTTGGGAAAAATCAAACCTAGGATGGCTTTAGTGAAAACCTAAAGAGGATACCTAAAGAAGAGGTGACGTTCTTCAATGAGAGCTTTTATATTATTTTTTCCTCCACAACCCTAAATTATTATTAAAAAATAATTATATAATTAAATAAGTATATTATATATACTGAGATGTTTTCATAATAATTTAATGACGTAAAACCATCTCCACTTCCATCAAATGGGTTAAAAAATCATTATTTGTGTGTATGGAAGATTATCGCCTCAAGAACTGATGTCATTCATTTTTTCATTACCACCTCTCATAGTTGGTTATGATGATGGATCTAAACTATATATATGATATTTAAAACATAATTATACCTCTTTAGTCATTATTTAATATATAAATTTTTTACTTTACATTCCATATGAGATACTATAACGTCGCTTGTGTATATAGAGGACCACTTCCTTATGAAGCGAAGTGATTTGTCTTTCAGTGATGCTTTATATGTAAGGTTATAAGTATAAAATTCATAATTATATATACATGAAATAATAATGATATTAATTACATATTTATCATTATAAAAATATAATATTTATTATTTTATTTCTTACCTTTTCACTCAATGAATGATGGTAACGTCCTCTGTGTTTGTGTGGACTACTGCCTTCACGAAACGATGTGACTCTCTTTTCATCACCACGCCACATGTATTAAGTATATAAATATATTTATATAAATAATATGGTATATATGATATTATGATTATTCTATAATATAATATATTACTTAAATTATTTCTATAATGATCATTGGAAAATGTAAATGTCACTCATGTGTATGTACGACCTACCATTTCAATGATAGTAACATACTTCATTTATCAAAACCATATTTCATGATTTCTATTAAAATAATAATTTATTTATATTTATGATAATTATTTCATGATTATTATTCTAGAGTTGATTAAAATTTATAATATGCATAAGAACTAAAACAATCACGACAAAGCATGAATGAGAAAATAAGGTAATTAACACCCGAAACAATGGGAATAATGGAAGATTATTAACGAACGGGTGATAAGATGTTATAAAAGGATCATATATGATATTATAAATATTAATATGGTTATCTTATAAGTTAATAACATGTTTAAAACCACTATATAATAGGTTAATTGACATCCAATCAAAAGGAAGTGTTATGTAATGGATTTTGTCTCAATTTCATTTCATTTAGGAATCTTGAAATGTTATGAAACTAATTTATTTTATATGGAATATATACTACCCATTTGACATAAAATATCATTAATAATTCATTATTAATGGTATTTTATGTTTTTATTTGAATTATTTCATCTAACTGGATTTGAATTAAAAGTTTCCAAGTGGTAAAGAATTTCATAACTCAATTTCTTTTCATTGGGTTATATGACTCCTTCATTACATTTGATATTCTAATATTATGTGTATAGTGACTTTTGATTATATTATACTATATATCTAATTTTTTAATGTGTACTTACAATTTATACACATGATATATTCATTTATTAATTCTCACTTCAATGTTATGATCATTGTAAGGGTTTATTTTACAATCTCATTCTAATTGAGTTTGTTTATTCTTGACTTTTAGTTGAAGAAATTTATTTGAGAATTTCCTAATAAAACCTTTAATTTTATTATCCTCTTTTTATTCATGATATTTCAAAGTAACAGTACCATTCTCCCACTCTTTGGTACTTAAAATAATTAAGAAAATCTGATTTCATTTCCCACTTCGGTCGAAAATATATTTTCTTCTAAAAAAATATATTCAAAAAATGTTTTCAAAAATGTTTTTATAATTTTAAAAATGATTTAATAAATATATTTTTAACCATTTTTATTTATTAAAAAATTAAATTAATCTTCATTTATTTTTCAAAAAAAATCCCTTTTGGATTTTATCGAATAAGTGAAAGAATTCATTGTTTTAACTTGTGAGGAATGAATGGAGTTTCTTTACATTATGATCACTAAAATGTTTTAAAGATTATTTAATAAGTTTCAAACATTATTTTCAAAAATTTTATGAACTTTTAGTTTTAAAAAGTTATTTAAAAAATTAAAAGGATGTTTTCCTCAAGAATGTTTTTAAATATCTTTTGTGATATTTTTATTCATCAATGAAAATAACCCTTTATTCATACTCATATGGGTATATATTATATTTATACCATAATTATTATTTATTTATATGGTTTTGGATCATTTTGACCAAGGAAGTATTTACATTCACTTAATTGATTTATTTTTTTAGTTACTAACTTTCCCTTGAATTATTCACTTTCCTGTGGACATTAAATTTCCCCTAAATATCCATTTTATTTATCATCAATATTTTTATAGATTAAACCATATATCAGTTATACATATTATATTCTATATTTAAAGTTATTTATTTATCTTGGGAAATATTGATAAATATGTATTCTTTACTCAATAAAAATATTTGATGATAAGGAATATTGTTCATGAACTAAATCTATCATTTGGTATATAATGAATGTTTTGGACAAGAAATACATAGGTGGGTCCTAGTTATAGATATCCCCTCGATTCATTAGAAGTCTCATGGAATAAATTAGTTAGATTATATTAATTATATATGTTTCTATTGATCATTTTTATATTTTCTTAAGGATATATCTTGACGGTATAGGTATCATGTTCCTGGGAAACATGATGTCCAATAATTAAGTATTTCTTTCATTAATAATTAAGTTATTATTATCCATGATATTTCCATAATGATATTACCTCTATAGGGTTTTAATTATTAGTTATTGATTAAATGGATTTTTTTTAGTTATTTACCTATCACGACCTCATCCCCACAAGGTGTACCCCTCCTAGGATGTTAATGTGAGAAGGAAGATAGTGACCACTGACTCCCACCTCCATTAGGCCCCAGGTTGGTGACTTGCACCGAGAGAATAGTAACCGCACAAATGGGAGGAATTTCCCTCTAAGAAAACACATGTGAAAGAGAGAGATAAGATAGACACCAACAAAATCCAACTCAAACTGCAATATAAAATAAAACACAAGTACACAAATTTAATGTCATTCAAAAAATACAAAAACTGAAATAGAAAACTACAAGTACCAAAAAGAAAGTAAAAATAGTAGTGACTACAAAGCCCGAACAGCTCCTGCAACCCCAAGATAGTAATAACTAGCCTTATCTCCAACCTTATCTAAGTGACCTGAAAAAAAATTTATATATAAGTAGGGTGAGTATAATAGTATACTCAATAGGATCCTCCTTAGAGCCTCTCGTGCAAAAGTAAAGAAAGTGTACTAAAGCACAGTGAACAACAAGTGAAACTTACTTGTCACCTAAAAAGGTATACTAAGTTCCTAACCTCACCATTGATACTCTCACCAAGTATCACATACAAGAGTATATAATATAGTAAAGAAATATCAAGGGTAACCCACTACCACTTCCCCATTAGTTTGTTTCTTTTCCCCAACGTTGCACATCCTAATCCAACTCTCTCCAAAAATTTCGGCCCGAAGACACATGGGAGAGAACTAACACATGAACCTTTTGAAACAAAAATCTTTCTCATAGAAACCTGGGTGAAGCACCACACCATCCACACAAATAAAAATGTAACCAGGTAGTTTTCAGGAGCCACCACAGCCCTCATAACGTGTATCATACGTCGGGTATTATGCCTCAAGCCATTACAACCCATACGCCGAGTAAGGATCCTCAAGACACCACAGCCTTTACACGTTATACCTATATTAGCACAAAGGAAACTATATCCAGAATATATGTGTGTGAAATAACCACAATCCATTACATCCCTCTACACACAAATATAGGAGAAACTAACTGATGTGCCTACCAGCATAGGTAACTACCAAGAGAAGAGAGTGGGGCCCAAGGGGGTGGTTAGCCATCCATCCTCCCACTAGAATGTTAGAGAAAACACCCACATGTCTCAGAATCCCTAGGGTGTCAGTTTTCCTAACTAAAAGTGTGGATTAGTGTATAGAAACAGAAAAAGTATAGAATATACTTTAGCTCACATCCACACTATGGTCATAACCTAGTCTTAGAATTAAATGAAGCTAACATCTCATGGACTCCCTATTGCCACTGCAAAGACTAAGTATCCTATAAGCAAAAAACCATTTAAAGAGCTATATTAGATTAGTTTATTCCCTTTTCATCAGTTTCACTTTAAGGTACTTTAAAAAATAATTAACTATTAACAATTCCACATTACATTTCATTAGAATCACACCCAAATTCCATCGTTCCTTTAAATTGCAACCTCGGTATTGCGTCCTAGCAGGCTCCAACCACATGGGTTAACATCATTTATTCAATCATTTATTAATATAATTATTACTTTCCCATATTCCTATGAATTCTAGAAAAACATTCTAAGCTGCCAAACACAAGGGGGCTTAACATGGTGAGTAGATAAACTACCCATCAAGTACTTTCCACCTATAGAAGGAGCATAGACCTATCCTCCCTCAAGAATCTAAGCATGTAAATCATGTCTCATACCCTGTGAATCTTTGCCTCCTTTGTAAGAAGGGGTAAGTAGGACCAGCTTCCTTGAGAAATGGGGAAAGTAAACAAGATAAACAACCACAAGATTCAGCAAGCATCCAACATTCATATCCAACCTGTTTCATCACCTCTGGTGTCCTCCCTGACACCCAAATGCATAAAATGATACATATCACCACTCTACTCATCAACTACTACCATAACCAATGGGCCTCCCTATCCCCACATCTCACAACAGCCATCTAGGATCACACCACATCACAAGTAGCAGGAAACAACAAGGAAAATGGGCTCTTGGACCTAACTAAGGCATTATTCCTTCACAAGCAATGAGCTCTCACAGATCCAAGCATAAGGCTCTTTGGCCTTTACAATAAAGAGAGTAACTCAGAACCCTACCATGAATTATCTTTTATCAAACAACCAGTTATTTAATCCATCTTGAATTAACTGATTACTTATTAATAGGTTCCAACTATGGGCAACCTAAACTGGAATCTATCATATCTACCACAAATTAATTAAACAATTAATTTTATATGCCTTTAAACAACAAGAACTAACATGCTTCAATTCTAACAATCAACTAGAATAGGCATGCACATCTTCATCAATTTGATTAAAATCAAATTAAAATAACAACAACCAGATTCATTTACATTCATATTTATCTTTAACCATTTAATTATGACATAATTATGGCTTTACATTATTTACGAATTTCATCAAAAACAACATTATAACAAGAAAATCATAGATATCACACTATCTATCAAATTAAGAGGCAAACCGTTATCATGGTGAAAATCAACAACAAGTGATCAAGATAGTTACTTTAATCCAATTCAAGTATTTAATTAGGTCGATTCCATTGTGATACAAAGGGATAAAACATGATAACTCTATAGTATCACATAAAATAATATAGAAGCAGAAAATCCCCTAACTCAAAAGGTTTTTTATGTTCTTCGATCGAGAAAATATCTTCACATGGATTACAATCACCTTCCCTATAACAACTACATCCACTTGAGGATTTCATGGCACAACCACATCAACAACAACCAAAAGAAAATCCCTTAGAACCATGGAGATCAAGAGCCATGGCATGGAAAGAAGAAATGGGAGAAGACAGATCAAAGAAAACCAAAGAACATAGATAGATATTACCTCAGATAGAAGAATGATTGAAGAAGGAGGTGAGGAACCGATCTCGGAAGAAGGAAATCCCCACACGTTGAATAGGGAGGTGTCCGAGTTGTTTGGGGTCGAGAGGGAGTGCACTCAAGTCATAGGGTTTGAGAAACCTGAGCAGTTGGGTGTCTTCAAAACACCCAGCGGTGGGTAAGTACATTATGTGTACCTCTTCATCACGTTTTCTACTTCCTTGAGGTGATTTATGCTGAAAAATGAGTAACCTTGGTGATTTGTTTTATTTTTATGAAACCCGAATAGTATATGTCATATACCCTTTGGTCACATCGTGTAGTCCTCTATATTTCTATCTTCTCATGACCAAACTCCTTTAGACTTCCTATGAGCCTTCTCTAAGCACCTTGGTCTTCAAAAACATGAGAAGGGTTAATCCACGTGGATCTGAGCCCTTACATCAAATACCTCTCAAAACATTCTCGCCCTTGAGAATCCAAAACCAACCCATAGAGGAAACAGAAAATGGTTTTTCCTAACAACCACCATGTGAGATACCTCTCATGGATCTCTCCGCCATAATAGATCAACCACATCAAAAGAACAATTTGAAAACTCACAAAAACCACAAATATCTCCTAAACGCTCTCCTGAGGGAGATACCTTTCAAATAGAGCAAGACAAAACAAACAACAAAAGGAATCCATCTTATAGAAATGAAAGGTCTACAACCACAAAATGAACATCATTACAAGAAAATATAAAAACATCAAAAAAATGAGGGTACTGAGTGTGTATATGGGACTCGCATTCCTAGGTACTCTCCTCCATGCCATTGTGCCACCACAAGACATGAACCAAGGGAGTAACATGCTCACGTAACACCTTCTCCTTGCGGTACTAGATCTCTACAGGATACTCCTCTAAGTTCCCATCATTTTCAAAGTCGATCTATCCCTAATCGATGACATGTGAGTCATCATAAAGATAACAAAGGTGTTTCGACACACAAAAAACATTGTGTATCCAACTCATTTGTGGTGGAAGTGCTAATCGATGCTCTATGGATCCAACACGATCCAACACCTCAAAAGTCCCAAAAAACATTGGAGAAATATTAATCCCACAACCAAAACTTTGCTTCCCACGATGAGGAGTCACCTTCATAAACACGTGATCCCCAAAATCAAACTCTAAAGGTATCCTCCTCTAATTAGCATATGATTTATGATGATCATGTGCTACTTTTATCCTCTTGTGAATCACCTGAACCATCTTTGTTGTATTCTATACAATTTTCGACCTGAGAATTGCTGACTCTACAACCCCAGTCCAGCATAATGGAGAATGGAAAGGTCAGTTATACAAGGATTCAAACGGCTCCATACTGATGGTTGAGTGAAAACTATTTTTGTAATCGAACTCCACCAAGGGTAAGGGCCTCATCCACAAACCTCCAAAATCCATGAAACAAGAACACAACATGTATTCAAGAGTCTGGATGGTCTGCTCTGTCTGACCATCCATCTACGGATGAAAAGCAGTGTTAAGGAATATTTGAGAACCTAAAGCATGATGGAGACCTCTCCACACCATAGAGGTAAAACTAGGATCTCGATCAAAAATGATCATCCTCATGACTCCATGGATTCTCACCACCTCCTCCAGATATTACCTTGATAAAACCTCTACTGATCTCGATTCCTTGATAGCTATGAAGTGGGATGATTTTGTTAAACAATCCACTACCACCCAAATAGCATCATGGCCTCCCTAAGCTCGAGGTAAACCAATAAAAAATTCCATTGAGATGTCCTCTCACCTCCATTGAGGAATATCTAATGGATATAACAACCCACTAGGGACATGGTGATCGGCCTTCACCTTTTGGTAGACCAAACATCGAGACACAAACTCTACAACTATACTCTTTATCCTAGGACACTAAAAATGACTCATCAAGGCTCAGTACATCTTTGTCATGTCGAGATGCACCACTAAAGAAGAACTATGGAACCCTCTGAGAACTATCTCACACATCACCAAAGGAATGAAAATCCTTCCTGGATACAACACTCAGTTTTTTTCATCCTCAGACCAACCATCAAGGGTCTCTCCACAGACAACTCGGTCTCTCCAAACCTCCCCCTATAGATCCCCCAAATTGGACTCTTCCACTTTCTGCACCAGAGATAACTGCACTATTATCTAAAAAAGACAAACTCTTCCCCTAACTTCTCCTATATTGAGGTGTAATGCTGAAGTTCTTCCATCACTCTATAGGAATCATCAGATTCATGCACTGCATCATTACGTGACTTCCTGCTTAGTGCATCAGCTACAACATTCCCCTTTCCAGGTGTATATGATATTTTGAAGTCGTATTCCTATAATAACTCCATCCACTGATGCTTCTTTAAGTTCAAGTCACGCTGTGAGAAAACATACCACATGCTCTTATGATCGGTGAAAACCAAAAAGTGCTCTCCAATGAGGTAGTGTCTCCAAAACTTCATAGAAAAAACCACTACCGCTAACTCAAGATCATGGGTGGAATAGTTATGTTCATGGGGACGTAACTGATGAGACCCATAAGAAACAACTGATATATGCCGCATTAGAACACAACCTAACCCCAGATATGAAGCATCGTAGAATACACCAAACTGAACTCCCTCTACTGGCAGACAAAGAAATGGAGCACTTACCAACTTCCCCTTCAGATACTCAAAAGCTACCTAACACTGATATGTCTACACGAATGCCTGATTCTTCCTATTCAATGTTGTTCTAGGAGTCAAAACCTGAGAGAAATAGGCTACGAACCTCCTATAGTAGCCTGGAAGACCCAGAAAACTTCACACCTCTACCACTGTCTTGGGGGATGACCAAGACACAACTGCTTCTATATTTTATGGATCCATAGACACTCCCTACTGGGACACAACATTCCCCATGAAATGAACTTCTTGATCCCAAAACTCACACTTCGACAACTTTCCAAATAGCTGTTGTTGATAAAGAACTTGCAAACAATGTGCAGCTTCTCTACATGCTCCTCCTCAAACACGGAGTACACAAGGATGCCATAGATCAAAACCACAATGAACTTATCCAGGAACTCATAGAACACAACTTTCATCAATCCCATGAACACAGATGGAGAATTCGTTACACCGAATATCATAACAATGAACTTGTAATGCCCATGACGACAATGGAAAGTAGTCTTTGGGATATACTCATCCTTCACGCACATCTGATGATATGCTAACCAAAAATTGATCTTCGAGAAAAAACTTTCACCCTTCAGTTGATCGAATAAATTGTCAATCCATGGAAGAATACTGTGATTCTTCACTGTCACTTTTTTTAAGCGATAATAATCGACACACAACCGCAAACTGCCATCAACCTTCTTCACGAACAAAACCGGTGCACCCCACAGTGACACACTTAGCCGAACAAAACCACACTATAATAGACTATCGATCTATACACATAGCTACTGTAACTCATAATGCAGCATCCTATATGGAGACATAGAGATAAGAGACACTCCTGACTATATCTTGATCCCAAACTTGATCCCTCACAGAGGGGGTAATGCTATAACCTCTTCTGGAAAGAAATCGGGGTACTCCTCTGCGGCCCTAGGAAACGCCAACTTTCGACCCTTTGAAGAACATAGAATCATCTCATCCATAAAGATGATAAGGATGGAACATGCCTCTAACCAACCAAGGGTCTCGCTCACCAACAATCACTGGTTTCTCTCCATTAGCTTTGAATAACACCACCTGCCTCCTGAAGAGATCCACAATAGTCTACACTGAATACAACCAACCCATGATGAGGGTGACATTGTATGTTTGTATCCGTAAACATAGGAAATCTCCCCAAGAGCTGTGCTTCCCCAACACTAGCTCATAGTCTCTACATACTTCAAACAAGTCAGCTCGACCTCCAACTGGCATAGTTAATTCCAAGGGCACTGAAATCCTCTCTACCTCAAGTCCCAAAGAATGGAAAATGGCAGGTTATATGAAGGATTATGTCTCTCATGTATCAAACAAGGCATATACCCAAGTATAAAACATGCAAAGGGTACCTCAAACGATGTCGGGATTGTCCAGAGCTATCAACGTTAAAGAATGAAGATGACAACAACCTCCTCTATGGCCTCTCTAGCCCTAATGATGACCACCACCGCAGTTGCGCTCTACTCTTTGAGGATGGGGAGAATCCTGAGGATGTCCTCTTCCTGCCCCACATGATCTCTGCTGATCCAAAGCTGGCACAACCTGCTGATACTGCCTCGGCTGGAACTGCCTCAACGGAGGAACCTAGAGCCGAACACCTGGTGCACGATGACTGCTCTAAAATGTTGGGCACTCTCACTAATTATGACCTCATCCTCCACAATAAAAAAAAGTTCCTAATCCTTTTTCATAGGCCTGAGATATGTCGACCTAGATAAATGAGATGCTAAGGGATGGGACCTACCCCCGGCCGAATGGAAACTCTTCTACCCAAAAAATAGGGAACCCTGGACTATAGCTCTACTTCATGAGGAATCTTGATGACTCCCCTCTAGTGAACATCTAGTTCTGGATAATGCCCTCTCGATGACCTCTGCTGTCTTCATCACCTCAAGATATGTCTTCAGCATAAATGGGGTGACCTGGCACTAGATCTCTAGATGCAAAGCCTCCTCAAAATGCCTCACATTGGCCTCCTTATCTGGAAACAGGTTCAAAGTATATCATAAAAGGTTCCTCATATAGATTCTAAACTCTCGTACACTGGAGCTCCCCTGTCGAAGGGTAAGCAGCTCCTGGTGACTAGAATCCTTTGCAGTCAAAGAAAGAAACTCGACTTAGAACTTTTCTCAAAACTCCTCCCATAAGATCGCCAACTCCTTGTGATCCCCAAGGAACAAGAACCACCATTGTCTCACTGCCACATGAATCATTGTCACAACCAAAGACACCCAGTGCTCCTTTTGAGCATGGATCGAACTGAATACTATCTCAACCTCCTCCAACCAATATTATATGACTGAATATGAAATAGATAAATCATACTTCTATAGACTCTGGTGTTGAAACTCTCATAGTTTCCTCCTCTAAGTGTCGTCGTCATCAACCTCTACCCTACGGAAATCTGCTGGCGCAGCATGTTGGACAACTTCTGCGCAAACCTAACAAGAACATCGACCTATAGCCATACCTGAAAAATAAGAAATACTTATAGATCCTAAACCTAGAATATATAAGACTAAACATTATTTATTTATTTATTTTATTTTATTCATTTTAGTTTATCATATCCCAAGTTTTACCCATTAAAACACAGGAACAAAGAAGAATGATGCATAATCTTTTCCTAGGTCTCTACCCTGGAATCAGTATCACCACATTTATTAGCCACTTTAAACTTAAAGGTCCATTCATCAGCTCATAGGGGGCCCTAAATGACTATGTATCAACCAGTCTCTAGTATTTACATCACTTGCTAAACTTTACTGACATTGTTTCTCTACCAACCCATGCAACCTCACCTATGCCTAACAACAAACTCCATCCTATCCCTCAACCTAATCTTCTGATACCACTCTATCATGACCCACTCCCCAAAATGTGTACCCCTCTAGGTCTGGTAATGTGAGAAGGGAGATATTGACCCCTAAGTCCCACCTCCAGTAGGCCCCGGGTTGGCAACTAGCACCGAGGGTATAGTAACCACACAAATGGGAGGCATTACCCTTTAAGAGAACACAAACGAAAGAGAGAGATAAGACTGACATGAACCAACTCCAACTCAGACTGTAATGTAAAAGAAAACCCAAGTACATATATGAAATTTCATGCAAAAACTACTAAAACTGAAATGGAATATTACAAGTACCAAAAAAAGTAAAAACAGTAGTGACCACGAAGCCCGAATAGCTGCTACAATTCTAATCTAGTAATAACCAGCCTAATCTTTAACCTACTCTAAGTGACATGAAAAATAGTTGGTATATATATAGGGTTAGTATAACAGTATACATAGTAGGATCCTCCCCGGATCCTCTTGTGAAAAAGTAAAGAAAGCGTGCTAAAGCACAATGAACAATAAGTGAAACTAACCCATCACCTAAACAGGTATAATAAGTTCCTAGCCCAACCATGGCTATTCTCACCAAGTATCACATACAATATTATATAATATAGAAAATAAATATCACGGGTACTTTTCTACCACTTCCCCATTGTTTTGTTGCATTTCCCCAACGTCGTATGTCCTAATCCATCTCTCTCCAAAAAGGTTGGCCCAAAGACACCTGGTAGATCACTAACACATGCACCTTGTTCAACAAAATGATTGCCCGTAGACACCTAGGTGAAGCACCACACCATCTACACATCTGAAAATGTTACCAGGTAGTTTTCAGGAGCCACCACAGCCCACATAATGTATATCATACGTCATGTATTATGACTCAATCCATTATAGTTGATATGCTTAGTAAGGATCCTTAAGCCACCACAGCCTATATATGTTATACCTGTAGTATCACAAAGCAAACTATATCCAAAATATATGTGTATGAAATAACCACAATCCATTACATCCCTCTACACACATATATGGTGAAAACTAACTATTGTTCCTACCAGCACAAGTAACTACCAAGAGAAGAGAGCAGGGCTCAAGGGGGTAGTCAGTCATCCATCCTCCCACTAGAATGTTGGGGAAAACATCCCCCCCCCCTAGGGCTCAGAATATATGGGGTGTCAGTTTCCCTAACTGATGGGTTGGAGTAGCGTATAGAAACACAAAAGGTACAGAATATACTATAGCTCACAACCACACTATAGAAATAACCTACTCTTAGACTCAAATGTAGCTAATGTCTCTCAGCATCCTGGCTGCCACTGCTAAGACTAGGTATAATATAAGCACAAAACCATTTAAATAGCTATATCAGATTACTTTATTTTCTTTTTATCAGTTTCACTTCACATTAATTAATTATTTAAACATTAATTAACCATTAATAATTCCACATTATATTTCATTAGCATCACACCCAAAGTCCACTATTCCTTTAACTTGCAACCTCAGCATTGCATCCCAGCAAGCTCTAACCCCATAGGTTAACATCATTTATTTAATCATTTATTAAAAGTATTATTACTTTTCTATATTCCTAGTAATTCTAGAAAAACATTCTAAGCTACCAAACACAAGGGGGCTCAACACAGTGAGTAGATGAACTACCCTTCAAGTATTTTCCATCTATAGTAGTATAATAGACTCATCCTCCCTCGAGAATCTAAATACAGAAATCACGTGTCATACCCTACATGTCTTCATCCCTTTTAGAAGGATCATAAGCAAGACCAGCTGCCTTGAGCATCAGAGAAAGTAAAGTAGATAAAAAACCACAAGATTCAGCAAGCATCCAACATTCATATCCAACTTGTTTCATCACCTCTAGTGTCCTCCCTGACACCCACATTCATAAACTAATGCATCTCACCAATCTAGGTGTCAATCCCTACCATAACCAATGGGCCTCCCTTCCCCCACATCTCACAACATTTATCCAGGATCACACTACATCACAAGCAGTAAGAAACAATAAGGAAAGTGGTCTCTTGTCCCTAACTAAGGCATTCTTCCTTCACAAGAAATGAGCTCTCACAACTCCAAGCATAAGGCTCTTTGGACTTTATAGTAAAAAGGGTAACTCATAACCCTACCAAGAATTATCTTTTATCAAACAACCAATTCTTTAATCCATCTTGAATTAACCGATTCATTATTAGTAGGTTCTAAATATGGGAAACCTAAACTGCAAGCTATCATAGCTACCAAAAATTAATTAAAAAATTAATTTGACATGCCTTTAAACAACAAGAACCAACATGCTTCAGGTTTAACAACCAACTAGAATAGGCATGCACATCTTCATCAATTTGATTAACATAAAATTACAACAAGAACAACAGGATTCATTTGCATGCATCTTTATATTTATCAATTTAATTATCAATTAATTATGGTTTTGTATTATTTATTAATTTCATCAAGAACAACATGATAACAATAAAATCATAGATATCACACTATCTATCAAATCAAGAGGCAAACCATTATCATCGTGCAAAGAAACAACATGCTATCAATCCAATTATTTTAATCTGGTTCAAGTATTTAATTAGGTCAATTTCATTGTGATCCAAAGGGATAAAACATGGTAACTCTACAGTTGCATGTAAAAGAATATGGAAGTAAAAAATCCACTACCTCAAAAGGTTTCTGACATTCTTAACTCGAGAACGGATCAATACACGGATCACAATTGCCTTCCTCGCAACAACTACATCGACCCGAGGATGTCGCGACACAACTGCATCAACAACAACCAAAAGAAACTCCATTAAAACCATGGAGATCAAGTTCCATAGCATGGTAATAATAAAAAAGAGATGAAAGATTGGAGAAAACCAAATAACAGAGGCAGATCTTACCTCAAATCAAATACTGATCGAAGAAGGAGGCATGGAACCAATCTGGAATAAAGGAAATCCACACACGTTGAAGAGGGAGGTGTTTGGGTCATCTAGGGTCGAGAGGGGGTGCGATCAAGCTGTAGGTTTTGAGAAAACCGAGCGACTGGGTGTATTTAAAAACACCCAGTGGTGGGGCAGTACATGATGTATACCACCTCATCTTATCATGTACTTCTTTGATGCGATTTACACAAAAAAAATGCATCACCTCGGCACTTTGTTTTATTTTTCTGAAACCAGAATAGTACATGTCATGTACCCCTTGGTCACGTCATGTAGCCCCCCTGTTTATAGATTCTCGCAACCAAACTCCTCTAGACTTCCTCTGATCCTTCTCCGAGCACCTCGGTCTTCGAAAACACATGAATGATTGATCAACGTAGATCCAGGCCCTTACATTACCTCTCTATATTTATTATGCCTTATACAAATATGATAGTCATGATATTTATTAAATGGAATGTGATTTCATTTATTTACCTTAACATATTAATTATTATCTATGATATTTTTCCATTGTTATTATCTTTGGAGGCAATTCCTACGTGGTTTACTAATTACATGGCATGTGTGTTCAGTTATTTACCTTTCCATATTGATTATTCTTATTTGTTCATCATTTCTTTCACTATACATAACCCTTATTGGGTATTTGAGCTCACCCTTATTTTTTTTCCTTTCCAAGGAATCCATGAAGTGTGCTAGGAAACATAAGAAATAATATGATAAATGGAATAATTATATTCTCATAAAATCATTATGTTGTAATCTTTTCATTAAAATATAATATGGGAATCATGTATGTATCTTGTTTACCAAGAATAATAAACTATTCGATCCTTAAGGATGTGATTCATTGTATCTTATGAAAATTTATAAATGAAAACACCTAATTAGGGTTACTGGGGTTAGGGTTTTTATAGTTGGTATCAAAGGAAGTTTATTATAATCCTTAAGAACTTGATTTAGGACCACATAGATTAGGAAACATAACCCTATGATAAACTTTGAGGATATTTTTAGGAACATCATAAAGTTTTGTTAAGAAATATATTGTGTTGTTTTTATTGGAAATATATCCCTTTATAGATACTATAATTGTATATGGTTCTGGCATTGAGGTTCCTAGGGGTA
Source organism: Viscum album (assembly GCA_963277665.1). Lineage (NCBI taxonomy): Eukaryota > Viridiplantae > Streptophyta > Magnoliopsida > Santalales > Viscaceae > Viscum > Viscum album. Next base: position 624,303,171 of record OY728136.1, on the reverse strand, counting down.
ATAACTCTAAAAATGGTGCATTGGTCTTAACCCAATTTTCACCTAGTGCACGATAATGGGCCTTACTGTGCACCTGGTTTGACACTCTTTGGAGATATTCCTTGGATAATTCTCATTTTCTTTACAAACCATTATGAAGGATTTGAATATATGATGATAGTGAATGACCTAGGTTAAACCCAAGGTTTCTTAGATTAATAAAAAGATGTGTCATGATTTAAAAATCCTATAAATGATTATATAGTTTTTTTATACTATGATTATTGTTTCACACACTATGTTTTGGTTTTATTCAATGGCTAGAACCTGAAGGAATCATCTTAACATTGAATATAAAGGAAAACGTGGTGACTATGAGAAACCAAATGGGATAATGAATAGAGTGAAAGATATTTTTATTATGATTAATAAATTTTCCAAACATATAATTAACAACATATACCTTAACCAACTCCCAAAATCACAAAACAATAGAATGATAGAGTTTTCCAAGAGCTTGGGTGATGGATACCATAGAGGAAATAATGATTGATTTTCATCATGTAATAAATATGGAAGGCGACACCCTAGAAAGTGTACCAATGGAATATGAAAATGATTTTTGTTTAGAAATTAAGGGAATAAAGAAAATAATTGGTGATAAAAAATAAAGAGTATGATGAAAGGAAATAAATCACTTACTAGCGATCCATTTATAGTTCGTTGTCTTCAATATGGAGAACCTAGGCATTATCTGAGTCAATTTCTACTTCTAAATGATAAACCCTAAACTAAAGGAGGAACTATGTGGAAACAAAATGGATAGAGTATTTATGTATTTTTATTCAATAATTAAATTGTAAAATTATTTTTCCAATGGTATTTTGGTTATAAGAATCATGAAATATCTAATGACTATATTAAATTTTAGAATCATATATGTTTTTGTTAAATTAAGAGTTATGGATACCATCATGGGTTATCTGTTTGAGGTTGATCATAAGTTCAAAGTTATAAACACCCTTTTAAAAATTTGTGTTATAGGAATATAACATGATTATGGATACCTTTGGAAAAAAATTTGTTAATACAACCCATTGGATTAGTGAATGATTTAGTGAAAAATTCATTTCAAGAATAATTAATTTACATTTTATAGACATGGTTTTAAGGGTATTGATAGCCTTTAGAGTTAATATTATCACTGATGACATTGTAATAATAGTAAAATAAGATTATTAGACTTTTTGAAAAAAATTAAATTTTATTAAAAATGATAGTAAAATGGTTATTAAATGATTAATTTTATTTTAAGGGTGCCTGTTATATTTTTTTTGGGAATTTAATAGGAATTATTTTAATATGTTTTTTAAAAAAATAACAACCTGAATATCGGATGACAACTTGATGCATCTGATAAGGCCACAGGGCTTGAACTCACAACCAAATGATGATAAATGTTTATCACCTACCATTGACCTATGTGATATCCTAGTTAATATGTCACTAGTTAAATTAATTGAAAAAGGTATATTAATGTTGAACCAGGGGTGTTACTTTTGTGTTTTATAGATTAATGAATTATATTGGATAACTTATGCTAAGAATATTGGTTTTTGAAGGTAGTTAGATACACATGAAAATAATTTTAACTCTTCTATGAATATTATGATCCATTAAAAGTGTATTTTATTGATTCGAGCATAAAAAACCATTTTTGGATATTCATTTCTTGGAATAAGTGATGAATTTTAAATTGATAGAAGCATAACCAAAGGATGAAATTATTCTTGTGAAATAGAAACGTATCAATTATATTACCTAATATTATTAGACAGTAAAATAATTCCTCAAATTTAGGAAAAGGATATTGAAAAAAAATTACTTTCAAATATGATGAATTATATGGTCTTTTAAATCATCACAAATTTATGGTTTTTATGTCTTTAAATTTCTATTGATCACCCACTTTTTTGTGATCAATGACCTCAATCAATCTCTATAATTTTTTATGTTTTTATTCTATGTCCATATCTTAAATTTACACTAATGTTATCCTAATTATAAACCTAGTTATGTGTTATTCCATAAGAAATTTTTACTTCCCTTTCTCACTTATTAAGATGATATTTTATTAACCCTTTTATGATGTGGTTTTTTCAAAAAATGGTATTTCTAAATGCAAAACCCTTGATTTCTAATATCAATTTTAAATTATGGTGATGAAATTTAATTAATCTTGATAAAATTTAAGACCCCAAGATTAAAAAATAATAACATTTTATTCGATTGTGTGTATGACACGCAACACCACACTTAGAATACCTGAGACTTTCCCTGTTTTTTTAAATAAATTTAATCTCTTTGATGGCTTATAGAACACACAACCTCAAGTTGAAATGAACCATAATATAGTATACTATTATAACCTAGCCTTTAAATTATAGGGTATGAATAGTAATAAATAAATTATTAAAATTATGGTTATCTATTTATTATAAATAAAATAATAATCATTTAAATGAAAAATAAATTTTTTCGGAAAAATAATATTTTTTCTAAAAGACGGTTTACCCATGCTTAGAGCTTATGATTTAAAATTAATTTTGACCAATTTTAAAAATTTATTTTTTTAAAAAAATTAAAATAATCATATCAAAATTATCTTAGGGTGAATTTTTGGTTTTTTCTGAAAAGTTTCATTTTTTGATGAATAGTGAAAATTACTGAATCTTAATTGAAAACATCCTTTTTATTTAAATTATTTATAATGTTAAATTATATTTTAAATTAGTTTTAAAGTAAAATTAGTGTAATTATATATCTATTAATACATATTATGACATTTTAATCTTTTTCATATTGATTTTTTATATAAAAACTTGGTAAACTTTTGACAATTTTCTTTTCAAAAACCTGTTTTTTCATCATGTCTGTATCATTAATTTTAAATTAAATGTTTCCATTTAGGTGTATTAAATTTGGAAAAATAGATTACATATTTTTAATTATAATAATTTATTTTTTCTATGAGTTCAACTTAATTTTTACCAAAATGAATAGTGAAACATAATAATTAATTGTCGCGGTTAAGTTAAAAAATGTTTTTATCGGGGATTAAACTAAAAATATAAGGGTTAAAATGACCTAATTTTTTTTAAAAAAATCTATTTTATATCCAATTTTAGACCATATAATTTATAATTATGTTTAATGATCTATTCTAGACCCTTTTGATGTATGAAAAATTTGGGAACACCTTTTTCTTCTCAAAAATTACAAGTGTGCCACTCACCTCACTTATAAAAGTCCACCCCCTCTCCTCTATTTTCCATACCTTCGAACCATTTTGGATCACCCTATAATTGACAAAATAACTTAAAAACATCCATTATATAATCCTATAATCCTATAATCCATATTTTGTTCATAAATCCATCCTAGGAAGGCTTTAGTGAAAACTTAAGGAGGATACCCAAAGAAGATGTAACGTTCTTCAACGAGAATTTTTATTTTATTTATTCCTCCACCACCATAAATTATTATTAAACCAGGATGATACAATAACCTAATTATATTATATATACTATGATTTTTTTATAATAAGTTCATTACCTACAACCATCTCCACTTCCATCAAATGGGTTATGAAATCTTCATTTGTGTGTCTTGCGGATTATTGCCTCGTGAACCGATGTCATTCATTGTTTCATTACCATATATCACAGTTTGGTATGTTTATGGATATAATGTATATATATGATATTTATAACATAATTATACCTCTATATTCATTATATCATATATACCTTTTTACTTTCCATTCCATAAGAGATACGATCATATCGCTCATGTATAGTGCAGACTACCACCTCACGAAATGATGTGATTCCTATTTCAATAATTATTTTAATGGAAGGTGATACATATAAATTTAATTATTATATATAAATGAAATAATTATGATATTCATGATTATATCATTTTTTTATTACCTTTTCTCTCGATGAAATATGATAATATCATTCGTGTGCATGTGGACCACCGCATTCATGAAACGATGTGACTCAATTTTCATCACCAAACCACATGAATGAAATATATATGTATATTTAAAGATTAAATATGGTTTATATTATATTATTATCATTTTTAAGGATAATTTATTACTTAACTTATTTATATAATGATCATTAGAAAATGAAAACGTTGCTCATACGTACATACGACCTACCGTCTCCATGATCGTAACGTACATCATTTCTCAAAACCTTATTTCATGATTGTTCTTGAAAGTATAATTTATATATAATTATTATAAGTATTTCATGATTATTATTCCTCATATGATGAAACTAAATAATATTCATAAGAACTAGAACTTTTTTGACAACCCATTAATGAGAAAATTAGGCAATTAGGACCTGAAATAATGGGAATAATGATATATTATTAACAAATGAGTGATAAGATATTATAAAATGATATTATATGATATTATAAATATTAATATGGTTGTTGTATAAGTTAATAACATATTTAAAATCATTTTACATGAGTTTAAATTACATTCAACCAAAAGTAATCATAAGGTAATGGATTTCATCTCAATTTCATTTCATTAAGGACTATTATATTATTATGCACCTAATTTATTTTATATAGTGTATATAATATTGTTTTAATATGAAATATCATTAATATTTAATTATTCATGGTGTTTTAAGTCTTAATATTAATTATTTCATCTAATAGAATTTGGATTAAAAGTTACCAAGTGGTAAATAATTTCATAACTCAATTTCTTTTCATTAGGTTATATTATTCCTTAATTGTGTTTGATATTTTATAAGATTATGTGTATAATTACTTGTAATTATCTTATATTTTATTTCCACTTGTTTATGTGTACTTACAGTTGATACACATAATCGAATCATTGATTAATTTTCACTTCAACATTATGATCATTTTAAGGGTTTATTTAAAATAATAATTTTAATCAAGATTCTTTGTTCTTGAAGTTTAGTTGAAGGAAATTATTTGATCATTTTCTAATAAAACTAGTTAATTTTATTCTCCACTAGTTATTCATGCTATTTATGAGTAATAGTACCATTTTATCACTCTTTAGTACTTAAAATAATTGAGAAAATATTTTTAACAAAATATAACTACATTTCTCTCTTTAGTTATAAATTTGTTTTCTTCCAAAACTGTGTTCTCAAAAAATGTTTTCAAAAATGGTTTTAAGATTTTAAAATTTATTTATTAAATAATTATTTACCCATTTTTACTTTTTACCCAAAAAAATGAATCGAATATTCATACCATTTACAAAGAAATGATCATTTATATTTTTCTAAAAAATTGAAAGGAATATTTGTCTTAATATTTACAGAATGAACATAATTTCAAGCCTTCATGACCTCTAAAATGTATTAAAGCCTCATTAATAGGTTTCAAATATTATTTTCAAAAAAAAATTGAAATTTTACTTTTAAAATTTTATTTTCAAAATAAAAATAATATTTTTCTAAATAATGTTTTAAAATATATTTTTATACTATTTCTATTCATAAATGACAACAACCTCTATTATTACTATAATGGGTATATGTTTTATTGATCCCATACTTATTTTTCCTATGGATGGTTTAAGATCATTTTAACAAAGTTAAGTATTTAAATTCACTTCCTTGATTCATTTTTGTAGTCATTAACATTTCTTTGAATTATTCACCATCCCGTGGACCTTAAAATTCCTCAAATTATCCATATTATTTATCATGGATATGTTTGTTGCTTAAATTGTATATCATTTCTACATAAAATATTCTATTTTTAATTTTATTTTTTTATTTTGGGAAATATTGATAAATTCATATTCCTTGCTCAATACAAATATTTAATGATGGTAGTATTATTCCTGAATTGAATATATTATTAAATATATGAGGAATGATTTGGAGATTCAAGACATGGGTGGGTCTCGGTTATAGATATACCCTCGATGCATTAGTAGTCTAATGGGATGAATCAGTATTATAGCCTTAGTTAAATGGGTTTCTACCCATCATTTTTAAACTATCTTGGGGATAGAACTTTATGGATGATGTATCATGTGTCTGGGAAACATGATCTTCAATAATTATGTATTTCCTTCATTAAGAATTCAGTTATTATTATCAATGATATTTTCATAGTGATATTATCTCTGGATTCTTTTCATTCTCATTTATTGATTAAATGGCATGTGTTTTCAGTAACTTATATTTCCATATTGATTAAGATTTATCCAGTTAGGATAGTCATGTTATTAATTAAATGGAATGTGTTTTCCATAATTTAACTTTCCATGTTTTTTATTATTCATGTGATTTTTTCATTGATATTATCTCTGAATGAAATTCCTTCTTAGTTTATTGATTACATGGTATGTGTGTTAAGTTATTTTCATTTCCATATTGGTTATGCTTATTGATTCATGATTTATTCTTCTATACTTAACCCTTACTGTTAATTTGAGTTCACCCTTATTTTATTTCATTTCTCAGGAATTCATGGAGCATACTACAAAGGATATGCAAGATTACACTAGAGTGAATAATGATATTCTCAAAAAAAAATATGTTTTAATTTTTTCATTAAAATTTAATATGGGAATCATGTATGTGTCTAGTTTACCAAGACTACTAAACTATTCGATCTTTTGGGATGAAATTCCTTGTCTCTATGCCAATGTATTGAAGTAGGCATTGGCTCCATACTACTAGGGTTAGGGTCGCTATAGATATGTTTATGCAACACTATTATAAAGAATTAAAAATTACTATTGTTTCATACTTACACATGTTTCCCATACTTATTTTTTGTTTTAATTAAATAGTTTACCCTCCTTGTCTATGTAGGCCACCTTCCATAGCACATGACGTGGGATGGAAGTGGCTTCTAATTTTGATTCATAAATCTATATATAAACAAAAGAACATATGTTTTTTCATATCACATAAAACTTTTATTATTGATTTAAAATATATAGCATTTTTTCTCAAGTGAATTGCACCCCATCCTTACTTTTTGATAGGGTTATATTGGTTTATATGCACATTGTTTATTTTCATCACTCCTTTTCTGTTTCATAAATTAACAATTTTGAATAAAATTGGATAAAATAAATAATATAAAATAATATATTATCAACTACAATGAACCTAAAATGATTTAACATCATGATTAATGCTGAAATAATTCCATTATTATTTTATATAATATGTTCATATGTAACTGGTGGATGGGGATTTAGTTTCCCCTCAACATCCCTAATATGAAACTTAGTAATAAGTGTCTAGAATCCTATATGGGATTTTCCAACAGCCGTTAATACATTTTTCTTATGGAAATATTCTAAAATAAATTAACTCTACAAGGGATAATGAAAAATAAATCAATGTTTCATTATTTTAGTAAAATAGAGAAATTAAATCATAACATTACCTTAAAATATTCCCAAGTGGTTTTCATTATTACATTTGGACATGGAATCATGAATCTATATCAATTGGAAAATTCATACTCATTGTGACCCTAACATAACTAATGAACATTGAATTATAGGGGTTAATGGGTTGTCTGTGTTTATTCCATCCAACCTCAAATTTTTTACCCTTACTTCTTGCCGTGATAATTTTAGTCAACACTGTGATATTGTGCCATTCTTGTTTTTGTTTCACCAACATGGTGTTGATCCCCTAATAATTATTTAGTTTGTGCCTCAACTACCTGTTCTTCCCTGATATTTATAACATCATCATGTGAAGAAGTCATTCTTTATATCCTTAGTCAATAATTTAATTTAGATTATGTAAATATAGTAGAAAAAACATAATATTATGAGTATAATTATAGTATATTAAAAAATAACATACTCATTGAACACTCTTTTTTGATTTAAAGTTTGAATGGATTTGTCTCCTTTATTAAGAATCCAAATCCCCTCTTTACAGCCCCCTCTAACATACAATACATTGTTTACATTTGGACCACCATGAAATTATTGTTATCACTGAATGAAAGGGTCATCCTAGATTGAATTTTCATCTGACACTACAATTTTTTTATTAAATATCATGAAAATTGAACAATTATTCTTTTCTATATATGAGACATAAAATACTTTCACTATTTGGGATTCCATTATGAATGGATCATCATTTTCCCCTTCCAAACTGAAATTCACCTTTACAAATCCAATTTCATCAAATTTTACTACACTTCTATTTTCATCCCATTTGAAATGGAAAATTATCACTTGAAATGTTATAGAATAGAATTTTTATTTATTTTTAATGATGCCAAAATATGAAATATTCACATAAATTGGATTTATATCCTTAAAAATAGATATGTGAATTGATTATTCCATAATAGTAACTTAATTTTTTTTCATCATACTATAGTCATCATGTTCTTCTATATAGAACATATAACTATTAATTAAAAAACCAATATAACATATAAATTTCCATTTGGTCCTCTATCCAGTCATCAAAGTCATTCAAAATTTGAATTTTTATTTTCAGATAACTTCTTATAAATATGATCTCATAAATATCCTATAAACTATTGATTATGTGTATTTGATATCCATACTTGAGCCCTTGATGGATTCAAATATCTAAGAATTTATTTGTGGGAATCATCTTATGGATAAACATATTGACTATTATGTACAATGTAAAGGTGAGTTTTCTCCTACTCTGTGATGGTATTTGTAACAACTTCTCTTTCAGATAATACCTTCTCCCATGCGGAATCTATTGTGACAAGATTTTGGGAGACTGATGCTATCAATATCTTATAGTTAATTGGTATATAATTTAATAGCTTCTTCGACAATATATCATTCTAAAATACAACCTTATGGTTGAATTTGATTTAGGACATACCCTTTCAAAATCATCATATATTGTTCGATGGGGTACATCCATCTGTAATGGATAGGACCACATTGTTGAAACTCTCTAACCAACTGAATCATCAGGTGGACTATTATATCAAATATTGATGGTGTGAAGAGCATCTTTAATTAAAAAAATATGACTCCAAACTATTTATTCTTATTGGAAACTTCATTGGGTCTATAACTTTACTGCATAAGGATTTGAAAAAGAAGCAGGGTCTAGTTAATGTATGTCATACATTTTTATCCAGAATAAAATGTAAAGTGACGAGCATCAAAATTTTTATCAAAACATAGTAGTAATATTATTTTAGTCCTTGAAACTTTAAATTAGTCATTGACACAAAATTATTGATATTTTATGAATACCCCTTTAAAACTTTTTCACCATTAAGGGAAATGAAAAACTACAATTTTTCTTTTCTTGATAGAGTGTAAGTTGTTGGAAGAAGAAATTTCCAACGTTTACCCTTCACCGGTGTCAAATCTTCCCTTATCCCCATGTCAATTATGTCCAACATATCCTTGATGAGATTTTTTTTTCTAGGAATGTCTATTATTGTGTCGATAACACTATCAAACACATTTTTTTCTACATGCATGACATCAAGAAAATGCAAGATGTCTAAGAAATTCCAATACATTAATTCCAATAAAATTGATCACTTTTACCAAACTGGTTTCATAAGGTTTTCTTAAAATGGTTTACTAAAAACAGTTCCAATATCTTTTAATTTATCAAACTATTGATCACCCATCAGTGGATATGGTGTTATACCTTATTTGTTATTCCCATCGAACATTATCTTCTAGGATCGATATTTATTTCATTGATGTATAAATTTATGATGTCCTAAAAAACATTCTTAAAGGAATGTTTCAACCATACTGAGTGTGTTCATTCTTCAAAAATGGGATACGCCCAACATTTTTGTAATGCTATAGACTGAAAATTTTCTATAAGCAGTAAATTCAATTATTACCCCATACAACATGGCCCTCAATTTGAATTCTTCACTTCTATGATCATTATACATTATAACACCTATATCCCACATCAATTTAAGATCTTTGATAAATAAATCCAAATAGACATCGATATCATTATCTGGTTGTTTTGGTCTAGATATTAACAGAAATTACATTATGTATTTTAGCTTCATACATAACCATAGAGGTAAGTTATAATTTACCAACATAATTGTCCATGTACTATGAGTACAACTATATACATGAAAAGGATTTATTTCATATGTAAATAACACATGATGGAAGTTTCTTATATCATTTCCAAATTCAGGATACTCATAATCAATTTTCTTTTACTGAGGAGAGTCTGCTGGATAATGTAGTTTCCGATAATTAATTATTGTATCATTGTTCCATTTCCATTGTCTCATGGTTTCCTAGCTTCCATATATTATTCTAAACCTTTGAATGATATAAATGTAGCATACTTCTATCAAATGACTTGATTCATCTTTCTTTTATCGATTCGTTCCACACTTAGAGGATTTTATGAGTGATTCATGATCCTTGAAAAACAATATTCAATCATTTGGACAAGAATTTATTTTTTTAGAGATCATTCCCATTGAATGTAGCATTTATTTATTATTATATGTTTGAAATTGATATTTATTTTCTTTAGGTATCATATCATTTAGGAGAATAAGTAGTAATGTAAATCTGGTGTCTCTCAATTTACTGGTAGATTTAAATTTTTATAGCTTCAATGTAGTTGACAATGTTGTGTATTTAATAAAACCATTACACAATGGTCACTTAGTAGAACTATTTAACTTTTAAAACAACATTATACAATCATGAAGTTTATCTTCAATTGTCATTTTCATTTATTCCATACGATTTCCATCACCATTTATAGTGGTATTCATATCAAATCATATATAAACTGAAGTTTCGTCCCAATTGGTGTACACATTCAATTTTTCCTTGTGTTTAGTCCAAAATTTATAACTCCAATCTATTCTGAGATAAATAAAATATTCTTAAAACTATATACGACTAATTTTTCTTGAATAAAAAACCACATAAACATGGAAAAGGTATTTTAGAAGGTTTTTATGTATGCTCCATTAAAAACATGATAAAATCTTTAACTCCATATTCATACACATTTTTCATAGGATTATAATGCATCCATTTTCAATTCATATTCATCCTATTATGTTCATAAAATGTTCAATTTGTAAAAAAATAAACATAAGATATTCATAATCAAAGGATAATATTATAGATAATATTAATAAAGGGAACCCAACATTTGAATGTTATCAGTTATGATTCCTAACAAGTTATCATTTTACAAAAGGGTAACATGAAAAGAAATAAACTGGGGTAAACATGTGGCTATTGGTCCAGGTTTTGGATTTTATGTTGTGTGGGAAAATAGTTGGTAAAAAATATGTTGGTAAACACAATTTATTTATTATTGTATGGTTGAATTCCCTTGGAAATTAAAACTCTTTATTGTTACTTAATTATGACCTAGATTTCTAAATTTGTGCAAAAATTTATTTCCTAAAAATATACATGGTCAGGTAATCACTGGATTTTGATATAGGCTCAAGGATCTTGGAATTTCAGGAAATGAATGGATTAAACTATTATTGACAAAAAAAGTGAAGTTGGATTCAATGTTACTCTATTTTTCTATAGATTATTCTAGACCATGTATTATAGTAATACCAAAAAATATATTTTTACTATAACCCAATGAATAACCCCTATATAAAAAATAGATTTACCAATCTTAGTTATATTTCTCATATCCTACAATATCCAAAAACATTATTTAATTTCCTTAAAAACACATCAAATTCTTTACATTAATAAACAATCCAAGAAATTTGGTTATAATGGATTTTACATCATTGAGATACAAAAAATTATGATTCCACCTATAATAATGACACAGATCAGTATAATCTATCTCAAATATCTTGTAGTCAAAACCTTTATAGGAATATCGAAAAGAGTTTTCTAATTCTTAACAAAATCTATTCCACAAGTATGGTTAGGGGAGATTATAATAAACATTATAAAATTATTTCAATATCTTCTAATCCTATATGTTTCTAAGATAAATGCATTTTAAATTATAAATTTTTATAGGTGACACTCAAATCATTCCTAATGATATGAAATATATCAAAATAATAATATTATTTTTAACATTTCTTAATCAAAATAAATAATGTAAACTAATAATCTATTTTTTTAGTAGACCTTGTATCTAATATAAAAACACAGTTGATTCCTATATAATTATAACTTTAAAATTTCCTAAGACACTTTACACATAAAAAAACCACCTATTAGAGGTGTGAGTTAGCTTCTCGAAACATTGTTTAACAAGTTTTAGTAATTCTATCACTTGTTTCTTTATAAAATGTCATAAACTTCATGGAAATTCAACAAATAAATGTCTTTTTCATAATTCATAAGAAAAATAAATCAAACTCATACCCAATATGCCCATTTAATCATATTACACATGTTTAAAAGCTGAATTATCTGTTTTAAATCTATATGACACTTGAACCAATATATACCCCTCAAACATCATATAACTAATTTAATATAAGAAATTCCATACTAAATTCAATAACCCAAAAACATTTTAAGTCAAACATTCACTATACCTAATGGAAATCATTACCAAAACCAAACACTTTCCTAATGAATGAAATTATTACCAAAACAATTTTCATATAACCAAACAAATCACAACCCAATTATATTAACCCAAATTAAAAGGAGTTTAAAATTATAATATCATAAAATGATTTTTTTTTAAATATATATTCACCCAAACAAGACATTAAACCTAAAATGGGTCAATAACAATCACATTTTTTCTTAAAAGATAAGGAAACTCATTTATTTCCAATAAATCCTTTGAAACCAAATAAAAAAAGAAATTTTAACTTTTAAATCCCTAAAACCTTTTTATTCTAAATAAAACTTTCCAAAAAAGAAATGCAGTGGTAAATTTAATTTATAAAAAATCAAAACTCGTTCAAATATTCAATTAGATAAAAAATTATGTGTATATCAAAATAATAGTCAGTTTAATATACACAAATGATACTTTATTCAATAATAATTTATTTTCCTCACTTTAAAATGCCAATTTATAATTTAAATTAAGAGACAACAAACATTAACTATTTATTTATAACATTGAATTGTAAAATAAGAATAATTTGATAAATAATTTTAGTATCCTTTATATTGAAAAGTAACTATTTTTTAAATCACTATACATGGAAATCATAAAATTTAGATATTTATATTAAAACTATAAATATAAATTAATAAAACACTTACAAACATTTAAATTTTAAAAAATAAGAGAATCAATTAATTTTTCTTTAACCCCTTTGAACATAGAATATTCTAAAACCAAAATCCACAAAAAGGGAGTTATATTTTCAATATAATAATTAAAAAAATTCACATAAAATGGTAACATGATATATTTTTCTCCTTTACACATAAAATGATATGATTTAAACTTATCAGAATAAATTTGGAAATTAGAATATCTTTAAAACTAGATCCCTCTACAAGAGTATTTTGAAAATTTAGAATGATAATTTTGAAAACATTTTTCCGTTACATAAAGTAATGATTTTAAAATAATAATATTATATAAATAAAATTATAATTTTGAAATGATAATGAAATAAAAATATTTTTCTCACTTACCCTATGCTTCTAAGTAACCCTATTTTTTCCTTTTCCTAATACCCTTTTTAAGTTAGTATCCAATTAATTCCAGTCTCTTGCTATCACTCTCAGTGATTGAAAACCATGTATTACACTGGATAAGAAATATAGTATTGCTCTTCTTCAAAAACACTACTTTATATAATTCCCCATATATATGATCCCTAATTACCATCCAAAATCATACTTGAAGCTAATGATCATGATAAAAATGGGGATATGTGTGATGGGGATAGAAAAATGGGGTAGGGGAGGTTCAAGAACCACCAGAACGAAAAAATGGAGCAACACAAAAACCGAAATACAACATCGTGAACCATAAGTCATAGGATTAGGACCTATGTGAGCCATAATAGGGTAAAATAACATACCCTAACACATATAAATTTTCTATCAAGTAATATTAAAAGTAAATTGACACTTTATCTAGAGAATAAAAATCATTTTCAAAATTGAACAGTAGTCATTGGAAAGAGAATAATTAGAAAACAATTCCTCTCATATTCCATATTAAACTCCAACTCTATAAAAAATTGATCCTAAATCCTTAATTAAATGAATATTAATTTTTAATTTTTTTGAGGTTTTATAAAACAACCAGATGTAATGATCATTACATCTTACCTTCATTTATTATGGAAATTGAATTAAATGCCTAATGTTTATTTATACTAGCTATATGAGTTCTAAAAATATACACATATTTGTTGCAACTTCTAGTTCTTTATCACCTTCCATAAATTCATATAATGATTAAACATATTGTTTTTTATTCTATTCATATCCTTTGGAATCATTAACATATATCATATTAATTATTCATGCTATAATATAAACAATATTTCCTTTTTCATTAACCATAAAATTTCTAGGATGATAAAATTTTTCATTCCATTCACACATTAGTCAACCATTTTGTAAATTTATAATGTTGAGGCAATGGCCATTCTTTAGCATTGAAAGACTAGGTAGTGGTTAAGTGGATGAGAACTAGTATGGGGTAGTGCTAAAGATCTCATGGAATGGGGTGAAACTAAGACCAAGAGGAAACCAATGGTCATGGAGTGGGTTGGAAACATAAAAACCAAACACAACACCATGAACTAGATGTCATTAGAGTAGGACCTATGCGAGTTGTAGTAGGGTAAAATCAGGAATGCAGCGACCCAAAAACAATGAACTGTCATAGGAGGATAAACGATGGGTAGGACTTCATCAAAAGATCTCCTAAATGTGGAATAATGAGACCATCAAGCAATTATAAAGATGCACTATCTCACACCGCTGAACCAGAACAAGCAAGAAATGAGAGAGAAGGAGAAAAAAATAACATACCTTAAATTTGAGAGTTGATCCTTCTGAGAGAAGATCTAGGGGGAGTGGTGGTAGAGTTGAAATTCCATGAGAGCTTGAAAGAAATAACGAAAATCAGTTGGGTTAAGGTTTTTTTAATTATTAAGGAGGGTTTTATCAGTGATTCTAAAAAATCACTGATAAAGCGGGGTTTTATTAGCGCTAATATAATAAGCATTGATAAAATTCCTCTTTATCAGCGCTTTTTTAATGCAGGTAAAAATATCTTTATCACTGCTAAACAAGCGCTGATAAAAGATATCTTTATCAACGCTAAAACATTAGCGCTGATAAAGATGACTTTTATCAATGCTTATTTAGGGCTGATAAATATTTATAACTATAATAATGAATAAATATTTTTATAAATATTTTTATATAATGATAAATAATTTATATCAATATATATTTATATATTTATATTTATTTATTTAATAAATATATATAAATATATTAAATATATTTATTATTTGAATATACTTTTTATAATTTTATAACTATTTAGATATATAATTATTTATCTATAATTATATATATACTTTTTAAAAAATTATACTTATTTATTTATAACTATAAACATATAATTTTATAAATATAGTAAATATATATTTATAAATATATTTATTAATAAATATATTTTATGTATATTTATAATTGTTTATTTATAATTATAAATATATTTATATCATTATATATATTTATATAATTATATATATTTATATAATTATATATATATATATATATATTTAATAAATATATATAAAAATAAATATAAATATAGTTAATATGTTTATTATTTAAAAATATTTATTATAATTTTATAACTATAAGTATCTTTATATCATTGTATATATTTATTAAATTATATATATATTTAATAAATATATTAAATATATTCGTTATTTAAATATATTTATTATAATTTTATAATTATTTAAATATATAATTATTTATTTATAATTAAATAAATTCTTTTTAAAAAAAATTATATTTATTTATTTATAATTATAAATATATAATTTTATAAATATAGTAAATATACATTTATAAATATATTTATTTATAAATATTTATTCACGTCTATATTTTTAACATTATTAATGAATATATAATCTTAAAAGTGAATTTTAAAAATGAGTGAAATTGTATAATTAAAAATGAGTAGTCTTTAAACATATATAAAAAATGGATAAGTTTTATTAATTATAAAAATTACTAAAAAATAAAATATGGATATATATTGAAATGAATATGAATACATATTGAAAATATTAAAACACGGTAAATAAATATGTATAAATAAATATTAATAAATGATTAAATTCCAAAAAAAATATTAAAAATGAATAGATAATAATAACTATAATAAAATTAAAAATAAATAAATAAAATTTACCAATTAAATTTATTATGTTACTAAATGAAAGTATAAAATGAATATTAAAATTTGAATAATTTGCATAAATATTAGGTTTATGTGTTTGTATATAAGATTTCATTAATTATGTAAATATCTATATGTGTGAAATTAATATCTATATATATATAATTTTGATATATGTTAAATTGAACAATAACATTATATAATATATAGCATCTATTAATGAAATCAATAATAATAATAATGAATAAATTTAAAAAATGAATAACTCTTATTGATTACATAAACAATTTTAAAAAAAATAAAAATGAATATTTACATAAGTCAAAATGAAAATTAATACATATTAATTATATAAATTACAACCATATTAAAAATAGTAAATGTTAATTAATAAACATGTATAGATAAATATTAAAAATGGAGAAAATTACAAAAATATTGAACAATGAAAAATTGAAAATAAATAAATTATAAAAATATTAAAAACCAATAAAAATTATTAATGAAGAAATAATATTAAAAATGAATAAATTTGAAAAAATATTTAAAATTAATAAATATTATATATTGAATAAAAATATAAAAACTTGTAAAATTTACCTATTATAAACATAATATATATTTAATATATTATGTTAATAAATATAATTTTAAGATGAATATCAAAAATTGAATGAATTATATAAATATGTTGTGTGTGCGCGTTGCATATAAAAATACATTAATTATGTATATATGTGTGTGAAATCTATGTAACACATGTTTGATATATGTTAAACTGAAAAATCAAATGACATTCAATTAAATGTCCATTATATTATATAATTAGTCAATATTCTTAATTAATATTTTAATTATAAACCATTTTCACTAAATATATGCCTTATTTAATTTAAACATAAATATTTTGTATTATATAAATCACATTTTATGAAATATTAAATATATTAATATATATATATATAAATGTATTTGAATATATTTATATATTAAAATTATTAAATATATTAATGAATAATTATGTATAAAAACCATTAAAAATGAATAAGACGTTAATATGTTTTTTATTATTACATTTTAATCATTTTTTTATTCATATTTAACATATATTATTTATTACTATTTATAATTAATATATGTAAATTTATTAAATTTATTCATTTTTATTGATAACTGTTTCAATAAGAACTTTTCTAATAATTTTTATTCATTTCTAATTTTTTTGTTAATTTATTAAAATTTATTAATTTTATATATCTATATTTAATATATAATATTTATTACTATTTATAATTTATATATATTTATATTGAATTTTTTTTAATTTTTATTAATAATTATTTAATTAATAAAAAATTTAATATTTTTTTATTATGCTCATTTTTAATTTTAATTTTTAAATTATTTCAATTTATTTATTTTATTTAAATACATTTAATATATTATATTTATTAATATTTATAATTTAAATGTATATATATATATATTAAATTTATTATTAATTATTTAATTAATAAAAAAATATTATTTTTTAAATTTATTAATTTGTAAATTTATTTCTTTAAAAATTTCATTTTTTAAATAATTGTAAAACTTTTATTTTTTTATTGGTTTATTTTAATTATTATTTATAAAAAATTAGATCTATGGCCAGTATGGAAAGGTGGGTCGGGCTATGTATAGCCATGGATGGGGAGGCAAGTGGGTCGGGTCGAGACCTGGCCCGTGTGTATGTGGGTGAGATAAAGCTCCTTGGAAGCATAGGGTGGGCCAAGGCCTGCGCAGGCCCGTGCGTATAGGAACGGGGCCATATTGGTGTGTGTGGAGGCTGTTTGCGGAAGCACATCCTCATAGAAGGATTTTAGTGTTTGAATGCGGTGGAATTGTTTATAAAAAAGCGGTAGAGCATCTACTATTTTGATGTGGGACTCGCGTTCATGATCAGGACCTTTATCAGTAATAGAAAATGTACTAATAAAGTTTACCCTCTATCAGCACTATAAATAAAGTGCTGATACAGGTTCCCTTTATCATCACTAAAAAAGATGCATTGTTAAAGCAACCTTTATCAACTCTTTTTCCAAACATTGATAAAAGATAGTGCTGAATAGACCAAAAACTGTAGTAGTGTTCAGTATGACATGAGCTTTATTCCAAAGGCATTTTCAATTAAAAAATAGCAGACATCGACATCGTCCAATTTTATAGATACATATAATGGTTTGATGTTCCCTTATACAACAGTTTCCTTAACTTATTCTGTGAAGGAGAATACTACATGGCATTTAGTGGGATCGATATTTGTACGATACACTTTAGTGGTTGAAACCTCAACTTCAAACTCTTGAGGTCTTAAGAAGGCATGTACAAGTGCTTCTTAAAGGTCTTTTGATAAATTAAGGGTATTTATGATAGATATATTTTCTTGAATTAAAACCCACCATTTTAAGATATCACGTTTTTGAGCCATACGTATGTGCTTCTCACTTTAAAGATTCTCTTTGGATTGGAGCTTGGGATGTAGAGTTTCCTATGCTGGAAACTATTTTTTCAAATCAAAATTTGGGTATTTTTTTCACTTGTTAGTTGGATTGATCCTTCCTTCCCAAACACTGATGTTGATAGGAAAAAATTTTGATTTCCAATTTTCCTTCCAATATGATCAAATTAGATTGATCTCTGGATAAATATGAGGTATATTAATTCTTCTACTAAGCCCGCTGAAGCTCTTATTGTGGGGTTTCAACAACATTTATGGTTTCAGCAAGGATATGGTCTGAATTATGAGATCTATGTAGATCACATATTCCTTAACCCCATTGGCCTTGGTGACCTATCCCCTCTTCTCCTCGATTATTTGGGTGGGAATAAAATTTGAATGAATCTTCTTCCTCTTCAAATAATATATTTTTCAAGTGAATCACATTGACATAGTTATAAAGAGACACTTTATCTAATGGTGGGAACTTTCCCATTGAACTATTTCACGGTATGATGCTCGTCCTCCCATTAATGAAGGAATGATATCTGAGAGGGTTTATACTAACTTGGGAATCAATATAGGTTTACTTTACTATATTATATTCTTGTTATTCCAGTTATTACATCTTTTAGAAGGATGATTCTTAGGAGATTTCATTACTAAGGAATTTGGTAGCACCATTGTAGAATAATATGGGGACTCTACTGGCTAGTTCAGCTCTTCCTTGAGGATGGAATGCACTCGTTTGACCATCTTTCTATTCATACAATCATCAAACTCTTGAGTTTACTTATTGGGTCTTATTTATATTTCCTTTATTCTTAATATGAGATTACATAAACACAAGTTACTTTTGTTGGTGGCTTTTCTAACATAACTTCTCTTAAATCAACCATTTTTTGAAGGATGTATTTAAATTAAAAACACTACAAGATCATGTGTCCCAGAATTAAATGGTATGTAAATTTATTTTAGGTGGTCGTTGACCCCAACCTATCAGAATACCTTGGTTCTAGAAGATTTAGAAAATAATTTTATCTGGATGCGATGAAATATCTAGGGACTTGATCATTTTAGAGAGAATAAAATTTATTCTTATATTTTATATATATCATGTGCCATTTCTATTTTATCCCACCCTGATAAAGTTTCAATTATTGTGGTTTTTATTTTCATTCTGAAGGGGGAACCATGAAATATTGTGTAGGTTTATATGCTGGAACTGGTTTTGAATCTATTTTAAGCATATCAATTTCTATTTATTCTTTTCAAGTCCTCTTTCCTAGAGTTTTTATCACTAGTCAAGGTTCAATCCTGATCTTCCGAATTGAATATTTCAACTATTGTGTGACTTTAGTAAGATCATGGAACCCTACCTAGTACTTTAATGGGATGAGTGTATTTTTTAAATCATCACAGATATTTTTAATATGTATCCCTATAAACTCTTCTTGAGGGAGTTGTATGTTTAGGGAATAGGTCATAACATTACACATAGTGATAAAGTCTTATTATATCTAATTTTTTAATTGTTTTTAGTTTGATAGGTCAAAAAATTCCATCCTACTCAATATGGATTTGAATTGGAAGAGGGTTTGGTGATGATGGTCTACCAATCCTATGATCGATCTAGCTAGAAGATTGTTATATCAGGAAAATATTGTTCTATCTAGGTTATGCATAAAGAATCTATTCTTAGCTTCCTCTTACTATTCAAGGGTTACCATCATGGGACCACATCAAGATACAAAATGCATCAAATGATTCTTTCGGTCTCCAGTTCCATTGACATTTTGTAAATTTGGATTTCCAAAGTTGCGTAGAGGAGGAGTCGCATCCACCCATTCAGGGTATAGTTTTCTTTTTGATTATATTGTTGAATGTCGACCCTCCTTAGTTTATATTTGAACTACCAATGGCTCAATTTTGTTAGTAATATTTGATATAAGAGATGGTTGGATGGGAATTTTAGTAGGGGATAAATGGGTGGAGCTTGGCATGGCGGGCCTGCCTGCGTTTGTATCTGGTAACTAGTGTGGCTCATCTAGGGGTAGTTTTCTTGAAATAGTTTTGGAAACCTCCCTCAATGAGTTAATTTAGTATATTCTTCCTCCATTATATCTACATAAATTGGTTTTATAGATCCTATATTTGTTATATGAATTGGATCTTCTCTTGCTGGTATATAAATATCTTCTAGTTGATGTATATTTGATATAAAATGAATGAGAGTCTCTACTTGGAGGTTATACATTGTAGGAACATTTCCCATTATCAAATTAGTGTCGAGTCTCCTTAATTCCTTTAACTTAACTTTATATTGAGTGAACCTTTATAAAATTTTGAGCAGTTCAACTTCTTCAAGTAATAGGTAGGACATAGCCATACTCATTCCATTTTATCTATTTGAAGCCCACCAATGAGGTGATATGTATGAATTCGATGGGATTCAAAAAAAAAATTTCTTACCTTTGGTGTCGGTTATGCACACCGTCTTCAACTATTTCATTGTAGATCGTATTCCAAATAGAAACAACCTTATCTTATTCTACCATTAAAGTTTAATGCTTTATATCATTTATATGGATAATTCTAATGACATTTACCAATTCAAAATGCGTTTTTGGTATCATGTACTCTTCAAAGAGATGAGATAACTTGTCACCCTTAGAGTATCTATTGAAAAGTATATCACAATTCACTTATGTGTTCATGATCTTGAGGGGATGATTTGGTGTGCATCCCCCATGAGGCCTTGCCTTATCCTTCCATAACTCAACTAATATTTCTTTACGGAGGGTAATATTGAGAGAGTACCTAGAAAAATTTCTCATACGTGTGAAAGGCGTGTCCTATAATGGGAGAAACTATGAATGACTTTCTAGTAATATTCCTTCTATTCTAGAAAATATTAACTTCTATTGGAAATTATTAGATTGAGGTAAAAATACCCCATGCCTTGTGGGATGGGGTTTATCTGGTTTCATCACTGCAATATTTTAGACCCACTATCGATTTGATGACCATGGGGGTGGAAGTGATGGAAAAAATTCCTCCAGCTCTGAGGGTTGGGTTTTCTACTTGATTTTTATGGTGGTGGCCACCACTGCTGTTGTATTGATATTTCTATATTTTATCTAACCATGGGATAGGTGTAGTGAATGCTCTTAGTGTGAGTTTCTTATTCTTAGTGGAAACATTGTAACTAAATATTTGGCCTTTCTCAAGTGAGACATCATTTCAGAATTTTTAGAATCCAGATTCAAGATCCTTTTAATACCTCACCCTCTTCAAGTTTTACATTTCCATGATTATTACATAAAAGAACCATATTGAGTATACAAACTTTCATGCATAGGCATTTTCACTAAAATAATAATGTTACATGAAATTATTCTTTATGGTATCTGTTGGTTAGAGTGTGGGGTGAAATGTAACTCTCCATGTTCGCCACATCCTCTAATATACACATCATATGGATTTCCATCAATCAACCGATGCACATTCCTCAAAGAATCAATTAATATGTGTTCGAGACTCTCATAATGATTTTCTAACTTTGGACATTGTGACACTAAATGGGTATCCAAATCATTTTATTGGTGAAATTATTCTATTTCCTTAACATGGTTTTTTTATTCCATGTAAGGAAGAAATTTATCCTTCAAATAATAAAGAGTTTCCCACAGGTTCAGTTAAAGGTGGTGTATACATTACTCTTTTAAAGTTTTCTTAATGCTATATTGGGAGGTATCTACTGGCCATAACATAAAGGTATGTCTTATTTGGATAGTTTTTCACTCATAATCATGTTTTTATCTTTATCTTCTATGAGATATTTCTCTACTTGTTTTGAACATAGAAGTATTTTCCCAACTTTCTTATTTTGGAGAGTGTGGATGATTAGAATCTTATTTGTTGTGGTAGAAGATAATTGATATAACATTGGTTTATAGTGATACCATTTCCTTATATTTTCCTCTAAATTATAAAGTATATCACCCCTCAACTATATGGTAGTTGGTGTATCTAGCATCATTTGTTAAAGTTCCTTATGATATGAGGGATTCCTCAAACTTTATTCCTTAAGAGGAATATCTTATTTCCTAAATGATAGGTTATTTTGGGTAGGACCTTCATAGATAGTGTTGTTATGGGGAGGACTACCATCATGGTTTTATGTACAGTTGTAATAATAATTCTTGCAACATATCCCCTAGGGAGGACCTTTAGGGTGGATAGTGGGAAGGTGAGAACATTCTTATTGTTTGATCTTATGATTATGACTATTATTTTCATATTTCTTTTAATAATAAAAGTTTTTATGAACAATCTTGATACCACCATGAAGTGGAAATTCATGGAAGGTGTTCTAGGGAAGAATTATATATATTCTAGTAGTAATATTGAGGGGATTACCTTTGAATCTATCACTACCTCCTCAATCTGATAATGAGTCATTAGGATCTTGGGTTTCCATTAAAAAAAGTTCAAGGGCCTCAATAATTCCATCATCAATCAGAGAAGGAATATGAGCCTGTTATAGATATTTGGGATACCCTTGGAGAGATTTATTTTTGTATACTCCTCATTGGGTATCCAATTCATGTGTTTCACTCAAAGAATTTCATATGTGGGACCATCCTTGAGGGACCCTCTTGATGGAATTGGACTGATCTAATGTGATTCTTCAAAATGAGCGTGAATATCTACCTTACACTTAGTTTCCATAAGGATATGTTGATGTTATTCCATGCACCGAAGGGGAGAATAAATATGTGTCTTCTCATTAGAAACTACTATAATATACCAGAAAATATTTAATGATTTTTAATATATATGTTCCTTCTATGAAGTTTCTATTGAGATGGGTTTTCGACCTCTATATGGAATGAGAATTTGTTCCTAGTCTTATTGTTTATTCTTCCCCGAGTCATACCAAATATCCTCCTAAATGGAATAAATAATGTGTTCCTTCCCTTGAGTAGCCTTAATATATATTGAGGATTTGGTCTGGTAGTGTGGAAGGGTGTATTTTTCTATCCCCTTATGGCTATTAGGTATTTCTAATAACCATTTTCTACTACTATATCCAAGATATATTGATAGATCCGTAAAAAAAATTGGGGATATAGGTATGTCCATCCACTACCATCAAAATTTGTTAACGAGATTTTATAGTGGGAATGGGAGTATATATACCCATTTATTGATGGGATAAGGGATATAATTTTTCTTTTTCCCTCTATTTGGGGTTAGGGAGTGCCTAAATACTTCATATTTTTGGGGGAGAGTATGTGTCTACCCTATATTTGTTTCCAAGATATGTCATAAAGCTTCTCCTGATGCATCCAGAGTATGCTATCAAGCTTGCTGGGTGTGGGTAGGGGCATGTTTCTATCTACCATTTTTCATGAAGATATATTCAAGGGATTATTTTGTAGAATTAGGGATATGGAACCACTCCCTGTAGTTAGAATCTTGCTACACATGGTTAGATTTTTGAGATTCTCTTGATTGAGTGATCAGAGTAGGATTTTATTGGATTTTACTCTCAGCAAGTTGTTAAAGGGTATATATTGTATTGAACTAATGGTGGTGTTAGATTGGAACCCTGTATGGAGGCTTATAAAATAGGGTGAAGTCATAGTTGACCTATTAATTAACCTCCCAAAGA
Source organism: Viscum album (assembly GCA_963277665.1). Classification (NCBI taxonomy): domain Eukaryota; kingdom Viridiplantae; phylum Streptophyta; class Magnoliopsida; order Santalales; family Viscaceae; genus Viscum; species Viscum album. Next base: position 624,278,576 of record OY728136.1, on the reverse strand, counting down.
TATGGGAGTTATTTTTTATTGTGCTCCAGGGAAATCCTCCCAAAGTGGTTCAAGGTTGTGACATGTTCCAAATAATCCTTCACAACTCATGATTATGAATATGTCTATTGAGAATTCATGTTGTGGAGGGATTCTACTTCAACCTCCAATATTGGAATGGTACCACTCATGTGGTACTCCCAAATCAGTGTGTTCACCACCTAACTCTAAAGGTGTTGGGCGGGTGATAGAGTCCTCTGATTGGACAAGGCCCCAACTTATATAGCTTTTAAGGCTTAAGTTTTTCATTGAAAATATTATATTCATATTGAAGTCATTTTTTATTATGTAGATCCTATGAGGGAATAAAAAACAAAAACAAAATAACTCGTCGATGAAGTATCACAGTTTAGAAAACACGTTTAATGATGTGGATTTTATTTCACATTATTTGTCATGTCATTTTATTAGATTTTGATGATTTATTTAATAAAATTTGTTTTAAATGTTAAATAAATATCTGTTAGTAAATTTTTTTAAATTTTTTTTAATATATCAAATTTTATGTTTAAATTTTTATTGTTCATTTAAATTATTAATTTTATCTTGCGTTGGATATTTATGTTTCTTAATTATTAATTTTAAATGTTTCTACTTTTATCTTGGTGTATAGTAATTTAAATTTAAATTTTTCTGTTTTTGTAATATTTAATTGATGGAACATAAAGTTAATTTAAAATTTTTTATTTTGGTATTTTAATATATTCATATTTTAATTTAAAAATAATAATATTATATTAGTTTTAAAATTTTGGAATTTGAATTTATTTAATTTTTAAACTTCTATTTAGTTGATTTAAAATTTTTCTTGTTAACTTATAATTTACATATTAAAAAATTAACTAAATTCGTTTTTAATTTTTAATATTTATTTTTTAATGAATTAGTATTTAGAATAATGTAAATTAATAATTTTTTTATTTTGTTTCTTATAATACGACATCCTAGATTTTTTAACAAGAGTTTGATTGGTCATATAACGACCCAAGCTTTGTGTACATGGATATTACATTTATTTTGATAAATACATAATACATGACACAAATATATGCCCAAAGATAGTATTAGTTTTGTGTCTTTGGAGAATGGGAAATTAAACAACTGGTTCATAAAACATCTACATCGTCTCCTGCATTTTCTTTCATTTTGACACATCTTACATACTACCCTTTTTCATATCTTGGGAAAAAGAAACATAAAAAGGGGGTGATCTCAAATTATTACTAAGGGTAAACATGAAAAATATCAAACAAAGAATAAGAATGTAAAAACATGAACATAACTTTTGAAAATCATACAATGTATAACAAATTTAAAAAACTTGACTCGTGAAATAAATCTTGGTAGTTCATAAGGCATTAATCGTAAAATAATAAGAGCCATGAGTAAATAGAATTCACATAAAACATGGAATTGTGGAAAACACATAAGCATAGAAAATAATTTCCATATTAGCCAAGTCACATTACTAAGACCATCATAGAGGACACAGTTCATTACTGAACTGGGTTTACTTGATGTTCTAGCCCAATATTACTGAACAGAATTAGCTTTTCGTTCCAATCCTATATTACTGAACCAGGTTTACTTTCAATTCCATTCATGTCTATCACATGAGATATAAATCTTTACCCAATGCATTAGAGGGAGATATAGGTCTCACCCATCTCATAATGAAATCATTCTTATGTGTGTCCCAAAAACATAAATTATTCATCATAGAATCACCCAAGGAATAAAATAGATTCCATCATAATCCATATAAAACAAATGGATTTCATAAATATCATTCAATAATAAATACAATCAAACTATAGTAATAATAGGGATAGAAACATAACCCTATTTAAATAATTTTATCTTATATGGAAAATAATTTTGATAATACACTTGATATTTGTTAGAACCAAAAGAAGCCTAAATAACCTGAGAGGGGGGGGCGAATCAGGGTATGGATATTCTATTTCAAAATTGTTCTTATCCCACTAGATCTTAACCGAAATATTATAAGGGTCACTTTTTTTCACTTATGTTATTAACATGTATCTTGTTCTTTGCTTATTTATCTGATAATTATGCTTTGAATGCAATGCAGAGAAGTAAGCAAGCAGACACAGAAATTTTTACTTCATTCACCCTCACTGGGTTACGTCCAAGGAGTATACAATGGCAATGTGCCACTTTACCAAATCCACTAAATCTCACTGCCAATTTACAATGTTTGTGCTAGATCACTTCTACTCCCTAGCTCACTGCCTTTACAATGTTTAGGGTCAGTTCACTGTTTTCCCATGGGTCACTCCATTTGCCTATTTCTCTGGATCACTACTAACGGAAAGGGTCACCTTCTTCCTCTTCCTTCGCTCACTAATCTTAGAAGGTATCCACTCATAGTTTATAGACTTGTAGGTCCCTTCACTATCTCTAATGAAATCTGCATCCTTAATTGTTGATATATGATCTTTTGACATCCAACTTTCACCCGAAAATGAATCTCACTTTGCACTAGGTGTACCGGGAAATCATCCAACTTTTTCACATACCTAGAATGACTGGAGAGCTTCTCTATGATTGGTGCGCTTATCCAATGCCTAGTGCGCTTCTCTATGCTTTAGCCCGCTTCTCCATGCTTTGGTGTACTTCTCCAAGACTGGTGCACAAGTTCCACTAAACCACTTGTGCGAAACTCACTTCACCAACTCAGAACTTGGGCGACTCACACCCTTTTCATTATAATTATAAAATTGTAATTATTAAAAATCATTATATAATAATTAATTAGTTAATTATTATATATTTCATTATTAATAATTAAAAATTAACTTATAAATTATTATATAATTAATTAATAATAATAATAAAATTATTAAATAATTTATTATATGTTTAATCAATGTTTCAACTTTAAATTATATCGGTCATATAGTTTATATTTTATAGTCTTTCAAAGACACATACTTGAATCATTTTTAAGTTTCATGTAGGTGACTTTAAAAACTTATAAATTATTTTCCATCAATATTTTTTACGAAATTCTTTTTATTTTCAACTATTTGTTATATGTTTAATCCATGTTTTAAGTTTCATTTATATTAGTCTTATAGTTTATATTTTATATACTTTCAATGTCACGTACTTGAAACATTTTTAAGTTTCAAGTAGGTGTCTTGGAAAACATATAAATTATTTTCCATCAACATTTTTTACGAATTTTTTATTATTTTCAACTATTTGTTATATGTTAAATCTACGCATTAAGTTTCATTTATGTTGGCCTTGTAGTTTATGTTTTATAGGCTTTCAAAGTCATGTACTTGAACTATTTTTAAGTTTCAAGTAGGTGGTTTCGAAAGGTTATAAATTATTTTTTATCACTATTTTTTATTAAATTCTTTTTATTTTCAACTATTTATTATATGTTTAATTCATGTTTTAAGTTTCATTTATATTGGTCTTATATTTTATATTTTATAGTCTTTCAAAGTCACCTACTTGAAACAGAATCTCAAATCGGAAATGTAGAGTGTTCTGTGTCGGAGAGGGAGAACCAGAATCTCACATTAGAAATGCAGAATGATTTCCAAGATAAGCCCTCTTATAAAAGGGAGCCCTCGGTGAGAGCTTCTATCAGAATCTAGACTACTGTAATGGCAGTACTGTTAGATTTTGAATAGGAAATAAATTCTCCTGAAATTTTTATTTTTATTTTTATTTATGTTTTGGTTTATATATATATATATAAGCAAAACAAAAAAAATAAAAAATAATAAAAAATAATAATTTTTTGGGTTTTAAGGGAAAGGGTTAAAAATATTTTTAACCCAGCAGGTTTTACAAAAATATATTTTTTAAAAAAATTATTAAAAAAAATTCCATTTCGCAGTAAACATGAGGGCGACTGGGCTACTCGATTACCCTTTGGATGATATCGCCGTCGAGGGTGTCTCGATCAAGGATGTTTACGCCGTTGGGCATGCCTTCAATGATATCGGACCTTCTTTGCCTCCCATGGGGAGCATGTACCCCACCCCATCTATGACCAACGAAGCAAGAACGGTGTGTCAGCAGCCACCGTTAAGCAATATTTTTTTTTAAATGCATTCTTTTAAAAAAAATTAAAACGCTTAAGTAAAATTATTTTTCAAAAATGCGTTCTAAAGGCGAAAGTGTAGCTGCCGAATTCTGGTTACGGGCGAAACATGGCAGCGGTGCTGCCGCCTTTCGTGTTACGTCGAAAGGCGGCAACCCCATTGCCGCTTTTCTTCTAAAAAAACTACTCTTTTTGTTTTGTTTTTTTTGTTTATATATATATATATATGAACTAAAAAATTTAGCAGAATTTATCTCATACTTAAAATCCAACAGTACTATCATTACAGCAGTCTGGATTCTGACAGAAGCTCTCACCCAAGGCTCACTTTTATAAGAGGTCTTGCCCTGAAAATCATTCTGTATCTCTGATGTGGGATTCTGGTTCTTCCTTTCCTGCGTAGAACACTCTTCATTTCTGATGTTGGATTCTGTTTCAAGTATGTGACTTTGAAAGAAAATAAAATGTAAACTATAAGACCAATATAAATGAAACCTAAAAAGTGTATTGAACATATAAGAAATAGATTAAAACAAAAATAATTTCATAAAAAATGATGATAAAAAATAATTTATAAGCTTTCGGAACCACTTACTTGAAACATGAAAAAATTTCAAGTACGTGACTTCGAAAGCCTATAAAATATAAACTATAAGACCAGCATAAATAAAAATTAATACATGGATTAAACATATAACAAATAGTTGAAAATAAAAAGAATTTTTTGAAAAATATTGATGGAAAATAATTTATAAATTTTCAAAGACACCTACATGAAACAAAAAAATGTATAAAGCATGTTACTTTGAAAGCCTATAAAATATAAACTATAAGACCGATATAAATGAAACTTAAAACATGGATAAAACATATAAAAAGTAGACAAAAATAAATAATTTCATAGAAAAAATTCATGAAAAATAATTTATAAGCTTTCAAAACCACCTACTTGAAAGTTGAAAATGATTCAAGTATGTGGCTTTAAAAGACTATAAAATATAAACAATAAGAGAGATATAATTTAAATTTAAAAAATAGATTAAATATATAATTAATTATTTAATTATTTAATTAATATTATTATTAATTAACTAGTTAATAATTAATTAGTTAATTAGTAATTATTAATAATAAATTATATAATAATTTACTAATTAATTAGTAATATAATTATTAAGTATATAATAGTTAATCAGTTAATTATTAATATAATTATAAATTATATTTATTCATTAAAATTAATAATTAGTAATTATAAAAAAATTATATAATAATTAATTAGTTAGTTGGTAATATAATTATTAATTATATAATAGTTAATTAGTAATATAATTATAAATTATAATTATTCATTATAATTATTAATTATTAATTATTAATTAGTCAATTAGTAATATAATTATTAATTATATAACTATTAATTGTATAATAATTAGTTATTTAATTACTATTTATTAATAATTAATTATATAATAATTAATTAGTTAATTATTCATATAAATTGTTAATTAGTAATATAATTATTAATTATTTAATAATTAATTAGTTAATTGGTGATGTAATTATTAATTATATAATAATTAATTAGTTAATTATTAATATAATTATTAATTATATAATTTGTAATTAGTTAATTAGTAATAGAATTATTAATTATATAACTATTAATTGTATAATAATTAGTTAGTTAATTATTAATTATTAATAATTAATTATATAGTAATTAATTAGTTAATTAGTAATATAATTAGTTAATTAGCAATATAATTATTACTTATTTAATAATTAATTAGTTACTTAGTAATATAATTATTAGTTATATAATAATTAAGTAGTTAATTGGTAATATAATTATTAATTATATAATTAGTAACTAGTTAATTAGTAATTATTAATCATTAATTATATAATAATTAATTAGTTAATTAGTAATATAATTATTAATTATATAATAGTTAATTAGTCAATTGTTTGATAAAGATAGGGTCGAGGCCCTTTTTAAAATTAGTTAATTAGTAATATATTTATAAATTGTAATTATTCATTATAATTATTATTTATTATTTATTAAAAAATTATTATATAATAATTAATTTGTTAATTAGTAATATAATTATTAATTATATAATATTTAGTTAGTTAATTAGTAATATAATTATTTTTTATAATTATTCATTATAATTATTCATTATAATTATTTATCATAATTATTAATTATTATTTATTTTTTATTTTTTATTTTTTATTATTTATTATTTATTATTTATTTATTAGTAATATAATTATTAATTATATAAATTTTAATTATATAATAATTAGTTAATTAATTAGTAATTATTAATTCTTAATTCTTAATTATTTAATAATTAATTAGTTACTTAGTAATATAATTATTAATAATATAATAATTAATTAGTTAATCAGTAATATAATTATTAATTGTGTAATTAGTAATTAGTTAATTAGTAATTATTAATCATTAATAATATAATAATTAATTAGTTAATTAGTAGTATAATTATTAATTATATAATAATTAATTAGTTAATTTTTTGGGAAAGATAGAGCCAAGACCCCTTTTATAATTAGTTAATTATTAATATAATTATAAATTATAATTATTCATTCTAATTATTAATTATTATTTATTAAAAAGTATTATATTATAATCAATTAGTTATTTAGTAATATAATTATTAATTAGTTAATAGTTAATTAGTTAATTAGTAATATAATTATAAATTATAATTTTTTATTATAATTATTAAATTGTAATTATTAAAAAACATTATATAATATGAGGAAGGCTCAGGCCTGGGCAAGTTGCCTAGTCCTCTAAAGATTTATTAAAGAAAAATAAAGTGCATAGTACAAAGAAAGGAAACAAAAGCAAAGTCCAACAAAAACACAAATCAGAAAGTGTCAAAGCCCTCAGCACCACCATCTTATGTGAAATCTTCCGAATTTGCCGATTCCCATTCGGATTAAGGAGCATAACTATTGAGCAAAGTGATGTACTGATTTCTCAGACATAATTCATCTGGGGTCAAAGACTTACTTGAAGATTGCATACTCGGTCCCTTCCTTTGATCTATATCTTTCCATTTTTCATTCTTGGCAGAGGGCCTAGTAAAAATAGTCTTCGGCATATTGGAATAATCTTTCCTAGGTTTCCTCTTAGGTTGAGCGGTGGAAGCTCCCCCCTTTTCATTCCCATTTCTCCCATTCAAACAGACATCCTCATTATCAGTGGGTCTTTTCTTTTCCCCTTAAACGACATCACTGTATGAAACTTTAGAGCCTTCACTGTTATTTTCCTTTCCTCCATTGGAGGCCTCACCCCACTTTCCATCACCTTCCATAGGTCTTATGTCATAACTTTTTCCTCTATTATCCATTGGAACATCCTATAATGTATTCAAATTTATATCAATAGGGGTCAGACACTGTGTGTGGATATTACTGCCTTGAAAGTGAAATTCCTCATTCCTTGCTTCCTTCACAGACAATGAGTGGTCAGCAAGCTCATCATCTATCTAAGGAGGCTCATTTTTCATAGTATTTTCAGCATGTTTACCCAAATAGGCATTGACATTTCTGGATTCCATATCGAAGGTATTACCCCCACTATTAATTTCTTCCACCATCATGTCCGGCGCAATTTCCTTATCTAAGGCATTACCCCCATTGTCCATTTCTTTTCCCCATACATCTGCTTCAACATCTTCTGCCCCCTCCAGTACTACAAAATGATTCAAAGAGCATGTATCACCACCATTAGGCTTAACCATTTTAGCATTGACCTGAAGGATCTGTTCAAAACCCTCTAGATCTGCTGATGAGTCAAGACCTCGGCCCATGAACTGATGCCAAACCGAAATATAGTTGACACTCCCACTATCCTCTTGATGCTGCAAAGAGGATGAAGCATCCCCCTTTTCTATTAGATTACTCAAGTTATAGACTCTCAGGTCATCCTTAATCCTATCAAATACATTGGACACAGAAGTATTTCCAACCTTCTTCACTGTAGGTATGGTCTTCTCCACATAACTCATCTCATTATCCTTTTGCTCATCCACATCTTCTTCCCTTACCTTCATTGTACCTTTCCCCTACTGATCACCACATCGGCATAGTGCCTCTGAATGACCTAGTCTTCTGCAGTTAGATCAAAACTCCACCCAATGATTGAATATCACCGGCTACTTACACCTGATCTCCTCAGCATCCTCGATCCACACAGTCTCAACCGGCACCCTCGAAACATCAACCTCCACACACATGTGTGGGTTGATTGGGTGACTCACAGACACAATGCGGGCATAAACACAAAGAAAGTGCCCCACCATGTTCCCTAATAATTGAATAATCATAGGACTTTGAAAGGAAAGAGGAAGAAGAGTCAGACTAACCCAAACAGGTATGATCGGAGAGTCATGATTCAGATGAAAATCATAACTCCATTTGAGAAAATAAAAGTCGCTACTACTGTATACTTGAATCATTTTTAAGTATCATGTAGGTGTCTTTGAAAGCTTATAAATTATTTTACATCAATATTTTTTATGAAATTCTTTTTATTTTCAACTATTTGTTATATTTTTAATCTATGTTTTATGTTTTATTAGTATCGATCTTATAGTTTATATTTTATATAATTTCAAAGTCACGTACTTGAAACATTTTTCTAAGTTTCAAATAAGTGTCTTTGAAAACTTAAAAATTATTTTCCATCAACACTTTTTACGAAATTCTTTCTATTTTAAACTATTGGTTGTATGTTTAATCCATGAATTAAGTTTCATTTATATTGGTCTTGTACTTTATATTTTATAGGCTTTCAAATTCACAAACATGAAACATTTTTATGTTTCAAGTAGGTGGTTTCAAAATATTATAAATTATTTTTTATCATTATTCTTTATAAAATTATTTTTTTTCAATTATTTCTTATATGTTCAATCTATGTTTTAAGTTTAATTTATATTGGTCTTATAGTTTATATTTTATAGTATTTCAAATTCACGAACTTGAAACAGAATCTCACATCAGAAATGCAGAGTGTTCTGCATAATAAAGGGAGAACCAGAGTCCCACATCGGAAATGCAAAATGATTTACAGGGTAAGACCAATTATAAAAGAGAGCCTTATGTGAGAGTTTCTGTCAGAATCTAGACCGTTGTAATGGCAGTACTGCTAGATTTTAAATAGTAGATATATTTTGCTGAAAATTTTATTTTTATTTTTATTTATGTTTTAGTTTCTTTATATATATATATAAACAAAACAAAACAAAAAATAAAAAATAATCTTAAAACAATAATTTTTTTGGGTTTTTGGGGAAAGGCGGCATCCTCGATGTTGCCTTTATAGCAAATTTTTAAAAATATTTTTAACCCGGTATGTTTTACAAAAATATTTTTAAAAAAAAATATTACAAAAAAATACTTATTTTGCAGTAAACATGAGGGCGACTATCCTACTTGATAACCCTTTTGATGATATCACCGCCGAGGGTGTCTCAATCGAGGACCTTTACGCCGTCAGGCATGACTTCGACGATATCATACATTCTTTTCCTCCCCTGGGGATCCCGAACCCCACCCCCTTCATGATCAACATAGCAAGGACGGTGTGTCGGTAGCAACTGTTAAGAAAGAGTTTGTTTTTAATACGTTTTTAAAAAAAATATTTTCTTAAAACCACCATGGTTAAATTATTTACTAAAAATACGCTCTAAAGGCGGCAGCGCAGCTGCCGCCTTTAGTCTTTGGGCAAAAGGAAAAAACCTCATTGCACATTTCATCTAAAAAAACACTCTTTTTTCTATTTTAAAAATTTTTTGGTTTTATTTTGTTTTGTTTTGTTTATATACATATAAACAAAAAATTCAGTAGAATTTATCTGTTATTTAAAACCTAGTATTACTACCATTACAGCAGTCTGTATTCTGACAGAAGCTCTCACCCAGGGATCACTTTTATAAGAAAGCTTACCCTGGAAGTCATTCTGCATTTCTGATGTGGGATTCTGGTTATCCCTTTCCTGCGCAGAACACTCTTTATTTCCGATGTGGGATTCTATTTCAAGTACCTGACTTTGAAAGACTATAAATTATAAACTATAAGACAAAGACAAATAAAACTTAAAACATTTATTAAAAATATAAGAAATAGTTGCAAACAAAAATAATTTCATAAAAAATGATGATAAAAAATAATTTATAAGCTTTTGAAACCACCTACTTGAAACATAAAAATGTTTCAGTTACATGACTTTGAAAGCCTATAAAATATAAACTATAAAACCAACCTAAATGAAACTTAATACATGGATTAAACATATATCAAATAGTTGTAAATAAAAATAATTTCATAAAAAATGTTGATGGAAAATAATTTATAAGTTTTCAAAGACACCTACATGAAACATAAAAATGTTTCAAGCACGTGAATTTGAAAGCCTATTAAATATAAACTATAAGACCAATATAAATGAAACTTCAAATATGAATAAAACATATAACAAATAGTTGAAAATAAAAATAATTTCAAAAAAAATGTTAATGGAAAATAATTTATAAGCTCTCAAAACCACCTATTTGAAACTTAAAAATGATTCAAGTATATGGCTTTCAAAGACAATAAAATATAAATTATAAGACCGGTATAATTTAAAGTTAAAACATGGATTAAACATATAATAATTTTTTAATTATTTAATTTTTATTATAAATAATTATTTATATAATAATTAATTAGTTAATTAGTAATTATTAATAATCAATTATATAATAATTAACTAATTAATTAGTAATATAATTATTAAGTATATAATAGTTAATTAGTTAATTAGTAACATAATTATAAATTATAATTATTCATTTAATTAATAATTAGTAATTATTAAAAATTATTATGTAATAATTAATTAGTTAATTGGTAATATAATTATAAATTATAATTATTCATTATAATTATTAATTATATTTATTCATTATAATTACTAATTATTAATTATTAATTATTAATTATTAATTATTGATTTTTAATTTTTAATTTTTAATTTTCAATTTTTAATTTTTAATTTTTAATTATTAATTATTAATTATTAATTATTTAATTAGTAATATAATTATTAATTATATAACTATTAATTTTATAATAATTAATTAGTTAATTAGTAATTATCAATAATTAATTATATAATAATTAATTAGTTAATTAGTAATTATCAATAATTAATTATATAATAATTAATTAGTTAATTAGTAATATAATTAGTTAATTAATAATATAATTATTAATTTTATAATAATTAATTAATTACTTAATAATATAATTATTAATTATATAATAAGTAATTAATTACTTAATAATATAATTATTAATTATATAATAAATAATTATTTAATTAGTAATGTAATTTTTAATTATATAATTTGTCATTATTTAATTAGTAATTATTAATAATTAATTATATAATAACTAGTTAGTTAATTAGTAATATAATTATTAATTATATAACTATTAATTGTATAATAATTAGTTAGTTAATTAGAAATTATTAATAATTAATTATATAGTAATTTATTAGTTAATTAGTAATATAATTAGTTAATTAGTAATATAATTATTACTTATTTAAAAATTAATTAATTACTTAGTAATATAATTATTAATTACAGAATAATTAATTAGTTTGTTAGTAATATAATTATTAATTATGTAATTAGTAATTAGTTAATTAGTAATTATTAATCATTAATTATATAATAATTAATTAGTTAATTAGTAATATAATTATTAAATATATAGTAGTTACTTAGTCAATTGTTTGAGAAAGATAAAGTCAAGACCCTTTTTATAATTAGTTAATTAGTAATACAATTATAAATTATAATTATTCATTGTTATTATTAATTAGTATTTATTATAAATTATTATATAATAATTAATTAGTTAATTAGTAATATTATTATTAATTATATAATATTTAATTAGTTAATTAGTAATATAATTATTTATTATAATTATTCATTATAATTATTAATTATTAATTATTAATTATTTAATAATTAATTAGTTACTTAGTAATATAATTATTAATTATATAATAATTAATTAGTTAATCAGTAATATAATTATTTATTATATAATTAGTAATTAGTTAATTAGTAATTATTAATCATTAATTATGTAATAATTAATTAGTTAATTATTAATATAATTATTAATTGGTTAATAGTTAATTAGTTAATTTTTTGACAAAGATAGAGTCTAGGCCTTTTTATAATTAGTGAATTAGTAATATAATTATAAATCATAATTATTCATTATAATTATTAATTAGTATTTATTGAAAATTATTATATAATAATTAATTAGTTAATTTGTAATATAATTATTAATTATATAATATTTAATTAGTTAATTAGTAATATAATTTTAAATTACAATTTTTCATTATAATTATTAAATTGTAACTATTAAAAATCATTATATAATAATTAATTAGTTAATTATTATATAATTGATTATTAATAATTACTAATTAACTAATTAATTATTATGTAATTAATTATTAATAATATTAATGAAATGATTAAATAATTTATTATATGTTTAATCTATGTTCTTACTTTAAATTATATCGGTCTAATAGTTTATATTTTATAGTCTTTCAAAGCCACATAGTTGAATCATTTTTAAGTTTCAAGTATGTGGTTTTGAAAGCTGATAAATTATTTTTCATGAACATTTTTTAACAAAATTCTTTTTATTTTCAACTATTTTCTATATGTTTAATCCATTTTTAAGTTTCATTTATATCGGTCTTATAGTTTATATTTTATAGGCTTTCAAAGTCACATGCTTGAAACATTTTTAAGTTTCATGTAGGTTTCTTTGAAAACTTAGAAATTATTTTCCATCAAGATTTTTTATGAAATTATTTTTATTTTCAAGTATTTTTTATATTTTTAATCCATGTGTTAAGTTTCATTTATGTTGGTTTTATAGTTTATATTTTATAAAATTTCAAAGTCACGTTCTTGAAACATTTTTAAGTTTCAAGTAGGTGGTTTCCAAAGCTTATAAATTATTTTTTATCATCATTTTTTTATGAAATTATTTTTTCTTTCAACTATTTTTTATATATTTAATCCATGTTTTATGTTACATTTATATTGGTCTTATAGTATATATTTTATAGTCTTTTAAAGTCATATACATGAAAAAAAATCACACATCGAAAATGCAGAGTGTTTTGCGTGGGAAAGGGAGAACTAGAATCCCACATCAGAAATACAGAATTATTTCCAGCGTAATCCCTCTTATAAAAGGGTGCCATGGGTGAGAGATTTTGTCAGAATCCAGACTACTATAATGGTAGTATAGCTGTATTTTAAATAACAGATAAATATTGTTGAAAAATTTTATTTTTATTTTTATTTATGTTTTGGTTTGTTTATATATATATATATAAACAAAATAAAAAATAGTAAAAAATAATTTAAAAATAATAATTTTTTTTGGTTTTAGGGGAAAGGAGGCATCCCTGATACTACCTTTCACCAAATCCAAATGGTGGCATCATCGATTCTGCCTTTGTGGCGTATTTTTTAAAATATTTTTAACCCAGTTGGTTTAACAAAAATATTTATAAAAAAACTTATTAAAAAAATTTGTTAATAACACAATCATTTTCTATTGTGCTCAGTTTCTCCCTTTAATCTTCAACTCTAGTACCAGATTTGAATCAATTGAAACTCTGAAGCATATCTATTTCTCACTTTGCATCTTTAGATGTCACTTCCCCTTGGATCGTATCTCCATAAAACCTGAAACACATGAATCGTCAGTAAACAGCATTTATAAACATAGGGAGAGGAGAACTTTTGGAATCCTCAAGGTGAGGATTATGGTTAATCTTGATGGTTCAACCCTTTGATTCTTTATTTTAGATCATCACACTCCTTCCCTACTTCTTCTAGTTGCCTATCCAACTTCAACTACTCTGTCCATATGACTAAGCATTCATTACCCACATGATGAGTCCTTTTCAGATATGTAGATTCTTCATGCTTGGCCTTTCTCACAATTTGGGGTTTAAGCCCACGGGTACACATTTCTTTCTTTGATGCTCCAATAATGTGTCACTTCCCCTGATTTCTTCTCTGAGTAGAAATCTCTCTGCATGTCATTTTCCCCTGCTTCTTCTACCTTTTCAAGGATCTTCCTCTTTCCTCTACTTCTCTTCGTGGCACACGACATGAAAAATTTTCAATATTTTCTTTGTTCATCTTTCTTTAAACATATATCTGAGTCACTACACTATTTTGCGCTGGTGGTGAGTCCTCCACTGAATGTGCATTCTTCTTAATCACAGCTGGAGTAGATCTCCCCTTAATCTTCTAGGTTTGTTCACATTCTCTCCACAAGAGTTGTTCTGAGTGTTATAGAGAAGATAATTGATACACCTTTCATTTATCTCCTTTTGATTTCTTTAAGGTATTAAACCTATTTTTCAATTTACTAATTTGTCTTCTAGTGTAGGATTTCTCATTATACACCACTGGAGTTGCGAATCTCCATTCGAGTTCATCTTCCTTTCCTGCTTTCTTTATGATGAAATGTCTTGCCAAATTCCCATAATCAGAACACATAAAACATTTTCCATCAAAGGCATACCTCATTTCATCATTTCTTAGCTGAGATGTTGATGCATATTGAGTTCTTCTTCTAACTTTGAGCTCCTGATCTTCCTGACACATACTCATGTTGTGTCCCATTCTTCCATAGTAATAGCATCTGATGAATGCTTTCTTCTGAGAGACTCTTCTTTCTGATTTCTCATGAAACTTCTTCTTATTCTTAGATTTAGTAAAAATTCTATCTTCACATCATGAAATGTATTCCTGATCCTCTGAAAAAAAGCTTGATGTTTGGCCATGAATCTCATATAAATAGAACATGTTGTCACTACTTCTTGTGAATTTCCTCTTAGGTCTATCTCCAGCACCTACTGGATTTTCTCTATTTTTGGAACAATTCACAGCTTTATTTCTGTCATGCATGGGAGGGGATTCATCAAATACAATAACAATTTTTTCCAAACTGTATAGTCCTTGAGCTGAGAAAATATGTTGTTGTTTATCTTCATAAATAGAATATCTGTTTTTTATTTTATCATCACTTGACAAAGGATAATCAAATAGTAAGTGCAAGTCATCCTTCATTTTAGGTTTTCCTATGGTATTGGATTTCTCCGCTTCTTACTTCACTAACTCTAACTCTTCTTCCAACTTTTGAATCTTCATATCCCTTTCTTCAAGTTGAGTATTGAGTTCTATCAAGATATTATTCCTTCTACTCATCACATCCTCTAACTCATGTATGAGCTTATACACCATGACACATTTCTCCTTTACTTTCAATTTTTCTTGAGCAATATAATCAGCATGGAATGCACTCTCCTTTTGTAGTATTTTATTCTCTTTAACTAGTTTAGTTAGCTATGTAGCAAGATCATCATTTCTGGCTTTCAAATTTTGAATGTTATCTGAGTTCAGATTTTTCCCTTATCATCAACTTTGCATTTCTCCCTTTTTGAAGACATATCTTGTCGTTCTTCAACTTGGGAATCATTCTTCTCCCTCAAGTTAGTAGCCACATCAATAAGTCTTTGATTTAATCCTCTTAGCTTATTGACCTCAGTTTCCATTACTTGGATCTGGATATCTTTAGATTTAACTTCTTCATCCAATTTCTGATCCAATTCTTTTGTCATGTTGACATCATCTACTGGTGGCATTCTTAAACCTTCTTCATCATCAGTACTTTCAACAAAACATTGAATTTCAAGTAATTTACTCATTCCTGCATCATTATTGAGTGAATCTATATTTTCTCTATATGATTCATACATGCCTTCCTTCAGCAATCTGTTTGATTTCTTTAGTTGAATCACACTTTTTTCATAAACACTTCCACACTATGGAATACCATCTAACTTATGGTTCTTCTTTTAAGTTTTTTCCTTTTCCAAGTAACACCGAGATAATAGCAGGTTGAATATTTAATAACACAAATTGACTAATCCAAGTCAGAGAAAACAAAATTGATAAACGAAACCTTCACTTTGATACCAATTGTTAGGATCAAAAGGGGTCTAAATACCCTGATAGGGGGGTTAATTAGGGTATGGATATTCTATTTCAAATTTCTCCATTCCCCACTAGATCTTGACCTCAATATTATAAGGTTCACTTTGTTTTCACTTATATTATTAATGTTTATCTTGTTCTTTATTTATTTATATGATAACTATGCTTTGAATGCAATGTAGGTAAGTAAGCAGGCAGACACAGAGATTTTTACTTGGTTCACCCTCGCTGGGATACATCCAAGGAGCATACAATGGAAATATTCCATTGTACCAAATCCACTAAATCTCACTTCCAATTTGCAATGTTCTAGCTAGATCACTTCTATGCCCAGGATCATTGACTTTAAAATGTTTAGGGTCAGCTCACTACTTTCCCATGGGTCACTCCCTTTGCCTCATTCCCTGTATTAATGTCGGTGGAAAGGTTCACCTTCTTCCTCTTCAGGCGTTCACTGCTCTTGGAAGGTATCCAGTCATAGTTTATGGACTTGTAGGTCCCTTCATTATCTTTAATGAATTCTATATCTTTAATTTTTTATAGATGCTCTGTTTACATCCAACTTTCACCCGCAGATGAATCTCTCTGTACACCAGGTGTACTGGGAAATCCTCCAACTTTCGCGCAGACCTAGAATGACCGGCGCGCTTCTCTATGCTTGGTGCACTTCTCCAATGGCTAGTTCACTTCTCTAAGATTTTCCGCGCTTCTCCATGCTTTGGTGTGCTTCTCCAATCGTGGTGCACAAGTGTCACCAAACCACTTATGTAACACTCCCTTCGCCAACTCAGAACTTGGGTGACTCACACCCTTTTACGCCCAAACCAATATTGGCACGCAACTATCAACTGGAATGCTTCTGCAAGATTGGTGTGAAAGTTTCACCAAACCACTTTCAAGACACTCCCTTCTCCAACTCCTAACTTAGGAGACTCACAACCTTTTACGCCCAAAACAATATTGGCACCCAACTATCAACCAGTGCACAAATTCTAAATATCTTTATACTTGCATGACCAAACCACCACTTGCGCGACTGGAGCTCATACTTTCTATAAATTTTGAGATTCATCACAAATGATGAGGGGTGGCCCTCTATTTATAGGAATTTTGGGCACCCTGAGCGTCGCACACAAGTCTTCTCCCGGTGCATAATTTCAGCCACCCTAGTCTCTGTCGCCCTAGTCACCTTGCACGCCCAAATCAAAACATGGGTGCCCCTATTTTCTTTTCCATATTTTGATGTTATAATCCTGAAAAACATATGGCGCACAACTTTCTAATCCTCTAAGACACTGGAATGCAAGTCCCTTTTCCAAAAACACTTATATCCATTTGTTGATTTTGAGGCCCAAAAATTTGGAAAACACTAGAAAATAATGCCACCTTGTATCTCCTCTTTTTTTACCACCTCTAGATCATCCAATCATTTTTCTAGGTTCTTCTTATAATAAAGTATTGTCAACAACATCTCTTTAAATCAACAAATCACCATGTAAACCCCCTTTGTCAACAAATTTGAATATCGTGGTCCGCTTTCTCAACAAACACAACACGGAGGCCCACTTTGTCAACAAAAAAAATCACCTAAAAAATATTTCAATGATACATTGAGGTATTTTTTTCCCAACAATATTAATTATTGGGGAAAGTATCCTTTCTTTTTCAAAAACATTTCCTTTTCTCAAAATGACACACAATTTTAAAAGAAAAGAATTTATTTGAAACTAAAATGAAAATAGTGTAGAGGAAGCTTTATTTAAATAAGGTGTTATGAAAGAGTAAAATTCCATTCATTTTGTATAAGTTAAAAACATTATTTTCATACTTTTGTCTGAAAATTCAAAAAGTACCTCATTTGGAAAATTAAAGAAAGATTCCTTCCAAATGGTATATTAGAAAGTAAAAAATGGTTAAAAATGACTTTAAATATCCATAGGAGTATAGTAAAACATTTTAGGAAATAATTTTTAGTAAACATGTATATGTATGATAAATAAATCCCAACAAATACTTACATATAAACAATCTCGAATAATAATGAGATTGTGAAACTATCCCTTACCTTAGGTCTGATTTCTTCCATATGTGTCTGAAACTCATGTATAGTGATTTTAAACATATTATTAACTTATAATAGAACCATAATATTATTTATGATTTCATGTATGATTCACTTATTACTTTATATTACCCATTCATTTATCAATTTCATGTTAAAGAAACGTTTTGTGTAATAATCATTTTGTTTATCGTACGTGTTTTGACTTGTTATTCTTGATATTATTACTTAGATCAGGATTTGATTACTTATAGAATGTAAAAAATTATTTCTATATCACATATATTCAGTATATAAATATATATAATATATATATAAATGAAATGGAATATGTCATTCATTAAGACAGTAAGTCGTACATAGCATGAACGCTGTTTTCGTTTCCTTATTGAATTGAATGGAAGAAAGTAAATGATATATATATATATATATGTAATTACATTATCATTATTATTTCATATATTTCTTCCTTATTTATTATATATACTTTATAATCATTCTTGAATGGTTAATGTAGAGAATGAATCTCATCACGTCGTGGAGACGGTAAGTCGTATGTATGCACGAGTGACGGTATCATTACCTTAATGGTTAAATGGTATGGAATTGGATGGTATATTAACTATAAATAATAATTATCATGTCATATTAATTATTTACATCCTTTATATTAATATTTATACTCATCTAAATAATTTTGTGTTGAATAACAAATTACACCACGATGTTGAGAAGGTAAGACGTACATACGCACGCATGGTGATATCGTTATTCATAGGATGGATAAAAGGTTTAATATGGTTGTTTCATAATTATAATAACATCTCATTATATAAGTGATACTATATTTATTACTTTATAATGAAACAACTCATGAAGAGGAAGTATGATAAAAAATAAGTTTGAAAGAATCGGTAGAGGAGATTACCTCTTCTTCGACATGATTCCTCTAAATATCTCCTTGGGGAACTAGAGTTGGTCTAAGAAGAATACCAAAACCTCTATAATGTAATTAGTGAAGTTTATAAGGTATAATTTCAGGGTATAGCTGAGATTGAAGGCTCAAATTAAAGTGAATAGGTGAGAGAGGATATGCCCTTTTATAATTGTGGTGAGGGAAACCCGTGGAAATTCTTAAAATATTAAATTAATTTTTTAATCCAAATGCTTCCAAATTGAAATATTTAGAATATAATATGATTATAGTTATAAATACTCTCACTAAATAATTTTTATACGTGTATTTATTTTATTTTTAACCTTATATTTTCAGTTTACCCTTAATTATTCTCTTTTAATTTTAATTGTGGTAACAACATTTTAAGTATTAATAAGCTATAAATTTTACTTATATGGGGTAACTTTCACATAATTGGACACTTAATGAACATTTATACATTATAATAGTCACTTTTTGAATTTAAATTATTTTTAGTATTTTTAAATAATTTAATAATTAACTATTTTTATAAAACATCAATTATGTCAATTTTTACACTATTCAATTTATTTAATTTAGATAAAATATAAATAAAGATATAACTTCAAAAAAAACATTTAATTGTATTATAAAATTCTATATTAACCTATAAAAATCGTGTATGACATAAATTATGTCAAATAATATTTATTTTATAATTTATAATATCATTTATTCAATTCCTTCATTAATAAAGAAATTGTTGCATCATCATTGTGTCATAATTAAATTTAAATATTTAATGTTTAAAAATTATAAATAAAATACCATGATGTAGAAAATATTTTTATATTTCTAATTAATATTTATAATAAAAGATATCACTTATATAAACCCTTGTTAAAATTGTTTTAGTAAAAAGATATATATTTATAACATATTTTCCATTACATTAAATTAAAAGTTATAAGTGTCATAATCGCACCCAAGTGGCTTACAAAGGCCAAATTTTCATCAAAAGGGTTGTCTTGGTAGACCATATATTATCCAATAATATTAGTAAAAGTTTTAGGGTAGTTTTATAATAGTATTGTTACCCTTAATTACTTGTTTTTTCTTTTTATTGTATTAATAAAAATTACTGAAGTTACTATTCATAATGCCCAAATATATATATATATATACATAATTTTTACCTACTAATTAAAAATATGGATTCCATTTTTAAAAATTCAAAACTTATAAGTTTCTGTAATTAATTTAAAATCAATCCGGTTTTTGGAATGAGTGAACGAGTTTTTTAAAGTTAAAACATTGCAAAATATTGAAAAGGTTTTACATTTGAATTCAATGTAAAATTAAGTATAATGACATAAATTATATTGAATAATAAAAATATATTATATTTATACTTTAAAAACATTCAATAATATAATTTAACTACATAAATTATTTCAATTAAAAATGTTGTTTTCAATTAAAATTTAGTATTATTTTACTATTCATAAAAATTAAAAACTTATCAGGAAATTATCAAAAATTAATCCAAAGTAAATTTTTATATCCTTATTCAAAAGAAGGAGTTTATTTTGTTAAATATAATATATAAATGTTTTAAAAACTAGATTTAAAATGGGTGTGCCCTCAAAAGGTGACACTACTACATTTTTTGAAAAATATACTTCTTTTATCCAAAAAAATGAATTTTTTCTTATATCATGTCTAAGAAATGTATAAGATGAATTTTAAACATTATATTGAATATATTAAATATATATTACATTAATAAAATCCATAAAAAGTGATTTTATTATTTTATAACTTCACTTATTTTCTATTAAATAATTTTTCAGAAGAAAGTCAATATTGTTCATACCCACCATTATAATGACTATGTTACAAGGTAACACAATAATATTTAGTTGTTCACTTAAACTCAGTATTGCATGAAATATATTTTATCAAAAGAACTTGAAATTGTGTGTAACACAAGTCAATCATAGTGTTTTTTATACCTTAAGCTAAGTCGATGTTGCGTATAGCGCAAGCTTATCTTGGTGTACCGTACAAAAAAAGAAATAAAATTAAAAAATATATCTAATAAAAATATCGTGGTGTTAAATTCTACCCCCTTATAATGAATTTATAAGTCGAAATTCATTGGGGTTATAGAAGGATTAATACTTTAAATTATCTTTCATAGAAATCCACATCTTAAAATGGAATACTAAAACTTCATTTTAAAAAAGAAATATGGAAACATAACAGTTACCCAAAGTAACTCGTCGTTGGGTTTCCACATAGAAGAACATATGTGGGAATTGAAATCATGGAAGTGGAAGAAAAATATAACCATCAAATTCTAATGGAGAGTGATAGAGAACAAAGTTAGGATAAAGTTAACAATCAGAAAGCCATAAATCTGCAATGATTTTTAAGGAACAATTTGATGCATCAGATTAGATAGTACTAGGTTAACATTTTTGGTTTCAAGATCCTTTTCTTAAAGTTGAAGAATTTTTCATGAGAAGAAATACTTACTTGATTTTAGTACAATATCACTATTTTTCTCACCTTGAACAATTTCCACCTCATCTCTTATTCAAAGAAATGAAGTTGAATTTTTCATTCCTAAAGAGTTAGTAGATCATGTGGTCTATAAATAGAATAATAGATCATTCCATCTTTCTTTATCACAAAAAAATTCAGAATAATTAATCAAATATGCATAAGTCCACCTATAATGAGATAATATGTAATGTCCTAGAAATTTTATGTAATTGTTTTTAAATTATATGGGATTATTGGGAGACCAGATGCTCAGAAGACACATGATTCTGAGGCCTGGTGGTCCTAGAATAAATGTTTGAACTTTTTTAGTTATTTAAAATAGCACACGTGTGTGGTTTTGGAAACTCCCAAACGGGTGCCTAGATTAAAAATCTGAGGGCATCATTGTGTCTAGAATGACGACTTTACCTAAGGAAGGACCTAACCTTGACTGGTGCAGGTTGAGGGTAAAAGTTAATTTTTGATAATTTTAAGGAAAAATAAAATAAACTTAAGAAATTTTATTTTATTCAAATCGTTTCGCTGCAATGCAATATCGAGCCAAATGTTTCATTTCATAAATGAAACAGCATAACGACACTAAAACTGAAGCATAACAGAAATGCTATTTCATTTCATAAATGAAACAGCATAACGGCGCGGTGACTCAATGTAACAAAATGATGAAACATGTTTCATCAACCAATAGCCTAACAGGAATTCGGGATCATTGCCACAATATTGGAGTTTTTTTAGAGGCTCTGGAGAATTACCATTTGCGAATGAAGAATCACCCGTGATAAAGAATACCTTGCTTCCTTCCCGCCTTCCTTCCTTCATCTTCGAAGGATCTCGCCATCGACGAGAGTTGCGGATCAAGAACTGACAAATGGTGATGGAGCAAATTTGTTCTTCATCAATGATCCATCTGATTCTAGGTAAGGGGTTTTGTTTTTCTATATGGTCTCCCTTCCCCCATTATTTCTTTCTAAATAACAGACGTGGGTCAATCTATTAATAGATTGACCTGCGGATTGGTCGTCTTTGCGGGAATGGGAATTAACATGAGGGGATTAAAGAAAGGGGATTATAACCTAGGGATTGTTTGAATTTCTTCAATTTTTCAAATACAATGAACAAAGTCCAAATGAACATGGCCAATGTTTGTCGCTTTGGGTGTTCTTTGTGATCTCTCTCTCTTTGCGTTCTTCGTCGACGGACCCTCGTGGTTATGTTAGACTCTTTCTGAGAGGTTTTGAACATGGTCGGACCCCCATATCGATAGTGAGATGGCTTGGAGCACACAAAAGTAGAGGCAATGACCCAAGGATTGCAGCAGTTCTCCAAGATCGGAAAACAGACCACCGGAGCGAGTCCGGTGGCCCTCAAAAGAACTCGTCGGCGCGCCAGCACCGAAGGAAGCTCACGGAAGCGACCGCGGAAGGCGCAGCAGGCATGCCGCATCATGTGGATGGAGGTTACGATCCAACTAAACCGTACAGGTGACCAGTGGCCAATGTCGTAGGTGGGGTGCGGTGCCCGCCGCATCCCTGGTGGAGCAGACTAGCCCACTCCAACAGAGCAAACTGGCATGCTCCATCGGGTCGGGTTTGATAGGTAGGTTGAACCCGTTTTGGCCCCAGGCCGGGCCTAGTGCATCAGGCTAGGCCGGCATAGCAGGCCTGGATAGCACTGCGGACCGGGCCAGACCTGGCCGGTCGGGGCCGGCGCAGCGGACCGGGCCGAACCCAACCCGTTGGGGCCGGCAGAGCAGATCGGGCTGGACCCACCTGGCCCAGACCGGGAACAGCGGGTTGGTTCGGACCCAGCGGGTCAGTTCGGTGGACCCGGGTCAGGTTGGTGGACTCCAGGCCAGGTCGGGTTGAATCATCCCGGTCAGGTCGGACGGGACCTGGACTCCACTGGACCCTTTTTATTAAAACACTAATATCTTCTAAATTGTACGTCTGATTGATGATCCATTTGCGATGTTAGGACCCTCCCGACTAGGTGGTCCTTTTAATATAATATAAGTGGGTTTTTGTGTATTTTTATATATAACTAATGGATTGAGGAGTATATTCTCTTAGAATCATGTGTGCTATGAGTGGAAATCCTACGAATGGTTGTGACGAGAGGACTATGATGAGCGGGTCTAGGTGGCCTAGCAGACCTAAGTGATGAGCGGGTCCAGGTGACCCAGTAGGCCTAAGTGACAAGCGAGTCTAGGTGACCTAGTATTCCTAAATGATGAGTAGGTCTAGGCGACCCAATAGGTCTAACTGACTCATCAAGGATGAGTGCCTCAGCAGTACGAGGTGTTTAGTGTATACAACTGATAGTCTTGCTTTTCATACTTTAGATTATACTTAAGTGAGATGACAACACTTTGTGCATACTTTTCTTTTTTGTATTACCTTTGTGTTTTGGGGTCCTTACTGATTATTGTGTTACTCACCCCTACACGGGCTCCACCCGCATGTGTCGTGTCTTGTAAAGACAACATACACTTTGACAAAGACCTTAGTGGTTCAGGACTAGGTGGTGCTCAGTGAGATCTGACAGATAAGGAATACTTCTACGGCTTCAGGTGGAATCCCCTTAACCTACCCTTTAGGTAGGGTTTACCACAGATGGACTTCAGGATCTTATACTTGTCTTTTTTTGGGCTTGTATTCTGGCCCCTTTTCTTTCATTTTTGTACTGTTACTCTTAGTGGTTGTCTTAGTGGAATGCATGTCTACTTTTTAGCATTTTGGGCTGGAGATGTGTGTGTGTGTGTACAGGTACTCAGGAAAATGCCTCCAACTTGTGGGATAATACCTTTGGCTCTAGTTGTTAGCCCCTGTCCTTTGGGAGGTGGGATTGGGGTCGTCACGGCATGAGCCTCAGGGGGTGGGTCGTGACATAATACTTTATTTAAAAATCTTCATTCGATTATTAGATTAAAATTTTCATAAATTGATAACCTTACAATCCTTCTAAAAGATGAAAATCCAAAACATTAGATAGAGGTGAACTAAATCATCTTAACATTTATCTTCCATATCTCATAAGGCAGTTCTTGGTTGTCACGTTCCAAACATGAGAATACCTTAATCATGTATTCTCTTGAAACATGGTAATAACTTAAATTACAGTAGAACCTTAGTGAAAACATGAATGCTGCAAAAAATTAACTCTTTCAACATACCAAAAATCCCAAAAAATAAATATACTCAAACCATGATATCACTTTTTCCTTATATTAGTCCAGTGGTCATTAATACAATCAAACATCTCATTATCTCCTTATCCCAAAATTATGCACATATCATGTGTTTTCCAAAAGTATTTCAATAACTTTTCATGGTTACCGGTACCATATACTTATAGAAAACCCAAATGGACAAATATATAGATAATTCAATATTCTATAATACTATAAAAGAGATTATCCAACATTATTATGGAATCTCATTACATAAACACTCAATCATTCCACCACTTAATTTTCATACTCAACATATCCAATAGAGATTTCATGTGATTTTCCTTTGTCTTTGGCCTTAAGAGTTTTTTGATGTCGATCATCATCAATAACCCTTGTATTATGGCATTTATTGGAATAATTCCACATTTCCTTGCACTTCTAACATTGAAGTGTGGTTGGTACATTCTCTATATTTTTTTCTCTATTCACATCATTAGCTACCTTTTCCCATTACTTAAGCACTCAATTACCCGAAAACCTTCTTCTACACACTTAAAACATTTTCTAATACCTTTAATACAGTATCCACAATGCTTCTTTCCACACTTTGAGTAAAATGAAACACTCATATTCTTTTCACCATTGTTTTTGTGATTTTCCCTTGAACTCCATCTTTTTTTTCTTGTCAAAACCATGAGATTGATATATAACACCAAATACCATTTCTACTTTGATATCACAATGAAAAATATCTTTATAGCTACTAAATTCTCTTATAGATAACTCCCTTTGAAGAATTGTTTTTAAGACACTGAAGAATCGATCAACTTTACTTTCAGGTTGGATGATAATTCTAGAAACATACCTTGAAAGTCTTGTAAGATTTTCCTCATATGTACCAATAGATTCATCATTCTATTTCCTAAGATCAAGAAACTCCTTTTCCATATTCATTAGAATAATACATGGAAAGTACTTATTGATATATAATCTCTTGAAATCATCTCATTCCATGGATTCAATTTCATACTGCTGCCTCATATTCTTGATTAGAGTCCACCACTGGTCCGCTTCACCTTCTAAATGATAAATATCTAAAATTACTTTTTCATGTTCCGAACAATGAAGGATAGAAAATATTTTTTAAATGGTTCTGATCCATTATTTAGAAATAAGTGGATTATAAGACCCACTAAAATATGGTAGATGTTGACTCATGAAGGACACAACATAATGTTGTTCCCTTCCCTACTCATTTGGAAGTCCAAAATGATTCATAGCTTGTGTAAGTATAGCGATAAGATTGTGCATTAATATCCCATAAAATTTGGTTGTTTAGGAGGACAATCATTGAATTTCTCATTTCATTGATCATTAACATGGTTCCTTTAGGTTCCATCCATTATCTAAAACCCAAAAAGAATAGTGTGAGAGGCAAAAATAATACTAGGAACACAACATAATCAAGGGGATGTACTTTCAATCTATAACACATCATGTTTAATCCTAGGTTATCCATGATCGTTAACCGAATTCTAGGACTCTAACCTATAATTATAATTATCCTTAGGAAATTCAAAGACATATCCTTATAAATATCTATAGATATCTCACTAAACCTTTCGTATACTTGTTTCAAATGTTGACTAAACCTTGGCTCTGATACCAACTCTAATGACCCAAGCTTGACATACATAGACATTAAATTTATTTAGCGGAATACTTAATATAAGACACAAATAGAAACTCAAATACCATATTAATTTAGTGTCTTTGAAAACTGGGAAATATAAACAACTAGTTCATTAAACATCTACATCATCTCCAATATTTTCCTTCATAATTATAACACCTTTTTGACACATCTTACTTACTACCCTTATTCATATCCTAGGGAAAAGAAATATAAAAAGGGTGAGATCAAATGATTAGTAAGGGTAAACATGGAAAATATCAAACAAAATATAAGAATGTAAAAACATGAACATAAATTTTTAAATCATACCATGTATAGAAAATATCAAAATTCTGACTCATGAAATAAATCATGGTAGTTCATAAGTAATTAATCATAAAAGAACAAGATACATTAGTAAATAGCATTCATATAAAACATGGAATTGTGGAAAACACATAAGTATATAAAATCATTTCCATATTAGCCAAGGCTCATTGCTAACACTATCATAGCGGACAAAGTCCATTACTGAACTGGGTTTACTTTTCTTCCATCAATATATCACTAAACCAGATTTACATGTCATTCCAGTCCAGCATTACTGAACCGGATTTACCTGTCATTATATTCATGTCTATCTCATGAGATATAAATATTTACCTAATTAATTTGAGGGAGATATAGGTATCACCCATTTTATAATGAAATCATTATTATTTGTTCCACAAAAACATAAATCATTCATCATAAATCACCCAAGGAATAAAATGGGTTCCATAAAAATCCATATAAAACAAATGGATTTCATAAATATAATTCTATAAAAAATACAATAAAACCATAGTAATAATAGGGATATAAATATAACTCTATTTAAATAATGTCTTCTTATATGGAAAATAATTTTGATAATACACTTGATATTAATTCTTGAGGAAAATATCATTTCTTCTTCAAAAACATTTCCTTTTCACAAAATTCCACACAATTTTAAAAGAAAATAATTTATTTGAAAATAAACTTGAAATTATTTAGAGGAATATTTATATAAATAAGGAATTATTAAAGAGTAAATATCCATTCATTCTATATAAATTAAAAAAACATTATTTTTTTACTTTTGTGAGAAAAGTCAAAAATACCTCCTATGGAAAATGAAAGAAATATTCCTTCCAAACCATATAGTAAAAAGTAAAAAATGGGTAAAAATAACTTTAAAATGAATAGGAGAATATTAAAACATTTTAGGAAATAATTTTTAGGAAACATGGAAATGGATGATAAATAAACCCCAGTAAATACTTACATATAAACAATCTCGAATAACAATGAGATTGTGAAACTATCACTTACCTTAGGTCCAATTTCTTATGTATGTGTATGAAACTCTTATATAATAGTTTTAAACATATTATTAACTTTTAAAGTAACTATAATAATGTTTATGATATCATATATGATTCAATTATTTCTTTATATTACCTATTCATTTATCAATTCCATGTTAAAGCAATGTTTTGGGTAATAATCGCTTTGTTTATCTTACGTGTTTTGACTTGTTATTCTTGATCTTATTACATAGATCATGATTTAATTACTTCAAAAATGTAAAAAATTATTTATATATAATATATGTTCAGTATATAAATATAAATATATATATATATATATATATATATATATATAATATAGATTAATGAAATGGAATACATCGTTCATGGAGACGGTAGGTCGTACGTACACATGAATGTTGTTCCTGTTTCCTTGTTGAATTTAATGGAAGAAAGTAAATGACATATATATATATAAATAATTCTAGTAGCATTATTATGTAATATATTTCATGATTATTTATTATATATATTTTATAATCATTTTTGAATGGTTAACGTGGATAATGAATCTCATCGCGTCGTGGAGACGGTAAGTCGTACGTACACATGAGCGACGGTATCATTCCCTTAATATTTAAATGGTATAGAATTGGATGGTATATTAATTATAAATAATAATTATAATATCATATTAATTATTTATATTATTTATATTCATTTTTATACCCATCTAAATAAATTAGTGTTGAATAAAAAATTACACTATGGCGTGGAGACAGTAAGTTGTATGTACGCACGCATGGTGATATCATTATTCATAGGATGGATATAATCTGGAATATTGTTGATTAATAATTATAATAAAATATCATTTTATAAGTGATACTGTATTTATTACTTAATAATGAAGCAAATCATGAAGATTAAGTGGAAGAAGAAATAAGTTTAAATGAATCGGTAGAGGAGATTACCTCTTCTTCGATGTGCTTCCTCTAAACATCCCTTTAGAGCACTATATTTGGTCTTGGAAGAATACAAGAACCTATATAATGTAAATATGGATGTTGATAAGGGAAAATGGTAGGTTATGGCCGATATTTAAGGTTCAAATTGAAGTTAAGAGGTGAGGGAGGAGGTGCCCATTTATAATTAAGGTGAGGGGAACCCTTCGAAATTCTTAAAATATTAAATTAATATAAATTAATTTTTTAATATAAATGATTCCGATTTGAAATATTTATAATATAAGATGAGTATAGTTTGAAATAATCTCATACAATAATTTTTATACATGTATTGTTTATATTTTTAACCTTATGTTTTTAGTTTACCCTTAATTATTCTCTTTTAATTTTAATTATGGTAACAACATTTTTAAGTATTAAGAGGCTATAAATTTTACTTAGATGGGGTAAATATCACATAATTGGATACTTAATGAACCTTTATAACTTATAATAGTCACTTTGTGATTTTAAAATATTTTTAGTATTTTAAATAATTTAATGATTAATTATTTTTATAAAATATCAATTATGTAAATTTTTACACTATTCATTTTATTGAATTTAAATAAAATATAAACAAGAAGATAACATCCAAAAACCATTTAATAGTCTTATAACATGCCAAATTATCCTATAAAAATTGTGTATGACATAAATTATGTCAATTAATATTTATTTTAATATTTATAATATCATTTATTTGATTCCTTCATTAATAAAGCAATCAATGCATCATCATTATGTCATAATTAAATTTAATTATTTAATGTCTAAAAATTATAAATAAAATACCATGATATATAAAAAAATTATATTTATAATTAGATTTTATAATCAAAGATATCACTTATATAACCCATATTAAAATTGTTTAAGTAAGAAGATATATGTTTATAACATATTTTCCTTTACTTTAAATTAAAAGATACAAGTGTCATAATCACACCCAAGTGGATTCCGATGGCCAAATATTCATCTCAAAGGTTATATCAGTCGGCTATATATCATCCAATAATATTAGGACAAGTTTTAGGGTATTTTTATTATATTATTGTTATCCTTAATTACTCGTTTTTCCCTTTTATCATATTAATAAAAATTAACGAAGTTACTATTCATAATGCCCAAACATTAAATAAATATATTTACATAATTTGGAACTAATAATTCCAAATATGGAGTCCATTTTAAAAAAAATCAAAACAGATAAGTTTCCGTAATTAATATTAAATCAATCATGTTTTCTGAATGAGAGAACGAATTTTTTTTAAAAGTTAAAACATTGCAAACGATTGAAATAGTTTTACATTTGAATTCAATGTAAAATTAATGATAATGACATAAATTATATTGAATAATAAAAATTTATTCTATTAATACTTTAGAAACATTCAATAATATAATTTATCTACATAAATTTTTTTGATTAAAAAAGTTGTTTTCAATTAAAATTTAGTATAATTTTACTATTCCTAAAATTTAAAACTTATCAGAAAAATACCAAAAATTCATCCAAAGTAAATTTTTATATCCCAATTCCAAATAATAAGTTTATTTTTTAAAATAGAATATATAAAAGTGTTCAAAACTAGATTTAAAATGGGTGTTCTATCAAAAAGTGACAATACTGCATTTTTTTTAAAAATAATTCTTTTATCCAAAAAATTGAATTTGCTCTTATATCATATCTAGAAAACATATAAGATTAAGTTTAAAAATTATATTTAATATATTAAATATATATTACATTAATAAAATCCATCAAGAGTGGTTTTATTATTTTATAACCACACTTATTTGATTTTAAATAATTTTTCAGAAGAAAGTCAATATTGTTCATACCCACCATTATAATGACTAGGTTATAAGGTAACATAATGATATTTAGTTGTTCACTTAAACACGGTCTTGCATGAAATTAATTTTATCAAAAGAACTTGAAATTGTGTGTAACACAATCCAAGAATAGTGTTGCATATTTCGCAAGCTATGTCGGTGTTGCGTATAGCACAAGATTATCTTGGTGTAGCATACAAGATAAGAGATCAAAGAAAAAATATATATTATAAAAATATCAGGGTGTTATAGGCCGCAAATTGAAGTTACCACATCATAAGCGATCGTTTCTGGAAAATTAGTAAAGGATAGAAGTTGTTTCACCCCAAATTTTGAAGTGGTCGCAAGATAATTTTTTAAGTTTCCAAGGTTACTTAAGTGAATATGTATTGATGAGCATAACCTACCATGACCAATGTGTTTCAAATCTATCGCATGAAGCACCTCAAACTTCCACAATTTTTCATCCTACCATGAGAATGTTTTGTGATCAATATAGCGATTGTACGACCACTCTTTTCAACCTACCACGAGGGGAACTGACCAAAAATTATAACCTACCAGTTAAATATCATATTATTCTTACTAAATTATATGTTTTGAGTCGATAGGATGTGAAAAATAATTGAAAGATATTCACTATAAGAAGAATTTTTTTGAGGAAAATCGAGGCCAAAGGTTCACTGTGTCTATATGTAAGGAAAATCGATCAAATTTTTCATCAAGGTTGGATAGTGTTTGGACTAGATGATATTATCGAGGAAACTGCAGACTTTTTGAGTAGATACAAGGATTATAATCCTCAAATAAAACATAAAAATTAAGTATTGGTTATATTTTACTTTCACAAGTGTGATGATTTGAAGAAATTCGGGATTTGTTCCTCTAAATGAGTGAAACAAAGGTTAAGGAGGGATTAAAAGATGATCAAGACAACCTAATCAAAGATGAAAGCGAGAAAAAATATTTATGCTTCCTTGAATAGGATTAGACCAAAGCCAATTGAACCAAGATTTATTAGGTTTCAACGAAGTGTTTTTTGGGTTGAATAAGGTTGAGTATATATGGTGCTACCATTTGAGAATTTTGAGACTTTAAGAAGAAGGTATTTAGAAGCTAATATAGCATTGATCAAATTATTTTTAAGAGAAGATCAATG
Organism: Viscum album; assembly: GCA_963277665.1. Lineage (NCBI taxonomy): Eukaryota > Viridiplantae > Streptophyta > Magnoliopsida > Santalales > Viscaceae > Viscum > Viscum album. The sequence continues at coordinate 624,246,539 of OY728136.1, read as the reverse complement.
AAGCTTTCAATTTTGAGGATGTGATTTGGATGAACCCATGTATGTTCTGGATTTATGTATTTTAGGTAGTTTTGATCGAGTTTGAAGGTATTTTGAAGTAGACCCCAAAATAGTTTTATTTGTGATTGAGCCTATAATAACCAATGTGCATCATAATTTAAAATAGAGTTTTGAAGATTGGTATTTTGTGGAAATTTTATTACTACATGTTTTTTGGAAAGGAAGAATATGTATAAATCTAGTGATATTTCCTTGAAGATTTATGGAGCTAAGAAACTGGACCTTTTCATTTAAAGAAAATATTATTAACTATTGAAATATTTTAAAGATAGAGATCAATTTTAACCAAATATTTAGGATGATGAAAATTACATATAGGTAGTAGTGGAGGATCATGTAATGTTTTTGATGATATTCTGTGTAATGTTTGATGAGGTTTGTGTAAGGGTTGCAGTGAAGGATTGTGTAAGGTTCTTCCATATATCACATAATTAGAGTAAAGGTAAAGGATGACCCACATAAAGGTAATTCTAAAGGTGTCAAGGATTTCAAAGATAAATCCTGATTTTCACATGGTATTTCTGTATTATTTTAAGAGGTTCTCCTAAAATAACATGAAAGTGGTAATATTATGTGACTAATGACACATGGTTGGTGAATATTTAAACATGGGATCTAAGTTAGTGGATTGTTCCGTATTAAATAGGATTTATTCAGATTATCCATTTGGGAATTCTCAGACCAGACTGAGACTTGGGGAACTAATTTCCAAAAGACACATACTAATATAATTTTTGATCTTCAGAGTAGAGGGACCAAATGATATTTCCATGATTAAAATTAGAAGTATATTTAATTTTTTTGAACATAGAGGATGAAGGGAGGAAGGATGTTCACCTTTGTCGAGAGAGAAGATACCCTATTTCTTTTTCCTTTTTCTTTATCTATATCACAACTATATTTTCTATATTTAATTTTCATTTTTGAACATCACTACACTTAATTTAATTTGGGGATATTTTATATTGTGTTTTTTATATTTTTCTTAGTCTTTATAATTATTTATCTTCTGTAATTTAATCTTTGTGATCACACATCTTGAGGATGATCGTGATTTAAAATGGAATTAGTTGTAATTATAAAGGGAGATTATGATAGTTATAACCAATCAATTTCATGTTGAGATTAATTGTAGAGACCCAAAGCTTGAAATACATGGACATTACATTACTTTTTCGGAATACTTAATACATAACAAAAATAGACACACAAGGACCGTAATAGTTTAGTGTCTTTGGAAACTCGGAATATAAACTTCTAATCATGTTGAAAAATCTTCAACAACTCCCATAACGATCTTCCCCTTTTTGTTTCCTTACCTAAAACCTTTCTTTATTTCCTGGGGAAAATAAAAGATAAAAAGGGTGATCTCAAATGCTCAGTAAGGGCAAACATAGATAACATAAAACAATCCATAAACATTTGGAAGCAAAAACTTGAACATGTAATTTAAACATCAAAATCTTGAGAAAAGACATAAATCGTGGAAGTACGTAAGGCATATATCATAAAGGAACATCAATCATGATAAAATAGCTTGGGAATAAAACATGTAATTGTGGAAACCATTCAGAACTTGTTATGATTTCTATAGTATCCAAGGCATTGCTGCCAAGACCATCTTAGTGGACAAAGTCCCTTTCTGAATCGATTTCACTCCTCGTTCCAGTCCAGTAACACTGAACCGGATTAACCTACCGTTCCAGACATGTCTATCTCATGAGATATAAATATTTACCCAATGCATTATAGGGAGATATAGGTCCCACCCATCTCATAATTAAATCATTCTTACTTGTTCCACAAAATTAACATACATCATTCATAATAACCCAACGAATAAATTGGGTTTCATAAACATCATCCCATCATCAAATAACCCATATAAAAGAAATGGATATCATTTCATAATAAGAAAAGTGAAACCATGTAAATCATAGAGACTTTATACTTGAACCATACACATATGAAATAATTTCATCTTAGATGGAAAATGGTTTTGATAAGACACTTGAAATGAATTCTTGAGGAAAATATCCTTTCTTCTTCAAAATCAATTTTTTTTCACAAAACATCATGCAATTTTAAAAGAAAAAGATTTTGTTGAAAATAGTCATGAAATATTTTGGAGGAATCTTCATGAAAATAAGGCTTTATAAAACCGTAAATATCCTTTCATGACGTATAAGTTAAAAAAACATTTTCCTCGTACTTTTGTCGGAAAAGTCAAAAAGTACCTCGTAACGTAAACAAAAGAAATATTTCTTACATACCATGTAGTAAAATTCAAACTAGGTAAAAAGGACATTAAATGTACATAAAAACACTTTTATAAAACATGTACATGGATGATAACAATAACCCCAGTAAATACTTACGTATAAGCAATCTCGGATAAAAATGAGATTTACAAAATTATCCCTTACCTTAGGTCTGATATGCTCCGTACGTATCTGAACCTACTGTATAATGATTTAAATAATTTCATTGACTTATTACAGAATCATATTCATTGTTATGATATCATATATGTTTCACTTATGACTTTATATTACCCGTTCTTTTGTAAATTCCATGTTAAAGCAGCGTTTTGGGTAAAATCATTTCATTTATCGTATGTGTTTCGACTTGTCGTTCTTGATATTATTACTTATATCTTGATTTACATAATTCTAGAATGTAAAACATGATTTATATATAATATATATTCATTTATAAATATATATATATATATATATATATTAGATCGATAAAAGGAATGAAATACACCGTTCATGGAGACGGTAGGCCGTACGTACGCATGAACATTGTTTTCGTTTCCTTATTGAATTGAATGAAACTAAATAGATGAAATAAATATATATATACATAAATAAAGTAGCATTATTATTTCATAAATTTAATTATTATTCATTATATAAACATTATGATCATTCATGTATGGTTAACATGGAGAATGAATCTCATCGCATCGTGGAGACGGTAGTCCGTACATACGCACAAGCGATGATATCGTTCCCATAATTATTGAATAGAATTAGAGTGGATGGTATAATATATCAGAATCTTTATGATGTTATAATAACCTTATATAGTTATTCTTTACACCATTATACCCATCCATGTAAGGTGTTGGTGGAAAAACAGATTTCACCACGGCGTGGAGACGGTATTCCTTACGTACGCCCGTGTGGTGATTTCATTTTTCGTAGGATGGATAGATGTTGAAATAGGGTTGTTTCATACTTATAATAACATATCAGTATATGAGTTATATTTATTTTATTACTTCATAATGAAACAACTAAATAAGAAGAAGTGGAAGAAGAAATAAAGTTGAAAGAATCGGTAACGGACATTACCTCTTCTTTGAAATGCCTCTTTGAGACCTCCATTTAAAGCACTAAAATTTGTCTTTGAAGAAGACCAGAACCTCTAGGATGTTTCTATGGAAGTGGAGAATATAATTTGGAAGGTTTTGGCTGATATTGAAGGCTCAAAGTGGTGTGAGGAGGAGAGGGAGGAGGTTCCCTTTTATAAGGGAGGAGAGGGGCACCTTTAGAATCCTCAAAAATATTAGTTTAATATAAATTCAAACACCACATAAAAACCTTCCAAAATTACTCAATTCAAATATTAGATGAGATAGGTTTGTAATCGCATAAACCAATGAAATTTATACATGTTTTGATCTTATTTAAAATCTTATCATTTTGATTTATCCTTATTTAATCAATTTAATTTTATTTGTGATAATAAAATTCTAAATTTTAAATGGTTATAAATAATCACTTATGTGGTGTTAATTTTCCATAATTGGATACGTTATTCCATTTTAGACTATATAAATTAAAATTTATAATTTTTAAATTTTTTTGTGATTTTTAAACAATTTAATAATATTTTTTTTTTATAAAATAACAATAGTGTCAATTTTGACACTATTCATTTATTTGAATTTAAATAAAATCTACACAGAGGATATATTCCAAATAAAATATTTAATAGATTCTTAACATGTCAAATTTGTCTAGAAAATTCTTTTAGCACATTAAAAAGTTCATATAATATTTATTTTAATATTTTTAAAACCATTTATTTGGTATATCTCTTAATAAAATAATTAGTACAAACTTTTTGTATAATTATTTAATATACTAATTTGTTGCATAAAAATTAAAAATAGAATCCTTTGGTGAAGATAAATATCAAATCTTTTATAATAAAAATTTTACTCAAATTTATCATCTTAAAATAACAACATGTAAATTGTTATCTTTACTAAATTATGAAAGTAACAACTTTGGAATCATTTAAAATAAAATATTATAAGTGTCATAATCGCCTTAATAAGGATCCAAATGGTCAAAAATTTGGCTAGTGAATGATTAGGGTTTATATATACACTAATAATAAGTTTTGTGTAGATTTTTGGGCCTTCTGATATGTATTACTATTTCAATAAAAACTATATTATTGATTTTTCACTAAATAAATAATTTATGCATCATTAATGTATAAGATAATAAGGTAATTAAATAACTCTTAAAAATTAAAAATAAATTACCATGATAAAAAAAAATATTTTATATTTAAAATGAGTATTTATAACCGAATTTATATTCTGTATAAATTTATATTAAAAATACTTTAATTATTAAAGTCGAGTGACACATATTTCACTTTCCTTTAAATAAAATAAACTAAAGGTATTAATCACCTCCAAGTGGGTTCCAATGGATTCCATTTCGACCCAAATATACCTTAGGACAAAATATAATCATCCAATTATATTAATACAAGTGTTAGGGTAATTTTATAATATTATATTAACCCTTAATTACCCGATTTACCTTTTACTATGGTAAATAAAATTTACCGTAGTTACTATTCATAATGCCCAAAAATAAAAAAGTAGCTTATTAACATAATTTGGACCCACTGATTCCAAATATGGAAACCATTTTCCTAAATTCAATACACAAAAGTTTCAGAAATTAATTTAAAATTAATCTCGTTGTTAAAAAAAATGTGTTTTAAAATTTATAACATTGCAAAAGATTGAAATGTTTTTACCTATAAATTCAATGTAAAATTAATGTTAATGACATACAATATATTAAATGGTAAAAATATATTATATTTATACTTTAAAACCATTCAATATTATAATTTATCCATATAAATTATTGCGATGAAAAAAGTTGTTTTTAATTAAAATATAGCGTGTTTTTACTATTCATCAAAATATGAAAGTTACCAGAATAATATGAAAAAAATTTCCAAAGTAAATTTTTATTTCTTGATTACAAAAAAGAATTTTATTTTGTCAAATTGAACTTATAAATATGTCAAAAACTAGATTTAAAGTGGGTGCACCACCAAAAGGCGGCAAAACTGCATTTTTTGAAAAATACTTATTTTACCCGAAAAAATTATTTTGTTCTTATACCATGTTCTAGAAAATGTGTAAGATGAATAATAATGTTATAAAATTCAAAAGATAGTTAATACTATTTATAACGGCTATTCCATAATAATATTATAACAATATATCGTTGTTTAGTGAAACCTGGTATTGCGTACAACACAGGCTATCGAGGAAGGTAGCGATTGCGTGTAATGCAAGCCAAGTCAGGGTTGCATGTTGTGCAAGACTCCTTCGTTGTTTCATATAACATAATCCAATCATATTTCATTTAAACATTTAATATATATATATATACACGTAATGTTGCGTAGAATAACTACTATCGAAATTGTGTGTAACATGATCCAAGAATAGTGTTGCGTATACTACAAGCTAATACGGCGTTGCATATAGCGCAAGGTAATCTTGGTGTAGTGTACAACACAAGACATCAATGAAATTAAAAATAATAATTCTCATAAAGTCTCGGGTTGTTACATTCTACCCCCCTTAAAATGAATTTCACCCTCGAAATTTTTCGGGGTTATAAATCATTTACTATTTATAGAAACCCACATCGTAAAAAGGTATACTAAAACTTAATTTTAAAAAATTAAAGTATGAAATGTAATGATTACCCAAAGAAACTCATCACTGGGTTTCCATATAGGAGAACATAGGTGAAAATATGGATATGAAAGAAAAATCTAACCATCATGTTCTGATGGAGAGTGGTAGAGAACATGGCTATGAAAAAGCCATCAATCACAAAGCCATAATTTTGTGATGATCTAAGGTACCATCTAATTCATCAGATATAAGAGCACTAGGAAAACATTTTTGGTTTTCAATATCATTTCCCAAAAGTTGAAAATTTTTAATTAGAAGAAATACTTACTTTATTTTGGTACAATCTCACTGTTGTTCGTGCTTTGAACAATTTCCACTTCATCTCTTAAAGAAATGAAGTTGAATTTGTTATTTGTGAAGTGTTAATAGATCATGTGATAGAATGATGCATCATTCCATCTGTTTCAAACAAAAGGTTATCAAAAGTTATCAAATATACATAAGTCCATCTATGGCGAGGTTAATCATATACGATTCCAAAAATGAACTTATACTTTATATATCATACCACTTAATAAAATAAAACTAGTTTCTACTAACTAGGGACTTCCTGTAGGCCAGTGGTAGGTGATAAAGGCCAGTCGCACTTAGGTTGTGGGTTCGATTCCCACAGCCTTGTCCGATGCGATGGGTTATCGCCCATCCTACAGGTTGTCCTTTTTCTAAAACTACATTACTATAACATCCCATCAATAATATCGAAAAAACTTCTATCCTTAAAAAATACTAACTTATGTCCAACATAATCCATTCCAATCTTTAGGCTTATCCATAATACTACAGTCCACTCTCATATTATACTGAAAACTATTACCAGATATTTCATATAACAAGCATGTTAATACCATCGTTGATCCCCATATATCATAAGATATGTCTTATTGGTCACATTCTAAACATTCGAAGGCCTTAATCATGTATTCTCTTGAAAAATGAATACCCATTAAACCTTAGTGAAAACATGATTACTGTCAAAAGTTAACTCTTTCCACATACCAAAACCCAAAAATTCTATATACTCAAACCATGATATAATCTTCTCCTTATATCAGTCATGAGATCATGAATACTATCAAACATTTAATTTTCTCCTTATCCCTTCATTATGCACATATCATCTACTTTCCAAAAATATCTGAATAACCTTTCATGGTTACTAGTATCATTCATCATACACTTTTAAAACTTAAGGAAAGACAACAGTGTAATAATCCTTATATGTCTCTTTATTCCATAGTACCATGAGATTACTTATACAATATTACACTTGATAATCATGTAATCATTCCACTACCTTCTTAAACCATTGACCGAGCTTCAACAATTCTTTTCATCTCACATATCATTTGTAGTCTCTTCATCATCATCAACATAAATACTACCCATACGACCATACTGATTCTCTTCATGAGACTTTCCCTTAGGGCATTGGTTTTCATAATTCCCGTACATTCCACATTTAAAAAATTTAACCATTGTTGATGTCATAGCAATACCATTATCCTCATCCCTGGTGTTAACTGAACCTTTTCCTTTGCACTTACTGGATTTGTGTCCTTATTTTCCACACCCAAAGAATCTTCCAGTTCCTTTGAAACATTCTCCTTGATGACTCTTCCCATATGATTTACATAGGGTAAATTGAGCTTTCTTTCCTCTATGATCATCATGAAACTCCATCTTTCTCTTATTAACTGAGTCAGGAAACTTACCAAATTTGAGTTTATTGATCATATTATGAGATTGTTGATTCAGCATAATAATGATGTTTGGACTACCAAATCCCATTTCATTTGGTTGCTCATGAAGAATATCATTCCATTTTCCATCATATCCTCTATTATCATGAATCTTCCTGTTTCCAGCCATTTTCTAAAACCCAAAAAGAATAGTGTGAGAGGCAAAAATCATGCTAGGGAAAACAACATAGTAAAGGGGGAGTACCATCAATATCTAACAACTTAGGTTAAATTCTAAGATCGTTACCCTAGTTCTAGGACTATATCCTATACGTATACTTATCCTTAGGGACATCCCTAGACATACCTTAAAAATATCTCTAGGGATCTCACTAACATTTTCACATCCTAGTTTCCAAAGGTTGACTAAACCTTTTCTCTAATACCAACTGTAGAGACCCAAAGCTTGACGTACATGGACATTACATTACTTTTTCGGAATACTTAATACATAACAAAAACAGACACACAAGGACCGTAATAGTTTAGTTTCTTTGGAAACTCGGAATATAAAATTCTAATCACGTTGAAAAATCTTCAAAAACTCCCCTAACGAACTTCCCCTTTTTGTTTCCTTACCTAAAACCTTTCTTTATTTCCTGGGGAAAATAATACATAAAAAGGGTGAGCTCAAATTCTCAGTAAGGTCAAACATAGATAACATAAAACAATCCATAAACATTTGGAAGCAAAAACTTGAACATGAAATTTAAACATCAAAATCTTGAGCAAAGACATAAATCGTGGAAGTACGTAAGGCATATATCATAAAGTAACATCAATCATGATAAAATAGCATGGGAATAAAACATGTAATTGTGGAAACCATTTAGTACTTATTATGATTTCCATAGTAGCCAAGGCATTGCTGCCAAGACCATCTTAGTGGACAAAGTCCCTTTCTGAATCGAGTTCACTCCTCGTTCCAGTCCTGTAACACTGAACCGGATTAACTTACCATTCCAGCCATGTCTATATTATGAGATATAAATCTTTACCCAATGCATTGGAGGGAGATATAGGTCCCACCCATCTCATAATGAAATCATTCTTACTTATGCCACAAAATAAACATATATCATTCATAATAACCCAATGAATAAAATGGGTTTCATAAACATCATCCCATCATCACATAATCCATATAAAAGAAATTGATATCATTTCATAACAAGAAAATTGAAACCATGTAAATCATAGAGACTTTATACTTGAACCATACACATATGAAATAATTTCATCTTAGATGGAAAATGGTTTTGATAAGACACTTGAAATGAATTCTTGAAGAAAATATCTATTCTTCTTCAAAATCAATTTCTTTTCACAAAACATCATGCAATTTTAAAAGAAAAATATTTTGTTGAAAATATTCATGAAATCTTTTGGAGGAAGCTTCATGAAAATAAGGCTTTATAAAACCTTAAAAATCCTTTCATGGTGTATAAGTTAAAAAAAAACATTATCCTCGTACTTTTGTCGGAAAAGTCAAAAAAGTACCTCGTAACGTAAACAAAAGAAAGATTTCTTACATCCCATGTAGTAAAATTAAAGATGGGTAAATAGGACATTAAACATACATAAAAACACTTTATAAAACATGGACATGGATTATAACAATAACCCCAGTAAATACTTACGTATAAGCAATCTCGGATAAAAATGAGATTTACAAAATTATCCCTTACCTTAGGTCTGATATGCTTCGTACATTTCTGAACCTCCTGTATAATGATTTAAATAATTTCATTGACTTATTAAAGAATCATATTCATTGTTATGATATCATATATGTTTCACTTATGACTTTATATTACCCATTCTTTTGTAAATTTCATTTTAAAGCAGCATTTTGGGTAAAATCATTTCATTTATCGTATGTGTTTCAACTTTTCATTCTTGATATTATTACTTATATCCTAATTTACATAATTACAGAATGTAAAACACGATTTATATATAATATATATTCATCATATACATATATATATTATAGATTGATAAAAGGAATGAAATACACCGTTCATGGAGACGGTAGGCCGTACGTACGCATGAACGTTGTTTTCGTTTCCTTATTGAATTGAATGAAACTAAATAGATGAAATAAATATATATATATATATACATAAATACAGTAGAATAATTATTTCATAAATTTCATTATTATTCATTATATAAACTTTATGATCATTCATGTATGGTTAACATGGAGAATGAATCTCATCGCGTCGTGAAGACGGTAGTCCGTACGTACGCACGAGCGATGATATCGTTCCCATAATTATTGAATAGAATTGGAGTGAATGATATAATATATCAGAATCAGTATGATGTTATAATAACCATATATAGTTATTCTTTACACCATTATACCCATCCATTTAAGGTGTTGGTGGAAAAAGAGATTTCACCACAGCGTGGAGACGGTATTCTGTATGTACGCACGCGTGGTGATTTCATTTTCTGTAGGATGGATAGATGGTGAAATAGGGTTGTTTCATACTTATAATAACATATCAGTATATGAGTTATACTGATTTTATTACTTCATAATGAAACAAATAAAGAAGAATAAGTGGAAGAAGAAATAAAGTTGAAAGAATCGGTAACGGACATTACCTCTTCTTTGAAGCGCCTCTTTGAGACCTCCTTTTAGGGCACTAAAATTGGTCTTTGAAGAATACCAGAATCTCTAAGATGTTTCTATGGAAGTGGAGAAGAGAATTTGGCAGGGGTTGGACGAGCTTGAAGGGTCAAAGCGGTGTGAGGAGGAGAGGGAGGAGGTGCCCTTTTATAAGGGAGGAGAGGGGCACCTTTGGAATCTTCAAAAATATTAGTTTAATAAAAATTCAAACCCCACATAAAAACCTCCAAAAATGACTCAATTCAAATATTAGATGAGATAGGGTTGTAATCTCATAAACCAACAAAATTTAGACATGTTTTGATCTTATTTTAAACCTTATCATTTTGATTTATCCTTATTTAATCTATTTAATTGTATTTATGATAATAAAATTCTAAATTTTAAATGGTTATAAATAATCACTTATGTGTTATTAATTTTCCATAATTGGATACTTTATTCCATTTTAGACTATATAAATTTTAATTTATAATTTTTAAATATTTTTTTATTTTTAAACAATTTAATAATATGTTATTTTTATAAAATAACAATAGTGTCAATTTTGACACTATTTATTTATTTGAATTTAAATAAAATCTACACAGAGGATATACTCGAACTAAAATATTTAATAGATTTATAACATGTCATATTTGTCGAGAAAATTCGTGGAGCACATTAAACAGTTCATATAATATTTATTTTAATATTTTTAAAACCATTTATTTGGTATATCTCTTAATAAAATAATTAGTACAACATTTTTTTATAATTATTTAATATACTTATTTGTTGCATAAAAATTAAAAATAAAATCCTTTGATGAAGATAAATATCAAATATTTTATAATAATAATTTTACTCGAATTTATCATCTTAAAATAACAACATGTAAATTGTTATCTTTACTAAATTATGAAAGTAACAACTTTGGAATCATTTAAAATAAAATATTATAAGTGTCATAATCGCCTTAATAAGGATCCAAATGGTCAAAAATTCGGCCAGTGGATGATTATGGTTTATATATACACTAATAATAAATTTTTTGCAGATTTCTAGGCCTTTTGATATGTATTAATATTTCAATAAAAACTATATTATTGATTTTTCACTAAATAAATAATTTATGCATCATTAATGTATATGATAATAAGGTAATTAAATAGCTCTTAAAAATTACAAATAAATTACCATGATAAAGAAAAACATTTTATCTTTCAAATGAGTATTTATAACCGAATTTATACTCTTTATAAATTTATATTAAAAATACTTTAATTATTAAAGTTGAGTGAGACATATTTCACTTTCCTTTAAAAAAAATAAATTAAAGGTCTTAATCACCTCCAAGTGGGTTCCAATGGATTCCATTTCGACCCAAATATGCCTTAGGACAAAATATAATCATCCAATTATATTAATACAAGTTTTAGGGTAATTTTAATAATATTATATTTACCCTTAATTACCCGATTTACCTTTTACTATGGTAAATAAAATTTACCGTAGTTATTATTCATAATGCCCAAAAATAAAAAGTATATTATTAACACAATTTGGACCCACTGATTCCAAATATGGAAACCATTTTTCTAAATTCAATACACAAAAGATTCAGAAATTAATTTAAAATTAATCTCGTTGTTAAGAAAACGTGTTTTAAAAGTTATAACATTGCAAAAGATTGAAATATTTTTACCTATGAATTCAATGTAAAATTAATGTTAATGAAATAAATTATATTAAATGGTAAAAATATATATTATATTTATAATTTAAAACCATTTAATATTATAATATATCCATATAAATTATTACGATGAAAAAAGTTTTTTTTAATTAAAATATAGCGTGTTTTTACTATTCATCAAAATATGAAAGTTACCAGAATAATATGAAAATTTTATCCAAAGTAAATTTTTATTTCTTTATTCCAAAGATGAATTTTATTTTGTCAAATTGAACTGATAAAAATGTCAAAAAAAATATTTAAAGTGGTTGCGCCATCAAAAGGCGGCAAAACTGCATTTTTTGAAAAATACTTATTTTACCCGAAAAAATTTATTTTGTTCTTATACCATGTTCTAGAAAATGTGTAATATGAATAATAATGTTATAAAAATTCAAAATATAGTTAATGATATTTATAACGGCTAGTCCATAATAATATTATAACAATATATCGTTTTTTAGGGAAACCTTTTATTGCGTACAACACACGCTATCGAGGAAGGTCGCGATTGCGTGTAATGAAAGCCAAGTCAGGGTTGCGTGTTGTGCAAGACTCCTTCGTTGTTTTGTATAAAATAATCCAACCATATTTCATTTATACATTGAATATATATATATATATACTTAATGTTGTGTAGAATAACTACTGTCGAAATTGTGTGTAACGTGATCCAAGAATAGTGTTGTGTATACTGCAAGCTAATACGGTGTTGCATATAGCGCAAGGTAATCTTGGTGTAGCGTACAACACAATACATCAATGAAATTAAAAAGAATAATTCTCATAAAATCTTGGGTTGTTACATTAATCCATTTTCTTGATCATCATATTCCCTTAGTAGACTTAGATAATTTTCCCTTAATAATCTTGAATTTGTGCCTTTAATCCATAATATAGTTTAGTTATTAACATTTCTAACACATCATTGCATATATTAAAATTTCACAAAATATTTACTTTAATCTTCTTAATTTTGGTTATTTATTTATATTTTATTAGATTATAAATATATCCCTATGATCATCTCTCTTTCCTTCTCTGTAGATCGGCCCAGATCGCCACTATATAGAGAGAGTAGGATAATATAAATTACTAATTTTATTGGCATGTTAATGATAAAATCTTGATAAAAAATCATTATTTACAAGGAAGGTTTGCACTAAGAGCCTTAGGGTAAAAACAACAAAAAAACAAATAAAAAATTTTAAAAATGAAATCTTTTGTTGAACCTACTTCTTTTATTTATTTTCAAAATTTTCTTCATCTTTTTTCTATTTTAGAAATAAATATTTATTGAATTTGTTTCTATTTAAGATTCATAAAAAAATTTTGATGCTTTAAAATAAATATTAGGTTGATTGGGGTCAACAAAATGAATTTTATTATGTTTACCGTAGCTATTGTAATCACACTTCCCAGTAGTGTGTTTATAACAAACCATGAGAGGCACATTAATTTGAATAAACTATAGAATTATATAAACTTGAGGCTAAATATTATTAAAAATTCAAATAATTAATGCAGAATATGTTTACCAAATTTTATCAAAGATAATAATAATAATTAATTAGTGAGTTGTAAACCAAAACATGGGAATTACATAAAAAGATGAAAAAGAAAAAGAAATTGAATTTAGTGTTGAGTAAAGTGACTTAGGAAAATATGAAAATGATATCGAGGAGGAGAGTTAGGGTTAAAATGAGAAACAATATAATTATTTTGGAATAAAGAAGACTACAATGATGTATATTTGAATAACTTAAAGGAATTTGAGACATAAAATTTTGAGAAACAATTATAGGAACTTGAAGAAGACTACTTGATTCTATTCATGGTTCCTATCTTTAAAATATTTCACTGTTATAGTAGTTTTTAGAATGTGATTACTAAGTTTGAGGATAAATTAAAAAATAATAACTTTAATATTAAAAACTATTCACCTTGATTTTCTAGAATTTTGAGTAATGGACTTGAACTTAAAATTAAGAATATATTATAAGAGAACAATAAACCTAAAATCACTAATTTAGATAATTTTGAAACTATTGTAATGTGTGATATTTCTTATTTTATAAGAAAAATGAACCCAATAACTTATGAATTGATTCTTAATAATAAGTATAAGGTTGTGATCTATGAACAAAAATTGGTTGATTATTTTCCATGTCCTACTCCTTTCACCAAGAATTCTTCAAATGATTGGTCTACTTAAATGGAAAATAGTGTTGATAAACCTAATGAATTTTTTTTAAATAATAAATTAATCAAATATGATTTTCTTAGAGATGAATTGAAAAATTACCCACCTAAAATTGACTTAGAACACTCAATAGACCTTATTTTAAAATATTGTTTTTCTACTTTTAAGAGGATAACCTTTAATTACTACATGGATTCAATTGGGTAAATCACTTTTTATTGTTCTTTTTAATTATGTTTCTTTTGTTCAATCATTGGGACAATTTTATAGATCAATCATTGAATTGAAAATTTCTATTTTGAATAAAATGCATAAACTGTGAAATTAAATAGGCTAGGAAATGAAAATTCTAACCCAATCTGAATTTTCCCTTCCTTTATTCTTTCATTATTTTATTTTTTAATCTATTAGATGAGCTATTTATCCTATCTTGTAATTATTATATTTTCTCCTCCAAATAGAGTGTCTAATTTTTATACCTTCTAAATATGTGGATCAGTTCTCTTGGATGTAAAGAGAAGTTTGAAATTCCGAGTTAAATATATAATGATGTTTGTTTAATTCAATCTAAAAAAATTCAAATCCAATCATTATTGTAAAACAGTAACAAAATATCTCACAAAAATTTAATTATTTAAAGAGGAAACTTTTATCATTTTAATTTAATAAAGTCCACGGAGAAAAATAATTTTTAAAACCAATTATTATGGAATTTAATTTTTTCAAATTTAATATTGATTTTATTCCATTTAATTTGACTGAGTTATTTCTTGAGGGCACAAAATTTTTTAGGTGTGCGGGGATTTGATGTGGCTTTTATTTCACATTTTTTCCGCATCTTGTTATTAATATGTTAGTGATTTAGTTAATAAAATGTGTTTAAGATGTTAAATAATTTTTCTTTACTAAGTTTGGTATTAAAATTAGTTATATATAAAAATTTATTTCTAGATTTTTATTTTTACATTTAAATTATTAATTGTGTCTTTCCTTGAAATTTTATTTTCCTTTTATTTATTAATTTTAAATGTTTCTTTTTTATGTTGTTGTTTAGTTATTTAAATTTAAATTTTTATTCTTATTTATTATTAAATCAAGGGAACATAATGTTAATTTAAAATATTTTATTTTTCTATTTTAAAATATTTTTATTTTAATTTAAAAAATTTAATATTTAATTGGTTTTTAAATTTTTGTATTTAAATTTATTTATTTATTATAATTATATTTATTTGATTTAATATTTTTTTTAACTTATAATTTACCTATTAAATAATTAATTAATTTTTTCGAATTTTTAATATTTAGTTTTTAATGTTTTATCATTTAAAATGGTGTCAATTTATAATTTTTTTATTTTGGTATTTATAATTTGGTAGCATGAAATTTTCAACAAGGGGTAAAGTAGAAACACCTTGAAGTTGATTCATGATAAGTGATTTTGTTGGGGGAAATAGTAAAGGATAGAAGTTACCATACCCGAAATTTTAATGTAGCCACAAGATACTTTTTGAAGTTTCCAGGGTCACTTAAGTGATTTTGTGTTGAGGAAATTAACCTACCATGAAAAAGGATCTTCAAATCTACCGCATAAAACACATAAACATGTAGCAACATTGTAACCTACCGTAATAAATTTATTTTAGTAAATATAGTGATTTTTTCAGCTACCCTTTTCAACTGACCGCGAGGGGTACTTACCAAAAAATAAAACCTACCAGCCAGATCTCATATGATTCTTGCTGAATAATATAGTATGAGTCGATCGGATAGACAACCCAATTGATATTGATTCATCAAAAGAAGAAATCATTCAAGGTAAAGTGAGGAAAAAGGTTCACTGTGTTTGTGTGTAAGGAAAATAAATCGAAGATTGCTTCAATGTTGGAAAATGTTTGAACTGGATGATCTTTTTTAGGAAACTTCAACCATTTTTTAGAAGATACAAGGACCATAATCATCAATTAAAACTTTTTATGTAAGCCTCAAATATATATTTCTTCTATGAGTGTTATTTTTTTAAGAAATTAGGGAGTAATGCCTAAAAATGAGTATGAACAGGTCAAGGAGGGATGGTAAGATGATCGATCCAACCTAATAGAAGCTAAAAATGAGACTAAATCCCAAATATTCCTCAAATAAGAATTTTTCTAAGACAGTCGAACTGAAATCTATTAGGGATTTACTGAGTTTTTTTAGTTTGAAGAAGGTTGAGTGAAACTGATGCCACCATTTTAGAATTTCATGCATCCATGATGAAGGGATATAGAACCTAATTTAGTGTTGATCAAAGTCTATTGAAGTGGTTCTTAGTGGATTTTTTGATTTTGAGGATATGATTTGGCCAAACCCATGTTTATTTTATATTTTGGTGTTGAAGGTAGTGTTGGATGGGTGTGAAGGTATTTTGGAGCTGAACACAAACTATTTTTTGAATATGATTGATTCATTGATAACCACTATGAATCAGAACATAAAATGGAGGTTCAAATTTTTGGATTTTGTATAAGTTTGTTTCTAAAAGGTTTGATGGAAAGTAAAAAATACGTAAAATGAGGGTGATTTATCCTTGAGTTTTTATGAAGTTAGAAAATTGGACTTCAACATTTAATGGAAATCTTGTCAACTGTTGAACTATTTTGAATATGGAGTTTTATTTTAACCAAAGCTTGTGGAAGATGATAGTTACATAAGGTTAGAAGTAGAGGCTCGTATAAGGGTGTTGATGATAGAATACATAAGTGCTGATGAGGTTTGCATACGGTTGATAATGAAGGCTCGCAAAAGGGTCTACCACACATCACATAACCTATGTAATGATAAAGGATGAATCTCATAAAGGTAATTCTGAAGATTCCAAAGAATCCAAAAGTTGAATCGTGATTCTCACATAGTATTTCTATGTTCTATTAGGAGGTTCCACTCAAATCACATGGAAGTGATAATATTCTATGCCCAACAACATGTGGTTAGTGAGAAGATAATATTGTCATTTAATTCCATGGATAATTCCTTATTAAATGGGATTTTTTTGGTTTTTCAATTGTTAATTCTAGGAATAGACTAGGAATTATAGAACTAACTTCCATAAGACACTTATTAATGGAATTTAGGATCCCCAGAGCAGAGGGACTAAATGATATTTTCATGGATAATATGAGTTGGAGCTTTAATGTTATTGAATGGATAAGATTAATATAGTAAATATGTTCAACTTTATCAAGAGAGAAGATACCCTATTTCTTCTTCATTTTTTTTCTATATATCACAACTATATTTTTCATATTTCATTTAAATTTTATAATATTCATGTACTTAATTGAATTGATAAAGATTTTTGTTTTTTTATCTTTTTCTAGATATTGATAATTCTTTTTCTTCTGAAATTTAATCTTTGTGATATCACATACTGGGGAAGAGTGTGATTTAACATGGAATTAATTGTAATTATAAAGGGATAATATGACACTTATAACCAAAAAATTTCATGTGGAGAAGAATCTGTTTTTTTTATCAATCACATTCACTTTTAATCCTTAGTAATATACCCTTCAAAAAATCAAATGCATGTTTATGCTCCATAAAATATTTTATATATTAAAATTTATAACATTTAATTACACATATTAAAATTTAAAACATTGTTCACTATAAAATCCCTCATTTTGGTTCCTTGTTTCTAGTTTATTATATTATAAATAAATCCCTAATATCATCACACTCGACTTCTATGTGGATCAACCTTACTTTCCAATATCTAGTGAGAGTATGGGAATAAAAATTGTTAATATGATCGGTGTGTCAATGAATATGTATCATTCACTTAACTAATTTCATATAGGAAACATAATAATCTTGTTTTAAATGATTCACTTCATGTTCACCATTTTTTATTTCAACCTGAAACACAGTATTCATATGCTTGTTTGTAAAGGCCTGATTTTGGCTACATAATCGTTGTGTTGTATCACTATTTCTATTTTATATAGTTACCAATGAGTTTTATTCATGGAATTAGAAACAAAAAATACTCCCAAATCTATGGAAGAGGTGTTACTATGGACCTTTATTCCAAAGGCAGGTGGTCACTATGTTTTCCCCCCAATGATGCTTATAAGCTCATATTGGTTAAGAGGATGTGAATTCAATATAACTACACCCTATTGGGGGGAATTATTACCTATTCCTGGAATATTTTATATATTTAATTCATGTTCTTAAACCCTTCACAAATCCCAATATGGGATTGGTTACCCTAATGTTAGTAATTAGTTATTATCATGTTTTGATGTGAATGTTTATATGTATAAAATGTGTCCCGTTAATGTGAACATCTATATGTATTAAAGGCCCTCTATAAATGACACAATTTGTATGTGTCATAGGTTATATATCTCTATCTTATTATTATTTAATGATTTTTATTTTTAGGTCACTATGGTTTAATTACACACAGATGGGCACTCTAGATTTTATCACCATCCAAGAAGGTGGTATATTTTTGTGGTGTTGGGATCGAGCTCAGGGTATGGACTTCCAATGTATCCTTGTGGAGGGAATTATAACCCTCATACTTTGGTTACACTTAATGGGTAATATCATATCTTTCAAGTTTGTATGATAAGGACCACTCTAGGAAGTTTAATGGCATGTGGTAAGGATAACTAGAAAAACAATGCCTATTAATGGTTGGTGTGAGACTTATTCATGAGTGGGCCTTTTTAGGAGAAGTTGGTTTGTAAAGGAATAGAGCTCTTCCAGGGTAAGTGTGATCTTATACGAAATATAAACCAGATGAGGCAGATATAGTTTTCACCTAGAAGAAATATGGACCTCTGGGTGGAGTTATGATATTATCAGGGAATATAGACTGATGAATTAATGTTCTATAGGGAATATGGACCTAATGAATGAGACTTATAGACTCATGGGAATATATATAGGAGAGGTAATTACACAAATTATATCATGAGGAATATGTCATGAAGATCATGGTCATGGAAGATGATGTTAGGTTTGAACCTCTAGGAGGCATCTTATGTGTCCTGTTCGATAGGAATCAAAGACCATGTAGTTTGAGATGCATAGTTTAAGGTCATTTATGGGAATTTATTGTGAATTTTTTATGTTATGTGGTAAATATGTTTTCCTTTAGTTTTACATCATATGACTAGGATGTTATCTATGCAGTTTAACATCATGTTACAAGGATGATTGTGTTGTGAAATATGAGACAATAGAAAATCAAGTGGGGATTTCACATATTAAGATTTACCTAAGATAATGGTTGAGTATTATACCTTGTAGGTGGTCCAAATTAGGGAAATTATTAATTTTTTAGGTTTTATAATCAAATTATATCTCTAATACCACATGATTAATTTTTGATGTGAGAAAAAATATATAATGGAAGATTATAAACATTTTTATACAATTAAGAAGAAATGGGACTTATACCTAAGGAAGGGGGCCCATATATGTGGGAAATTATCTTATTCTTTTCATATGAGGTATCCTATTCTCATCCTATAGGTAATCATAGGTTCATCATATATGGTGAGGTTGTATTTTAACATCTTACACTGAGGACGATGTCATGTAGTTTATTTTCATGAAACTTGGATGTTTTTTGTGCATTTTAAAGTCATGAAAACTGACCATGTATATTTTGGAAGAGAAAAAACTAAGTTTTATGTTAGGTATTATGAATATGAATCCATTTTGAGTTACTATTACCAATAATATGTCCTTTTAAAGGGTCTCAACCACTGGAGATAGGTACCACCGATGTCACTTGAGTTGATGTAGATATGGAGGATGATTTTAAAAAAATATATAACATAGGTTAAATCCTTTAAATTTATTATTATATTAATTTTTGAAATAATTATAGGAAATAAAAATTCATCGTGGGATTAGATCTTGGAAAATAGTGTAATGAACATCTTTATATCCACTCATTCCATATAGAATAAGGTTCTATGTGAAGTGGGTGTGGCCTACAAAGGAGGAAACAACTACTTCACAAAGAACACATCAAAAAGGTTCATTTATAAAGAACCCTTCCTGAAGAGGTTCATCCATTGGGGAGACACTTCATGAATGCCTTGTTGAGGTTTTTTTGAGGCACCATGGAATTTCTTCTTTTTTTATATGTTTTCTTCTCATTCCAAAATGAAAATCCTTATCATACCTTCTTTAGGATTTGTTAGTATTCTTTACTTTATTAATATATGTGTCTCCTTTTATATCTCCTCATATCTGTTATTTTTCTTCTTTATATTTAGGTAAAGAGTGAGTATTTATTGTGATTCCAAGAAACCATTTTCTCAAAATGGGGGGCCATGTGGTGGTATGAGAAGGGATTGAAATCACCTCTCTTCAAAAAAAATGATAGGGGCTATGTTATACGGTCGTATAACACTTTCATCTAGAATATGGAAATGAAAATATTAAACAAAGTAACCACTACTCAGAGGAAGTGTTATATGGTCATATAGGATCCCACCTCACCGTCATAAATGATGATGTGTTGCTTTATGTCTGGTAGTATGATTTTTATTACAGAAACTACCTTACATTGTCAATGAATGATGTCTTACGAATGGGAATTACTTCACAGTGATGGATTACTACATTATGACAAATCCTGATTTCATTGTAGTTGACTTTCCTTTACCAATTTCCAATTAAATTTTCACCACCTCTAGGGTTTTTTTCTCTTTAGAAAGTGTTTTGGGACTTTACAATCCTCAATAAATATGACGGTTGGTGTCTTTTAAAATATTTCATGATCAAATTTTAAATATTATGAACAATACTTATATAAATGGATCCCACATTAGTTTCATGGTTTGGGTAGGGATTATTCATAAATAATGATGTTGCTTAAACAATTCAATAAATTCCACATGGAGCCATTGATTTCCATTGGCCTACGGTGTTATCTTATACATTGAGGTCTAAGCACCACTCTACCCCAATATTCTGACCCGTGCACTTCATGTCTGACTAATGCATGTACTATATTTCGTCTAGCACCTCTATTCCCTCACAACTCAACCCAACCTATTTTTTTAACATTAACCCTTACACAAGATAATATTAACATTTAATTAGAATTTTCACCTTACATTACCTTTACATGAGTCTTCTTTCTACCTTTACATAGGTCATCATATTATAATCTTACTAATACACATCATAAATTTTTCCCTTTATATAATTTCACCTCTAAAAAATATAATTCTAGCTATTGAACTTTACAAATTTAATTTTATAAACTATATTTATAAGTCTATGAAATATTAAAACTCATAATCTAATTTTTTTAAATATTTTAAATATTCTACCATATTTATTAATACATTATATTTCTTATATAAATTTAATATAATTCCCTTTAAATTTATTATAATTATCATCATCTAATATATTAATTTTAAATAAATGAATATTAAAATTAAAATTTATATTTATCATCCACTGTCATTTATAAACATATGGTAAATAATTTCATCTTATTAAAAACTTATTTTATTCCTATATTACATATAAACATTTAAGTATATAAAATAATTTCAAATATAGTTATAGTATAACTTTTAAATATACATTTGTGTATAATAAACATCTATATACATGTTATTTATAAAATAAATATAAATATATATAAAGTATTACATTTATATGTTATATCATTTTACGTCAAATTTTATCCCTTATTTGAAAAAATCCTATAATGATGTCCCCTAAATGACTCATGCAATAGTCAAATTTTTTATTCTTTAAATACCAATTATTATTATCTTCTTATTTCACTCACAAAAATTATTCTTATTTTTTTATTATATATATATTCTCTATATATTGACCATCAAAGGAGTTATTTTCATGGATGTTCATAATGATCCATTATACAACTTATCTATTTTCTTGTTTACATTCCTCTATATCCTCTTGTACTAGTTCTCATAATTTTGAATGTAATATTTTCATACTAATGTTTTTATTTTTATGTTGTTCTAGTATCAGCATCTAAATTTTTAATGATGGAATTTTAATTTTATAAAGAGGTGTTACATTCTTATATTGTTATATTTTCTCAGTAAAGAGGTGATGAAAATTAAACATTTTGTTCATAATGGAAGTAGTCCACATGTTCCTATAGACAACATATTAATTTTTTTAAGGATGAGTGGGGAAGGTTAATAATTATTGTTCCATAAATATAATTACACTTAAATATTCTAATGATACTATTGTTATTTTAGGATAGTATAATATACTTTGTGATAAAATAGGAATACTTAAATAAATATAAATGAATAGAAGTAATTTGGAAATTTTTACCTTACTTCTAGGAATAAATCCATTGAAAATTAGATGTAGACATTGATGGTTTTATTTTGAGGAGAATTTAACCTTTATGATGTGTCTAAGAGTGTTGGGAAGGGATTTGGGTAGATTTTGTTTTAAACTAATGGGATTTTGTGTGAGGAGAAGTGGGATGGTGAAGGGATCCTTTTATAAGTGAGTGGAGTGACATTTTTGTAACAAGAGGTTCACTATTATTCAAAAGTGGAAAATAATGGAGAGGGGATGAGTTATATTTAAAATTACCTAAAAATATCATTTGTAGGCACATTTGTTACATTTATTAGGTATTTTACCCCTTATATTTTACCATTTAACCATTTTGAATTATATGTGGTAATTAATTTTTACCTAAGTACTTAATTTTTTTGATAAAAAAGAAAATATTTCTTATTAAATAACTTGGGAATTTTTATTCCATATAGGTAATCCATTTTATTATATACAATTTCTAAAATTAACAAAAATAAATTCTAAATTAATTAATGTATAACTAATTAAATATAGTTTTAGAGAAAAATATAACTTAAGTTATAAAATATCAAATATAGGTTTTTAAAATAAACTTTAAATTTTAAAATATCTTGAATAGTGTCCATGTAAATAGATCCAACATTAGTTTCATAGTCTAGATAGTTCTTCTTCATCAATGATGATATGGCTTAAATAACTTGATAAAGTGCACATGGAGCTGGTGCTCTCCATTGGCCTCTCTTGCTGACCCACGCCTTGAATGGATAAGCACCACTCTTCCCCTTGCATGCTAACCTACATGCTTCATGCATGATTTATTCATTCACTCTCCTTGACCTAGCAACTCTATGTATTTGACACTAAAACCTACCATTATTTTCTGATTAACCCTTACACTATACAAGGTTTACCTTTACATAGCATGTTCACCTTACCTTACCTTACATGAGTATACTTATGACCTCTATGTAGGTCATCATGTAATAATATTACCTATACACATTATGGATTTTACCTTTAATTAATTTCAATTCAACAAAGAATATAATTTTTTTGTTAAATTTTATAAATTTAATCTTAAAAACCATAACTCAAATTATATAGAATATTACAACTCATACTCCATTATTACATTCTAGACATATTTTAAATATTCTTACATATTTATTAATATATTCTGTTTATTATATATCGTAAACACAAATACTATTTAATTTATTATAACTATTATCATCTTATATATTCATTTCAAATAAATTCTCTATTACTCTTAAAAATTTAAATTTATCATACACTATCATTTATCAACATATATTAAATAATTTCATTTTATGATCATCATATTTTATTGACATATTACCCATAAATATTTATCTATATAAAATTACTTTAAATATAATTAAAGTATAAATTTTAAATATAAATTTATGTATAAAAAAAATATATCTACATGTTATTTATAAAATAAATATAAATATAGAAAAAGTAGTACTTTTATATTTTAAATCAATTTAATCCATATTTTATCCCTTAATTAAAAAGACCCTATAATGATTTCCCCCCAACAACTCATGCAACGATCATATTTTTTCTTCGTTAAATTCCAACTATTCTGATCTTCTTATTTCAATCCCAAAATTGATTCATATATTTCCTCTTATCTTTATTCTCTCTATATTCATCTTTTAAGGAGTTATTTTCATAGTTGATCGTAATAATCTATTATACAATCTATATGTTTCCTTTCTTACTTTCCTTAACTTTCCTCTTTTACTAGTTATCATAAATCTAAATACAATACCTTCATATTAATGTTTATTTTTATTTTTTATGATATGATAGTATCATGGTACTATTTTGTTATAATGGAATCTTAATTTTATGAGTGGGTTTTACATGCCAAGTTTATTATATTTTCTCATTAAATCGTAGAGAAATTTGATTTAGTTATAAAATAATAAACTATCATAATATTTAGTTGAAATATATATATATATATATATTAAAAACACATGATGTTATATAACTCATGAATTATCTTTTAAATCCATACATATGTACTATTATTCCTAGAAGACACAAACATATTGAATAAAAACACAAGAGACACGCAACATAGGTATGCTCCCACTTTCATGTAATCAATGGTCCATATAACCTCATATCCTCATTAGGTATACCATACATTCACTTTCATATTATTATATTTTATTCATAATTGGTCACACTCTATCAATAAATACTAACTCATCAAATACCCACCTTACCCATCAATTATCTTATTGCCCATCAACAATCAAAACCTAAAATATGAAGGGAAATAATGATCATACCAATAATAATAATAATAATAATGGGAAATAAAAGAGGTTCCACCCAATAATGGAAAGTTACAAATGATAAAAAAATAAAAAAGGTTGTTAGTGAGTTCCTACGCATCAAATAACAATATAAAATAAATAAAAAGATAAAAAAATTAGCAAAAACAATAGGTCCTACTATAATAAATATCAAGTCATTTAAAGGGATCTCTCCCATTGCATGATAGTACAGCCCAATATCTACATACTGAACCCTTGTATCATGCATCAATATCAACACAAAAATCCCCCAGACTATGTTTCAATATCATTATCATCAATAGTGTTCTGTGATCATGGTCTTATAATAAGTGGTTCCTTGAAGGATGTGTATCTCCTCAATAAAATGATGCTGGAAACTCCTCCCAAGTTCACACTACCATCTAATTTAGAGCATTTAAAATCATCAAACCATTTCTAGAATATAAATTATGAGTACAAAACTGGGGTGAGAATAATCTTAACTGTGTAAATAATAAGTTCTTGTGACTCCATGATTAAAAGTATTATTTCAAATTGAACTAAATATTAATCGGTGATTATATCCTATACATCACCTCCCATGGAGTTGTACAATGATCGAGAGGATCATTGTTATATAATACTTCCTTGTAATCTATATACCTATTATCTCTATCTATTATTGTCTTATGTCAACATCACTAAGGAGGAACACACTCTCCTATTATAAATAATACTAAGGAGGGTTCCCACAACCATTCCAATATCCCATCTTGGTCCACTCTAAGGATCATTCTAACATAGGGTCAACATAACTTAAAACTACCCATAGTAATCAATCAAAATTTCACAAGGAATATCTACCACCTTTGTCACTCAATTCAATTAAGAGGTATTCATATAAAGAACTAAGAACATCAATCACTCAATAAAAATATAAAACACTAACAATCACTCATCACTTGATAAATATCACTATCTTACACCCTTCCCAATATTCACCTCGGACCCTTATCACTACCTATATGTAATTATTTAATCAAATAAATACAACACCAAACGAATCACTCTAATATATTGAGGTTATACAAGAGTTATAGACTCTATCAAAATTTCTAAAGGGTACCTCCCAAGGTCCAATGAATATCCTTTCATCATGAATCTCACTAGATATCTAATCATACCTTATTCAAATCACATGAGGGATAATTTTATATGTTTTTCTAATACTATCAAGATTCATCATGAAGAATGTGATAACATAAAGTGAAACCATAATAAATAATCTTTCAAAGAATACATACATTATAAAATAGGGAATTTCCCACATGAGGCCAATTATACCAGAACATTTATCAAAATTATTCCTCTTTACACTTATTTATATGATCAATTAAAACATATTTTATAATTCACTTTAAAATGACATCACATACCTACTTTTCTTACTAAATTCCCTTAGATAAAATCAAGTGAAATCCTTTTAGATAATATCTCACTTTTATTTGAAATTTAACTTCTAAAATTCCTTTTAAAATCATCCCATTATCTTTAATAAATCTATTTCATAATCCACCCCTTTATATCCATATTTAAAATAAAACCCATTTTTCTTGATAGTTGCATTTAATCCAAATAATATTTTCAAATCACTTTTAAAAATTTATAAATTCTCAAAGTTATAAAACCAAATCATAGCACTAAGTAATCCAAGAAATAGACAACCAACACTCATTTAACCAAGGAAATCCCAATGAATTATCTAGTAATATTTTTGGTTTATGTTTACTATTTGATTAATTTAAACCAATCCCATTAAAGTAAAAATTTTGTGGAATACAATCTTGAAACATAAATAATAATAATTGATACAAACATAATATTCTAATTGTCAATCTAAAAAACCATGAACCACTATTATTAAAGGTTAAGGGCCAAAAACCTCATTAAAACTTCCATTTAATTAATATAATCATGTTTCAACTAATTATACACAAATAAGAACCTATCTAACTAATAAAAACATATAAATAAGTCACTAAAAATTATAAATATTTGAACAATCATTTTAAATCTTGTAAAAATATCTATGTGGAAATATAATACTAAAAATATGAGAAAAAAGGTGTGTTATACTCCAAATACACACCTAATCCTATGATTCAAAAATCCTTAAATATAAAACCTGAATCAATTTTGCATTTCATACATGGTCATCAAATTCTCTAAAAAAATCACATGAAGATGTAAATAAAAATAAATGATGAGAAATATACATAAACCAACCTTCTTGATCTTTCTTGACACACTATACATGAAATATCCATTATTATATCATGATTCAACCATGATCTAGTGTAATCATCATCAAATCCCTAAATATGTATCAACAAAATTAGATAAGGAGATGATGAGTAAAGGGGAGAGGAAGAGATGAGTTTTACCTCAAAATTCCATGAGGAACACCATAATAGATCATCCCTAACCATGGGGGATTATTCAGGAATAAATGCATGGAGGAGATAGATAATTTCCCCTCACTATTACTCCATAACTAGTAAATCTATAGGAGATGAGACATTAAGATTACAATAATTTCCCTCCATTTAAAAAAGGATAACACGTCTCACTACTTTGTGTCTTGTTAGGTTTGTGAAGGGACCCACCGGGCCACCTAGTGGCCCGATAAGTGGGAAAATCCTAATAGATTCACTAATATCTATTTGATTAAATTTTACTAAGTAAATGAGGGTTTCTATTTATAAGGCCCCAGCCTTAAACCTTACTTAATCTTGAGTAATTACAAGATTACACATTGAGGATCTTTTCGGGTTTAGAGTTTTAGATAATTAGATCATAAAACTTGCATTACATTCCACATATAAACAAAGTGGTTACATAAAGATAGTATTCTTCATTCCCATCAATGGAAACACATTTAAAATAAAACATGGATTATTTCTTGACACATCCTTGACTCTATCATCTTATCATGTATCTTTCCCTTGACCTGTGAAAAACATTTCAAAAACTTGGGATGAGCATAAAAACTCAGTATGGGTTATAAAAAAAACATGGAAAGGAAACATGAGTTAATATATACATAAGAATGAAATCATACTTTACCCATAAAACATAGGCACTTTAACATACCTCATAAAATCATGAATAAATCATAGAAATCATAAGACATAAAGGTAACTTGAGGCATTCATAACATTCTTACGTAGGGAGTAACCCTCTTAGTTACGTTTGGAATACCCATCACAGTATATTCCCTAAAATATCTTCGGAGAAACCTTAACGTTTCACTCCTTCGCGTTACCCAATGCATTGTAGAGCTATAACGGGCTCACCCGCCCTTAGTTTATCACGGAACCACCCGTCTTCATAATAATGCCCAAGAACCATAACATAATCATATCACATAAAACATGCATAAAGGAAACATAAAATTTCCACATTTCAATCACGAGATATCAATACAACACATTGATATAAAAAAATTATGAAAACCATTTTCAATACTTAAATAAAAGAAAAGTAAAACATGGTATTTATTTTTCTTTTAAAAAGAAGGCATGGCTTGTAGAGGAAGCCGAAACTCAAATAACGGTCACGACGGCGGAGAAGTCGTTGTCGCCGCATACGTACGAAAAAAAAATTCCCTTTTTTTGTTTAGTAAATGCTTCGTATAAAAAATATTCCTTTTGAATAAACGTAAAAGTCAAAGGGGTTTATACACCGTATAAAATAAAGTTGTGTATAAAATAAAATATGCCTCAATGAAAGGAGATTGAGACGAAGTCCCATACCTCGTATCCGACTTGACCCGACCGTTCTTTAATCTCCTGAATAATAAACTTGAGTTAATCTCTACTTTCTTATGAATCTTTTTCAATTTCATTATTCCTTTTATACCATGTTATGAACATCATGTAATCAGTTAAGTTAATAATGTTCATTTTTTCGGTATTTGGTTCTTAAGTCAAAAATAGACTTCTTACACTTACATGTTGTTAATTTGGTCAAAGTTTCGTTATATCCAGAATTATATTAATGATTTGGATAACATATACATCATATATATTCAGCATATACATGTATTTATAATATTACATCACATTTAGAGGTAAGAAATGAAATGCACCGTTCATGGAGACGGTAAGCCGTACGTACGCATGAACGCTACCTCGATTTCTATTTCGTATTTTTTTTTTGGGAATGGAATCATAATTATATAAGATTATATTATAATTCCAGTATAATAACATATATAATATCATTAACTTTATCCTTTACACATCCCACATATGGTATTAACGAATCAAATCACTTTCAGGGGGCGGTAGTCCGCACTTCCTAAAATGAAGATATCGTGTTTACCCATAATGGAAACCATAAAGGTATGCCCAAAATGAAAAAAAAACAGAAGCTTAAGGAAAAAATAAACATATCATATATCATATATAAAAACAGTGACATAATAATGGCCACCTTTGAAGGTGTTAAATGAGTATTGAACAATCATCGTTTCGGGAGGCAGAATTTCACCATCCACGGAAACCGTATGTTATTTAACCATTTGATGTAGTTGTGTGAGAGTGTAGCTCAAATAAATCTTATAACAACATCCTAGTATATTGAAGATACTGGTTTTGTTACAAAAGAAGTAAATAAAAAGAGTTTAGGGGGTTGGAGAAGCAAAATAAAACAAATGAACATGAGAGAATGAATTACCTTTAAAAGTGTAACTCCTTTTGATTTGAGCCTAAAGGCTTCCTTTGAAAGGATTATGCCCAAAGGGAATCCTCTAGGATGAGGAGAGGGATATGGAGAGAGTAAATGGGCAGGGTTTGGCCGATCCAAAGGCTTGAGTAGTGTGTGAAATGAGGTAGAGGTGGGGGCCTTTTATAAGAGGAGAGGAGGGGCACTTTTGGAAAGTAAAGAAATATTACTTTATTGGAAAATGTTTTTCGGTTTTAAAAGGTCCCACATTGATATAATTCGTGGATAAGGTGATAAGGGTTTGAAATCCACTCATCCAATTGGTTTTGGCCATGTTTAGTTCATAAATTTTACATTGTCTTTCCATTTTATTTAAATCGTCAAATAATGATGTCATCGCTGCATCATTATTATGTCATAAATAATTTAATTTATTTAATGTCTAAAAATCATAAAAAAAATACTATGATGTAGGAAATTTTTTTATCTTTCCAATGACTATTTATAATCAAATATCTGATCTTTATAACCCCATGTAAAAATTGTTTTTGTAAAACATATTATGTTTGTGTCATTTTTACTTTTACATTAAATAAAAAGTTATTTATGTCATTTCCCAACCAAAATGTCTCCATGGGGTCCCCAAGTTGACCCATGGCTTGTCTTGGTCGGCCATGACACAACCAATAAGGTTGGGACATGTGTCTAGGTCATTTCATATTATTAAAGCATTATTTATACCTTAAACTACACTAATTACCACTAATCGCGATTAAAAACTTAATAAGTTACTATTCACCAAAAAATTATTTTAATCTCATTGAACCACATTTTACTTCTTAATGACAACCATGTATGTCGGATTTTCAAAATTAAATACACATTAGTGGTAAACTTTCATTTAACTGAAAAATCAGTTTGCTTGATTACCACTTAGTGGTTTCACTATTCATCAAAAATTGAAGTTTTTCAGAAAATTACCAAAAATTCACCCTAAGCTATATTTGATATTCCGAATTTAAAACTGAAGTCTATTTTACAAAATTCAAATCATATAAGTCACATTAATTAATTTAATAATTAATTCCCGCTGCCAGAGCAAAAACGTGTTTTTACAAAACAATAAGTATCAAAAGATTGACACCAGTTTAAGTCTAATTTCAAAGTGAAATTGATTCCAATGACCACCATTGGATAAAATGGTAAAAATATATTCTAATTTCACTTCAAAACCAATTTAAAACATAATATAATCATATAAATAAATTAGATTAAAAAGCAGTTTTGATGTAAAATGCAGTATTTTTCACTATTCATTTAAAAATGAACATTGTCAGAAAAATACCAAAAATTCACACAAGGTAAATTTTGATGTCCCAATCATAAAGAATAAGTTTATTTTTACAAACATAGTTTATAAAATTGTCAAAATATAGATTCAAAAATGGTTTGCCATCACAAGGCACTAAAACAATCT
This sequence comes from Viscum album, assembly GCA_963277665.1. Classification (NCBI taxonomy): domain Eukaryota; kingdom Viridiplantae; phylum Streptophyta; class Magnoliopsida; order Santalales; family Viscaceae; genus Viscum; species Viscum album. The sequence continues at coordinate 624,215,261 of OY728136.1, read as the reverse complement.
TTTAAGAATATTAGTGTATTCCATGCATAAGATTGTATTTATTTTCATTTTAAGCCCCTATAACACTATCTTAATAATTAATAGACATAGATAAAAATATCTATTATTCATTAATTACTTGGGATGTTACACTATTAGTCAAATCCCTTTAATTTTTAATTTTCAAATTCCTAAAAATTCACTTCTTGTATTTTCCTACAATCTTTCTACCTAATAAGAATCCATTTAAATATCTAAAACATGTTTAAAATGTTCATAAATGATCCAAATAAAAAAATTAAATTCATCCCCATAACAATTTAATAGAATCCTGGCCTTCCATCCATTCTATATACATATGAAACTGTGAATCATTACAAACTCCCCACCATAACACATCCCATCCTCAAGAATAATCTCCTTCAATCCAACTATAAATCCAAAATAATATCCATTTACAATTCATAATAAACACACCACTTTATATCCCAAAACATTTTTCACTCCCTTAACATTTTACTCTAAACACGGAGCATGATCTTTATTTAAATACCTTATGAGGTCCCTGATTTGGTTCACCTCCATTGTGACCAAACTAGATTGATATTCACCTCAGGTATTCGACCACGTATTCTAGAGGTTGTCTACTAGAATTGATGGTTAATGTATATCATGGGGATATTATACCCTCTTTGGTATAGAAAACTATAAATTAAAAAGGAATAAATATTAATAAATACTCATCACAAGTGTAAAGATAAACATCTCTTTTAAATTACATCCATAAGTAAATAACCACCATCAGGATATAATAAAATGATCTGTTATACTTGTCATATAAGTCATACAAGAAAATGAATGATGTCTCATGGGTAGATCATATATAACTGGGTCCAAAAATAAATAAAAGAAGGATTTCCACAACACTGGTCTCGAGTTCTAGCCCAGTCTTGTCTCCTAATTATGACTTAGCATCCCATATAAACTATATAATATAGTACTATTTCCTATATTTTCATCATGATTCATGAATCCTTCTCAGGTATCAATGTTCTTACGTAGGGTGTGAGTAAAAATCATTAGTCCTCCATCAATGAAATACCTAATCAAGTCTAGTAAATAAAATTAAATGTCCAATATAGAAATGTAATAAAACAATAAATAAAATACCAGTCATGTCATGGAATGCTCCGAATCCAAAATAATTATGACCATACCTTCTTTGACCAATGTCATAAATATATGATACACCTGTAATCTAAGAACACCTCTAGGATGAATGGAATATCATTCCTTATCTCATGATTAATATGATTGAGTTACCACTATCAAGTAACACTAGGTGAAAGATAAATCACCATCATATCCTATCAATAAAACAATATATAGGGTGAATTAGACATTTCCTAGTAACAAGGAATCACTAAACCCGAGAGTACAATATATAACCACTACCTATACTCAGGTGGGTTATATACCATCTATACACATATCAGGTGGATGATGCACCACCAACATCAATATCTAGGTGAATTATTATAATGGATACACCATTTAGTGTTGGTAAAAATCAAGTAAAATGTTAATTTTTAGTCTTAGAGAATTAGATGTTATAAAACATGGGATTTGGGTAGCGATTCAAAGGGTTAGAACTTCATTGGGAGGTATTTGTAAATGTTTCTAGAGGTCAACCAGTCTTTTGGGTGCTTAGGTGACTGTCGGAGTAGGGTTGAATGGATTTACAGGAATTTTATCTTATAGTCACAAGTCACGTCATTATAGGTGGTTGTCTCAACATAGTGTATTTTGGGTGTGTATTTTAAAGTATTGAAGTTATAGAAAATTTATATAAATTATTTAAAATTTGGGAGTTAAGTCGTAGGGTATGACTGGTGGGATTCATATTCTACACTTACATGGATTTTAATATTTTTGGGTTCAAATTTGATAAGTTCATACATAATAGTGTCCCTATGAAGATTTGGGGAAATTTTATTTGTCCTAGAAACACCATGTCAATAAGTTACTCTTATGTATGGGTACCCCATACTTGGAAACACGTATTATGTGGAAATGTCTATTTGTGGGAATCTATTACAATATGTAAGATTAATTTTTAAATGTGTAATATTAACCATATATTTCTCTTTGATATGTAAGAGTAATATATATGATATTTAAGATTCATTTTAAAGTCTCACAATATATGTAAGAGTGAATTTGTGGCAAAGTCAATATGTAAGAGTGATATCTTGGTACATAAGATTTTTTTCCCCTAATATGTAAGGTTCATTTTTGTGACTAAGTATGATATGTAAGTTTCATTTACATGGATTCATAAGAGAAAATATATAACTAAGTTTTGGATATTTAACATTTATTTGATACATAATGGTCATCTCCTTTTCCAGAGATCTGATGTATTCCCCTTTGGAATAAATCTTGCTCTTAAAATGATAGTGGGATTATCAATTGTAAAATATGATTGACATAGAAAATGTTTTTTTAATAGGACTATGAATTTAACCAAATGGTAATAAATTATTTTATAATTATAATAAAACGTTTTTTGGGATATTTATAAAATTTTAAAAGTGCTGGAGAATAAATACACACCATGAGGGATTGGGATATAAGTCATAGTTCAAGATAAGGGTGTTTCTCCATTCCATGACTAAACGGGTTATGCCATGATGATTTTCCAGGAATAAGGAATCCATTCGATGAGACATTGAATTTTTTCCTAGGGAGGGGCATCCATGGGATTCAGGATCTAGGTGGGAGAGGTGTTCTATACCGTGGGGAAGGAGGCCACACTTTGAACGCTAAATAATAATGATTTTTTTCTTTCTAGGAAAATTTTACAATGTTTTTACCAAAGGTTCATGTTGTGGTGAGGTATCCTCTAATTTCCTTTTAAAAATATGTCAGAATTACCTCTTGGGAATTTAAAATTGGAAAAAACCTTTTATATACTTCACTTTTTAGTCACGTGAGAAGGGGATGTCGAACCCTCTCCCCTTCCTTTCCCATGTTTCAACCTCTTTAATATGTAGTGATTAGATGTGGGTTTCTTCATCATTAAAGGTTTGATTTTATCCTTTTTACGCATTTCTTCTAATTCCTTTATTCTGTATTAATTTTTTTGACTCAATATAGGGTTTTATATCGATACCACCAAGGTCATGGTGGAATCAATCCAATATGATGGTGCTTCCATTTTGATTATCTAGAAGAGATCCTAGAAGGATGAATGCATAATGTTTTATATAGATTCATTGAGGTAAATAGGTGTTTTATTTAGTTATGTATTTCCATCAATTTTGTTGGAATTTATGGATGAGTTTAAATAATAAATTGAGGCTTTTCTGTGTTAGTGGTATGGGTGGATATTGGGGGTGGTTCACACTCTATTTCTTAATTTTTGGGCCATAGGAGATCACTCGGTGGGTAATTATATAATTATAACCTAGGTGTTATATATGGAATTAATATGGGTTTAATGTGTAAATTAATTAAAAATATAATTAAATTTGATGAATGTTGATGGAGTTAGGGACTCTTGTAAATGGAATGTGTCTGGTCAATATTAGATGGGATTAGGCAATAATGATTGCGATTTTCTTTAGGGAATATATCCAAATTATGTAGGTGGAACCAAAACATTATCCTAGTGTTTTCACATTTCATTTATATATAATGTAATTTGTGGTATAATCAATTCTATGTGATCAATCGTGATCTATAAATGAATTGTTTCCTCTAAACACCCTTGAGTAGATTGAAAGTGTCCAAGGCTATAAAGTACCCTTGAAAAGTATTGTTGTGCCTCAGTTACCAACAATCTTGGGCTTGACCATAAGTATGTTCCATATTACATAGGGACCTGATAGGGGAATAAAATAAATTGATGAATATAGTAGACCTTGTATTATATAACTTCAATTCCCTCTATGTAGAGAAGTGTGATGGATTGGGAATGGTTTTCTTAAGGTTAATCCATGTGGAGCCTTAAGTTACTGTATTTTGTATTGTGTGTATTGATATATGATTTTTTCCTTTGAGTGATAACCTTTAACCCTAGAGTTTAAATGAGATAAAGTAACTCAAGTGGGGTATCTAGACTTTTTGTGACTATATAAGTTGAACGTTGATGCCATATTATAAAATTATGTGACATGTGTTATATAATAGGTCAGTAAACTAGATGAGTATGGGTTGAGACCTGGGTTGGGTGAGTTACCCTCTAGAGTTGAAATCAAAAATGTTATGCATGGAAATTTATATGAATTTTCTTGTTAATACAATTTGAAATGTATATGATTAATAAATTCACAAACATTGATATTTTAAAAAAGTTTCCAAGGAATGATGTGGTTCCACCTAGGTTATATTATATAATGCATCCAGTATGGGTATTCCTTAGGATTATTTTATATAAATTTGATATGAAGTATATACCCCGATTTTATGTTATATAAAGGTTATGAAAAGGGATTCCCTGGTTTTATGTTATATAAATATTTGGGAAATATAATCCTTGAATGTATGTTATATAATGTAACATCCTATTAATATTTTCATGTATTTATAAACCCCTCCTTTGATCATTCTTTGGTTGGGTTTCATTTAGGGTTTCTTCAAGTGAACTTTTTTGGGAATTTTGAAATATTTTGGGATATACACGATTAGCGCATGATTTTCCTAAACTGTGCACCCTCTTAGGGGAAATCGTGAAAACCCAAATAGTGGGGGTTTTCACGGATGGTGCATGGTTTGAAAAATCATGTTACCACCTAGTAGAAACCATTCACCTTTCCAAAATGGTAAACATGGTTAGGGATCATGGTTTTTCTAAACATACAACCCTTCTCAACTAACCATGCATATGATATTTGTTAATTTGAAAATTAATTTTTAAAATCCTAAAACCCTTATTTTAGGTTCCTGATGGTCTTGTATGACCCCATAGTGTTTTTTATTACTTGGAGGCTCCCAATAAGTTATTTTGGTCCCTTTAAATCCCTATGGAAGCATATTGAATCTAGGAGAATGATGTTCGATCTCTTCCTAGTATGTTTCCTCTTCCTGTTCTCTTTCTCCTGCTCTCTCTTCTCTCCTCCCTAGGGTTTTATAGATCTTTATGTTATTGGAGGATTTAATCCTCTCTATTTCATATCGTGAATCTAGGTTTGATTCTAGAATCCTCATTGTTGATGTCCTTCATTGGAGTTTCCTGATTAGGTCTTTGTGATTTGAGATCCTGTGATCATGATGTAGGTGTTTGTATTATGATGGCCAATTTTGATTAACCCTAAATTTCTTGATTTAAATTAAATTGTTTGATTTAAATTTAATTGATTTATTTAAATTAAATTTCTTTCAATTTGTTTATTGAAAACCTTAATTTCAGTGAATTGGGTATTTGTGTTTGATTTGGAATGAAATTAGGGAAAACCCCTAGTTCCATTCAATTGGGGAGTGCTTGTGAAATTGATGGGAAATTGTAAAATTTAAATTATTGAATTTAAATTATGAAGTTTATTTGATGAAATTTATTTCAAATTGGTATTTGATAAAATTGATTAAATATGGTTTTTATAGAAACCTAGTGATTTTATTTTGGAAAAGTTATGTTTTGATTAAAAACCTATGTCTTGGTTTTTGAACAAAAATTGGCATATTTTAAATAGAGGAATGGGATGAATTGTATTTTAAATAGTTTTAAAATAAATTTCCCACCATTGGTTTTTATTAAAGCACATGCAAGCCTGTGTAGTTAGTGGTTTATTAGGATAACACTCTTTTGATTCTTCTCAACTAAAACAAAACCTAGTACAGCAAGTCACATCACTTATGGCATAGTGATGAATCCTCTTTGACCAGTGTTAGAGGGATGTGTGTATACAGATATTGTCATGATCACCTTCGAGTGTGTGAGGATCCCATATAATGGAACTATCATACCTTTTGTAAGATTATCATGTTTCTCATTTGTTTGTATTTTAAATATATACCATTGTTTATTATAAACTGTTTAACACATTCCTCATGAATTTATATAAATTTTTTTATATAAAATGTTTCTTTATCGATTTTTTTAAATTATTTCCATCATTTGAAATGTAATGAATTATTTGTTTTAAATATTATTTTAAAATTCCATACCTAATTATTTTAAATTTAAATATTTATTTGTTTAATTAAATATTGGAATATTCTTAGGAGTCCTTGGTTAGACCCTATTGGGATTTTAACTCACACCATACCTATGCCTTCATTTGTTTGTAGATTATATCCTTCCAGGTTTGAGAATGGGTAAAGCGCTACTTGGTGGTGGTTCTAATTATTGATCATTGGTCTTGAAGAGTTGCATCTATTGGGATATGAGTTGTTCTTTCAGTTTTCTAGTAATTTTCAATAGTAATTTGGGTTATTTATTCTTGTTTTACTTCTGGTATAGTTATCCCAATAGAGGTTTCCTTATATGCATACATACTTGTTTATATTACTTATCTAATGTTTGTGGAAAATTCATTCCCACTTTAATTTAGTATGAGGCTCAGTGATTTTTCATCATCCTGTGGGGATTAAGAACTCCCTTTGGGATATGTTAATGTTGGTTCAGGTTTTAGGGTACTAGGGTATCCGATCTAGTTTGTGACAATGTGGTTTCAGAGCTCTAGGGTGAGCTTCTTTAATTGATGTTAGTATGTAGTTGTGTATTCTTGATGATACATAGGAGGTAGTTGTGATTGATTTTCTAGCTAGATCTCATCATAATAAACCATAAGTAACCATGGGTGGTTTGGGAAAGAATCCTTGCGGATTAGTTATAGTATTTTCCCAAGTTTTGATTTTGATAGTATGAAATCCAAATATTGTGTTCTTATCTGATGGGATTTATTTACATCGTTGTTTAGTTTCAATGTAAATATGATGTCGTCTACACTATATACTAATGTTTTGTAGCATCATTCCTCTGAGAATATGTGTGAATTAGATCCATGAGGAAGCTATTGATGAACCTTAGTGAGAAAATCCTCTTGTGGACCTAAGTCCAATTGAGGTGATTTTGTGTACTGTCCAAGCTCTAGGGAAGCACCACCACCAGTTCCCATTCAAGCTCCATCTGTGGAACCTTCAAGGGTTGTTTTATGGAATCATTCTTAGGAGTTAATTTTACATAATCCACCAGTATTCAAGGGCTTAAATAATCCTCAAGATGATGAGGAATGGTTGATAAGGGTTGAGCATCTGTTTGATTTCTTAGAGACACCGGATGAAATCAAGGTGAAGTGTGCCACCTTCACACTGGAGGGAACTAGAAGGAGATAGTGGGAAATGATTCTGATGGAAAATAAGCATGAGGTCTTGGAGTGGAAATAATTAAAGGAACTTTTCACAGACTAGTTCTATCCAAAGTCAATGGTGTTGGGAAACTCTATTGAGTTTTTCAAACTCGAGTAGGCTGACAAGACTGTGATAGATTATGCAATCCGTTTTTTCTAAGCTAGTTTGGTTTTCACCTGAGATTGTATATAATGATAAGATGAAGACTTGATGGTTTAAGATGGGACTTTGATTTGATATTCATTCTCAAGTATTCTTGCTAAATCCACCTTATTATGATGATGTACTGGATAGAGCACCGATGGTCAAAATGGACCTGGCTGGCAAGTCAAGGTTGATGAAAGTTTTGTTTTCTCCTAGTGGTAGTGTGAATTACTATAAGGGGAATAGTAATCATAATTATTCTCATGGTGGTTCTCAATAACAGGGTTTTTCTAGACCTCCTACAGTACCTAGAAGAGTCCCTTTGATTTTCTACAAGTGTGGTAAGTTTGGGCATTCTAAGAAGGTTTTCACTAAGGCACCTAATATATGTGGCCCATGTAGATGCTCGGGTAACTTTTAGAAGTTCTTATATGTCTTTTATACTCCATGTAGTGGAATAATATCATCAATTCCTTCTAAAACCGATGTGATATCAGATGCTTTATGAGAAAAGGGGTTCCATCCATAGGCATTTGAAACGAAGATTCTTCATGTAGTGGAAGAGTCTCCATAGGAAGTGGATATGGGTCTAGTGACTATGAGAGGTACCATCACTATATATTCACCATTATTGACTACTTTATTTAATACTGGTTCATCTCATTCATTTATTTCAACCCATATTTTTTATTTTCTAAATATTCCTACGGATATTTTATCTTATGTGATGGATATTACTACACCCCTCAGAAAGAATAGAGGGTGGGGTCTCTATAGTCCCTCTTATGTTTTCTCTCCATCAAAGGCTAAGCTTGCTTGTAGTTTTCTAGTTCTCAAAATGAAACGGATTGAATTTATATTTTGGATGGATTTGATCATTTCCAATAAACCCTGTATTGATTTTTATCTTCAATGGGTCTTCTTTACTACACCTAATGGTGTATTTCGTATCTTTCAAGGAGAATGGGACACAATGTCAAGTAGAGCCAGACCTTCTTATCTAGAGATGGGGAAAGTAATATCAGTTTTTGATTTGATCTGGAGGGAGAATCCTTGAGTGGTGATCTCCCCCTTGTTTTCATTGAGTTTGATGATGTTTTTCCTTTATGACTTCTCTAGGTTTCCATTGATATGGGAGGTATAGTTTTATATCAATTTAGTACCTTGTACTCAACTAGTGTTTATTCCTTCTTACCACATGGAACCAGATGAAATTAAAGATATGAAGACTCAATTGAATGGTATTATAGAGAAAGGATTTATACACCAGAGTGTGTCACCTTGGGTGGTGCAGGTTCTCTTTGATAAGAAAGTTGATGGTTCACTTCACCTTTGTGTTGATTACCAAAAACTCAATAGAATAATGGTAAGGAAAAATATCCATTTCCAAAGATTAATGACTTGTTTGATCAGTTGAAATGGTAAAAGTGGTTCTCAAAGAATTACCTTCGATCTAGTTACTATCAGTTTAGGATAAAAGAATCTGACATTAATAAAACCACCTTTAGGAGTAGTTACAACCATTATGAGTACTTTTTCATGCCATTTGGTCTAATAAATTCTCCTATAGTATTTATGGATTTAATGAACAATATTTTCCCTGAGTACCTTGATACTTTCATGGTAGTCTTTGTGAATGACAACCTCATTTACTCTAAGTCCAATTAGGACCATGTACATAATCTTGGAGCATTTCTAGAGTTGTTTATAAATTAATAACTTTATTCCAATCTTTCAAAATGTGATATATGGATTCAGGAATTGAATTTATTTGGACATGTGGTGTCGGAACATGGTATTTCAATTGATCCTGAGATGGTGAAATTTGTTATGACATGGGAACAACCATGAAATGTTTTCAAGATTCATAACTTCTTGGGTCTAGTTGGGTATTATTTTCAGTTCATTAAGGACTTCTCAAATTTGGACTCTCTGATGACTACTCTAACTTGGAAGGGAGTATAGTTTTCTTGGGATGAGAAATGTTAGAATTATTTTGTTGAGTTGAAACATATTGTGACTACTATGTCAGTGTTGAATCTTCCAAAGGTCGGGCAGAGCTTTGTAGTATTTTTTGATGCATCAAGTTCAGGTTTGGGTTGCATTCTTATGTAGGTTGATCATGTTGTTGCTTATGGATCTTGTCATATTAGGCCACATGAGAAGAACTAATTGACCCATGACCAAAAAATCATAGTTTTGATGCACGTGCTTAAGATTTGGGGTCCAACCTTTTCAGAGAAACGTTTGCCATGTTTTATGAACACAAAATATTGAGTTATATATTCCATCAAAAAAGATTGAATCTCAACTAGATATGTTGGGTGGAATACCTGTAATATTTCAAATTTTACATCGCATATAACCTGGGGAAATGGAATTTAATTACAGATTCTTTAAATAGGAAACTTCTAACCCAGACCATGAAAGAATCATCAAAAGAGTAGAACTTTATGGATATCTTTTCATAGTTTCATATTGGAGTCTAGGAATCAGGGGTTGAGGTTTCCTTGGATTATAGTTGACATCTTCTCTTCTCAAGATGATTATTTAGGAAAAATATCTCGATGAAAAGTTTTGTAGTGTTAGAGACTCTCTTTATGTTGGGGAGACCATTCCTTACTAGTCATTATCCACTAATGGAATTTTATGCTATTTGAATCGTTTCATTGTACTGTTATCAGTCAGGAAATATATGATGGGGGATTTCCAAAATTCCTAGTGGGCAGTGCACCTAAGAACCATGAAGGTGTTCTATGACATGTGGCATATATTTTGGTGGCCAAGCATAATATGGGGCATTGTTAAATTTTTCTCTTGTTGTTATATGCACCAACAGGTCAAGATTGAGTACCAAAAACCTTTAGATTTCCTTCATCCACTTTAAATTCCAACTATGAAGTGGGATTAGATCTCTATAGACTTTATGGTTGGGTTTCTATATACCCAAATAAGAATAAAATAATATGGGTTGTGATCAATCGGCTGAAAAAATTAGCTCACTTTATACCCATTAGAGGTACTACCAGAGTTTAAGAGTTGGGTAATATATATGTGAAAGAGATTGTTCATTTGCATGGAGTTCTATCTGCTATAGTATTTTATAGGGATCCTCGATTCACTTATTTTTTTTTAAATAGGCCTTTAGGAGGGACTGGGATCTCAGGTTCGTTTGAGTACGGCATATCATCTATAGTTAGATGACCAGATATAAAGAGCTATACATATTCTTAAGGATATGATCTGTACCTATGTTCTCGACTTTAAGGGAGATTGGGATGACCATCTGGGGATGGTTTTGTTTTCTTATAGCAATAGTTACCAATCCAAGATCAGAATGTATTTTTTTGAGGCCTTGTAAGGTCGACCTTGTGAATATTTGTTCTCTTAGTCAGAGATTGTTGAATGTTCCTTGGTTAGACCGATATTGGTTCAAGAGATAGTAGAAAAGGTTTAGTTGATTTCTCATAGGATGTTGATGGAATAGATCCGGTATAGATGTTATATTTATTGTCATCAAAGACTATTGTAATTTTCAATTGGTGACCAAGTGTTCTTGGAATTTTCATCTCTGTTGGGTCATCAATATCTTGGGAGGGAAGTGAAACTTGCTCCTCATTTTGTGGGACCTCTTGAGGTTATTAAGAAGGAAGGGAAGGTGTATTACTATTTAACACTTCCACCACAACTGACTTTGATAAATAATGTGTTCCATGTATCTCAACTATGAAAGTATCTATCTGATCAATCTCATGTGATGAGTTAGAGTGATCTTGAGGTCAATCTTGATTTATCCGTGACTGAGAATCCAATGAGAATAGTTGATTCTAAAACCAAGGTACTTTATGGGAGGATAACACATTTGGTTCATTTTATATGGTAGCACGGTTCTAATTCCCATGAGATGTGGGAGAGGGAGGCACTCATGAGAGAGAAGTGGTTGTGTCTTTTTGACATGGAAGCCTCTTAGTTGGCTTTCTAGGGACAAAAAGTTTTTATAGTGGGGTGGTTGTAACATCTTGTTACTCTTTTCAAGTATTCCTAAACCCCTCCTTTGATCATTATTTTTTGGGGTTTCATTTAGGGTTTCTTCAGGTGAAATTTTTGTAAATTTTGAAAGTTTTTGGTCTATGCGTGATTGGTGTAGTCTTCCCAAATTATGCACCCTCTCAGGGGAAATCGTGCAAACCCAAATAGTGGGGGTTTTCACAGCAGGTACATGGTTTGAAAAACCATGATCCTATCTAGTAGAAACCATGAACTTTTCCAAAATGGGGTTCACGACTAGGGAATGTGGTTTTTCTAACCGCACGTCCCTTCCCAATTAACCATGCATACATGATTTTTTAATCTTAAAATAAATTTTTAAAATCCTGAAACCCTCCTTTTTTGTGTCCAACGGGCCTGTATGACCCCATAGAAATTTATTCTTCCTTGGAGTCTCCCATGAAGTTATTTTAAACCCTCTAAACCCCTCTATAAGTGGATAGAATCTAGGATAATGATGTTTGAACTCTTTATGGTAAATTTACACTTCCCATTCTATTTCTCATGTTATCTCTTCTCTCCTCTATAGGGTTTTATAGGTCACTATATTTTTGGAAGATATAATCCCTACTTTTTTTAATACTAAATCTAGGTTTGATTCTTGGATCCTCGTCACTAACATCCTTTATTGGAGTTTCTAGATTGTGGATTTTTGTTTTGAGATCCCATGATCCCAAGGTAGGTGGTTCCATTATGATGGAAAATTTTTATTAACCCTAAATTTTATAATTTAAATTCAATTGTTTAATTTAAATTAAATTTATTTATTTTAATTAAATTTCTTTCAATCTTTTTATTGAAAAAACCCAATTCCAGTGAATTAGGGATTTGTGTTGGATTTGGCATGAAATTGGGAAAAAAACTCCAATTGCATTGAATTAGGGTGTGTTTGTGAAATTCATGGAAAATTGTGAAATTTAAATTTTTTAAATTTAAATTATGAATTTTATTTGATGAAATTTATTTAAAATTGATATTTTAGAAAATGTATTACATATTTTTTTGATAGAAACTTAGTGGTTTTATCTTATAAAATGAATGTTTGATTAAAAATCCATGCATCAGTTTAAAAATGGAAATGGGAATATTTGAAATGTTGGAATGGGTTGAACTGTATTTTAAACTGTTTTAAAATAAATTTCCAATCATTGTTTATTGTTAGATCACATGAAAGCCTTGGTAGTCAGTGAGTTATTAGGATAACACTATTTTGATTCTTTATAACTAAAAAACTTAGTGTAGTAGGTCACATCCCCAATGGGATGATGAAGAGTCATTTTTGACCATTGTCAGAGGGATATGTGTATAAACATATTGTCATGATCTCCTTCGAGTGTGTGAGGATCTTGTATCCTGGAACTATCGTACCTTCTATTGGATAACCATGTCACTCATTTGTTTGTATTTGAAATATATATCATTATTTGTTGTAAACTGTTTTACACATGACTTATGAATTTATATAAATTGTTTTATATAAAATGTTTTTTAATCCATTTTTTTAATTTATTTTCATTATTTGAAATGTAAATCTTGATTTGTTTTAAATATTCTTTTGAAATTACATACACACTTATTTTAAATTGAAAACATTATTTGGTTAATTAAATGCTGGAATCTTCTTATAGAATCCTTAGTGAAACCCTAATAGGCTTTTAGCTCACACCCTACCTATGCCTTTCAGTGTTTTTAGATTATCTCCTTCTAGGTTCGAGAAATGGTAAAGTGTTGCTTGGAGGTGGCTCTAGTTGTTGATCCTTGGTCTTGGAGAGTTCTGTCTATTGGGACATGGGTTGTTCTTTCAGTTTTATTGTACTTTATTATAGTACTTTTTATTGTTTATGCCTATTTGACTTCTGGTATAGTTCTCCCAATGGAGTTTTCCTTGTATGCATATTAACTTTTTTATCTTTCATCTGCATTTTTTGTGTAAAATTCATTCCCACTTTCATTTGTTGTGATGCCTCGTGTTTGTAACCAACTCATGTGGATCGGGAATTCCCTTCAAGATATGTCATTGTCGGCTCTAGTGTCAGGATACTAGGGTACCTGAGCCAATTTGTGACATATAAAGGTTCCAAGTAGTATATTCCCCATGGTAATACTATAAAAATTTTCTTGGGTAGGACGTTCTTCCCTCCATGGTGATATTTTAAATGGTTTATAAGGTAGGACATGATTTTCTTAGGTGTATAATGGTTTATAATGGTTCCTTGGTGGCCACTATTTTTTTCCTAGGTGTCGATGTGACATGTTCGGAGACATCTAGTACTGACCAAAGTAGGTATGGTCAACCTCGGATTTCATCATAGAACCCGAGGATAGATAATGATTTATATATGACACTATTAGTTGTTTACACGGTCATTTTGAGCATATCACTTTGTAATTTCACTATATATACCAGTTATATAATGGAATAAAATGGTGGATTCCTACCAATTTTTACTCACATCCTGCTCAAGAAGCCCTAGAACACTGGTACCCGAGCATACCTCATTATTACAGGTTCAGGAAGGGAAGACTCCCAATATTGGATGGTTGAGCTAGATGGATTGGGTGGATTCATGATATGGTAATGGGTGTTGGGATTTTTACTAGGTTATGATTAGGTTTATGTATGTAATTTTGGTCTAGTATTTATATGATTAGTCTATATGGGATCTTTTTGGTGCCTTCCTAACTCGTGGTACTTTCTAGATGGTTTATTTTTTAAATCTATGGGATTAATACTATTTATAGTGGATTGGGATGAATTTTTTTATTCTTATATATATTTTTATGACTAATTATAAGATATTTCTGCTATTTTTTACTTTAATATAGGGTTATGGTCTAATTATCATATCACCTTATACCCTCATTTCTTATCGTCAGCCTTTGGAAACATGGAGGCATGCTTAATGTTAGGTCAAAACTAGTCATGTCACTATAAAGTAAGCCATTTCAAGATGTTATAATGATATACAATTAACAAAACCCATTAGGTTTATGATTTACCAACAAAGAAATATCTCTAATAGTTTATGATTAACCACAAATATCAACTCCATGGGTAGGAAATAAACCTCAAATGATAACCCCTTGGTGGATATCATACCACTAGTAACAACTCTCAATGTGAACAATGTAACACTAACATATTGATTGTGGATAATTCAAAACCACTAGCTATCTCTAGGTGGATAAAGTACCACAAATATAATAACTTCATGAAGAATAATAGATCACCTTCTCACTCAAGTGGATAAGTTACTCCCAATCTTACTCAGGGTGGATGATGTACCACTAAGTCATTTCATAGGGTGTATGCTGTACTTTCAACTGACCAATGATAGATGATATACCACCAATCAATCATTATAGTGAAATATTCATCTCTTATAACCAACACATAACATTTACATTGATTTATTTCATAAAAGGGTCACACTCATAATGATACTAACTTACTCAAGTTCACAGTCCTAGAATAGAAATCCCATAGACTATTATATTTCAATGTTATTTCCCACAAAGGAAAAGTTATAGAAAAAAACATGTAGCTCATAACCTTACAAAATAATTATAAACATCTATTTAGGGCTCCATGTATCTATACCATAATAGGTCTCACAATGATGAAATATCATCAATGAACTTAGTGTTGAATAAGAACTAATACAGGACCACTCATAGTCTTAATGTAACTCAATCTATCTAAAAGGAATAAGAAAAAAATAGAATTTAAATTAGGTCTTGTCTACATGGTTGACATATCCTATATTTCATTAAACAGACAACAAATTTGTAAAATATAATATTAATTCTATATAATACTTAACTAGACCTACTAGGGTCATTCTTATTAGATACCCCTGGATTATTTTCCCTTAATTAGTTTATTCCTAAAAATCTTAAAAATATCAACAATTAGGAATAATCGGTGGAAGATAGAAAAAAATAGGAGAAACAATGAAAGGATCAAAGAGGGGTTATAGAATCCCCCATGATGATCCTATGAGATGATAAACTGTTGATTCAATCCAAGAATGATGGATTTCAACCATTTGGAAGGATATAATGAGAGGGATATGTGAGGGACATGTGTGGAAGAAAAGTGGGAGGAGGGAAATTTTTATAAACATTATAAATTTTATAATTCTATTAAATTAATTAAATACATTAGAAACTCTAAGAGGAACCAACCAAGTACATACCCATCCTCCAACATGTACCCATGATAAGGTCACTAGCCATCTAATTTAACTAAAAAAATTACCCCCTCTACATGAGGTTCCATTTAGTACCCAATACCAGACCATCGGGTAGTTATTGGACTTTTCTCTTCAAGATATAAGTCCTAGTACATGGTCCAACCTCTGAGAACCAACCCCCAAGTCCCGAACAACTACACCAATTCTAAAAAACACTAAAATACATGAGTTTTAATGAAAATTAGGTCAAATTAAAACCTCTAAAATAATGGGGTTTCACAACATTCCAACTAAATAACAGCTCTTCCTCAAGATGCACCAGGGGGCCTTACTAGTGAATAACTAAAACCACTATTCCGAAATATTAGAATCTTTCTCATAGGTATCCCCTTATATATACTCATGATTCCACTACACACATATCTAACTGAATATCATCCCACACAAATTCTTCTCACTCTGATCCACTATTTGAACTGGTTGTTCCTCAAATAACACATGAGGATCCTTCTTGACCTCTTCAATGTTGATTACCTGAGATGGATCAGGATAGTATATATTATGCTATTATTTTTATATATTCTACATATCACTAAATCCCTAAGGAATTTCTAATCAATATATAATGGTACCAATCCTATAAAAAACTTGAATAGACCAACAAACATGGGTACCAATGCTCACTGCCTTTGAATATGACAAATCCTTGAGAGAGGCAACACATAAAAAAATACCTGGTCACCCACATAAAACTCCCTAAGATGGAATCTCCAATAAGAATAAAACATACTCCTACTTTGAGAAATATCCAATCATTCCTAGATCAAATGGATAAGATTTATCATCTCCTGCATGAGACTCAACCTGATAACAACTAATTCTTCTAACAGCCTAAATTATTGGAGTAAATATTCCAGTAGTAATCATGTGTTTCAGTATTAATCTTATATTAATTTTTATTTTAAATTAAATAAATTCATATGAATTACATTGATAAATATATGGATATGATTGAATAAATATGATTTTATTATTTTATTCAAGAAAATAAATTATAGATGATAAACATTCACCATAGTCAATCAATGATGAAATACATAAATTTCATATCATTGTCTTCCACAAACTTGATGAGTATGATGACTATTTTTTGGTTGAATAAAAATATTAATCCTAAAATAAAATTGTATAATACTATTCATATAAGTAGTAATAGAAAATGAATGAAATCTTTTATCTCTTAGGATGAATATTAGATGTAAAAAAATAATATAAATCAAAAACATTATGGGTTTTATGGGAATAATTATCTTAGTTTAATAAGAGTATATGTAAAAATATATCTCAACTATAAAAATTATTTATATAGTACACAAGTAATCCATTATGGGTAATCTTCATTACATATCCATTTTAAAACAATTTTAGTAATATTTTTTTAAAGTAATAAATATAAAAATTTTGAAAGATATATTATATTATGGATAATATATATTTTTTATTTATAGAAAGAAACTAATTATCATCCATATAATAACTATATAACGGTGAAAAATAAATCTAATCACTTGTAAGAAAAGAAATTTTTTTGTTCCCATAATATTATTTTTTCTATGTATTATGTATTTTAATAAAAAAAATCATGCCTACATAATGGTATAAATAAAAATTATCATTTATAAAGAAAAAATAACTAAATTTTTATTTAATGATTATTTCTTTATAATGAATAATAAAAAATTATTTTACATATAAAAATAAATTTTTCTTAAAACTAATTATATCTTTATATTAAATATTAATATTTAACAATAAAATTCCACATAGTTGGAATATTAAATTTAATGAAAATAATTTTTTATATTCATATAAAGAATAAATATTCATTGAATGATTATTAAATGGTTAGAAATAGGAATAAAATAATTTGATGTTTAAAATGATACTTTTTTAAAAAAACATTATTCATTTTTATCAAACTAAATATATCATGGTTTGAGGAAGATTTGATTAAAATGTAATGTTTATAATTATAAAAAAAGGTCCACAATCATTTTTTTATTAGTAATTGATATAAAATAATAAAAATAACACCTAACATTTAAAATTCAATTTTCCAAAAAATAGTTATTTTTTATATTTTATTTTTCTATTTAAAATTTAAATTTATCATATTTAGAATTTTACGTAGAATAAATAGTGTCTAAATTTGTAATCATCGCGTTTAAATTAAGTAAGTGTTTAAATTTCATTTTTTAGATAAAAATTAAGTTTTTAAGGAAAAAAATGAGATACCACAATGAAGGTAAAATGAGGTAAAAGAGATTAAACTAAAGGATTAATTCATATAATATGTAATGTCCTAGGTTTTTACCAGTGTGGGAATCAACTCGATATTGTTTTTTGAAGTATGTGGACCATACCATGGATAAAATGGTCATTTTACCCTGGCATACAATCTTAGAAAAATTTCCAAGGGTTCTATAGGTTCCAGAATATGGGGTTTACTATCAGGTTGAGTTGGCATGGAAATACGAGTACCGTGTGGCCTCAGAAATAATATAATAAAAATAATATATATATTTTATTCCAAATGTGATAATTTCTGATAAAATTAATATATCTCTTTAAGGGAACCTAAAATGGGAAAAGGATTCTACCATTGAGTCTAGAATATGGTTTTTACTCTATTTGTGACATAAGTTTCATTCGCATAGGGTCTCAGAATGATGCATAGTAATGGGAAAAATAGATTGAATAAATTAAAAAATTAAATTAAATTATTTATTATTTTAATTAACCTATTTATTTTCTATTTAATCTTTATTCTGTATCTACCTTGGGATTAGATACATTTTTATTGAAAACCTTTGAGAGAGGGAGAGTAGAGGATGAGTATAGAGGCAATGATGACAGATCGAGGAGTGGTATTTGAACTATGGCAGTTTCCATGGATGGATTTTGATGGAGATAAAGAACAAATAGATTCTTCTAATAAGGGATCAAAGTGTATAAAATTATCTATTGAGGTGTGGATTTTTTATTATTGTAATTTCCTTTTTTCTTAAATTTTTATGAATCTATATTTAATTCTTCCTTAAATTAAATCTGAATTCAAGAATTTCGTGGCCCGATCAACTTCTTCTTTTTATTTAAAATTGTGATTTGAGATTTTTGACATTGATCATTTTAGTTATTTTTTGTTTCCTTCATATTTCACTAATACATATAAATACAGATCATGTGTAGTATTTATCATTTCTTATTTGTGTTTTTATTTGGATTTCCCCCTCTGTTCTTCGCATGTTCATCATTGACATTCATTCTTGGTCGGTGATTCAATTATCCCCATGATTTGATACTAATATATATTGGATATTAGATCTACAACCAATTAATTATGTTTGATATTTATTATGATGATTCCATGAATATGGATCTCAGATGGTGGAAAAATATGGAGAGACATTGGGATTGTGATGTTTTATGTTCACTAGAGAACGTGATAAAAGAATCATGATGGGAATCCTTTATTTTAACTATCAATGGAAAAAATCATTATAAAATAATGGTATATTCATGGATGATGTATTTTTGAAGGACAATTTTTTTTAATTACAAATCATATAAATACAGTAAATATTAGGGATGGTTATTCACAATCTGAGACATACAGACAAGGAAAAGAGGTGATGGAGGTATGACTCTTTGTCAAAGGATAGCCAAAATCTAGATTCTTGCTATGAAATAATCCTGTTCCACACACTTTGGGTAATTTCATGCATGATTTGGGGTGGGATCAATGGATAGAGCCACAAAATTTGGGATGTTTTTCTTATGTAACGTTTTAGTAAAATTTGTGACTACACAACATGTAGTTTGGAAGAACACACACCATGTGTCCTATGATGAAGCACTAGGGTTTTTTTTGGGTTAAATATCAAATTATCATGTTTATTGTACCACATTTCATGTGATTATAGATGACTAGATATATGCATACTATAATGAAATTTCCAGGGACCAATGTGGCCCCACACACAATGTGTTTTGGGCTACACCACATACACCATCAGGGGTACATGTATCTGGAATATGGGGTACACATTGAGTAACCCTGAGGAAATTAAACTCCATGTGACCCCTATACATTCCATGTGGTTGGTCTGATACATTCTATGTAGAATAATAGAACATGACCCAGTGGATGACCTGGGACAACACACTTTTTACCCCTAGAAAATGCCATGTAAATTACCTTAACATTGTATTCTTTTTCTATGCATGAATTTTCCTCTCATTATTCCCTATTTGAGTTGAAATCTCTCATGTAAGTACTATAATACTACTAAGGATTCAGTATTTCACCCACATGTAAATGGGGCTTGGATCCTTCACCTAATAAATCATATAGAATCAGTATTTTACCCAGATTTATTAGGAAGGGATCCTCTATCTATGTAGTGGTATTTAACCCATATCTAGAGCTTAAATTTGATATGTATCCTCCATTGGAGTCACTATTTAAAATATATACATGATTTAGGGATCCTCAAGCATCTTATAAGGGAATGAACACATAGGGTTCTGAGGCTTCTATACTGAGAGCTATCATAGTAGAGTTTATTTAGATGGATGAGATGTTTAAGACTGTAGTCTGGGATTTGAGTACCTCCTGTGACCACACTTGGGTGTATAATTTTCCCTTAGGTAGCATGAACTACCTTAACAGTTGGATGAGATTTAGGGTTGAGTGGACTCCCCTTCTGGACTTCTAGAGGTGGCATGGATACTGGAAGCATGTGGAGTGATGACTTCTATGAGGCTTGTGATTCCTCGACACCCAGGGGTTTCCATTGAGATGTGATGTTAGGGATGGATATCAACTTTCAACTTCATGGAATCTTAAAAGTTTAAAGAGAATACATCTACACATGCATAATGGATTTTGATGGTCATAGATTTATGATTGAGTCTTATCATCGTCATTGAGTCCTCTAGTGTCTAAGAATATCTAGATTGTTCTCCTTGACTTTATTTTAGCTACACCTTTGTGTCGAGAGCCTTGAGCAGACATGATATTATTACTTTCCCTTATTATCATTTTATTGGACACCTATGATTCTGGGATTTCAGTTTATTATTTCTTTATTCTTCCTTTAGGTTTTCGGGGAATCCTACTGAGTATGTTTATACTCACCCTAGAATGGGCCTTGGACCCACACATGTTGTGTTAGTGAGGATGATGTACATGTTGGAATAAGATTTTTGGGAGTGGGGTTGACATAGATTTTTATAATTTTATGCTTGGAGATCTTGGTGGACTTGATATTGTTATAGCATTAGTGGTGCTAGGAGCTAATGGTAGTTGGATTTGTTCATGGTTAGATCCATCTTACTACGAGGACCTCTTCACCTAGGATGGTTTTCAGTTTTAATTTCTGACTGATGGCCTTGTATTTTTACCTATTATTATATTTTATTCATATTGGTTATCTTATAGATCTCATTAGATGTCTCATGCATGGGTTACATTTAATTTAGTTGATCTTATATGTATATCCTAATAATATTAGTGAAATTTATTACATAAGAGATATGTATCTACTATATTTTATGATAGGATAAGGCTTCTCATGTGTGTTGTATTCCCACTTTATGTTAGTGGCCATCCCCTGACCTATTGGAGGTGGGTTTAGGGTGCCAATTATGGTATGTCACTGACCTAGGTGGAACCATAGTAGGTTAGTGTGTTACAAAGTGTTATCAAATGGTGTTTTCCAAAAGGATGGTGATTAGGGTTAGTAGTCATGTGAGGATTATATTGGGAACTTATGAAAACCGTGTTAAGGGGTTCTTAAGTATAGTTAATTGACTAGGGAAGTTGGTGTAGATGTGGCATCTAAAATATCATTTTTTTCAAGACTCCAATAACCTGTTAGTCAACCCATAACACAAATACATTGATTATAGGGTACACGTAGTTAGTAAATGAATCCCATCATGACCAATTGTGAATTTTTATGTCTTTTTTATGTCATATCATCCAAATAAGATCAATTTTTTTGGGTAAAACCTACTGATTGTAGGGTTCCATCCACTAATATCAAGATTATTGTATAGAGGCACGGTTGTGATGAGATCATTCCTATGGTTGGTCCTCTCACCACCTGATAGTGGGAGATGAGGTGTTATTTCTTGAGACTTGGTTGAGAGGTGATCCTTATTTGTGATTTGAGGTGACCTCTCTTCCCTCGTGCTTGATGAAGATCATTCTTGTTGAGTAGATAGTTTCTACTGGGTTGGATTATACTATTGGTAGATTAGTTACACTATATGTACTTTATGGAAGAGTCCTCATGATTTTGTGAGGTAATTCTGACCCCTGAGTGACAGGGGATCAGCTAGAGTCTGGGACTCACTGCTTCATATGGTTTAAGATTATAATGTCATATGCTGGATTATTTATTGAACTTCCTACATGGAATTGTGATTCATTAATGGAAAATATATTTATCTAACTCTTGATAGGAATTCTCTATCATATTTAGAGTTTGAGATATTTCTTGGGATGGAGTTATCATCATGGGATGTTCAGGACCATGTTAGGTACACATCATAGCATAAGGGATTTGCAATTTATTTTATTGGCATTATATATGGAGTATTTGTTTCCTGAAAAGGCATAAAACATGGTATTTGGATCAGGTAGGGTCAGATTAATTATTTTTAACTCAACTTAAGACTATTTTAGTGGTGATAATAGGTCGATCTATAGGGAAGGGCTCTTGCGAGTGTATGTGTAACCAAGAAGACAAACAAAACTCTATAAAATAGTAACAGAGAAGTAGTGATAGAATAAACTAATAGTGGTTAATCAGTTTTGCGATTACATGTTATAGGAGTGTATTGATAGTGATTAAATAGATGAAAAATTAGAGGATATAAAGTAGATAAAAAACCAATAAATAACAAAAAATTAATGATGGCTTGGTTAAATCGATTGGATAGTTTTATATATATTTTCCTTCATTGAGGAATTCAAGTACGCACACTAAAACTGATTACAAAGGGTTAAATAGTTTTTCGACAGGACAACCTATGATCAAATGAATACTATATTTATTTAATTGTGTAATCCACTCAACCAAAAAATGGTAAATTGGTTTTCACTAATTATAATTTGTCATTAATCTCAGTTTGATTCTATCAAGATTGATCTACATGTTAAAAACACAGTTTTGATTAAATATTATTGAGTCCAATTTTCATTTACACATTATTTTTTCAAAATGAGTTTGACATAAAATGATTGATAGAGAAACATTCAACTAAACTAGCATGAATGATGTAATAACTGTTACAAGAATCATGATGCATGCTTGACATAGTTCTTGGAAAAAGAAAATTTATTTTCCTAATGCAGTACAGAGCCTGAGCAGGGTCATCTCACTTGAAGATCTTCACATTTCGTTCACTCACATAATCTAATTCACCTAAATAACTTATTTTTTTGTTTTTAATATTTTATGAAAATATGGGTGAATTCGGGGTTTTTTTATTTATAAATTTTGAAAAGGCATGTAGAGTGACATCATAAACTCAACTAACATGAAATGATAAATAAAATGAAATTATAAAGAAGGAACTTGGTCTTAAGTTTGGTTTTGGGTTAAATTATTATTCTGCCTTATTTTTTTAATTTTATTTTGATAATACATTCATGAAATCACATGATGAATTACTATCCTTTTATTTAGTGCGGTGAAACTCAAATTCCTTAAGAAATCAAAATTTCACCTCCTAATGTAATCAAGGTTAATGGCACACCTCAGTTGAGAGTGTGACATATTACAGGACCTGGCTCTATCGTATTCCATTTCATCTATTGATCATCTCAACTCCATCATGTAAAGAGATAATCATTAGAAGAGAGGGAAAAGAAATTAATTAAAATAATAGGAATAAGTTTTAGTTGAATTTCATGGGGGACAATCTCCACACCCATGTATTCCACTCTCTTCTATTAAAAACATGAAATAAACTTTAAGAAATAATTCAATAACACCTTAACCTCCCATAGGCCAAGCCTTGGGTCAGCCTCCCATTATTGAGGGTAATAGATCACTTGGTGGAAATAGATAAGAGAATAAGAGAGAAATAAAATAAAAAGAAAATGAATTATAGAAGAAGAGAAATCACACACATGAAATTACAAAAATAAAAATAGAGGAAGATGGGAGAGAGAGTGAGAATAAAAACAAAAAAAATACAATAAAATGAAAATAAATATATAAAATATTTAGATAGAGTATTAAAAGAAGAATAAAGAGGATAAGAGAAGAAGAAGAAGAAGAAGAAGAAGATGTTGGTGGAAAAACACTTTTAATAAAGAAATGCATGAATTAAAATTAAAAGAAATTGAATTAAAACTAAAACTAAAACAAAATAAAACAGAAGAAGAAAACTTAAAAGGAATTAGAAACGGCACATTAATATCTCCTCCAATTGGTGGGTGCGAACTCGACTCCCCCTCAATAGTGGTTGAGGGTATTCATTTATATGAAAAGTTATTATGTCTTGGTATACTCTTCACATCAAGTTCTCCCTGAGACTAAGGATTGTTTTTGAATGAGAATATTCCACATATATAAATTTTTAACCTCTATATCTCAAGATTTTCCAATTTTAGTGTGGACTGTGGACTTGGAAAGGGTTATCCCCCTACGTACAGTCATGGGATTGTGGGGACATGGCATTGATGATTAAGGTGTGGCAGTGGAGGTGAGCCCTCATTGTAGTGGCACAATAGTTATATCCTATTTCTCAAACCCTATAGCCTTTAAAGTGGCCATATGGAGCTAGAAATGGTGTCTATGGGTGTTATCCAAGGTCCAAATATGATCCAGTGGAGTTTTAGGGTGTTGGTGGTGGTTCTCCATCTCAAGATCGAGCTTTTCCTATGGTGTAAATAGTTTTTATCAATTCAGTACAATCTATAGCGGTTATTTTCAAAGGTGGATGTGCAGCATAGAGTGATGGGGATGTGTGTTTGAGGGTGATCAAGGAATTGTCGAGCCGAGATGACATCGTTCTGGTCAAATGATGAATAATAACCCATGGGATTGAAATAAAACAAGGAGGTGATGATTATTTATAATGAACATCGCAGATTCTGCTGGCCAGAATCCCACACCTAGGTGGGCTCCCAGAAACACGCACACACACATGCATGGGTCTATCTACACTGCTCATCCCACATCAGCCTTCTTCCCACCTATTTTCCCTCATCTCCTCACAGAGTCACATGCCCACGCTAGCCTGTGTAGGTTCTCCTTATGCTATTCTTGTCCATTCGGGCCTATCCAAACATGGCTATGAGGCTTCACATCCAGGTTGAGGGCCTTCTTTCCTTAGAACCTATTTTTTTAGCAAACACCTGAAAAATAAGATATCAAATTTAAATCAACTTCTATTCACTTTGAAATTTTTGGAGGTGTAAAATTTTGGATCACTTAAATATTAGAATTATCAACTTAAATACCCATATTGGAAACCTTGTGACCTAAAAAAATCCCTCATTGACCAAGAATTATCACATTTCACAATTTAAAACCATATATTTCTATTGAAATCTCACCAAATAGTTTACATATTATTAAGACAGAAGTCAAAATTACTTCCAAATATTGAAAAAACATCCATAAAGACCTCAATTATCCTCTCATTCATATAAAATAAAATATCCATCATGCATCTATGAAGAGTTCCTAGATAACTATACAAACACAAGGGAATTCACTAGTAGAAAAATGTACCAAATAGAGAAGTGGAAGTAGTATTCTCCTGATACTTGGGAACTAAGGAAATATAATTGTAACCAGAGTATCCATCAAGAAATCATAAGTACTCATTACCATACAACCTCTCAATAATTTTGTCTAAAAATATCATTAGGAAGTGTTATTTTCGAGTGACAACATTTAGTTTTCTATAATTTATATAGAATCTCCACTTGTTGACTATTATAGTTTGATTTTTTTCACTCTTTTCATTTAACACAATAGTGAATCTAATCCTCTTAGGGACCACTATAACAAGGGTGACCCATGGGATATATAAAATTGGATATAAAATCCTAAAATCAAGTAATCAAATCACTTCCTACCAAACGACTTCATTCTTGTTGGGATTCAATCTTCTATTCCCATCAACTCTTGGTATATGGTTAGGTTCCATGGGTATCTTATGCATGAATTATGAAGGAATAATTCTCTTTATATCAACTATAGATTAAAAAAATTTCAATTTAAACTTCTTTATGATATTCAAAAGATTTTCTAATTGAATTCCCTCAAACACAAAAGAGATGGTAAAAATCAGTAAAGAGTTCTCATCAAAAAAAATATTATTTCAAATGACCTAGAAGAGATTTGAGCTCCAGTTATTATTATTTCTCAATAGAAGGTGGACTGTTGGGATGAGATGGCCCAAGGTATTAAATGTGTTTCTTATAGTGAGTGTGAAAATTAGAAAGCTCCTAAAAAACAAAAACAAAATTGGATTTTTCCTCAATGATTTACAATGTGGAAAACACACTACTTTCAAAACTTAGATCAGATTTAGGATAAAAATCACCAAACAAATGATCATATAAATATTCCAAGTTCACTATATGATACTTTACAAAGTATTAATACTCATTTGAAGTTGGGGATAGATCTTCAAATTCTCCTAGAAACTCTCTAAGATTATAAACTTGGTATTTATCCTGAAAACAACTCCACTCACCAAGAACAAAAATTATAACGACCCATAATTTACATACATAGGTATTACTTCAAAATTGAATAATATTCATCAAAAAAAATAAAAACCATGCCAAGACAATATAGGTTTAGTGTCTTCAGAAATTGAGAAACATAAACAATTGGTTCATAAGACATCTACATTGTCTTCTGCTTATTTATTTATAACTAGACCCCTTTTTTCACATATCTTACTTAATACCCTTATTCATGACTTGGGGAAAAGAAACATAATAAAGGGTGAGATCAGATGCTCAATAAGAGTAAACAAGGGAGATATCAATCATATCATAATCATAATACATAATAACATAATATTTGAAAATCTTACCCTGCATATAAAAGATCGTGATATCATGTCATGGGATAAATCATAAAAGTTCATAAATAAACAATGAACATATTACCAAAAGTCATAACATAAGACATGGAATTTTGGGAATAAAAATAAGCATATAAAATCATTTCATATTAGTCAAGGAACATTTCCAAGAGCATCATAGAGTAAAAAGTCCATTACTGAACCGAGTTCACTCCTCGTTCCAGCCCTGTATTACTGAACCGGGTTTACTTCCCATTCTATCCCTATATTACTAAACTGAGATCATTCCCCATTCCATACCTATCCATCTCATGAGATGT
Source organism: Viscum album (assembly GCA_963277665.1). Classification (NCBI taxonomy): domain Eukaryota; kingdom Viridiplantae; phylum Streptophyta; class Magnoliopsida; order Santalales; family Viscaceae; genus Viscum; species Viscum album. The sequence goes on along the minus strand of OY728136.1, from coordinate 624,188,092 downwards.
AAATATTTACCCAATTAATTGGAGGGATATATAGGTCTCAACCATCTCATAATGAAATCATTCTTACATGTCCCACAAAAACATAAATTATTCATTATAGTAAACCCAAGGAATAAAATGGGTTTCTTAAACATCATTCTATCATAACATAATCCATGTAAAACAAATGGATTTCATAAATATAATTCTATAAAAAAAATAAAAAAAATAGGAATAATAGGGATGGTATAAATTAACCATAACCCTATTAAATAATTCCATCTTAGATGGAAAATAATTTTGATAGAAAACTTGAAATTAATTCTTGAGGAAAATATCTTTTCTCCTTCAAAAATGTTTTATTTTCTAAAAATGACACAAAATTTTAAAATAAAAGAATTTATTTGAAAATAACCTTGAAATAATGTAAAATAATCGTCATTGGAATAAGGTTTTATGAAAACTTAAAATCTGTTCATGTCGTATAAGTTAAAAGAAAACATTCTTCTCATGCTTTTATCGAATAAGTTAAAAAGTAACTTATATCAAAAATGAAAAAATATTCCTTTTATACCATTTAATAAAAATTAACCAATGGGTAAAATTTAATTTAAAAAATTGTAGAATACTACAAAGAATATTTTGGAATACATGTCAAGGAAAATGGAAATGGATGATAAATATACCCCAATAAATACTTACATATAAACAATCTTAGATAATAATGAGATTGTGATGTTATCCCTTACCTTAGGTCTAATATCCTTTGTTTGCATCCAAACCTCATGTATAATGATTTAAATAATTTCATTGACTTATTCCATAATCATAGTCTTTTTTATGATATCATATATGATCATATTATCATATGTTTGTTAACATTCCATTATTACTCGTTATTCGGGTATTAACTGTTTCATTTCATCATGCATGTTTTGTCGAATAAGTTCTAGTTATCCTTATTAGGTCCTAGATATATCATTATAAAATGATATTAACATAATTATATAACATTTATTCATTATATACATTTATATAATAATTCTTTAATGGATATCATGTATAATGAATTGCATCACATCGTGGAGTTAGTAGGTCATATGTACGCACGAGCGATGATATCATTCCCATAATTGTGAAATGGTATGGAAATTGATAGTATTTATTTAGTTATAGAATTCATATCATGTTATAATAATAATATATAGTTATTATTTATATCATTATACCCATCCAAGTAATGTGGTGGTGAAAAATAGATTACACCATGGCGTGGAGACAAAAAGTTGTACGTGCGCACGTGTGGTGATTTCATTTTTCATAGGATGGATAGAAGGTAGAATATCATTATTCCATAATAATAAAAAAATATTAGTATTTAATTAATACTTTAGTTATTACATTATAATGAAAAAACTCATTAATAGGAAGTAGAAGAAGAAACAAGTTTGAAAGAATCAGTAGAGGAAATTACCCCTTCTTCGACGTGCTCCCTCTAAATATCCTCTTAAAACACTAGAGTTGGTTTTTGGAGAAGAATAGAACCTCTATAATGTTACTAGGGAAGTTGATAATGGAAAATGGAAGGTTATATATAATCTTTAAGTCTTAAAGAGTTGTGAATAAATGAGGGAGGATGTTCCCTTTTATAATTGAGGTGAGGGACACTTTTGAAATCGCCAAAAAAATAATTTATAATAAAATCAAACTACATAAAAAAAAACCTCCAAAATGTCCTAGTTTTGAATATGAGGTGATATAGTATTATAATATCATCAACCAATAAATTTTAGATAAGTTTTTCTATCAATTTAAACCTTATAATTTTAATTAACACTTAGTTATTCTATTTAATTTTAACTTAGGTAACAAATATTTCAATATTAAAAGGGTGAAATATTTACTTATTTAATGTCAATTAGACCATAAATATATAATTTAGAAAATTTTAAACCGTATAATAAATATTATATATATTTTTAAATGTTTTATGATTTTTAAATAATTTAATAATGCATTATTTTGATAAAAAATCAATAGTGTCAATTTTTGATACTATTCAATTCATTGATTATTAAAAATATAAAGATAACAAGTTAACTTGAAAAAATATTTTATTATATTACTAAGAGGTAAATGTAATCTATAAATTTTTTTATATAATAATTATCCCAAATTATATTTATTTTAATATTTTTAATAACATTTATTTGTTATCTCCATTAATAAAATAATTGTTATATAAGTTTTGTGTAATTATTTAATATACTTATATATTGAATAAAAATTAAAAATAAAATACTATGATAAAGATAAATCCTATAGATTTCATAATAATACTTATATATGGATATATCTTCTGGAAAATACTATATTAAAAATATTATATTTATTAAAACATGAATGTGACACTTTAACATCATTTTAAATAAAATATTATAAGTGTCATAATCTTTTCCATATGTCTCTAAATGGTCAATAAATCAACTATCGGGTGATTATGGTCAGGATATACTCAATTAATAAGATTTTTTCAAGTGTTTTTTGTTTTTTAATGGTTATTATCATTTTAATAAAAATTATTTTTTTGATTTCTCATCAATTAAATAATTTTTTTCGTCATCAACATATAAGCCTTTAAGATAATTATTTATTTCCTAAAAATTAAAAATAAATTGTCATGATAAATAAAAATATTTTATCTTTAAAATTATTATTTATATTATAATTTATCTTTTTATAAACTTATATTAAAAATGATATAGTTATAAAATTTTGAGTAAGACATATTTAACTTGTCTTTGAATAAAATAAATTAAATGTCATAATCTCATTAAAGTGGCTTCCAAAGGATACCATTTTGACCCAAAGATTATTTAGGTAGAAACACACTCATTCAATTATATTATGAAAAGTGTAAAGATAATTTTATAATATTATTTTTACCCTTAATTACCCGATTTACCCTTTTACAATATTAATAACAATTACCGAAGTTACTATTCATAATGCCCAAAAATAAAAGAAAGATTTTTACATAATTTAGACCTACTGATTCCAAATATGAAATAAATATTTCAAAATTCAAAATATATAAGTTTCATTAATTAGTTTAAAATTAATTTCGTTGTCGAAATGAGAAAATAGGTTTTAAAAGTTAAAATATTGCAAATGATTGAAATGATTTTACATATAAAATTAATGTCAAATTATTTACAATGATCTAAATTATATTAATTGATAAAAATATAATCTACTTATACTTTAAAACCATTCAATAATATAATTTATCCATATAAATTATTCCGATGAAAAAATTTGTTTTCAATTATAATTTAATATATTTTTACTATTCATCAAAACTTGAAAGTTGTCTGAAAAGTATCAAAAATTAATCCAAAGTAAATTTTTATATCCTTCTTCCAAATAGGTTTATGTTGTCATATAGAAATTATTAATGTGTCAAAATTTTAATTTAAAATGGGTTCTCCATTAAAAGGTGGTAAAATTACCCTTTTGAAAAATATAGGTTTTTTATACATAAAATAGGGTTTATTCATATCCTATAACTAAACTATCTATTGTATGAATATAAAAAATATTTTTATTAAATATATAACTTATAAATTTCATTAATTTCATTTACTAATTTTAATTAACTTAATTTATTAATACAAAAATACAAATATTTCCTTTACATTTAATTGGTTTATATTTTTCATAAATAATTAGTAGCCAATGAATTCACCACAAATTTTCATAAGTTAGTTATATTTATTCCCTCTAAATTAATGGCTAGGTTATAATGGTCATTTTATACTAATGGCGTCTCATAGTTTCATTTAAATTGACGATTGCATGCAATGAAAGCTAGTGAATAATTAAAATCATTTAAAGAAAATATTTCATAAAAACATCTAGGTGTTACATTCTAACCCCCTTAAACTGAATTTCTCTCACAAAATTCATCACTTGGATAAAAACAAATGAGAATACCTCTACCTCATCATATCCTCAAGTTCCTACATATCTTTCTAAAATTGGTGGTTCCTCCATAAAACTTTAACCAAGCGATTGGTCTTGTTTTGTAGAACTTTTTTTCTACAATCTAGAATCTATATCGACTATTTTTATAAGAAATATATTTCCCCCATAGTATGACTTTTGAGTTTAGTATTTGTGAAATATCAGGTGTGTACTTTCTCAAGAGAAATACATAGAACACATCTTGTACTTGATAGAGATTTGGTGGAAGCACCAATATATAAGCTACCTTCCCAATGCAATCAAGAATTTCAAAAGGACAGATATACCTAGGGCTCACCTTTCCCTTCTTTCCAAATATCATTACTCTCTTCCAATAATATATTCATAGAAACACTTTTCCACCCACTTCAAACTCAATTTACTTTCTTCGATTGTCATCATAACTTTTTTTTGACTCTGAGATACTCTGATGTGTTGTTGAATAAATCTGACCTTATCTTCCATTTCATCAATAAGATCATGTCCTAATAGATTTCTTTCCCCAACTTCATACCTACAAGGTGGATTTGTGCACTTATTTCCAAAGAGGGATTCATAAGGAGCTATCTGAATATTGTAGTGAAAGTTATTGTTGTAAGAAAATTCCACCAAAGGTAGGTGTTAATCCCAACCACCATTGAAATCCATGTAAAAATCTCTTAACATGTATTATAGAGTTTTAATTGTCCTCTCAAACTAACAGTCTGTCTAAGGATGATAAGCAGTGCTAAAACTTAACTTTGTATCCAAAGCCTACTGAAGACTTCGCCAGAACTTTGAGGTAAACCTCATATCCCGATTTGATATAATGGAAAGTGTTACTCCATGCAATCTTACCACTTTCTTCATATATATCATGGAAATCTGATCAATAGATAAATCCTCTATAATAGTAATGAAGTGTACCAACTTCATAAGACAATCAACTATAACCCAGATAGCATTATGGCCTTTAGATGTTTTGGGAAGTCCGATGAAAAAGTCCATAGTGATGTTTTCCCATTTCAATTATGGTATTGGTAATATTTGTAACATCCCCTTATACTTATGTATCTTAGCCTTAACATGCTGACAAACCAAGTATCGAGAGACATATTTAGCAACATCTCTTTTCATGCCATCCTGCCAAAAATACTCTTTCAAGTCCATGTACATCTTTTTACTTCCAGGATGAATAGATAATAATGAACTATGAGCCACATCCAACGGATCATTCTTTAACTATAGTATGGGAGGAATAAAAACATGGTTCCTGAACCTTATTCATCCATAATAATCAAGGTTGAATTCAGGAACATTTATCACCTTCTTTTTTATCTCTACATCTTCCTACTATGCCTCCTTAATCATCACTTTTATAGATGGTTGAAAATTCATTTGATAAAGATAATATTTATCTCATTCCTTTAAAATTTCAAGATCCATCCTTCACAAATCCATAAATGTTGGATCTTTTATGATCCTCATCATGGATAGGATAACATGGTTCTTTAGACTCAAATCATCTTCCACCTTGTTCACTTTCCTAGGGTGGTAATGTGTTGAGCAATCATAATCTTTAATCAACTCCAACCATCTTATTTTTCACATATTCATCTCCTTTTGTGTGAAAATATACTTTAAACTTTTATGATTAGTATAAATATCACACATTTTACTATAAATATAATTCCTCAATATCATTAATGAAAAGATTATCGCAGGTGACTTCAAATCATGAGTTGGGTAATTTTTCTCATGGATTTTCAATTATTGTGATGCATAAGCTATCACCATATCATTTTTCATGAGAACACATCCTAGACCCTTCTTGGATGCATCACTGTATATCACAAACCTTTATCGACTCTAAGGCATTGTGAGAACATGTGCACTGGCTAAAATTCTTTTTAGCTCTTTGATATTATGTTCACATTCCTCTGTCCACACGAACTTAACTCCTTTCTGAGTCAACTTTGTGAGTGGATTATATAATCATGAAAAATATTTCACAAAACGTCGATAATATCCATCCAAACCAAGAAAAATTTATATCACAGTTACCATTATAGGTCTAGGCCAATGTTCAATAACTTCAATTTTTGTTGGATCCATAGATATCTCCTCTCCTGAGATTATGTGACCCAAAAATGAAACTTTCTAAATCCAAAATTCATACTTAGTAAATTTTACATAAATATTTCCATTTCTTGGGATCTTTAGTACAATTCTCAAGTGATCTTTATGATCTTCCTTTATCTTTGAATATACAAGAATATAATCTATAAATACCACCACAAACTGATTAAAATGGTCTCTAAAGACTCTATTCATTATATCTATGAAGATAGTGGGGGAATTAGTAAGACCAAAAGGCATCACTATAAATTCATAGTGTCCATACCTTGTACAGAATGTTTTATTTGGTATATCCTCATTCTTGACCCTTAATTGATGATATCCTGAATGAAGATCGATCTTGGAAAAGTATTGATCTCTATGTACTTGTTCGAATGATTCATCAATGTGGGGAAGATGATATTTGTTCTTGATAGTGATCTTGTTATTTTCTTGATAATTAATGAAGAGTCTCATTGATCCATCTTTCTTCTAAATAAACAGAATAGGTGAACCCTCAGGTGATGTACTAGGGTGTATAAATCCCTTTTCAAGATTCTCTTGGAGTTTCTTCTTCAATTCCTACAACTCTATTGGGGTCATTCTATAAGGTGCCTTTAAAATATGCATAGCACCCAGTATGAGTACTATTGAAAACTCAACTTCAGGATTCGGTGGAAGACCTGAAAATTATTCTAGAAAGATATTAACAAACTCCCATATAATTTGAGTATTCTTAATGGTTAGTTTCTCCCCAATAATTTGTGATAGATAACCTTCATTTATAGGGACCATGTCCCATAAGATGGAATAAATTTCCACTGGAAGTTCTTATTCATCCTTGCATCGATAGATGATCATAGATTAATCTAGAATACAAAATGTGACTTCCCTTCCTTGGAAATTGATATGAACTCAATATAAAGAAAGTCAATCCATGCCAATAATTGCATCAAATTCCACTAAAGGAAGGATCACGAGAATTTTAGGAATCACTTTTCCACAAACTTCAATTTGAGAAGAATTATAAAATTTTGATGCGACCTTTGTACCATTATGAGTTGTCACAGCTAACTCAAAATTTAATTATTAAGGTAATACGATGATAAACTTAGAAAATTCTTCATAAATAAAAGAGTGAGTGGATCCAGAATCAAATAAATAATTTTCTACTTTAGATTTGATGGTAAGTCTACCTTTCACCACTTCATTATCATACTCCACATCACTGATAGTGATCGCATTTGACTTACCTTTTTCTTTTGCCTTAATAGTTTTATGATGTTGATCATCATTGATAATAGTTGTATTAGGGCATTGGTTGGAAAAATTACCCATTTCCTTACACTTGTAGCATTGAAGTGTGGGAGGTTCATTATGTATAGCCTTTTCTCTATTCTCATAATTATACATTTTTTCTCATCACTTCGGCATTCAATTTCTCAATGAACTTCTCTTCCACACTTAAAAAATTTTCTAGTCCTTTTAAGAAAATTTCCTTCATGTTTCTATCCAAACTTTGAGAAAAATGGAAAACTCATCTTATTTTTAGTGTGGTCTTTAGATTTTCCCATGAATTCCATTTCTCTATTCTTATCAAACCCATAGGACTGATGGGTTACTCCAATATTCATCTCAACATTGAGATCACATAGAACGATTTACTCATAGCTATTGAAGTCCATTATGGATAATTCTCTTCAGAGACTTGGTTTTAAGCCACTAAATAATAAATCAATTTTACTCTCAGGTTGGATAATAATTCTATAAGCATACCTTGCAAGTCTTGTAAATTTTTCTTCATAGGTACAAACAGATTTTTGGCCCTTTTATCTAAGCTGAAGGAACTCCTTTGCCATATTTGTTTAAAGAATATTAGGAAAGTACTTATTGAAAAATAATTTCTTGAACTCATCCCATTCCATAGAGTAAATTTCATCTATTTGCCTCGTATTTTTGATAAGATTACACCATTGATCAGCTTCACCTTCCAAATGATAAACTTCCAAGATGAATTTATCATGATCTAAACATTGGAGAACTAAAAATATCTTTTTAGTGGTACTAATCAATTTTTCATCCTTTAGTGGATCAGAAGACCCACTAAAAGAAGGTAGATGCTACCTTATAAAGGACTCAACATAATTTTGTTCCCTCCCTTTCTCGTTCGTAAGTCCTATATGATTCATATCTTGAGAAAGTTGTTTGATCATAGTGATCAGATTTTTCATTCCAACTACCATAACATTTGGTTTATCAGGAGGACAATAATTGAATTACCCATCACATTCATCATTAATGTGGTTCCTTCAAGTTACATCCACTAACTAAAACCAAGAAGAATGGAGTGAGAAACACTAATCATAATGGGAAAACCACATAATAAAGAATAAAATTTCAATTAAGAAACTTTAGGTTTTATCCTAGGTTATTCATGGTCATTAATAAAACACTAGGATTGTAACCTATACTTTGACATATCCTTAGGGTTCTTACTAAGGTTTTTTATCCTAGTTTCTAAAGGTTAACTATACCATTACTCTGATAGCAACTATAACCGACCATACATTACATATATATATATTACTTCAAAATTAAAGAATATTCATTACAAAACATAACAAAACCATGCCAAGACCATATAGGTTTAGTGTCTTTAGAAACTAGGAAACATAAAAAACTAGTTCAAACTACATCTACATTGTCTCCCGCTTATTTCTTCATAACTAGACCCCTTTTTAACATATCTTACTTAATACCCTTATTCATGACCTAGGGAAAATAAAAATAAGAAAGGGTGAGGTAAGATGCTCAGTAAGGATAAACAAGGTAGATATAAATCATATCATAATCATAAGACATAATAACATAAAATTTGAAAATCTTATCCTATATATGAAAGATTTTGATATCATGTCATGGGATAAATCATAAAAGTTCCTAAATAAATAGTGAATATATTACTAAAATTCATAACATAATACAAGGAATTTGTGGCATACAAATAAGCATATAAAATCATTTCATATTTTTTAAGGCTCATTTAAAATACCATCATAATGGATAAAATCCATTACTAAAACGAGTTCACTCCTTATTCCAGCCATGTATTAATGAACGGGGTTTACTTTCTGTTATATCCTTGTATTACTGAACTGAGATCATTCCCCATTCTATCCCTATCCATCTCATAAGATATAAATCTTTACCCAATTCATTGAAGGGAGATATATGTCCCACCCATCTCAAAATTAAAGCATTCTTACGTGTTCCACAAAAACATAAATCATTCATCAAAACAAAACCCAAGTAATGAAATGGGTTTCTTAAACATTATTTCATCATAACATAATCCATGTAAAACAAATTGATTTAATAAATAGAATTCCATCATAAAAATAATCAAACCATAGGAATAATAGGGATAGTATACTTGAATCATAACCCTATTAGATAATTTCGTCTTAGATGGGAAATAATTTTGATAGATCGTTTGAAATTAATTCTTGATGAAACCATCCTTTCTCCTTCAAAAACGTTTTCTTTTCTCAAAATGTCATGAAATTTTAAAAGAAAAGAATTTCATTGAAAATAACCTTGAAATATTGTAAAAGAGGATTCATGGAAATAATTCATTAGGAAAATGTAAAGATCCATTCATGTTGTATAAGTTAAAATAAAACATTATTCTCATACTTTTATCGAATAAGTCAAAAAGTACCTTATATTGAAAACGATAAAAGGTTCCTTTAATACCATTTAATAAAAATTCACCAATGGGTAAAATTGACTTTAAAAAATTATAGAATAATATAAATGATATTTTGGAATATATATTTAGAAAATATGTACATGGATGATAAATATACCCCAATAAATACTTACGTATAAACAATCTCATATAATAATGAGATTGCGAAATTATCCCTTACCTTCGATTTGATATCTTTTGTATATATATGAACCTACTGTATAATGATTTAAGTAATTTCATTGACTTATTATAGAATAATAATCATTTTTATGATATCATATATGATCATATTATCATATGTTTGTTAACATTTCATTATTACTCATTTTTCGAGTATTAACTATTTCATTTTCGCATGCATGTTTTGTCGAATAAGTTCTGGTTCTCATTATTAGTTCATATTTATAACATTAAAAAATGATATTAAAATAATATATATCATATTTATTCATTCTATACATTTATATAATCATGCTTTAATGGATATCATGTAGAATGAATTGCATCGCTTTGTGGAGTTAGTTGGTTGTACATACGCATGAGCGATGATATCATTCTCATAATTATGAAATGGTATAGAAGTGGGTGGTATTTATTTTATTCTAGAATTCATATCATGTTATAATAATCATATATATTTATTATTTCTATCATTATACCCATCCAAGTAAGGTGGTGGTGAAAACAGATTACACCGCGGCGTGGAGACGGTAAGTCGTACGTACGCATGCGTGGTGATTTCGTTTTTCGTAGGATGGATAGAAGGTGAAATATGGTTGTTTCATAATCATAATAACATCTCATTATTTAATTGATACTGGAGTTATTATATTATAATGGAAACAAATCATGAAGAGTATGTAGAAGAAGAAATAAGTTTGAAAGAATCAGTAGAGGAGATGTGCTCCCTCTAAATCTCCTCTTAAAGCACTAGAATTTGTCATTAGAGAAGACCAGAACCTCTATAATGTCACTAGGGAAGTTTATAATGGAAAATAGTAGGGTATATATGATCTTTAAGGATCAATGAGTTGTGAATAAATGAGGGAGGAGGTTTCCTTTTATAATTGAGGTGAGGGACACTTTTGAAATCGCCAAAAAATAATTTATAATAAAATCAAACCACATACAAAAACCTCCAAAATGTCTTAGTTTTGAAGATGAGATGAGATAAGATTGTAATATCATCAACCAATAAATTTTTGACAATTTTTATATCAATTTAAACCTTATCATTTTTATTAACACTTAGTTATTCTATTTAATTTTAACTAAGGTAACAAATATTTCAATATTAAAAGGGTGAAATATTTACTTATTTGATGTCAATTATACCATAAATAAATAATTTAGAACATTTTATACCATATCATAATTATTATATATTTTTAAAAATGTTTTCTTATTTTCAATTAATTTAATAATACATTATTTTGATAAACAATCAATAGTGTCAATTTTGACACTATTCAATTCATTGATTATTAAAAATATAAAGATAACAAGTTAACTTCGAACAAAATATTTTATTGTATTAATAAGAGGTAAAGGTAATCTAGAAAATTAATTGGATATATTAATTATCCAAAATTATGTTTATTTTAATATTTTTAATTTCATTTATTTGTTATCTTCATTAATAAAATTATTACTACATCAGTTTCATGTAATTATTTAATATACATATTTATTGAATAAAAATTAAAAATAAAATACTATGATGAATAAAAATACTCTGTATTTCATAATAATACTTATAGTAGAATATATCTTATGGAAAATCCAATATTAAAAATATTATATTTATTAAAACATGAATGTGACAACTTTAATATCACATTAAATAAAATATTATAAGTGTCGTAATCTTTTCTATATGTCTCTAAATGGTCAATAACTTGACCCTTGGATGATTATAGTCTATATATAATCTACCAATAATATTTGGTCAAGTTTTTTTGTTTTTGAATGGTTATTATCATTTTCATAAAAATTATTTTATTGATTTCTCATCAATTAAATAATTTTTGCATCATCAACGTATAAGCCTTTAAGATAATTATTTATTTCCTAAAAATTAAAAATAAATTAATATGATAAATAAAAACATTTTATCTTTCAAATTAGTATTTATAGTAGAATATATTTTTTGTATAACCTTATATTAAAAATGATATAGTTATAAAATTTTGTGTAAGACATGTTTAACTTTTCTTTAAATAAAATAAATTAAATGTCCTAATCTCATCCAAGTAGATTCCAAAAGATACCATTTAGACCCAAGGATAATTTAGGTTAAAATATACTCATCCAATGATATTAGGACAAGTGTTAGGATAAATTTATAATATTCTTTTTACCCTTAATTACTTGATTTACCCTTTTACTGTATTAATAAAAATTACTGAAGTTGCTACTCATAATGCCAAAAAATAAAAGAAATATATTTAAATAATTTGTTAATACTGATTCCAAATATGGAATTAATTTTTCAACATTCAAAACATAGAAGTTTCAATAATTATTTTATAATTAATCTCGTTGTTGGAATGAGAAAATGGGTTTTAAAAGTTAAAACATTGCAAAAGATTGATATGTTTTTACATCTAAATTCAATGTAAAATTATTTACAATGAACTACATTATATTAACTGATAAAAATATAATCTATTTATACTTTAAAACCATTTAATAATATTGTTTAACCATATAAATTATTCTGATGAATAAAGTTGTTTTCAATTAAAATCTAGTATATTTTTACTATTCATCAAAACTTGAAAGTTATCAGGAAAATATCAAAAAAGTGACCAAAGTAAATTTTTATATCCCAATTCAAAAGAAGAGGTTTATATTGTCATATAACAATTATTAAAGTGTCAAAATTTTAATTTAAAATGGGTTCTCCATTAAAAGACTGTAAAATTAGCCTTTTGAAAAAATCTAGGTTTTTTATACATAAAATAGAATTTATTCATATCCTATGACTAAAATACCTTTTGAATGAATATAAAAAATATTTTATTAAATATATAACATATATATTTCATTAATTTCATTTACTAATTTTAATTCCCTTAATTTATTAATACAAAATACAAATATTTCCTTAACATTTAATTGGTTTATATTTTTTATAAATAATTGGTTGCGAATGAATTCACCATACATTTTCATGAGTTAGTTATATTTTTTCCCGCTAAATTAATGGCTAGGTTATTATGGTCATTTTATACTAATGGCGTCTCTTAGTTTCGTTTAAACTCACGATTGCGTGCAGTGCAAGCTATTGAAGAATTAAAATTACTTTTAAAAAATATTTCATAAAACGTCTGGGTGTTAGAAAAATGGTGTCCCGAGTCTTATATTTTTTATTTTCAAATTCTATATGGGATTCCTCAATCAGGGTGTGTTTATTCAATTCCTTAATAGGATGGTCAATCGAGTCATCCATTTCTATCATTTAAACTCTAGAATAGTATTATCCGATTGTGGGTTCCTTGGCATTTTAAAGTCATTAAATTCCACTTATTACTCTCCAAAATTAAATCAACTTCACTTTAAACACATCAATGTCAACACCATCAGTGGAAAGTAAATGTCTACCCAAAATTATCAGAACATTTATATCACACTCCATATCCAAAATCTAAAAGTCAATGGGTAGAAACAACTTCCCAACCCCAACTAGAAGGTCATCCCCCCTCCTGATGGGGTGCGTAAGAGAATGGTCGTCTAACTGGAGGATATTTCTGGTGGGATGTACTTATACTAACCTTAACTGATGAAAAAATGGGTAAGGTAAAAAATATATTCCAGCACTAAGATCACAAAGACAATTTTAGAAGACACTATATCATAAGGAACAAGGGATGAAAATGATTCATGGGTTTTGGAGCTTAGGAGGTATCATGTTTTGCAATACAACACTATACTCCTCTATGAGATTGTATAGTGAAAATTATTCCAGTGTTTTCTTGTTTAAAAAAAATATTCAATGAGTTTAAATAATATGAAACTTGAATAAAATCCTCAATGGTGTTAATCTTGATATTCGGTTTCATAAAGAGCTTATGAAAATTTTGATGTTCTGTTTTATGATTATTATTTATTATTCTTTTAAGAAAGTGAATTTTGGGGAAAAAATTCTTCACAATTGTTAGCATTCCTGAATATTCTTCCACAATATTATTCCTCTCTATATGATCTTTGTTTTTCAGATCTTTTTCCTTATGATTTTTAGTAGGTACCAGAGTTTTTAGTGGACTTACAATGGGGTTCTCTTGATTAATGATTCATGGTTTTCCAAATTTTGTGTTTCATTTTCATCAAGGTTTTCATTGTGAGTAGGTTTTGGATCCTTCCTAGCATCCTGGTGATTTTCAATACCACTCTTAGTCATGATAACCATCAGATTCTCCCTAGGATTGGTTTCATCAGTTCTTGTTAGTTTACCCTTTTCTCTAGCATTTATTCCACTAGCCAATTTCCCAAATTGATGTTCTAAATTGTGTAATCTAGAATGAGGCTCAACCTTATCAGAATCATGTAATTCTTTTTTTTTCAAATTGGGATTTTAATTTCTCATGTTGATAATCCATGCTACCTAATATTTGATGCAAACAACTCTCTACTTTTCCATTCGAATTATAAGATTCAACCTTGGGTTGGGGATAGAATTGTTTCATAGGCTGTTAGAAACCAAGGGGTGTAGTAGGTCTCAACACCCCTTGTTCTCCCCAGGAAAGGTTCAAATGGTTCCTATAGCCCTGATTATATGTGTTTGAGAATGGTAAATCCTTAGGTTTCATCTTGGGTATATATCTAGAAAAGGTTTCATTTTCAGGAGATTGGGCAGGCATATCGAAATTGGGACATCAAGATTGTGAATTCCCAAACATGTCATAATGGTTTCATTGCCCCCTAAGAGTGTTTTTTTGACTCTCGTTGTAAAAACCTACAGACTGGGCCTTACCATATTGAACAAGACCGGTTTCTTTATTGACTATTGTTCTTATTCAAGAACATTTCTACTGTGAGTTTGTACTAGTGTATTTAAAATATATTTCAAGTCCTCGACAGTTTTATGAGGGAAAAATCTCCTCCAAAAGACTGATCAACCAGTGTTTTATGATACGGTGTGAGACTGTTGTAAAATGATTTCATGATAAATTGTGGTGTACACCAGTGGTTGGGGCACTAAATAAGTAACCCCTTCCATTTCTCTCATATTTCATGGAACAAATCACCCGTGCATCTTGAATGAATCTAGTGATTTTTTTTGCATAACCTAAGAAGTTATCCTCATAGGGTAAAATTTCATGTCAAAGGCATTCTATAATTGGTACCATGTATTGATGATTTCTTTGTCCATTTGTAGAAACCAGGGTTTTTCATTTTATTTCAATAAAAATGGAAAGACTCTCGGTTTAAGTTCATCTTCACTCAACCCCTTTAATGGTAGTTGTTGTGCCGTATAATAGAAGTCTCTAATGAAGTCCAGAGAATCTTCATTGGGAATTTCATTGAATAATGACAACATAGAAAAGTGAGATTGTTTGATTTCATAATTGTGAGACATAGGTGTTTTCCTAATGCAGGGTGGGTTGTTTGAAACAATGGGAACTTGAAACTCCTTTATCCTAACTCTATCTATCAGCTCATTTCTAGGTGGATGTAGGTTGACATTTCCAGCTTGGTTATTCAAATTATCAGAATCCATGTTTTCTTTCATATTAGTTTTCTTTTTGTTCTTTCTTAAAGAACTTAATTATATATTTATTTTTGAAATAAAGGGCTCTAAATTCCCACTTGATGACCTAGTGTTCATGCACAATAGGTTCACCAGGTATTTTTTTTTAGTTTTTTTAGTTGTGAAAACAAATTTGATGAGTTCGATTTTTCCCCTTGGTTGCACATACCTTCCCCAGCAACAACACCAAAATCTGGTAAGTCCTGAACCTAGGTCATTAGCTAGGGTAGGGCTATATTAAATATTTATAACCCCACATAAGACTTGTTTAGTGGTGAGCAGGGGTCAATTCACAGGGAAGGACTCTTGCGAGTGTATGTGTGACCAAAAAGACAAATAGAACTCAAGAAAACAGTAATATAGCTACAGTGATGGAAGAAATTGATGATGGTGAAGCAATGCGGGTGAAAGTGACAGGAGTGTATGGATAGTGATTAAACAAATGAATAATCATGAGAATGCAGGTCAAGAAGAAAGTAAGAATAAACAATCAATGACTACTAGAGGAACTCGATTGGGCGGTTATATATATATTTTTCTTCATTCAAACATTCAAGCAAGCAAACTGAAACTGATTAAAAGAGGTTAATTAGCTTGTTAACATGTCAACCTGTGATCAAATGAATACTAAGGTTCTTGAACTGTAGAATCCACTCAACCAGAAAATAATAAACCAGTTTTCACGAAGTCCAATTTTTCATTGAACTCAATGTGTTGCTCCAAAGCTTGATCTGCAGATTGAAAACACAGTTTTGATTAAACTAGTGAGAATGAAGTAATAACAGTTGCGAACACAATCTCATTCCCCAAAGAAGATTTAGCTAATCAACATTTTTGGATTAAAAGCCAATGAGAATTTCATCACAATCAAAACCATTAAAACAACAAATAGAATCAAGAAACGTGGAAGAAGAATCTTCTCTGTCTCTTAATCTAAATTCTTTAATGGTCTCAATCCCAGCATACTCTCCTCCACCGTGCTTCTTTCTTCTTCTTGATCATCCCTCCCTAGTTCCAAATTATTCTTCTGTTATAAATAATTGTTCTCACGCCAATTCTTGCCTTCATCTCTCCGTCACAGCTCCATGATTTTCCTCCATGCTTCCACTGTCATCTTCACTATAGACCATCTTCATTTCATGTAACAAAAGAAAATCCCTCATATCTGAATGTGCTCCATCGCAAGTGGACATGTTTCCAATCTTTCAACAATTTCGAAAATATTTTATAAGATCAAGCTCAACCTCTTTAACTCTGCAGCTTGAATTCTTTTTGTTAATTAATCTTCACCTAAATTCTAAACATAGCAATGCAATGCATGGGAACCACCGCAACTCCCTTCTCTGATTATGAAATTGAAACCCACCGTCTTCTTCAAAAATTAGGGTTGTCAGTTCAAAAGCAACATGAAGATGCGGGAGTGAAGGGCTTCAAATGTGGTAGCCCATTGGGTACAAAAGTTACTGGCCTGGACTTCGACCTGCTTTAATTGCACACCTGTAAACAACGAGCACAACTCTTCGAATCAAATCAGTTTCAGTTCCCTTTCTTCTTTAATTTGGTGCACCCATCTTGGTCATCATCCACTTAGCACAACAAGAAGGGCCACAATTAAAGCTTTTTCACATCTCACCATAACAACCTTCATAGATTGAAGACCTCACAATTTGGCAACATCAAAACAATCTTGATCACCCTCAACACTATCCCCTATATTTTGACCATCACCTTTGTCTGGTGCTCAAACCACCACGAGACGAACCCAAGACCATCGATCATCACCCAGTTGTCACCACACATACACAAAAGCATTCATCTCTACTCAAGAACTCATGAAAGTTGGAGGCACTTTCTTGCATTTTCAGTCCACTTTGCATTCGGAAGCTCGAAGCCCTGCCTTCCCCATCAACACTATGCATTTGCGCATGTTCTTGAAATCGATGTAATGGGATGATCCGAGGTCCCACCGGCTTCATCAAACAACCCAGGTTCTTCGAGCTCGAAACACCTTAAATGTGATCAGATGATCCCATCTTCACTTCACCCAACCTCGGACAGAGCATATCATATCCAAGCTTCAGAAAGCTCTGATCGACTTCCCTGCAGAACAACAAGCACTGACTCCATCAGCACAGCCCAGTCTTGATTGAAGCATGTCAATGGCATTCAGTTTTCATTGAGGCATTTCAGCGAACAGGATGAGTGTATCCTCCTCCTTCACAACTGCATCGTTGGGGAGCTTGAGGCCCGCCATCATTTTCATTGATCACCTGCAAACAAGTTAACTACACCAGTAATCAACACATGCTAAATTCCAATTAAATTCAAGATCAAACTCGATTCTGCATTGCGACTGGACGAATTCCGATTTAACCAGATCTTCAGCTGTGAAAAAATCTCCAACGATCATCAGCTACAGAGCTCGATCAACTTGAAATCTTCGAACCAGGTCCACCGATCTTCAACTGTGTCGTCTGAACCTCCTACTTCGCACAGTCGAGTTCGGATCATCACCTCAAGATTCTTCGGTGAGCTCAGCCTTACATGACTCGTCTTCTCCAGCAAGCTTCAGTGTCGAACCGACCCTAACTTCGATCCTTGGCCAGTTCGGCTTCTTCCACAAGAAAAGGTCGCATTCTCGATCTCGTGCAGATCCGGTTGAAGGACTCGGTTCATCTTCAGATTTCGGGCTCAGTCTCATTCCTTCTCTCCATGGTGGCTCAGGTTTTCATTCAGTCGACCTAGTTCCGTTGTCTTCCAATTTCAGCCTTCATTTCACAGTATTCAACAGAGCTCGGCCATGGTTTGGGATAGATGCAATTCGTCCTCTTGATTTGGCACCCCCAGATGCATCTTTCGGAAGGTGTTCTTCATCCAGGGTCGACCTTTCAAACATCATCCACGGTCGACACACCACAGAAGGATGGAGGAAACAGGCATGGAAGCAGGGCATCGGGGCACCTTCATGATTCTAGGGCACCGTCACACCCCTTTGTTAATGCACAGTTTTGTCAATAAAATCAACCAATTTTATTTACAACTTTAAATTAATAAAAACACACATATTCTCCTTTACAAACACAATTACGCCATTTAAAACACTCAAAAATCCCTCAAAACAGATGTGGTTGAATGAAACAAAGACATACCGCATCATTTGAGCACGGTTATTTAGGACTTCAATTGAAAAGTTTGTGTGGTATTGATCGCGTTATCGAGCACGTCAAATTAGTTGTTTAGTTTTAACTATAATTCCTGTAGTACAGGAGGAACCATAGAACGTCTCTCGACGGAGCCTTAGATTATTAATTCCAAAAGATGGTTATGATTATGAAAATAAAATGGTAATGAGAATTTATAAAACTTAGGTTTTGTTGATTTTAAAACAGAAATTGAAACTATATTTCTAAGTAAGAGAAATAGTATGGAGAAATCGTGATCAACCCGAGTAAGTGTCCATTGATGCTCAATCTGTCATTGCTCTCAAGAGAATGGGAAGGATCATTGATTCCTTGATTTATATGCACTGTAACCAGTATGATATGTGAGTTCTTAGTAGGGTACCACCTAAGATTTGATCGATCGATGATATTGATTACCGGCAACCGCTGAGAATCAATAAAATATTGTCGATGTAAGAACCGAACTCATTCAAGGCATCACATCCACAATGTGATGAGATGTCCTGATTTGGGTCTATATCAAAAATTGTTCTCAACAAAAACATGCATAATAATGGGTGAAACATGGGCGATTGTCGCCTATCGACCGTTTAAGGGTCCGATGCTCTGCTAATCTGCATAGCGGCACTCAGATCAAATCCTCAGCGATGATACTTTTTAATAGTCAGTTGTTTTTGTTTTGTTTGTCTTTTTAATGGGGGGGGGGGGTTTGTTTGCAGAACTTAACTAAATTGATTAATGGATTATGTTTTGATTTAAAAATTTGATATAAGATTGGGGTGAGTTCATTATTGAGGATTTTAAGCATATGATATCATTGAACTTTGCTTTATATTGCATTAAATTAACATCTACTTCACAAGATGATTTTGATCAGAATTCCCAAGTGTCGGACCTTTAGTCCAAGCCTTAAATTAACTCAGGGTTCTAATCTAAATTAGAACTTGTTAATGTTAGTGTATTTATGGTTCCAATAATCCATGCAATCCACCTGTTAAACAAAACATGCCATCCATGACATTTTAAGTTCAACATACACAATGTTAACCTAAAGAATACTCAACGAGCAAAATCCCTCAATCACTCAATATCCTCAAATTATGACTCACCCCAATGGTAGATTTACTCATCCATTGAGATGATATTAATCCAGTTTAAGTTATTTAGGGTGATGAGTTAAAACACTACTGGAAATCTTACTTTTCCCAACACTTCTATACCAACGGTTTGTAAAACCGTTGGGAAAGACCACTTTGAGGCCACCTTTACCAACGGTTTTGGAAAACCATTGGGAAAGGGTATGACTTTCCCAATGGTTTTGGAAAACCGTTGGGAAAGGGTATGGCTTTCCCAACGGTTTAGCCAAACAGTTGGGAAAAGTCCACTTTGTGGCCACCTTTCCCAACGGTTTGGCCAAACCGTTGGGATAGGTATACCCTTTCCCAACGGTTTGGCCAAACCGTTGGGAAAGGGTATACCTATCCCAACGATTTTCCAAAACCGTTGGGAAAGGTCCCCCATAAACCCACCTTCCATCCAGAATATAATCCTGACTCAGGACCTATACCAACGGTTTTGACAACCGTTGGTATAGGTCCTTTGAATTTTTATCAGATCTTCTTACCGAGAACATTATATAAATCAAAATTTAAAATAATTATGACAATACATATATATATTTATGTAATTATGTTCACAAAAGTAATGTTAGGTTAGTAGTTAAGTTGTTCAATGATAAACGAGGGGTCCTGGGATCAAATCCCAGCAAATGTTTTTTTTGAAATACATATACCAATGGTTCCATAACCGTTGGTATAGATTTTCATATTACTTATACCAACGGTTTTCCCAAAACCGTTGGTATAGACCTATCCCAACGACTTACTTGGCAACGGTTCTCCAAATCGTTGGTATAGGCTATACCAACAGTTTGGAGGCCTATACCAACAGTTCCAAACTGTTGGAATAGGTTAGTTTTCCAGTAGTGAAAAGATAAGAAAAAGAAAGTGATAAGATAAGAGTAGTGCACCGAACACACACACAAATGGTGAAAAGAATTAAACACTGACTTTCAATTGAACGAGGAAGTGAGAAAAGGAAATGTTTTTCTACTTTATGTAAACTATTTTAAGACCATGAACATTACACAACAAATGTTGGATGAATATGAGATATAAATAAGAAGAAACATGCATTAAAATTCGATTGAAATGAAAATAAACTTACACGTTTACAATTGAAAAAAAATGTAAACAAAAATGAAATGAAAAGTGGAGAAGAGGTATCTTTTATCAAAAAAAGATCAAGACAAGTCATCCCATTCCCTTAGAAAGGCTATGGTCATGCCAAATCTTTTTCTTTGCTTTGAAATGTCAACTCCTTGCAAGGAGAGGATGGAGATGTATTTATTGCACAAGGAGTTGGACTGTTTGCATTCTAAATCTATCCCTCCACTTGGCTTGAATATTGGACCATCCAGACAGACAAATCCTGAGACATATTATTCTTAAAAGTTTTAGATATGGATGTGTGATATATACTCTAAAAATTTGGTATCAATTTGATTTTTTAGACAAAGTTAGTACTATTTTACAAAACAATTTGCGGCTGTCCATTTTTATCAAAACTTTTTCGTAGAAATAAATGTGAATGGGTTTTTGAATTAGAATATGCCCTCAAATCCAAACCATTTATTCTATAAACTCGGACTCCTATATCTCGGATTTTACACTGAAAAATCTCAGATAAATTAGATGTCTATATCAGGAGAAAAGTCAAGTATTGTGTGCTGATTTTAATTCTCAAACGGAATGTTGGTATGGAATTCAAAACATCATCTGGGCCCCCTTTTTGTAGATTTAGGCCTTGAAATTTTTATCCAAGATGAATTGTATTTTACCACAAATTTTTGTGGAGAATGAAAGAATTTGGACTTCTGGATTGAGCCTATAAATTTTATCTTCATGGCTGGTCCAGTTTCTTCACAGATTCTTTGGGCCTTTTATGTGGCCCATATAACCCTTCAAATGATCGAATTGGGCAAATATTCCTTCTAATTATATGTTTTATATTGAATAAGTAACCCTAAAAAAATAAGAATAATACAATTTGGATAAATAGGGTGAGTTATAATAAAAATAGTAAACTAAATCGATTGGATTAATTCAAATAATGCTCAAAAATTATATTTAGTACTAAAACATGTGTATTTCACACTAATTATGAACTTTTACATGAAAATTACTAAAGGGATTAGACAAAAATTTATGAATAAAGAAATAACATCCACTCAACCACACTTATTCTTGTACATGTCCTCATGTGCAACAAATATAAAAACTTAGCAAAATCATTCTCACTCGCTAACAAATATTAAAAATTTTTATTCCCCAATCAGGGGAGGTTTAGACCATTTCAATCATCCGTATTGAATTCACCACAAATTGTTACAGAAAAAAATTCAAAAAACAATTCATTTTTCATACTCAAATTTAGAAATGGAAAATGTGGGTACTCATAACTCACTCATCTCAAGATGATAAAAAATTATTTATAGAGGTTCACACATTCACCAACCAAAAGTGAAAATCTTAGAGTTTGAAAGAGCTCTCATATTCCATTCCATATTATAAAGTGAACAATAATCCAAAGTTCTTTTTTAGGGGTTTTTCTGTGACTATGGGACAGTACGGATTTAATGTCTAAGAGAGAGGAAAAGAGGGGTAAAACACTAACATGTAAAAAGAAATGAAAAATTTGAAATAAGACATGGAAGGTTATGAAAACACATATTTACAAGGGAATGATTTTTTGAAGGATGACACAAAAGAGATGGATAAAATTTGAAGGAGATGAAAAGGTGAAATATGTACAAGACACAAAACTTCTCCCAATGACACAATAATATAAAATGCATGTGTTCTTTTTCTTTTATTTTCTTTTATTATTTTTTTTTCAAAAGTTAAACTTGAAACAAATATCACACTCATATCCCAAATCATGTTTGATCTCCTTAAGATACTAATTTTAATAGATATAACAAGATCAAATGTTGAAGAAGAGTGATTTTTGACCATCCCAAGACACAACCCATTTTTTTCATTTTTTTGAACACTTTTCAACAACATGTACAAAATTACATAAATGAAAATCCATCCCCCAAACTCACTGAATGAAAACCTATCCCCCACACTAAAATAGATTCATTCCCTTAATAATATGATAACACGTTGAAAATAAATAAATGGATAACCAAAATGAAATCCACCCCTACCCCCACTTAATTTTCAATAAATTATGCAATATAATTCCATGTAGATATTGGGTGGGACAAGGTATTGGTCTTGTAATGTGGATACCAAAGAAAAAGTTTTCATAGGCTCGAAGATGAATTCAAAAGGAGGATTAATGTAAGGTTAATGAGAAGATATTTGGCTTTTATGATTTGCATGTGGTTCAGAAAATTCCTCTATCATATTAAACCACACTAAATTAGGAAATTCAACTCGAAGGTCCATAAAATAAATACTCACAATCAGGGGTTAAAAAACACACAAAATGAAAAGATGGTCATAGGTGGCCTTGTCATGAAAGCTAATGTTGTTCCTCACGGTTGGGGAAGAATAATTTTCCAAATAAAAAATTGAGCATTAATTTTTTTTGGTTTTGACACAAGATTCCTTATCGAAATTTAGGATGAAAATACCAATTTTTTGAGATAAAAACATGTCTTTTGACTCCCTAAAAAGGTTTGACAAAATTTCAAAAGTGGATGGTGAGTAATTATGACTATTTTTTCACCTTTTTTTTAGTTTTTTTATAAAGGCATGCCCAAAAAAATATAAATAGTAAATAAAAAGTTTGATAAGGAAAGTGGTAAAAATTAGAATGAAAGAGTAAGAAGAAGAAGAGAGAGAGAGAGAGAGAGAGAGAGAGAGAGAGAAAAGAGGATTCAAAGGGAAATAGGTTCTCCCTGGTTTGGATTTGGTGGGTCTCCATCTCCATACAGTGGTGGGTCAACTATAGAAGTTGGGGATTTGATGGAAGTCAATGTGGTTCCCGAGATGTGTGTCCTCTCATGGTGATGCTTTAACTAATGTCTGTTAACCGTGAATGTTCTCTGGGAAGAGGGGTCTTGGACTTACACTGCACCAAATGAGTAAAAATTAGTAATAATAAAAGGACCTTCCCATTGAGAATTAATCTTACCTGGGTGAAGATGAAATTGAAAATTGAAGTGCATTACCTTTTCACCTTCATGAAATACCTTTCATAGGATGTGTTTGTCATGGAGTGGTTTATCATTTTCCTTGTAGATATTAGAATTCTAATAAGAATCTAGTTGAAGATCCTCCAGTTCATTTAACTTTAACAATCTATCTTCACTAGATTTTTCAAAATCAAAATTAAAAGTTTTGATAGCCTAAAATAACTTATTTTGGATTTCAACTGGTAAATGACATGATTTACCAAAAACTATCCTAAATGGATACATCCCAATGGGTTTTATAGGCAGATTGATAATACCAAAGTGTTTCACCAAGTCTTTCTGGCCAGTCTTTTCTAGTGGGCTTTACAATTCTCTCAAGCACTTTTTTTACTTCTCTATTAGAAAGTTTATCCATGCCATTTGTTTGGGAGTGATATGAAGTTGAAGTTTTATTTACAAATCTATTCTTTTTTAGAAGATATTCCATGATCCGATTACAGAAATGAGTTACTATATCCCTTATCAAGGAATGAGGTGTTCCAAATCGGTGGATGCTGTGGGTTTTTAGGAACTAACTAATAGTAGTGCATTGTCTTTTCTAGTGGGTTTGGCCTTGAACCACCTAGAAACATTATAAATAGTAAGAATAATATATGAGATTCCATTGGAATGGGTAAATGGTCCTAAGAAATTGATTCCCCAAACATTGAAGATCTCATAGAAAATTAAAGGATTTTGGGGAATTTCATTTCTTTTGGAAATTGTTCCAAACTTTTGGAAAGTCGGACATGATTTAAATAACTCATGTGAGTCATTGAAGAGTGAAGGCTAGAAGAATCCACAGTATAAAATGTTTCAGGAGGTCCTTTGTGGTCCAAAGTGGCCACCACCAGGCATTGAGTGACAAAATGCCAAGATGAAGGAATTTTCATCTTCATTGACAAATCTTTTAATTACCATTTCAGCCCCAATTTTCCAAAATTTATTATCTTACCAAAAATATAATTTTGAATCAATTTCTAGCTTCACCTGTTGTTTTTTTGAAAAAATTTCAGGAAAACACCAAAAACTAATTAATTTACAATTTAGTCATACCATGGTAACTTTGGGATGTGATATGGAAGGTTCTTAGTGGGGAATTCCAGATAAATTATTTTTGAATGAGAAGAATTAGAAATTCTACTCAAATGATCAGCCAAAGGGTTTTCTTTTCCTATTCTATCTTTGATTTCAAAGTCAAACTCTTTGAGAATTAGGATCCATATTATTAGACTTGGTTTGGAATCACTTTTCTTAAGTGAGATATTTATAGTAGAATGGTTTTTGAAGATGATGATTTTGGCACCTAAGAGATAGGGCTGAAATTTATGTAAGTCAAAAACCACAGCTAAAAGTTCCTTCTCAGTCACAGTGTAGTGAGATTGAGATTCAACCAATGTTTTTGAGGCATAATAGATGACATGAGGAATATTTTATCTTCTTAGACCAAGAATGTCCCCAATGGACCTATCAGAAGCATCAAACATCAATTCAAATGGTAAATACAAATATGGGGGTTGGATTATCAGGGTAGATGTAAGAACAGATTTGAGTTAAATGATGGTTATCTTGCAAGATTCATTAAAATGGAAAGCAACATCATTTTGGAGTAGTTGAGTGAGTGGGATGGAAATCCTACCGAAGTTATGGATGAATCGATGATAGAAACTAGCATGAACAAGGAATGAACAGATGTGTTGAATTTTTATGGGTTCAAGAAGTGATTGGATCACCTTAATTTTGGTAATATTGACTTGAATACCATATTGTGAAATTATTTTCCTTAGAACAATCCCATTAGTAACCATGAAGGGACATTTTTCATAATTCAACACAAGGTTTCATTTGACACACTTTTTTAAGACCAGAGAGAGTGATTTCAATAATGATTCAAATGACTCACCATAAATGGTAAATTAATCCATGAATACCTCCATGAACTTCTCAATGAATTCATAAAAGACACTCATAATACACCTCTAGAATGTTTCAGGAGTATTATAAAGGTCAAAAGGAATTATTCTATATGCATACATTCCAAAGGGGAAAGTGAATGTAGTATTTTCTTGGTCCTGAGGTGTGATTAGGATTTGGAATTAGACATTGTATCCATAAATAAAGTAATAATGTGACTTCCAGTGTAATCTTTCTAGCATTTGATCAAGGAATGGAAGAGGGTAGTGATATTTTTGTGTTTTGACATTCAATTTCTAGTAGTTGATGCACACATGCCATTTGTTTTTCACTTGAGTTGTGATAACATCTCCATGTTCATTTATTACAATAGTTATCCCACCCTTCTTAGGTACCACTTGAATCATACTAACCCATTCACTATCAGAATTTGGGTAGATAATACCAGCTTGGAGAATATTGATAATATCTTCCTAACTACCCCAAGTATGAGTGGATTGAGTCTTATTTGTGGTTGTATGATTGGTTTGGATGATTCCTAAATATGGATGTTATGCATGGAAAGAGCAGGGTTGATTCCTGGTATGTCATCTAGGTTCCAACCTAATTTCTTTTTGTTTTCCTCTAACACTTGAACAAGTTTGGACTCCTCAATTTTAGTAAGTGTGGGATAGAAAATGATAGGATAAGAGTGATCATTGAGGAGGAATGCATTTTTTAGGTGTTTAGGATGAGGTTTCATATCAGTCTCATATTTCATTTATGGGATAGACAACTTAGGAATGAAGGAAGGGATTTCAGTTGGTTTTGGTTCATTTTCCTTAATAATTCCCAAGTAGGAACAATAGATATCAGAGTTGAGATGGAATTCAAGAGAGTTTTCAATATCCTCTCTATTGATGGAGTCTATGAATGAAAGTTCAACATTAACTTCCCCATTTATGAATTGGTTAATCATGGTGAAAATTTCACAAGCTCCACTCTTATTAGAACATGATGAACATGATGTAATGGGGTTAAATTTACTCTCAGAAGTGTCCTCAGAATAATGGATTGAGAAGGCAGAGTGATCCTCAGATGGGTATCGCATGGCTTGAAAAATGTTGAACATGACTAGTTGGTCACCAAATTCCATGGATAGGATTCATGCATGGACATAAATATTATTTCTATCTATCAGGAGGAATGGTATTACAAGAATTAGGAGAGATCAAGAAGATTTTGTCTCACCTTCCATGTCAAGGACATAGAGATAAGATCATTTACTCGGACAAGGACATCCTCGATTATTCACTAAGGAATGACAGTGCTTCAATTAGATAACTGTATGAAAACACCATTTAGATGCAAGGGACCTAGACCAAGGTTGGATAAGATGGATTTGGGCATGACAATTATCAAGGCTCCTAATTCTATGAGTGCATCATCAAAGTTTTAACTTTCTTTTTTCTATGGAACTATAAAGGTACCTAGATCTTTGCACTTTATGGGTATGGACTGCTAGGTTGAAACATTATCAATGGTCTTAAGCTGTCTATTATGGGTGCATAACTCTTTAAGAAACTTGGAATACCTTTTATTTTTTATGGCATCTAGTAGGGGAATGTTCACTTCAACATGTCTAAACATGTCGATCATTTAAGGATCGGGTTAAAAGGATTTCCTTGTCTTAGAAACAACTTAAGAAAAAGGAATTGAGTTCCTTATAGGAATGGAAGGATGTGAGGGACTGGATTTAGGTTCCTTTTTTGGTTTATTTTTCTTTTCATTTTCTAGGTAAAAATTTAAAGGGGAGTTGGAGGATCCATCATGAGTCTTGGAAATTTGTTTTCTTGATCTAAGTGTAATTTCACTTAAATTACCCTTGGGGTTGGGTAATGGTTGAGCTGGGAGTTGGGAAGAATTTTATTGCTGTTTCTAGATCAGGTGAGATGCAAGTTGGCCGATTTGGGTTTCAATGTTTTTAAGGCTAAAATGGGCGAAGGAGTCAAGATCTCTCATTACACTTTCCCATGGTTTCTTAGAATAAGAGGATTGTACCTAATTTAGATTTACTCAATTTTGGTTCTTAGTAAAGTTCTTGTATTGGGTTGAGAATTTGGAAGGCTCATTAGGATAGTGGAATCAAGGAGGAGAAAGAGGAGGATTTATCCTTTGAGGTTGAGGAACAAATGGATAATGTTGTTGGAAGAAATTACGAACACATTGACCATATTGGAATTGGTTTGGGTTTTGAGGAGAGAATTAAGGGGGATGAGAGACATGATTACCATACCTCAATCCTGGGTTAAAGGTAGAAGATAAGGTATCAAAGTGGGGTTGGTTGAAGTTTCTAATGAAATGACCTGATTGTTGAGGGTTGGTGTTCCTATGAGCATATATTGCCTTGAGATCCATTGGTCCAGATGAATCATATGACTCCTCTTGAAGTTGTGAACATGTGTTAGTTGTATAAGATGGTGAGCTACAGATTCCATAGTTTTTGATAGGTCCATGGAATATATATTGTAGAGAAGATGAAGTTGGGGCTTTGGCAACCAATGCTAGTTGTCTCACAAGGCTTGAAAGGTCACTCATCCACTCAGTCATCTTATTGGGCTCTATGGATTGATTCTCTTGGACTTGTTTGACTTGAGCATGTTCTCGAGTATAGAATTGTTGTGTGTTTTCATCCATGTTTCTTATAAGATCTCTTGGAGTTTCATGAGTTTTTTCAACAAGAGCACTACCACTTGAGACATAAATTAGAGTTCTATTCATAGCCAATAACCCCTCATAGACATATTAGATCAAGATTTGTTTAGGGATTTGGTGATGTAGGTAGGTTTCCATAAGCCTTTTGAACCTTTTCTAGTACTCATGGAGTGATTCATTAGGAAATTTTCAGATACCACTAATTTATTTTTGGATAGGAGTGGTACAAGAAGCAGGAAAGAATTTATCTAAGAAGAGTTGCTTCATATAAATCCACGAGTTTCTGAAACCAGGAGGGAGGTAGTAGAGACATGACTTGGTAGAATCATCTTGGGATAAAGGGAATGCTCGAAGTTTGATTTTTTTCTTCAGCAACACCTTGAGGATTCACAGTAGAGTACACAACTTGGAACTCTTTGAGATGAAGATGTGGATCCTCACTGGATAGCCCATGTAAATGAGGTAGAAGATCAATCAAACCCTATTTGAGTTCAAAATCAGCCTCAATATTTGGATATTGAATACCAATGGGTTGGTAATTTATATTAGGGGCAGTGAGTTCTTTAAAGGTCTGTTCCCTGGGATTGGCCATATCTATTTTAATTGGTTGGACAATGACTGGATCTTGAGTTATTTGATTATCCCTAATTTTCCTCCTAAGTTGGTGAAGAGTTCACTCTATTTCAAGGTCAAACATATCTGAGGGATTTTTTGGGAGGCTACGGGGCATTCAAATATGTTTTGAAGGATAAGGAAGGTGGTTTTTTCTTTGTGATTTTTTCATTTATGATTTTTATGAGGAAGACGGGTTTTTATTTGTATATTTTTTTCCTAATTTTTTTGATTTTTTTGATTTTTTATTTTTTTATAAAAAATAAAAACAACAGACTACTTAATGCACCATCCCCAGAAAAAATGCCTTTTTAAACATAGATGATTGTTTCCTATCGACATTTTAAGGGTATGGTGCTCTGTTAATGTGTATAGCAGCAATCAGGTCAAATCCTCAATGATGATACTTTTTAATAGTCGATTGTTTTTTTGTTTTTTTAATGGGGGGAGGGGGGTTTTTTTTCAAAGCTGAATTAAATTGATTAATGGATTATGTTTGATTTAAAAATTTTATAAATATCAGGGTGAGTTCATTATTAAGGATTTTAATCATATGATATCCTTGAGATTTTCTTTATATTTTATTAAACTGACACCAACTTCACAAGATGATTTTGATAAGAATTCCCAAGTATTGAGGCTTTAGTCCAAGAATTAACTTAACTTAGGGTTATAATGTAAATTATAACTTGTTAATGGTAGTGGATTTATGGTTCCGATAATCCATGGAATCCACATGTTAAACAAAACATGTCATTAATCCATGACATTTTAAGTTCAACATACACAACGTTAACCTAAAGAATACTCAACGAGAAAAATCACTCAACCACTTAATATCCCCAAATTATGACTCGCCAAAATGGTATATTTACTCATCCATTGATATTTTATTAATATGGTTTAAGTTTTTTAGGGTGATAAGTTAAAAATATAAGAAAAAGAAAGGGACAAGATAAGAGTAGTGCGCCAAACACACACACAAACGATGAGGAGAATGAAATACAGACAGTTCGATTGAATGAAGAAGTGAGAAAATGGAAGATTTTTATAGCTTATTTAAACTATTTTAAGACCATTAACATTACACAATATAATTTAGATTAATATGGGATATAATTAATAAGAAACATTCATGAAAATTCAATTGAAATGAAAATAAACTTACACACTTACAATTGAAAACAAACGTAAACGAAAATGAAATGAAAAGTGGAGGAGAGTTATCTATTGTAAACAAATATCAAGAAAAGTCCTCCCATAACCTTGGAAAGGATATGGTCATGCCAAATCTCCTCCTTTTTCTCTGAAATTCCAACTCCTTGCAAGGAGAGTTTGGGGATTATTTATAGCCAAATGAGTTTGACTGTTTTCATTCCAAATATACCCCTCCATTTGGCTCAAATATTGGACCATACATACAGAATAATATTGAGATATATTATTGTTAAAAGTTTTATATATGGATTTTTGATTTCTAATTTGAATATTGGGTGGCCATTCGATTTTTATCCAAAGTTATGGCTATTTTACTAAACAATGTGTAGTTATCCATTTTTATCAAACTTTTTCACATGAAGAAATGTGAATGGGTTTTTGAATATGAATATGCCCTTAAATAAGAAAAATTTATTCTAAAATGTAGTCCACCTATAACTTGGATTTAACAATGCCAAATCTCAGATCAAATGGATGTCTATATCAGGATAAAGGTCAAGTATTGTGTTCTGATTTTAATTCTCAAGCATAATGTTGGGATGGACTTCAAAGAATCATTTTGGCCCCTTATTGGTGGATTTGGGCCTTGAAAGTTTTATCCAAGATAAATTGTATTGTCCCCAGACTTTTTTTAGAGAATTTAATTATTTGGACTTTTGTATTGAACCCAAATATTATATCTTCATGGATGGTCCAGTTTCTTCATAGATTCTTTGGGCCTTATTATGTGGCCCATTAAAATGACCTCCAATTATGGGGAGAGGTGGTTCTTCGAGTTATATGTCTAATGGAGGTGTAATTAGCCCAATTGGAGGTCCAAGTCTTGATTTATGGCCAAAATATAGAAGGGTAGTCCAATCTGATCCGCCCAAAATTTCTTCACATTGAGGGCCTATTGTGGGCCTCCAAATGTACTAATTGGGCTCGATGGCCTTCTAGAGAAATTTATCCCATGAATTTTTTCATTCATAAACCCATTTTTATCCCAATTGGATGCATATATTATTCACATTACATACTTATATCCACATTCATGCTTGGGCTCCCGCATAGTTTGGCCTGTTTTTCTTGAATTTCATCACGAGATCTCTAAATCACCTCCTCCCACAATGTAATCACTAAAACAAGTAATATTTACCTATTAAACAGTTATAAAAATTAATTCATTTAATCAAATATTATATTCAATTTATTATTATATTTGGAATATTCATTACAAAACCAGTTTAAAACAGTGGTGTAAGGGTGGAAATGAATAGTGAATCGCTATGTGGTCACACCCCCACACCTAAGCATTTCACTCTGGGTAAATGTCACATATTCAAAAAAATGATGCCTGTAGATATTTCAAAATTCATGAATATTTAACATTCAATGAAATTTTAATTCATTAAAATAATGTGATAGAAGTACAAACCACACCAATGAGTTATTCTCAAAGATAATAGAAAAAGATGTCTCATAAATTGTATCAGAACAAAAATCAAAGATATGCATGGTTCTAAATTGAGTAAGGAATTAAAAATTAAAATATGAAACCAAATCTCCATGTGTGTGTGTGAAAACCATTCCATGATATTCTTTCCACTTTCTATCCAGTAAATATAGTTTATTTTAATATTTCTCATCTTAAAAGATTCTATCCACCAAACATTCCCTATATCCTTTGCAATAATATTTCAAGAACCACTCTCTTAAGCATTCTAGGAAGTAAAACCTTAAGTTCCCAACCTAGATATCCCCATATGTTTTACATTTCATCACTCCCTCATTTTTTTTCAAAATTTTCATTTGGAACAGTACTCACACTCATATCTCAACCCTTGTTTTTTCTCCTCAAGACACTAATTTTAATAGTTATAACAAGATCAAAGGTTAAGGATTTGTTTTTTACCTTCCCATCACACAACCTGATTTTTATTTATTTATTTATTTTGTGTTTTTTTGTGAGGGTGTACAACAATCGAAAAACAGGTACGCACGCATAGGTCAATCCGGTACAGTAATAAAACAAATCGGATAAGGAATGAACTTATGGAAAAATAATTTTAGAAATATGATAAATATTAACCTAACATATATTTACCTTCTTTTAAGTAAGAAATATTCACACTTTTTGGTTTGGTGCAAAAATGTGTGCATAAATTAGTGACACCATTTTCCCAAAAACTAATCACATAAGGGGTATCAATCATCTCAAAGGTTTCATAGAGATACAACCATTTATATCATTTATAGATAACCAATTTACTAAAAATTACTCCCCAGTGTTAAATTAATACAAATATTAATTTCATAAATGGGACAAGTTTTCATCAAATTTTAAAACAACATGGAAAAAAATTCCACATGAATTTTCAGTAAGTTCTGTGATTTAGTGACCATAAGAGGGGGGGGGGAGTAAAAATACCATAAAGAAGGAAAAAAGAGAATAAATAATAAATATGATGAATATACTAATGAACTCAAAAATATGGGGAAAAGTAAAATACCACGCAACATGCGAAAAAATAAGAAGAATAAAGTTGATCAAAAATCCTAACTAACCCAAGAATGTACCCACCCCCAACACCTAGAATGTGCAGTGTACTCATTGTAATAAATGAAAATGTGGGAAGGAAGGATAAAACCTGATGTGTTTCACTGGTATTTTTCTTCTAGAAGGTGGATTTATTCCAATGTATTCGTTGGAAAATCCTAATAGAAGTGTTTAAGTCACTGCCCATTGACAGTAATACTTCATCCACTCTGCTCATACAAAACCTGTATTACACCAAAGGGTAAACATTTGTAACAGTATAAGGACTGAGACATCAGGAATGAAGCTTACCTGGGTTGAGCTTTAGCTAGAAATTGTACATGAGGACCTTCTCACAAATATAGAACTTCCGCTGATGAATCACACTATCATGGATAACCTTTGTCTTCACATTTTAGATCCAGGAATTCTCATATGCATCACATCAAATTTCTTCGAACTCTTGAATCTGAAACTTCCTATGCTCACCTGCATATGAAAGGTTCATATTACATTGTTTAACATACCAATATGTATGGTGTTCTACCTCTACAAGGAGGTGAACATCTTTTACAAACACAATCTTGTATGGTGACATACCGATTGGGGTTTTAAAAGTTGTACGGTATGCCCAAAGTGCATCATCTAAGCACAAACTCCAATCTTTCCTATTGGGTTGTAACATTTTTTCCAAGATTCACTTAACTTACCAATTTGATATTTTTGTTTGTTCTTTAGTTTGGGTGGTGATATGTTATGGAGAGTTATGAACAAACCCATACGTACGAAGCAAATTTTTCATGTTGCGATTGCAAAAATGTGAACCCTGGTCACTAATGATGAATCTCAGTAGACCAAAATAACTGAAAACCTAATAACTCACAAAATCAACAACAACTTGAGAATCATCTTTCCTAGTAGCCTTTTATTCCACCCATTTAGAAATGTAGTCAACAGTTAGCATAATGTACATGAAGCCAAATGAATTTTTAAAATGCCCCATGAAGTCAATGTCCCATGCATCAAAGATTTCATAGAATAACATGGGTTATTAAGGGAATTTCATTCCTCTTAGAGATATTCCCTATGAATTGACAATGACTACATGACTTTCAAAATCTATGGGAATACCTATACAATGTGGGCCAATAAAGTCATGAGTCATGAACCTTTCGAGCTGTACGTTGAGAGACAAAGTGGTAGAAAGTCAAAACAGAGGTGAACTCATGATTAGGGACACACCAATGAAAAAATTGGTCATAGAAAATTATCTAAAAATATGGGTCATCCCAAATGTACCACTTATAATCATGCTTAAGTATCTTGGATTGAGAAGTTCTAAAATCAGTGGGGACCATAGATTTTTCTAGAAAATTCACAATGTCTGCATACTAATGGGTATGGTCCAAAACATCACAAAGGTTCTCATGAGGAAAGAATTCTCTAATGGAGAGGGATGAGTAAACATGGTCGTCTAATAGTGGGTAAATCCTACTAATGTTGTAAGATACAAAATTTTACACTCCCCTCTTATCTCTAATCTCAAGGTCAAACTCCTAGAGTATGAGCATAAACTGTATGAGGCAGGGTTTAGCTTCATGTTTCTTTAGGAGAAAAAAGGGCAACATTGTCAGAAAACACAATGAATTTTGACCCAAGAAGATATGAATGGAATTTTTTCAAGGAAAGAACAATAGAAATGAGCTATTTTTAGTGGTTTTGTAGTTTATCTAGGCAGGTTCAAGGGTAAATGAGGCATACACAATGACACAAGGAGCCTTCTTAACCCTTTGTGATAAAACTGCCCCAATTGGAATGTTAGAGGCATCACACATAAGTTTGAAGGAGTGATCCCACCTTGGTGGTTAGATTATGGGAGGTGATGTGAGACAAAATTTTAATTAATTGAAAGAAACCTAAATTTTTTTATAAAAAATAAATTCATAATCCTTTTGTAATAATCGATATAAGGGAAGTAAAATATTACTAAAATATTTAATGAATCAGTGGTAAAAACCAGCATGAACCAAGAAAGAGAACACCTCACAAACACATTTTGGATATGGAAGGAAGGAAAATAATTCAATTTTTGATTTATCAACTTGAATTCCCTCTTTTGAAATAACATTCCCAACAACTATCCCCCGCTCAACCATGAAATGAAATTTCTTGTAATTCAATACAAGATATTTTTATATGAAATGATAGAGGATAGAACCTATGTATACCAAAAATTCATTAAAGGAAGTACCATAAATTTTGAAATCATCCATAAAGACTTCAATACAATTATCAAGGTACTTAGAAAAAATACTCAACATACATCGCTGAAAAGTACCGGGAGCATTACATAGACCAAAATTCATCATTCTGTATGAAAATGTGCCAAATAGACATGTAAATGTTGTCTTTTCTTGATCCCCAGGGGCTATATGGATTTGAAATAAACATAAATAGCCATAAAATAATAATAACGGGACTTACCAAACATTATTTCTAACATTTGGTCAATGAAAGGTAGAGGAAAGTAGTCCTTTCATGTGGCTTGATTTAGTTGACGGTATTCAATACACACTCACCAACTATTTTGAACATGTGTTGGAACTAATTCATTACTTTCATTTTAAACAACCATTTTTCCAGTTTTTTAGGTACAATTTTCACTGGGATGACCCATTTACTATTTGATATAGGATAAATGATCCCAATAGAAAGTAATTTATTGACCTCCAACTTTACTAGTTCAAGGAGAGTGGGATTTTAACTAACATTGAGATTTCCTTATGGGATTAGCCTCATCATATAAAAGTATATGGTGCATACAAATAAATGTGATAATATTGGGAATATCAGCCAATGTCCATCCCATCACCTTTTTACACTCGCTTAAAAGGTCAGGTAGTTTTGATTCCTACTATAGAGAGAGGTTATTAGAAATAATGATTATAAATTGGTCAATACCCTTAAGATAAGCATAATTTAAATTATAAATAAGTGGTTTTAGTTCTAAATCAAGTGTTTTTTGGATTGTGGGAGGAAATTTAGGGGGAGTGAGGTCTATAAAATTGTCTATTTGATCATGTTTATTCTATAAGGAAAGAAAATTTATATAAATGAGATTTGTAGAATCATCTAAGGTCATGGGTACCTCATAATGAATTAATTTATCAAATAAATCAAAAAATTTACATTTTTTATAACCCACACAACACTCAAAATATGAATCCAAATTCAAATCATCCAAGGGTGAAGAAGAGGAAAATGAGCCAGAGTATAGGTTGAGGAGGTAATTTTTTGTGTGTGTGTCATTAGAGAGCACTTACACTGAATATATAGGAAGAGTGGAGTGCTCTTCAATGGGGTGTTTCATTTTATCAAGGATGTTAAAACTTACCTTTTCTTTACCGAACTCCATGGACAATGTACCGTTGTGAACATTAATGATCATATTTTCTGTTTTAAGGAATTTACTACCAAGAATGAGAGGAGCATGTCCTTGGGTTCATGTATTTTCCATATCAATAATGTAGAAATCATAAGGGAAGATGAGATTATTCACTATTACAAGGATGTCCTCAATTACTCATGTTGGGTGCGTAGTGATCCAGTTGGTAAGTTTCACAATAATTACTATCATTTGAAGCTCTATAACCTATAGAGAAGTATATATGGAGTGAAAAACTACATTAATGGAAGCACCTAAATCTAACATAGAATTTTAAAAGAATGTATCCCATATGGTACAAGGTACCATGAAAGTGCCTGGATCCTTGAATCTAGTTGTCATTGCTAGTTGAATGAAGGTCGAGACATTCCTTCCCATGTTGATTCTTTAATTCCCCTCCAGCCTCCATCTATGGGTGCAAAGCTCTTTAAGAAATTTGGCATATTGAGGGATTTTTTTAACTGCATCCAATAAAGGAATATTAACTTGAACCTTTTTAAATGTATCTATTATTTCATTATCAATGTCATTATAAAAATTCCTATTAGATTTATAGAGTCTTTGGGAGAAAGTAAGAGTAATGGATTGTTCAAGGAAACCCTCAATGCTAATTTTTTTACCCTTTTTATTTTGTTTTTCTTAATTGGAATATTTTATGGGTGGAGAAAGAGTGTTTTAAAGAGGGGGGCATACCTATTAGGTAGAATCATTGGATGAATAAAATTCCTTACCACTACGAAGTGTGATTAAAAAAACATTACCTTTGTCTTTTGGAATGATAATAGGTTGGGAATGTTATTTTCCAAAACCTTGCATCTTTATCTCACCGATGGTGTTTCCAATTGTCCCAATTGAGTTTGTAGGTCTTGAATAGCTGATTGTGTGGAATATTAGAACTGGAGGATCTAGGTTACCATTTTCTTCACCATATCCTCAAGGCTTGGTCCAGATTTTGGAGGAGGAGGAGGAGGAGGATTTTTTCTAGAAGCTGAAGGATAATAAGGTTGCATAACTTGGCCTTGTTGATACCAATTCTACTTGGGGTATCTTGAGTTTACTCATTGTTGGTACTATGGTTATGCTTGCCACCCGGGGTTTGGATTTGGCCTGAACGGTTTTTGCTTGAAGGGAGGTGCTTGTTGGAATGGATACCATGGGAACACTTCTGCACAAGACTCAGGTGAATCTTGAAGTTGTGGTCACTGGTCAAAAAAATGAGTATTGTTTGAATAAATACCACAATGTAATGGAACTGAAGAAGAGTGTGAGTTACCTTATGCTTGATCCAATTTCATTATAAGGGTACAAATCTCATCAAGTTTATTATATAACTTTTGTTCTAGGGATGAATTACTTACCTCATGAACTCCTTGAGTGGGTGAAATTTCTCATTTACCAAATTATTGTGCATTTCGAGCCATGTTGGCTATTAAATCATGGGCAGCGGAAGAAGTGTTATCAACCAGGGAACCACTAGCTGCAGCATAAATCATTCCATGATCAATGGGGATAAGCCCCTCATAGATGTATTAGATTAATAGCCGTTCAGTAATCTAGTGTTGGGGGAAGCTTGAGCAAAGTCTTTTCAATCTCTCCTAGTATTCATAAAGAGTCTCTCCTTGTGATTACCTAAGGCCAAAAATTTCTTTCCTAATTGATGCAGTTTGGGAGGTAGGGAATAAATTATCTAAAAAAAGTCTTTTCAGGTCATTCCATCCCCCAATTATGGTAGGTAGATAGTATATCAAGTCTTTATCTACACCATAAGTGATAAAGGGAAGACCCTAAACATAATGAGGTCCTCAAACACATTTTAGGGTTTTATAGTAGAGCACAATATGTGAAACTATTTAAGATGTTTGTGAGGGTCCTCACCAGGAAGACCGTGGTATTTAAGAAGGATTTTGATAAGGTTAGATCTCATCTCAAATTTAACTACTTCCTCAGGATATTGGATTCACATAGGTTGGTACTCCACATCTGAGGTGGTCAGTTCTTTTAAAGTTAGATTATTTGCAGCCATGATTTATAGGGTTTGAATTAGTTCAATTTTTTATTGGTTTAAAATAAATTGAGGTTTAGAAATGGTTTCCTATGTGTTACTTTATTTCACTACTTTGGATGACCTAATTTGTGAGTGAAGTGTTTTTTCAATTTCAGGGTCTATTTCAAAAAGTTTTTCTTTTCCCAATCGGGTCATACAAATAAGTTATGAAGTTTGTTTAATTTTTTTGTTATTATTTTTTTCTTTGTATGATAGATGATGGATAAAATAAAAATAATTAAGAATACCTAAAGTATAAATGAAAATAAAATTCAATATTATAGAATTAGAGAGAGAGGAAGAGAGAAAAAAACACAAGAAAAAACAAAAACAACCAAAAGGGAAAAAGGGATATTTGAAGGATTAAAAAAACAAAAATAAAAGAGTAAAGGGGGGAAATGATCTTGTATCCTTAGAAATGATGCCAAAATTTAATCGCGTTGTCGAGCGCATCAAATTAGTTATTTTGTTTTAACTATAATTTCTACAGTATAGCAGGAACCCTAGGTCATCTCGTGACGGAGCCTTAGATCATTAATTCCAAAAGATAGTTCTAATTATAAAAATAAAACGGGAATGATAATTTATAAAATTTGTGATTTTTTGATTTTAAAATAGAAATTGAAACTATATTACTAATTGAGAGAAACAGGATGGAGAAATCGTGATCAACCGGGGTAAGTGTCCCTTGATGCTCAATCGGTCATCACTCTCAAGAGAATGGGAAGGATCATTGATTCATTTATTTATATGCGCCGTAACCAGTATTATATATGATTCATTACTAGGTTACCACCTAGAATTTGATCTATCGATGATATTGATTACCAACGACCGATTGAAATCAATAAAATATTGTTGATGTAAGAACTAGACTCAATCAAGGCATCACATCAACAACGTGATGAGATGTGCAGATTTGGGTCTATATCAAAAAACAATTCTCAACAAAAACATGAATAATAATGGGTTATACCTTCTGGATTTAATAAAATTATACCATCCATGAGCACACCCATGAAAGAGAAGATGTGAGAGAAGAGACAACCACACTCAAATCATCACAATATCCAATTTATTTATGGAATCATGGGGATTATTATTCCTTTGATTTGTTTTATATGATACCATAATAAACAAAAAATAAAAAAGAATAAATGAATAATAATATACTAAAAACCATGAAATTCAATCACCTTCCAAATATTACAAGTATGGAGCTTGAGATTACAACAAGGAACACCCCCCAAATTGACCACTCAGAGGCTTAGAAGTACATAAGGGAGAAGAGAATTAAAATTCAATAATAGAGCTCTTAAATTCGTCTCATCCTTACCAATGGTAGTTAAACCACATATAATTAAGTTTAAGAGTGATTTTATGGACAATTACATCAAAGTTTTCTCAAAAAGTGGTCAAGTATCCAAGGGTCTATGTAACTATTCATGGAATAATTTTTACTCCATAATTATCTGAATGTTTGACTAAAAAAAACGAGTTAAATGATTTCAAATTAGATGGAGAGGTTTACCTTTGAGTTATATATCCAATGGAGGTGGAATTATCCCAATTGGTGGTTTGAGGCCCAAGTTATGGATAAAATACAGAAGGGTGGTCCAATCTAGCCCGCACAAAATTTCTTCACATTGTGGGCCTATTGTGGGCCTCGAAATGGAATAATTGGGATCTATGGTCTTCTATGTAAATTTATAATACATTTTTTTCATTCATACACCCATTTTAAACCCAATTTGGTGCACATATTATCCACAATACATATTTATGTCTATATGCATGCTTGGGCTCTCACGTAGTTTAGCTCGTTTTGCTTGAATTCCATCATGGGCTCTCCAAATCATCTCCTACTACAATGTAAACACTGAAATGAGTAAAATTTATCTATTAAATAGTGATAAATATTAATTCATTAAATATAAAATGAAGTTAAATTTATTATTATATTTGGAATATTCATTACAAAACCAGTTTAAAATAGTGGTGTAAGGGTGGAAATGAATAGTGAATCACTATGAGATCAACAATGGTTGAGGATTATTGTGACACCACCTATGTTGGGGACACTAGAGTGAGCCTTGTAAGATTTGGAATCTTAGAGGAATTGCACCTTGGTTTCATGAGCAGGTCAGATTTCCACCTAAACACATACAAAGTGGTGTCGTTGATGGACATTCCACATTATGGATGGTGGATTTTGGAATATCCTTATTATACACCTTGATGTTTTAAAAGATCCTTTTGGTGGGAATCAATTTTTATTTTTGATGTCCTGAGTTGTGGATATCACACACAGGGGATTCATATTCTTGGGCAGCAACTAAAGTGAACTGGATTGCAAATGGTGTCCATTTCCTCACGGACCCTCATGTTATTTTTTTCAGGCACACACTGTTCACCTAGTGTCATATATTTGGGAGTTGGATATTCTAGTAGAAATCCATGATTGATAATGGTTATATAGAAACATTCTATTGATAATGATCATGGACCACTCATCCTCGTGGTGGATTGATTTTTCCCTTAATGGAGGAAGATGCCATTTTGAGAGTGCCTTCATGACATGGAGGAGGTGCGATGGAACCCAACATGATATGAATCAATTTACCTCTTTGGGAATCATGAATTTTTGGTTTTTTCATGGATGGGGTAGTTAATATCTACAAAATTGATCTTTCTATAAATAGTAGTGATAAATACCCCTCAGATGTGGCAAAAAGAGAAAACCCTTTGGATGTTGAGTTAGATTATCTATTGTTGGTGGGTCTAGATTAATGAGATTTGTTCACAAAGAATACATTACCTCATGGTGAATTTTTTGGATTTCAAGTATTCTTTAAAGTGTGAACTTATAGTCAACCCCTATAAATAAGCTAGTGTATGTATAATCTTACATATCAAGAATTATGAGTGCCTTTTTGGAGTTAGGATGTAGTAAAATGAATCTATACTTAAGGTGATTCATGGTGGAGATCATCAGGACTTTAGATTCTTGTGGTATGAAACCCAAATTCATGGAGTGGATTGATCCTTTTAAAACCAATTCCATATAGGTTGTATAGATTAGGGTAG
Source organism: Viscum album (assembly GCA_963277665.1). Classification (NCBI taxonomy): domain Eukaryota; kingdom Viridiplantae; phylum Streptophyta; class Magnoliopsida; order Santalales; family Viscaceae; genus Viscum; species Viscum album. Next base: position 624,146,522 of record OY728136.1, on the reverse strand, counting down.
CATCGTCGTGTTGTGATGGTTGGCACTTCCTAAGAAAAGAACTCTATTTTGGAGAAAAGCTGGAAGTGTATGAGTGGTTGTCTCTGGGATATGGGAATCTATTTAGAAATTGATACATTAATCAAATTTGGTCAATGGTTGTGTCCTAAAAACATTAATTTTTATGGATAATATGGGCATGATGTCGACTAGTTCACCTACATAACCAGATGTTCTCAAATGGAAAACTAATCTCTTGGTAAGTTATTCCTAGTGGTTGGGTTTGGGCATAACCATACCTTAGAGAACCTGGTTTGTGTGGAGGATGAAGTTCACTTAGGGGTTTGTTTATGATTTTAGAAAGGTTCTTTCCTTGGGTTTGGATCCAAAAAAGTTAGGTTATCTGAATTTTCAGGATCATCCTCATTAGATGGTGGTGGATTGTGTCACTCAACAAGAAGTGGAGTGGCATTGATCGGTTGGCTAAGGTGGTTGTTACAACTAATGTGCTCATTTATAGCTTTCATAAACAAGTGATGACAACCCTATCAAGATTCATTTGATTGAGTATTTTAGTTGGTTGGAGATCAATATATGAAAGGGGAAAACCTTAGGAATGCAAGATTTGAGGTTTTAATGGAATGCTAGTGTTACCCCTAGGCTACAAACTAGAAACAATGGTTTCAGTGTGTTTTTGGCAGTTTGTGGTAGAGTATGATAACACAAATCATTAAAATCTTGCATCCTTGAAACATTTCTAATATTGACATGGAAAATTGGTTAAAAATCTAGTGTGGTTGTGTTACGTATATGGGTTTCCCTCTATGAAGACTATCTAGGATTCTATTTAAAAGGTGGGGATCATGGTTCCCCCACTAGTGTTTATCTTTTGGGTGATCATTTGGGGGATAAAGTTAGAGATTTTATGATTTATCTCATCCCATTAGTTGTGGAAACTAACAAATGAAATATAGATGCCAAGTAAATCATTCCTTGGGTGGAAGCATGCCCCTATTTCTTATTTCTTTGAGAGAGACTTAGGCCAATATCATCATAAATAAGGGGGGATTTTCTCCTTCATAAGTGGTGATTTAATGAGTTATCTTGGAGATCACATATCTATGGTGAAGGTATTGTGTTCAATGATGTGTAGAATCCACATGAGTTTAATATTGATACTTGTTTTTCTTAGCCATAGTTGTTTACTTTTTTAGAATGAAAAGTTCCATGGTGGGGATAATATATTGTCCTAGGGTTTTATGCGAGTGGGAATCAACTAGATTTTGATTTTTGAATCCTTGAGACCATCGTAGGGTTATAAAAGTCATATTATCTTAGTATATGATCTAAAAAAAATCCCGAGGGTTTTGTTGGTTAATGAATATGGGGTTTACCCCTGAATTAATCTAGAGTGGAAATACCAGTGTTGTGTGGCCTTAGAAACAATATAATAAAAATATAATATTCTTTTTTTATTCTATTCTTCAGAGTTTCTAGTGAAATTAATATTTCACTTGAATGAGACCTTATATTGGAAAAATGAGGCAAGCATTGTGTTCAAAATGTGAGCATTTCACTTGTATTGAAATAAGTTTCATTCACATTAGTTTTCAAGAATACACAAATCCATTAGATAGAATAAAATGAATGAATTAAACAACTAATTTAATTTATTTATTATTGTCATTAACCCAGTTGTTTCATATTTAATCCTCATTCTATATCCTCTTTAGGGTTAGCCACATTTGTTATTGGAAAACCCTGGAGAGAGTAGAGAAAATGATTAATTTGGAGGCAATGATGAAAGATCAAAGAGGGGGGTTTGATTCATGGTGACTATAACAAACCTATCCTTTCTTACATATTTTTAAATGATTTTAAGTATAAATTTATTTCAAATACAAACCAAGGATCGTAAATTCTAGTTTCTTTGGAAGATTAGGTACATAATTAGAAAACATGAAACCCAAATAAAAACATATTTTATTTAATCTCCATAATGAGATCCTAACTTACATTGAGATATTACATCTTCATAGGATAGCCTATGTAATACATGAACAAAATGGATGATCCAAAAATCCCAGTAATGAAATAAACATAGGAATAAAGAATAGAACTTGGGTTAGAAGACATAACATAATGACATAAAAAAGAACAAATAAACATATAAAAGCATAACATATATAACATGGGATCATGTAATCCTATCATAATATGAATGTGGAAACAATATAAAACATTACATAAGAATTATTCAAGGATAATTTCCAAGACCATTTCACATAGAGGAGCATGAGTCAAGGCTAACTTCCAAGATCATTACACATGGCGGATAAAGTCCCATAAAGGATTCAAGTTCACTCACTATTCCAACATGACGTCTCATGAGACTAAACATTACCTAGTACATTGGAGTATTATCTGGGCACAAACATCATCACATTTTTATTAATATGTGTACTACATGAATAATCATACATTAAGAATAAAACATAAAACATAAGTGTTACCCATGGAAAGAATTGGGTATCATAATCTTGTCAAAAGGCATAGAAAAAGGGATTATTAGAATGTTGTCCAAGAAAGAATGGATTTAAACCATACATGGACCTTTATAAGGGAAAATAGTCATAGATCATGATAAGTAATTTCAATTTTAAGTGAAAACATTTAAAAATAGTTATTAATAAACTTTAGAAATAAAATATTTTAGCGTGGTTTAAGGAAAATATTAAAGATCACTTAAAGTGGAAAAAGAATAATCTTTTATATAAAACTAGAAATGAACCAAGACATATTTTCATAATAAAATAATATATTTTCAAAGAAAAATGTGGGATTAAAAAAATTATGTATGATACTTGAAATGAGGTAAGAAATCGGGAAGTTCCCTTTAATCGATCTTACTTATCAGGAAGAATTGAGAAGGGAACCTTTTTAAAACATGTATTTCCCCATCAAAGAAGGATGAAATGATTTGGATACATAATTTTAGAACATATAAGTAGAATTTATAATATTTATATAAAACTAAAGAATAATTAAATTGGGTTAAAGAGAGAGAAATCATAACCTGAAGGAAAAATAAAGGTTCAGAGAGAATCTATTACCATATGTATGAAATTGTTCTACAATTGATCTTAATGTCCTGAATAATAAAATAAAATCCATTAATAAATTAATTCATAATATTTTATACTTGTATATTATTTATTATAATTTTATTAAGTTCATTCACATCCTTTAATATGAGTTATAGGATACAATTTCATCATTAGGGAGTGTCTGTTTCCTTGGTTTTTATGATCATTTCACTTGTATACGTGTATAGAAGATCATGTAAAATGAGAATAGTTGTCCAAGAATTGAAATTATATGTTATTAATAAAATTAAAGAATATTAAATGTTCTTAAATATAATTTTTTCCCATATACGATGATGATTCATTAGATAAAACATTAATGATAACTGTTTAGATTATTTTAGCATTTTTTTGATCATCACGAACTAGTTTTGTATTATTAATTAATATTATGTATATATAATTATTATAGAACATTAAATAAGATTTATTACATATATTATAATCTTTTTTAACCATAAATTTTTTTATGAACATCCTTGAAGGCGGTAATGGAAATTGAAAACTAGTCGTCCTTAAATACGATAAATTAACACATCACATACAATGTTTTCATTTTTAAAACAAAAGAAGATAAACGATGATGGACTGTTCCATTAACAAAATAACATTACAGTATAAAAAATATACCTGAGTTATCATGTATTTTTTATAAGGGGAGGTTATGTGAGTAAAATAAATTAAAATAAATTGAAAATAAATTAAATAAAAAATAAAGAGTTTTTAACCTCTTGAATTCTTATCCTTCAGAACCTCCTTGAGGCAGTTTAGTTTGGTATTTTATTGAGAAAAAAGTCTCTTGGATGTGTGGGAGACACTTGGGAATAATATTAGCCATATTTTTTTTACAATATTAAAGGCTTTAGAGGTTTAAGTAGAAGAGGTGGTGAGGGGTGGTATTTATAGTGGGAGTAGAGGAGTGTTTTTGATTATTTTATTTTTTTTGTTTATTATTTTTGGACCAAGACTATGAATAGTGGGTATTATTATGATTATATATAGTAAAGGGATAATGTGAGATCAATATAATGGACACTTACATCATCTATGACTCAACCATGACTCAAAAATTCATTTATTTACTTATAATGTTAAATACTGTAAATTACCGTATTTCAATATTCACATTAAAATTAACTATTTTAGAAAAATCCAAAAAATTCACCCAAACAATTTTTAAATGTTTAGAATTAAAAAATGGAGTGAATTTTATGAAATTAATTTTCTAAATATGATAAATTTAATTTTTAATTAAAATAATCATTTATTTGAAAAATAATAATTTTAAAATTATAAATGATTTTATAACACTTTGAAAAATTAATTAAGATCTCATAAAATTATCTTATAATCATAATAAAACAAAAAATTAATTTATGAATATATTTTATTAAAATAAAATGTCTTTTAAATCATTATATTAATTATAAAATTGTAAATAAAAATTTATGTTTCACAAAAATACCAATACTCAATTCATCATTTTTAAAACATTTATTTACTTATTCCATTATATAAATATATTATATTTTCATTCATAATATTCCTAAATTTTATTTATACTTTCATAGGTGAGGCTTTTATTCTATTGGTTAGGTTACTATTCATAATAGTCACATTACTATTCCAAAGTCCATATTACTATTCCATTGGTTTAGGTTCTTTAATTTCTATAAATAATTATTATTTCATTTATTCATCAATTTTAAAGTCTCTATTATGTTCTCTAATTGATTTTATGTGATTTATACTATATGAAATAATTATAAGAAAAAAAAATTCCTTTGATAGAATTCTAGGTTGTTAAATTATTCCCACCTTATGAAATTTCTCCCTCGAAATTTTGTTTTACAAACTAAGGGGAAAACATATGAGGGTACTTCTCCTTTTTTTCCTTCCTCTAGTTCCCATGTTGGATATTCATACTTATGGTTCTACCATAGTACTTTGACCAGGTGAGTAGTCTTGTTTCGCAGAACACTATCTATACGGTCCAAGATCTTCATTGGATGCTCCTCATAAGAGGGATCATTTCCAAACTAAACCATCACTGAATTCAGTACATGTGAGGTATCTGGCATGTACTTCCTCAAGAGGGAAACATGGAATACATCGAGTACTTGATACATGGTTGGAAGAAGTGGTAGCCAATAGGCCAAAACTTTGACACGATCAAGAATCTTTAAGGGGTCGATGTACCTTGGAATTAGCTTTAATTTCTTCCCAATTCTCATGATCCTATTCCATGGAGATATATAGAGGAATACCATGTCTCCAAGCTCAAACTATAGGTCTCATCGATGATAGTCTGCATATATTTTCTATCGAATTTGGGCTGCCTTGATGTGTTGTTGAATGGTTTTCACCTTTTCTACCATTTCTTTAATAATTTTAGGTCATAGTATATTACATTCACTAACGTCATCCCATCATGATGGTGTTCTACATCTTTTCCTATAAAGGTATTCATATAGAGCCATTTAGATGCTTGAGTAGAATCTATTGTTGTAACAGAACTCAACTAGAGGTAGATATTTGCCCCATCATCCCTTGAATTCCATAGAACATGCTTTCAATATGTCATCTAGTGTCTAAATTTTCCACTCATATTGGACATCAGTTTGATGATTATAGGTTGTACTAAAGTTCAACATAGTTTTTAGATAATGTTATAGAATTTTTCAAAACTTGTATGTAAATATCAGATCTCGATCAGATACAATTGATAGTGGTACTCCATGTAGCATCACCACTTCTCTAATTTATATCTATACAGGTTTATCAAGTGAGAAGTCCCCAAAAATTGATATAAAGTGAGCTATATTTGCAATAAGATCCACAATAACCCATATAGAATTATTTACTCTAGATGTCTTTAGAAGTTTGGTGACAAAGTCCATGGTGATGTTTTCCTACTTCCATATGGGTATGGGTAATGGTTGCATCATCCCCTTAAACTTTTTTACTTTCAGTATTCACTTGTTGACATACTAGGCACTTTTATGTATACTTAGTGATTTCTTTCTTCATATTGTCCCACCAATAGTTCTCTCATAGATCTCGATACATGTTTGTGCTCCCTGAGTGAATGGAGAAGGTTGAGATATGTGTGTCATTCATAAGATCTTTCTTTATCTTTGTATTGGATGGTCCACATAGTCGTTACCCAAATATTATGACGCTTTCCTCATCAATTTTTAACTCTGACTATTTCTCATTTCTAATAGCTTCCACCTTTTTCTTAATTTCCTCATCATTTCTTTGAGCATCCTTTATTTTCTCAATAAGAGATGGTTTAACAATATTTTGAGAAAGGATTTATAATGTTCTTTCCTTAAATATTCCCATTTATATCCTTTTTAATTATAATAATATTGTATCCTTCTCAATTATCATTATTTATAAAGATTCAGGATCCTTCGTACTTAGAGCATATGATACCTTATTTTCTTTACAAGGATGGTAGTGGATTGAGTAGTCATACTCCTTGATGAGATTTAACCATATTCACTGGCACATATTAATCACCTTCTATGTGAATATATATTTGAGACTCTTATGATCAATATATATCGCACACTTCTCCCCATAGAGATAATTCCACTAGATTTCCAGCACAAAGATCACAAGTGCCAACTCTAGATCATGTGAAAGATAGGTTTTCTCATGAATTATAAAATTCTTTGATTCATAGGATATAATTTTATCATTTTACATCAGTAAACATCATAATCCATTATTTTAATAATAACTATATACCACAAAGAGTTCCCCACTTATTTTTAGTGTGAGCATTGGTGTAGTGATAAGACTCTTTTTAAACTCTTTGAAGCAGTCTTCACATTCACTAGTCCAAACAAACTTCACTCCCTTCTGAGTTAGCTTATTTATTGGGTTTTATAATCATGATAATTTATTCAAAAATTGTCATTAATACCTATCTAGACCAAATAAACTATGGATCTTTATTATAGATGTTGTCCTGGGCCACTCCTCAATTGCCTTTATCTTAGAAGGGTCCACATACATTTCTTTATTGGTGAAAACATTCCCCAAGAATGGAACTTCCTCCATACATAATCCACATTTAATTTAATTTTCATATAGTTTATCCATTCAAAAGGTCTTTAGAATAGTGTTAAAATTCTCCTCGTGTTCATAATTTATCTTCGAGTATATCAGAATACTGTCAATAAAACAAAAACATTTCGAGTTAATCTCTAAATACTATATTTATTAAATCCATGAAAATTTATGGAGAATTAGTTAGTCTGAAGGGAATTTCTATGAACTAATAGTGTCTATACCTCGTTAAAAATATAGTCTTGGGAATATCTTCATTCCTCACCTTTAATTGGTGATTTAATGATTAAAGTCCATCCTTAGAGAAATACTTATCCCCACATAGTTGATCAAACAAGTAATCTATTCATGGTAGGGGATAATTTTTCTTTATCACAATTTTATTGAGCTCATGATAATAAATGCATGGGTGCATTGATCTATCCTTATTCTTTACAAAGAGGACTAGTTCACCCCACGATGAAGCATTCAAGTGTATAAAACCCTTGTCCAAATTCTCCTGTAACTACTTATTTAGTTATTTCAACACAATGGTGGACATTCTATAAGGTTTCTTTGATATAGTTAGATATCCAAGAAATAGTTCAATTGAAAACTCAACTTCTCAATCAGAAGGAATACCAAAAAATTATTTAGGTAATACATTAGTTTAGTCCCTCACAATGGGCATGTCTTCAAGAATAATTATCTCCTTTGACTCAATCATTTGAGCTAGATACGCTTGATCATAAGGAAATAATATCCACACTTTATATGATGATTCTTAATGAGATTCATCCTCCTCCTTTCACTTGTAAAAAATTGGATAATTATTTGGGATGTGAAGAGTTATCTCCCTTTCTCTACATTTTATGTTGACTTTATATAAATATATCCAATTCATGCCCAATATAGCATCAAAATCTACCAAAGTAAGTATGAAAAGATTTTCTAGGAGGTTCAGTCCACAAAAATTAATTGGGGAAGAGTTATATACTTTGGATATAATAATTTTTCCATTTTATGTTCTTATAGATAAATCAACCTTCATATTTTGAGGTGGTGTTTGAATAGTTCTACTAAACTTGTAAGAAATGAAAGAATTCATAAAACCAGAATCAAATAGTATATTCACTATTCTTGAATGAATAACCATCATAACTATCACCATAACATTGTCAGGATCCAACTCAATGGTATTGATAGAATATCCCCTTCCATGCTACCTTGGAGGTTATTGTTGTCTATTTCCTCCAAAAACCCTTAGATTAGGGAAATGGATCAAATAATTACCACGTTCCTTATAGCTGAAACAACACACATCCAAATGAGTGTTGATCCAAAACTTCCCTTATTATTTCACATTAGTGATATTATTCATATCCTTTCAGAATTTATTATCCAAATGCCCCATTCTTCTACATTTTAAGCATCTCCTTGTTCCCTTAAAATAGTTCCTAGGATGCATCATCCCACAATTTTGACACATGGGATGTTGGATTTTATTTCCATCATGAGATTTATCTTTTCATTCCCCCATATTAAACTATATTTTATCTTTTTATCTTCATCCCCATGAGACCACTAAGAGTCTTCAATCTCCATTTCAACATTAATGGAAACACAGATAATCTCCTCATAGCTATCAAAGTCTCGAATCTCCAATGATTTTCGTAGACTCAAATTTAGTCTGCTAAAGAACTAATCCAACTTGATTTCTATGTTCATGAAAAATATGGAAGCCTTGTAAATGTTTCCTCGTACACCCTGATAGAATCATCTTACTTTTACTTTAGTTCAAATAACTCCATTTCTATCTGAAGATGAAGAGTTCGAGGAAAATATTCATTGAAAAATATTTTCATTAAATCTTATCATTCTATGGAATCAATTTTCTCCTTGGAATTTGTGTTCTTGATCAGTGTCCACCACTAATTTCCAATACAAATTTATCTTTCTCTGAGAACTTTAGGATAAATAATATCTTCTCAATTGAGTTAATCCATTGTTCTGTGAGGATGGGATCAGAAGATCCACTAAACATGGGAGGCCATTTTCATATAAAGGATTTGACCAAAAATTTATCTTTATTAGGAGAAGGAGGGAGTTCTATATGATTAAAGTTATTATTCATAACTTTATCCAATTGAACAAGTACTTTCATAAATTTTTGACCACCAGTTCCCATCAAATTTGGCATTTCATTAGGAAAATCATCAAATTTCCTATCACATTGATTGTTGGCATGAGTTCTTCTATTTGAAACCATTAAATAAGAAAAATAAATTTCAATTAGGGGTGTTTAAAATTTATCTAATAAGCATATAAAAATTAAATGTTAAACATAGAATGATAAACTTTAAAATGAAAATTATATCCTAATATGTGATTCCCTAATTTCTAATATACACTATCAATAGTGATAAAATTATCCCTATGGTTCTTACTAAAGTGCTTTGGTCCTATTCTCCAAAAATAACTAGACCATCCTATGATACAAACTATAATGGTCCTATCCTTTTGCACATATTTTTATAATATTTTAAGAATAAATTTACTTCAAATAAAAACCAAGGAATGTAAACTCTAGCATCTTTGGAAGATTAGGTATATAATTAGAAAACATGAAACCAAAATAAAAACATCTTTTATCTAATCTCCATAATGAGCACATAACTTACATTGAGATGTTATATTTTTATAGGATAGATTGGGGAATACATGGGAAAAATAGATGAGCTAAAAAGCCCATTAAGGAAATAAACATAGGAATAAAGCATATCACTGGGGTTAGAAGGCATAACATGATGACATAAAAAGGCATGAATAAACATAAGGAAGCCAAACATGTATAAAATGAGATCATGTAATCATGGAATAATAGGAATATGGAAACAATATACAACATGACATAAGAACAAGTCAAGGATAATTTCCAAGACCATTGAAAATAGAGGAGCATGAGTCAAGGAAAACTACCAAGACTATTGTACATGGTTGAGAAAGTACCATAAATTATTCATTTTCACTCTCTTTTCCAACATGACGTTTCATGAGACTAAACAATACCCAATGCATTTTAGTTCTATCTAGGTACATCCATCATAAATTTCCTATGAATATGTGTTCCACGTGAATAATCATACATAAGGAATCAAATACAAACATAAGGGTTACCCATGGAAAGAATTGGGTATCATAATTATGTAAAAAGGTATAAAAAAAGGGAATAACAAAATGGTTCTTGTAAAAGAATGGATTTAAATAATACATGGAAATTTATAAGGGAAAACTAGAATATATCATGACAAGTGATATCAAACTAAAGTGAAAACATTTAAAATGATTGTTTAAGAAACTTTAGAAGTAAAATATTTTATTGTGGTTTAAGGAAAATGTTAATGAAAATTTAAAGAAGAAAATGCATAATCTTTTATATAAAACCATAAATGAACCGAGATAGGTTTTCATAATAAATTGATTGATTTTATAAGAATAACATGAGATTAAAATATATTATGTATGGTACTTGAAAATGGGTAAGAAATTGGGAAGTTCCCTTTAACCGGGCTTGCTTATCGGGAAGAATTGAGAAGGAAACCTTTTTAAAACATATATTTTCCCATTAAAGAAGGTTGAAATGAAACTAAAATTAATCGATATGGAAACTTTTCCCGTTTTATTGCAGAGGTGGATCTTATTTCTATGATTGTTGATACAGTCTTTATTTCTACTGATTTAGATGAATTTTCTCTGAAAATTTAATTCAAACAAATGCCATTATTTTGTATGGAATACAAGCTAATTGGTCATGATATTTCAACCTATAGAAGAGCTTTGAATTGTGTTTTTTTATTCTGAGCATGGGAATGAGGAATCTAAATATTTTAATAGGGAAAGGCTTGAAAATTAATGAATGTGAAGGTTTTTTTCAAGGTGTGGACACAAGGTGGGGTTGGTGAGACCGTGCGTGGTGATGAGAATAGATATGATATTGTTATTGAGTAGGCCGCTGTCTCATATGGGGATGGTACGTTACATGATAAAGATGATAACCTTGATCCTTATGTAGTTTATGCAATTAGGGTTGGTTCAATATCTGATAATCCTATGTAGCTCGTCACTGATAGGTTGGATGAAAGATTAAAGGACTTAGATAGGTAGGGTGACTCCTATTCTGATGACAATACTATTTTCCAGTCTCCTGTGGATGGTGACAGCTTGAATCCCACTGAATCATCTCATGGTATTCCCAAACGATCATGTGCAGAAATAGCAGTTGAGGAGCAATTTGATCATGAGTCAATATTTCAATGAGAGGCTGATGAAGAATTATCTCTAGAAAGATCTCTTCTTAATTCAAATAATAAAGGAAAGGGTAAGCTGGTGGTTTCCTCTCCGCAACCAATGAAGCAGTATTCCTCCCATTTGGTGAGTGATAATAAATAGAAGATCAAGAAGGCTATGGTGGATGAGGAAGGTTTTCAATTGGTTCTTCCTAGTAAATCAAATACTTTAGATGTGGTCCCAACAATTTATGATTGTAAGAAGATAAATTGGATTTTTCTATCCAATTTATCCGATCTCATGAGGAAGGCCTGTGGGAACTTTGTTCAGTCTTAAAATGAAAAAGGTCTTTATTAAAGAAATAAGAAAATGAATCTCACCTTTCCAGGTGACTAGTAAGGGGAACGTCAAATTGAATTATTTAGTAAAGAAGCACCTGACTAGTTTTTTCTACAGTTGGAGGTGACCTTCTCTGTGATGGAGCTGGATGTGTTTAGATGTGAAGACTATTTAGTCGTTCAGAGGCTACTTACAATTAATTTTGAGTATGGTTTTTGTTCGCATTTTGAGATGAAATTATGAGACTTTTCTTGTAAATTCAGAATCTTGGAGGAATCCTCCGGGTCATCATCTGATGAATATCATCTTCCACCACAAAGGATGTGGCAGAGAGGCCGACTCCCTATGGGGAGGATCATATATCATCAAAATATGGGTGCTAGGGGATATAAATGATCTTATGTTTCATTGTTGGCTTTTTATTTTTGACTTTAACTACTCTTTTGTTCTTTTTTACTCTTTTTTTCCTTTAATAAATTTAGGGTCATGGGTTTAGCTTGCTAAACCCATGGCTGGGCCTGTTTGAGTATAAAAGAAATGATTGGTTCACTTGTATATGTGTATGGAAGATCATGTAAAATGAGAATAGATGTTTAGAATTGAAATAATATGTTATCAATGAACTTAAATAATATTAAATGTTTTAATATATAATTTTTTATATGTGATTATGATTCCTTAGATAAAATGTTAATGATAACTGTTTTGATTTTTTAGTGTTTTTTCGATTATCACGAACTAGTTTTGTATTATTAATTAATATTATATATATACTTGTTCCAGAATATTAAATAAGATGTAATAGATAAATTATAATCTTGTTTAACCATAAAAAATGGTTTTATGACCAGCCTTGAAAGTGGTAATAGAAATTGAAAATTTGTCATCCTTGAATGGGATAAATTTACACATCATAGACGATGTTTTCATTTTTAGAACAAAAGGGGAGGGGATGTGAAATTATGATGGGTTATTCCCTTAACATAATGAAATTATAGTATATAAAAAATAATTTATTTATCATGTCACTTGGATAAGGGGAGGTGAGGATAGGAAAGTAAAAGAAAAGAAATTGAAAAGAAATTAAAAGAAAAAGAAAGTGGTTTTTACATCTTAAATTCTTCTCCTTGAAAACCTCATTGTGGAACTTGAGTTTGGTATTTTATTGAGACCAAAGGATTCTATACACGGGGGAGATAATTTTTAAGATGATTAGGCATAATTTGGACAAGATTAAAGGATTTAGATGTGTGAGGAGAAGAAGTGGTGAGGGGTGATATTTATAGTGGGAGGATATGACTACTTTTGATTATATTATTCATTTTTATTATTTTGTCTCAAGACTACGAATAGTGAGGATTCTTGTAATTAAATATAATAAAAAGATAATGAGAGTTAGAGATAATGGTAACTTATGAAATTAATTTTCTAAATATGATAAATTTAATTTTTAATTAAAATCACCATTTATTCAAAAAATACCAATTGCAAAATTATAACAGATTTTATAATACTTTGAAAAATTAATTAAGGTCTCATAAAAGTATCTTATATTCTTAAGGTAACAAAAAATTAATTTATGAATCTATTTTATGAAAATAAATTTTCTTTTAAATCATTATATTAATTATAAAATTACAAATAAACCTTTATGTTTCCAAAAAATAATAATACTTAATTTATAATTTTTAAAACATTTATTTACTTATTCCATGATATAGATATATCATATTTTCATTTATAAGATTCCTAAATTTTATTTATACTTTCATTGGTGAAGTTACTATTTTATTGTTTGAGTTACTATTCTTAATGGCCACATTACTATTCCAAAGTCCATGTTATTATTCTATTGGCTGAGGTTCCTTAATTTCGATAAATACTTCTTATTTAATTCATTACTCATTTATAAAGTCGGTATTGTGTTATCTAAGTGATTTTATGTTATTTATAATATATGAAATAATTATAAGAAGGGAAATTTGATTTATATAATTATGGGTCTTTACAGTGACATCCATGGATAGATTTTAATGGTGCTAATGAATGAATCTATGGTTGTGAAAATGTATTGAAGCATTGGAAATTCACCATTGTGTTAGGGATTTATAATTTTTGGAATTTCCATGTTGATTAAATTCTTATGAATCTAGATTTAATTATTCCTTAAATTAAATCTGAATTTAAGAATCGAATGGCCTGGCCAAATTTTTATTTTTATTTAAAATTGGGATTTGAGATTGTTGAAATTTAACATTATGGTTATTTTTTAATTCCTTTGGATTTCACTAACATTGATGAAGCGTGATCTTTCATGGTATTCATCATTACCTATTTTGTGTTTGTTTGGATTTCCCCCTCAGTTCCTCACATGTTCGTCATTAGCATTCATTCTTGGCCTATGATTTGAGTATTCCCAAAACATAATATGACTATCAATTAAATATTGGATATCAATGATGACACCACAATGATGGATCATGGATGGTGGGGGAACTAAAATACATGATGAGATTATGGATTTTTCCATTCGATGGAGCATGCAGTAGCAAAATCGCGATGGGAATCCATCATTTCAATGACCAGTGATTGAAATCATTTTCTGAGGATGGTGGATATGTAGATGTAACATTTGATGGAGGATCATTTTTTGTTAATGAAGAGTCATGGAAATTAGCTGAATATTAGGGATGGATATTAGCAAGACATGACGTGTAGATGTGGAAAGAAGGTGATTGAAATCTTACATTCCATCGAAGGACGACCATGATCTACATTCCAATGGCGACTTAATCACAGTCAACAAGATTGCATGATTTTTGTGAATAATTGGGGGTGAGATCGATGGAAGGGGAGATGAAATCTAAGACGTGTTTCTTGTGAAAATATTGTGGAAAATTGGAAACTACAAAACATGTAGTTCGAAAGAACACATGTCGTGTGTCTCATGATGTGACACTTTGGTTTGTGCTGAGTTAAATATCTCATAGTCATATGGACTGGCACACATGTCCTGTGATACTATATGACCTACTTAGTGTATACTTGGATTACATACCCAGGAACCTGTGTGTCCCCACATGCTATGTGTTAAGGGCCACACCCTATGTACACTACTATAGATCGCACATTACGTAACGTCTACTTTTATTAGAGCTAAAAAAAGCACCGATAAAAGGGTTATCTTTATCAGTGCTAGCTAAAAACGCTGAAAAATCTAACTTTTATCAACGCTAAAAAAGCACAGATAAATATATACCTATTATCAATGTTTTTTAGCATTGATTAAGGTGGATCTTTATCAGCGTTATTTTTATCACGAATAAAAACATTTAATAAAAAATGTTATTAACACACACACACACACACATATATATAATTATCGTATTTATATTCAAAAAATAATGTTTATTTATATACATTAATTAAAAAATGCATGTATATAATTAATATAAGTATGATATATTAATATATATATTTTAATGATTCATATATATATATATAATGTTTTTAAAAAGTATATATAAAATTATAAATATATATATATATACATATTTAAAATAATTATAAAATTATAATAAATATATTTAAATAAATAATATATTTAAATTAATATATATTTATATTTAAATAATTATATAATAATAATAAATATATTTTAGTAATAAATATATTTATTAAATTTATAATTATATATATTTATATATTAATATATATATATATATAATTTTATAAAGATAAATAATTATATAATGATAAATAATTATATACATACATATAATTATATACATATATATAATTATTTGCATTTGGGGGCTTACCTGAGTGGTAAAGACTCCCAATAATCTTGCATCATACCTGAGTTCAAATCCAGGTGGGGGAGAATTTCCGCTGGCAGACTGTGATGCAGGCATGACGCAAGCAGGCCATGTACCATTGGAACACACCATGTACATTCCCTTGAACTTGGATAATTCAGTCATATATGGATTTTTCTCTCATTGTTCCTAGGTGGTGTTGGAATATCACCCATTGGGACTAGGATACACTTAGGGAGTTGGTATTTTACCCATGTGAGCACGGGTCAGAGATCCTCAACTTATCGAATTAGATATATTCTGCATTTCACAAACATTTATGAGGCATAGATCCTCTATCTGTTGAGTGGTATATCACACAAATATAGAGCTCAAAAGGAAAAGGGATCCACCGTTTGAGTCATTATTTCTTTCATATACATGGGCATGGATCCTCAAACATCTTCTAAGGGAATAAAAACAAGGGTTATTGAAAATTATAGACTAAGAGTTGGCATAAAAGGGTTCATTTGGATAGCTATGATGTTTGAGACTATACAATAGTACTTGAGTACCTCCCATGACCACACCTTGGTAATGAATTTTCTCTCATGCAGAACACACTACCTCAATGGTTTATTGAGCTTTAGGGTTGAGTCGAATCCCCTTCTTAATTTTTAGAGGTGGAGTGGATTCTGAGAGCCTCTATAGTGATGAATTTTGTGATTCTTGTGATTACTAAGCACCCAAGGGGTTTAATTTTAGATATAACGTTACAAATAACTACTGAATTCATACATCATGGTCTATTTAGTGTTCCAACCACTTCCAACTACCTGTGTATAGTGGATTTTGAGGATTGGATTTTGGTGACCAAAAATTATCATCACCTTTAAGTCCTCTAGTGTTTGATAATATCTGAATTTTTCTTCATTAATTTCTTTTGTCTACTCCCTAGTGTCAATAGCCTTCATTTAACATGATATTATGTTTCCCCCTATTATCCTCCTCTTGGAAACCATCAGTGAAAGTAGTCTAATTGATTGTTACTTCATTATCTATTTATGATTTTTTAAGGAATCATATTGAGTATGTTTATACTCACATCTACACAAGACTTTGGATTATAAATATTATGTCAGTATAAATGAAATATAGGTTAGAGATGAATTTATGGGAGTGGGGTTAACACATATTGGTTTAAGTTGATTCCAAAAGACCTCAGTGGATGTGGTGTTGGAATAAAATTGGTGGTACCAGGAGCTAATAGTAGTAGGAGTCGTTAATGTTTGGATCCATCTTTCCATGTGGTTCTCTTATCCTTGGATGGATGGCTGTTTTCCTTTTTGACTTATGGGAGTGTATTCTTCCCCATTTTATTCTATTTTATTCATACTGGTTATCTTGTGGATCTCAATATATGTCTCATGTATGTGTTACATTTAGGTTAGTTGATCTTTTATGTATATCCTAATGATATTAGTGGATTTTTTTACATTGAAGGTATTAATATGTTATAGTTTATTATTAGACAAGGCCTACCATGTGTGTGATATGACTACTCAATGCTATTCACCAACCCCTTCCCTATTGGAGGCGGGCTTGAGGTGTCACTTATGGCATGCTGTAGATCAGGGTGGGTCCCTGGTAGGTCTGGATGTGACATAATATCTATAAACTTATCTCTATACTATGTAGAAAAGGGTATTAAAGACCCTTCCCCATTATATGTACATTATGGATCCAATTTACATGTTAAATGTCATTCCATTAAAATTAAGGAATCTGTATTTATGGAAATTTCACTCAAACCCAACTATAAAAGGACCCAACTTATACCCTTATAAAACCACACTTTTCTTATAGTTTTGTCTCTAATCCATGACCAAATTCCCTCCATTGATTTCTTAAAACACACTTGGTATCTTTTGGTTCTGTGAAGGATCCCTAAATACTTAACTATGAATGAGCCTATTATAAGAAGTGATTCCATCCATGTATTTAGATCTTCTCTATATTTTTTATTACCTTATCAGATTCAATCTTATCTAATCTAATTAACACTCAAATTATATTTTGATAACATAATATTGATTCTTTTAAAAATTATATTACAATAATATAACATGATACTCTTACTCATTCATTTGTATAACGTGTTCTTATTTGGTTCGGTTCACCTGCCTATATGAACGATGTGATAAAAACATCATAATTTTCATCATTTATGAGTATAAAAACCTAAATAATGCTATTATATGAAATTAATTAGTAATTTATGTTATAATTATTGTTCTTTAATGGTGAAAAAAATTAATGGTCATTATATGGTAACTCATTGCTACTAGTAAATTACTCAAAATATGATTATTCTAAATTCCATTCTCTCAAACCATACCCATAACTTCCATCAAATGAAAAAATGACTTAATAAATTAGTTAAATATTATAATTACACTAATGTGAATAATATGGGAATTATGGAAATGTTATCAAAGAATGAATACCAACATCGGCATTGTGAATCTTGTACAATATAATTATAACTACATACATCTAATGATGAAAATAAAAAATAAATAACTAATATATGTATAATAAATGATAATAATTTAATATTATAATAGTTAATAGATTTTAATAAGGTTGTTAAATAATTTATTAATATGGTTATGTTTTTTATACATGAGGTTATAACACTTTTAAGGGACTATGGGGTAAAACTAATTGTCTATCATCACAATTTACTTTCATTAAGATGTGTTCCATATTCACCACCTATGTTATTTTATGGGGTGTATGCACTTAATCATGGTCCTGTTTCATCATAATTTTCATATAATTATTATTATTTAAAAATCCAACACATGTTCCCACTTTTAATGGATTATGATTATTAGATTCCCCATGAATGGGTGCACCATTGACCGGGGTGGGGGGGATTGAATCAATGGTGAGAGCCTTTTATTATTTCATCCAAATGAAATTAACCTTTGAGACTATTAAGGATTTAATCATATCAAAATTTAAAACTCAGCCTCACTCAAGTGAATATAGAAATTAAATAATAAAGGCATAATAATATTTTTATAAGGATTATCCCCTGTGTGGGAACCTACTCCTTACACCATCTAGTTATTATCACAGTCCATTTATTTCCATGAAAAACACATAATTGATTACAAGTGGGTAGGGAGGTATTATCCTCTATCTAGTGTTCATTAGCTTCTAATTTTCATTACACAACATCTCATGAGTAAAAACATAACCAAAAAAGGATTAGAAATATCTCTTTAGGGAATTGTTATAGAAAATTTTGTATGGAATAATCTATCTCAAGAAAATTATGTTAGGGAATTGTTACAAAAATTTAGTATGACATAATATAAAGAATTTTATACTCTTATTTCAGTAGGGTTTAAGATGATTAAAGATGAAGTTGATAAAATTTTGAATTATAAATATTTTCCAAAGTTTATAAGAACTTTTCTTTACCTTACAGTCTCAAGACCTAATATTGTTTATATTATAACTTTGTATACTATATATCAGAGTGATATGAAAGAATCACATATGTTGGAAGAAAAGTGAATTATGAGATATTTTAATGGAAAAAAATATATGGAATGATATACAAAATAATTTTTTATATGAACTTTCATGGATATAGTGATGCTAATTGGGTAGGAGATTGTAATAATAGAAAATCAACTTTATGAGGAACATTTTTTTGGGAGAATGTTTTGTAATTTGGAATAGTAAGAAAAAAATTTAGTAAATTAGAGCACAATATAATTAGAATATGTTATAGCTAAACAGGATTGTACTCAAATGTTATGGATGAAAGTTTAATTGGAATATTTTAAAGATGAAGTTTCTACACCATTGAAGATACTTTGTGATAATCAGATTGAAATTGGTCTTTCTAAAAATCTTGTTCAACACTCAATATCAAATCACATTGATATTACATTCACTTCATCAAAGATAAAATTTATTGTGGTTATTTTTTTATTGAATATATTTCAATGAAATATCAAATTGCTTATATTTTCAAAAAAACTATGCTATGGGATAGATTTGAAGATTTGAGGATACAACTTTATGTTTATCCTCCACCAAATACTTCCTGAACATATTAAGAAAATACCCCACCATTATTTAGATTATGTTTACAATGGGGGAGAATAAGTACAACTTTTTCCTACATGGGGTATAGAAGTAATTTTCTTACTTTAATGAATCTGATGATATGGTTATCATAAAATTGGAGAGATAAAGAAAAGTGAGAGTAATGAAAAGTGAGGGGAAGTCTATCTAAACATGGACAAAAATTTTCTTTTCACTATGGGATGGAATTCCTATAAAGACATTACATTATCTAGTAGTGTGGTTTCAAGATACTCTCTTTTGAGAAAGTATTTATTTTGATAAAAGTTAAATTTTTTTGAGTTGATAAAAAATGAGTTGTAAAAAGTAAGAGTGTTGCAAGATAAAGAGTTGAAAAATTGTTAATGAGAGTTATTAACAAATAAAATGGAGGAGATTAAATATCCTTTATGATGTGTTGTTTTGAACAAATTTTTGTTTTTTTGACAACTAATTTTTTTTAAATAATGTTTTTGTAAAATAGTTGAAATTTCTTAAATGAGTTTTCTGAGTTTCTGGAAAATAAGAAGGTTATAAATTCTAGAAGTTAGGAAAGTTGGGAAGATATAATACTTTCAAAAAATAAAATAGACGATGAAAAATATATTCTTAAATTTTACTAAACATCATGAATTTATTTTATTATCCAATATTATTTAATAAAGGGAAGTTAAAGTTTTTTTGGATGCAGCCTATCAGAAAGAAAGAATCTAGACAAATAATTTTTTAGAAACCTAGAAGTTTGATATCATTAAAGTTCAAATTCTTATAAATAAGGAAGGAATATGTTGAATCTCTCTATTTATAGTTTTCCACACACAAGTTTTTTAATGCAATTCTTTGGATATAGAATTCTGGACACAAAGATTCAGATGGAGATCCTGGTCTAGTTACTAGAATGATTTGAAATAGAAGATGTTCTATAAAATGTTGAAATTTATGAACTTGGATATCTAGACTCATTTAAATGAAATAAGAAACTACAAGAGAGTGAGAAGTTTTAAGATGGTGAGTTCAACAAAATACAACCCTGCTGCTTATTAGAAACAAAATTCTAGATAGAATATTCGAATGAATATTTTGGTAGAAAGTAAGAGTTTGTGAAAATCACCGAGTTCATAAAAACTGTGAGAAGATAAAGATGATAGTTTTCTATCTGTATTATATGGTATAATTTTTGATAAGAATCACTAGTAATTTTAACATTGCTTATATAAGGCCCTGACCTTAAACATTACAAAATCTTGAGTTAGTTCAATAATTTTACTTTATTTCACATTGAGGGCCATTTCAGGTTTAGAGTTTTATAGAATTTGGATATATCTTATACATAACAATACCATAAAAATATAAAGTGGAAACTTCTGAATAGTATCCATTTTTCCACAATCTAAAACTTATAAAATAATGCATGATCGCTTTTAAGAAGACTCTTTATGACTTTCAATGTGAATTCTTCCAATCCATTAATCATCATTAAGTCCTATGAAAAAAAATTAAAAAACATGAGATGAGAATAAAAATATTAGTAATGGATATAAAAAGAAGTAAATCGTGACTTCCTGGACTCAGATGCCACTTAATGTTTTTCTCGAGCCAGGTGGGTCACATGGCCTCAAGAAAATCTCCCCAAATGATAGATATTTCCGACTAGAAGCGAGGGCCAAGGGTGTGTCCATGGGGATACTATTACCTCATTGCTGATGTGTAGCATAGCAGGTGAATATAAACATAGGGGTAAATAGTGGAAAAAATATAAGTAAACAGAAGGCACAATGGAAAATAGAGAAAATAGTAACAATAAATGAAACAACTAGAATAACATTAAACAACTGCTGATATGGCATGTCACTAGAAAATTGGAAAACATGGATATAAGACAATAACAATAACATTTTCCACAAAAGTATAAATAAATGCAAAGACTATCCAAAGAATCCTAAGCTCTAACACGGTCATCTTCTATCAAGCTCCATACTAAACAAAAAACAATCTAGTGTTTGAATCAGTATAATTCCCCTTTTCAACACCTGTAACCATGTAGTCTACTTCGAGTACCAAATGGTTCCCAAAGAGGGTGTGAGATAAATATTAGTGGGCCACCACCAAGGGAGTCTGTAACATCTTACCCATATAACGAAAATGTAACAGTGTGTATGCATTCATGTAACTCCCTAACCCCAGTTACCGAGAGTCGGTGCACTATTACATAACATTTTCATGATCACAAGAAAGATCAAATCTTGAAATACCGATTGGTTGAGTATCCTTGGAAACACTAGATATATTCATAAGTCTTACATTACATCATAAAAATGAAAACTACAACAATATAGTCTCCATAGTCCACACTCATATACCCACATACTATCCCTACAGGTCATTCATAAATTACTTATTCATATCCTGGGAAAAATAAAACATTGAAAGTGGTGAGCTTAGATGCTCAGTAAGGATAACAATATAGCGGGAACTTTCATAAATAAGCATAAACATTTAAGGCAATGTGTAACTAAAACAAAAGCCTTTTAAACTTAAAATTCAGCATAATATGGAAAAGATAAAATAAAATAATGCCATTTACTTATTCACATGGATATTCTACTAGTCAAATAATCACATGCAATATCAATAACCACTTTCATAATGATGGAATGCATAATGCCAGACTATCATAACCACATAGTCAAGGCCTCGTGCCAAGACTAAAAATAAGATTTTGTCAAGGCCTTGTGCCAATAAACTAGGTTGTCTCATGAGACCTACCGATTCATCGAGGAGCTGTAGTGGGCTCCACCCGTCACTTATTAAGTTCAATGCATTCCTCATATGAACAGGTTTAAACATAACATAAAAATTCATATTAAAATTAGCATACGAAATGTCAATACTTTCTCCATAAAACATGAATGGTATAAAAATAACAAATCCATAGTCAAACATACCACAAAACCTTCAATACAATATGGAAGTTTTGTATCATAATGAATCAACTTCAAATAAACTTAAAAGCCATCAAAGGATGTTGACATAGATGAAATCAAAACTATTTGAGAGAAATATATCTTTTTTTTAAATCATTTAAAAGTCAAATAATTATAAAATAAAACATTTACTTTGAAAATATTATTATAATCTTGTAAGGAAAGCTTCAAATATTTCATAACAGAGGAAAATAGCCCCATCTTCCGTATAAGTTAAAAAAAACATTCTTACCTTAATTCTGTCGAAAAGGTTAAAAAGGACCTTGTTTGGAAAACGACGGAAATATTACTTTATAAAATTCCTATAAAAATTAAAACAAGGGTATAAATGACATTAAACCATATTCTATAGAATATCAAGAATTTTTTGAAATACATTTTTAAGAAACATGGATATGGATGATAAAGATGTCCTAGTAGATAATTACGTATAAACAACCTCGGATAATGAAGATATTGTGAAATAAACCCTTACCTTGTACTTTTCCTTGGTTGATGTTAGGTTAAAATCCTGTATAATGGTGAAATAAGTGTTATTAAATTATACAATAATCATATATATTAATCTGATATCATATATGATCTTTTAACATTGCTTTGTTGATAAAATCTTAGTATTATTGTTGTTTCGGGTGTTAACTTACTCGTTTTCTTTTATATGTTTTGTTACATAAGACATGTTTTTTATGGATAGGTTGTACCTTATTCATATCCATAATGATATCAAGTCCTTAAATATCATTTTTAATCATCCAAAAAAATTTAGTCTTGAATGGATACGATGGGGAATGAATCTCATCACGTTCGTGGAGACGGTAGTCCGTACGTACGCACGAGCGATAATATCATTATTTTGATATTAAAATAATATATAATTGGATGGTATATCATATAGAAAAAATAATTATTATGTTATATTTATTATTTACCTGAATTATACATCATTATTATACCCATCTAAATAATAATATATTTAATAACATTTACACCACAACGTGGAGATGGTAGGCCGTACGTACGCACGTGTGGTGACATGTCATTAAAGGGATGGATAGAATAATTATTTTTTTTGTTCCATAATTATAATAACATCATAGTATATAGAAGATACTGGAGTTATTATTTTAGAATGTAAATAACAAGGAAAGAAAAGTTGAAGAAGAAAGGAACTTTAAAGAGGGTGGTGAAGACGTTACCTCTTCTTCGGGTTATTCCTTTTGATTTGATCAAAAGGGCTCCTTAGGTTGGATTTATGATCAAAATAAGGCATCTAGGTTGAAGTGAGTGAAGTTGGGAGGATATTTAGGCAGAGTTTGGCCGATCCAAATGGCTTTGAAGGTGTGAATTAATGAGAAGGGGGAGTTCCCTTTTATAAGAGGGGTGAGGGGCTCCTTTGAAAAAACTAGAAATATTATTTTATAATAAATCCATATTCGGTTTCTAATGGATAAAAAGTGGATTATTTAAATTTTAAGGTGAGGATAGGTATAAAACCACTCAACCAATAGATTTTAGACATGTTTGGGTCATTACATTAACCTTATCTTTTAGTTTTAACTCTTAGTTAATTAGTTTGACACTTACCATGTTACTTTTTATTTTTATATTATATAGTCAATAAAGTTACTATAAACTTCCAAGAGACCACCAAGTGGTCCATTAATGATACAAATATCATAATATAAGTCTCTTGGCTGAACCTTATATTTTTAAGAATTTAATATCAATTAATAATATAATATTTTTTTAAAAAACTCTTTTATGTCAATTTTGACACTATTTGGTATTTGATTTTTGTGAAACTTATAAAAGAATTATTACTTCGAAAAAAGTTAATTAAATAAATACTAACATGTCATATTAACCTATAAAATTTGTGTAATTCATTAAAAGTCTAAAATTATATTTATTTGGGTATTTATAATATCAATTATTTTAATATTTCACTAAGAAGGTAATTACTGAATCATCATTGTGTCATAAATAAATTAAACTATTTAATGTCTAAAAATTATAAATAAAATATAATTATGTATGAAATATTTTTATATTTTTAATGAATATTTATAATCAAATTTATCATATGTATAACCCTATATTAAAAATTATTTAGTAATTAAACTTTGATTTTAACTCTTTTAACTCTTCTTTGAATTAAATAATAATAAATGTCCTAATCTAATCTAAGTGGACATAAATGGTAATATTTTATTCCTAAGGTTGTTTTTGGTCGATATACACTTGTAAAATAGAATTAGGACATGTTTTATGGTAATATTAATATCATTTTTACCCTTAATTACCCTATTTACTTTTTACCGTGGTAAATAAAAGTAAAAAGTTACTATTCACCAAAAATTATTTTTATCTTATTAAACCACATTTTACTCCTTGATATTAACCGCGTCTCTCAGATTTTCGAAATTCCACTCACAGAAGCGGTAAAATTAAGTTTTATGTGAATTTGAAAATTTTCCTAGGAGATGTGTAAAAGACGGTGGAAAGTTCAATAAAATTTTTATATGTCTAAAATTATTATAAACTGACTCCAATGAATTAAATTGAACTTATATTGGAATTACGTATCTATTTTGACCTAAATTAAATTAAAATAAAATAAATAATTATTTAAATAAAAAGTCGGTTTTAACCAATAATTCAGTGTTTTTCACTATTCATAAAAAATTGAAAGTTTTCATAAAAATACCAAAAATTCCCCTAGGCTAATTTCGATATTCCGAATCCAAAAATTAAGTCCATTTCGAAAGATAAAATTTATAAAATTTCAAAAAGTGGGTATTACTATTCATAACGGCTACTTTGATTGGTCGCGGTGTGTTAGAACTCGAAGTTGCGTACAACACACGCTACTGTATTATTCAAAGAGAAGCGTACCGTGGAAGCTTGGGGTGTTACAATGCATATATAAAGTAAAGAAATAAAATGTAACTAAATACCCAAGTACTTGGTTCATCCCTCAAATGGTGTCTAAACATTTCAAAAATTCATTATTTGATTATTACTAGTTTATAAATAGGTTACATGTTCTCATTTGAAAAGGTTCCCAATTTGTAATAAGGAAACCTGTAATGATATTTAATAATTAAGTTCCAAGGTAATAACCATGGAAATTTAGACCTCAAGGGTCTCCAAATCAATAATAACTGTATCTTGGATAAGGATAAGAGTGTAACCCAAGGATAATATTTAAAGTCATTCCACAATAGGGTGCCTACCGAGTCCAAGGTGATCATCCAAGGTAAAGCGAGGATAAGTAGAGACACGACCCTATGGGATGTAACAATGGAACCTACTTGTCAATTCTGTATTGAAGGAGTGTATCCAAGGCCTCCTTTAATGATATTTAAGGGATTCTATGGTTTCATACTGGGCATCCAAGAATAGATAAGGATAAAGATCTAGGTGGGTCTCAACCTAAGCAAGTTGTATCCTTGAATCAGAATGGGGTTCCTGAGTGCTCTATGCATTATGCAATCAAAATCCAAGGTGAGATCGAGTCAGACCATTCCTATTTAAGTATGAAGTCATGTAAATTTTCATTTGGTTTAAGCCTTTTCTTTAATTAGTTTGATAAGGTCAAGTAGCAAGCAAACTTTTAATAAAGTCATTTCGTTCAAGCCTTTCCTTTCATTAGTGTGATAAGTCCATGTAGCATGAAACCATTAATTTAATCCATTTAAATCATATTCCATATTCAAGTTTAATTTATCTACCTTCCATTAATGTGGTAAGGGGTGATATAGATATGAAACCTACTATTCATTCACATTTAAGGCCAATTCACTTACTTAGTGTACTTACCAATTCACATTTCAAATTTCGTTGTCAAATTGAAGCACTTACCTTAGTCATGTCAAGTGGTGAGCATATATGGTACTATCCATTACACAATTCTCATTACAAACAATCCATTTAATATAGATAATATTACCACTAGAATGTTCAAGACAAGGAACACCCGAACGGTGGCACAAACATGACAAAACACTAAACAACAATTATGGAAAACTTTGACTTGGGAAGGATGGAGTTATGGTTCAAATCACTAAAAACTAATAACATATTTGGAAATACCATAAAAATAAGGTTATAATGATTATAAACATGACATATAAATTCTATAAACGAAATCTGATGAAATTGGTGGGCCCCACATGACAATTCCAAAATCAACAAACTTTAGGGATGAGTTATAAACCACCCACCTTATGCTTGTAAAAATATCCTCCTCCGGTATTGGACATTGATTTTCTTGTATCAGAGTAGATCTAAGAAAAATGAAAAAAATGCTCATACCCTGATATCTAGGTCGAGAGCAAGAGAGAAGAGGAAAGGCTTAAACAAACTTGAGTACTTACCATTGCGCATCCAACATGACGAACAGAAGTTCAATCAGATCTCGAATGAAGGAGATCTCTTGATTCCTAACTTAGGTCTTCAAAAATATCCAAAATGGGAGGAAAAGGGGTTAATCCTACTGGTTCTCATATTATGAGGAATAAATAGGGTTAAAAAACCATTAAGGAAAAAACTGGAAAATTACCTTGGAAAATGGAATGTGCATGATTTGTCTACATGGTTTGAAAAACCATGCCCAAACCATGCATGGTTACCTGGGAAGAAGGGAACTTTTCATGGTTAGGCTGCATGACCATGAACAAACCCTGTGAAGTGATTCTATCTAGAAATTTCAATCTGCACAGTTAGCCAAACCGTGCGCCAATCATGCACTAACCGTTTGACATGTCCAGTTTCCCCAAAAAGATGGGTTATGGTATCTAAACATTCCCTTGACACCCCTTAAACCATTTATAACTCATTATAAATCTTTATTAGGTCCAATGTAAATATTTAAGCATAAATTTATGGGATCCTTACTTGATTGAAAAACTGGGTTCTTATAGTCTTCCCCCCTGAAAAGAACTCATCCCTGAGTTCACCTTCCAATGGTGTAGAAATACCATCTGAGGAAAATTATGGACACTAAGCACATACGTCAGATTCTCTCTCCCATGTATCATCCTATACTCTACCATGCTACCATATCACCTGTACCAAAGGGACAAACCAACCTTGGATACCCTTCGTGATCTGGTCAACAATGCGTACTGGATACTTTTAAAAGGTATCATCAATATCTAACTCAAGTTCCTCAGGATCAAAAGTATGAGACAAGTTAGCATTAAAATGGAAAAGCTATGAGACGTTGAAGACATCGTGCATGGAACAATACATCCAAGGTAATAGTAACTGATAGGCTATCGAACCGAATCTTTCTAGAATCTCAAATGGACCTACGTAATGAGGCAATATCTTTCCATACTTTCGTAACCATCTATTCCCTATCCTGGGCAATACTTGAAGGAAACAATGATCTTTGACCTCAAACTCTAGAGGTCATCGATGGAGATCTGCATAAGATCTTTGTCTATACCGAGTAGTAGTCATACACTTTCTGATCAACTAAACCTACTTTAAAGTATCCTGAACGAGACAAGGACCTAGTAGGGCTACCTCACCTGCCTTTAGCCATCATAGGGGTGAATTAAATGACCTACCATATAAGGACTCAAATCGATCCATCCGAATTGTCAAAAGGAAGCTGTTATTATAGGAAATATCGATGAGAGGGAAATGATTCTCCCACAAACTTCTGAAATCAAGGACATAGGGTCAGATAATATCCTCTAGAACCTGTATTTTCCATTCTGATTTTCCATTGGTCTGAGGGTGAAAATTTGTGCTTAGAAAAACTTGTGTTCACATATCCTTCAAAAATCCCTACCAGAACCGTAACTTGAATTAACCATCCCTATTTAAAATGATATTACATGGAATCCCATGTAGCCGTATGATTTCACAGACATACAGTTTTCCCAGACCATCCACTGAGAAATTATTTTGAATAGGGATGAAGTAAGATGATTTAATTATTCGGTCAATGACTACCCATATAGCATCAATACCCCTCAGTGACCTTGGTAATTCGACTACAAAATCCATATCAATGTCTTCCCATATTTATTCTGGGGTTGGAAGCAGCTGTAGAAAGCTTATAGGTCTTTGGTGCTCTGGCTTCACTTGATGATAGGTGGAAAAACTAGTGATAAAACCTGCTATCTGATGCTTTATCCTATGACACCAATACTAGCACTGTATGCCCCAATACATCTTTGAGATTCCGGGATGAACTGAACACTAATATTCATGAGACTCGCACATAAAATCCTATCTATTATATGTAGGAACCCCTATATGTTTATGTAGATGTAAGATACCATCTCTGTCCATAGACCAATCCAAAGGTGGGCTATCTCCTGATATAATCTCATAGAGAACCAAGCCTTCACGATCTGAAAACTGTTTACCCTTTACCTTCTCAAGGAGGGAAGAGGTAACTGTCAATGATGAGAGGCAATAATTCTAATTATTTTCATGAAACTCTAGATGCAACTCAGAAAAGAGGGCCATTGACTTCCATTCATCACTGGCTTCTCGTATATCCAGTGTTTTTGTTTTTCGACTCAACGTATCTGCAACCACAGTTACCTTTTCAGATTAATAAGAAAATTAAAAATAAAAGGATTTTAGATATTTGACCCATATTCTCTATCTTAGGTTCATGTCACGTTGAGAAAAGTTATATTTTAGGCTCTTGTAGTCCATGTACACCACAAAGTGCTCACCTAAAGGATAGTTTCTCTAGCAACGTAAGGCATGAGAAACTACCGCTCGATCAAGTTCATGTGTCATGTAATTCCTCTCATGATGCCTCAACTACTGAGATCCATATGCAACATCTTTGTCCTCCTGCATAAACACTACTCATAGGTCAATGTACAATGCATCATAGAAGAGGGTATGACCTACACCTGACTCCAGAAGAGTCAGAATAGGTGCTGATACACACCTCCCTTTCAAATCCTGAACATCCTTCTCACACGATTCTGACCAAAGGAACTTGAAACCATTATTTCAAGACTAGTAAGAGGTAAATAAATATTTGAGAATTCTTTTATGAAATTACTATAATATCCAGCTAGTCCCAAGAAATGATGTATGTCAATCATGTTCTTAAGATTCTCCCAATAAACTACAACACTAACCATTTTTAGGTCAACATATATGCCTGATTCTAAGATAATATAACCAAAGAAGTGGAATTTGTCAATCTATAAGTGAAACTTAGGAAGGTTGGTGTAAAGATGATTCTCTCTTAGTGTACTCATATCAATCTCAAGATGTTTTGCATGATCTATATGAGTGTGAAAATAAACCAATATGTAGTCCACACAGACTATGATAAAAGAATCTAAATAGTGGTGGATACCCTATTTATAAGTTCCATGAAAATGGAAGGTGCATTTGTAATACTGAAAGGCATAACATGGTATTCATACAGACTACACCTCCTATAGAAATCTATACAAGGTATGTTTGATGGTTTGACCCACACCTGATTATAACCTAATCTTAGGTAAATCTTGTAGAAGACCTTTTCCCCTTAAAGATGGTCAAAGAGACCATCTATTCGGGGTAGTGGATATTGGTTCTTGACTGTAAGATGGTTCAACTTTCTATAATCCATGTATAGATGTAAGGTTCCATCAGCCTTCTTGGTGAAAATCACTGAAGATCCCCAAGAGGATGTAATGGGCCATATAAATCATTTGGACTCTAAATCCTATAACTATCGCTTGATCTCTTAAAGAAATATTGGTACCATCTAATACAGATGAATAGACACTGAAGCTGCTCCTAGAATAAGCATGATTGTAAACTTTACCTCTCTCTCAGGAGGTAAGCTAGAAAAATCATCTGGAAGACATCCATGAAACGATCCACTACTAGAGAAAAATAAACTTGGAATAAACTCTGATCCTCTATGAATAGATTTACAATCTGGGAAGTCACTCCACCTAGCCCATGATGCTTTGGTATATCTCTAATATCCTGGACATCCCACTAACCCTTATGTAGATAACTGCTACCCTCTAGTGGTCTAAAAGATACCCTACATTGATAGAAGTCTACAAAATCATGATGATGAACCAAATTTTCCATCCTTAGTATGAAATCAATGTCTGTTATCTAAAAAAAGAGGTTTCATAAGAAAGGGTAACTTCCTACCTCAAGGGAACAATCCCTACACTAGAGTATACCCTCTTTTCGTACCCCTAACAATGTATCTAGTGTCATTACACCATAGTAATGTTGTATCTTCAATCTGAGACTTTACATGATGGATACAGAGATAAAAGAGTTTGAATAACCTATATCAAATAAAGAAGATACTATATTAGATTCTAAAAGAATAGTATCCAGTATTATAGATGGTCCCATAGAATAATCCTCAGGTATCAACTATAGTGAATTCAATAAGACTAATCCACGACCCTATGAAATAGATGGACTACAATGATCATAACTACTCTGCTAGCACTTCTGGTGATCAGGGGCTTGGCTACAATGACCATGACCTCCTCCTCGAATAGACCTACTGATGCTATTCTAACTCTGTTTCTGACATGGCATTAAAGAACACTCTCTTGAAGGTGGAGTTGGTGTGGATCCTTTTCCACTCAAAGTTTGAGTAAAGGTCCTAGAGAAATGCTAAATATGCCCCATACAACCACAAGCCAGATGCTTTAGTGGGTCTCTATCACACTGAGAATTTTAATTCCCCCATCATCCACACTAATGACACAATTTATAGCTATCTAAATGGGCACTCTGGTTGTCACCACCCTGAAGATAAATCTTAAGGGAAAACTACTTTCCACCGGAATAACTACCGGCTTGCCATGACATTGATCCTCTATACCTGGTACTACTACTATTCCTCAGGTTGTGCTCAGTGATAAGAGCTTGATTGACTATTGAAAAATA
The DNA here is from genome assembly GCA_963277665.1 of Viscum album. NCBI lineage: Eukaryota > Viridiplantae > Streptophyta > Magnoliopsida > Santalales > Viscaceae > Viscum > Viscum album. The sequence continues at coordinate 624,114,869 of OY728136.1, read as the reverse complement.
ATTAAGCAGGCAAAGGACATTCACCTGTATAAAGATTTCATACTAGAGCCCGTCCTCAAAGCGTTTAGCACACAAAATCCCATCACCATCTAGAAGTAGTGCGAAGCACTGCAACTCTATGAAACAAACTGAATATTCCATAATTGAAAGAGAACCCTGCTCGAGATGCATGAACTCTTTGGCTCTACCAGTTCTCAGTGTCTGAGGAAAGAACTGATCATAGAAAATAGTCTGTAAATCAACCCATAACATGCCCTGATGACAACCGGCCTGGGTAATCACATCCGACCAATTCTTGGACGAATCCCGAATCATGTATGTGGAAAGCTTTACCCTCCACTCCAGAGGTGAATATAGATGCTCAAAGATAGATAGTGTGTCCTCTACCCGATACTCAATAGCCTGCGGACTTCCATCCCCTGAGAAAGTAGAAGGATGATACTACTGGAATTCACAAGTTAGTTAATCCATTGTATGTTCATGCCTTAGAGCACTATGAATGGACTACATCAAATGTAGTAAACTATCATGAACTTGGGAATTGATGCCCAAATTAGGTATAGTAGGTGGTGCCTCAAGTGGAACTCCTAGAGGTAAGACTGGAAGCTCAAGGCCCACCACTTCTGGAGCATAGTTATTACCACCCTCCTAGCATACAATACGAGGACGTCATGGAAAAATTTGTCTATAATGACAATAAAATGCCTTATAACCAACTTAAATATAAATATATCATCACTAGATGAAGCTTAACATAAAAAACACACTACCCAAGGCATACTACCCCAACTACCTGCTTAGATGGCCAAGTATCGGTAAGTTCTCAGATATAAGTTTCATTTCATTTTATATTTAATTTCTAGGTTCACTCCTTTACTTTTCATAAAAATTATATGGAAGGACAAGGATGTGAAACCATTTCATTTTTATGTCATGTTTCACATTATAATCGATATACATTTCCGATGAATTAGTTCCCATACACCTATCACTAGAAATGAAACCAATTTATTTATAGCATAATGGATCAACTCGATAAATTACTCATCCCAACCCATGAGGGCCCATAAACCTCATGAATTGAGACAAACAATAACTTAATCACAACCAAGAGTAATACAAGTATAAGCTAACTATCACATCATCAATCAACATTCACAGGCATATCAAGTGGTGAAAAGTAGTGAAATGCACCTATATGGCATGAAAATATGCATGAAATGAAAATTCTAGGTGTGTATAATGTTGAATGTAACAATTATTCTTTCCCTCATATCACCGAGCCAAGGATGAAAGGAAATACTAAAATAGAGTTATAATAAATAACACCACACAACATGTGCATCACCCAAAAATGAAATAATATCAACTACAATATGAAAAAACAAAACAACAATTATAATTTAGGAAATGTGGTTTTTACCCCAAACATGGATTCACGATGCCTAAGCATGAATTATGACCAAGTCCCAATAATTATTAATCTCTAATCTATTGTATTCAAATAGTAAAGCAAGAACCACCTCTAATACCACTTTGTTACATCCCTGACCCAGATTCCAGATAATGGGTGCCTCGAGCCCAGTGGTCCACATGGCCTCAAGTATATATGCCTGAACGCCAAAGGCTTCCAACTAGTATCATGGGCCTAGGGTGTGTTCATGGGGAGACTATTCCCTCATTACCAAAGTTTATCTTAGCGGGTGAATATAAATATAGGTGTAAATTTCATAAGTAATATAAGTAAATAGAAGAGACAACAGAAAATAGAGACAACAATAACAATAACAAAAAAAAAATAGAATATCTTTCAACAACTGATGATATTTCATGTCACTATAAGACTTGAACACATGGATAAATGATAGTATGAATAACATGTTCCACAAAAGTATAATGAAATCAAAAGACTATCCCAAGCATACTAGGCTCTAGCTCAATCATCTTCTATCAAGATCTATACTAAAAAACAAGCAATGAAGTGTTTGAATCTATATGCTTCCCTTTGTCAACATCCGCAACCATGTAATCTACTTTGGGTACCAAATGAAACTTGAAGAGGGTGTGAGATAAATCTCAATGGGATACCACCAAAAATGTCTATAATATACAACCAGTGTAATGGAAATGTAACAGTGTGCGTGCATATATAATGTAAATCAGAACAATGTAACTAAATACCCAAGTACCAACTTCAGCCCTCTGATGGTGTTTGAACATTTCAAAAATTCATTATTTTATTATCACTAGTTTATAAATAGGTCACATGTTCACATTTTTAAAGGTTCCCAAGTTGTAACAAGGAAACTTGTAATGATATTTAATAATGAAGTTACAAGGTAATAACAAAGGAAACGTAGACCTCAAGGGTCACCAACTCAGTAATAACTGCATCCTAGCTAAGGATAAGAGTGTAATACAAGTTGTGTATTCCAAGGCATTCCATAATAGGGTACATATCGAGTCCAAAGTTGTCATCCAAGGTAAAGCAGGGCTAAGTAGAGACAGGGCCCTATGGGTTGTAACCATGGCACCAACTTTTCAATGCTGTATCCAAGGAGTGTATCCAAGGAATCATTTAATTATATTGAAGGGATCCTACGATGTCATATTGAGCATCCAATAACATACAAGGATCGAGATCTAGGTGGGTCTTAGCATAAGCAAGCCGTATCCTTGAATCAGAATGGGGTTTCTGAGTGATCATGGATTTCTCCGATCAGAATCCAAGGTGAGGTCAATTCAATCCATTCCTGTTTAATTATGAAGTCATTAACATTTCATATGGTTCAATCCTTTCCTTTCAGTAGTGTGGTAAGTTCAATTAGAACATAACCTTTTAATCAATTCATTTGGTTCAAGCCCTACCTTTCATTAGTGTGACTAGGCCAAGTAGTATGAAACCATTCACTTAATCAATTTAAAGCACATTTCATATTCAAGGTTCATTATGCTTCCTTCCATTAATGTGGTAAGGGGTTCTATAGATATAAAACCTTCTATTCATTCCCATTTAAGGCCAATTCATATACTTAGTATACTTTCCAATTCACATTTCAAATTTCATTATCAAATTGAATAACTTACGTTAGGTGGGTCAAGTGGTGACTATACATGGTACTTTCCATTATAAAATTATCATTATAAACAAGAAATTTAATATAGAAAATATTACCCTTAGAATGTTCAAGACAAGGCACACCCGAACGGTGGGGAAAACATGCCAAAAAACTAAACAACAATTATGGAATAACCTTTGACATGGAAAGAATGGAGTTAAGGGTGTAATCACTAACAACTAATCACATATTTTGAAAGATAATAACCATATGGTTATAATGATTATAAACATGGAATATAAATTCTATAAATGGAACCTAATGGAATCAGTGGCCCCCCATGACAATTAAAAAATTAATGAACAATAGGGATGAGTTATAGACCACCCACCGTAGGCTTGTACAACTATCCTCATTTGGTATTCACCCTTGATTTGTATTGGATAAAAGTAGATCTAAGAAAAAAAAGAAAAATTCTCATACCCCGATATCTAGGTCGATAGTAAGAGAGAAGAGGAATAGCTTAAATAGACTCAAGTACTTACTGTTGCACATTCAGTGTGATGAATAGAAGCTCAATCAGATCTTGAAGAAAAGACATCTATTGATTCCTACCGTTGGTATTCATAAATCTCCAAAATGATTGGAAAATGGGTTAATGCTTTTGGTTCTTGTATTAGGAGGAAGAAAGAGGGTTAATAGATCATTAAGGAAAAAACTGGAGAATTTCCCTAGAAAATGTCCTATGAATGGTTTGTTCCCATGGTTTGAAAAATTGTGTACAAACCATTCACTATTACCTGGGAATTAGGGAACTTTTCAAAGTTAATCCACACGACCGTGCACAAACTGTGCAAAGTGGTTCTATTCAGAAATTTCAATCTGCATGGTTAGCCAAACTATGCACCAACTATGCACTAACCATGCAACATGGCTAGTTTCCCCAAAAATATGGGTTCTAGGCTATGAACTTTCCCTAGATACCCCTGAAACCTTTGCTAACTCATTAGGCATCCGTATTAGGTCCAAATTAATGATTTAGACTGAAATTTAAAGGATCCATACCTGAGTGAAAAATCGGGTTCTTATATAAACTGTTAGTCCATTAATAACCATTAAAACTCATGAAAAACTATTTATTAAAAAATAATATTTTACACAAAAATGTAAATATAATTGTTTAATAAGTATCATTTACTTTACCTTATGAAAACAAATGATTTTCATGAAAAGTCATTAGTAACATAGAAAATTCATGTAGGTACCATGGGAGATCATCACATTAAAACCCTACATAACACTTATAGAACCCTTATAGAACCCTTACATAACCCTTACAAATTGGAATAACCATATTAATAACTTACAATATAATTATATGAATAATATAATCATTACCCAATGCATTAGAGCACTATCTGGGTGAAACCATCGTTTAAGATATAATGGGATCACTTGGTTCTATCTGGGCACACCCATTATTTATAATTTCTAAGAAACACAATAGGAAATGAAACATTTCATTATTTTAAAACTTTTTTAAACTCATATGAAAATCAATTTCAGATATTAAAACACCATTTTCTTTCAAAAATCCCATTTCCAATAAAAAATACACCTTTATTTTGAAAACACATTTTAAATAAAAAAATAATAGAAAATAAAAATAAGGTTTTTTTATTTAAATAAATATTAAATCTTGTAAATAATTTAAATATAAAATAATTTCCATGATGACAAAAAATTCATTATCGTCTTTTATGTTAAGAATAAAACATTCCTTTTATCATTTGTCAAAACATTCCATATAAAAAACATAAAAAGATTCATTTTTAAAACATTTAAATGGAATTAAAAATATACATAACATTTACTTTATAACCCTTTTATATCCATTTTAGTAAATATGTATAATAATTTCAAGAATATTGAAAAGAAAGGATTAAGTCTTTAAACATTCAAATCATCCCATACAACTTTGAAAATTTAAATCATAAGCACCGTGAAATAAAATTTAACAAATCATTAAATAACATGATAATTGATAAAATATGGATATATAATGTCTATGGGGCTGTATATACACCTTATAAAATAATTAATATGCAAATCATTAAGAAACGTCTCAATGAAAGGAGATTGAAACGAAATCCCTTACCTTGAGTCTGACTTGTAACATGGATCTTTATTTTCCTGAATAATAAAATTATTTTAATTATCTACTTTCTTCAAAACCTTTTTCAATTTTATCAGTATTTTTATTTAAATTATTACAATGTTTTAAAAAACTACTCAAACAATTAAGTTTACGTCGACTGTTTTAACCATATTTAATTTATGGGTTAAAAACTACTTTGGTAGGTCAACTATGGTCAAAGGGGTCATTATATAAACATATCCAGAATTATAATCATGAAATAATTATAATTTTTATACCTCATTACTACTTTTAAAACCAATCATGAAATATGGTCATGAAAAATGAACCAATGTTACAATCATGGAGATGATAGGTCGTACGTACGCATGAGTAACATTCCCATTTTTCAATGATCGTTGTGGAAAGAAGGTAAGTAACAATTATATTTCCATAATTACAATTATATAATAAATAAAATATTATTTAATAAAATATACTTATATATATAATTATTATTAAGTAAAAGGAATCACATCGCATCGTGGAGGCGGTAGTCCACACGTCCACGAACAACATTATCACTTTTTCAGTGTGTGAAAAGGTGTTAAAGAAAATGATATATTGTATTTAAAGAAAGTTAGTTATGTCTTGAATATAATATGTATATTATTTATTCCAAATATTTTTAATTAAACCCATCCTTAATACATTAAATGTAGTGTGTGAACATATCACATCACTTTGAGGTGACAGTAGTCCACACTTCCACAAACAATGTTATTTTATTCCCACAAAATAGAAATCATATAGTTATGTGTTATATAAGAATTACATAAGCATAAATATATAATAAATATTATATATATCATATATAAATATCTTTTACATCATAATTCCAAACCATTAGTGGTGGTAAAGGAAAAATGAACGACATAATTTTGTGAGGCAGTAGTTCATCATACACATAAATGGTAATATCGTTACCAATTAGATGGATGTGAGTGTATGTGTAGGTCTAAAAAATGAAATAAAAATATATAAGTATATTTAGGATACTTATTTTATTATTTAATCATGTAATATGAATAATTGAGGTTGTATATAATGAAAATAAAACCACGGATCTTGAGAAAGGATGTAGCCTCTTATTTGGGTAACTCCTTTTGGTTTTCACCAAAGGGATTACTTGGATGGATTTATTCCCAATGGGATTATTATAGGATTAAGGGATAGATTTTGGGAGATTATTTTAGAATATTTTATGGTAGACAAAGGGCTTAAGAGGTGTGAATAAATGGGAAGGGTGAGTTTCTTTTAATAGTATAGGAGGAGTGGCCTTCTTGTACATTTTTGAAAAGGGAATTCCACCCACATTTTTTCTATGAAAAGTGGAACAAATAATAGTAAAAATTATATAAAAGTGAGGATAGGTTCTAAATATTAATATAAAATTTATTTTTTAAAAGTTTATAGGTCATTTTGGATCTTAAGTATGAGGTTTACTCCCTTATTAAGCTAATTTTCCTCTTAATCGCTCTAATTAATTTTAATTAGTTTCACTAATATTTTTTTAGTAAAAAATATGTTAAAATTATTATAAATTATAAATTATTATGATTTTAAATATTTAATACATTTTTATAAATTTCTAATACATAAATGGTTTAAATTAATTTAAATTTAATCCCACAGATGGGATAACCAAACAAGTTTTTAAATAAAAATGTTCAAAAGTTTGGTAAGTTTTTATATCTAAATTAAATGTAATTTTTTTTAAAATGAACTAAATTATTTTAAATGATAAAAAATTATCTAATTATAATTTAAAACATAAATAAAAACATAATTTGAATACATAAATACAATATATGAAAAAGCAGTTTTGAACTTAGTGTTCCAGAAATTATATTTAAAATGGGTTCTCCATTAAAATGTGGTAAAACCGCATTTTAAAAATATAGATCTTTTTATGCTCAAAATTGGAGTTGTTCTTATTTTAATCATATAAAAATTATTGGATGATTGTAAAAACATTTAATAAGCATGTATAAACATAATATAATTATTAATATTCATTCCCACTAACACAATAGCTAGGTGCTAAGTATAAATTAAAATAATAATATTAACTGTAATGACCCAAACTTTTATCAATGAAATTTAACCCTTCTTATAGTAAATTTCATATAGGATAAATCACATAAAATCACTTAGAGACCACAATAAAAACTTTATAAATTAATAATTAATTAAATAGGAATCATTTCTAGAAGTTAAGGAACCAATATCGATGAAATAGTAACTTGACCTTAGGAATAGTAATATGACTTTTATGAATTATAAAATGGCCAAATGAATTGTTGCATCACCCCTGAAAGTAAAAATAAATTTTTTATTTTTTATAAGTGAAAGTATGATGTAATTATTTCATAGTATAAGTAAGTAAATATTTTAAAAATTATTAATTAAGTGTTGGTATTTTTATAAGTCCTTAATATTTAATTACAATTTATGATTAATTTAATAATTTAAAATAAAATTTATTTTCATAAAATGTATTCATAAATTAATATTTTTATGTATTATGATTTTAAGATAATTTTATGAGGCCTTAAGTAATTTTTTAAAGCATTAAAAATTAGTTATAATTTTAAAATCTATATTTTCTAAGTAAATGATTATTTTAGTTAAAAATTAAATTACTAATATTTATAAAATTTTTTTTTATAAAATGGAGTTAATTTTTAAATTATACATGTCAAAAAATATTTAGGGTGTATTTTTCGGATTTTTCTGAAATACTTGAATTTTAGATGAATAGTAAAATATGATAATGATCAATAAATGCTAAATATATGATTTTTGAGTCATTGTTGATGTAAGGATGATGTAAGCACCCTAATATCAAACCATTATTCATTATTTTAATATATTTAGGGATAATTCTCAAAATATTCATAGTCTTGATCCAAAATAATAAAGTAATGAATATAACATTGAGAAAACACCCCTCTCTTCCACTAAAAATACCACCTCTCACACCCTCTTATCCTCACACCTCTCAAGATTCATTACTTGAATAAATTCTGCTCAATACTCTTCCCTTGTACTTCCCCCAAGTCCATGAGCTCTTGGTCTCATCAAAATATCAAAAACCTTTTTCCAAATGAGGTTCTCAAGGAGGATAAATCCAAGAGGTAAAGTACTCTTCCTTTTTCTTTTAATTCATTTTCAATTTCATTTATTTTTTTCTATTCTACTCACCTCCCCTCATCCAAATGGAATGATTACTCTAGTACCATTTATATACAGAAATTATATCATGTTAGTGGAATCTACATCATTAAACTCCTCCCTCCCACTCTTTTATTTTAAAAATGAAATCATTGCTCGTGATGTGTTAATTTACTGACATCGTGGGAAATGCACTTTCATTTTACTTTAAAGACTTGAAGGATATTAATAAAACCATAAAATGGTTTAAAAAATATTTTAATGTGTATTTTATAACCCATTTTTTGTTCTGTAACTAACTTATATTATAACACCCAAAACATTTAAAAATAGATTTATTATAGAATTCATGGATCATTGAGTCTCTAAAAACACCACTTTGTTATAACATAGCCAAGTAAACATAAGTTTGTCACTTCTGTGATGTCAATTTTAAAAATATGACATACATGGTTGCGATCAGTAAGTTTTTTGGAGCCCAATAAGAAAAACATAATCTTAGGTGAATAGTAACCCACCCTTATGGATAGTAACATACCCTTATGAATATTGATATACCCTAATGAATAGTAACCTTACCTATGATAATATATAAATAATATTCAAGAGGAAGTACGATATACACATGTTTGTAATAAGTAAATAAAGGTTTTAAAACAATTTTTTTGAATAAATTATGATTTTAATTAAATATTTAATTAATCATATTTAGAAAATTATTTTTGAAAAATGGATTTCATTTTTTGATTCTACATGTCGAAAAATAGTTTGGGTGAATTTTTGGGAATTTTCTAAAAAACATGAATTTTTTATGAATAGTAAAATACGACAATTCACAATAAATGCTAAAACCTGAATTTCTGAATCATTCTAGAGTCATGGATGATGTAAGTCCACTTTTATCAAACTCACATGAATTTATTAATATTATTGGTCATGGAATCATCACTATTTCTGGTCTTTAGGTAAATTAAAAAACTAATGATTAAAAAATTATGAAAACCCTCCGCTCCTCCACTATACCCCCCTCACTCCCTCTTATCTTCACTCCTCTAAGCCTTGAATCTCCTCAAATTTATGACCAATTACCCTTCCCTAGTCACTCCCCACGTCCAGAAAGCTCTTGGTATTTCCAAAAGATAGAAATCCTTTCCCTTAAGGAGGTTCTCAAGGAGGTTATTTCTAGAGGTAAATCACCTTTCTTTTTCATTTAGTTTCTTTTCAATTTATCTTCTTTTGTTATACTCTCCTCACCTCCTCTATCCAAATGACCATGATATATCCATTATTATCTATATAATAGAATTATATTGTGTTAATGGAAGAACCATCATCAATATATTTACTCTCTCTCTCTCTCTTTTATTTTATAAATGAAATCAACGTCCATGAGGTTCCAATTTATAACATTCGTGGATGATGAAGTTCCATTCTTCAATTTCTCCTTCATTACTGGTCATGAAACTATTTTTATGGTTTAACCAGACTTTAATATAAGTATTATAACCTGATTAATATCTAGGAACCAGTATACATACATATTATTAAATCATATGACCAAACTTGTTCCTAATAATAAAAACACCGCTAAAATAATCTATGTGAATGTCATAAATATTCCATCTAATGATTCATCCTTTTTCCATGTAACCAATTGATATAAATGAAAATTAAAAATTCTAGATGTTCATAAATAATGTGTAATTTAAATTTGGGAGATTTACATCCATTCCACATGAACTCCATTACTTAAAAACAAGTGAACCGTTTATGAACATCAAGAAAATGAACACTCCAGAACGACATAATTCAATATAATAACTTATCAGTAAAGACATAAATGAACTAAATATAAATGTGATAAAATAAAATCATGTCTAATATGTTCTTAAATAAGTTATTAATAATTCTAATTTCATATTATAGGACATTAATTTCAAGAGCGGAACACATTCATACTTAAGGTAAGAGGTTTCTTCATCTCACTTCCATTTTTGTGAGATTTTCCATATTCACTACTAATACTTGTGTATAGTGTATGTATACTTCCCATTGATTTAAAATATCACGAATATATTTATTTTCATGGTATTAAATGGATCATTTTAATATTATTAATTTTGGGGAATACAAATCTATTGATTACAATGTTGTAAGGGTTTTCCTACCCGAACCTCCATTTTCATTCGGGTTACTTTTATTGTCTAATTACCTCAATGAAATTCTTATGTATTATTATTTAATCCTCATAAATTATGTGTGAATATACTATATATGTTTAAAATCTAGAATCATTCTTTATTTTATTAGGATTTATATGTTTCAAAATGATCATTCAAAAATTTTATCCCGATAAACAAACCCAATTAAATGGATATTTTCCAATTCTTACCCGTTTTCAAGTGTACTCAAGAATCTATTTTTATCCACCATTATTTTTATAAAAACACTAATTTTATCATGAAAAATGATATTTTATCATTTCTGTATTTAGTAGAACAAACAAACCTTTTCACTTTAAAATTCTCTTTAATACTTTCCTTAAAATGCTCTAAAATGTTTTATTTATAAAGAATCTTAATAATTATTTTTACATGATTTTACTTAAGTGGGACATTATTAATGCCTAAAATATAATTTAAATGTAATTTTCTTTTATTTTGTGGTATATTCATGTTTACAATATTATTTCATAGAAAATATAAATTATTTTCCAAAAGGACTCATCTTTCAAAAGTAAAAAGGATTTTTCTCATCTCACATTAACTTTTATGATATATATGCCTTGTTGACCACTTATTTATTTCTTGTAGAGTTTGTAATTCCCTTTGGTATATCATATAAAGATTATTTTTATTCTCTTTATATTCTAATGGATTGTGATTTGAATATTTCAAGGTGGTATGAGACACTTTGGAATGTTTAAGAATTATTTCCTTAGTAAATTTTCAATGGTATCATTTAAAAGTATCTTCATATAAGGCAACATACCATATTGAATCTTGTACTTCATTGAGATTTATCTCCTATGATATCATCTACCATATTTAATTGAATGGTTTATGATTAGCTTGAATCTGGATGTGCTATCTTAAAACCATTAACCAATTTACTCCGAATGGTTAGTGTTTATGCTTAATGTTCAGGGAAAGTTATTTACATTTCATATGTTAGTTTCAATATGAATGTGTATATTGTTTATATTTATCCCCATTAATATGAGGAATTCATTTGACTTAGTATGTTTTGGGTGGGTCCCTCTATAGCCCATCGGTGCATCGGTAGGTCTCATGAGACAAACTACGGTTTTGGCACAAGGCCTTGACAAAATGATTATTTATGGTTTTGGCCCTAGTCCTTGACAGTATAGAGATGATGTCCCACATTATGAATTCCTTCATTATAGAAATAGTATTGATGGTTCATGTGATTATTCTACTAGTAGAATACCCCTGATTATATTTTATCATGGCATTACTTACTCAACTTTTATTCCAGCCATAATGTGTATAAGTTTATTATTTGTTAAAGGAATAAGTTTTTAGTTATTAAACTTGAATAATGTTTATATATATCTTCTGATATATTTCTTAACCTTACTAAGAATTTGAGCTCACCCCTTTCATTGGTTTTTTCTTCCCCAGTTTATGAAGAAGAGATCATTTATTAAGTTTTCAAGGATTCATTTTATTAGATTTTGTTATATATCATATTTTGTTTCCTATCAAAATGTAAAATGGGTCCAATATATGTATATAGTTTCTTCAATAATACTAAACTAATCGGTCATTTTGGATTTTATTCCTTATAATCATTTCAATGTATTAAAATAATGCACCATCTCCATGCTTCTGGGGTTGGGGAGTTACAGTTGGTATCAATGGAAGTTTAGTAGCAAACTTGGAAACCGGATTTATAAAATGTTGATTAGGGACCACATCCCTAAGATAATATATGAGGATAATCATACAAGAACATCCTGGAATTTTGGTAAGGAATATATTATGTGGATATTTCTAGAAAATACATCACTTTCTAGATACAAAAAGGTAGATGTGGCTTGGGCATAGATGTACATAGGAGTGAAAACTCTGACAAGGAGTTTCGGGCTTGACCTGGGGTATCCTGGTACACGAAAATGGGAATTTCTGCACTATTGGTATTGAAAATCCTATGGAGATATTCTTAGGATAATTCACATTTTATTTACCCACCATTTCGAAGAATCCATACCCCCAAAGTAACCAAAGTATATGGTTTTAGTATTTACGATGCATAAATTTATGCTATGTGCTATACCATGTTTAGATTCATAGAGAGTTCATAATGTTACCAACTAATATATAATACGGAATTGATTAGAAATGGATCATAGTAGAAGGAATAAGAACTTCACCAATGAACATGATGTGAAGAGTAAGAAGGATCACATCTCTGATGGTCTTAAGCCATCTTTTCAAAGAAAGATTGTCTCTAAATTATTCTCATCATATGATAAAATAATATCATGTGATTATATGAGTCCTATGGATTTAAAGGGAAGAAAAAAAATAGAAGGATGATAGAGAGATATGAGGATAAAGGGAAAAAGGGAAAGACATGTTTTTCCCACTTATGATAAATGTGGAAAGAATCAAACTGTTAAATGATTTAAGGGAATGGGTATTTGCTATAAGTGTGGAGAAAAAGGACACCAAGTTCATGATTGAAAGGGTAAGAAAATGGTTTCCAATGTACAATGCTTCAACTGCAAGGATATGGGACACTATGAGAATCAATGTCCCAATCATCAAAGGAATATACCACAAAAATTGATTTTGGATAATGACCAAGTTATGATACTACTGCAGGTGAAGTTGAATAATTAATATTCCTTGTCAAGAATCATGTAATTTGAATATTTGGTCAGTATTGTACTGGTTGTAAGAATTGTGAGATTTATAAAGATTGTACTACAGTACTATTTCATTAAGGATTTGAGGTCATATGATGAATGGTACAAAAAAAAGTGATTCAGTATAAAGTTAAACTTTTTATAAAACACATTATTTAGGGAAAGACAACCCTTAATATATATCTCATGTTGAGATAATGATGAAGAAATGGCTGATTCAGATAAGTATTGACTACCTTGGAATTGATTTTTGACTTGTCGATAAGTGTTCTATGCTATCATCGCTGGAGTTTATAGTACTTGTGGATTTAAGAAATATATCCAATAACATGTATCTTACTTATTGAATACAGAAGAATGCATGTTTCCAGTATGGTTTTTACAGTAATTTAAGTTATTACCATATTTCAAGAGGATATATGATGAAGTTGTTGACATGTTTGGAATGTGAAATTTAGATCTACTTCATGTTGATTAAGGGTTAATGATAAGTTCATCTAGGAAATTTATAGGACTTCATTATAATGTGTTAAATCATTATATTTTGAAATTTTTAACCATTTATGAAATTTTTTAAGTTGATCATTGTATGAGATTTTAGATGTTAATGTATTGCTTCACCAAATGGTGTAACCCATGCTAAGTGATGAGTTATAGATAGTTCAAGTGAAACAAAAGGATGAGATTATAAGTATAAATGTATATTTATACTCTTATAGAGTGGAATAATTCCTTGACTCAAGGAAAATAGTCTTAAATAATCAACATTCATCTGAACATGTCCTCTATCATGTTCCATCAGAACTTCATAGTTATATTTTTCATCCATGTACATGTTTTTACTTCCAACTAATGTCAACTTATTCGAAAGTGTATTTTTTGGGGTGACTACCTCATCTCCCTTAACCATTTTTTAGGAGGATATTTTATTAACCCTATTTACGATGTGGGTTTCCATAAGAGAATTTTCAAGTATCAACCATTAAATTTTGAAGTTCAATTTCAAATTTCGAGGAATAAATTTTTGTAAGGAGGGGATAATGTAACACCCCAAAAATTTAAAAATAGATTTATTATAGAATGCATGGATCACTGAGTCTCTACAAACACCAATTTGTTATAACCTAGCCAAGTAAACATAAGTTTGTCACTTCTGTGATGTGTATTGTAAAAATATAACATATATAGTTGCGATCATTAAGTTATTTGGAGTTCGATAAGAAAAACATATTTTTTTTGTGAATAGTAACATAACCTTATGAATAGTAACATACCATTATGAATAGTGATACACCCAAATGAATAGTAACCTTACCTATGATAGTATATAAATAATATTTAAGAGGAAGTACGATATACCTATATTTTGGAATAAGTAAATAAAGGTTTTAAAATTGTTTTTTAGAATAAATTATGATTTAAATTAATTATTAAATTAATACCATTTAGAAAATTATTTTTTAAAAATGGACTAAATTTTTGGATTCTATATGTCGAAAAATGGTTTGGGTGAATTTTTGGGTTTTTTTTAAAAACTTGAATTTTTTATGAATAGTAAAATACGATAATTCACAATAAATGCTAAAACCTGAATTTCTGCATCATGCTTGAGTCATGTATGATTTAATCCCACTTATTTTGAACTAACATGAATTTATTACTATTTTTGGTCATGGAATCATTACTATTTCCGGACTTGAGGGAAATTAATAAACTAATGATTAAAAACTTATGAAAACCCTCCTCTCCTCCACTATAAAACCCCCCTCACTTCCTATTCTATTCACTCATATAAGCTTTGAATATCCTAAAATTTCTGCCCAATTACCCTTACCTAGTCACTCCCCACATCCAGTAAGCTCTTTTTCTTTCCAAAATATCAAAATCCCTTCCCATAAGGAGGTTTGCAAGAGGGTTATTTCCAGAGGTAAAGCACCTTTCTTTTTCATTTAGTTTCATTTCAATTTATCTTCTTTTGTAATCCTATCCTCACCTCCTCTATAAAACTGAACATTATAGATCCAGTATCATCTATATAATGTAATTATATCATGTTAATGGAATAACCCTCATAAATATCCTTACTCTCTCTCTCTTTTATTTTATAAACAAAATCAACATCCATGAGGTTCCAATTTATAACCTTTGTGGATGATGAAGTTTAATTCTTCAATTTATCCTTCATTACTGGTCATAAAACCATTTTTATGGTTGAAAAATACTTTAATATATGTATTATAACCTAATTAATATTTAGAAACTTGTATACGTACATATTATTAAATCGTATGACCAAACTAGTTCCTAATAATCAGAACACCGCTAAAATAATCTATGTGAATGTCATAAATATTTCATATAATGATTCATCCTCTTTCCATGTAACCAAATGATATAAATTACCATTAACACTTCAGGATGTTTATAAATAATTTCTAATTTCAATTAAGTATATTTAAATACATTCCAAATGAACTCCATTACTTAAAAACAAGTGAACCATTTATGAACATTAAGAAAACAAACACTTCGGAACTACAGAATTCAATATAATAACTTAGCAGTAAAGAAATAAATGAACTAAATTGAATTGTAATATACTAAAATTATGTCTAATATGTTATTAAATAATTTATTAATAAATATAATTTCATATTCCAGGACCTTAAGTTTAAGAGCGGAACACATTTGGACTTAAGGTAAGGAGTTTCTTCATCTCACTTCCATTTTTGTGAGATTTTCTGTATTCACTTCTATTACTTGTGTATGGTGTATTTATAATGGTCATTGATGTATCATATCATGAATATATTTATTTTCATGGTATTAAATTTATAATTTTAATATTATTACTTTTGCGGCATACGAATCGAATGATTACAATGTTGTAAGGGTTTTTCTATCCGAACCTCTATTTTCATTCGGGTTACTTTTATTGTCTAATTACCTTAGTGAAATTATTAGGTATTATTATGTACTCATCATAAATTATATGTGAATATCCTTTATATGTTTACCATATATATTCCTTCTTTATTTTATGGTATTTTACATGTTTTAAAAGAATCATTCAAAAATTTTATTCTGATAAACAAACCCGATTGAAGGGATATTTTCAAATTATTACCCATTTTCAAGTGTACTCTAGAATCTTTTTTAATCCAAAATTATTTTTATAAAAACAATAATTCTATCGTGAAAAATTAAATAGGATCATTTTTTTATTTTGGAGAACAAACATGCCTTTTCACTTTAAAATTCTCTTTAATACTTTCCTTAAAATGCTCTAAAATGATTTATTTATAAAGAATCTTAAGAACTATTTTTACATGATTTCACTTTAGTGGAACATTATTTATGCCTAAAATATAATTTCAATTTTCTATTAATTTATATTTTTGGATATTCATTTTTACAATCTGATTTCATATAAAATTTAAATGATTTTCCAAAAGAACTCATCTTTCTAAAGTTAAAAGGATTTTTCTCATCTCACATTAACTTTTATGAGATATATCCCTTTTTGACCACTTATTTCTTTCCTGTGGAATATGTAATACCCTTTTTTATATCAAATAAAGATTATTATTATTATCATAATATTCTAAGGGATTATTATTTGATTTTTTCAAGGTGGTATGGGACACTTTGGAATGTTTAAGAATTATTTCCTTAGGAATTTTTCAATGGTCTCATTTAAAAGTATCTTCATCTAAGACAACATACCTTATTGAATATTTTACTTAATTGATATTTATCACATATTATATCATATAAAATATTTAATTTAATGTTTTATGATTAGTTTGACTATGGATGTTCTATCTTAAAACCATTCACCAATTTACTCCAAATGGTTAGTGTTTATGCTTAATGTTCAGGGAAAGTTATTTACATTTCATATGTTAGTTTCAATATAAATGTTTATATTGTTTATATTTATCCCTATTCATATGAGGAATTAATTGTACTTAGTAAGTGTCATGTGGGGCCCGCTATAGCCCCTCGGTGAATCAGAAGGTCTCATGAGGCAAACTACGGTCTTAGCACAAGGCCTTGACAAAATGATTTTTTATGGTCCTGGTACAAGGCCTTGATGGTATAGTGATGATGTCCTAAATTATGAATTCCCTCATTATGGAAATAGTATTTATGGTTCATGTGGTTATTCTACTAGTATAATACCCATGATTATGTTTTATTATGGAATTACTTTCTCATCTCTTATTCCAGCCACAATGTGTTCAAGTTTATTATTTGTTAAAGGCACATGTTTTTAGTTACTCAACTTGCCTAATGTTTATATATATCTTCCATTGTATTGCTTACCCATACTGAGTATTTTACATCACACATTTCATTTTTTTTCCTTCCCAGATTTTTGAAGAAGAGATCAATTATTGAGTTTTCATGGATGCAGTTTATTATATTTTGTTATGTATCATATTTTGTTTCCTTTCAAAATGTAAAATGGGTCCCATATATGTATCTAGTTTCTTCAAGACTAATAAACTGACCAGTCCTTCAGGATTTGATTCCTTGTAATCATTCCAATGTATTAAAATAATTCACCATCTCCAAGATTCTTTGGTTGGGGCATTACATATATACATGATACTAAATGGTAAATCAAAACAAGTTCATTGTGATCGTAAAACTACCAAAATTAACCTAAAACAATGATAATTAATTTTATCTAATGATTTATCATCATTCCATATAAAAAATTATTTATAAGACCATTTAAACTTTTTTAATATCAATAATAACATATAATAACAATTCTGAATATTTATTCACATTGTACATGAACTTCCATTCATGTATACAAGTGAACCGAATTTTGAAAACCATGAAAATGAATGCTCCCAAACGATGAAATTAAACTTTATAACTCATCCAAAAGCTCATAAAGGTACATAATAAAACCATAATGAATCAAATTTGTTTATTAAAGGTTTTTTATTTTCTAATTAATGAATCAAATGTGATTATATATGATATTAAAGTGAAAGAATCATTCAGACATAGGGTAAAGGGGATTCCTGAACCCAAATCCCTTTCTTTGGGTTTTCCATCTTTCACCCTATTTTCAGTATGGATATTACTTAAATATAATTTCTTCATAATTAATTAACTTTTTTGAGATATAAATGTTTTAATTTTTAGTTTATGATTAACACAATGTTTTCAAAAAGAACTTTTCTTTCAAAAAAATAGACCTTTTACTTCTCGAGATTATTTCTTCTTCACTCAAGGTTGATGATCCTTATATCAAGTATGTTATTACATATTTTATTTGGGAACTCAATTTTTTATTAATTTATGCTTTATAAATTGAAAAAAATTTCTTTCCATGGGTTATTTTATGTCCAATATTGATATATGTTCTATGCGTCATGCATGATAATGAAAATGTTATGATGTGATGAGTGTGCCCAAAATTATATACTACAATGTAAATGATATAATATGGTGGGTGCACCCAGAATTATATAGCACTCAAATGCATTGGGTAATGTGATGTATCTCATGATAAAAGTGAAATATGCGTGAACATGATTCTATATTTGGTCACAACTATGTGTGGTAGTTAACCACTAAGACATGATATTTCATTTTTATGCATTGCCACATTCCATGAATTTTCATAATGTTTCTTCTCATGATTAGATCCTATGACTTTGTTATGATTATGGTCATCCCATGTTGTATTGTTTCATGTTCTTATCTATCCTCTTAATGGGATATTCTCTCACCCCTTTTTGATGTATATCCTCAGGTGATTACTTGTACGAAGGATAATGCAAAGACCTCTAAGAAGCCATAGAAGAAGAAATTACATAAATGATTATGATTTATTTTGTAAATGTTATGCATGGTCCTATTTTTTACATGAAACTAAAACTTTGTATCCTTTTTTTGTAATGATTTTATGTTTTTTTCATTTAAAATGATGTAATAAGATATGTAATAAAATGGAGGGTCGCTAAAGTTGGTATCAGAGGACAGTTTAGTTAATTTGGGAATTATGATTAGAGAACCTTAGTGAAAACCCTTAGTATGAGACTGAGTATAAGTGATCACCTAAGAATATTTTTTTAGAAAATTAAAGACATAGGTATCCCAAAATATAATCCTTTAGACTTAAATAAACAAAGGAAAAAAATCAGTTATTCATGACTTGTTGACTTATGTTTTTTTCTAACCTTTTCTATTTTAGAAAATGGTGGGAACCAGAAGAAATCAGGACACAAACCCATGTGAGGGATAATGGAAAAATTTCCCGAATGATATCCCCAATGTTTGTAAGGTGGAGTTTAAAATTTCATGTTGATGCTTACCCAACTATCTTAGGTTATGAACAATAACCTAAATAATGTGAAACTTCTACCTTAACCTAAGAGGGAACAACCAACTATAAAGTGTTTTATGAGGAAATGACCACCGATGTTTAGTGGATCTTCCGATACACTAGTTACAGAATAGTGGGTCAACTCTATGGAGAATGTATTTTCTATTCTTCACTATTCTGAGATGAATAAGGTTAATCTCACTATTTATCATCTAGATAAAGAGGCCGATCAATGGTGGGATTTGATTAAGAACAAAAATATGAGGGAGGAAATTGAAGAGATGAAGTGGGAAGACTTTAAGATAATGTTTCTTAACAAGTATTTCCATCAAAATATTTATACAAAAATGGATATAGAATTCATAGAGCTAAAAAAAAATGAAGGAGAATTTTTCACGGTTTATGAAGAAAATTTCACAAGGATTAGAAGGTACGATTAAAGTTTTTTTTTATCAAAAATGATAGAAAAATTGATAGATTCGTTAGTGGTTTAAAACTATACCATCGAAAGGCTCTTACAATTAGAGACTTTGGGAGTTATAAAGAATTTTTTCAATCTGATCCCAATATAGAGATAAATTTTTGAGAATGTTACCATGGATATGGTGATAAGAAATAAAATATTGAGTTTCAATCCAGAGAATCTAATGAGAAAGGTTGAAAGAAAACTCAACCAACCACATGTCAAAAATGTGGGAAGAAACACCATGGGAACTACATAAAAGGGATGGGGAAATGATTTAAGTGTGGAATAGAAGGAAACCAAGCTCATGAATGTCTAAAAGACATGAGGAAGCAAGATAATGTAGTGGAGTAAAAAAGTGAACCAACCATGGTCTAATGCTAAAACTATAAGAAGCAAAGGAACTATTCAAGCTAGTGCACTAAAAATTTAGTTCTCAAGGGTAATCAATGTCATCAGATACCAAATACAAAGGAGAAAGGTAAGGATTATTCCATCACTACTGTGGAAGTGGAGTAATAAAATGAAGTCATACAAGGTACAATTAATATTCACTGAAGAATGGAAAAATTATTATCAGATTCTGTTTCTATATATTTCTTTATATCTTGAAAGTTTACTAGAACTATTGAAAAGAATCCCTGAAACCTTGAAGTAGAGATATCTAAAAAAACCTAGTGGTGAAATCAGTATAACCCAAGTGTTGGAATATTATCCTATTAGAACATGTAGGAAGATTCTTCCCTCAAATATATTGATACTTCCCTTGGTGGAATTAAAATCTATAATGGGAATGGACTAGATCTCGTTATATAAAGAACATATCAACTATCGGGAAAAGGAAATATCTTTTCATATTATGAACTATCCCATTATCCCTTATTAATTCAAGGAAGATAATGAATCTCCTTTGGAAAATCTTTCAATGGTGTGGGTGTTGATTCCATGTGAAGAAGCATACCTCACTCAAATGGTAGAGTCAAAGGAAAGTGTCAACCTAGCAAAAATTCCAATCATGAGGGAATATAGTGTTGCATTTCCTAAAGAGTTACTCAAACTCCCCCTGAATTGTTAGATTGAGTTATTAATAGAAATCATACCCAGATATACTCCTATCTCAAAGTGTCCCTATAGGATGACTCCTATCTAACCGGAGGAGTTAAAGAAGAAGCTGTAAGATCATTTGAAAAAAGGGTTCATACGCCATAGTGCATCACCTTGGGGTGCACCATTTCTATTTGTTAAGAAGAAGGATGGATCAATGTGGCTGTGTATCGATTATCGAGAACTCAACAATATCACTATAAAGAAAAAGTATTATCTTCTAAGGATTGATGACTTGTTTGATCAGTTATGAGGAGCTAATTACTCCTCAAATGTGGATCTTTATTCTGGATATCATCAGTTAAAGGTGAAGAAGGAAGATATTTAGAAGACTGCCTTTTGTACAAGGTATGGGAACCATGCGTTTCTGGTAATTCTATTTGGACTTACTAATTCCCCTAAAATATTCATGTATTTGATGGATAGATACTTTAGAAATTACATTGAAACAATTGTGGTAGTTTTTATCAATGATATTATAATATACTCCTAGAGAAAATAGGAACATGAAGAACATATAAGGCTTGTTTTGGAGATATTAAGAAATATTAAGTTGTATGCCAAGTTCAGAAAGTGTGACTTTTGGATGCAGTAAGTCAGAATCTTGGGGAATGTGATCACAAGTGAGGGAATTTCTATAGACCCTTAAAAAGGCATTTAAAGAATGTAATAGACCCAATATTGTCATTGAAATCCAAATTTTTCTTGGCTTAGTAGGTTACTATAAAAATTTTGTGAGAAATCTCTCATGATTTTCAATCCTGATAACTAAGTTGACAAGGAAAGGGGTAAAGTATGTCTAGACGAAAGACTATGAGGAAATATTTAAGGAGATAAGGAGAAGGCTTATCACTGCACCTGTACTCACATTACCGAAAAGTGGATAATGTTTTGTGATATACAATGATTCTTCAAAAAAATTCTTGGGATGTGTACTCATGAAAAATGATAATGTGATAGCCTATGTCTCACAGAAATTGAAGATCCATGAGCAGAACTACCTGACTCATTATCTGGAGTTAGAAGCTATGATTTTTTCCTTGAAAATATGGCGGCACTACCTCTATGGCGAGAAGTATGACATATATACCGATCACAAGAGCTTAAAGTATATATTCACACAAAAGGATCTCAACATGTCTTATAGGTGATGATTAAATCTAATCAAAGACTATGATTTCTTTATTAACTATCATCATGGCAAGGCAAACAAGGTATATAATGCTCTTAGAAGAAAAGAACTTACTACTCTATCCATGTTGCAGATTGAGAAAGATCCTATCTTCATGGATATGTAAAGGATGGATTTGGAAATCATAATGACCGGGAATACATCCTACATTTCCCTAATTATTTCCCAACCATCTATCCAAGAGAAGATCAAGGAGGCACAAATGGATGATTAAACCATTTCCTATACCCATTAGGAAGTTGGAGAATGTCACTATGGACATTTTCATGGTTCACCCAAATACATCTAAAGGAAAAAATGAAATATGGGGTGTAGTGGACTAACTCACCAAGATTTCCCACTTTATCGCTATTTGAGAAGATCTATCTCTTAAAAAACTCACAAAGATATATGTGAAGGAGGTAGTGATACTGTATGAAGTTACACTATCAATTGTATCTGATCGTGATCACATGTTCACATCTAAATTATGGAGGAGCCTTCAACACTTTTTGAGTACTGAATTGAATTTAAACACAACATATCATCCCCAAACTGATGGCCAATCTGAAAGGACTATTCATATTATTGAAGATATGGTAAGAGACTTCTCTATTGAATTCAAAGGTGGATGGTACTAGCATCTCCCATTGGTTGAGTTCTCATACAATAATAACTTCAATCTGAGTATTCAGATAGATCCATATGAATCTCTATATGGAAAGCGATGTAGAACTGTATCCTATTAGGATGAAGTTGGTGAAAGAAAGATACTTGGACCTGATCTTGTGCAAGAGATGATAGAGAAGATTCAATCCATCTTGAAACATATAAAAGCAACTCAAATTTGGAAAAAGAGCTATGATAACAACCATCGAATGGACTTGGAGTTTGGCATTGGGGATAAATTCTTCCTTTGAATATCAACATGGAAGAGAGTCACGCAGTTTGGAAAGAAAGGGAAAATAAGCCCAAGGTTTATTGGCCCATTTTAGATCCTTGATCGCATCAGAGCCATGGAATATCAGCTTGAACTTCCACCAAATATGGCTCAAGTTCAAGATGTGTTTCATGCATCACTCTTGAGGAAGTACATACCGGATTCCTAAAATGTAATGAACTTAGAGGTGGTATATCTCGAATATGATCTCTCTTATGAGGATTAGTTGGTAATGATTCTAGACTGGAGAGATAAAGTTATACATGACAAGATAACCCACCTTGTCAAAGTGTTTTGGAGGAACCATAAGTATAAATAAGAAACTTGGAAGCTGGAGGAGGTGATGAAGGATAAGTACACTAACATGTTTATGTAAAAAAAAATTTCGAGGGAAAATTTTTAAAAGGGGGGAAGAATGTAACAACCCAAACTTTTATCAATGGAAATTATCCCTTATTATAGTAATTACATATTGAATAAATCACGTAAAATAACTTAGATACCATAATAAAAACTTTATAAATGAATAATTAATTAAATATGAAGTATTTCTAGAAGTTAAGGAACCAATACTGATGAAATATTAACTTGACATTAGGAAAAGTAATATGAACCTTATGAATAGTAAACTGGCCAAATGAATAGTTGACTCACCCATGAAAGTATAAATAAAATTTGGGGATCTTATAATTGAAAATATGATAGAATTATATCATAGTATAAGTAAGTAAATAGTTTAAAAATTATTAATTAAGTGTTGGTGTTTTTATAAGTCATAAATATTTAATTAAAAATTTATGATTAATTTAATAATTTAAAAAAAAAATTATTTTCATCAAATGTATTCATAAATTAATATATTGGTCTCTTATGATTTTAGGATAATTTTATGTGACCTTAAGTAATTTTTCAAAGTTATATAAAATCAGTTATAATTTTAAAATCTGTATTTTCAAAGTAAATGATGATTTTAATTAAAAATTAAATTACTCATATTTAGAAAATTATTTTCATAAAATGGAGTTCATTTTTTTAATTCTACATGTCAAAAAATGGTTAGGGTTAATTTTTTGGAATTTTTTGAAATACTTGAGTTTTTTATGAATAGTAAAATATGATAATTATTGATAAATGCTAAATACATGATTTTTTAAGTCATTGGTTATGTAAGGATGATGTAAGCACCTTAATATCGAACCATACTTCATTATTTTAATATATTTAGAGATAATTATCAAAGTATTCATTGTCTTGATCCAAAATAATAAACGAATGAATATAATATTGAGAAAGCACCCCTCTCTTCCACTATAGATTCCACCCCTCACACCCCTTTCTCATCACACCTCTCAAAATTCGAGCCTTGAATAAATTATTCCCAATACTCTTACTTAGTCCCTACCCCATATCTAGTAGATCTTGTTATCATCAAAATACCAAAAACCTATTCCCTAAGGATGTTCTCAAGGAGGATAAATCGAAGATGTAAAATACTCTTCCTTTTTCTTTTAATTCTTTTTCAATTTCATTTCTTTTTTTATATTCTCCTCACTTAACCTCATAAAAATGTAATGATAACTCTATTAAATTTAATATAATGTAATTATCTCATGTTAATGGAATCTAAATCATTAAAATACTTCCTCTCTCTCTCTCTTTTATTTTAAAAATGAAATCGTCGCCCGTGATGTGTTAATTTACCAACATCGTTTGTGATAGACTTTCATTTTCCTTTAATGACTTCAATAATATTAATAAAACCATTAATTTTTTTGAAAAAATATTTTAATGTATATTTTATAACCCATCATATGTTCTCTATCTAACTTATATACATAATACTAAATGATAAAACAAAATGAGTTTGTTGTGATCGAAAAACCGCCAAAATTAACCTAAAATGATCATCATTAATTTTTATCTAATGATTTATCCTAATTACATATAACCAAATTATTTATAAGACCATTTATACTTCTATAATATCATTAATAATATATAATAATAATTCTGGATATTTATCCACATTTTACACGAACTTCCATTCATGTATGCAAGTGAACTGATCATGAAAACCATAGAAATGATTGCTCCCAAACGATGCAATTAATCTATATAACTCATCAAAAAGAACATAAAGGAACTTTATAAAACCATAATGAATAAAATTTATATATTAAAGGTTTTTTATTTTTTAATTAATGAATTTTATGTGATTATACAAGATATTAAAGTGAAGGAAGCATTCAGACACTTGGTAAGGGGAATTCTCAAACCCAACTCTCTTTCTTTGAGGATTCCCTATTTCACCCCATTTTCAGTATGAATATTACTTAAATATAGTTTATTCATAATTATATTAACTTTTTGGTATATACATGTTTTCTATTTGATTTTACAAAAAACATAATTTTTTCTAAAAGAACTCTTCTTAAAAAAACACACCTTTAACTTCTCGAGATTGTATCTTCTTCACTCAAAGTTGATGATACTTATATCAAGTATGTTATTAAATATTTTATTTAGGAACACAATGTTTATGAATTTATGATTTTCTGAATTGAAACCCATTCCTTTCCATGGGTTATTTCATTTCCAAGATTGATACACCTTCTTATGGCATGCATGATAATGAAAATGTTATGGTGTGATGGGTGTGCCCGGAATTATATAGTGTAATGTAAATGATATGTTGTGACAGATTCACCCCAAATTATATTGTACTCCAATGCATTGGGTAATGTGATTTATCTCCTGATAAAAGTTAAATATTCATGAACATGATGTTATCTTTTTTCACAACTATGTGTGGTAGTTAACCACTAAGACAAGATTTTTCATTTTTATACATTGCCTCATTACATGACTTTTCTTAATGTTTCCTATAATGATTATGATCCTATAACTATGTTATGATTAGGTTCACCACATTTTATATTGTTTCATGTTCTTATCTATCCTCTTATTGGGATTTTATCTCACTACTTTTCTTTGTATATCCTCAGGTGATTAATTGTACTAAGGAGAATGAGAAGACCTTTAAGAATCTAGAGAAGAAGGAAATAAATAAATGTTTATTATTTATTTTGTAAATGTTATTTGTAGTCTTAATTTTTCTAAGACACTAAAACTTTGTATCCTTATTGTGTAATGATTTTATGTTGTTTGTATTTAAAATTATGTAATAATATATTAAAGGAAAATCAAGGTCTCTATATTAACAATATATTATTTTTTGGTATAACTTAGTCTTGCGTACAATGTAATATTTCATATAAATTCATTGTTTCATGTTGGGTATTCTATCAGACATAACATACACATTAAGGTAAAATTACTATTTAATTCATAAATATTAATAAAAATGAAAAAAATTATTCTATCATTACTTGGAAAGTTATATCCTTCCCCATTTTGGAAATTTCGTACTCGTAATTTTATTCATGTATCAAAATAAGTGGAGATATTTTTCCCTCATAGAATTTTCAAATCCCTATGTTTACTCTTCAAACATGTAGTTTTTCTATAAAACCTTAACCTGATGAATCACCTTATTCTGAAACACTTTCTCTCAGTGGTCAAGAACCTGAACCAGTTGTTCCTCATAAGAAAGAATATCTTCTAGCCGAACCACTTCATGGTTCAAAAAATGAGATGAATCTGGTACATATATCCTTAAAACTGAAACATGAAATAAATTGTGTATCTAGGAAAAAATTTTAGTTAAAGATATTTGGTAGGAATCTGATCCAACTTTATCCAAGATTATATGTGGTCCAATGAACCATGGACTCAACTTCCCATTCTTAACAAAACACTTCATAATTTACCCTAGAGAAACTTTTAAAAAGACATGATCACCTACCTCAAAAGAAATATCTTTCATCCTATTATACACATAACTTTTTTCCTTACTCTAAGCTACCCTCATGTGTCGCTGAATCAATTTAACTTTCTCTTCCATTTCCTCTACCAACTCTGGCCCCATCAACTTCCTTTCTCCTACATCATCCTAAAAAGATGGTGTCTGAAACCAGTTTCCATATAATGCCTCAAATTGTTCAATATATATACTTGAATGAAAACTATTATTATAAGAAAAATCAAATAAAGAAATATTTTGATCCGAACTTCTCTGATAATTAATTGATCATTAAAGAAGCATATCCTTCAAGGTCTAAATTTCCTACTCAGACTGAGGATGAAAAGTCACACTGAAATTTAATTCATTACCCAATGAATTATAAAGTCCTTTCCAAAAATTGAATGAGATCCTAGGGTC
Organism: Viscum album; assembly: GCA_963277665.1. Classification (NCBI taxonomy): domain Eukaryota; kingdom Viridiplantae; phylum Streptophyta; class Magnoliopsida; order Santalales; family Viscaceae; genus Viscum; species Viscum album. The sequence continues at coordinate 624,087,227 of OY728136.1, read as the reverse complement.
ATGGTCTAATACAATAGATAGAGGAAATCATGTAATCTGATAATATCTTTTAGATATAGTCTAGAATTATTCTCTAAAGACATTATATCTCAAATGGAAAGATAATAGTATGATTTAGTTACTTAATCAAAAATAACACAAATCACATTATTACCTTGATAAGTCTTTTGAAATCCTACCAAAAAATCAATTGATATACTCTCCCATTTCCACTCTGAGATTAGAAAATGTTGAAGCATCCTATTTGGTAACTCTCACTCTTCTTTAACTAGATAACAAGTTAAACACTTCATGGTAACTTTAGAAAAAATATCTTTTCATTCCATCCCACCAGTAATACTCTCAAAGGTCTCAATAAATATTAGTGCTTCCCAAATGAATAAAAATGGATAACTATAAGCTTTAGTAAAAAATTATTTCCTCTAATTTGAATCATAGGGCATACATTATATTTTTACAAATCATAAAATACCTTATTCATCAATATTAAAATCAATAAAATTACCATTCTTAACAAATCATGCCTTTTCTTACAAAAACTGATCCACCTTCTGAGCCCTCTTAATTATTTATGAAAAGTCAACTCCACTAAAACCTAAAACAAAAAAGAGTATTTCTCTACATCCACAATATCTATTCCAAAATTCATCAAATCATTAACCAAAGGGTCACTATCCAAACATAATATGGTTAATGTAGAAATAATTTTTTCAACTCAAATCATTATCCACTTTTTTTTCTTTACCTAGATAATGATGAATCAAGAGATAATAATCCTTTATTAATTACTTCTATATTCTTCTTCTCATGTTAAATTCTTTATGAGTGAATATATACTTTAAAAATTTGTGACCAGTATATATTTCATAGTTTACTCCATAAGAATGGTTTTTCTAGAATTTTAATGCAAAAAATGGTAGCTAATTCTAAATCGCGTGTAAGAAAATTTAACCCAATAGGTTTCAACTAACATGATACATAATAAATTAAATAATCATTATGTATTAGGACACAACCAATTCATTTAAACTAAGAATCACTGTAGATTTAGAACCCACTATTTATAGAAGGAAAGACCAAAATAGTATCATTCACCAATCTTCTTTTCAATTTCTAAAAAAATCATCACATTGTTTTGTCTAGATGAACTTATCTTGTTTTCAAATTAACTTAGTTAATATTATAGAAAACCAAGAAAATTTTTCAATAAACCATTAGTAGTAACCCACTAATCCAAGAAAACTATAAATTTTAGTCATATTTGTGGGAATTTTCCATTATTGAACAATTTTTTTAGAAGGATCAATATTTATTCCATATTTATAAATAATGTGAATAAGGAATGAAATTTTTTTCAACCAAAGTTTTCAATTGCTAAATTTTCCATAAAATTTCTTCTCTTTGAAGGTTTTTAAAAAAAATACTTATATGTCTTTCATGTTCCTCTTGGATTTTAGAAAATACTAAAATGTCATCAATAAACAAAACCAAAAAATTATCCAAAAAATCATGAAAAATTCTCTTCATAAGAACCATGAATAAAATAGATGAATTTGATAAACCAAATGAAATAATAAAAAATTCATAGTTTCCATATCTAGTTTGAAACAAAGTATTCAGAATGTTAGTTTCCTTTAATTTTAACTGATGGTACCTCAACTGTAGGTCAAACATTGAAAAATAATATGCTCCCTGGAGCTGATCAAATAAATCATCGATATGAGGTAAATGATAATTTTTTTAATAGTGAATTTATTCAAGGATTTTTAATCAATGAAAAGTATCATTGATATATCTTTCTTTTTAACAAAAAAGATAGCGGTGCTCCATGGTGAAGTGATAGGTCTGATGAAACCATTATTTAATAACTCTTACAACTGCCTTTTCAACTCTATATGTTCCACATGAGCCATTAAATAAGGGGTCTATAAATAAGAATAACATCAGGTAATAATTCAATTGTAAACTTATCCTATCAATCAGAAAAAACACCAGACAAATCATCCATAAAAACATCCATGTATTCATTTACTACTAGCACATAACTAATTTGAATAGTTTCTTTATTTTCAATAATATGAGTTAGGTAAATTTCATTTCTATCTCTAATAAAATTTTCAACTTCTTGGTAAGTTATCAAAGGCATTAAATCATTGAACACAACTTTCTTAGCAATAAAATATATCCCAACATGATAAAATGACAGCCAATCCATACCAAGAATGATATTAAACTCTACTATGGTTAGTTCAATAAGATTTTCATAAAAGACCATCCCACTATTAACAATAGGAAAATTTCTATAAACCTTGATTTCTTTGATATTTCCACTAAGAGTTTTTACAAAAATTTATATCTTACATTCATGAAGTGATATTCCCAATTTTCTAGAAAATTTCTCAGAAATGAAATAATGCGATGATCCATAATCAAAAAGGGTATTGATATAATTTGAAAAAACAAGTAGCATACCTTTTAATACTTCATTTTACATTCCAACATCAATTTTAGTAGTAGAAAATGAACTCTCTACACCTTTATGTTTCCGATCATGATGATTTTTATCCTATGCAACTAAATTTGGACATGTATTAGCATAATGACCCATGTCATTACTGCCAAAACATCTTACTCTCAAATGGATATTAGTTACCACATTCTTTGATTCCTCCAGATTCTTTTCCTTGCATTCATGGGCCATGTGGAGAAACTTTTAACATTGGAAATGCTTCCCTGTATTCATAAGATATTATCTAGGGTACTTTTTACCACACATACTACAAGATTGGAACTTCATTTTCTAACATCTATATTTATTTGTTTCATGTTTCCCCATCACCTTCCATCCTGAATACTTCTTAAATTCATCATCACGAGGAACATAAGTGTTAGAAAACTCCATATTAACTATTTTATCACAACAAAAAACTTTCTCATAGATTTTAAATCCTCACAGGGCCAAAGATCTAAATAATCCAAGTGGTTTATTGAAGTTGAAATTATTGTTAATTAGTTAATAAGATGAAAAGTCAATGATGTTGGAATGTGATGATTGCAGAGCTATTCTTAATAACCAAAATATGTTCCAATTACATTAAAAAAATGCACATTATTCACCACATTTATAGAATACCGTAGGATACAGATTATTAATTAGTAAATTGAGTAAATGTAGAAAAGGGGAGATGATTTTTCATGTTTTTTTAATTATTAAATGGATGATGATTTGAGGTGTTAAAAAAATAGGAAATATTATGATCATGAAAAATATATATTTTACATGATATTATTATGTATTAAGTGAGAATATAGTATTTACACAATATATAAGGATCACACCATGCCAGCCAGTCTAGAGGAGTAACACCACTATGGGCAGCCAATTTTAAGACCCTAGTCTGAACCAACAGTTTTAAGAAAATGGGAATTACATGGGCAAACCATTAGGATCACATGTATAGATGAGACAACATGTGTGTGGAATGGTGGCAGTGTAGGAGGGACACCAATATGGAGCAGTTTCATCTTGTTTAGGAAGTAATCGATGACCATTTCTAGTTACAAGATATGAAATCTTGTATTATAAAGGAGTGTGTAAGGTGAGGAAATTTTGATGTGGGAATTGGTTATTGTATCACTGAAAAAATATCAACCATTCAATTAATCGATCTATTCATCTGGTCCATTCAATCACCATCTAGACATATTGTATTTATCCTTGGCGTTGCTTGAGAGCTTAGTACATTGTGATATTTAAGAAGAACTGTAAAAGGACCAAATCGAGTTTCTGATATTCATTTAACCATCCCATGAAAAAAAAATATGATTTATATTGAATGAAACTGCATTTTCATATTAAAAATGAAGATCACACAAAAGGTAAATTTGATTGAAGCCACTAGGAGTTCTGTTCATCCATATTTCCATGAGACACATTGACAGAATCTTGATACAAGCTTCCAATCATCATATGAGTATTGTAAATATCTGAAACTAATAAAAATATCATGTAATATAATTTTCATGAAAAAATGAAGATGAAAATGATGATATATAGTGAGTTGAGAAAATGGTTTATATTGATGATGACACTTATTCATTATCACGAAACAGAGGCAGTCTACTTATAGTAAGGCAGAGCTCAATGCCTATAAAATATGAATGCACCATGGATGTGTGTTGATAATTTTGGTGAGAAGATCACATTTCTAGAGAAATAGAGAATCATGTGCTATATAATTCTCATAAGGATGAGGTTCTACATAATATCCCTTGTTCGAATAAGTAGATAAATCCATGAGCCTTTGATAAGTGTGTAACACTCTCGAAGGATCTTGTGAAGAAACAAGATTTTTCAAATCACTCAATATAGCACAATAATCCATGTGTATATCTCATGGTTTCCTTGAAGCATTAAGAACACACACTCGTTTACACTTGTGAAAAGGATGTTGTTAAGGCTGCATTTTGAGATAGTGAATTGTGTGAAAAATATTGTGGGTACCATAATATTTCACACAAAGTAATAGAGTGCACAAGTTATAAGGGAAGTGAATATATAAAAAGGAGATAGTGTGATTCATACAAACTTATACATGAAGACTTGTATGCATATTGTGTGTGAGAGTGTATCATAATCAAGGAAAATGAAAATCATAGTACATGTGTATATGTTCTTGTATATTTATGTATAAAAGACAGTGTAAAAATTATATATGTGGAGAGAATAAAGTGAGGCAGTATGTGAGTGACTTCATAATTTTTTATTTTCATGCATTGAGAAATAAAAAATGGGTATTCTAAGAAGGCATTGACTGTGTGGATACATGTGTGGATTTATGATTATTTGAAAAGAATCAAATATAGTAGATGATCCCATGAAGATCTACACAAGGTTATTTCTATAAGTATCTAATCTTTAATGAAGATATAATGATGTATAGTATAAATTATTTCAATAATATATGAGTTAATTTCTTTGATGTCAAGAACTATTATGGATGGAAGAATAAAATGCTTCTATATATGCTTTCCTAAGGCCTTAAATTTTGTGATTTGTAACAGTTGGTTTTATTCTACTAGGAGTAGATGCTCCAATGAAAAATTATGATAAGAAAAATATTGAAGTAGATGGGAAATATAAAAATTCTATTTTTTATCACTATCTGATAAAGTGTTCACTAAAGTGTTGGGATTAAAAATAGCGAAGGATATGTGGGATAAACTTGATAATATGTATTAAGGGAATGTTAAGATCAAATAAGCCAAACTTCTAATATAGAGAGCTTTGTTTGAATATATTCTAATTTCTAATGATTAGATGATTGATGACTACTTTACCAGGGTAAATGATATTGTACTTAATATAATGGTTTTTGGACATACTTTGGAAGATTCATCTATTGTTATAAAATTGATGAGTAATTTTCATGATAGACATGATTCAATGATTTCTTAATTGGAAGAAGATAGAGACTTATCTATTGATAAATTATACAATACACTTCTCAATTATGATATGATAAAATCTCACATGTTAAAAAATAATGTTAAAGAGGATATAGATTTCAAAGCAATGAGAAGTATCAAGGTGAAGGAAAATAATGATGAACCATTCCCATATTATGATGAGGATGAGGTTAGTGATACCGATTATAAAATATTCATGGAATTTATTTTTAAAAATTTCATAAGATTAAGAGGAATATAAAAATTTAAATGTGCTATTCCTTTAAGGTTTTATAATTTTGTTCAAATTATAATTCTTTCAATTGATTTTTTGAGTAATTTGTTTATGATTCTGAGAGAGATGATGATGAAAAATATTAAATTAAAATAAGATAAGAAAAATCGAGAAAGGGTGATAGTGAAAAGAAGAAAAAGTTCTCAAGGAACAACAATAAAAACATGATGAGTAGAATAGTTGATGAAGAATCATTAGAATGGACTGAATCAGAAGATAAAGGTTCAAATAAAAATAATAAAACCTTTATAACACAAGTTAAGAGGCAAGTTTATTTCTCAAGTAGTGATGAGAAAGAAAAAGAAATCCATCACGAGTACATGATGTGATTTTAACTTGTAGCATGTATTGATCAAAACACTCTACTCAAGAAAATAATCAAACTATTGGAGAAAGAAAAAAGAAATTAAAGTTATAAGGATAATGATATAATTGAAGAGATCAAAACATTAAAGGTGAAATTTACATAACATGAGAAAATGTTTAAAGATCTTAATGAAATACTGATAGAAAAAGAAGAATAATTGGGTGAGACACAATCAAGGTGTCTTAAAAAATAAAACACTGTGAAAAACATGAATGATGATTTTGATAAAGTAGTTTATGTTCAAGTTGAATCATTTAAAGATACTATGAATACCATTCCATAGAAGAAGGTATAGGTTATTTATGATATTATCAGTGATACTAAATCCATTTCATCTAGTGGTATAGGTTCTGACAAAAAAAATGGAAGAATATGGACTGCCAATGACATACAGGACTTAAGTAAGTTTGAAAAAGAATGTTCTCCAAGACTGAGGAAAAATAACGGTAGGAGTGTATCCATGTGGTAATTAGTTTATCACCAACATAATTTTTAGGATTATTGAGATGAAGTTTTAGAGGTTACTTCTAGTGTTTCGATAAATTTGGGCACAAAACCTACAACTGTTGGAATAATACGTTAGTCCCTCTTAATTGACATATATCAAGGGGAATCAATTCTAAAAAGAAAAGAACCATATCTATTAGAAGAAGGAACATTCTTAGAATGCATAAGTTTTTAATTGAGAAATCAACAAGTATGTCTACTCAGGATAATCTTGATTATCTAAAGAATTTTTTTAAAATATGTGACCAACAAGGACATTGTGCTAATGTTATCATGACAAAATTTCCAGGACAATTACTAAAGGCTTCTAAAGAAAATAAACATCAAATCAAAGAAAAGTTCTTTGAACATTTTAATCAATATATAGAAGATGAAGGGAAGAAAAATGATGGTCAAATCAATAAAATTTAAAACAAAAAGATGAGTTTTAAGAAATATTCCCATACTGATATTTGAAGAAAAGAAAGGCTGAGATTGTGAGAAAATTCTTACTATGAATGTTATTTTTGAGAAACCTAGAGGTCCCTCCACATTCCCTATTATTTTATGTGTTTTTAACTACAAATGAAAGTAATTGAAGGAGATGTTTGAGGCTATCACTTTTAGATAGTATGATGATATTTGGATTCATGGAGTCTACTTATTTTAATGAAAAGAAAAAAAGTGTGCATAACTTAAGGGGGAGAAATGTTGATAATGAATATGAAAATTTTGGACAGATTCAAAAAATTAAAGTTTAAGGTCTGCCAATCACACTTTCATCCTTTATTCTTAATTGTATTATTTTATCAATTAAGAGGGAGTTCCTAGTTGATGAAAAAAATAAAAATGTAGAGGGAGATTTATCATTTTTACTTGAACTTTATGATGTGTTTGATGAATTATATGTAGGATTTAACATTTCATCGATAAATATTATTATTTCTAACCCCTTGAATGAAACTTGAGATATTCTGAGCATGAATTCAAATACATGACCTTTTATGGACATATCATAAAATTTTGGTTATATCTTCCTTGTTTTCTACACCCGTTTATCTCAAACATGCTTAGAGTTTATTAACTAAAGGGTCATTGCTAATAAAACTATGTGAGATTATTTCATTCTTTGAAGTGATCATGGAATTTTCATATAATTGAGATGGTAATGTTTTCAAAAGAAAAATGAGTTGAGAAAAATTTCCCACTTTTATCTTTTGTTTTATTATAATGTAAGGGGAAGAAGATATCATTGAGATTTATATAGAGTATTGAAAAAGATATAAAGGGGGAGATTGGAGAATCCAAGTGGTTTTTTATAGTTCAATTTTTTTTCAATTAGTTAGTAAGATAAAAATTCAATGATCTTGAAATGTGATGATTGAAGAGAAGTTATAATTGACCAAAACATGTTCCAATTGAATTAATAAAATGTATATTTTCCACCAAATTTATAGAAGACCATTTTATAATGATTGTTAATTAGTAAATTGAGGAAATGTAGAAATTTGGAGATGGTTTTTCATGTTCTTTTTAATCATCAAATGGTTGATGAGTTGAGGTGTTAAAAGAAAGAGGAAATATTATGATAATGAAAAATATTTATTTTTCATGATATTCTTATGTATTAAGTGAGAATATAGTCTCTACCCAAAATATAAGGCTCACACCACGCTAGGCAGACTAGAAAATTAACAATACTATGGGCAACCAACCTCAATACCCTATACTAAGATAGTAGTGTGGAGAAAAGGGGAATTACATGGGCATGCCAACATGATAACATATATAGGCGAGCCACTGTGTGGGGTAGCATGTTTTCAGCATAAGAGGGGAACCAACACAGATAGATTCCATCTTGTTTGGGTATTACTCAACAACTATTTCTGATTACAGGATGTAGCATCTTGTATTATAAAGGAGAATGGAAGGTGAGGACATTTTGATGTGGGAATGGGTTACTGTAGCACTGAAAAAATCTCAATAGTCTAATTCATAAATCTATTCATCGGGTCCATTCAATCTCCATTCAACCGTATCATCCTCATCCTTGGTGTTTCCCGAGAGTTCAGTACGCTGTGATCTTCAAGAAGCATTGTCAAAGGATCGAATCAAGTTTCTGATATTCATTTCATCATTATGTGAAAATCAAATATGTTTGATATAACATAAAAATGAATTTTCATATTAAAAATGAAGATCAAACCAAAGGTAAATTTGATTGAAGTTTTCGGGAGTTCTGTTCATCTGGATTTCCATGAGAGACATTGATAGAATCTTGATCCAAGATTCCGATCATCATTTGAGTATCCTAAAGATCCAAAACTGATCCAAATATCATGAAACTACATTTTCATGAAAAAATATCAAAATGATGATATACAGTGAGTTGAGAAAATGGTTTATATTTATGGAAATGCTTATTTTTTGTCGTAAAATAGATACAAATTACTTATAGTAAGGTGGTTCTCAATGCCTATAAATATCATAATTCACCAAGGATGATAAGTGTGTGTCGATCATTTTTTTGAGAAGATCTCATTTCCGAAGAAAAATAGAATCATGTGCTCTCTAGTTCATGTAAGGTTGGGGTTTCACACATTATCTCCTATAAGAAGTAGAGAAGTCCAAAAGCCATCAATAAATGCGTAAAACTCTCTAAGGAGCTCATGAAGAAACATGATTTAACAAATCACTCGATATAGCATAACAATCCATGTGTATATATTCGAGTTTTCTTAAAGCACTAAGAACACAAAACTGTTTACACTTGTGAAAAGAATTTTGTTAAGGATGAATTTAGAGATAGTTAATTTCACACAAAATATTATGGATGACAAACTATTGAATGAAAAGGAATAGTGTGAACAAGGTAGAAGGGTAGTGAACATAAAACAAGGAGATAGTGTGATTCATACACACTTATAAACGAATACTTGTGTGAGAAATGTGTGTGAAGTTATAACATTCTCATAGAAAAAGAAAAGAACAATGCATATGTATATATTCTTGCATATTTATGTATAAAAGGAGGAGTGAAAATTATATATGCGGAAAGAATAGAGTGAGGCAGTATGTGACTTCTTGAATAATTTGTTATTTTTAGGCATTGAGAAACAAAAAGTGGATTTTCTAAGAAGGTAGTGTGTGTTTGGATGCATGTGTGGATGTATGAGTATTCAAGAATAAATTCATGATCTTATGAAAGTGAAAACATATAAAAAGTAAGTGTAGTGATTTCCATGAAATATTCTTGTATGATCTAAGAATAGTGATAAAACATGGACAAGTTTTGTGAGAAAGGATAATAGAAAATCAGAAGATTATAGTTAGTGGACTTGAAGTAGAACAAGGAAAAAAGTTCAATACATTAGATGTTAGTGAAAGTTGAATATATATTCACAAGAGATTCATTAAATAACTAGTAGGATTCTAGTATAATGAACTAGATATTTTTGTGGGATAGCTCAACTTATGAGAGTCAGTATAAAGAACACTGGTGGGATGCCATTCTAAAGATCCTTTTGGGAGATAGTCCACAACAATCATTTGTGATCAAGAATTATGAGAGTTTTTCTATTAGGAATTTTTGACGATTGTTTGTAATTGTAATCACATTTATCATTACTAGTAGAGAATCTGCGTCTCAGATTATCCCAAATATAGCAAGGATGTAGTCAATCACATCAAGGACAAATATTTTAAGAATTTGTGTGTGATTTTTAGTATTTTCAGTTGTTTGGATATGGGAGAAGTGAGAGTCTATAGAACGATGGATTAAGATCATAATCAATCATAGAGGTTTATTTGAAAAGAATAAATTTTAAAATCACATCATTGATTCACCCCCTCTCCCTCAAAGTGATATATCTGAACCGAGACTCTTAAAAAACTTCATAGAATCGGTTTCAATTCTGAGTAAAAACAATTAATTTTTCTATCAGTGTCCTAAATAAAATACAGAACATACCTGGAAAATATTTTCATGTTCCCTTAATATTAAGCTACAAAACCTTCATATTTTTCCATCAATTCTAGGAATTCATTTACCATTCAGAGTTGAACAAAATTATGAAAATATTTCTCAATGAAAATTTCCATAAATGTTTCCCACCCCATGGAATCAAGATTATATTTCTATTTGGTATTATCAACCAAAGAACACCATAGATTAGATTCACCTTCAAAATAATAAATGGAAAGGGTTGCATTTTTTGTTATAAACATACCATGACATCAAATATATTTTCTAGATCATTTATCCATCCTTAAACTACCACTAGTTTAGATGTTCTGCTGAATGATATGGGATGTTTCCTCATGAAATTCTCTACAAAATACATGTTCATTCAGTGTAGATCGTGTTCCTATCTAGTATAGATAAAAAAAATTTATTTTTTGATTCAAATGATCCATCAATATGACAAACTATTTTGTTTCAATTTCTATAATCTTTGGATGCTGATTTGGAAGGATATCTTCCTCTTGATTCCTTCCTACTACCATTTCCCTATTTCTTTTATGGAAAACCATTCTAAATAGAAATATTTTAGATGAATCAAAATGGTAATCTTGAAATGGTTTAACATTTTATCTTGAGAATATTGTAAAATAATATAAGGGAATGTTATTAATATTAACCTAATCTCTAATGATATCTAAACTAAACTTTGATACTAACTATAAATCCCTGAACATAAAAATTATAAAATCTTGAGTAAAGTCAATAATTTTACATTCTTTCACATTAAGGACCTTTTAAGATTTAGAGTTTTAGGGAATTAATCCATATATTATACATAACAAAACTATAAAAATACAAATTGGACACTTCCAAATAGTATCTATTTTTTACATCATCTAAAAATTTTAAAATAATGCAGGATCTATTTTAATAATACTATTCACAAAATTTAACATGAATTATTCCAATCCCTTAATCAACCTTATTTCCCATGAAAAAAAATTAAAAATCATGGGTTGTGTATAAAAATCTCAATAATAGATACAAAAATAAAGAAATCATTTTTCCATTGTTAAACATTAAAACTCCTGAATTTTTTTTTCTTATAAACATAAAATTTTACCTAAAAATGGAAATATCATTGTTTAATAAGTATCATTTAATTTACCTTTAAAAAAACTATTTACATGAAAAATAATTAGAAGCATAGAAAATTAATGTAGGTACCTTAAGATATCATAACATTAAACCCTTATAGAACCCTTACAGAACCCTTACAGATTGTAATTACTATACGACCAACATCTAATATAATTATCTGAAGAAGATAATCATTTCCAAGTGCATTGAAGTGCTATCTAGGATCACCCATAATTTAATCTGTAATGGGATTAATCAACACTATCTAGCTATACCCATCATTTATATGTCCAAGAAACACAAATGAAATAAACCGTTTCATCATTTGAAAAACTATTTTAAAATCATATGAAATTAACTTTCAAATATTAAAATTACATTTTCTTTCAAGAAGCCCATATCTGATACAAAATAAAACTTCATTTTAAAAACCATTTTCAAAACCAGAATACCCAAAACAATAAATAAGGGGTTTTTATGTAAATAAATATTAAATATTAAAAATTAAGATAAAAATAAAATAATGGCCACAAGAGTAGAAAATTTATTATCATCGTATATGTTAAGAATAAAACATTCATTTTTTTTGTTTTTCAAAAAGGCCCATATAAAACATGTAAAAATATTCATTTTTGAAAAAATTTAAACATAATTAAAAGTAGACATAAAATTTACTTTATAAAAAATTTATATTAATATAAATAAATATGTACAACAATATTAATAATATTTTAAATGAAATGATTAAATATTTAAACATTCAAAGCATCTCATACCACTTTAAAAATTTATATCATAATCACCCTAAAAGAATAAATTTTAAAAAATCATTAAATAAAATGATAATTGATAAAATATGGATATATAATGTCAAAGGGTCCATATATACAATTTATAAAATAATAAAGGTTCATATCATTAAAAAATGTCTCAATGAAAGGAGATTGGGATTAAATCCCTTACCTTGTGTCTAACGTGTCACATGGGTCCTTATCTTCCTAAATAATAAAATTGTGTTAATTATATAATTCTTTGATAACATTGTCAAATTTATCATTACTTTTATCTCACTTATTATAATTTTTTATACAACTACTCAAACAATTATGTTTACATTAGGTGTTTTGACCGTATTTGGTTTATGTTTCAAAAATGACTTAGGTAAGACAAATATGGTCAAATGGGTAATTATATAAACATATACATAACAATAATAATGAAATAATTTTTATATTTATATATAAATACTATTTTAAAAACCAATCATGAAATATGGTTATGAAAAATGAACCGATGTTACAATCATATATACGTTAGACCGTTCGTACGCATGAGTAACATTCCTATTTTTCAATGATCATTATGGAAATAAGGTAAGTAAAAATAATATTTATATAATCACCATAATATCATAAATACCATATTATTTAATCATATATACTTACATATATAATTCTAGTGATGTAAAAGTAATCACTTCGCGTCGAGGAGGCTGTAGTCTACACATCCATGAATGACATTATCAATTTTTCTGTGCGTGAAAAGGTGTTAATGAAAATGATATATTGTATTTATAGAAAGGTAATTATTTCATGAATATCATATGGATGTTATGTAAGTCACATATTTTTAATTAAACCCATTCTTGATACATTCCATGTACTGTGTGAACGTATCACATCGTTTTGAGGAGGCGGTAGTCCATACTTATACAAATGATGTTACCATATGCCCACAAAATGGAAAGCATAGAGGTATATGTTATATATAAATTAATGAATATTAAATAAAAAATAAATATCATAAATATCATATATAAATATCATTTCCATTATAATTTTCAACCATAATATGTGGTAAAAGAAAAACGAGCAACATCCTTTTTGGAGGCGGTAGTTTGCCGTATACATAAATGGTAAGTTAGTTACCCATTAGATGGAAGTGTGTGTAAGTTTATGTATAAAACTTAACATAAGAACATATAAGTATATTTAGGGTACTTATTGTATTATATAATCATGGAATAATTATAATTGCGGGGGTGGATAATGAAAATAAAACAAAGGAGTTTGAGGAAAGATGTTACCTCTTCTTTGAGTAATTAATTTTGTTTTTCACCAAAGGCATTACTTGGATGGATTTATGAACATATATGAGATAAATGGAGGGATTTTTTGAGCTTATTTTATCTTATTTTAAGTGATAAAAATAGCTTTATAGGATTGAATAAATGGGAAGGGTGAGTTCCTTTTTATAGTAGAGGAGGAGTGACATTCTTGTAAATTTTTGAAAAGTGAATTCCACCGATGTTTTTTCTATGAAAATTGGCTCCAATAATAGTAAAAATTATATAAAAGGGATTATAGTATCTAAATATGAACATAAAATGGATTTTGTAAAAGTTTCTAGGTCATTTTGGATCTTAAGTTTATGGTTTAGTCCCTTGTTAAGATAATTAATTTTAAATAGTTTCACTAATATTTTTGGTCAAAAACTAAGTTGAAATTATTATAAACTAGAAATTATTATTACTAATATGGAATAATTTTGTACAAAATCCAATCAAATAATTTGAAAAAATTAATTTAAATTTAATTCCGCAAACGGGATTTCAAGGTGGGGTTTTAAGGTAAAAATGTTCAAAATTTTGCTTTGTTTTTAAATCTAAATTCAATGTTAAATTGTTTTCAATGACCTAAATTAGTTTAAATTATAATTTTTTTTTCTAATTATACTTTAAAAACAAACAAAAACTTACTTTAAATAAAAAATAAATTATACAAAAAATTAGTTTTGAACTAAAATTCAGTATTATTCACTATTCATCAAAATGAAAAAGTTCTCAGAAAAATACAACACATGCATTCCCAATGTAAATTTTGATATAAAAATTTCAAAAAATAATTTTATTTTATCATATAAAAATTATAAGTGTCAAAAACTATATTTAAAATGGGTTCTTCATTTAAACATGGTAAAACTGCCTTTTAAAAATACAGAGTTTTTTTATGATTAAAATTGGATTTATTATTATTTTAAGCCTATACAAATTATTGGAAGAATGTTAAAACATTTAATAATAATGTGTAAAAATAATATATTTAGTCCTATTCATTATCTCTAACACAACTACTAGGCAGTAACTACCACTTAAAATAATAATAATAATATTATATTATTCTTCGATATAACTCAGTATTTCATTTAACATAATATTTTGAAGAAAATTATTATTTTGTGTTAGGTACGCTATTGAAAATAGCATCTTATTTAAGGTAAAGTAAATATTTAATTAATAAATATTAATAAATATGAAAAAGACTTATTCTATCATTACCTAGGATGTTACAGTTTATCAGACTGACTAAATAGGATGATGGCTATTAGATGGAATAAAGAAGAAGAACATGATACAGTTCATCAAATATAGAACTTTTATAAATCTTTGATATTATTATTTTTCAGTTTTTGTGATATTTCAAACAACAGAATAAATGAAAAGTTACATAAGGAATCAGATTTGAATATATGAGTTGAGACAAAGGGGGAGATCATATTTATAATTGTTCATAGAGATCTATACAAATAAGACTAGACACACCTTTTTAGACATAGATATGTGAGAAGGTTTATAGTTACTTCATTAGACATAAGTTGAGCAGTTTATGAGAGGTGATAAAATAATTGTGAAGAAATAAGTATAAGAGTTTGAGTTTGTGATCAAAAAAAGTCTTTGAGAAAATAAAATTAGAAGTTGAGGTTTCTATCGGGAAATCATTTTAGGAAAATGAAGTCTTTATAAGTTTCAACAATGTTGTCAACTATTTTTAGTTGTTTGGAGGAATAGATGGAGGTAAGAGATGAGTTTCCATACATAGAGTTTGAATGATGTTTAAAGATCAAAGTTATAAAAACGATTATATAATGTTTTAATTCTTATAAAATTATTGAGTTTTAACTAAAACACAAAGAAAATATTGAATAAATGTTTTTATATTTTAGTGGGTTAAGATAACTAGAACAATGAACATAATTCCAGATAGTGTTTTGAGCTGAAATGTTCCGAAAAATATTTTTTTTGGAAAATAGAATTTTTTATATTTTTATTCAAGTATGATTGGGAATTTTTTAAAGTTCTTGAGAATTAAAGAATATTTGAGAAGAAACTAGAAATGTTGGGAATATTTGAAAAGTTATCAAATAAAGTTCTAATTTTTGATAAATTAGGTTCTACGAAATTTGATTGAGTGGGAAAAAGAAATTATTTTCCCACCCATAAAATTCAAGAAGAACCTATAAATATAAGTGCTAAGTAAATTTTTACTTTTCATTGTTCAGAGAGACAAAAATATATAATTCTAAAAGTTTTGTGTTAGATGAGGTTTCTGGACATAATAATCAATAAAAATATTAGATCGAGAAAAGTTTAGAAGATTGAAAAGAGGAGAAATAGACAGTGAAGTTAAGATAATGTTTTGAGTATAATTTTGTGAGGCACTAAGTTTTGTTAATTGGAAAGAATAGAATTTTGTTTCCGGAATAGTTTCAGAAAATTTATAAGAGATAGAGATTACCAGATTGAGGATTTATGGACTGAGAAGATTAGATAGAGAGCATATCTGATAGAGATTCCTGATGGACCCCTATGGAATTGTTTTATCAATGTTACCGTTTTGGTTGT
This sequence comes from Viscum album, assembly GCA_963277665.1. NCBI lineage: Eukaryota > Viridiplantae > Streptophyta > Magnoliopsida > Santalales > Viscaceae > Viscum > Viscum album. The sequence continues at coordinate 624,070,846 of OY728136.1, read as the reverse complement.
GGCTCAGATTATTAAAGACAAATTTTCAAATTGATAGAAGTTTGTATAATCATTATTATCTTGAGATAAAAGTTTACCAATAAGAGTTTAAACAAAAAATATGTATTAAATTATTTATTAAAGTAAATTTTGATAAAATCACATTAGTGTCTATAAGAAATATGTAGTTGCTCGCACTGAGGAAAAACCTTGTAAATATTTTACATTTTGATTACTTTCCAACATTTTCATGTATTTTAATTTTATAAAATTTGAGAAGTAAGAAACTCAAAAAAAGTTTTACGAGTTAAGTTTTGTAAAGATAAATTTTTTAAAAATATAATCACTCATTTCAACCCCCATTATTAGTGATTCATAGGTCCTTAGGAACTTCATAACCATGGGTGGTTCCTTCTTTTCCTCCATAACATTGGATGATTTCTTTTTGTATATTTTAAATTCTTGATATTTTTGGCCACCTATCCCACACTTGAAAAATTTCCCTGCCCATTTTAGTCAATTTCTATGATGATTATTCTCAAATTTTTAACACGTGAGTGATTGTATTTTCTTTTCAACATTGGAATTTGATCTTCCACCTTGAAAGCATATTTGTATCTTCTTATATCTATCTCCATTGGACAATTATCCAAAATCAATCTCTACTTTGAGATCACATCAAACTACTTATTAATAACTCCCAAAGTCTAAAATTTCTAGAGAATTTATAATATATGGTTTTAAACCACTAAGGAATTTATCTATTTTTCTATAATTTTTTATAATAAAACCTAAGATGAATCTTTAAAGCCTTGTAAATGTGTTCTCTTTAGTCGTGATAGATTCACCCTCCTTTTTATTAAGCTATAAATATTATCTCTCCATCTTTGTTTGAATATTTGTAGGAAAAAACTTGTTAAGAAATATTTTCTTAATGTCTCCCCACTTTATCTTATCCATTTCATCCTTCATCTTGGTATTTTTTTATCAACACCCACTATTGACTAGCCTCTCTATCTAAATGATAAATGTATAGATTCACCCTCTCTTTCCCCAAACATTGGAGCACAGAAAATATCTTCTCCATTGAGTTAACCCATTATTCAGTGATAAGTGGATGTAAAGACCAACTAAATATCAATGGTGGTTTCTATATAGAAGAATCAACACCCAGTTCTTTCTTCTTAGGTGAAGGTGAACATTTTACATGGTTAATGTTATTATTATCAGTATGACATAAGTAAGTAATAATTTCTATAATGTCTTAAACTACACCTCTAATTTCATTGGTAATTTCATTCGAATAATCATTGCATTATCCCTCACATGGGTTGTTAGTTTGGTTTATACTATATCCCACCACTTTCTAAAATAGAAAAGGTTTGAACAAAATGTAATTCATCAAATAATGGAAAAAATATTTTATTCTTATACAAAAAATAATTCTAGTGACATATCTTATGATATCCCTATGTTTATAATTTTTCTCAAATTATGCTTCTAGGATAATGTTTTTTAATCCATCTCTAACTTTATAAGGAATAATTACTTTAGTTATTTATACTTAATAATGGTTTGTTTAGAGTTTTTGATTAACCTAAGCATATCCCATGGGAGTGTCAAACTAGGTGTGAAGAAAGACCTATTTATCTTGCACTATATAATGATCGAGTCAATACCGATACTCCCTTTTCATAGTTATTAACCTTTGGTACAACTATGCCAGAGCAACATCCACTTTTAGTATCTAAATATGGGTTTCATTTCTTGGAAACCACACATTCTTATACTTTTCAAAAACATATGATTTTTCATGTAGATAGAATTATCTCTATGGTTTTCACTAACATTTTATAATACTAATTCCCAAATTTACTAAACCATTCTATGATATCATCTATAGAGAACCGAAAATTTCTTACATGACTATAACATAATTTTTAAGATTATTAACATAATAGTGATACAATTCAAAATTCAAAGGATTAGTATCTTGGGAAAATTAGGCTTACACATCACTTTTATAAAATAAAAAATTAATATTTACTTAAAACCTTATTATTTATCCTTATAAAATCTCCCATGTTCTCATGAGTACATATAATCACCTGATGATATACATCAAATAAATGGGTGAGCAGAAATCTGAGTAATGGGAGGAATGAGGGACATGAATCAATAGTATGCATGCGAGCTTAATAAACATCATCATATCATAATCATAGGATCATCATCATAATCATGAGGGATGTTGGTACCAAGGATGTTGTTTGATATAAATTGAGTATGGTTTGTGTATTTTGAAAATCATTAGATGGAAGATTTGAGAGTTTTCAAGGAAAGGTATCTTACAGTTCAATTTGACAATATTATTGATGGTAGTGTCATTTACCAGTGTTTTCCAAATTTGTGGGCCTCAAAATTTGGAGTTTGTTTTTGGAAAAGGATTTACACATAGAAGTACATAGTTATCAGACCACGAAGGATAGTTCATGGACCATATAAGAGGTATGTGGAATGGTAAGGAAAATCTTTAAATGGAATATTTTCTCATAGCGTTGCTATGCGGACTGCGAAGCAAGATACACAGACCGCATAAAGGAAATGGTTCACATGACACTCATAGTTCATAGAAGGAGAACAATTCATGGTATATCATTTCATTTGTAGAAAAGGAGGCAGTGATTTGATCCACCGTGAAGGAAAGGCTCTACATAGACCACAACTGAAAAATGGTTCACCGAAGGACTTTGGTATGTGGTAGCTGTACTGCATCAAAGATTTGGGAGATTTGGTTTTTCAGGATTTTAGGATCTATTTTCCTATATAAGGTTCTCTGATCCCTTCATTATGAATAGGGTATTTGATTAGAAATCAAGGATGAATTCAATGAAGTCCATAGCAGTTCATGGAAAGATAACCCTGAAAAGGAGAATAGGTTCATGAGGATGATTCCACGAAAGGAGAAGTGGTCTGTATAGATAGTCCACAGAAGGGGTTTTTTAGGGAACTAAAGCATACAAAGGATAAAAGTTTGTGGAGGAAGAGTTGGTCCATGTTGAAGAGCCTTTACATATAATTAGTACACATACACAGTTTGCGATGGCGGCATGCAGAGGTGGTATGTGAATCTCTTGCACTACATGGAGCAGTGTATTTTTCAGAGGAAGAAGGCTAGTTCATGGAGGAACAATTAACAAAATATCAGTGTGAGGAAAATTGGATTAAATATATAGGTAGAATCAAGACTTCAATAGATCATCTATCTATAGTTGCGGAAGTGTGCTTTAATGAAGATAAAGGCACCTACAAGTCCATAAATGTGTTTGGATTCCTACCAAGGAAGTGAGCTAGGGGGAGTAGATGGAAGTATTTTGAGAGACACAGTGAGCTATCCATAAAATATTATAAAGGTAGTGTTCTTGGAATAGAGTGACTATGTCTAAAATTTTATACTTCAAAACTAGTTATGTTTAGTAGACTTAGGTATGACCGATACACTCTCGGCGTATGCTCCTTGGACTAGCCCATCACGGTGAAACAAGTAAAATCACTGTGTTGACTCTTTTTATGTGATTGTTTATTTACTTCTAATTCTCATTTGGCAGGTTTAATAGGTTCTTTATAATATGAGAATAAGATCCGTCACTTTTGAAGAAAAAGTTGACACCCTGATTTACCCCTCCCCTCTCATGGTGTTCTGGGGCCCTTCAAGTGGCATTAGAGCATACAAGTCACTAGTATAAAATATGTCCTTATTTACTATTATGGAGAATACTGTTAATGTAGGGGGAGTTCCCCATTTTGATGGAAGTAACTTTTAGATATGGAATAATAGGATGAGATCTCATCTAAAATCTCTTGGAATGAAGTCGTTTTTTCCACTTCACAAGGAATATAGGTTACTGATCCAGCAAGGTTGTCTACGTAAGAACCCATATCTTTATTTTTCAGGTACTCTTTCCTTTTCTGGTCATTCTTGAGAAAAAGAGGAATTTCTGGAAATTTTTTAAGTACACGTCGTGTACTTTATGAGTACATGCCGTGTACTCGGTTGCCGCATGAATCTGTGTTCTGGACGTGTAATGGACACACACACGACCATGTAGGGGTGACCTGGAGACCACCTAAAGTAGAGTATAGAAATGGAAAGTACACTCTATGTACTTCCAAAGTACACACCATGTATTTTTTTTCATTAAACATACTGGGTTTGCGCTTAATCGCCAGAAAGGTCTTCTTCTTGACCTAGATCGTCTGAGAGAACCTGTACGTCCGCAATCTTCCTTCAAACCCCCGACTGAGCATCCGATCTCTTATTCGACCGCCATCGATTGCGTTGGGATCGCCTCAGTAAGCTCTTCCTTCTTCTAGATATTCGTTTCCTGATTTCTTATTTTTCTCATGTCATCCTTGGTTGAACGTTTTATAAGTTTTTGTAGATCTAGAATGTTCTTGGGAGATTCAAGGCTTGAGGTTCACTTATATCGATCCTACAACACCGAGGCAGGTGGTTTGTGCCTTTCTGTTTAAATACTTTGAGTTATATTTTCAAATTTGTCCAATAACCTTGAACGGGGTATTGCATGTTTACTGTTTTAGCCCTGTTAATTTCCTTCCATACTTCTATGCTTGAGTAGAGGTTAATTGAATGTGAATAGGGTAAATTTATATGATTTGGAGGTGTTTGCCCATGCATGTTTTAGTTATGACCTTTTGGTACTGTTTAGCCTGTTAGGCTGCCTTGTTTTTCCCATTCCTATTATTGTAGGATGGTGTGACTATTGTTCTGACATGCTGTTATGATGTATACTGTTTAGCCAATTAGTTCTTGAGGTTTACTTTGGCTGATATACGCTGCTATGCTTTTTGACTTACACAGGCCCATGAGAACCTCGTGTAGTAGACCATATGGAGAATGGATGGAAGGGATTCTCCAGAGTGTATGTTTTTGCTTACGATGCGAGACCATAGGGGGAATTGATGTAAGTGCTTCCTTAGAGTGTCTGTAGTTCCTCGACGTGGGCCACATGGGGAATGTGATGTAAGTGCTTCCCTATAGTGCCTTTAGTTACCAATATGAGACTATAGTAGGAATTGACGGTGAGTTCTTCCTTAGAGAGTCTATGCTTAAGTTGAACCTGTGGGGTATACTGAGTGTGCTTCCCAGAGGGTTGCCTGTACTTGTTTGGTTGAACCAGAGGGGTTAGGCTGTGAGTACTTTCGAGAGGGTTAAATTTTGTGTTAGCTATTTTCTTGTGTTGCTAGGTAAGACCAGAGGGGATATGCTGTGAGTAATTCCCAAAAGGTTACCTATTTGTGTTTTTCTGCTTTGATTAGCTGTTTCTTGATATATAAAATAGAAATATTTGAAACTGTGGATTGGTTACTACTGAGTACTTCCTTATTTCCTGCTTCCTATTATTTATTACCTGCCATATATTCACATACTATTAGGAACATATCTTGTGGTGGTTGCCTATTGAGATTTAGTCTCACACCCTGTTTGGGATATGCTTTTGGGACCAAAAAGATTATATTGTTGCCGGCATAGATAAGGGAAAGAGCCCTTCTACTTCAGGTACTTGATTGTTGTGGAGCTGGATAGAATGGGACCAAGCTATTGCTTGCGATGCCGAGGAGTTATTTCCTTGATTTTATTTTGTTCTTTGGATTAGTTCTATATTCATCATTGTGACTTGTTTGGATGTTTTCCTAGACATATGTATCATGCACCATTTTATATATGTTCTCCAGTTGTTTCTTCATCTGTCTTCCTCCATTTACTTTTGTTTAGAATATTTACCGCTTCCTCTATTGTATATCTGTTTTACTTCCACTGTGTTACTCTGACAATGAGGGAATAGTTTCCCCACTATCACACCAAGACCCTCGCTACTAGTTAGCAGCCTCTGGCATTAGGGAAAATGCGCTTGAGGCTATGTGACTAACCGGGTATGGGGCACCCCTAGGTGGCTTCCCAAACTGGGATGTTACAAAGTGGTATTTGAGGAGTTTCTATTATTTGAATTATTTTTTGGAGCCTATAGTCAGGGATAGGATGGAATAGGTACTTGGTAATAAGCTGTTTTTGGGAGTAGCTAACCCATGTACAGAGAAAATCTAATTTACCTCATATTTCATTTTTTTTGGTTTTGCAATTTTACAGTTGATTTGATTTTCACCATTGGGTGACTCATATGTATTGTTCTGTTATTGTTGATGTTGTTGAGGTTCTATTTCTATTTTAACCTGATGAGATGAGGGTATGCCGTCTCATGCATCATATAGGCACTTTCTATAAATCACATGTCATGCACACTTTCCATGTCATTTAATTTTCATTAGAGATTGTATATTGTTGTGATAGATATTGTGTTAGATATGCATGCTATTGTGATAGATTCCTTGATATCAAAATACATTCTGTTTGATAGGGTATTGGTTGTGTAAGGTTTTGTTTGAATGAATGCCAAAATTTGGTTCTTGAGGTGTTATGGGCCCTCATGGATCGGAATTTGGTGGATCATTACATTGTTTTTGCTTGTTATAACATGTGTAAGATGAAAAGATTTGATTCACAGGGAGTATGGGCCCTCACATATTGGAATTTGACACTTTGGTGTTCGTTTCAGTGTTTTTTTGGGCTCCAGAGTAGTTTTTGAGGCTTTCTGTCTAGAAAAACCCAGAATAAATGCTGGGTAGTTTTGACTACACGCCATGTATTTTTTTGTTTAGGAAGAAAATATTTTTCTTAAGTACACACCATGTACCTTATGTACATTCCGTGTAGTCTCTAATCGTGTCATAGGTCGTGTGGGAAGAGACACAAGATAAGGAAATTCTTGTAGGAACACGCCGTGTACCAGTTGTACACACTGTGTTGTGTTGACCCTATGTCCGCCCATGTGACTAAAAAAACGGATGGAAAAATCTTAGTTTATACACACCGTGTCAGTTCTAAACACACCGTGTAGTGTAATCTTGGAATCTAGCCATGTAACTAACAACACGGGTCGGTGTTATATTTTTTAGTACATGTCGTGTCCGTCTAGAATGCGCGATGTAGTGTCAGCCGAGTATCTAGCCGTGACACGAACAACACGGGTCGGTGAATCTCGTCTACTACACGCCATGTCTGGCACAAACACGCCATGTAATGTCATTCTAAAGAGGAAAATGTGGCTTAGCCGTGTAGAAGGACTCAAGAAGGGGAAGAGAATTCAAGTACACTCCGTGTGTAAGGAAAACACTTCGTGTGTTTGGGGTGTTACACGACCAGTTCTGAAAGAAGTACACGCCCATGTGAAAGGATTAAGGGAACACACCGTGTAGTAATTATACATGCTATGTAGTCATGTTTTGTAAAAATTGACTATTTTCTTTCTCATGTTCCCTTCCTACATATCCAGTTTTTATTCCTTGATATTTTTTTCTAAGGTGTGTGTTTGACCTTGAAGATTCATTCCACCGAGACATCCTCTGGTCGTACGCCAGTTTCCAGGCGGTGACCAGACAATGGATATGGATCATCAGGGACTACCTTCATATCCTCCAGTTGTGGAAGTCTTGGAACCAGCTGTTATATCTAACGTAGGTGATGATGCATAGTTTAGGGAAGGATTTATAAGGTTCATGTAGACCTTCCGTGGGGTATCGCATCCTGCCCCATCTATGGAAGAGTTTACATGGGTCATTCTGTAGGAAAATCCTCCCACTTTCACAGAATAAGGACGCTAGACTACATAGTCATGTATAGAAACCATGATTTCTATCTTCAAGAATCTAGAGATTCCTATAGAGAGGAGGGTGAATCTCATTACCTATATGCTATGAGATTCTGCTAAGGGATGGTGGGATGTGATCTCACAGGATGGACGCCAGCAGGTAGTGGCTTGGGATGTGTTTCAGCATTCCTTCTATGACTAATTCTACCCAGAGACCTTGAGGGCCGATTGAGCACGAGAGTTTATGAGTTTGGAGAAGGGTACTCTTTCTATTATGGAGTATTCCTCTTGCTTCACCGAGCTGCAGTGCTTCATGCCTATTCCAAGAGGTGATGATTTATTTCTAGAAAGGAAGTTTGAGGATGGTCTGAGGCATGACATCTGATCACAGGTGAATATCTTTAGGTTGACTTCTATCACATATATCGTCAACCAGGCACTGATAACGGAGTGCAATATGAGATATTCTGGAGTTGTGAGCCAGGGTGACTCGACATACAGAGTTATTATCCCTCCTACTGATAGAAGGAAGCAACGTAGGGAGTCTACGTGCAGAGATATGAGGAGGCGAGAGATATATTATGGTATCTAGGTGGTGTGCTACCTATGTGGGAAGAGTGGGAATACGATGCCACATTTCCTGAGAGACCTGGTAGAGTTCCGATCTTGAGGCAAGACAAGTCATATTCAGGGATTCTGTCAGATCTTATCATTAGCAGCTAGTGACACGGGTTCTTCTATGACTCCTCATTCTGGGGAAACACCACCAGTTTCTCACCAGTATGGGATCTAGAGTTCTTCTGACCATTTAGGCTGAGGTGGAGGTCGTGGCCGTGGTAGCCAGTCACCCTGTTTTTAGTGACATCAGGGTAAATCATCTCAGAGTGGTCAGGTAGGGTCACATGGCTGGGGTATAGGCTAGACGTTTGTAGTGGATCAGACCCAGTAGAAGCAGTATTCTGGACCTTCTACAGTTCAAGGTACGATTTTAGTTTCATTAGTTTTAGCTTCTACTCATTTTGATACATGGGATTCCCATAGCTTTATATCTGTTTCTATTGTAGAGAGACTTGGGCTTTTCATCTTTACTTCTATTGATGTCTTGACGTTCGACACACCGTTGGGGACAAGAACAGATAGTGTATGTTAGTTCAAGGAGTTCCCTCTTGAGGTTGGTGAGTGTCACTTCTTATGGTACCTTTATGTCCTAGAGATGATAGGCTATGATGTCATTCTTGGAATGGACTGGTCAGTTCCCTTCCAGGCAGTCGTCAATTGCTACCACCGTAGGGTGAGTTTCACATCACCAGAAGGAAGATCGTTTCTTCACAAGGGAGAGTGGGATGTCCAGGTGAGCTGAGCGGGACCCGAGCATCATGGTTTGGGAGGAGTTACAACCCAGATTTCTAGTCTATATCTGGATGACCAGGGGACTCTACAGTCAGACTTTCCTCTAGTGGTGGATCGTTTCAGGGACATCTTTATAGAAGAATTTTTAGGTTTTCCTCCGAAGAGAGGGGTGGAATTTTCTATTGAGCTCATTATAGGAGATACACTAGTGTCTATTCCTCCTTATAGTATAGCTGCACTAGAGTTATTGGAGCTCAAGAAGCATTTGTAGGAGTTGTAGGGAAAGTGATTCATCCGACCCAGTACTTTTCCTTGGGGTTTTCCTCTCCTGTTTGTGAAGAAGGAAGACAGTACCCTTAGGATTTGTGTGGATTATCGGAAGTTGAACTAGTTGACGATCAATAACCGATATCCATTTCTGAGGATTGATGATCTCTTTGATCAGATTCGAGGGTCTCGAGTGTTCTTAAATATTTACTTGAGATACGGTTATCATCAGTTGCATGTTAGACCATCTGATATACCTCTTATGGCCTTCCGAAGTAGGTATGGTCTATACGAGTATATGGTTATTCCGTTCAGTATCACAAATGTGCCTGAAGTTTTCATGGAACTAATGAACCGAGTGTTCTATCCATACTTGGATTCTTTCGTGGTGGTCATTGTGGATGATATCTTGGTGTACTCTCACACTCGACATGACCATGCTACCAATATTGAGATCGTTTTGAGTTCACTAAGAGAGAATAATTTATATGATAAGCTCTCAAAATGCCACTTTTGGATGGACCAGATCCACTTCTTGGGTCATGTTATCTCAGAGACAGAAGTATCAGTAGACCCAGAGAAAGTGAGAGCACTAGTTTCCTGGGAAAATCCAAAGAATGTCTTTGAGGTACAAAGTTTTCTAGGGATGTATGGTTACTAAAAATGCTTCATACAAGAATTTTCACGCTTATAAGCACCACTTATAGGTTTGAATAAGAAGGGTGTAAAGTTATTGTGGTCATAATCTTGTGAGTCAGCCTTTCAAGAGCTGAAAAGGAGACTAACTTCACCACCGATACTAGTACTTCCAGAGTCGGGAAAGATCTATATTGTTTACTATGATGCTTCAGGTATTAGGCTAGGAGATGTGCATATGCCTGGAGAAGGAGTCTTCGCGTACGAGTCTCGATAGTTAAAGACACATGAGAGGAATTACCCGACGCATGATCTCGAGTTTGCTGCTATTGTTCATGCCTTGAACTGTTGGAGACATTATCTTTCGGGAGAGCATTTTGTGGTTTTCACAGACCACAAGAGTCTCAAGTATATCTTCACTCAGTGTGACATGAATTGGAGACAACGAAGGTGGGTTGAGTACCTTTAGTCCTTTGACTTTGATCATGCCTATATGCCTGGGAAAGGCAATGCAGTGGCTAATGCATTGAGTAGGAGGACTCAGATACAGGAAGTTCAGGAGGCCAGTAGTGAGTGGCAGCTTATGGCTATATTCTCTGAGATACATTTGGAGGTGCATGATAGATAGGTGTAGACTTTTCTTTCTTATGTGGCTGTTACATCTACTCTTCTTGATCGAGTGCGAATGAGGCAGCTATTAGATTCTGAAGTCTTAGTCCTACGGGAAAGCGTGTCAGGAGAGGACCCTATTCCTAGATAGACCATAGGTGAGGATAAGATCTTGTATTTACAGGGGTGCGTGTGGGTGACAGTAGACATACATGATGAGATGATGTAGGGATTTCATTCCTCAGTTTTGGCAGTTCATCCTGGTGTCACCAAGATGTATTGTGATCTACACTGTTAGTATTGGTGGCCACATATGAAGAGAGATGTTGTTGGTTTCATTATGAGGTGTTCCACTTGTCAGTAGGTGAAGACAAAGTATCAGCGACCAGCATGGCTTTTGCAGCAGTTACCCATTTCAAAGTGAAAGTGGAATGATGTCACAATGAATTTCGTGATAGGTCTACCAAGGTCTCCTCGAGGGAATGATGTAGTTTGGGTTGTCATTGATAGACCCACGAAGGTTTCTCAATTCTTTCCGATCAAGAATACTTTCATTGTTGATGAGATGGGATATTATAGAGATACCTGTTTTACTTCTCAAGTCTGGAAGGAGATTTAGAAAGCTTTGGGTACACATGTACTTTTTGAGTACAACTTACAATCCCCAGATTGATGGCCAGCCTGAGCGTATGATTCAGGTGATTGAGGACATGCTTCATGCATGCATCATGAATTTTGGAGTTTCTTGGGAGAAACATATACCACTTGTGGAGTTTTCCTATAATAATAGTTTTCAAGAAACTATTCAGATGACACCTTATGAGGCTTTATATGGTAGGCCATGCCGATTACCTTTATACTGGCTGGAGGCAAGAGAGGCAGCTATGTTGGGACCTCATCTTGTTCAGGATACCACATAGCAGATAGAGTTGATTCAGAAGAGGATGGCTACTGCACAGTATCGACAGAAGTCTTATGCTGATCAGCAGAGATGATCTCTGGAGTTCGAGGTTGGGGATTAGGTTTTTCTACGTGTCACACCGAGGTTGGGACACAGAATTATTAGGAGACAAGGTAAGCTTTCGCCAAGGTACGTCGGGACGTTTGAGGTTTTGGAGAAATTTGGGCCGGTTGCCTATCGGTTGTAGTTACCTCATAGGTACCAGGATATGTATGACGTCTTCCATATTTCTAAGCTCCGACATTACTTCTCAGACCCATCTCATGCATTTCAACGTGAGGATGTTGAGTTATAGGTGGACTCCTCATTCGAGGAGCATCCTATCCAAATTTTTGATCGTAGTACGAAGATTCTTCATGGCTGGTTTGTTCCTCTGGTACGTGTGCTATGGCAGCATGGGTGGGTATAGCACAAGACCTAGGAGAGGGAGGCTGATGTATGATCATAGTGGACGGATCTGTTTGAGGATCTTTCTTCTACGTCGTCTTGCTAGGGAAACTCGGGGACAAATTGTTTAAGGGGGGAAGTTTGTAAGAACCCAGATCTTTTTTTCAGGTATGTTTTCCTTTTCTGGTCATTTTTGAGAAAAAGAGGAATTTATGAAAATTTTTGAAGTGCACGCCATGTACTTTATGAGTACATGCTGTGTACTAGGTTGTCGCATGAAGTCGTGTGCTATCCGTGTAATAGCCGCACACCCGGCCGTGTGGGGGATACCTAGAGACCGCCTAAAGAAGAGTACAGAAATAGAAAGTACATGCCATGTAATTCCAAAGTACATGCTGTGTATTTTTTTTCATTAAACGTACCGGGGTCGCGTCTAATAACCAAAACAATTTTCTTCTTGACCCAATTTGTCCGAGAGAACCCATACGACCACGATCTTCTTCCGAGCCCCCGACCGAGCATCCGATCTCTGATTTAACCACCATAGATTATGTTGGGATCGCCTTAGTAATATCATCCTTATTATAGAGCTTCATTTCCTGATTTTGTATTTTTATCAAGTTATCCTCGGTTGAACTTTTTAGTCGTTTTTTAGATCTACGGTGTTATTGGGAGATTCAAGGATTGAGGTTCACTTATATCAATCCTACAACACTGAGGTAGATGTTTTGTGCCTTTATCTTGAATGTATTTGAGTTATATGTGCAAATATGTCCAATAACCTTGAACAGGGTATTGCGTGTTTACTATTTTAGCCCTATTAATTTCCTTTAATGCTTGTGTTCTTGAGTAGAGGTTAATTGAATGTGAATAGGGTAAATTGCTATGATTTAGAGGTGTTTGACCATGCATGTTTTTCTTATGACCTTTTGGTACTGTTTAGCCTATTAGGCTGACTTGTTTTTCCCATGCATAGAATTGTAGGATGGTGTGACTGTTGTTCTGACATGCTATTTTTCTGTAGAATGTTTATCCAAGTAGTTCTTGAGGTTTACTTTGGCTGATACACGCTGCTATGCTTGCCTGACATACACAGGGCCATGAGAACTTGGTGTAGTAGACCATAGGGATAATGGATGGAAGGAATTCTCCAGAGTGTCTGTTTTTTCTTACGATGTGAGACCACCGGGGGAATTGACGTAAGTGCTTCCTTAGAGTGTCTGTAGTTCCTTGATGCAGGACATAGGGGAAATGTGATGTAAGTGCTTCGCTAGAGCTCCTTTAGTTACTAATACGATATTATAGGAGGAATTAACGGTGAGTTATTCTTCAGAGAGTCTATGCTTAAGCTGAACCAGAGGGGTAGACTAAGTGTGATTCCCATAGGGTTGATTGTACTTGTTTAGTTGAACTAAAGGGGTTAGGCTGTGAGTACTTCTTATTGGGTTACCTTTTATGTTATCTGTTTTCGTGTGCTGCTAGGTAGGACCAGAGGGGATATTCTATGAGTACTTCCCAAAGGGTTACCTGTTTGTGTTTTCCTGCTTTGATTAGCTGTTGCTTGATATATAAAACTGAATGCTTTGAAACTATGGATTGGTTACTGCTGAGTACTTCCTTGTTTACTGCTTCCTGTTATTTATTACGTACCATATATTAACCAACTGTTAGGCATATATATTGTGGTGGTTTCCTACTGGGATTTAGTCTCAGAACCTATATGGTCTATGATTTTTAGCCCAAACAAATTATATTTTTGCAGGCATAGATAAGGGCAAGCACCCTTCTACTTCAGGTACTTGATTGCTATGGAGATAGAGAGCATGGGACCAAGCTATGGCTTGTGATGCTGAGGATTTATTTAATTGAATTTCTTTTGTACTTTGGATTAGTTCTATAATCAGAATTGTGACTTGTTTGGCTGTTTTCCTAAACATATGTATCATGCATAATTTTATATATGTGCTCCAATTGTTTATTCAACAGTCTTCTGCTACTTACTGTTGTTTAGTATGTCTACCAGTTCCACTATTGTAAATCTATTTTACTTCCTCTATGTTACTCTTCCAATGAGGGCATAGTTTCCCCACCATCACACCCAAGGCCCTCGATGCTAGTCGGCAGCCTCTGGAATTAGGGGAAATGCGCTTGAGGCCATGTGACCAACCGAGTACAGGGTATCCTTGGGTGGCTTCCGAAACTGGGACGTTATAGTATATAACTGATATTGATAGAAAAATGCTTGATGCTGATGCTAAATCATAGAATTCCTTAACTACTGCTCTATCTGATAAAAATATATCTGAAGGTTATGAGATTCACCTTTTCCAAGTTTATGTGGGAAAAGATATAAAATATATTCAAATGAGATAACAAAGTGAAGGAATCCAAAATTTAAGTTTTTCACAATAGGTTTGATGATGTGAATATGCATCCTAATGAAAATATAGATACCCTTTTCAATCAAATTACATAATTTTTAAAAGAAATTTGAGGTATTGGGGAATAAATAATGAAATTTAAATTGTAAATAAAATATTTTAGAATACTTCCACCTCTTTACAATCCAAAAGTGTCATCCCTTGAGTAAAGATATCTTTCAAAAACATTCTTTGGATGATCTACAGAGCAGTTTGGTAGAATATCAAATGCGTTTCAAAATTTTGGATGAAACAAGTTGTGTTAGCAAGGATATGGAATTGAAATCTATAGAAAAACATGATATTTTAGGATATTATGCTAATGAGGTTAATGAGTAATATGAACTTCTTTCTCTCTTTGGAAAAAAATTTAAGAGAGGAAAAGGGATATTTGAAGGAAAGCTACTTTTGGAATGATTTTTTTGGTATAGTTAGACACATTTCCTCTCATTACTCAATAAAGTTCGATGATGAAGAAAGTGAGACTGGAAACTCACAAAATATTCAGAAAAGGTTCTCTCAAAAGGGGGACTTCAAATCAGGAAAAAAAGTACAATGAGTTTTGTCTATGAAGAAGATGATGATGATAATGATATATTTGAGGAAGAAGAACCATAATTTAAATCCATAACTCAAGTATCTATGATTGATAAAGTTGGAAAGTCAAAACCAAGAAAAGATAAAGCCAGATATGATCATTAGATTGTTGATGTTGACCTCATTTTTCAACTTAAGGATTTTCTTGGTATGATTGAAGATCAAAGCTAGAGATGAAAAATGTGGAGAGTAGTTGTGGAATAATCACCAGAATATATTGATTATCTTAAATATGAAAATGAATGACTAGAAGAAGTAATGAAATAATAGTCAATAACCCTTGAAAGAATAGAATATGTAGTATAACTACATCTTAGAATCAAAGAATAAGAAACGGTCGTCAATGAAATTACATACAAACCGGAGGATAATTCCAAGACTATTGAGGGTCTTGAAGAAGAAGTTGTTAATCTTAGGATTAATCTTGAAAGTGAATAAAAGTAAAAATATACAAAGAAGAAAATATAGTTTGAAATATTCTTATATACTGAGCTATTAGAGAGAGCTAAATGAGGTTCTAATGGAGTAGAAAAGGATTTGAATGATCAAAGGTCCACATGCATCGAAAAAAGTGGAATTGGGTGTGATGCTGAAACATCAAAAGATTGAAATAAGATAAACCTAAGAAAAGGGAAATCAAAAGTTGAACATATCCCAAAGTCAACTGAATTCCCAAAAAAGAATGCCTAAAATCAAACTGAAAGGATAACTAAATCATATCCACAAGTTTCTTGAATCAATAAGCAGTCAAACTATTTTACTAAGGAAGGAGACAAGGGGAGGAATAGAAATGAGAAAACATTTCCTATTATTAAATATCAATTATGTGCCTATATGGGCCATACCATGTCATACTATGAATAGAAATTGAGCTATTTAAATGAGGAAGACCTAGGAAGTCAACAAAGGAGGAAGAATTCATATCTTTATTCTTATAGAAGAAATAATTTCATGGGATATTTTATTTTTTTTAACTTTTTCCATAAATCTATTTGTTGGAGGTATAAGAAAGGAATGAACAATACATATAGAACTTAGAGACAAAGAAAATACTCATCAACCAGACCATGTTTCTCTCACAAACATATTTTCTCATCTGGAAGAAGAATATGAGCATGATGAACCCATTCACATGAAAAACAGATTTGAAAGACCATCTTTATCCTTCATTCAATCTATTATTTCATTGAAGGAAAAGAATAAAATTGAAAAATACCACCTTGTAGAATAATCCCTTAAATATAAAAAGAGCAGAAACACCTAGATTCTTGATAGCAGATGATCATTCTATATGATAGGAAATGAAGAACTATTAAGAAAAGGGTTGATAGAATAATAAGGTTTGATAATGATGGTGGTTTTGAGATTAAAGGTAGTGGAAGTACTGAACTAACTAATACGGAGTTGAAGAAAAATGAAGTTCTCTATGTAGACGGTCTGCATCACAATCTCTTGGGTGTGAGTCAACTATGTGATTTGGGAGTGATGGTGACGTTTAATCAAAATGGGTTCACTCTAAGAGGAAAGGCAGAGATTTCACTTATGAAAGGATACAGAAAAAATGACAACTTATATCAGGTTGATAGTAAAGAGAACATTTACTACTTGATAGTTGAAGAAGAAAACAACTTTTGGCACAAAATATTAGGTCACATTAATCAACAAGACATGAAAAAGATATATAATATAAATATTGTCATGGATATCCCCATTTTGAAGTGAGAACAAGAAAAAACATATGATGCATGCATACGAGGGAAGTTAGTTTGTAATTATTATCTTCCAAAAAAGAAAATGGAATCAAATATTCTTGATATCATTCATACAAATGTATATGGTCTGATAAATGTTGCCGAAACTTGTAGATAAAGGTAATTTTTTATTTTAATTTATTATTATAGTAGAATGTATTGTGTGATGGTTATACATAGGAATCAACAAGTTATTGAATACATGAAAATGTATCTATGAATTACCAAGAATGATATTGGTAATACCATCAAAGTTTCACAGTTAGACAATAGAGGAGAATACACATCCATTGAGATTGAAAATTACCTAGAGAAACCTGAAATACAACATGCAGTGGCTACTGTGAGAACCCCATTACAAAATTTAGTTTTTGAGTGTAGGAATCAATAGGTGAACAATATGGCTAGAAATATGGTAATTGAGATTTGTATCCCTCACCATTACTAGAAAGAGGCTATTCAAGATGTAGTGTATACTAAAAATAAAACATGGATTTATGTGGGAGAAACCAAGACACCATATGAGTTGTGGAATGGATGGAATCCATATTCGAATTATTTTCATTCTTTTGAAAATTAACGTTTCATTTGAAATAAATAAAGAAATAAAGGGAAGTATGGAGATCCTGTAGATGAAGTAATATTCCTTAGATATTTAGTGAATAAAAAAACCCTAAAACTGTTTCAATAATTGTCTTGGATTTTTTTTGGAAATTAGTGATGTTTATATCACTAAATACAAGACCACAAATGCATTGAGGTGATACTATGATGATGTGATTGAATATGTAGAAGATAGTGGACATGGACATATTCAAATGTAGAAGTAGAAGAAGGAGTGAAAAACATTAAGAGGTCACAAAACAATGTTGATTCTGAGGAAGAGTTAGAAGATGAAACCATTCCTAAAGAAAATTCTTCCGAACCACCCAGGAGAAATCAAAGAGCATAAATTGACCAATCCAACACCATTGGAGATAAGAATACCCCCATAGAGACATGGATAATGAGAAATAATGCACAATCAATCTTCTTATAAATTGTGGAACCATCCTCATTTGAAGAATCTCCAAAGGATGAATCATTTGTTAAAGCTATGAAGGAAGAGTTGGATCAGATCGAAAAGAACCAAACATGGGATCAAATTAAGAGACTTAATAATCACAATGTGACTGATATGAAGTGTATTTTAAAAAATAAATTTGACTAGTAAGGAAAAGTTATCAGAAATAAGGCCTGATTAGTGTGTAAATTCTACTCACACATTGAAGGTGTTGATGTTGAAGAAACATTTGATCCGGTGGCTAGACTAGAGCTAATCAAATTTTTTATTGGCATGGAAATTTAAATAGGATAAAATTTATATAAAATATATGTAAAACTAGATTTCTTAAATGGTTTTATTGAAGAATAAGTCTACATTGAACAACCGGTGGTTTTTCTTCTTGGTATTGATCAAATATAGGTTTTCAGATTAAAGAAGGCACTCTATGGTCTAAAGCAGGCACCAAAAGAATGGTACTCTCGACTAGATTCTTATCTAACGAATCTTGAATTTAAAATATGAGGAGTGGATCAAAATATCTACGTGAAGAATTAAAAAAATATATCAGTTCATGGTACTAGTGTATGTTGATGATATTATTTTTGGTAGAAATAGGCATGGGTCAGGGGATGAATTTTCCAATAAAATGAAAAAATAATTTTAAATGTCTATGATTGGTGAAATAACATAAATTTTGGGACTTCAAGTGATTCATAGTAAATATTTCACATTTATTTATTAGGAAATGTATGCAAGAGATTTATTTAATAAATTCAATATGCATGACTCCAAACAAATTTTGACTTCGAGTGCGATTGTAACTAAACTTGTAAAAGATGAGGTTGAGACTACTATATATCCCACCAATTTTATGAGAATAATCATAAGATCACTATACTTAAATAAAACATATCCAGATATTTTATTTGAAACATTCTTAGTGGCCCGCTTTCAAATTAATTTGAAGGAAGAACATATGGAGGTAGTTAAATGAATCAGGACGTATAGTCAAGGGACTCACAATTATGTACTGTACTTTTCTAGAGGAAGAAATAAGGAACTTCCATAATTTTATGATGCGATTGGGATGGAGATGTGGTGGATATAAATTCCACAGGTGGTGGAGAATTCATTGTTGACAAGAAATGTGTGGGGTGGTTGAGTAAGAAATAGGAAAGAACTTCTCTTTGTACTACTAAAGTTGAGTACACATCTGCTATAAAGGTTTTCACTCAACTAATTTTGATGAAGAAAAAAATAACTGATATTAGAAATGAGTTGAAATAGACCATAGTGATTCACTGTGATAGTAAGAGTTCAATTGATCTTACTAAGAATCATATTCATCACTCTTGAACAAAACTCATTGAAATCAGATATCACTTTATCAAGGAAAAGGTTGACCAAGGAATGATTAAAATAGATCATGTTGGAACTGATGATCAAGTGGCTAATATACTAACCAAGTCATTGTTAGTACATGCGTTTGAGAAACATCGGTTGAACCTCGATGTTTAACCACCTCCCAATGCATGAGGAAGTCACGAGTGTTCCCCTTTACCCTTTTGTGTTATCTGTTTTTAATCGGTTTATTGAAATGATGAATGTTTGTGGGGGAGATATGATCTAGGAGAAGTGTGTTTTAAGCTCTGTAATGTACAAATACAATTTATTTGGGTTTATTTCCAATGTTGGAGAATAGGGGAATTCAATTCAATGAATTCAATGCATTGAGGCTACAAGAGAATTGAGAAAATTTTTGGAGAAATTCCTAGGTTCATATTAGGAGAATGATGAATAGAGAACTTATGAAGAAATTAAAATGTTATGAGAAATGGATTTTAAAGACACAACCTTTTTAAGACCCAAAAAACCAATTCATCCTTCCCCTCTTGTTTTCTACCCTGAGCATTGCTCATGTAGACTTAGAGTGTTGGATGATTCATTTGCCACGTATCAGGTTTTGAGTGCAGGTAGTGCTTCATTGAATTTATCTATATATTTACAACAAACTTAAAGGGGGATATTGTTGGAACCAAGGATGTTATTTTCTTGAAATTGAGTATGGTTTGTGTTTTCTAAAAATCCTCATATGGAAGATCATGGAATTTGAAAGGAAAGGGATCTTACAGTTCTAGTTGACAATAGTATCGAAGGTGACATTGTTTCCTAGTGTTTTCCAAAATTTTGGGCCTCAAAATCGAGAGTTTGTTTGTGGAAAATGAAGGATTTCTGCATAGGAGTACACGGTTCACAGACCGCGAAGGATATTTTACAGACTATAAAGTATGTATGCAGAATGGCAAGGAAAACTGGAAAAGGGAAGTTTTCTACATAGTGGTGCTATGTGGACAACAAAGCACGATACATAGACTATGTAGAGGCAATAGTTTATGGGATGCTCACAGTTCACATAAGGAAAATAGTTCATGGGATGGCTTCTCGTTCCCGTAAAGGAGGTGGTGATTTGAGCTTCAATGAAGGAAAGGTGCTATACAGACCACAAATGAAAAATGGTTCGTAAAAGGACTATGGTATGTGGTGGATGTACCAAATCAAATATTTATGATATTTTGTTTTTTGGTATTTTCAGATATATTTTCCTATATACATTTCACTAATCCCTTCATTATGAAGATGGACTTTTATTAGAAATCCGAGAGGAATTCAGTGATGTCTATAGCGGTTTGCGGGAAAATAACCCCATAAAAGATAAGAGGTTCCCAAGGAGGATTCTATGAAAGGAGAAGTGGTATGTAGAGATATTCCATAAAAGAGGGTTTTGTAGGGAACTATAGCCTGCAAAGGAAGATTATTTATGAAGGAGGAGTTGGTCGATGAAGAAGAAATGATACACAAAAGCGGTATGTGGAGTTAGCACATGAACATAGTTCATGGAGGCAGTATGCGATGGTAGTATGCGAACCACACACACTATGCAGAGCAATGCAGTTCACAGAGGAAGAATATTAGTTTGTAGAGGAATGATTTGAAAACTATCAGTGTGTGGAAAAGTGGATTACATATACATGTATAATTGAGACTTCAACAGATAATCTATCTACAATTTATGATGTATTATTTAATGAAGATAAAGTTACCTATAAGTCCATAAAATATGTTTGTATTCCTATCAAGGTAGTGAGATAGGGGGAGTTGACATAAGTGTTTAGTGGGATGCAATGATCTATCCCTAAAATATTGTAAAGGCAGTGTGCCTAGAATAGAGTGACTATGTCTAAAATTTTTTACTCCACAACTAGTAAAGCATAGTGTATTTATGTATGACCAAAAGACTATCGGTGTATGATTCATAGACTATCCATTAGTGGTGAACCAAGTAAAATTATTGTGCTGACTCTTTCCATATGACTGTTTGTTTACTGCTCATTCTCATCAGAAA
This sequence comes from Viscum album, assembly GCA_963277665.1. Lineage (NCBI taxonomy): Eukaryota > Viridiplantae > Streptophyta > Magnoliopsida > Santalales > Viscaceae > Viscum > Viscum album. The sequence goes on along the minus strand of OY728136.1, from coordinate 624,049,714 downwards.
GGTTTAACATGTTCCTTCCAATTTGGGAATAAGATACATCACTTTTGAAGAAAATGTTGACACCTATATTCACCTCTCCCATCTCAGGGTGTTCTAGGGCCCTTGAAGGGAAGAATTTGATAAATTAATGGAATGTGGAATATTTATAATAATTAAACATCATAACATATGGGAAAAATACCACACATATTTGTAAACAAAGATATAATCATGTTCATGCATAACAAAGGTGTATAAATCATTAAATCATAATTGTGAAAAAATCTAGAATCATATTCACATATAATACACAAAATATCATGAGATATTTCATGATACCCATTGAATTTAAGGGATTTATATTTATAGACCCACTCATCACATCATAAAATTCTCATCATCATTCATTCCACATAGAACGTAAAACAATCTCATTCATGAAATAAACCTATAGAAATGAATGGGTTTCATAAAGATTTCATAAATAAAACATTCATGAATAAATATTTGGGTTCCTAAATGGATATGGAAAATCATATTTTTACAAAAACATCATCATTATTGAATGTATAATAAATAACCCAAGAGGAGTCAATGCGATGTTTTTGGAAATTGAAGCCTTTTTGAAAAGGCATTATAAATGGATTAGTTAACATTTTGAAACGGTAAGAACATGTTTATCCACAAAAAGAAAAGGTAATTAATAGTGGAAAGAAATTTTAAGTATATTTTAATAACATAAATGTAGAAAATATTGTGTAGAGGAGATAACCCAAAGTGAAATTTTTTGGGTTCTATAATCCCCTTACCTTAAATCCTACTTTATTTCATCGCATTTCCTATTCATTAATAACAAAAAAATATTTATTAAAATATTTAAACTGAAGTGAATTATGTTAATTTATTTTATTATTTATAAATTATAATCATTTTATTATATTACTTAATTCCCTTTGTTAAAGGTGAAATGTTTTAGATATCATATTTTCCTTAAAAATATATCATTTTGTTTCGATATCACTATTTTTGTTTAAGTTCATTTATACATAAGTTGATTTAATTAAATAATCATAAAATAAATATATTTATAAATTTATATATCATAATAATTTTATTATAACCATCAAAATGGTTGGTTTTAAGAAAGGAGTTGACAATGTCCTTGTTGGTGGTTAACCGACCGTTAACGAGACATTGTCAAATGAAGAAGAAAGATAAGTATAAAATATAAATAATTCATAAATATAATTTTTATAGTAGGTTAAAATCATTAATATGTTTTTAATACACATATTAATTAATATTAAAATATTTTTTTTAATGGAATTGGCAAAAATGGGAGTATAAGTGGAAAATGAGAGTATAGTTGATAAAACATACTCTTTTTTCAGTGTTGCTTCTCTTGTATGACACTTAGATACCTTAATGCTTAGAGGTGGTTACTCTAGAACTTACCTAAGGATTATAATGGGATTTATAGAAGGGATTTTGGCAAAATTTGTTCTTTGTTAAGTGAAGGAGGACTGTTTTTCCAAGGGGAGGGAGAAGGATTATTTATACTCTAGGAGAGATGTATTTTTAAAATAAAATATTGAATAAAATACTATATCTATGGTAAACCTTATAATAACATTTTTTGATAGTATGAATCATATATAAATAAAATATAATTTATTTAGGACTTTAAATAATTTTATAAACTAAATTAACTAGTTTATTAAATTGGAAAGTGGAATAAATGAAAAATTATTATTTTAAGGGAACACTTTAGAATTTGGAAAATAATTTTTTCATTTAGAAAGTAAGTTTATTATTTAAAAATGATCCATTTATCTTATTAAATTGTTTTTTGGATGAAATAAAAAATTTAGTATTATTAAGTCTTTATTTAATAATCATTATGTTATAAAACATGTTATATTTGAAATCATTTTTTTACTATTCACATAAAAATTGAAGTATTTAAGAAAATTAAAAAAATAACCCTTGAAAAATTTCTATGTGATGATTATAAATTGAAATTTATTTTATCAAAATAATTTAATAACATAGGTTATTAATATTTTTTATATAAATTTTTTTTTCTACAAAATACATTAAAATACAATTTATTAAAAAAGGTGCTTAAATTTTCATTGAGTTTTTAATATTGATATTTATTTTATGGAATTATTATATTTATATTTTATTAAATTACTCATGATAAATATATTTTACTAACATATAGGAGGAAACTTCCCATTTTTATTATGTAAATAAATCCCTCTTTTCAATAGGGTTTAAAGGTAACCCTTACATGACCCAGATGCCCAATAGCTTGAAGGACCATTACAATTTGATGGTCCAAAGTACCTAGGGATTGAAATACGAGCAGATGAACTGAAGTCCAGAGATGAGAAATCTAAACTTCACATCGTGATATCATTATTCTCTCTAAGACACCCCCTTACCATCAATCATTTCATTGTGATTCCCCACCGTGAATTCATGACAGAGAACCACTCTTTTAACCCACATCTGGGTAGAGGGCCATATGATAGGTTCCATATCTCCAATCTCTCTTTTAAGCTAGCCACCCAAAAATGCCTACATGTCTCCATGACACACTACCTACCAAGATTCACCGCTTCACCAATCAAGTTATCACCATATACAATGGTCAGGTTAATATTCCCAAGAGTCAGATTACTATTTCAATAGTCACATTTCCATTCCAATGGTCATATTACCACCTATAAATACACTTCAAACCTTCATTCAACAATAAAAAAAACTTTCCCCAATGTTCATATATTTTAATTCTTTAATATGTTAATTGGTTTACTAACATTTTGTTTCTTTTCTGTAGTTTTGTTCATGAGGGTGATGATTCTAGTAGACTAGGGTGATCCAAATTTTCCCATTATAGTTTTTATATTTTATGTTTGGTCCCCTTATAATTTTTGATATTTTCATGGGTTTAGTTTTTTATTAATGTAATGATCTCCATTAATGAAATAAATGTTATCGATTTTTTGTGTTGTATGTGTAAAATACCATATAATATAATATAAAAAAATTTATTATGGAAGTAAATATTACTAATAAAGCCCACGGAATTACATTTGAACTAGTTACTTAGTGGTGTTCTTTTCAATTTGATCCAATTTATCATTCATACCTTATATCTACTCATCATGCTCAACTACTTTAGCTACAATATGAGGTTCAACATTTTAAATAAGAGTAGTTTGGTTTTTAATCCTTAATATTATTTTGGTTTGGACTAATGCATATTAATTTCCTATAATATTTTTAGAATAAAAATGTTTTATCATCCTCTAATGCCTCAGTATTTGATTTCTAGTACCCTCTTCTTCACTAATCTAATATAAGTCAATTTCAACTGCTTTCTACTCATTTTCATATTGTTCACCAATTTGTTTATCAGAAATATCATTTTTTCTAGATTCTAGATTCTCATTTTTTTATATTATGACGAATATTTTGGAATTATTTTTGATGAAATTAACATCACAGTAGTCTATAATTTTATGAAACGTTTCATTTCTATACTTATAATAACTTCCATTTTTTTGATACCCCATGAAAATTACCTCTTTATATTTTTATTTAAAATTTACACGGTAAGTTCCTTTCCTTATAAAGTAACAAGTGATTGAAAAGAATTTTAAATACTTCACAGTGGATTCATTTTGATCCAAATTCAATATGTTATCTTGATTCTATTAGGTTTTAGAAAATATCTATTCTATATATGGAAAATTGTACAAATAGGTTTTCTATAAAATAATTTAGAGATTTTATACCCAAATATCACTATCCTACCGATCTCAACAATATTTCTATTTCCCCCCTCATCTAGTCCATTTTATGAGGACTATATGGTGTACAAAATAGATGTTTGAGTTTGGGTTTAGCAAGTAAAATTTCAAGTTCATTTCAAGTATACTCCCTACCATTATATATTCTCATTCTTATAATGTATAATTCCATCTACTTCATATATTTTCTTCTAATGATATTGAAGATGTCAACTACCTTAGACTTATGCTTAATGGAAAAAACTGTAGTCATCTGAATGATTTTTTTTGAAGATAATGAAATAAAAATCACCTTTGGAAGACATATGTCTTATGAAACCACAAAAATCAAAATGGATGAGTTACAAAGGTTATATAGATTAAATATCCACCCTTTTATTTGTTTCTTATACTATATTACTATTCTAAAAAGTTTCACAAGATACTTATCTATGTATTTTAATTTGGGAAAGGTCTCTTACTACTATATCCTTTGAGATTATACTCAAGTTTCTTTTTCTAATGGTTCCATGTCTCCTATTAAACAAATTATTTTCATCATTTGTACATAATTAGAATAAATTTATTGGACCACCAATTTAAAATAAGTTTCTAGTTTTTCATTCTACATTAGGGATAAATATTCCATACTTTATGTTCTTGATGATTCATGAATATTTATTGAACACAAAATCATTCCTATTGTCACATAATTGTCTCAAACTGAGAAGATTTTGTTTATGAACATTCACATGGAATATATCTCTACATTTAAGTCTCCTTTATTCAATATCAATAGCACCAATTCCTTTAATTTTAAATGAACCTTTATTTCAAAATGTTACTACCCATACATCATGTTATTATGTATTCTTAATTTTTTTTATCCAGACATGTGTTATGAACCACCACTATTAATAATCCTTGGTTTTACTTTCTTACATTATTTTAAGGCTAATTTAATAATAAGTGATCTCTCTCCTTGATTTGGATTTTGATTTATATTCAGTCTATCATTATAGGAATGTTTTCTAGGATTTTTTTTCATTCATTCATTCATATAGTGGAATTTTTTATTATAGCTTACATATATTTCACATAAAAATTCACATATGTTTTTTGTGGATAAGTTTGATAAATTCTTTCTCACAACTTGTTTGTTTTGTGGTTAAATTATGATATTTTCAAAGATTCTCCCACTTTATTCATTCCTTTTACATGGTGAATACATATTATAAAAAATTAGTATAATTTTTGTCCAAATATCTCACAATACTAATAATACCCACTTAATCTAGGTATTCTATAATAATAAAAATTATATACACAATTTTTTTTCTATTGGAAAACCCTGAATTGTGATTTCACCTTCCATGGGGTGGATGTTCTTCTATATATTTTTATTATATTCTATATATATATATAGGGATTTCTATATCAGGACCCCCTCCCACTAAAGTTACACCTCTTGGGATGAATATAAGATAAGAGAGATAATGACACTAGAAATCCACCACCAATAGGCCATGGGTTGAAGAAAAGAACCAGGGGTATATCCTACATAAAAATGGGAGGGAATACCCTCTAAAAATAAAATTAGGAATTAGAGATATGGAAATTAAACCAATCAAATACTGCTTATAAATATAGAATAAATATCCCAATTACATGAATGTAATGTCATACATGAGATAATACAATAGGAAAGGAAACTACATGTACCAAAAGATAAACTTAGCAGTGACCAGAAATCCCAAATAGATTCCAATCAACCATGAGCTAGTAATAACTAGACCAATATACAAACTTCTCTTGATGAATTAAAAAAAATTACTTATATTTAGGATGGGAGTAATAGGTATACTTGGTAGGATCTTCCATGTATCCTCTCATTCTAAATATAATGAAATTATGATATATACTAGTGAAAAAAAATTTAAGCTAACTCGTCACCTAAATATGTATATTAATTTCCTAGAATTTCCATGGATATTTATCACCAAGTAACACATAAAAAAATCATAAAATATAATAACAAAATAGGGTACACAACTACAAATTCCTCATTAGTTTTATATTATTCCCAAACATCATACGTACTGATCAATCTTTCTCTAAAGAAGACAACATGAAAACACCTATGCTAATGTATCATAACATGTATCTCGTGTATCACATCATCACACTATCCCATTATACAACACCATATAGTAACTGAGTAGTTTCAATGAGAAACCATAGAACGTATGATGTGCATCATATATCAGGTATTGTATATTAGGCCATCACAACTCATACACTGAGTAATGCACCACATTCCATAAAATACCATCTGTGACGCACTTCATGTCATAAGTATTAATTATTTGAGCATTAGTTTTTCTCTTTTGGGGTCTGAGATGATTATGGGGATCATATAATAAAAATAAGGGAATTTGGGGAAAACTGGAAAGGCACATGGTTAAGGAACATAGTTAGTTTAGCCATGCGATAACCGTGCAATATTTCCCTATGCTGTTCCAATAGTGTTTTTCATGTTTTTCACACATTTAGACAAACCGTACACCCCCCAAGTACAACCATTCACCATTTTTATAGAGGGGTTTTAATGGTTGCTGCATTGTTAAAAAAACCATGTGGCCAAAAATTTCACCCCAAACAGAATAGAGAGTAGGGTCACACGGGTATGTGAACAATTTTTTTAAGTGTGCGACCTCCTAAAAGGAACCATGTGCCCCCTCCAAAATATTATAAAGTTGGATTTTAGCCTTTTTACATTAGTAATTTTAAATCCCAATCACCACTAATATCTAATTAACTCATTAGAACACTTTACCAGCACTTTATAGGTATCTTCCCTGGGATACTTAAAGGAATTACGTCATTCATGACAGATCTCATTAAGGTATGTTGAGTTTTTAATCTTTTCCCCCTATTCATTGTAAATTTATCATTGATATCTTCTCATATCATCTTTTTGGATCCCAATTAGGATGTGATGTTGGATATAATGTTTTTTATGATGGATTGAAATTGTTTCTTATGGATTTAGGATTGTGAGGACCCGATCTATTCTTCACTAGTCTCCATTTTCAAAGGCAGTTTGTTCTATATCCATTTTGAGGTAGGTGTTTCTAAGAAAAGGGTTAATTTTATGAATTTATTATCATTAATGTATAATTCCTTTGGTTTGGTCATTTATTTGAAGTTATTTTGGGTTTCAAGGTATTTCTTGGAAATATGCATGTTTTAAATGGATTTTCTTTTAAAAACATGTTTTTACACACCGAGTGTTTGATTAAATTCTTGAATGGAGGTTTTGATTTGTAAAAGGGTTTTCAAATAATTAAAATGATTATCATCGATTTGTAAATGTTTTATAACTTGAGAGAATATATTTGAAATGTATTTTGAAAAAATTGGAACATTGGGAACCTTAGGTGATTCGGGAAAGGGACATTGGTGACCCTAGTGTGTGTGGCACAAATAGGGGTTAATTTTGGGATATTGATGGACTGTGGAAGGAGTCAATATTGGTTGGTACCAACATGCATAATTTAGGCTTCTTTTATGTCTTGTACACATTCCCATAGTCTATAAACCAATACCAATTTCTTTGTTATTTATTGTTTGTTTATCACATGATGTATTATGTCATGGATTGTTTCTTGCATGTTTTCATACGTGGTTTTATCACATGGAATTTTATAATGGGTCATGTCATGGATATGTGTTTACTTAGTTACCATATGGTGTATTGATAAAATTATCTATTTTATCACTTATACTTTTCATATACATGGATTTGTGAATATGAAAGGATTTTATGAAAACCAATAGAAAATGATTTACAAATGGTTTTGGATTTATGAAGATGATTTATAAAACCAATTTTTTAAAGTTAGAATTGATACATTCTTGATATTAGACATTTTATAGACTCTATGGTTGTATCCTACTGGGATTTGTGAGCACACCCTAATTTTTCATTTAGGGTGGTTGTAGATGTTTTATTGTATGATTCAAGTAAAGGGAAAGACAACTTATAGCATTATGGATTCTCTTATTATTACTACCTTCAGTTTGGGTTGGTTTAGAGGTGATGATTAGTCACATGGAGACTTGTTGGTCTTGGATTTTCATACTTTCTAGTTTATCCAATGTTGGATTCGATTGTAAGGATTTTGGATGTATATATTTCTTCCACATTTTACTCTGGTTTTATGTATTATGTTGGTTATATTCATGACTTGTTTTCATTATCTTTGTTTACCTCACCACATGAAAATCCATGTTAGGTGAATTTTCTAGTTGAACAGGGTTGATTTTTTACACTATACACACCATAACTACAATGATACATAGGATTATATATCTGAAGAAACATGTTTGAACTAACCACAAGACATTAAACCCTTATATACACATATATGGGTAAATATAACCAATGTTAATCCTAACATATAATACGACCAAGAAAAGAGAATGGAGCTAGAGGGGGTAGTTAACCATCCATTCCTCTTTAACGTGGATGTTGGGGAAAAATCCCTCCCAGAGTCCACTGGGTATCACAACCATAGTATGTGAATTATCCTAGTCCTAGGCTTAGCTGTAGCTATTGACTCTCGAACACCAATCTTCCATGACTAAGAAATAGGTATCCTATAACTACATAATCCATCAAAGATTTTTATTAAATTACTTCTTTCATTTTTTAGAAATAAACCTTTCATTAACTAACCTATTACCCATTAGTTTATAGTAATCAAAATTATATTTCATTAATCATTATAGTGAAGTCCATACCCTCCAAGCACAATCCAACATAGTTTTTGTTTATCAAGATTAACATATTATTCATTCCAATAAGCACCAAACCCATGGGTTAGAACATGAGTAAACATTATTTTCATTACATAATTCTAATTTCTCTAGGAAACAATCTAATCTACAATAAAGAGATGTAAAACCAAGAACAACTAGCCACCTTAAGTAGTGTGGAAAAGAATATAGATAAAAAAGAAACCCAAATATCTGTCCCTTAAGAATAAAATTAACTGCCAAGAATCCATATTTCAACAGAAGAATAGAAAATCATAGATTCAACCTATTACATCAAACACTGTGCCAACCCTAACACCATCATCAATATAACCATGCATCTATCTATCACAAACATCAAATACTTCCAAAAACCCAAGACTCCCCACCCATATATCTCCATACAACAAACATCCTAAGATAAAATCACATTATATATCAAGTCTCATATATAGAGAAACATAGAAGGAAAAATACGAAAAAAGTTATATTGGGAAACTAGGCCTTAAAAACAAGTTATTCAACCTTTACATGAAAATTTGACCAATTGGACCAAAACACAAGGAATTTATCCTTTACAAGAAAATGGGATCACTCAGACAAAAAAATTAATATTTATCAAACAACTGGTCATATTCCATATTGAATTAATTAATTCATTTATCATAGGTTACAAACATGGTCTACCTACTACATAAACTATTAAAATCTATAAATTATTAAACATGCTTCCTAGAATAAGTTCCAGTTTTAATAAAATTAAGGAAGAACACATTCTATTACCATGTATCATTATTATAACAACAACATTCACTTCTATATTCATGTTATTTAGTCAATTAAATTACGAAATAGAAAAATAATTTAATTAAACTTACATCATGACATAATTTTATTTCCATAAAATTATAATAATAGATTTATTAAACAAGACACTTTAGGTTCTTTAGCTAGAAAAAAATTACCATATTTACATTATTTTACAAATTTCATCAAATTAATATTATAACCTACATATAATAATCATTCTAAAAAACATAACATAGATATAACACTATCTATAAAATCAAGAGGAAAACTATAATCACTATGGAAAACATACAACCACTATAACCATAAACCATTTATTTCATTAGTCTGGTTATTCTTTATTATGGTTAATGAAACTATCAACCAAAGGGATAAATCATGATTAATTTATGATTTCATGTAATATAAAAGGAGAAGAAACAAATACCACACCTCAAGGATTCAACATTCTTTGATGATAACAGAACAACAACACGGATCTGCTATCACTTATTATATGAGGAATATACAGTCTTCCAAGTATGTAACATAAAAAACAAACCAAGAAACAAAAAAAGAAACTCCATTAAAATGACAGAGATAAAAAAATAAAACCTAGATTGAAAGAATTAGAGGGAATAAGATAAAATTTATAATAAGACACTAGAAAAGATAAACAACTCACCTTATATAAACACTAATTATTCTCTAGAAGGTAGGGGTTTAACCCAATTAATAGGGGATTCAAAGGCCTTCAAAAATATCTGTTGGTTGAATAGGGTTTGATAGAGAATTTTGGGATTAAATTGGGTTAATAGGAAAATAAAGTATTTATAGGAATTATTCAAAAAAAGAACCATGCCACACCCCCTTGACCATGTCATAGAACAAATTGAAATAAGTACTACAACACATCATAAGAGACCATTCCATAACCTTACTAATAAAATTAACATTTAAGAACCACATCACATATTATATAAAATGGGGAGGGGGTAGAACATAACTAAATCCACCACGTTGTAAAACCTGAAAATAAAATAATTAGGCAATGGTTATGCCTAGATCCATGCCGTCGGGCAACTAAATTTTGCAGAACACCCCTCAAAACCCAATTATGTAGTAGCCTCCCCACACTATTGAACACAAATGACCTAGGGAAGGTCTATGAAATATCCAACTTCCAAGTCTCATCCATTTTAAAAATGGAAGTGGCCCTAAAATACTTTCTATAGGGACCCCACGCAATAGCCATGCTCTCTATTATGTAGTGGATCACCTTATAGAACAACCTAGGGACTCACAAAATAGAATCTCCTTCAGATTAATTTTTTCACTCTAACTCCCCTTCAACAGAATGATCCTACTCAATGAATCTCCAACACCTCAAACGAAAAAAGGAAATAGATACTAGGATTTGAGACCCTATATCAAATACCTAACAAGATATTCTCATATTTAAAAATGTAAAACTAATTACGAAGGGTAAAGAAGGAAGAAGGGTTGTTGGAAAAACCACATTGTGATACACCGCTGAAGAATCTTTCTAACACATGATCTAATCCACTTATCTTAGAGAAAATGAGAAAATAACTTGGAAACATCAATAAAAAACTCCTAAAAACTCTCTTGGGTTGGATAACACTAAAACAAGAGCAAATACATAATGAAAATATCCAATAAGAGGAAATCATATCATAAACTAGAAAAGGTAAACCACTACATAATGAGTATCACTGCAATATAAAAGATAAACATCTAATAGATCAGGGTCCTGAGTATGGATTTACAAATCATGATCCCAAATTCTCTCCTCCACACCACCATGTAACTACAAAGAAAAAACCAAGGGAATATAATACCCATGAAACAACCTCTCCTAGTAGTCCTAGATCACTATAGGTTTCTCATCGAACGTCACATCATCATCAATGTCAATCTCATCCAAATCTATGATGTGGGAATCATCATGATGATAATGATGGATCCATAAAACGTGGAATACAGCATGTATCTATATACTCTATGAGGGAAGTTCTATCCAATGCACCGCAAGTCCAATACGAGCCAACTCTTCAAAAATCCTAACAAATCGGGGAGAAATCTCACTCCCACAACCAACCATACACTGCCCATGATCAGGATCCACCTTTAAAAACACATGATATCCAACATTGAACTACATATGTCACCTCCTATTATCAACATATGACTTATTATGATCCTGTTATTATTTCATCCTTCCAAAAATTATTTGAAATATATCTATCATGCTCTGCACTAGTTTTGTCTTAGTGATTTCCGACCCTTCGAACCCAGTCCAACATAATGGAGAACATCAAGGTCATCCATAAAAATATTCAAATAGAACCATACCAATGGAGGAGTGTAAAATATTATTGTAAGAAAACTAGGACAAGGTAAGGAGAATCATCCACGAACCTCCAAAATCTTGTACATAATAAAAAACATGTTATCAAGAGTCGAGATAGTCCACTCTATTTGACTATCCATTTTGCTGATGAAAAGTAGCGATGAGGTATATATGAGAGACAAAATATCACTAGAGACCTCTCTACACATTAGACATAAAATGAGGATCACAATAAAATATGAATATACATGGGATTGTTTGGAGTCTCACATCATCCTAATGATATTTCCTAGAAAATAACTCCCCTGAGATTAACTCCTTAAAAACTATAAAGTGGGATGATTTTGTCAAATAATCAACTATCACCTACATAGAATCATATAATCCCTTATATGAAGGTAAACCAATAATGAATTCTATCTATATCTTCTCCCACTTCCACTGAGTAACATATAATAGATGAAGAAAACCACCAAGAACATGGTGATTGACCTTCACCCTCTAGTAGATCATAAATAAAGACACAAAATATACAATTGAATACTTCAACCAAGGCCACCAAATTCTACCTCCATGAGTTCAGTAAATATTTTTCACACCAAGACATACCACCAAGGGTGATCCATGGAGATCATGGAGAACCATCTTACACATCGCTAGAGAGACAAAATGACTCCCATGGAACAACAACCCATGTTGTTCATCTTTATAACAAGAATCAATGTTATCACTAAAGAAAACAAGGTCTCTCTATACTACCACCTTAGAATTCCCTAGTTGGGACTCCTCTACCTACTGAAAAAATATTACTGAACCTTTATCTAAAAAATACCTCCTCTTCAACCAATATAACTCATATAATTATACATTATTGAGATATATTTCATTACTCTCCAAAAATCTCCAGATTCATGTACACCATCACTACATAACTTTCTTCTCAGCACATCATCCACAATATTACCATTCCTTGGGGAATAAGAAATCATGAAGTCATAATTTTGAAATAATTCTATCCACCATCATTGTTTAATGTTTAGGTCATTTTAGAAGAAGACATACCTTAGGATTTTATGATCTGTAGAAACCACACAACCCTAACCAATGAGGAAATTTAACCACAAAATAAAATAAAATACAACCCCTACAATCTTAGGATCCTGGGATGAATTGTTATGATCATTGGTATGTAACTATTGATACCCATAAGAAATAATTTATCTATACTATATCAGAAAAAAAAATCCATCCCAAGATGCAAAGCATCATAGAAAACCTATAACCAAACTCCCTCTACTAGAAAACAAAGGGATGGAGTGTTGGATGAATTCTTCTTCAGGTACATGAAAGATTCATGAAATTGGTCAATCAAAAATAATTATTGATCATTTCACATAAATTTTATCATAGGATTCACAACCTAATAGTATTTAGATACAAACCTCCTATAATATCCTACAAGACCAACAAAACTCCACACCTTTATAATAGTCTTGTGGGATGACCAATAAATGACTCCTCGATATTTAAAGGATCTAAAACTACTCCTTGATGGATTATAAATTTCCCCAAGAAATTAACATTAAGAGCCTAAAAATCAAACTTTTTAGCTTCGCAAATTGAAAATGATGATGAAGAACTGCAAAAAATACCTGTAGATTCTCAGTGTACTCCTCCTTAGATGTAGAGTACATGAGGATTCCATAATGGAAAACCACCATGAATTGATCCAAGAATACCCTAAAAACTACTTTTATTAAGTAAATTAAAGTGGATGGATCATTCATTAAACCAAAAGGAATCAAATTTATATTTTAATTCCTATAACAACATTAGAAAGTGATCTTCAGAATATCCTCATCTTTCACCTGCATCTAATGATACCCAAATTGTAGATAAATCATTGAATACCAACTAGATCCTTTTAGCTGATAAAATAAATCATCAATATGTGAATGAAAATATAATATCTTTAATTTCACTTGATTTAAGAGATTATAATTGATACATAGATGTAAAATACCATTAAACTTGTTCACAAACAAAACTGGTACACCCCAAGCTGACACTCAACCAAAAAATCTTCATTATAACATATCATTGATTTGTACTCAGAACTCTCATAACATAGAGGGTTCCATACTATTTGGAGTCATCGATATCCGAGAATCACTTAGATATATCTCTTCTAAAACATGATCTCTCATATATGGGTTTACTCTATAACCTGTTCAAGAAAAACATTAGGGTACTCTTACAAAACCCTGAAAAACATCGGTGAATGAAAATATGATGAACTTAACATCACTTGAACATCAAGAAAGAAAAGGATGGAAGATGAATCTGACCCATATGAGGGTCTCACTCACCAATATACATGATAGAATTTATTTTAATATCATATAATACAATATTTCTCTTGAAGTAGTTCACAATATGATACACAGAATATTTTCGGACTATATCAAGGATGATGTCTTAGAGTTATATCAATTAACATATGAAGTCTCCAAAGGAAAAATTCTTCCCTATCATTAACTCATATCATATACATACTTTATATAGAAAAAATAAACATCTAACTGGCATAGTCAATTCAAATGTCACTATAAGTATCCCCACCTCAATTTCTAGAGCATAGATTAAGGTAGGTGATGTGAAGGAGTGTGTGGATCCCAAATAAAACAAGGCATTCACCCAAGTAGAAAACATGAAAAGGGTACCTTGATTGATATCCAGATTTTTTGGGGTTGGAAATTCTAGATAATGAATCTAGATATATCTTACGCTATAACCTCTATTACCATAATGATTAAAACCTCTATAGATGTTATATTCTCTCTGAGGATGAAGAGAATATTGGGGCTTCCCTCTACCTACTCCATCTCCTCTCTACTGATCCCATGGTGTAGCATCCTGCTACTACTACCTCAGATGAAACTACCTCAACGGAGGAACCTGGAGTAGACAACCTTGTGCAAGCTAACTTATTAGAAAGGTTGGGAACTCTCACAACTGATGACCTCATCCTACACATGAAAAAAATAATTTTATCCCTTATTAAAGGCCTGAGATCCACTATCTCTAGAGAAATTAGATAATGAGAGATGGGAGATACCCCTGGCTATCTGGAAGCTCTTATATCTAGAAACTGGGAACCCCAAACCATATATATACTTCATTAGGGACCCGAATGAATCCCCTATCATTATGACATGATTTTTCCCAACATCCTTTCAACGACCTATTCTCTAACTGATACCTCAATATATTTCAACAACATGAATGGGGTTACCTGAAACACGATATTTGGATGAAAAGCCTCCTCAAAATACCCATATATTTCCTTTTCATTTGGAAATAGGTGTAATGCATAATGGAAAATGGTCCTAAATTAGAACTCCAAATCTTGTACATTAGAACTCCCCTATTGAAGGATAAGTATCTCATAACAAATAACAACCTTCCCAGTCAACTAAATAAACTCTTATTTAAACTATCCCCTAATATTATAGCACATGAAATATGAATTCTCACACTCCCTAAGGAACAAGATCCCCAATTTCCTCATTGTTCCATGGAGTATCATCATAGATAATAAAACCCAGTCCTTCTTATAAGAATAGGTAAAACTAAAATTTATATCTACTTTATCCAAATAGTATTCTATCATTGAGTTTGAAATGGATCCCTCATACTTTAGTAGACCCTAACACTAAAAATCTCAGAGTTTCCTCTTACAAGTGTTGTCTTCATCTACCTTAACTCTATGGTGATTTGCTTGCACATACCACTAAAAATCTTCATTATGATCTTGGTGGGATTTCATCCTAGATCCATACCTGAAAAAGAAAAAATTATTAGATATCTTAAACATGTAATATAAAATATTTAAGGTTATTTAAATAATTATTTTATGTACTTTTTATTTTAGGTCCACCCTATCCTGAGGTCTACCCATTTCAAACATAGGCGCAAAGAAGAATGATGCATGATCCTTTCATAAGTCTATAACCCACAACCAGTATCACTTTTATTAGTAGTTTCATTAAATATAATGGTTTATGCATTAGATTATAAGGGGCCCTAAATACCCATGTCTCAACTGGCCTCCCTTATTTACATCATGTACTAAACATAGATGACACTATTACCCTAACAACCTATATAGTATCACCTATTCATAACAACAAAATCTATCATATCCCTTAACCTAAACCTATGATACCACTCTTTCATGAACCCTCCCCCCAAATGTAACCCTCCTAGGATGAAAATGAGAGAAGGGAGAAAATAAATCCAGAATCCCACCTACACTAGGTCATGGGTTGGTGATAAGCACTAAGAGTATATCATACATAAAAATGGGAGGCACTAACCTCTTAAAAGAAAATGACAAACAATATATAAGTCAAGTACACCAATCAAATCCAACCCATAAAGATCAAAGAAATATCCAAATTATATGCATCCTATGTAATAAAATAATTAATTCAACTCAAAAGGAAACTTAAAGTTATAAAAGATAAAATTGGTAGTGACTATAAAGACCAAAAAGATCCCAAACAACCACAAGATTTTAATATATAGCTAAATCTCCATATTGATCCTACTGGATTGAAGAAGAATTTATATATATGTACAGTGAGAATAATAGGTACACTTAGTAAGATCCACCCCAGGGCCTCTCGTGTAAAGATAAAGAAAGCATTCTAAATCCCTTCAAATAATAAGTTAAGCTAACTTTTCACTTAAATAGGTATACTATATTCCCAGCCTCACCATAGGCATCTCTCACCAAATAAAGTCTATATGATATCATATAATATAATAAAAAATGGTACCCCACTATAACTTCTCCACTAGTTTGTTTCTTTACCCCAACATTATACATCCCGAGCCATCTACCTCTAAATAATTCATCCTGAAAATACCTGGGATAATGTATCACAACATGTATCTTGTGCATCACATCATCTCATCATCCCATGCCACATCTCCATATAGTAACTAGGTATTTTTGGGGATCCACCACAACCCGTATATCATGTATCATATATCAAGTATTATACCTTTTTACATCATAACCCATACATCGATTATTGTACTTTAAACCAGCTTAGCCTAGACACTTCATACCTATAATGATCCTCAGGATACTATATCTAGAGATAATTGTGTGTGAACTAACCACAATACTTTATGGACCTATACACACACATATGTGGAACGATAACCACTATACATAATAGAATTTAATACTACCATAAGAAGAGATTTTCAATTGAGGGGGTAGTTATCCATTAATTCCATACCAATCTTGATATTAGGGAAATCACCATCCCAGAGTCCACTAGGTATTAGTTTCTATACCGACATGGGAGAGGTAGTATATGAAATCATAAAACATATAAGAAGTAATATATCTCACAACCACACTATGGTAATTATCCACATCTCAAGCTCAACATCAGATGTCGTCTCTTGGACACCCGACTACCACTGTTAAGAACTAGGTATCCTATAACCATGTAATCAATAAAAGTGTTACATATAATTACTTCTTTATTTTTTATAAATTAACCTTATGTTAAATAATTAATTATAAATTAGTTAAAAAAATCCAAAATACATTTCATTAACCATTGGAGTGAAGTCCATACCCTCTAGGAATAATCTAATTGAGTCCACAGTTTCTCAAGATTAACATATTTTTCATTCCAACAAGCACCAACTCCCACGGGTTAAATTATGATTAAACATGATTATCATTACATAATTCCAGGCACTCCAGGAAACACACTAATCTACCATAAATAGATGCATGACCAAGAACAACCATTTAGCTCATGCAATATAGAAAGGAATATAGATAAATAAGAAACCCGACTTTCCATCCCTTAAGAAGAACATTAACAAGAAAACATTTAGTTTTCATTACAACAAATAGAAATACCAGATTCAACCCCTTCCAACATACTCAGTTCCATCCTCAAAACCATCATTGATATTACCATGTATCTCACCATAAAATCCATCAAATAATTCAAAAAACATGGTTCTCCCCACCCATATCTCGTCAGTGAATAGCCATCCCAGGCTCAAAACACATCTCAAAACTAGACTTACATCTATAGAAACACATAAGTAAACAAACCAAAAACAAGATCAATTGAAAAAATAGTCCCTAAAAATAAAGAATCGTGCCTTTACATTCAAACAGGATCACTCATACCTAAAAACAAGTCATTCAACCTTCAAAAGAGAATGGGATCACATAATCTTAAACATTTATCTTTATAAAATAATCTATTTTATTCCATCTTGAATTTACCAATTCATTTATTATAGGTTAAAACCACATAAAAACTAAGGCATGAGCTATTAAAATATATAAATCATTAAGCATTATTCTAAGAATAAATTATAGCTTTATTAAATAAATGGAGAAAAAATTCTATTATCATGCTACTTTTTTATTACAACAACATGAACTTTCTATTTAATATTTTTATCCAATTACATTACCACATCAAAGAAAAATTTAATTAAATATGCATCATGAAAAATTTTATTTTTAACAAATTATAATAAAAATTCATTTAACATGCCTCTTTAAGTTCTTTAACTAAATAAAAAATTAACATATTTATGTTCTTTAACCAATTTCATGAAATTAACATGCTAATACAATCATAAAAACATAATCAACTAAGAATAACATAGAGAAAATAATATCTACAAAAATAATAGGAAAATTGTTGTCATGGTAGAAAATATACGACCACTATAACCATATACCATTTCCTTCATTTATTTTGTCATTTTTTATTATGTTTAATTCAACTACCTCCTAAAGGGATAAAAAATAATTAATTTATAAGTTCATGTAATATAAAAGTATAAGTAATGAATCCCATATATAAAGGATTCAAATTATTATTTTGAGAATAGAAAAACAATGATAATCTTTAATCACCTCCCCAATAGGGAATATATTGCCTCCCAAGGATGTTTCATCATAAAAATTATAAAAAACAATAATGGAAACTCTATTCAAATGATGGAGATCAAGAACCCCAACATGGAAAGAAATAATAGGAGGGAGTGAGATTGAAAAAAGAATAAATCCATGAAAATATGAATAATTCACCTCAGATCACTAAAGTTTGATTTCAAGAAGGTGGGGGTTTAAAATTGATTGAAATGGACTTAAAAGGCCTTCAAAATGATATCTTGAATGATTAGGGTTTGAGATAAAAATATGGGAGTAAATTGGGTTTGGAGGGACTTCAAGTATTTATAGGAATTTTGAAAAACAAATCACTAGGATGAAACATCCTTGACCATGTTATAGATTTAGCTAAAATAGAAAGGAATATGATGAAAAACAAGGGATCACACCACAACCTACCTGGTCAAACCCTCATATAAGAACCACAACATATATCTTATAAAATTGGGAGAGGGACTATGTATCAGCCAAAACCACCATGCCACAAAACCTAGTAATATGAGAAGTAGGCTATGATATAGCCTAGATATATGTTGTAGGGGTTCCAAATTTTGAAGAAAACCCCTTGAACCCCTACACAGATTTATGCCTCCCTAGGATGCAGAAATCAATTATCTTATAGAAGGGCTAGGACACATCCTTCCACCACATCACAACCATGAAAAAAATGGTAGTGTATTAGAAACCCTTACTCTTAGACCATACACTACAATTGGGCTCTCTATTCTACATTGGTACACTTTATAGCACGACTCAAGGATCCAAACCATAGAATCACCTATAGATGAAATTTCATAGCCAAAATCCCCTAATCCATCCAAGAATCATTTTAGAGTCTCTAACACCTCAAACACACAAAGTAACATGTTACTAGGATATGATCCCTTACATTATCATCACCCTTCATGAAATAAGAAAGTCTAAATTTAGATTTTAAAGAGTAATTTTTAGTTAATAAAGAATGACATTGAAACATAACATGTGAAAATTTGAAATGATCCACTGAGTCTACTCTCTTAGATTATTTTGACGTATCAACCTTAAAATTAAATTTATTATTATTATCATACCTCATATTATTAACTGATTTTTTAGCTAAAATACATTTATATTTAGGTTTTCAATGTTGTTATTTTATCAGATAAATTTTCTATTCATAATTATTCATTATATTGTCATTTTCTGAAAATTTTAGCTTGAAATTATTGGTTACCTCAATAGATAAGCTTCTGTGTTGACATGTTATTATCTAGATTCAGTCCTTATTCCATATTTTTACTTTAAGATAATGATTTATTTCTTTATATTAGAATTATTATCATTACATAATTCAAATTAAAATTACAACATGTGATCTATATATAAGTAATTTCACCTTCCTCCAACTCACTACTTGAAGAATCATTATGCTTCTCTAAATAATTTATAATGTTGGAAATTTTCTCTAAAATATCATATTTATATTTACCACTTCAAGAGGTATCGTATTATTTTTCTTTACTTATCAAATGTATTCATTTTCCTATTATAAATTTATCCTTGGCTTAAATTGATTTAGAAATATTTTTTGATATTTTTTGATATTTATTTTTTTGATATATTTCATTTTTATTGGGAGATTCATACTCTCAAATATTATTCATTTTTTAGTTTATGGAAATATTTCTCATACCGTAATATTTAAAACACTTTTAATGAAGTTTGAATATATATTTTACCTTACCATTTCTGAAAATTTTTGGGAGGAGAGAAAAGATTATATTATATTCATAAAACTTTTCTTCTTCATCATTTTAATCACTTAAACCTTCAACTTCTTCATCCTTTATCTTGAGCTTCAATATGAATTCAAATTCCATTTCCTATTTATCTTTATTTCTGAAGGGAGGAAAATTTCTCATCCCATATTCCATGATAATATTATGATTTTGATAAAGGTAAAGATCCTCTTTACCTTCTAATTATGATATTTTTGGATTAAGAATGTTTTGAAAATTTCTCATAAAATTATTCACAATGGTAATTACTTATATCATTTCTCTATATACTCTAACATTACTTATAAGTTTTTTTACTCATGTGATGAAGTAATTTATATTTTCATCTTTTTTAATTTTAACATCCTCAATTTTTATCCTCTGTATCTGCATATTGGATTCTCTAACATTTATATTTCATTCTTATACACTTTCTAACATGTATTGGATTTATTTAGAAATATAAAGTCACATCACCCTTATGGTGACCTTTTTAAAATAATGATATAATAATAGAATTTACTTATTTACCATATTCTTTAAAATTATTATTATCAGTGAAAGGAATTTTTACACTTCAATCAATAGTTAGAAAAACCATTATTGCTAGATCAACCACCTCTAGGCCATGTGATAGAATACAGGGAAACATCTAATTCTTCCAACCATATTAATTATTACTGTAAAATATGAGAAAACCCATGATGTTTTTAGAATTTATATTATCCATTTGATTACATAAAGG
Source organism: Viscum album (assembly GCA_963277665.1). NCBI lineage: Eukaryota > Viridiplantae > Streptophyta > Magnoliopsida > Santalales > Viscaceae > Viscum > Viscum album. The sequence continues at coordinate 624,028,431 of OY728136.1, read as the reverse complement.
ATATGATATAATGAACTTAGATACTTTGATACAACTTGTGATGCCCCAAAAATGGATATACCACTGTGGGGGTGAATCAATGGTGATAATCATTTACTACTAATTCTATTTCAAATAAAACTATGTAACCAGTTATGATTCAATACCATAAAAAATTTAAACTCTTACCCATTCAAGTGAATTCATAAATGAAATGAACAAGTAACATGTCACGAACCAGCCCGGGTCGACCCTGAACCGGTCACCCGAGCGGGTCCGCGGCAAGTCCCGAGGGGCGTTCCCGATCCCCCCGGGATGGCAACAAGTTCCGGGCATTAAAATTTTAATCGTTAGGAATGATTTCATCCCAAAACAGAAAAAACAGGATCAAATAAAGAATGTAACTAAACAAAACAGACAACACTAACAACATAAAAAAAACTACGTCACAAACATACCTCCACGTGACCTCACGGTCACCTCCCAACTAAACACCAGCGTCGCTCCCTCACTGAGCGACTCAAACCATAAAAAACCTAAAAACAAGGAACCTGCAACTAAAATGGTAAAAGATAGGCGTGAGAACAAAAAGTACTCATTAGGTGAGCCCCACAACAAATCCCAAAGCACTGCCAGTAAATAAAGAATCTACATAATCCAGGTTTGAACTACAATGTATAAAAGTAATCTCTCATGATGTTTCACTTGAAAATCAAAACACAAGACATTTCCTTATTATTTTCCAAAAATTGGATTCCTTTCATTAGTTCTAAAGTCATTCCAAAAGGAAATAAGTGTTACATTTTCAAATCTTACACAAAGAGAATAAAGTATTTTCATTTGAAAACCTTTTTCAAAAAATCTAACAGTATAAGCTGCGAAGGATGACTGTAAGTAAACAAGAAGGAAAAAAGTGCAAGTAAAAGTAAACCAGAAGTTATAAGCAATAACCATGGGTGATGCTAAACATCCCTAGAAAACCCCTGGACGTACTCGGGTTCAGACTACCTGCCGGCATGGTACTCTATAGTCAATAACCAACTGGCCGCCCTAACAGCCAACCAGAGGCACGCCCCACAAGGCCTTACCTACCAAGGGGGGACTAACCCGTCTAATCGGGGTTAGCCAGCAACTGTCACTCGATTCTCTAAAAGACGCCCAGGAACCCATGGTGGTTTTAATAACACTATGTAAGTGGGAGACCCTCGCACGCGTGACTCATCTCACCGCACTTTCCAACCCCTTACACGGACATCGCTACACGACAACCCTCGAAGGGAAGTCCCCCTATAGAGATTCCCCATGAGTACATATATGTATATAAGTAGGCAGTTCACAATCAATAATGTGCCAACCGGGCTGCCACATCATTCACATTTTAACCATTTAATACTAAAGAATTTCTAAAGGGATATGACACATGCCATTTCATTGAAAACTAGAAACACACTTAGATCTTTATTTAAGAAACTCAAATCAGCATATTAAACCTGAAACACACTAGTTCCACAAGTAGAATCATTTTCCAATATCCAAACGGACCCCACTTTTATCAAGAGCCAAACGGGCCTTTAATCACTTTTTGAAGAAACACCATTTCTCAAATGAAATCCAAACTTTTGTTCACGCGAAAAAGGAAAACATCATTCATCAACCAAGAACCACACTTTTAGTTTCCAAAATCAAGTTTAAAGGTCATACAGTCATTTTCTCTAATCCAGGTTCTAAGAGACACCTTTTCCATTACTATTTTACACACACCAAAAACATTTCAAAACACAATTCAACATGACTTTCATTATTCAGGAAGAACCATTTAGCAATACTACCATGGAAGCACACAATTAAATCCTAGAAAAACACTTTCAATGAAATGCTAGAATTAAACAGCTTGCATTATCATCAGATCACCACACTATAAAAACTACTTAATATTACTTTTAAATTTACTGAAATTCAATAAAAAGACAAGGAATAAATAAATTCTAAATTTAAAGGAGAGTGCAAAGGGAGACCTACCTCGAATTGGAATGAAAAACAACACGGCACAAAACTCCTGTTGCGTAATGGTCGCACCGTATTGCGCCGTCAAACAGGTCCTAAAACAATAGACCGTTAAACAGGCTCAATAATAATTATAACATACTAATAATAATAGTAATAACAATAATATTAACGTAAAAATAATAATGGTGATAACAATAACATAATAATAATAATAACATAACATAATAATAATAATAATGATATAATAGTAATAACAATCATAATATGGCATAATTATAATATTAACATAATCATAATAGCAATAATAATATAATATAATAATAACAATAGCATACCCATAATGTAATAATGATAACAATAATAATATAATAATAATATTAATAGCATAATCATAATAATAATGACAATAACAATAATAATAAAAATAATAACTTAATAACATGATAATAATAATAATAATAATAAAGTAGTAACAATAATAACATAATAATAATAATAATACAAATAGTATATTAATAATAATAATAATAATATAATATCAATAACATGATATAATAATAATAATAATAACAATAGTAGTATAATAATAATAATAATAGAAAAATATTAACTTAATAATAATAATAATAATAATAATAAAATAACAATAGTAATAATATAATCATAATATTATTGATATTAACATATTAATAATAAAAATACTAACATAATAATAAATCAAGTATAATAATAATATAATAACAAAATAAAACAAACACTGAAACTTACAGGGGTGCGGATGGCTGGTCGGGACGCGGCCGAGTGGAGGGGAGGCAGGAGGAAGTGCGAGGCCGGAACAGGGGGCCGCGCGAGGGAGCGGCTGGGGCCGAGGAGAAGGCCGGTGCGGCAGCGGGGGCTGGACGGCGGCACGAAGGTCACAACCGGAGCACGTCGAGAGGGAGGTGAGGTGGTGGTTTGCCGGACCAAAACTTGAGTAACGGGGTCGGGGCCGGTTCGCCGAACCAAAACCGAACGAGAGGGGGATCCGGGTTGCGGCTTGCGCGAAACGAAGAGGGAGCTGGGGCGGCGACGTCGGATGGGGAGGCCACCGGAGAGACAGGACGATGCGAGAGCGGGGCAGGTCGGCGAGGCGGAGCGCCGGACGGTGGCGGCTGGAGGGGAGCATCGGGACGGGGAAGCCGGACGTCGGCGGAGGGAGGCCAGGCGGAAGTTGGGTCGCCACAGACGGAGAGGGGGAAGGGGACGACGGCCGGAGCCGGGACGACGAGAGGTGCGGGACGGCGCGCCGGATGGAGTTTGTGACAGGGAGCAGCGCCGGAGGAAGGGGAGGTTGGGACGACGATGCAGGAGCAGGGCGCTAGGGGTGTTGTGAAGCTGGGAGAGGGGAGGGGGAACCGCGCGGGGAGAGAGAGAGAGAGAGAGAAGAGGGGAGAGGGGTGAGGCGGCACGGGTGGGGGTAGGATTAGGGTTAAGTTTATATATATATATATAATAATAATAAAGATATAATAATAATAATAATAATAATAATACTAATGATGATAATAATAATAATGTTAATGTTAATCATAATAGTAAAAATAATGATAATAACTTTATAATAATAATAATAATAACAATAATAATAATAATACTTTATAATAATAATAATAAAATAAATAATAGAATAACAACATAAAATTATCAAATTTAAACGTCGGGCGAACACATAGTCACCCGGGCCAACCGCACGGTCACCGCTAACGATGCGATGACCACACACTGGCGCGAAACCCTTCAACACAAGTAAACATTGAAAATTTCAGACCGAGACCAAGAAAAGAGTAAAATAAGGGAATCTGCAGTTGGGGTGTGACAATTCTCCCCACCACAGACACTTTCTGCCCCCAGAAAGTCACCAAGACAAAATTCGGTCATGATTCAAGTCCATGCCCCAACGGAAGTAAAGGAACCGAAGAGAACTGAGAATCTCGAGATAACCTTACTCCACACAGGTCACACCCGACCCATCCAAGAGAAAACTGGAGTCCGAGGTTGAGGGGAGAACACGAAGGGGTTCTCCCCACCACAAGAACTTAACTGGTTCAAAAATTTAACACCCAAAACATACTACCACACGGAGGCGGGTCCAGTACGGGAACTCATAACCAATCCAAACTGACTCCTATAACACAGTTAAAACAACACCTCCGTCGAAATGATGAACCCTAGACTGGAATCAACAAACATCAACACCAGGGAGAACCCACAAAAAAGACTTAACCAAACATCGAATCGGAAACATGACCCATTGAAATCCACGAAACATAACCACATCCGACAAACATAACTAAAATGAGGTAAACCCACACAAGGGTCAAACACACTTTTAAGAAGGACACACGATTCAGAATATTACGTCCACACGACAAGTCTACTTAGATTATCATAGAGCAAGTCCATCGTCACTTTATAGAAAAACAACACATTTACAATGCTTTTGGAACTTTAATAGTAGGAAAGCAAATGTGAAAAGGTTTTTAATTTCTCTACCGTCAATACGAAAGACAGAACCTGGACCAAGGCTTCACAACCCTGGGAACTCCTGACTGTGCGCGAGCTTCACCCCGAGACCTGTGGCTGGGGCTCTGATGGCTGAAGCATCTCTTGCCTCACAGTCAGGTACTGACACTCTCCAAACACAGCGTCCTCTTCAAGAGACGCTTCCTACAAAACTTCTCCAGATGACCCAGACAACCGCATCGATGACACGTCTTCGGAGGGTTGTGACAAGACGACTTTAAATGCCCGAAATGACCACACTGATAGCATACCATTAAACAATCTGATGAACTGGAAGCTGGGACCAAGGGGGATAACTCCTGAGGAACAGGTATCTCTGGCGTATTTTCCACACCATAGGGGGAACTCTTACGAACAACCGGGGATGCTGGAGTACTAACCAACTGTGTTCCAGAAACCAACTCAGCCAAAAATGCTTCCTCCATCAGCTTCTCAAAACAAAGGTCTTTAGAAGGGAGGAATCGCTCCTTGATCTCTGGACGAAGACCCCCGGTGAAAAGAGAGACCTTCATGAGCTCATGCGACGCTACCTCTGGAGAAAAGGAAATAAGTTCCTTGAAATGGTCAACATACGCCTTCACCGTCCGTTGGCCTTGTTGAATATGCACAAGCTCCCTCTTTTTCTCCAACTTCACTTCCTCAGGTACAAAACATTGGATGAAAACTGTTTTAAAGACATCCCACTTCATTTCACCTTGCATTGACGGTGGGGTAACCATCTTCCACTGGTCCAGAGCTGGACCCTCAAACAACTCCATAATTGCACGAACATTAACATTATCGGGAGTTCCCAACATTCTAAAGACACGATCCACTCCCTTTAGCCATTTCACTGCCTCTAACGGACCTTGATCACCATGTAGAATATGCAAAGTCTGAGGAGGACCAAAAAATGGGCATGACCTATCAGAATCCTTAGAGACCTTTCTGGGCGGCATTTCCTGAGCGACATATAAAACACAAAGCCAAAACCAATATCAACCTGAAGCAACCTCAATAAAAGCGCCTTTATCAAGAACAGTCAGCACAAAGACCAAACAAACAAAAACAAAACCCAAAATAAAATCTTTTTTTTTTTAAAAACCCCTTTTTATTTTAGATTTTAAAACCACCCTCTTTCATAACTACTTTCCAAAACCAATCCACTTTCAAACCAAAAACTTTCCAAAACCGTTTCCCCTTTAAAACCAATTTAGAAAACATGGTCAAGCCTTTAATTTCAAATACACACCTAGGTAATCTAATGAACCGTTGCACATGTCTTCATCCACTGTCCAATAATACTCGCACCAACACGCATTGTTTTCCCATGCATTCTCACACATGTGCAAACGTTCATAAAGAGGACCTGGGGTTTCATACCGAACCATTCTCGACCAACTCCAAGCAATAACGAATTTGAAATTCAAGAGATTTCATTTTTAAAACCCATTTCATATATTTAAAGTCTTTTAAAAGAAACCAGTCCAATATTTTTTTTTTCAAAAACCTTTTTCCATTTCCAACCACGTACTTACACAGACCAAAACAAAAGCATCATCCAAATTTGCATCAACCACTGGAGTGAGGGACTAGTATTCACGCTCAACCTAGCGAATTGGTAGTGGGCCATGTCCCAAGTCAGCGTCGACCACCAGGAAGAATTCAAACCGTGTACTCAGACTCCACATGGGTCACTACTCCATGTGAAATCACGATGTAACATCGGCTTGCCTCCATTGTCATCTCTCAATCCAAGACAAACCAGAAAGAGACAAAGACAGAATTCCCGGACTACCCCTGGCGACTCGAGGTGCGGAACGGGCGAGGGTTCATGACGTCCTTCCCGTACCAACCTCTCGAGTCCCGACAGTCTTAATCTCCACCTACCAGACAACCCAAATAACAAGAACTGCCTCTGATACCATTTTTTCATGAACCAGACAGGGTCGACCCTGAACCGGTCACCCGAGCCAGTCCGCGGCAAGTCCCGAAGGGCATTCCCGATCCCCCCAGGATGGCAACAAGTGTCGGGCATTAAAATATTAATCGTTGGGAACGATTTCAGCCTAAACCAGAAAAAAACAGGATCAAAGAAAGAATGTAACTAAACAAAAAAAAAACAACACTAACAACCGAAACAAAACTACGTCACAAACATACCTCCACGTGACCTCACGGTCACCTCCCAACTAAACACCAGCGTCGCTCCCTCACTGAGCGACTCAATCCAAGAAAAACCTGAACACAAGGAACCTGCAACTAAAATGGTAAAAGATAGGCGTGAGCACAAAAAGTACTCAGTAGGTGAGCCCCACAACAAATCCCAAAGCACTGCCAGAAAATAAAGAATCTACATAATCCAGGTTTGAACTACAATGTATAAAAGTAAGCTCTCATGATGTTTCACTTGAAAATCAAAACACAAGACATTTACTTATTCTTTTCCAAAAATTGGATTCCTTTCATTAGTTCTAAACTCATTCCAAAAGGAAAGAAGTGTTACATTTTCAAATCTTACACAAAGAGAATAAAGTATTTTCATTTGAAAACCTTTTTCCAAAAATCTAACAGTATATGCTGTGAAGGATGACTGTAAGTAAACAAGAAGTAAGAAAAACGAGTGTAAGTAAAAGTAAACCAGAAGTTATAAGCAGTAACCATGGGAGATCCTAAACATCCCTAGAAAACTCCCGGATGTACTCGGGTTCAGACTACCTTCCGGCATGGTACTCTATAGTCAATAACCAACTGGCCTCCCTAACAGCCAACCAGTGGCACACCCCACAAGGCCTTACCTACCAAGGGGGGACTAACCCGTCTAATCGGGGTTAGCTAGCAACCGTCACTCGATTCTCTAAAAGACGCCCAGGAACCCACGGTGGTTTTAATAACACTGTGTAAGTGGGAGACCCTCGCATGCATGACTCATCTCACCGCACTTGCCAACCCCTTACACGGACATCGCTACACGACAACCCTCGAAGGGAAGTCCCCCTGTAGAGATGCCCCATGAGTACGTATATGTATATAAGTAGGCAGTTCACAATCAATAAAGTGCCAACCGGGCCGCCACATCATTCACATTTTAACCATTTAATACTAAATCATTTCTAAAGGGATATGACACACACCATTTCATTGAAAACCAGAAACACACTTAGAACTTTATTTAAGAAACTCAAATCAGCATATTAAACCTGAAACACACTGGTTCCAAATGTAGAATCATTTTCCAATATCCAAACAGACCCCACTTTTATCAAGAGCCAAACGGGCCTTTAATCACTTTTTGAAGAAACACCATTTCTAAAATGAAATCCAAACTTTTGTTCACACGATAAAGTAAAAAATCATTCATCAACCAAGAACCACACTTTAAGTTTCCAAAATCAAGTTTAAAGGTCATACGGTCATTTTCTCTAATCCAGGTTCTAAGAAACACCTTTTCCATTAACAATACACCTACTAATTTACACACACCAAAAACATTTCAAAACACAATTCAACATGACTTTCATTATTTAGGAAGAACCATTTAGCAATACTACCATGGAAGCACACAATTAAATCCAAGAAAAACACTTTCAATGAAACACTAGAATTAAACAGCTTTCATTATCTGCAGATCACCACACTATAAAAACTACTTAATATTACTTTTAAATTTACTGAAATTCAATAAAAAGACAAGGAATAAATAAATTCTAAATTTAAAGGCGAGTGCAAAGGGAGACCTACCTCGAATTGGAATGAAAAACGACACAGCGCAAAACTCCCGTTGCGTAATGGTCGCACCGTATTGCGCCGTCAAACAGGTCCTAAAACAATAGACCGTTAAACAGGCTCAATAATAATTATAACATACTAATAATAATAGTAATAACAATAATATTAATGTAAAAATAATAACGGTGATAACAATAACATAATCATAATAATAACATAATAATATAATAATAATAATGATATAATAGTAATAACAATCATAATATGGAATAATTATAATATTAACATAATCATAATATCAATAATAATATAATATAATAATAATAATAGCATACCCATAATGTAATAATGATAACAATAATAATATAATAATAATATTAATAGCATAATCATAATAATAATGACAATAAAAATAATAATAAAAATACTTTATAATAATAATAATAATATAAATTATAGAATAACAACATAAAATTCTCAAATTTAAATGTCGGGCGAACACGTAGTCACCCGGGCCAATCGCACGGTCACCGCTAACGATGCGATGACCGCGCACTGGCGCGAAACCCTTCAACACAAGTAAACATTGAAAATTTCAGACCGAGACCAAGAAAAGAGTAAACTAAGGGCATCTGCCGTCGGGGTGTGACATAACAAAATCGTTTTTACAAAGTTACACCCCAATATAAAAACCTTCACTTTAATGCATTTAGCTGCAATCTTGTTCTACATATTTTACACTAATAATACATCATCTATTATAAGTTGTTAGGGAGTTATCATCATCTACCTAATTTTCATTAATATATCACTGTCACTACACAATATCCTATTGGATACAATATGATTAAAATATGACGAGGAATATTTATTCATAATCCAATTAGTTTAAAACCTGTTGATGAGTATCCTATTTAGACTTTAAAAGGAACAATATAATATAATCACATACTCCAGTTCATCAACCTCAAAGAATAATTTAATTAATATAAAAATGGGTTAAAATGGTGTAGAATATATTGATACAAATGTTTATATATTTCTTAGTTTTCTTGTCAAACCCAATTCATTGATAAAATGGGATGTAATATGTTTTTATATTCTTCTCATGTTTCAGATTTATGCTCTATTTTACTCACAATTATGATAATCAACTTCATATTTCAATAATAAATTTTCTTATTCTCCCTTGATTGATCCCCATTTTCAAGAAACTAAAAAAATCTAGAATTAAACTAAATATATAAAACTATTGTGAACCCAGATTCTAGATACCACATTCACCAGAATCATATTCCATTATCCTTAAAATTTCCTCATTAGGTTAGATTCAAAAAAATGTGCCACAATCTCCAAATATTATTCTCCTAATCAACTTTATGTATTTAGTTTAATTTTAATTCTACAATGCTTTTCATTATAGTTGATAAGAAAATCATTGGAGAAATACACTATAGATTGGAAAAGTGATGAGAAAAATTAAAATAATAATATATTTATGAGTTAAACAAATGGATAACATCAATCATCATACATCTTAAACTAAATAATAATCATCCCACTTCATTTTCAACCACTTTTTAGCACGAGGAACACCATTATAGAACAATAATTAAATAATAAGTAGCATGTACATTAATAAACTTGAAAACTCATCAAGAATCACTCCCTGATTAATGAAATGTGATTATTTTATCTTGATAACAATGCAACATTATCATAATAAAATTTTAGAAATATTTTGGGGTGGTTATTCTTCAAAAACCATTTTATAGATAAAAGGAACATGAAACATCAAACATCTTGAGAATTGATCACCTAACTCATTTTATGATAAAAATCAGTATGAATTACACTTTAAATATGTTATTTTAATTATTTATGAATAAATAAAGAATCAAATGATTTGATTTTATTTAGAATAATTTATTCTGGTATTTTTTAAAATTTCAATCTCTAGAAATATAAATATTTCACAAATTGTAGGATTTTGTAGGTTTCTTATAATCATTGAAATCATAATTACACATGAAATAATGAATCTTATACTACCATGATGATCCTTACAGATATGGAAGATTATTTTTAACACCCCAAGGTTTTGAAAATAAATATTTAATTAATTTTATAATCTATCCATTAAACACAACTTCGCCTCTACTAAGTTTTGAATTAAAAAAAATGGTCATCTAGAGTTGTGACCAGTAAGTCATTTGGAGTCTGATAGAACAAACTTGATTTTTGGTGAATAGTAACACACCCGTATGAATAGTAATATGAATAGTAATATGACCCTTATGAATAGTAAATATTGATATTATTTTATTTTCTTAAGGTAATAAGATAATGATATCTTAATTAATTTTTCAATTTGATATAAAACTAATTATAACTTTAAAATTGTTAATTTTTGAATTAACTATGAGTTTATTTAAAAATTAAATTAATAATATTTTGAAAATTATTTTTGAAAAATGGAGTTCATTTTTGAGTTCTACATGTGAAAAAATTGTAGGTTGAATTTTTGAGATCTTTCTAAAATACTTGAATTTTTCATGAATAGTAAAAATACAGTTTTGAGTTTTTGTTTTATTTGATGACATCATAATGACGTAATAATTAATAAAAAATTATGGTCGAATTGATTATAGTACAATAAGATATTAGGTTTATCAAGTTTCTAATACCATGGGAAATACCATGGTAAATCCCATTTTTTTACAAAAACCACTAATGACGTGTCTTTTTAAATTAATAAAAAATTATCTCTTTTACTATAAATACCCACAAATACATCCATTTTATTTCATTCCAAATCCCTCATCCTCAATGATATGGTGGTTTTACCGCCCTAGGAGTCCTCCCAAGGCGTACTTAATCCCCCAAGTTCCCAACCTTCAAGTTCTAGGAGTTACTCTACAAGGTAAGGGAACATTTTACCCTCCTCTTTTTGCCAACACTTCTTTTATGTTATCTCTTTGAATTTCCATTATCATATTTTTGGGTTTGATATTATTTATTCCTATTACTGTACATTTTATGTTCATATTAATAGATACCCTCTTTCTCTCATCAATTCATTGTATGAAATTTCAAGCGACGCCGTTAGGCTGCTGAATTTTCATAAGGGATCTCTCAACTTTTCTTTTATTTTCAAGTTTATCTATTTTCTTTTCTCTCCTCACATCCTCTGTAAAAATGGACATGATAACTCTAGTATCATCTATATACAAGAACTATATCATGTTAATGGAAGATCCATCATCAATATTCCTACTCCCTCCCTTTTATCTTTATAAATGAAATTGACGTCAATGAGGTTCCAATTTATAATCTTCGTGAATAATGAAGTTTTGTTCTTCAAATACTCTTTCACTACTGGTCATGAAACAATTTTTATGGTTTAGTAAGACTCTAATATATTTATTATAACCTAATTAATATTCAGGAACTAGTATACACACATATTTTTAAATCATATGACCAAACTAGTTCCTAACAATCAAAATACCGCTAAAATAATCTAAGTGAAAGTCATTAATATTTAATCTAATGATTCATCCTCATTCCATGTAAAACAAATGATATAAATGAACATTAAAAATTCATGATATTCCTAAATAATATATAATTTCAATTCTGCATATTTACATCCATTCCACATTAACTCCATTACTTAAGAACAAGTGAACCAATTATGAAAATAAAGAAAATAAAGACTCCAGAACGAAAAAATTATTTATAATAAATTATCAATAAGGGAATAAATGAACTAAAAATATTTATGATAAAATAAATAAATGTATAATAGGTTTTTAAATATGTTATTAATAAGTTTAATATTCCAGGACTATAAGTTCAAGATAGGAACATATTCGGACTTATGGTAAGGGTTTTCCACCCTAACTTCCATTTTCATTCGGGTTACTTTCATTATCTAATTACATCAATGAAATTATTATGTATTATTATGAAATCCTCATAAATTTGGTGTGAGTATTATATATATGAACACCAACCATAATCCTTCCATATTTTATGGATAGTTACATGTTTGAAAAGGAACTTTCAAAATTGTTTCCAAAATACAAGCCTGATTCATGGGAATTTATCAAATTCATACTTATTTTCAAGGGCAATATATAATCTGTTTTTTAAAACGGTATCTTTATAAAACAAATAATTTTATTATGAAAATACTATCTTAATTCACTTTTGGTTTTATTCAAAGATTTTTTTTCCAAAAGAACTCTTCTTTTCAAAATAAAAGAGTATTTACCTCAAGAATTGCTTAATGGTTTTATTAGAGTATTTTCATCTGATTCAACTATCTTGTTGATTATTTTGTATTATCGGGTTATTCATTTATATTTCATCTACCATATTTTATTGAATGGTTAATGACTAACTTTATTTTGGATGATCTATCCTAAAACCATTCACTATATTACTCGGAATGGTTAGTGTTTTATGTTTAATGATTGGGGAAAATTAGTTACATTTCATATGATAGTTTCAATATCAATGTATATGTTGTTTAGGTGTATCCCCAATCCTATGAGGAATGAAATGGACATATTATGTGATGGGTGGGGCCTTATATGGCCCCTCGATGCATCAGTTGGTATCACGAGACAAACTACGGTCTTGGCATAAGGCCTTGATAAAATGATTTTTTATGGTCTTGGCACGAGGCCTCTATGGTATGGTCATGATGTCTGGAATATGAACTTAACACATTATGAATCTAGTAATTTAAAGTTCTTTTAGTTATTTGACTATTATAATACACATGATTATGTTTTATTTATGGCATTATTTACTCAACTCATATTCCTGCCATAATGTGTTCTAGTTTATTATTTTTAAAGGCAAGTGTTTTCAATTATTCACCATGAATTATGTTTATGCTATCTTCCACTGTATTTCTTACCCTTACTGAGTGTTTGAGCTCACCCCTTTTATATGTTTCATTTTTCCCAGGATATGGAGAAGTAAATTATGAATGACTTGCAATCATAATCTAAGAGGCATGGATATTTCTAATGGAATAATTTAGTGTTTTTTTCCTTTAAAGATGTAATGTTGGACTTATTTATATATCTTGTTTTCAATAATACTAAACCACTCGGTACTTAGGGATGTATACCCCTTGTTTATATGTCAATGTAATCAAATGAGGAACTGACTCTGGGCAACTGGGGTTGGGTCCTTACAGTTGGTATCAGAGGAAGTTTAGTAGAAAATATGGAAACTAGATTTATAAAACGCTGATTAGGGAAAAAATACCTAAGATATTCTTTGATGATAAGCATACAAGAACATACTGGTATTTTGGTAAGGAATAGATTATGTGGATATTTCTACCAAATACATCCATATCTTGGATGCAAATAGGTAGATGTGGCTCTGGAATAGATGTACCTAAGAGTGAAATAACTAACAAGGAGTTTCAGGCTTGACCTGAGGTATCCTAGTACATGAAAACGAGCATTGCTGCACTCTTGGTATTGACACACCTGGGAGATATTCTTAGGATAATTCACATTTTCTATACAAGCCATTATGAAGGACTGAAATGTAAATTTTTCTTTAAATAAACCATTTATGTGGTTATGGGATTAACCATTTGTAGGATCTCAATTTATGCTACGTATTTTGTAAAGTTAAGATTATACATTATGATTCATACCCTAATATAGTGTTTTCCATTATTTAGAAATAACGCCTATTAGAAGGAATGGAACCTGCATGAACACGCGTGTCCCCTATAAGTATTTCTCTCCAATGCAAGATAATGATGTCAGATATAGTGCTATGACAGGTTTTGAGAAACTTATAACTATACTAGGACAACTTACTCTGGTTATGAATAATAACCTTACCCATATGGAGCATCCGAATCCACCATGTGGAGGATCTATGTTAGATAGCTTTATATGACAATAGCTTCCATCGTTCAATGGGACTACAAACCCAATTGTAGATGAGAAGTGGATATGTTCCCTAGAGAAGATATTTTTTTCTTTGGGATGTAGTAAAAGATAGAATGAAGTCATGGTAGTTTATTGGCTACTGGGAGATGCAGATTAGTGGTGGTCATTAATCCAAAACACAAAAGAGGATGAATAAATAGAAGAGATGGAATAGAGAGACTTTAAGGAAATCATCCTCGAGAAATACTTTACTAGTGAACAATGAGAAGATATGGAGAGGAAATTATTGAATCTGAGGAAAAATGAAGATGATAATGTTTCAAAGTTTGAAGCTAACTTCTTAAGGTTAGAAAGACATGTTGTGGACTACAAACGAAATCCAAGTAGCAAAATTTATTGATTCTTTGATGGCCTAAAGCCATTCCTCTGGTGGGCTCTGGTCTCCCAGAGTTTCTCGTCATATAAAGATATAGTTTCATGTGCTATCAATACAGAAAAAGAATTTTCCCAGTCTTATAACTTTCATGGGAATCAAGAGAAGAAGAGGGCTACTGAAAACTCTAGAAAAGAAAATAAGGAAATAGGGAAGAATGGAAGAGTTGAATTTACACCCTATGAAAATTGTAGAAAGAAACACCCTGGTTCCTACTTAAAAGGAAACGGAGTATGCTACAAATGTGGATAGAAAGGCCATCTTGGTGCGGATTGTAAGGGGAAGAAAGAAATCCATTAATGTTCAATGCTATAATTGTCAGAAGATGGGACACTATGCTAATGATTGTCCAAAGTGTAAATGAAGTGTGAAATAGAAAAGGCCAAGGGAGCAGGGATAAGCTTATGTGTTCACAACTACAGAGGTTGAAGTTCCGAATGGCATGGTGGTAGGTACTTTAATTGTTTCATCAAACTTATCCAATGATTTATTTTATTCTGGATCATTTCATTCATTTATATCTTCTTAGTTTTCCAATAAAATTATATATTTCCAATTTTATTTAATAAATGATTTATCAGTCATAACTCCTAGTAGAGGTATCATTTCAACAAAGGTCTGTCAATTAGTCCCCCTCATGACACATAAACGTGATTTAGTTGCTAACCTTATCATCATACCAATGATTTACTTTGATATTATTCTCAGTATGAATTGGCTATCACATTATGATGTGAATATGTATTGCAAGAAAAAGGAAGTTACAATTTTTGAGAATTGTATAGAATCCCTTATCTTTAGAGAAGAAATATCTCCATCAAATTATCATCTAGATCCACCCCCAGTAGCTCTACTGAATCCAATCCTTGGGGATGAAGGAAATGCAATAACTATAGGTGAGGAAAATAATGTTCAAATATAAGATGTACCTTTTGTGAAAGAATATATTGACATCTTTCCATAGGATTTACCTGGACATCCTCCAGAGAGGGAAATTGAGTTTTCTATTGAATTAATTCCTAGTTCAAAGCCCATATCAAATACCCCTTATAGAATGGCCACTATGGAGTTAGTGGAACTAAAGAAACAACTAGAGGAATTGAGTGATAAAATATTTATTCTCCCTGGAATTTCTCCATGGGGAGCCCCTGTTCTTTTCATTAAGAAGAAAGATGGGTCTATAAGGTTGTGACTTGATTACAGGGAGATAAATACTATAAAAATAAAGAACAAGTATCCCCTACCTCACATCAATGATTTATTTGACCAACTTTATAGAGCCCAATATTTTTCGAATATTTATCTTTGATCGGGATATCATCAGATACTTGTAAAGAAGGAAGACATTCAAAAAATAGCATTCCGAACCAGGTACGAGCATTTAGAGTTTACAATAATTCCTTTTGTACTAACTAATTCAACATATATTTTCATTTATCTAATGAATAGAGTTTTCAAGGAATATCTTTATGAATTTTTGGTGTTGTTTATTGATGATATCCTGGTATACTCTAAAAGCTATGAAGATCATAAAAATCACTTGTGCACTATTCTAAAGACTCCTAGAAGAAATGAATTACATGGGAAGTTTATTAAGTGTGAATTTTGTCTTTAATCAGTTTCCTTTATGGGCCACATTTTCTCTAAGGATGGAATATCTATAGATCCTACAAAGAAAAAACCTGTGAAAAAATGGCCTACTCCAATGAACATAACTGAGGTATGTAGTTTTATTGGTTTAGCAGGTTATTATTGGAATTACATTCAGAAATTTTCCCATTTAGCCAACCCAATGACCAATATTACATGAAAAAGAGTTAAGTTAGTTTGGGAAAAGGAATTTTAATAATTTTTTAAAGAATTGAAGGGAAGATTAGTCAATGATCCAATATTTACTCTACCATCAGGGAATGATGGATTTGTGATCTTTAACAATGTATCAAAGAAAGTACTTAGATGTGTCCTTATAAAGAATGATAGAGTGATTGCCTATGCATCTAGGTAGCTAAAAATTCATGAAAAAAACTATAAAACTCATGATCTTGAGCTAGTGGTGGTAATATTTTCTTTGAAGATTTAGAGACATTACCTCTATGAAGAAAAATGTCAGATATATACACATCATAAGATTTTGAAATATATATTATCACAGAAAGAACTCAACATGAGACAAAGGAGATAGATTGAACTACTCAAAGATTATTATTTCACAATACAATACCACCCATGGAAGGAAAATAAGGTGCCAGACGCTTTGAGTAGAAAGGGCCATAGAATTTTTAACAAGATGATAGTTAAAAGGGATCCTTTGTTCATGGATCTAGTAAAGATGGATATGGGAATTGTCATGGAAGGTAACACATCACTACTTTTTCAAATGGTTTCTACATTTTTTTACTAGAAATGATAAAAAGTTATTAGGCTGATGATGAGGAGTTTTAAAAGAAAATTAAAGATGTAAATTATGGGAAGTTGATTGAATTTGTATATGAAGGTGTAATTTTGAAGTTGGGAAAAGGATTTGTGTTCCTACTATTCCTTAGTTGAATATGGAACTATTAAATGATGCTCATAGCTCTAATTTCTCTATACAACCAAGTAGAACAAAGATGTATAGAGATATAAAGGAACATTTTTGGTGGGAAAACATGAAGAGGGAGATTACTGATTATGTGTCGAGATGTTTGGTTTGTCAATAGGTGAAGGTTGGAAGACAAAGTCCTGGAGGAGTCATAAAACCCTTCCTATTCCTATATGGAAATGGGATGATATTATAATGGAAATTTTCATGGGGCTACCAAATACTACAAGAAATAATGATACGATATGGGCCATCATTGATCATCATACAAAATCAACACATTTTCTTGCTATAAGAGAAGATTTACCACTTGAATGTTTGGAAAGACTATATATTAATGATGTTGTAAGACATAATGGTGTACCCTTATCAATGTTTTATAATTTTGATCCCTATTTTACATCAAGATTCTAGAAACATCTTCAGAAGGCCCTAGATACTGATCTTTGTTTGAGCACTGCCTACCACCCACAAAATGATGGACAATCAAAATGAACAATTAAAACTTTGGAAGACATACTTATGTCTAGTTCACTTTACATTCAAGGTATATGGGATCATTATTTACCTCTCGTAGAATTTTCTTTTAACAATAGATTCCATTCAAGTATTCATATGACACCATATGAAGTGTTATAAGGAAAGAGATGGAATACACCAATTTGGTAGGATAATATTGGTGAAAGATAGCTCGTAGGCCCAGAACATGTTTAGGAAACAAAGGAAAAGTTAAAGATTATAAAAACCCATATAAAAAATCTCAAAGTAGGAAAAAGAACTATTATTACAACCAAAGGAAGTATTTTTAGTTTCAAGAATGAGATTACATTTTCTTAAAGGTATCTCCATGGAAGGGTATTATATGATTCGGTAAGAAGGAAAAATTAAGTCTTAGGTA
This sequence comes from Viscum album, assembly GCA_963277665.1. Lineage (NCBI taxonomy): Eukaryota > Viridiplantae > Streptophyta > Magnoliopsida > Santalales > Viscaceae > Viscum > Viscum album. Next base: position 624,010,327 of record OY728136.1, on the reverse strand, counting down.
CATCAGATATTTTGAAATTTTAGACCGAATTAGAGCCATAACTTACTGTTTGGAAATGGTTCCAAGTCTCTCCAAATTTCCCAATGTGTTCCACTTGTCAATGTTAAGAAAATACATGCCAGACCCAACACATGTACTCACCTATAAAGAAATAGAACTTGATCTTGTTCTATCTTATTGTGAAGATCCTATCGAGATTCTTGATAGAAGAGATCAAGTTTTGAAAAATTATATAACTCTTCTGATAAATGTTCTTTGGAGGAACTAAAAGATGGAGGAAGCAATATGGGAGCCTAAGGATATTTTGTTAAAGACATACCCAAATCTTTTTAGGTAACATTTTGTGAATTTTGATGATGAAATTTTTATAAGGAGGGGAGAATGTAACACCCCAAGGTTTTGAAAATAAATATTGAATTAATTTTATAATATATCCATTAAACACAACTTATCCTCTATTATGTTTTGAATTTTTAAAAATGGTCATCTAGAGTAGTGACTATTAAGTCATTTGGAGTCTGATGGAACAAACTTGATTTTTTTGGTTAATAGTAACATACCCTTATGGATTGTAATATGAATAGTAATATGATCATTATTAATATTAAATAAGGATATTATTTTATTTTAATAAGGTAATAAAATAATGAGATCTTAATTAATTTTTCATTGTGATATAAAACTAATTATACCTTTAAAACTGTTATTTTTTGAATTAACTATGAGTTTATTTAAAAATTAAATTAAAAATATTTAGAAAAATATTTTTGAAAAATGGAGTTTATTTTATAAATCTAAACATAAAAAATGGTAGGGGTGAATTTTTGGGATCTTTCTAAAATACTTGAATTTTACATGAATAGTAAAAATACAGTTTTGAGTTTTTGTTATACTTCATGACATCATAATGATGTAATAATTAATAAAAAATTCTGGTCGACTTGTGTACAATACAATAAGATATTAGGTGTCCCAAGTGTCTAATACCATGGTCAAATACCATGGGAAAGCACATGGTTTTACAAAAAACCACTAACGAGGTTTCTTTTTAAATTAATAAAAAATCATCTCTCTTTTACTATAAATACCCACTCATACATTTGTTTTATTTCATTCCAAATCCCTAATACTCAAATATTTAGTGTTTTTACCTCCCTAGGAGTACTTAAAAGGATTCATTAATCCCCCAAGGTCATAACCTTCAAGTTCTAAGAGTTACTCAACAAGGTAAGGGGACCTTTCACCCTCATATTTTAGCCAACACTTCTTTTTTGTTATCTCTTTGAATTTCCATTCTCATTTTTTGGGGTTTGATATAATGTATTCCTATTAATTTAATTTTTATTTACATATTATGAGATACCATTTTTCTCTCATCAATTAATTTTATGAAATTTTACGATACACCGTTAGTTTGCTGAATTTTCATTAGGGATCTCTCAACTTTTCTTTTATTTTCAAGTTCATATTTTTTATTTTATCTCCTCACCTCCTATGTACAAATGACCATTATAACTCTATTATTATCTATATACTGGAATTATATAATGTTATTGGAAAAACCATCATCAATATTCTTACTCCTTCCCTTTTATTTTTATAAATGAAATCGACGTCCATGAGGTTCCAATTTATAACCTTCATGGATAACGAAGTTTTGTTCTTCAAATTATCATTCATTACAGGTCATGAAACAATTTTTATGGTTTAAACAGACTATAATATATTTATTATAATCTAATTTATATTTAGTAACCAGTATATGTACATATTATTAAATCATATGACCAAACTAGTTCCAAATAATCCACATAATCCAAATACTGCTAAAGTAATCTAATTGAATGTCATTAATATTTTCTCTAATAATTCATCCTCATTACATGTAAACCAAATGATATAAATGAAAATTAGAAATTCTATATGTTCATAAATAATATTTAATTTCAATTATGGATATTTACATCCATTCCACATGAACTCCTTTACCTAAGAAGAACTGAATATGAAAATAAAGAAAGCGAACACTCTGGAATAACGAAATTCTATATAATAACATATCAATAAGGGAATAAATGAATTAAAAAGATTTATGAGAAACTAAATAAATTTAAAATAGGTTCTAAAATATGTTATTAATAAGTCTAATTTCATATTCCAGGACCATAATTTCAAGAGAGGAACACATTTGGACTTAAGGTATGGGTTTTTCCACCCGAACTTCCATTTTCATTCAGGTTACTTTCATTGTCTAATTACCTTAATGAAATTATTATGTATTATTATGTAATAATCATAAATTATATGTGAGTATTATATATTTATAAATCAACCATAGCCATTTCTTATTTTTTGTATATTTACACATTTTAAAAGGAACATTCAAAATTGTTTCTAAAATACAAGCCCGATTCAAGGGAATTTTTCAAATTCTTACCTATTTTCAAGGGAAATCTATAATATGTTTTTGTAAACCATTATCTTTATAAAATAAATAATTTTTTTATAAAAATAATTTATTACATAACTTATGGTTTTATAGAAATATTTTTTTCCAAAATAACTCTTTTCAAAATAATAGAGTATTTATCTCAAGAATTGCTTAATGATTTTATATGGATATTTTCATCTGATTCAACACTCTTGTTGATTATTATGTATTATTGGGTTAATAATTTATGATTTCATCAAACATATTTGACTGAATGGTTTATTAATAACTTTATTTTGGATGATCTTTCATAAAACCATTCACCATATTACTCGGAATGGTTAGTGTTTTATGTTTAATGATTGGAGAAATTTAGTTACATTTCATATGATAGTTTGAATATGAATGTATATGTTGTTTATGTTTATCCCCACTCATATGAAGAATGAATTGGACTTATTATGTGATGGGTGGGTCCTGCTATAGCCTCTAGATGCATATGTAAGTATCATGTGATAAACTACGGTCGTGGCACAAGGCCTAAACAAAATGATTATTTATGGTCTTGGCACGAGGCCTCAAAGGTATGATTATGATGTACGATATATGAACTTCCCTCATTATGAAGCTAGTAATTTAATGTTAATGTGGTTATTCGACTATTATATTACCCATGATTGTTTTTTATTCATGGAATTATTTACTCAGTTCATATTGTTTCCATAATGTGTTCAAGTTTATTATATTTAAAGGCATGTGTTTTCAATTATTCACCTTGTATTATGTTTATGCTATCTGATGATGTATTTCTTACCCTTATTGAGTGTTTGAGATCACCCCTTTCTTATATTTCATTTTCCCAAGTATATTAAATAGTAAATTATGAATGACTTTCAAGAATAATTTAGGAGGCATGGATATTTATAATGGAATAAATTAGTGTTTTTTTCCTTTCAAGATGTAATGTTGGAATTATTTATGTATCCTGTTTCCATTAATACTAAACCTCTTATCCATTCAAGATGCATATACCTGGTTTATACTCCAATGTATTCAAATAAGGCACCGACTCTAGGCAACTGAGGTTGGGTCCTTACAATTGGTATCAGAGGAAGTTTAGTAGAAAACATAGAAACTAGATTTAGAAAAAATTGATTAGGGAAAAAATACCCAAGATAGTATTTGAGGATAAGTATACAAGAACAACTTGGTATTTTGGTAAGGAATAGATTATTTGAATCTTTATAGAAAATACATCCCTATCAGGATACAAAAAGATAGAGGTGGCTCTGGCACAAATGTACATAGGAGTCAAAACTCCAACAAGGAGTTTCATGATTGACCTGAGGTATCTTGGTACATGAAAATTAGCCTTTCTGAACTCTTGGTATTGAAACTCCAGGGAAATATTCTTAGGATAATTCAATCTTTCTTTACAATCCATTACTAAGGATTGAAATAGAAAATTTTTCTCAAGGAAACCAATTTATATGGTTTGGGGATTAGCCATGTGTTGGATCTCAATTTATGTTGAGTATTTTGTTAAGTTAAGATTATATATTATGATTCATACCCTAATATAGTGTATGCTATTGTTTAGAAATGTCCCATAGTGTAAAGAATGGGAACTTCACGAACATGAATGTCCCCTGTAGGGATTTCCCTCGGATGCAAGATAATGATGGTGGCTCTCATGCTGTGATGGGTGCTGAGCATCTTATAACTATACTGAGACAACTTACTCAGGTTATGAATAATAAACTTACCCGTATAGAGCATCTGAATCCACCACGTGGAGGATCTATGTAAGATCACTTTATGTGACAACAACCTCCATCATTCAACGAGACTACAAACCCATTTGTAGATGAGTAGTGGATAAGTTCCCTAGAAAAGATATTTCTCTCTTTGGGATGTAATAAGAGAGAGAAGTTCTTCATGATAGTTTATCAGCTATCAAGAGATGAAGATCATTGGTGGTAATTAATACAAAACCCAAAAGAGGGGTAAGAAATCGAAGAGATGGAATGGAGATACTTTAAGGAAATATTCCTTGATAAATACTTTCCTCGTGAATAGCAAGCAGATATGGAGGGACAATTCTTGAATCTGAGGTAGAAGGAAGATGCGAATGTTGCAAAGTATGATGATAACTTAACAAGGTTATAAAGACATGTTGTGGACTATATACAAAATCAAAGCTGAAAAATTGATCGATTATTTGATGGCCTAAAGCCATTCGTCAGGGGAGATCTGGTATCCCATAGTTTCTCATCATATGAAGATATAGTTTCATGTACTATAAAGATAGAAAATAAATTTTCCAAGTTTTATGACTTTAAGGGAAATCAAGAGAAGAAGAGGGATACTGATAACTCTAGAAAAGGAAATAAGGAAACAAGTAATAAAGGAAAAGTTGAATTTACACCCTGTGATAATTGTGGAAAGAATCACCCTGGTGTCTACATAAAAGCAAAATGATTATGTTTAAAATGTGGATAGAAAGGCCATCTTGTTGGTGATTGTAAGGGGAAGAAAGAGACCATTAATGTTCAATGCTATAATTGTATGAAGATGTGAAAATATGATAATGATTGTCCAAAGAGTCAAGGAAACATTCAACAGAAAAGGACAAGGGATAAGGGACAAGTTATGAAATCACAACTGCAGAGGTTGAAGTTATGAATGACGTGGTGGAATGTACTTTAATCATTTCATCAAACTTAGAAAATGCATTATTTGATTCTGGATTGTCTCATTCATTTATATCTTCTCTATTTTCCAAAAAAATTAGATATGTCTAATTTGATCTAATAAAGGTGTTATAAGTAAAAAATCCTAGTGGATGTATCACTGCAACAAAGCTGTTTCAATTAGTCCCCCTCATGACACATAAACATGGTTCAGTTACTAACCATATCATCATTCCAATGATTGACTTTGATATAATTCTTGGTATAAAATTTCTATCACATTATGATGTGAAGATCTATTGTGAGAAGAAGAAAGTTACAATTTTAGAGAATGGTGTAGAATCCATTATCTTTAGAGAAAAAACCTCGGCATATGATTATCATCTAGATCCACCCCCAGTAGAACTACTGAATTCAATCATTGGTGAGGAAGGGAATGTAATAACTATGGGTGAGGAAAAGAATGTTCAAATAGAATATGTACCTGTTGTGCAAGAATATATTGACGTCATTCTAGATGATTTACCTGGACATCCTCTAGAGTGGGAAATTGAGTTTTCCATTGACTTAATTCTTGGTTCAAAGACCATATCAAAGACCTCTTATAGAATAGCCACTATGGAGTTAGTGGAACAAAAGAAAAAACTAGATGAATTGAGTGATAAATGATTTATTCTCCCTAGCTTTTCTCCATGGGGAGCACCTGTTCTTTTCGTTAAGAAGAAAGATGGGTCTATAAGGTTGTGCATTGAATATAGGGAGATCAATGCTATAAAAATAAAGAACAAGTATCCCCTACCTCAAATTGATGATTTATTTGATCAAATTCATGGAGCCCAATATTTTTCGAAGATTGATCTTCGATATAGATATCATTTATTGCTTTTGAGGAATGAAGACATTCCAAAAACAACATTCTGAAATAGGTATGAGCATTATGAGTTTACAATAATGCCTTTTGTACTATATAATACACAATATGTTTTTGTGGATCTAATGAATAGAGTTTTAAAGGAATATCTGGATGAATTTGTGGTGATGTTTATTGATGATATCCTAATATACTCTAAAATCTATAAAGATCATAAAAATAAATTGTGCACTATTCTGAAGACTCTAAGAAGAAAAGAATTATATGGGAAGTTTAGAAAGTGTGATTTTTGTCTTCAATCAGTTTCCTTTTTCAGACACACTGTCTCTAAGGATGGAATATCTATAGATCCTACGAAGAAAAAGGCTATGAAATAATGGTCTACTCCAATGAACATAACTGAGGTACATAGTTTTATTGGTTTAGAAGGTTATTATCGGTATTTCGTTCAGAACTTCACCCGTTTTTCCAACCCAATGACAAAGCTTACAAAAAAAGGGATTTAGTTTGTATGGAAAATGGAATCCGAATAATGTTTAAAATAATTGAAGATAAGAATAGTGAATGCTCCAATATTAACACTACCATCAGGGAATGATGGATTTGTGTTCTTTAGTGATTCATTGATGAAAGGACATGGTTGTGTCCTTATGCAGAATGATAGAGTAATTTCTTATGCATCTATGGATCTAAAAATTCATGAAAAAAATAATCCAACTCAAGATATTGAGTTAGCAGTGGTAATCTTTGCTCTGAAGATGTGGAGACATTGCCTCTTTGGAGAAAAATTTGAGATATATAAATATCATAATAGTTTTAAATATATCTTCTCATAGAAAGAACTCAACATGAGACAAAGGAGATGGATTGATCTACTCAAAGATTATTATTGCATAATACACAGCCACATGGGAAGGAAAATAATATGGAAGAAACTTTGAGTAGAAAAGACCATGGAATTATGAACAAGATGAGAGTTGAAAGGGATCCATTTTTCATGGATCTAGTAAATATTGGTATGGGAATTTTCTAGGAAGGTAACACATCACTACCTTTTCAAACTGTTTCCAAACCTTCTTTATTGAAAAGGATAAAAAGTTCTCAAGATGATGATGAGGAGTTTCAACAGAAAATTAAAGCTGTTAATGATGGTAAGTTGATTGAATTTGTATATGAAGGTGTCATTTTAAAGTTCAGAAAAAGGATTTGTGTTCCTGCTATTCTTGAGCTAAAGAAGGAACTATTAGATGTTTCTCATAGTTCTAATTTCTCTATACACCCTGGTAGCACAAAGATGTTTATAGATCTAAAAGAACATTTTTTTTGGGAAAACATGAAGAGGGAGATTTCTGATTAGGTGTCGAGATGTTTGGGTTTTCAACAGGTGAAGGATGGAAGACAACGTCCTAGAGGAGTATTGCAACCCCTTCCTATTCCTATGTGGAAATGGGATGATATTACAATGGACTTTTTCATAGGGCTACCAAAGACTCCAAGAAAGAATGATGCAATTTGGGTCATCATTGATCATCTTACAAAATCAACACATTTTATTGCCATAAGAAAATATTTACCACAGGAACGTTTAACAAGACTATATATAAATAATGTTGTAAGAATTCATGGTGTATCCTTATCAATTGATTTTGACCGTGATCCCCGTTTTTCATCACAATTTTGGAAAAGTATTCAGAAGTCCCTAGATACTGATCTTCATTTGAGCACTGCCTACCACCAACAAACCGATGGACAATTAGAATGAACTATTCAAACATTGGAAGACATGTTGAGGTCTTGTTCACTTGACTTTCATGGTATGTGGGATAAATATTTACCTATCGTAGAATTTTCTTATAAAAATAGATTCCATTAAAGTATTCAGATGGCACCATATAAAGCGTTATATGGAAAGAGATTCCATAAACCAACTTGCTGGGATGATGATGGTGAAAGAAAGCTCGCAGGCCCAGAAATTGTTAAGGAAACAACAGAAAAGGTGAAGATTATCCAAACCCATATAAAAAAAATCTCAAAGTAGGAAAAAGAGATACGTTGATAAGCGAAGTAAGTATTTGGAGTTTTAAGAAATAGATTACGTTTTCTTAAAGGTATCTCCATGAAAGGGTATTATATGATTTGGTAAGAAGGGAAAATTAAATCCCGGGTACATCAGAACTTTTGAAATTTTGGACTGAATTGGAGTCGTAGCCTACCATTTTTCAATGCCACTAAGTCTCTCCAAAGTTCACAATGTGGTGTATGTGTCAATGTTATGGAAATACATTCCATATCCAACACATGTACTAAACAATGAAGAAATAGAACTTGAGCCTGATCCGTATTATTGTGAAGAGCCTATCAAGATTATTTATACAAGAGAATAAGTTTTGAGAAATAAGATAACTCGTATGGTAAAGGTTCTTTGGAGGAACCATAATATAGAATAACCAACATGAGATCCTGAGGAGATTATGTTGAATACATACCTGAATATTTTTAGGTAACATTTTTTGAATTTCGAGGATGAAATATTTGTAAGGAGGGGATAATGTAACACACCAAGGTTTTGAAAATAAATATTGAATTCATTTTATAATCTATCCATTAAACACAACTTTTCCTCTACTGTGTTTTGAATTTTAAAAAATAGGTATCTAGAGTTGTGGCCGGTATGTCATTTTGAGTTTGATAGATCAAACATGATTTTTTGGAGAATAGTAATATAACCTTTTGAATAGTAATATGAATTTTAATATGACCATTATGAATAGTAAATAATGATATTATTTTATCTTCTTAAGGTAATAAGATAATGAGATCTTAATTAATTTTTTAATGTTATATAAAACTAATTATACCTTTAAAATTGGTATTTATTGAATTATCTATGATTTTATTTAAAAATTAAATTAATAATATTTAGATTTTTTTTGAAAAACGGAGTTCATTTTTGAATTCTACACATCAAAAAATGTTAGGGGTTAATTTTTGGGATCTTTCTAAAATACTTGAATTTTTTGTGAATAGTAAAAATACAGTTGTGAGTTTTCGGTATATTTGATGACATCATAATGATGTAATAATTTAAAAAAAAATTTTGGTCAACTTTTGTACAGTAAAATAAGATATTATGTGTCCCAAGTGGCTAATATGATGGTAAAATACCATGGGCAAGCCCATGGTTTTACAAAAACCTCTAATGAGGTGTCTTTTTAAATTAATAAAAAATTCTCTCTCTTTTACTATAAATACACACTCATCCATTGGTTTTAATTCATTAAAGATCCCTAATACTCGAATATATAGTGGTTTTACCTCATTTGGATTCCTCCCACCATTTTTTTAATCCCCCAAGGTCCCAACCTTCAAGTTATATGAGTTACTCTACAAGGTAAGGGAACCTTTCACCCTCCTCTTTTAGCCAACACTTTTTTTATGTTATCTATTTGAATTTACATTATCATATGTTGGGGTTTATATTATGTATTAATATTAATTTAATTTTTATGTCCATATAATGAGATACCTCTTTCTCTCATCAATTCATTTTATGAAATTTCATGTGACGCTGTTAGGCTGCTGAATTTTCATAAGGGATCTCTCAACTTTTCTTTTATTTTCAAGATCATCACTTTTCTTTTCTCTCCTCATATCCTCTGTCCAAAAGACCATGATAACTCCCATATAATATATATACTATAATTATATCACGTAAATGGAATAAACATCATAAATATTATTACTATCTCCCTTTTATTTTTATAAACGAAATCGATGTCCGTGAGGTTCCAATTTATAACCTTCATGGATGACGAAGTTTCATTCTAAAAATTCTCTTTCATTACTAGTAATTATACCAATTTTATGGTTTAAAGAGACTATAATATATTTATTATAACCTAATTAATATTCATGAACCAGTATACATACATATTATTAAATTATATTACCAAACTAGTTCCTAATAATCAAAATAGTGCTAAAATAATATATGTGAATGTCATTAACATTTCATCTAATGATTCATCCTCATTCCATGTAAACCAAATGATATAAACCAAAATTAACAATTATGGATGTTAATAAATAATATTTTATTTCAATTCTGTATATTTACATCCATTCCACATGAACTGCATTACATAAGAATAGGTGAACCGATTATGAAAATAAAGAAAACAAACACTCCAGAATGACAAAATTTAATATAATAACATATCAATAAGGGAAAAAATGAACTAAATATAATTATTAGAAACTAAATAAATGTATAATAGGTTAAGTTATTAATAATTATAATTTCATTTTCCAGGACCTTAAGTTCAAGAGCGGAACACATTTGGACTTAAGGTAAGGGTTTTTCCACCCGAACATCCATTTTCATTCAGGTTACTTTCATTTTTTAATTACCTCAATGAGATTCTTATTTATTATTATGTACTCCTCATAAATTATGTGTGAGTATTCTATATATGTACACCAACAAAAATCCTTCCTTATTTTAGGGATATTTACACGTTTTAAAAGGAACTTTCAAAATTGTTTCCAAAATACAAGCCCGATTCAAGGGAATTTCTCAAATTCTTACCTATTTTTAAGAGAACTCTATAATATTTTTTTTGGAAACAATTATCTTTATAATATAACTCATTTTATTATTAAAATACTCTCTTACTTAACTTATTGTTGTATACAAATTTTTTCCCAAAATAACTCTTCTTTTCAAAAATAAAAGAGTATTTATCTCAAGAATTGCTTAATGATTTTATAAGAGTGTTTTCATCTGATTAAACAATATTATTGATTATTATATATTATTGGGTGAATAATTTATGATTTCATATACTATATTTTTTAATGGTTTATGAATAATTTTATTGTGGATGATCTATCCTAAAACCATTCACCATATTACTCAGAAAGGATAGTGTTCTATGTTTATTGATTGGGGAAAGTTATTTACATTTCATATGATTGTTTCAATATGAATGTATATGTTGTTTATGTTTATCCCAAATCATATTAGGATTAAATTAAACTTATTATGAGATGGTTGGGTCCCAATATAGACCCTTTATGCATCGGTAGGTCTCATGAGACAAACTACGGTCTTGGTATAGGGCCTTGATAAAATGATTATTTTAGGTCTTGGAACCAGGCCTCAATAGTATGGTTATGATGTATGGAATATGAAATTACCTTATTATTAATCTAGTAATTGAAATTTTATGTGGTTATTATACTAGTAGAATACTCGTGATTATGTTGTATTTATGGAATTATTTACTCAGCTCATATTCCTGCCACAATGTGTTCACGTTTATTATTTTTAAAGGCATGTGTTTTCAATTATTCACCATGTCTTATGTTTATAATATCTTCAATTGTATCTATTACACTTAATGAGTGTTTGATCTCACCCTTTTCTTATGTTTCATTTTTACCAGGATATGAAGAAGTAAATTACGAATGACTTGAAAGAAAAATCTAGGAGGCATGGATATTTATAATGGAATAAATTAGTGTTGTTTTACTTTTAGGATGTAATGTTGGACTTATTTATATATATTGTTTCCAATAATATTAAACCAATTGGTCCTTCAGGATTCATATCCCTTGTTTATATTCCAATGTAATGAAATAAGGCACCAGCTCCGCTTATCTGGGGCCGGGTCCTTATATTATCCTTACAAAGTTATGACTTACTCTTACATAGGTTAAATGACTCATACATTGGATGAAATGATTCATAAATAGTTTCAAATGAATTATGTGTTGTTTTTCATGACTCATATGCATATCAAAATGATTATTGAAAAAAAACAACCCTTGTGTAGATTCCAATTGATCCACATATAGAACCAATGAAACTTTTTTAGACCTGGCTGATGATTATGTGGAGCTTCAAATGACTCATACCTTGATCTTACTTTGTAAAAAATTGAAAAAGAAATACTAAATATTGAAATGACTAATACAAGGAAAGAATTATAAAAATTTTAGTTTCTCTATATATTTATGTATTCTTTTCCAATGATCACCAAACGTAACAAAACATCTACAAAGAAACTCAAACCATCTCAAAAACATTCTACATAGCCTAAACAGCATCTCAAAATCCTCTAATGAATTTCAATTTTTTTTCATAAATAAAAGCTCCATAAAAAATTCTACAGGACCCTTCATATTCAAATATTACTAAATTAATATGGGTTTCTTATCTCAATTTCTTTCATTTAGATATTATTTATATTCACCACCTATTTTCTTTTATTCGGTGTATATAGTTTCCCAAGGATGTATTTTATAATTTTTTATGTAATTTCGGCTATTTATATATCCATATCATTTTTTATATTTCATTGAAATTTAATTAAAATATTACCAACACCATAAGGATTTCCTTTCCAATCTAACTTTGAAATCCATGTTGTCAAAGTCTAAATTCCCATTAGGGGAAAGTATATATTCAATATCTATAAAAACTAATCCTTTTTCTTCTTATATATCTATTTTTGGGGGTATACATGGAATTTAACCATTTCCAAAATCATTGATTCATAATTCACCCAAAATGAATCTAGAAAGTGGTATTTTATTTATCATTTTATTTTAGTCGAGACATTTGTCTTATATGTCCATGTTATTTATTATGTATCATGGATAAAATATATATCCTTATACACACTTCTATGATTGTATAAGTTCAATTTCTATTAAAATTGTTTTTTTTGAAATTTTTTGATATGAATCTGTTAATTTTCTATTGTAACATTCTCCAAATGTTTACATTCTTCAATCATTATAATCACTTTTAATTAGAAAATATTCCTTTATAAGAATTTATTAATATTCAAAGGATTTTTTATTTACATTATAATTATTTTTATAAAATAATTGATTTATAAATTAATTTATTTTTAAATATAACATTTCAAAAATTTATAGGATATTTCTTCTTATTAAAAAAAAACAAAATATAATGTTATTCTGAAGAATTTTTCATCCATATAAATATACTTTAATGTATGATTCCTATGGATATGCTTAAATGGAATCATCTAATTTATTTCTCCAAATGATTTATTTATGATTTATCAAAAATTTAATGAAAATTATTTCTTTCTCATGGTTAATGTATGAAATGGTTGAATAATAAATGTGATCATGTTTATGTGGCACACATAGGTATGATTTATCATTATATGATGGGAACTTCAGATATAACCGTTCAATTATTTAAGTAAATCCCCATCTCTTATTAGATGTTATGATATAGAATATGGGTGTTTATCCTAGTCTATAATGTTATGGGGCATATGTGGTTAATATATTCCTATATGATATGGATATTTTTGTAGTTAACATTGACATATGACATGAGTTTTTAAGATTATTTTTTTTCACATTCCTAATTTTTTCATTCATAACTCATGATTATTTTCATATGATTACAAACTACTATGTTTTTACAAATAATTACTATTCATTCTATGTTTTAATTATTTGTAAATGAATTTTTAAATATGTTTCCATTGTTCCAAATTAACTTAATTTTTATTCCTTTATGAAAATACTTATGATTTCCTATGTTGGTTCAATTGATATCCGATATGTATTACCCATTATAAATCTTTTGATATCACCATTTTTTATGTGTAACTTTTGTAGTAAATTAAGATAATTATTATGTATAATATGTCTATAAGATTATCATGAATGGAAATATTTTTGGGAGATGTCGAAGACTCAATTTAAAATCATAATTTCATGTAGTTAATCTTCATATACATGAATCCTATGGGTTTTAGGGTGTGATTTTTTATTTAATGTAATGGATATTAATGTAAAATGAAATATTATTCATTAATATTATTCTTGAATAACCTCAATTTATATCATAGTCCGATTTAGTTATTTATAGGGATTAAGTTAATGAAAAATAAATGAAATTACCCGTAATTATCCTATATTAAATTAAAATTAATATATATTTAAATAAAGTTTTCATATTACACGACATTAAAGAATTAATTTATTTTTGATTTTTTACTATATTTATATCTTTTTTGGTTTCACTAATATTTAGTAAAATAATAAAAAGTATATGGTTTAATAATAAATTCAACATGGCATAACTTTTTATGATGATTATTTCTTTATTTTATTCTATATTGTTTATTAATGTAAAAAATTTCTTAAATAGAGTAAAAAAGTGATACTCAAGATAGATGAGTAGAACTTGGATACATATCCCCTTTATCTCCCAGAGGATATGATTATAATAATCATTGTAAAATTCAATTCATGTGATTTTGAAAAATTTCATAACATTAAACTAAAAAGTAAAAAACTACACAAAATAAATTAATATTATTATATACCTTGATATTATTATGGATAATGGGATTATTTTAACCATAATTCAAAAACAAAAATTTATTATATTAATTTATCATATTTTTACAATGTAAAAGTTGTAAAAATTCCTTTATTTTTTTATTCAGATTCAATAGAGGGTGATATTCGAGCTGCTTATATATTTCTCTTATTGGATAACAGTTTCAAATTTTATAAACAACAACCATTATTCCAAACACTCAATTCAAATTGTATCATATGGTTTTATAGGAATCAAATTTAAAGTGATATTCAAAACATTATATTCGAAACAATTGATTATTTATATATTTTTGTTCTAGTTGACATTCATTTCGATCAAAATGTAATAACTGTATGTGGAAAGGGAAGTGTAGGAATTTATAAATGATGTGAATCATTTTATAAATGCATGGAATCAACTAGATACACCATGGATGATTTAATTTTGAAATTGGTATCAGAACATATGGTGGATTTCATTTTAATTGTATGTATAAAAATATCCTCTTCATTAAATTAATAAAAAAATAAAAATTATAAGGGTAAAAAATATTTAAGGGTGGATAATATAACAATTAATATTTAGGGAGTATATATTCTATTATCATTCATGTGTGTACAGATTAATCTTATTTTACATTTCATTTTAATCTAAATGATTTATATTAATTCCATAAATAAATAAATGAATAAGAATGGATAAACATGACTTTATTAGTATGATAAAAAAATTTATAATTAGTAAATACACACTATATTTAATCCAAGATAAAATAAGTAAAGTTCATATCATCTTCTTGTATAATCAAAAATATTGTAATGATGATTTTAGTATTAAAGAAAACCACTAATCATGTAATAAAGAAGATATATCCTATTCATATAAGTAATAATATAAAATGATTGAAATCTTCTAACTCATGGTATGAACATCAGAATTAAAATTTAATATAAATCATAAATCATAATGTTTATATGCTAATAATTATTTTAATTTAATAGAAGTATACATACAAATATATAAATATCAAGTCCTAGATGGGATATGGAAAGGATAAGAGTGGGGGTGGAGGGGGTGAATTGTCAATCTTAGAAAAATCAGAGTACTTAAAAAATAATATATAATTAAATGGATAAGATACTACAATTCAGACAAAAAAATGTTGTAGTGAATGTATAGAGCAGAAAGAGTAAAGAGAAAAAATAAATCAGATGGATTTTTATAGTAATTCAGATACAAATTATCCAATTTTATAATTTAGATCTCTCAATCCATGAGAGATATGGAACCCATTATAAACCCACACCTTTGTAAGAGGTTGATAACTACATACAAATTAACTTTTTAAACCCTATAAGAATAACCCTAACACTTTTCAATTATAAACTTATAAATGCAACCCTAAAACATCCTTTTGAAGTGTATAAGAAAACAACATTTCCTTTATATAGACCAAGGCGCAACTAAAAACCATTACCTTTAATCAGAACCAAGGAAAAACTAGTGTACATACTTATTGTTCAAGTAATCACATCCAATATATAACTTTAAGATATGAATAACTCAATTATGTGTCCAAATGAAAACATTACATTCTATAAATTATTTCACAATGAATAAATAAAACAATGAATTCAATAAATAATTTTTACAGGGTTTCTTTATATGAACATGTTGATTTGACCCTTCACAAAAAATGAATGATTAGGATCATTTAATATAGTAAAGGAAACGTGTCTTTGTTTCAACACATTAGTATATTGAATAGTGTATATCTTGTCTACAGTATTCATGGCTAGTAAATTTGATCTTTATAAAAATGGTATAACAATATAAATAAACTTCACTCGATATTCCATAAATAATAAAAGTTAAGATTCACATGGAAAAAACATGTAATATAATGAAAATAAACATTCAATGCATCATTAAATTCTCCCACAATAATAAGAAATACATACATATAAAAAATCTATGACATCACATGGAATTTGATCTTTTGATATTCCATATATTTGAACTATAAATATCAAATTCTTCAAATATTTCCACCCAGAAAATTTATTCCACCACAACACATTCTTATGTTACCATATATCATGAAATTATGATATAAAATATAACCACAAACACATCTTAAATTTACACACATCTATACATCAAATTCATATCTTTCTCTTGATAATATCTTATCCTTACCAAAACCTTGTAAAAAATAATTGTAAAAGATCTAAGTAGTGTAGTCTTCCTATGGAATCCTCAATAATACATTATACCACAAAGTATTCCAACATAAACACTTAAAAAAAATTTCTTGATCATAGTATCAACATTATATGAATAATTATTGGGTCTTATATCAAATAACAAACTCAATAATACATAAATAAATTCAAAACAACTTTAACTAAAATAATTAAAAAAGAAGAGTAATTTATGAAATAATAGGACATAGAGAACAAATAGTAATAAATAGAAGTAGTTAAAAATATTAAAAATTTGAGAAAACAAAGTATTGAAACACTAATTACATTATTAAAACTTTTTATCATAACATTGATACTCTGGAATATGTTGGACTCTTTATAACCATATGATCAAGCTTGATAGAGAATTGGATTTAATGTCTCCTCAAGATAAACCTAAACATAAATTTTTAGCAGTGATAACCTGTGAAGGAACAAGAAAACATACCTTATTAATATATAGTAACAAAGAGTTCTACCTCGACAATGTATTCCTAGGTTAATCTTTTGAGACCACATGATGTATATTATATTCTAATAAGGAACTTATGTAAAGTTCAAGATGCTGCATCAGATATAAAGAAAAGTAATATCAACTTAGAATCAACATCATTAATTTACTATATGATCATTAAAATATTTATGCATAAATAATTATAATAAAATAAGAATAATAAAGAATAAAAATTTCTAAAATATAATTAAAAATTACGAGAGTTATATAAATATATAAAAATAATAAATATAGTGGAAATGATCCACTCAATATTCTCCCATTGCTGATAATTAAAAAACTAAAAAATTAAAAATAGAAAAAATCTACCCTTTTTACAATGATAAGAAATATAAATAGTAGATAAAAAAACAATAACTCTTCCTATAAAACCAAGCATATCTCTTTCTAAAACACACAATTATAATGTGATGACAAACATATACCAATTTAATTAGAAAATTATTTCCCACTGAATATACATCATGCTAATAAAAAGTATACAAATTGTTTAAAGAAATAACCCCCCACTTCAACTTATTAATGTTAAAAAAATACCATATTATATAAAATAAGAAATAAATAATATTATAAAGAGTAAAATCTTCCACTTAATATAAAATTCCTTCTCAAAATGATTCAATTATTTGTTCTCATCAAGTAAGGTCATACTATAAAATACAAAAAATATATAAGATAGATGAAATAGTTAATGAAATTTAATGAATTATAAATTATATGGAAGGAATTAAAAATAAAAATAATTATACACATTCCATTAAACTAAAAAGAAAAACTATAAAATCATTCTTAATGAACACAATATAAATAACTCATTAATAACCTTATGTCAATATACCAGATAAAAAAAGATATATGAATATTACCAATATAAAATACTTTATGTGGGTATAAAAACCAACTAAGGTTTAATCAAATTCAAGTATGAAACATTCAGAAATCATGCTATAAAAGGGTTCGATTTTTTAAAATTGAAAGCCGATCTAGACAAAAAAATCATTCTTGTGAACAAGAAATTGAATAGAACTTAAAGAATAATCACATTAATAATGACCAAATAATACACATATAAAATAATTAACAAAACAAACAAATCCTATTATATCATCCATAAAGTGGGTTCTATACCTCAGGAGGTTGTAGTTCATTATAAATAAGTGCATTATTTTTCTTGTTAATCTTGCTCATTAACATCATCTTGTCATATATCTCTCTTATTGGAAATAATGTTGTCAATTTCTTCTTTAGACTTTATATGTCAACTTTGTGATTATAAAGTTATTTTAAAAAATGATCAAAGTCCTGACTATCCTTTTCATTAGTGCTAGAGTAAATGTTATTCATATTTACTTCCTCTTCATCAAACTTCCTTTCTTCATTTCTATGTTTCAAATCAATAGAATCAACATCCTTTTTCTACTTTATCAATCCTTTTTGACCCCTCTTCATCTTCAAATGGGAATATCCCATTATAAGAGCATTATCATGAAAATAATAAACCTTATTTTATAAATATTTAATAATATTTTTATTTCATACAAAATAAATATTATAATAAGAATCATAATCTTGTCTTGAATTACACACTTTTTCTACACTATCCATCAAACAAATGTTTCCATCATTCCTTGTAAATTCACCCAATTAATTTGTATTACATGTGTGGTATGTTGAAAATTATATTTTATTATATTTATCAATAAAAATTAATTTAACATCTTCTTTAACACCTCCATATTTATCATATGAATCTAAATAGTTACTACCACGGCATGTACCCAAATATATATTTTCTTTCTTCAAGAATTTTTTAAACTTTCCTTTGATTATTAAGTAAAAGATAGTTATTTTTTATGTGTCCATTATTAATTCACTAAAAACATATATGATCTGAGTTACATGTGTTGAAATTTGAAATAAATTTCTTGTTATACCATTTTTCATCTATTATAGACTTCCTTATACCTCTTCTAGACTTATTCTTCTAGATTTCATTGTATACTCCTTTCAAAACCTTAAAATCCTCTCTTTTCCGTCGGTTGAGTGACCCAAATCATAATCATAGGAACTAGATGAAATAAAAACTATTTTAAATACAATAAATTTATTCTCTTCATTTCTTAATTTTATATGTTTTTCAACTCAAGATCATATTGAATAAGTGAACCAATAAATTTATCCAAAATGATTTATTTAAATTTTTTTATTCCATCTACCATAAATATTATTGTGTTCTACTTTAAAGAGACCAATTATATTATGATGAAAATGTGAATTGGTTGTATTTTTTTCCAATATATCAATAAGTATTTTAGTTAATATTTGGTGAATATTGTGTTATATAGAAGAGGATAATAAATAGTGGTCTTTTGTATACATTGATAAAAAATTTAATTTGTGCTATTGTTTAGAATACATAGATGAAAATATTCAAGGGATAAACCAAATACATGTGATGATTATTTATCTATACTTAATATAGTTTAATGAATATTTATATAGATTTTGTGTGCACTATCTTCATATGTTTCAAATTAATTGATAATTATGGCTATATATGATAACTTGAAAGGATTGTGGAAGCTATCTACTGAATGGACATCTTACATACAATGTTTAAAGAAAGAAAAAGTGAAATGATAAAGGGAGAAATCATATTTTAATCATTTATCATGAAAGATTATATATTTACTAAATAATATATCACTGATAATTGTTTGATAAGGCTAAGTTAAAGGTGTCATTAAAAAAGAAATGAAGGATTATTAAAGAACAAAAAACTATTTTATCATATTATGTAAAAGCCTTTTGAGTTAAAATAAATAGATTTGGAAATGTTTATATATTTTAAAATTTAATTTAGGACCCCTTTTGGTGATTTTGAATGAAATTATATGAGTTAAAGAAGTTTTAAGTTAATTTATAAATATTCTAGAATTATAGAAATTTGTGATCAATGGAGATTTACAAAGTCTCAATTCATAAGAGTAACATTTCTCTAGAGTTGAATAATTCAATCAAGTCCACCAAAAAGTACATATGATGTGAAAAATATTTATTTAGAATCTATTGAGATAATATGTAATATTATTCTATAAAATTTGATGTTTCTATTGATTTTTAACCCACTGATAAGGGGAGGGGGGAGGGGGGAGGGTTGAATCAATGGTTGTGTTTTTATAAATTTCTAAAATTATAAAAATTTTCCCCTACAACTTGTTAGATATATTTTACTTATAAAACTTAATTATAATATCATGAGTATAAAAATTTGAGGAAGTAAACAAGGTATACAAGATTTACATGTTTCATGCTCAGTGTGAGAACATATATCCTTTCCATGGCCACTACCATGGGTCCATAGAAATTCAATATTAGAAGAAAGTGAATACAACCTTGATCCATATCTTATTAGATTCCTTCTATCTCCCAATAGGTATGACTATATTTACTTCCATATGTTTAAATAATTATTCTCAAAACAATTGTTCCAAAATAGAAGATATGAAACATTGTAAAAAATACTCCCCATAAATTTTCATCCAAAAAGTCTCTCTGATTAATTATTTTGAATAGTTCATATAGTCATCCCTTTTATATGTTTATTGAATGTCCATACATTTATTTTCAATAAAACCTACACCTTATATATAACTTGAAATATGCTTGATTACAAATCCACTAAAGAACACAAAATCTTTTTAGAAACTACATATGTTATCCTATATTAAAAAACTATGAATTGAAACTATATCTGAATATATGAATGAAAACTCTATTAGAAAATATTATTCAACATGAAATATAACATCAATTAGAAAATCAATTCTGAAAAAAATCCTCTAACATAATGTTTTTGTTAGTTAAAAGTTGTGTGTACAATTTTACTTTTCAACCATTTTTATAGGTGATCCAAAATATGAAAGGGAAAGAAACAAATTTCACTTTCCGGCTCATTAAAACTTGAATTTTGGATATAAATCTCATTTTTAATTCACTGGATTCTCCTCAACAATTATATAATATTATTGAATCTTTGTAAATTTTCTATAACATCAAACCTTTCTCAAAATTTCTTAAACTCAACTAAAACACAAACCTGTTGATATAATAAACCAATTGAAATAATTTATTAAACACTACTAGATTTTGGAACTTTAAAAATCTATGTAAGGTATCTCAAAAATTACCATCTAGAACACTTTGTCTGATGAAAAATCTATACTTCTATATTTATTTTCCTGGTTGACTCTTTTCAATAATCTTGTTTAATCTTAAAACATTATAAGACTCTTCATAAAATTTTATCTGAGAAATCTTTTATTTTTTCTTTGTGTTCCTTTTGATATTATTCTATCTAATGAAGAAACTTACTACAAAAATTGGTGAATTATAAATTTATAAAGTCTATAAAAATACACTTTACTTGAGACTTTTTCTATAATGTCTATACACGAACTCAGTTTTCCTATATATTTTGATGTTCACCTGTTGAAAATAAATAAATCTACCATTATGAATTCTTATGGATTCAATGAATATCGTCAAATATATTTTCTGAATTTATAATTACTTTAGTCAATACCAACATTATTCAACTCAAAACTCTGGATTCAACTTCTTTGAGTTCTGTCAATTTGTGTTTACATTGATATTTAAATATAAATTTATGTAGAAAATTGTATTTATTTCCCATTTTTTTAAACTACACCAAAACCTCCATAAAATAACTTCAACACTTATACTAGAGAATGTTTGTATGATTATTATAATTTGGACTCTCCAGTGTCTATTACACTACTTATCCCTTTTTAAAAACATTAGAAAAACTATATTATCGTCAAGTATTCTTATAAGAACTCTATACAAAGGTTTTTCCCAATAAATTTAACTTTTTATTTTTGGAAAACATTATGTAATACTTTTATAAATGAATAATTAGAAAAATCCTTTGTCTTGAATTTGAGAAATGTTCCACCTGATCAAAAACTTTTCAACTTCATTTTTTTCATACAAAAACATCATCTTGAATTTTTTTAGGTTAGAGTTTGTACCACACTCAACATTAGCGACTTCATCATTTGATAACATTATTTCACATATTCACAAAAGTATATATGAAAATGTATGTATAGAAATGTTCATCCAGAAAGGTTTGTCCATAACATAAAATCACATTTTTATCAAAATCTTGTATGAGGATGTTTTTAATGATGTTAAAAACGTTGATATCAGAAAAGAATTGTATAAATTTATTATTAATTTCTTTAATAATGTTAAGGAATCTATAAAATTTATGAATTTTAAACTTTCTTCTTCTCCAACAAATTTAAATTTTTAAATGTTTTTATTAACAAACTTCTAGAACCTTATTTTTCATTTGTTTAGAAAAAACTCATAACAAAAATATGTGAACAAAAAATAAAAATTGTTTTTATAAAAACATCACAAAGTACCTTTAATCCCCCTTGAATTGTGATTCCCCTTCAATTCCGATTTGGGTAAGTCTTCCTCAATTAACTCTCCCATTTTAAAACCCTGCGATTTTACACATTCTAGGGAATTTAGTGGGTCAGTTTCTCTGTTTTGATACATGTACTAATTCTATGTGCCATCCGATCAACCCACACATGTGTGTAGAGGTTTATGTGTCGAGGCCACCATTCGAGTCTGTGTGGATTGAAGCCGGCGAGGAGGTATGGTGAAAGCAACCGGTGGTCTTCGACCATTAGGTGGAGTTCTTCTCATCTTGCTGTAGACTGGGTCACTCAGATGCCAACTGAAGATGTGTTGTTCACCAGGGGAAGGTTCCAGTGCAGGTGAGGAATAGAGAGGATGTTAATTAGGTGAATCATTTGGTGAGCAAGGCGGTACAGAGTAAACCAACAGAAAAATAGTTTGAGGAACCCTCTGTGTTGGGGGTTTTTGATCGGATTAAGAAGGATTTCAGTGATAGGAATACTGGTAACACTATGGAATATCGAACTGATGATCCATATTCACGACCGCATAAAACTGAAATTGGGAGTTTTTCTGGGAAGGAGGTTGTGGCTTGGATGGAAGGGCTGGAGATAGAACCCCAAACCAATTCAATTCAGAGTGCTGCCACTTAGGGGGTCATCAAATAATCAGTAGGAAAGGGATTGGCCCATGATGGTGTTCAGAACAATAATTTTTTGAGTGTTTTGATAATGATGAAACTATATAGGATATTCCCTATGAACCTGTAGGAGGAACAACATAAGGTGTGGAGTCTGAGGAGGATTCCAAAGTATCTAAGGCTCATGAGGAGAGAAAGACCCCTAAGAATAAGAAGGGGAGAGGCCGAAAGGATTACTCAAATTTACCAGAACCAATAGAAACACGATAAGGTAAAAAATCTAAACCATGCGAGGAATAAATATCATCTACTTCCATGGTTGATGTGCAGGAGAAGTATCATGTTATGGTTTAGGGAATTTGCAACAACATGCTGCTTGTGATTAGTAAAGCTACTGAAAACTATACTGAAAAAAAGGACTGTAAAGAACCTATCCTCCACTCTGAGGAGGAAATGTTGGAAGAATTCATTTATGTCAACATCCCATAGGAAGAGGATAAGATGATGGGAAGACATATTCAAGTGGAGGTAAACAACTAGCAGACTAATTGGATTGACAAACAGGATATGATCATGATGAGAGGCTTCAATGATGGGAAATCAACAAAGAAGTGTATATTCGAACATGGGACAAAATGGCGTCTCATTTTGAAGATGCTATCGACGAAGACCCTAATGATAAGGTATGGCTTATGAACTGGAAACTATATAGAGAGGAATGTACCAATAGGTTGAGGCTATGATTTGATGGATTTTCCTTCTTTATGAGGCTTCACCTCCTGATTTATTAGGACTGACTTCTCTCTTTTCCTTAAAAGTGATTTTATTAATAAAAAGTTAGTTTTCATTCAATTTGGGCCTTTGGGCCACTATTTTAGGTATATGGGTCTCAGGGAAATATGAACTTTAGGCCACAGGGATTTTGGTCCGCCAAAAACCTTTGGGCCCTTGGGCCCTTGGGCCACCATAGGACTTTGGGCTACCGGGCCTCCAGGCCTAAAAAGACTAAGAAGTAGTTCAGAAAGACCACATAGGAGTAGGACCTGAAAGAGGATTGAGAGAAAGAAACATCAACCAGAGCAAAACTAACTAAATTGGAAGAACGAGAGGGTATGGAACTTTACATCGGTACCGGGAATTGTGATGATATAAATGGGGAAATTCTAGCCTATCATCCATGAAAAGTGGGGAGCTAGGCATATTAAAAGATGAAAATGCTGGGGAGGGGAATTTCCAAAGTGTATTTAAGTCTTGGGCCTTAAAAGGTCATGTATTGGGCCTTATGCCTCTAGACTTGCAGGTCTTATACATTCCTTGGGCCTATAGGCCTACGGGTTATGTAAGGGTTCCCCCTCAACCATTAAAAAGTGATATTATCCAAAAAAATAAATAAAAATATAAGGCCTTTAGGATTTCAAAGTATCTTTTCGTAAAATTTTTATGAAAACATCAACAATTTGATATTTTTTAGAAATTTATTTTAGAATAATATCATCACCAAATTTTTTTATTTGATAAATTGATACTTTATAGCAATGTGTTTTGATTATGAAATTTAGACATGATATTTTGAAATATTAATGGTACCTTTATTGTCACAAAGGATCTTAAATAGTGTATAAATATTCACTTTAAAATATTATAGTTGTAATTTCATCCAAATAAATTATGTACAGGAATGGGTGGTGGAGACATATTCTTCTTCCTATCATGAACTAATCATGGAGGTATTACCCCACAACACAAAGAACATCAAGGCTGCAGTTCTTGTGGTTTATCATTATATAAGAGATGGAATTTTCCTGATCAATTTATAGGATATAATGTGTCAATTCTTACACTACATTGGTTGGGAGTTAGGGAGGCTCTACTAATGATTCCATGGATGAAAAATACCAGAAAACCTCATATCACTTTTGAAGAGATGGATGGCTGAATCCGACACACCGAGGAGGGGGTTTTGGTGCCACATGGGTGATCTATTGTACTGAAACACTTATACTTGAAAATTGGTATAAGGAAAGATGTTCCTCATGATGTCTGTGTGATGTTATTGATCATGCATTGGTGGTGGGAGAAGAGTCCTAGGGTTTCATGGTGGAGGTGGTGAGATAAAGATGGTCACACTCAAGAGTGAATGTCAAAGGTAGAAACACCAATATAATGGGAGAGTTTTAATGAGATATGTGGTTTCTGACCTAGAAATTGGGTTGAGCATAGATAAAATGGTAAGGAGTGATCATCCCCATGGAAATACATGATTGTTGATTGTTTATAAGTAGATCATTTCACAAACAGACTCTAGGACATGGTCTTGCATGCATGAAATAATGCATGGAATAGTGGTGTGAGAATGTCATGAACCAATCATGAGGGTCTTGTATAACACAAAAAATAACAAAGAGGATATGGTTCATGTGGTTTTTTATTATATAAGAGATATAATTTCCCCTAAAAATATGTACAATGGTGTGTGTCACTCTTGAAACTAAACTAGTTGGGATTTGGGGTATCTCATGTTGAGTCCCTAGAAAGATGATACCAGTGAATCTCACATCATTTTTTAGAGTTGGATTTCAGAAACTCTCCCATAGAGGAGGGGGTTGGGGTTCCACATGGGTGATCTATTTAGATTAGATTCTCGGACCATTAAATT
This sequence comes from Viscum album, assembly GCA_963277665.1. NCBI lineage: Eukaryota > Viridiplantae > Streptophyta > Magnoliopsida > Santalales > Viscaceae > Viscum > Viscum album. The sequence continues at coordinate 623,984,433 of OY728136.1, read as the reverse complement.
CCTCCATACTCAAAGTAATTGATTTTTTTATTACTATGATAACTTACACAACATTATCCTAAGAAAAATGTTCCTTATATAGTTGATTTTATATAATTGTAGTCTCTAACCTAATAAAAATTAGTATATCCCTAAAATATTATATCTATAATTATTTTTCACAAAAACCGATAAAATGATGTTTCTTTTACATATTTGATAATTCTTTTTTTTCTTTATGCATATGTGATTATTCTGGATCACTCTAATATCTTTCACACAAAGTAACAACATAAACTATATTGATAAATGAAGATATAATATAGATAAAACTTCTTATAAAATTTATTACATATTTATGATTCAAAATTTTCCTAGATTAATCCTTACTCATCATTATTCCAATAAAAATTGGAGTATAAGCTTTTGTAACAACTTTCTAGCATACCTTTCTTGTGATAGGAAAGTATATACTTCCCTCTACAGCACCTATAAGCCCATAAAGAAGGTTAATTCTATGATCATTGAAATTTCAATTTTTCTATTCTTTTATTCCAAAAAATATTTACAATCATTTTATTTTTCCCATTCAAAAATTATATTATCATCATAAATAATAACAATCACAGCACCTAAGTTTATCTACTTCATATATATGTTACTATCAAATATCCCTATATAAAATTTTAATTTATTCAAAAAACTATGATATTTTTTGTTCTAGGAATGTGGAGGTTATTTCCACCTATATAATAATTTTTCTAACTTATATACATTTGTTTCATCTTCATCAATTAGGAATCCACATGGTTGTTCAATATAGACTTCTTCCTTAATATCTCTATTTATACAATCTAAATTTATATCCATCTAAAAAACATTGTAACAATGATTCACATCCAATGATAAAAACATTCTTATAGTTTCTAATATCTCAATAATAGAAATGATTTATTCAAAATAAACACCTTCCACTTATGAATATCCTTTACAAACAAGTCATGCTTTATTTCTTGAAACTTCCCCCATGTTCATTCATATTTTTTTTGTATAACAATTTTTTTCTAAATAATATTATTTTATATTGGATATAGAAAAAGTTTCCAAGAATCATTTTTCCTTATATGATTCAAATATTCATTCATAGAATGTACCCATTATTTATGTTTAGTTACTTCTGAAGCTAATTCTGGATTAATTTGTTAGATAAGTGATGCTTTATTTTCTAATCTCAAGTTTATTCTAGTCAAAACTATAGCTTTATGATTTCTAATAATATTGTAATATTCAACCAATTTATTTAGGGTATGAAATATCCAATATCTTCTTAATTTTTCACTTTCCTCTCCATATGATTCTTCGGAATCTTTAGTCACCTATTTTAGATCACCATCTTCTTCAAATTCATTATTTTCATTAGAAGTCTTCAATTTATCTTTCATGTCATTTTCAACAACCTTTATTTTGTAAGTTGTATTTTTAAACTTTCACATAATAGGAATCCAATAAATTATATAAAAATTTACAACAAAAAATTATAACTTATTTCATTGGGTGAACATCCCATGAAAAATCATTCCTTATCATTTTCATAAATTTTTCCAAGATTTAGATTTTTGATCTTTAATAACCAGGGACTTATAAAAACCTTGAAATATTTCACTATTTTTTTGTTATACCAAATTTCATAGGAATTAATTTTGTATTCAATCCTTAACAAACAACTATTTTTCACATGTGCAATAATACTAATAGATTCTCTCGAAAAAAACATCGAATGTTTATACTCATCCAACTTACTTCTACATATTTTCACTAAGATTATGTTTTTCATTTCTTCCCCTCGCTTTTGTAGTGGGTGGGGGGTGGGGTGGGTGTATAGAGAAATATATTAATTTATAATTCCATGTTTATTTAGGTTAGATTAAAAATCATTGCATGTGTACTCATTTCCATTTTTATTTCTCAGTTTCAATATATATACACAAAACTATCTTTTAACTTCTCTTCTAAAAAATGTTACCTTTTCATATCCTCTGATTTATTATTCATAAAAATAATGTTTTTCATTCAATTTAAATCCTAAATAATAGTGATAAATTAAAAATATCATTTATTTATTGATGTATCATCATCCCACAAATATCTGAGCAAATAAGTTCAAAAGGTATGGTTGACTGAATTTCAACTTTCTTATGGAACTTACTTAGAATTTTACCTTTCTAATAAGTTTTACAAATATCATATTCTTTCTTTTTAAATGTTGGAAAGTTTCTTATAGTATCTACTTTGGAATGTTTTTCCATGTTTTATACCCAATATTCCTAATCTTATGATGCCATAACTTGATTTCATCTTCAAAACCCAAATTATACGAGTTACAAAGTTCTCAAAAATAACAAAGATTTCCATTGGTTCTTTATCACCTGGTAACAACTTTTACATTTTTTAAACTTCTGATGATACATGAATATTTCCTAAATATAACTTTCTTTAATTCATAAAAATGTGTCTCATGCTATGTAATTTTTTTTGATACCATAAATATATAAAAGTTACTTTGATTTTAGTTTCTCATCTTCTATCTTAGCTAGTCATATTCCTATGCTTTTTAAAGAACTATTATTTCCAAAAGTAACTGATCATTAATCATAATTTTCAACATATTTCAATATATTTGAAACTATTTTTATATAAGTGGAACATCCACTAGTAATAATACATATTTTGTTCCCTTTCATTGATATTAGTGTTGTCTAAACAACAAAAACTATTTCTTTTAACTTTCTTATTTCAATATTCCTTTTATTTTCACGAATGAAAACATTTTTTTCATAATATTAGTCATACATTCTTGAGAAAAGTAACCAGGTTGGTCACACATTCCAAAAACTTTCTCTAGGAAATCAAATTGTTTTTCATTGAGAAATTTCTAACATCTTGAGAATTTGATTTTTTAAATTACTACAACTTAGGAAAGTTACTCAACTTTTCTTCCACTGTATCCCCCTTGGTTTATGATTGTTTATAAAGAGAGACATATTGTTCCAATTATTTTAAGATTTGTTACCATAAAAACCAGAACACAAAAAAAATACATCCAATCTTTGTTTTCAATAAATGAAAAATCTTTCCCTATGGGAATGTTTTCAAGTTTCATAACTTTTTGATTATTTTGTTTCCTCATTTCATGGGGGAAATATATTATAGGATATATTTTCAACTTTTTTTGATGTGATAGATTTATAACATCCTTTATCAAGACAAGATTTCCAAGAAATTTTCTCAACACCTAAATGGTTAGTAAAATTAGATAAACTTTTACATTTAGTGGGGGAATATTTCACCTGATTCTTAGAAATAAATTTCTCAGTAGCTTAATATGATTCATCTTTTATCACTAAATACTTGTTTATTTTTTTCATCTTTCTTAATATACTTTCAACCTTAAATTTTTTTGATTGAGTTTTAAAATACTTATCTTCCATGGATGCATGTTTCTTAATAATATCTTCTAGTATCATTCATTGTTTAGAAACACTCATTTTGAATATTTTAATATCCCAAATATACTCATCTTCCTATTGTAGAACATCTTTTATTATATAATTTTTCATTCCATTTTCTTTCTTCATCATTATTATATCTTTCTTGAGTTTTTTGTTCTTCTCATGTCATTCCCCATGTTCTAATATAAACTGATATTCTCTGTAAGTTTCTTCACCTATTTCTTATTATTAAATATTTAAGGAATCTTCCATTTACTCAACATTTGAAAACAAGGTTCTATATTTTTCTAAAATTTCATAATATAAAGAATTATTATAAGTATATTTAGATTCCAATTTTTTACTGAACATACTTATTATTTTTCCATTTAAATTTTTATTCCTTATATGTTTTTTTTAAATTCTTTAACTAAGGTTTTTATTTAGAATGATCTTTATATTATTCAAATTTATTTTTAGTGAAATTCTTAAAAAATTCCAAATTCTATCAAACTTGAATCATTTAAATATATTTTTACATATATATTTTCTTATACATCTATGATAGTTATTTTAGATAATATATATGATCTATTTATTCATTTATTCATCTTCCATATCTTCCGAATCAATGAGGTTAGCATTCTTAGTATCTTGGATTTTTTTTATATTTCTCATAGATTCATAATATATATCATCCTTGATATTATTTTTGAATACTGGATCTTTCCTAATATCATAAGAAAAAATTATAGTTATGCAATTCATCAAGTGATAATTCATATTTATCTTATAAAGATAATATTTTAGATTCAAACATGAGAGGGAATATTTTCATGAGTTTCATGACAATGGTAGAATCTTCCAATACATCTCTAAATTAATTAATATTGAAAAAAAACCTCATTAAATTTGGTAGATTACTCATCAATAGTTTCTTATCTATTATTTTGATATCTTTAAACTTTCTTTACAATATTTTTAACTTTTACTATTTCACTTTTATATTTCCTCGAAGATAATTTTTTAGTTTTTACCATGTTTCCTTAGATATTTTGAGACACATAGCCTCCATGAATACATTTTATTACGAAAAATAATAATAGAGTTTCTATATTTCCCATCAACCAAAATGCTTCTCTTTTCAAAAAAACTCATGGGATAATTTTTATCAATGGGTGGAAACCCTATAGCTTCTTTATCAATAACCTCGAGGCCAACTGACTGAGCATAGGGTATCACACTATTTTCCCATCCATGAGTATTTTTTCCATATAATATAGGAATACCATTACTATTGAGTGAATTGAGATTTTCTATGTAAGGATTCAATAGCAGAACCTCAAATCTGATACCAATTTAAGTTCCTAATGATCATTGAACCATTGAGGGGGGGATTCAATTAGTTTTTTTTATTTTTAAAAAATTAAAACTTTATGAAATTTAACACCTAAAACATGTTAGATTTATTTATCTCATTAAATTTTATAACAATGTAAAAAGTGTGAAAATACGAGAAAGTAAAAAAGGAATACAATATTTACAAGGTTCAGCCTTAGTGTGAGAACCTAAATTATTTCAATGGTCACTCCCTTAGGTCCTTATAAATTAACTATTATAAATACATGAATACAACTTTGAATCAACTCCTATTAGAATACTTCTATCTCCCGATAAGTATGATTATGCTGACTCCCATCAGTTTGTAATGTTTTTATAACAATAATTGAACAAAAAATTGATGTGAAACTTTGTAAAACTATATACCTATAAGTGTTAATATGAAAAGGCTATCTGATTTCTCCATATTAAAAGTTCATCAGTCCGCCATTTTCTATGTATGTTGAATTTCCATCTTTCGTATCTCAAGAAAAATTTCACTTGATACATGACCTAAATTATTTTTAATTAAAAAACCATTGCACCTAAAAATCTCATCCTTGTTACTCCATCTATTACCATATGTCTAGAAACTTTGAATTGAATATCTATATGATTTTTTAAACAAACACACAGTTTGAAACTATTCTTCATCACGAAACAAATCTTCTATTGGAAACTCAATTTTTTATAAAAATACTTTAGTTCTTATTCTTTTTATTAATGAATAGTTGTGTGTAATTGTAATTTTTAACCATTTATATAGTTTTTATAGAAATAGAAAAGGAATAGAACACATGTCACTTCCCTACTCACGGAAAATCAAATTTTGGATCATCTGCTCATTTGTAATTTATTAGATACATATCAAGACTTCAATAATATTCATGAATATTTGTTAATTCCCTAGAAATTACAACCTGTATAATAATTTCTTAATCTTAACTAAAATGGAAACCTATTTAAAGAGTAAACCAATTGAAGTAACTCATTCAACATTCCCATATTTTGGAACTTTACAAATCTATGTAAGTATCTGAAAAATCCATATCCAAAAACCTTTTTCTAATGAAAAAACGTTTCTTCTAATTTTTTTTCCAGTTTAGTCTCTCTATCATACTATATAAGAACTAAAATTTATATTAATCTTAAAAAAAAATTCGGTAACATCTTGAATGTTTTTTATATGCTCCATCTAATGTTCTTATGTCTGATGAAGAAAATTACTTCAAAATGTTGTGAATTCAAATTTTTCTTAGTATATGGAAAAACTCTATACATTATAATTCATATTCACTAACTATCTGAAAATCCTTTCTTCCTATGTTAGTTTCTATTGAGCTGTTGAAAAATAACTACATCTTACTTAGTCCCTCTTGATTGACTAAAGATGGTTGACTACATTTTTATAATTTTTAAAGACTCCAATCACGACCAAAATTATTTGACTAAAAAATATAGCTCAAACATATTTAAATTATCCCCTTTTGTTTTTACATATATATTCCAATATGAATTTCAATGCCACATTTTATTTCTTCCACATTTTTGAAAAAAATTAATAATTAAGCCACAAAATAACCTCAAGACTTCCATCTAATCATGTTTTTTAAATGACTATCATCTAGTTCATTTTGTGACCATTTCACTACTTAACTATTTGTACAAACTTAATAAAAACTATATTATCAGTAACTCTTCTTAAAATAACTTTGTCCTAAAGGTTATTCTGGTAACATGCAATTTGTATGTCTGCAAAAATTTATGCAAGAATTTTATGAATAAAAACTCAGTAACAAACTTTGTCTTGAAATATATTAATGATATTTACAATAAAAAATTTAAAACATTGAATTTTTCTTAAAAAAATTACATCTAGAATGTTTTTCTAGTAACATTTTATACCACTATCTCCATTAGCGACTTTATCATTTGATCACATTCTTTCACATCATCACAAAAGTCTATCTGGAATTTTTCATCTAGAAATCTCTATATGGAATGATTTATATATAACTTACACTCCATTTTTATAAAAATATTTTTTCATGATTTTTCCATGTAACACCCTATGTTTTTATGAATTATTATTTTTCAAATCAATTAAATTTCTTTGATGGCTTGTACTGAACGCTAAACCAAGTTATGCTTGCTTTATACACAACACAATGATAAGATTTCACTACACAACACACTTATATTATCTTGTGGTATAATAAAAACTGTTTTTGACTTGTGTTACACAAAAGGCAAGTTAATTCAATAGCTTGTGTTACACATAAGACCGAGTTTTACTACACTCCAATATACTATTTATATTATTATTAAAATATTTCTATAGTTATCACGAAGCTGTTGGAATGAATGATATGAATAAGACTAAACAAAATATAAAACTATGGTTTACACATGTTTTTAGAATTAATTATATAGTTTTCAATTAATTATAAATTAATATAAAAATCAATTGAATATAAAGGGTGTGTTTTTTTGGAAAAACTCTTTTTCTTCCCACAAAATCATTTTATCTTAATAAATTAAATTAATCACTATAAGTTAGAGATATTAATGAAATTTTTATATTATAAAGAAAAAAATATTTCTAAATTTAGCCAATAGGTTTTATAGGCATAATAAAAGAATATATCCAATTTCACGATAAAAACATATATTTTTCTAAGAGGAAGGTTTACAACCTTTTAATGGAAAACATGATTTATAAAATTTTTGTGAATATTTAATAATTTTTATTTTAAAAAATAAAATTTTATTTTAAAATAGTAATATAAAATTTTACTTTGGGTGAATTTTTGGTATTTCTATGAGAATTTTCATATTTTGATGAATAGTGAAAAACATTGAATTTTAATTGAAAACTGCTTTTCATCTAATTTATGGATATAGTTAAATAATATTTTTATTTGGTTATAATAAATATTTATATTAATTTTATATATACTAATCCAATTTAGTAAATTTTAATAAATTTTATATTGAAATTGGATATAGAAATATTTCCAACTTTTGATCATTTTCTCTTTAAAACCCCATTGTCACGTCTTGTCTGCAAAATTAATTTTAATATAATTTATGACACTAATATTATTAGAATTTTGAAAAAGTAATCCCATGTTTATAATAGTAATAATTTATAATCTCTAATAAGGTAAACTTAGTTTTTGACCAAAAATATTAGTGAATGTAATTAAAATTAATTACAGCGATTAAGGTAAAAAAAGACTACTTAGTGATTAGTCTTTAAAATTAAGGTGTAAAAATGACCCTAAACTTATAAAAAAACCATTTTATTTTTATAATTAGACCTTAAACCTTCATTCATATAATTTTTTGTTTCATTGATGCCTCTTGGTAGGTAAAAAATTGGGGATCACACAATTATTTTAAAAAATGCTAAGTGTGTCCTCTCCCTCCACTTATAAAAGGGAACTCAACCCGCTCACTTATTCAAACCTATAAATAACATTTTATCATAAAAAAACTGCCAAAATATACTCCAAAATTATATAACTTTTTATTATAATCCTTCATTTTTCGATAAATTCAACCAAGGAATCCCATTGGTGAAAACCAAAAGGAGTTACCCAAAGAAAATGTAACATCCTTTAACAAGCACTTTTATTTTATTTATTTCTCCACCCATTCAATTTTATTTATTCAATGATTATATAATAATCTCAGTATTATAAATATACCATTTTTTAGGTTATAAAATACAATCACACACACTTCTATCAAATGGGATATACAATCATCATCCGTGTGTTTGTAAGACTACAACCACACGAACTAATGTCGTTCATTCTTCAATTACCACCTTTAAGGGTTGATAATACTGATGAAATAATTTTTTTATATGATATATATATATATATTATTTATGATTAATTTATTCTTCTATAAATATTACATAACATATACCTTCATGCTTTCCATTTTGTGGGAATATGATAAATTCGTTTGTGGATGTGTGGACTACCGCCTTCTCAAAGAGATGTGATTCGTTCACACTTTACATAGAATATATTAAGGATAATTATAGTAAATTTATATAATATATATGAAATAATAATTATACTTTAAATATAATATAAACACATAGACATATGAAATTTACTTTCTTTCTTTCAATACGATAAGAAAACGAGAACAACATTCATGCATACGGACGACCTACTATCTCCATGAACATTGTATTTCATTTAATATTTAAATATTTTATAGAATATTATAAATACATATATTATGAATATATATGATATTTAAATCATGTTTTACATTCTGTAAATAATTAAATCATGATCTATGTAATATGATCAAGAATAAAAAGTCAAAATACACAAAAAATAAGGCAGTTATTACCCGGAATGTAACATTACCATGAAATTGTTAATAAATGGGTAATATAAAGTCACTATAAAAGAATATATGGTATGATATATAATAATATGGCCTTTTGGTATATTTATAATAAACTTATATTTATTATACAAGAGGTTTGAACATGTATGAATAAAATTAAGACATAAGGTAAGGGGTTTCTTGTCTCACTTTGATTTCTGTGAGATATATTCTATATTCACTAACTATTATTTTTTGTGTGGTGTATATAATTCCCTATGACATATTATTTCATGAATTTTATATATTTAATTACATTAAAAGTTTCAATTGATGTTATTATTTCACAGATCTCCCTATTTAAAAGGTACACAAGTAGTAAGGAGAGTTCAATTATCACTTTTATTTCTGCGAGACTTATACCATGTTTACCACTTTTTTATTTTGTGTGATGTATATATTGAACCTGAATTTATTATATGATTATTATCCTTAATGTTATGGAAATTTACATATCCATTTTATGATCTCTATTTCATGGGTTTTATGATTCAAAAGATACCAAATTTGTATAGTAATTTTGTCTCAATTTTCCTTCTTTGAGATACATGTTATGTTATGAAAATAAATTATTTTAAGAGGTGTATATAATTCCATTTTATATTTTGTATCATTATTATACTTATTTTTATGATATTTAATGCTTAATTTAATTTTATTCATTCACTGGGATTAGGTTTCAATGTTACCATTCTGGTAAGAGTTTGTTGATAAAATATCATCGTCTATGGGGATTGTTTATTTTTTTTAAGAAGGTGATGACTATTTAAAAGTACAAAGAATAATTTTTTGAATAGATAAAAAGGTTACATGAGTATTAAGTACCTAATATTATTAAAATATTTAATATAAATATGGAGCAAATCACCCAGAAAGTCATCCGGCCAAGTTTTGTCCTTGTTGACTCCCATGTTAGAAAGACCATTTGCAACCATGTTTGCTTCACCAAAGGCATGAGTAAAAATGAACCTTATTTCCATAAGTGAATCAAGAAAATTCACCCAATGGGTATTAATAGGCTTGGAAAGATTTACCACACCATTCCAAATAGCCTGGACAATAGTGGTCAAATCACTTTCAATCTAAATGTTGTTCTACCCCTTTTTCTTTTAAAAATCAATGACATGGATCACACCAATTATTTTCACTTCCAATGATGAGGATGTACTACAGATACTAAATAAGAATTCATGACACCAACCAATATGGTATCTGAAAATAGTACCATGACTAGCAGTTCCCGTGTTTCTATTGGAAGCACCATCAATATTCACTTTGATCCATCCTGGAAGTTAGTCTTTCTAGAATAACTCAGGAGTACATCTTGGTTTTCTGTATAAACCATCAATATTAAATCTCATGAATTTTCTTATCAAATGTTTTTTCATTATATCTTCATGTATTGGTACTATTTAAAAAATGTTTTATGTTTTAAAAAGTGTTTAAAATGGTTTTCAAAATATCATTTTTAAGTTTTCAAGGTGTTTTTTAAAGAAAAAAGGTAATTTTCCTCATGAAATGTTTTAAATTATTTTTAAATATTATTTTATATTTTTTCAATGTAGTTTTCAAAGAATAGTATTTTGAAGATGTTTTGTTCCATTAAAATTGATTTTCAAATAAATTTAATTTTTCTTAAGAAATATTCCAAGTTATCTTTAAAAATATATCTCCAAATAAGATGAAATCCTTTGATATAGTTTATGATTTACTAGATATATGATCTAGGACACCATTCTCATTATTTCACCAAATGGTTTATGTTTAATATATGTTTTTTTATGAAACTGTTTTGTCTTCCATGGATTATACCATCATAAACTTTTTATGAATCCTATTTCCTTTAATGGGTTATTCTATGATGAAATGATTATAAAATAGGTCGCATTTCCATAGGTTATGATATGATGAAATATTTATGGTACCCATTTCATTTCATGGGTTATGACATGATGAATGTTTATGATCTTGTGACACATGTATGTATGATTTAATTATGTGATGGGTGGTACCTATACCCCCCTCTAATGCTTTGGGAAAATATTTATATCTCATGAGATAATGATTAGAAACAAGAAGACAGGCTTAACCCATAATGGGAAACATATGTGTCCTGATCCACAATGGGAAATAGGTGTGTCCTAATTCACAATAGTAAATACGTGTATCCTGATCCACTATGGGAAACAAGTGTGTCCTAATCCACTATGTTGTTGGTATTGGTAGTTAACCTTGACACATGAAAATTCATTCTATATTTAGGATGGTTACACCCTTATATGACATGAGTTTATGGTTCATGATTAATTTATGATAATTTATCACCTTTATGATTCATGTTATATAAACTAAAAATCTTTTCTATATGACTCATGTATATGATCTTTGATATGTATGGCACGATCTTAAAATGTTATTATCATATTCCGTTACACTAATAATCATGTTATTCTTACATATCACCTTTATTTTCCCTTAATTGGCATATTATATCACCATTTTTAATGTTTACTTTCTCTAGGTTTTGAAGAGAGGTTTTAATTAGGAGTAACAAATGGGAAGACCATTGGGGTAAACATTAAAGATATTTTTCCAAGTTAGAAGATTTTATTTCAAGTTTCCAAAGTCACTAAACTATTATAGTCCTCAGGAATTTACTTTTGTAACGTGATGAATATTCATCTATAATGATGTGATATCCATGTATGTTATACTTGGGTCACTATATTTGGTATCAAAGTAAAGTCTTAGTCAATCTTTGGAAGATAGGTCAAGAAAACTTTAGTGAGATACTTTGGGATATTTCTATGGATATTTCTAGGGATGTCTCTAATGATAAACCTAAGGTGTCTTAGATTAATGAATTAGATGTTATGATTTAGAGATCATATAAATAATTTTTCATGATTATGTGGTTTTCATCCATGATAAGTTTTACTCACGGTATGCTTGATGTTTTTAGTAAATGGATGGAACCTGAAGGAACCACGTTAATGCTGAATGAAAAAGACAATGTGATGATTGTACTAATGAGAAACCAAATGATATGGGATACAGAATAAAAATTCTTGTTGATATTCTATAACAAATTTCTCAAGCTATGAATCATATTGAACTTCGGAAAGATCAATGGAGGAAATAACATTATATTGAGTCCTTCATGAGGAAACATCCACCTTCATTTAGTGGTTCCACTGATCTAATAGTTGATGAATAATAGACCAGTACCACTATATTGTTTTCCATTCTTCAGTGCTTATAACATGAAAAAGTAATCTTGGTTGATTACCATTTGGAAGGTTAAGCGGATCAGTGGTGGACACTTATTAATAACCCGAGGGAACAAGAGGAAATTGAATCTATAAAATCATAGGAGTATAATGGGGTATTGTTTAGTAATTAATTCCCTAATATTTTATGAAAAAATATGGATGAGGAATTAATTGAGATAAATAAAATTAAGTATGAATCTATTGGTACCTAAGAATCAAATTTTACAAGTATTTTAAGGCACACTTCTGGTTGGACAATCATCACTAAAATCAAATTCAATATATTCTTTAGTGGCCTAAAAAAAAGTATTCAAAAGTCACCAAATATAATATATTTTAGTATTTATGAAGAAGTTTTTTGATATGCATTGAAGGTATAAATGTAAATTGTATTTTCCCACCATTCCACTAGTTTTGATAAGAAAAGAAAGATCAAGTCTCATGAAAACTCAAATTGTGGAATGAAATTATAGATATTTGTGTTATATAAATGTAGGAATAAGCATCATGGGGATTGATTGAATAGATTTGGGAGGTTATTTAAATGTTTAAAGGTAGGTCATTATTTTTTTAAATGTTGAAATAAAATTATTGGTATGGATAATGTAATGGAAGTGAATAGAATTCTAACTAATTAACCACCCACACTTTAGTGTTTCAACTTCAAAGAGTTTGGGAATTATGTGAATAAATTCCCCAATACAAGGTATAATATGGATGATAAGACACAAATAACTCTAAGGAAAAATGAAAAAGGGAAATATTATGTAATCATAATAGATGAATTGAATCATTCTAATTAGGGAACACTTATCCTACCCTCCTTAGTTAGTAATTTCATGTCTAATTTTTTATGATTAAGCCCTATGAAAATCTTATTATTCATCCATTAATGAAGTTTAATGTGATTATATACATTTAAATGGATTATGGAAAAATAGAATGACATTTTATATTCTATCGATACAAGGGGGAACCAAAGTTTTTAATGAAAATGTTTTTGTTTTAAGATAAAACCTTATCTAACGAATAAAGGGTGAACTATATTTTTTAGGGTTATAAATTTAACCATTTCTAGAATGGTTTTAGTTGAAATTTGGATAAGGTTTTGGAGAATAAAATTTTACTTCACCAAATGAATATTTATTCATATTGAATAACCTATGTTAACCATTTTTTTATAATACCTGAAGATAGATGGAATGACTTATCAGTATATCTATGGGTCTTATGATCCCTTAGTACTTTAGGATTGAAAAATTATAATTCATTTATTGGAGTAAGAGATGAAGTGGAAATAGATCAAGGAACAAATAAAGGGTGATATTGTGAATAAGAAATGGAATCAAATCAAGTAATTATATTTACTTAGGTTCTTAGATAGTAAAATAATTTTTAAACTATAGTGAAAGTAATTTGAAAAAAAATTACCCCAATACCTTCATTTTTATTGAATTTATGGTCTTATAAATCATTAAATATTTACGGTTTTGAGGCCAAAAATTTTCATTAATAATTTAATTTTTTGTGATTAATAACCTAAATCACACTGTATAATTATTTATTCTTTTCTTCCATGTCAAATCTATCATTTCCACCTATGTTCTCCAATGTGGAAACCTTGTTGTAAGTTACTTTGGGTAAGTATTATGTTTTTTATTTTTTAAAGGAAGTTTTAGTATTAATTTTTGTGATGTGGATTCCTATAGAAAAAACTTTAAAGCAATAAAATTTTAATGAACCAGATGAATTTTGAGTGAAAAATTCATTTTAAGGGGGGTAAAATGTAATAGCCTAATATTTTTGAATTATTATTTTTCAAATAAATTAAATTTCTTTGATGGATTTCATTACACACTACAAAAAGTTATGATTGATTTATAGACAACACCATGTTAATCTTACACTAAATGAAAAACTTATATTATCTTGTTGTATATATAATACTATTTTTTTATATTGTTTTACAAAATGCCAAGTTCCTTTGATAGATTTCATTACATACAAGACCAAGTTTTACCGAACTAAAATATACTATTTATATTATTATTAAAATATTATTATATTTATCACCTATAAATTGTAATGGAATATATGAATAATATTAACTAAATTATGAAACTATGGTTTAGACATGTTTACAAAAATAATTCTTTAGTTTTAAATTAATTATAAATTAAAATAAAAACCAATTGAATATGAAGGATGCGCTTTTATGAAAACACTATTTTATGTCCACAAACGTGTTTTATATTAATAAATTAAATAAATAATTATTATTGAGATATATTATTGAAATTTATATATTATAAATGAAACCAAATAATTTTTTCTTTTTCAAATAATATTTATATCCATAATAAAATAATAAATCTAATTTTAGGCATAAAAAATATATTTTTCTAAGAGGAAGTTTTACCACCTTTTAATAGAAGACATATTTTAAAACTATTTTATGAAACTTTTAATAATTTTTTGAAATATTAAACTTAATTTTTAAAATAATAATATAAAATTTTACTTTCAGTGATTTTTTGGTATTTTTCTGAGATGTTTCGTTTTTTGATTAATAGTGGAAAACACAGAATTTTAATTGAAATATTTTTTTCATATAATTTATTTATATATTTAACTTATATTTTAATTTGTTTTTAACATATATTTAGATTAATTATACATAAATTGATCTAATTTAGGCCATTTTAATTAATTTCACATTGAAATTGGATTGAAAACATTTCCAACTTTTGAACATTTTCACTTTAAAAACTCGTTTTCTCATCCCATCTACGAGATTAATTAAAAATTATGTTCTAAAAATTATGTGATTAAAATTTGGAAAAATGTATTCCATATTTGGAATCATAATAATTTAAAATTTTTAATAAATTAAACTTAGTTTTTTACCAAAAAAATTAGTTAAAGTAATTAAAATTAATTACAATGATTAATGTAAAAACTAGATTACTTAGTGGTTAAAATTTAATCTTAAGTTTTTAAAATGGACCTAAACTTGTCCAAAACCAATTTTTAGTCCATATTTTAATATTAAAATTATATATATATAATTTTTGTGTCATTTAATACTCTTTGTAGGTAAAAATTTGGGGATCATAAAATTATTTTAAAAAATGTAAGTGTGTCCTCTCCCTTAACTTATAAAAAGGAACTCACCACCTCAATTATTCACACCTTTAAAGAAATTTTCATCATGAAAAAACTACAAAAAATATTCTCCCAAATTATATAGATTTATCCTATAATACTTATTTTGAGTAGAAATCCTTCCAAGGGAGCACTTTGGTGTGAACAAAAAGGAGTTACCAAAAGAAGAGGTAATATCCTTTAACAAGAACTATTATTTTATTTCTTTATACAACCATTAATTTTTCATTATTCCATTATTATATAATAAAAAAAGTATCCTAAATATTATTATATATATTTTTTATTTTAAGGGTATAGACTACACTCACACACGCTTCCATCGAGTGGGATGCAATATCATCATTCGTGTGTACGAAAGACTACTGCCATGCAAACAGATATCATTCATTATTCAATTACCACATTTCAAGGTTGGTAATAATGATGTAATTAATGGTTATATATGATATATATCATATATATGATTTATTTATTCTTTTTAAATTTTTATATAACTCAAATATTTATGTTTTTCATTTTTTTGGGAATATGATAACTTCGTTTGTGAACGTGTGGACTACGACCTCCTCAAAGCGATGTGATTTGTTCAAAATTTACATGGAATGTATTAAGAATGGTTTTAGTAAATTTATATGGTATATATGACATAATAATTCTAATTTAATGATAATATATATAAAAACATGTCATTTATTTTATTTCTTTCAATATAGTAAGAAAACAAAAACACCGTTCAAGCGTATGTACAACCTACCATCTCCATGAACAATGTATTCCATTTAATATTTCAATATTTAATAGATTATTATAAATAATTATATAATAAATATATATGATATTTAAATAATTTTTTCTATTCTTTAAATAATTAAATCATGATCTCATTAACATGATCAAGAATAATAAGTCAAAACATATACAAAAAAACAAAGATGTAATTACCCAAAATGTAACATTAACATGAAATTGATAATAAAAGGGAAATATAAAGTCACCATAAAATCATATATGGTATGATATATAATAATATTATTTTTGGTATATTTATTATAAAATTATATTTATTACACATGATTTTTGAATGTGTACGAAGAAATTCAAGACATAAGGTATAGGTTTTCTCATCTAACTTTTATTTTTGTGAGATATATTTTTTTGAAAATTAACTTTTTTTTATTATCAAATCACTTTTGAGGAGAAAGTGAGAAACCACAACATCCATCATTACAACCAAAAAAACCATTAAAAAGATAAATTAGATCAACGCTACATAATCTACCCCTCCCTAGCAATTAAACCTTGGCGACAAGCTTTCACCATCACGGGACCATTCAGCTAGCAGTCCCGTGCAGAGTTGCACGGGCACGGAACCGATGGTAGAGCCATACCCTCTCGAACTTCCAATTCCAAATGGCATGCGCAGGTGAAAGATTCTTCCTCTGAACCTCATCTGGGGCAGATACATGTAGAAATACAATTGCAAGAACATAAAAACTTCATAGCAGATTCGAACAGGATTCATCCACAAACAGATCACCTGGAATCGGAGACAGTAACCCACCATAACCTAGCACACTGATTCACAACAACCTCACTGCCTCCAGGAGATTCAAAAAATTCAAAACAAATGCACTCCAAAAAACCAGCTCATCGCAAGCAAAAAATCCAAACCGAAGCCTCTCCAACCTTTACTGCCTCCAAAGTCTTTAAGAAATTCAAAAAACAGATAGAACCCAATGGCCAGAAACAACCGCAATATCAAAACCACAGCAGCTCCAAATCCAAAACCACAGAATAACCCGAAACCAAATCTCAAACCTCCAAAACGATGCCCCTCAAACAGAAATTACTAAAGAAAACACAGAAATAGTAGAAAACTCATCCTAAAAACAATTGAAGGAAAAATTTCAGTAGAAGAAATCCATCACCAGAACGTTAGCAAGAAGAGCACCAAAATCGTCGGAAAATAACCCCACCGCAAACCAGAACCGATGTCCCGTCGTCGCCATCCAAAAAGCCCTCAGAGACCACAACATAACACCCAACGAACCCAAAGAAGACGATGCTTCAAGCCTCAGTCACAGAACCTGAATCTCGGCCGCGGAACCATCTTCACGCTGCCAGAATAAGCCCCATCCAGTTGATGAAGTGAGGCAGGAATAGGCAAGAAATGAAGATAAAGGTCATTCTGACCAAGTCCATGAGGTCGCTGACGCCTCCGTGAAAGATGAACAGCAGCCACCGTCACGTCGAGTAAACGTTGAGGATGAGATCTGAGCTGCGCCAAGACAGAGGGAGGTGACGGCGGAGTGAAACCCTAGTGGAATCGCCCCTTACGGGCACAATAAGAATAAGTTTTTAATATAGATATATGCTATATTAAAAACTTATTCTTATTGTGTGGTGTATATAATTATATATGAAATGTTATATCACGAATTTAATTTAATCCATGTTATTAAATGTTTTAATTTATGTTATTATTTCCTGGATATCATGATTCAATAGCTACTCAAGTAGTAAGAATATTTCTAGACTCACTTTTATTTCTAGGAGACATTTTACTTATTTACCACTTGTTTTTTGTTTGTGTGGTATATATAATACCCATGAATTTATTTTATTATTATTATCCATAAATTTATGGGTATTGAAATATCCACTTTTTTATCTCTATTTTATATTGTTTATGGTTCAAAATTTACCAAATCAGCAAGGTAATTTTTTCTAAATTTTCCTTCTTTGAGACACATGGTATGTTATGAACCTATATTATTAATGAGGTGTATATACTTCACCTTGAAATGTTATATCATTAATATCATTATTTTTATGATATTATATGCTCCAAGTGGTTTTATTATTTCTTGGGGATTGAGACTCAAAGTTACCAAAGTGGAAAGAGTTTATTGATACAATCTCATCATTTATTGGGATTGTTTATCATTATGCTTCCATTTATGAAATCATAGTTTCCATCACTCAATAAATCTCATGAATTTTATTATCCTTTGGTTATTCATGATATCTTCACATATTGGTACCATTTTTTATACTCTTTGGCACATAAGATAATTAATAATGTATTTTCAAGAAAATATGACCTTATTTCTCTCTTCAAAGGTAAATCAGTTTTATTCAAAAACCATGTTTTCTAAAAATAT
Organism: Viscum album; assembly: GCA_963277665.1. Classification (NCBI taxonomy): domain Eukaryota; kingdom Viridiplantae; phylum Streptophyta; class Magnoliopsida; order Santalales; family Viscaceae; genus Viscum; species Viscum album. Next base: position 623,965,563 of record OY728136.1, on the reverse strand, counting down.
TTTGAAAAATGTTTTAAAGTGATATTTTAAGCTCATTTTCAAGGAAAAATATTTAATTTTTTTTTAAAAATGTTTAAAATGGTTTTCAAAATCACCTTTTCAGGATTTCATGATTAATTTAAAATAAAAAGGTTTTTAAAAAATGTTTTATGATTTAAAAAATGTTTTTAAAATAGGAAAGGATATTTTCCTCAAGAAATTTTTGAAATGATTTTAGAGTATACTTTATATGTTTTCAATGTTTTTTTCAAAGAAAAGGTTTTTTTATGATGTTTTATTCTTTAAGAAGATATTTTCAAAGAAAGGTTATTTTACTTAAGATATGCTCTAATATATATTTAAAAATACTTAAGAAATTATTCAGGTTGTTTATGAAACCCACTTCTCTTACATGGGTTTTAACATGAAAAAATTATTATGAAACCCTCTTCATTTCATGGGTTATTATATAATGAAATGATTATGAAACCTATCTATTTTCCTTAGTTTATGATGTGATGAAATGATTATAATAACCATTTCATTCCATAGGTTATGATATGATGAATTTTTATGATCTTATGGACCACCTATGTATGATTTAATTATGTGATGGGTGGGACCTATATCCCACTCGAATTCATTAGGTAAATATTTATATCTTATGAGATAATGATTGGAAATAAGTCGATAGACTTGATCCATAATTGGAAACATGTGTGTTCTAAAAAAAATGAGAAATAGGTGTGTCCAGATCCACAATGGGAAATCGGTGTGCCTTAATCCACAATGGGAAACAGGTGAATCCTAATCTATAATGGGAAATAGGTGTATCCTAATCCACTATGGGAAATAGGTGTGTCCTGATCCAATATGTTGATGGTCTTGGTTTGTAACCAAGAAAACTGAAATGGTTTTATATATTTATGATGGTACCAAACTTATATGACATGAGATTATGGTTTATGATTGATTTATGATGCCTTTTCACCCTTATGATTCATGTCTTATGAACTAAAAATATTTATTACATGACTCATGTATATGATTTTTTATATGTAGGGTATGATATTCAAATGTTATTGTCATGTATTCTTACCCTTATACTCATGTCCTGCTTATGTATTTCCTTCATTTACCCTTACTGAGCATATGTGATCACCCTTTCTTATGTTTCTTATCCCCAGGTTACGAAGAAATGTTTTAATTTAGAGTACCAAATGGGAAGATCTTTATGGGAAATATTGAAGATCTTTTACCAAGTTATAAGATTGTGTTATAAGTTTCCAATGGCACTAAACTATTAAGTCCCATGAGAATTTAATTTTTTAAAGTGATGAATATTCATCTAAAAAGATATAATATCCCTATATGTTATGCTTGGGTCATAATATTCCATGATTTTAGAGGAATTAATATAATAAAATAATTTTATGGACTTGTTTGAATGTTCTTTAATAAAGTTGAACGAACTTTCCGATTTTTTTGAATTTGTGGCTTTCTTCTTCTCTAACAACTTTAAAACAAAAAGATTCCGAAAAAAAATTCTTAAAAAACTTCCTGCACCTTATTTCTCACCTGTTCACAAAAAAAATTCATAAAAAATATATTGAGAAGATACATTTTTTGTTAAAACATAATTAATTATCTTCAAAACTAATAGATTTATTATCAATTTTTTTAAGGGTAACTAAGAATCCATACTGAAGTGTAAGATTCATCAGGACCTAGTATAACGATCATCTATAATTTTATAAGGGTTATCTAAAAAAATATAAGTGGAACTCTGATATATGTAATACTCATCTAAAAAAATCATAAGGGTCATCATGACCCAGAGTAATAGTTACATTCATTTTTCAAGAGTCACTTAAATTTCTAAGGGTCATTGCTGCTTATAAAATTTAAATAAAGCAAAGTAAAAAATATTATATGATAATATAAGAGTAATTTTATAATTTAGAAATAAAAAATATGGTAAAGGGAAGATATTAACTATGTTTTATAAGAGTAACATAATATTTTGGAAATGGTACCAATAAAACACAAGATTCATCAGACAGAATAATTGAAGGGATATAGAAATTTCTAGGATACAATTAGAAGTTAAATAAGATGATGTAAGGACCTACTCTACATTGAATAAAAATAAAAACTATTCTAAGGTGTTGTGATTCAATATATATTTTATGAAGAACAATTGATAATGGTTCCACTTCACAAGGATAAGTGCCACACTCTAACACTGCATGATGCAATGAAGATGATGGAAAATATTCACTTATGTATTTTATTTGATAAAATTACAATAATTAAAATATATCATTGAGATTAAAATACAAGTTTCTTGGATTAATTTGGATATGATTAAATGAGTTTGAATGTGAATTAAACTGGAGGCTTATGTTGAACAATTTAAAATTTTAGAAAATATCACTATGAGATGATTAATATTTTAAATACATAATGTTAGAAACATTATTTTTAATATTCTATAAATAATAAATACACAATATATAGATGATAAATGTGTTTTAGAGAGATAAATGAATAATAACACTACTGAATAATTTCCATATATAATTAGAAGAAAAGTATTTCATCTTGGATAGAGAAATATATGCATTGAAGTAGAAGGAGGAGGGTGAAAAGTAAGATTAAACCCTACCTAATGATATTCAAACATCATATAGGCTGAATAAGTGATTAGATAAAGAGGAAGAAAAAGGTGGTGAAAAAGGTTGATGTAATACTACATCAAAATACAAACTCAATTAATGTTTTAATTATGGGTTCATTGGAAGGACGATTTGAATAAATTCTAGCATCTATTATTAATAAATAGTGTAGATAATAAATGATATTTTTAGGAGATAAGTCACAATAAATGGGGATAATGTAATGAAGGAATCAAAATTTGAAAGAAACTTAGGTTTATATCCCTCCCTCATGTTTACAATTAGGAATCTATATTAAAGAAAAATCTGAACATGATAAGGAGTTAGTACCGACATTTGGAACGAACCTTGTAAAACAACCACATGTAAATTGCTACTATTCATTTGGGTTTCTTATCGTAAAGGGTTAGAATTTATTAAATGATAGGATTCATAAATTCATTAGTAATAGTGGTTGATTTAATATAATAATTATTATAAATGATTATCATTGATTCACCCTCACCACCAACTTAGTGATATATCTATGTACCTAGGAACTTCACTCATTTTTGGTAGAGATATACGAAATTTTAGAGATATAAGAGTATTACCAAGTGTTTCTTAAGATAACTTATTCGATTTTAAATGATTATGAAACTGTGGAACATTTCATTGAAATTATAGATTTCTAAAATCTTGAAATCTTGATAGTCAGTCTACATCAATCCAAGCATTGATATTATCAAATTTTCTAAGCCATAATGAGTAACTTGAAATTATTTCAATATATTATAATTGTTTTTACATATAGATATATGACTAAAACATTTCTTCTAAAATAAAAAAAAGATAATATTCAGGATTTTATAATTAAAATCATAAGTCACTAAATCAATATTGAAGTTCATAGGAATATGATAACCATTGAGGGGGGGGGGGGGTGTTGAATTAGGCGTTATGGTTTCTAATTTCATTCATCTGGAAATTTACCACTACAACTTGTTATAGTTTATATCATTTTCAACTATATATATCAATTTTACTTATATTTAATGATAAAAAATTAAATCAAGGATCACAATATATACAATGTTAAACCCTAGTATGGGTGGCTATATCTTTTCCATGGAGATTCATGATGGTCTATATAATTTACTATTATAAGAAGTGAATAAAATTAAAACAACTCTTTTTATACTCCTTTTATCTTCTAATAGTTAATTATATAGACTCACATCATTTTCAAGGATTTTCTTGTGCTTCTGAGCCAAAAAATGATAAGAATATTTTCCATAACATCTCACTAAATGTTCATCTGTAAATAATCAGTCTAATGTACTCATCCTAAAAAGACACCATTTAGTACACACTAGGTTATTCTAGTATAAATTCATTTAGCATACCTTAGAATCCTATACCTCTAATCAGTGATCTTTCTAATTAACAAACCACTATGCCTCAAATTTTAACTCTATCCGATGAACCTTTGTCTATTATACCTATAATAAATAAAACTCTAGATGATTCCGCTGATCAAAACCTATGTCTAATTTCTCTTACCTGAATCTTTATTTGGTACCAATTCTTCAACCAAAATTTACCCTATTCATAGATTCACGTATCTTTGAGTTCTTCATCACATCACTTATAACATGAATGTATAGAAAATGATTCTTTGTAACTTGAATTCACCCCTTTTTATAGGAACTCCACCCCGAGAAATCGAGACAACTCCAAAATACTTTCCCTCTCATTTCAAATTTAATGGATGCCTCTAAAATATTCTACAAATTTATTGTGCCTTCATAAAAACTAAAAATCTATAAACTTATTCAAAATTATTTAAAAATAGAATTAAATAACTTCTTCAAATTTCATTAAACCCCTAAAATATAGTAAATATTGAACAAACCACTTAAAATCTTCATTTTATGGAATTTATAATGTTTTTAAGGCTTGTAAAAACTATATCCAGGGGGAGTTTTTTCAGTTCCTTAATAATAACATACCTATTTAGTATGTTTAAGGGAAATTTTCTATTCGATGGTCTCGATCTACTATCCTTCATACAATTACACCCTCCATATGACAAACTATATCTTTAATATACCTTAATTAATTAATTATTATATAAATATGCACATAATACAAACCTAAAAGATTGAGATTCCTAGTGTCTGTAGGTCATTAGATGCATAAAAAATAAATTTAAATTGGGATGAAATGATTTTATTTTAAAACTCAACAACATGACCTTAAAATCAATCTATATTCTATTACTGTATGAGATAACCTAGGGACATACAAAAGAAAAGGGTGAGCAATAAATCCTAGTAAAAGAATAATCAAAGAATAGAATAAGGTAAATAATTATAATTTAATCAATATGAATGAAATGTTGATATATAAGATTTTAGAATCGTAATATTGAACATCAAATCATGGTATAATATTATAACATCAAGATAACACAAGGAATGTGAAAACAACACAAAACATGACATCATAAATAGAAAAAAAGGATAATGGCCATGAAATCATAACATAGTGTACTTAAGACAAACTCACATGTACCATACATGGAATATCATGAGATTAAAATATTACCCAATGTATTGGAGGATAATATAATTCTGGGACCACCCATCACATTCATATCATGTACATGCCTAAGTGTACCACATATATCACAAAAAATAATAACGTCTTTAATCACTTTTAATAAAATTATTAAATATTGTGGGTTAAATAAATTTTAATACCCAATCAATTAAGGATAAGAACATATAGGCAAATACTATTAAGTGAAAATGGGGTTGGGTATTCATTAGACAAATGTTTGGCCTGAAATAATCATAGGATAATTTTAGCAGCATAGTAGGTGTACATAAAGTTTAAAGGGTGAGATTAATGAGATTTTTTACACCCCAATTTCAATAATTTAATTATTCTAATTATTTTAACTATTTTAATCCTCATTTTTATTACGAGATGATCCAGTATTGAATTTTGTGCACTTTTTCTGATAAGTGATTGTTTTGGCTTCGCAATGTCTGACGCACGGGCAGGGCACAATTGAAGCCATGTGGCTTCTCTAGACCACCGTGCGGCCTACCTAATGCGTAGTTAGTTAATTTATTAACCGAATGAATAATAAAGCTAATGAAAAAGAAAAAAAATAAATTATTTAGAACTGTTTTAATAACAAAAAAATGTTAAGATTATTATTATTATTATTATTATTATGTTTTGTTAATATTTTAATTAGGTTATTATTATTATTTTTATTTTATTTATTATATTTTTTTAGTATTTATTTTATTTTCATTTACTTTTTCTTTTCCCTTCCCCCACTTTGTTTCTTCCTCACTGTGCGTCGCACACAGTTCTCCTTCCCCTGGTTTCGTCGCGCATCACCCCTAGCAGCCGGCGCTCTCCCACCCTCCTGCCTTCTTTCCGGTGGCACATTGGACCGACACCCCACTCACCTCCTCACACCGCCTCGCACCGTCAGCCGCCCGACGTCGGACCCCCAACGCGCCTCCCTATTTCGTCGGCTATCCCTTGGACGCACCCCCCTTCCAGTAAGCCCTTCGGCCGACGCCTCTTCCCCCTCTCCTGGGTGACACTCATCTCGGGGACCAGCATCCTAATCCCTCCATCGCAAGTTCATCCCACTATGATGATGTTCTTCTTCCTCCTTAGGGTTTTGCTTCTTATAGGGTTCCGATTTTAGGGTTTTATCTTGTTGTTTATGGGGTTCTATTGCTTGATTTATGGTTCGTTTTAGGTCCCTTGCAGTGCGATTGACGTGCAGCGGAGTTTGCGCACTACTTTTGTGAATTTTTCTACACCGATGTAAGTGTTTTATTCCGTTGTTGGGTTTCACATGGTCCGTGATAATAAATTTTCGACTTCAAATGTTTAGTATAATTTTATTTATGTGGAATTGCATGAAGTTGAGTTTTTAATGAGAAAATTTGGTATTTTGTGTGTGTGAAAAACTTATTGTGTTTATTTGGTGGATTATTTTACTTGCGTAAATAAATCTGGTGTTGTGTGATTTCTCTGTTTGGTGTGAAACTATTTTTGAAGAAGTTTAGTATGCCTTTGATGTTTTATAGCATGTTTGTATATAATGAGGTGTGTTTTTGAGGAAATCTAAGGTTGTGTTATTTGATTTTAATCTATAAATCATTAAGTTGGTTATTTAAAATTTTGTAAGTGATGCAATGGATGTTTGGAAAGGTTTTTAGTGTGCATTTGATTTAAAAAAAAGGAATTTGGGTGCTTTTGAGGTATGTCCTATGTTGCATTATTCATGGTTGTTTTAAAAATTTTGGAATTGATTTATTTAAGGATATTAGGGCTGTGAATCTAGTTCTGCTTATGGGATGGGTGCGTTTTCTTTTGCGGGTAGTGTTTTTATGCGTTGCTCATGAAACTTTTCTGTGGAAAAACCCATGATGAATTTTTTAGCAGTGTTTCTTTTTTTAACTATGCAGTTGGTGTTTTGGTGTTTCATCTTGGCACGTTTGGTTTCAAAAATGATGTTTTGAATGTTTTTCTTCTTTTTTGAACCCTTGATGCATTATTTTGAAATGTTTTGTAGATTGTTCAAGTGTTTAATTGTTTTATTAAAATTATTTGTATAACGCGTTGGGAATCACTATGGTGGTTTGGGGCTGCGGGTTTGAGGTATCCTACAAGTACATGCATAGGGTAAGGCATATATATAAATATTCCCTCTTTGTGCATATTCCCTCATGGCACGGGGAATATGTGCAATGCAACTAGGGGTGTAGATATATATATGTATAAATGCATGTGCGTGTATGCGTCAAACGTGGGTTCGAGTGGTTGTCGACAAATAACGACATGTTTGAGGTAGGTACCATATGCCTAAGCTTTTAATTTGAAATTCATAATTTCTTGATTGTTTTAAAATTATGTTTTACACTATGCCATATACACATGCTATGGAATCTGATTATGGTTTCTAGAAACTAGTATGCCTTTGTATTGGAAAATTGAAATGTATTTGAAACTCCATTGGTCTTAAGTGGCTTTTCTTTAAAATTGATTTTTTAAGTGGTTTCGAATTGGTAAGGTGTATTTCCAAAGGTGTTTGTCCTTTTGGCCGGTCGATTGTAAAAAGTGTTCCCTTTATGTAATTAAGCCCATTTGGCATCTTAAGAATGTTTTATGAAAAATAAATAAACCTCTATTGAGGTATGCCCCCCCTTGGTTTTAGAAAAATGATTTTTTATTGAATGTGTTATCATGTGCCTAATTTGATGCTTATGCATTTTGTGACGTGAAAGAGGGGAAATGGGTTCAAAGAGGGAGAGCCGTGGTGAGATGTTTAATGAGTTTTAGAAAAATAAAGTGTTATGCACATATATGTTTTATCGATAAAGAAAACTTTCCACTACTTGAAATATAGCACAATGGGAAACCTGGGTATCTAGGTGGGTGACAAGGACTAGTATGCTAGATGACACGGCAGGGGTTCGCCCCAGTTTTTCTAGAAGGATTGACGCAACAACACTAACTAAACTTACGAATTTATGAGGGTTGTGGTCTTTTAAGACACATTTTCTGAGGGTCATGGCCTTCTAAGCCACGTTTTCTGAGGGTCGTGGTCTTCTAAGCCACGTTTCACAGAGGTAAGATATCTCTAGGTTCCCACTTGTTCTAGCTACCTATAAAGATTACCCATGGTGCTCATTTGTGACATGATGCTAGTGATGTAATTTTTTCAGTTGTTCATACTTGATGTTTGTTTGTGAAAACCATATTTTAATCCAAAATGGTTTATTTTCATTTATTTAGACGTTAATGCATTCTTGGAACCAATTTTGAAAATGTAGTGGGAGTAAAATGATTTACCTGAAAATGAAAACCTGTTACTTGAATTTGAAAAGGGAAAACATTATTTTATTATATCTTATTTTCAAACTGGCATAATTGGATTTCTTACTAAAGGCGGGGGAATAGGACATGGTTATATTTTGTCATTCCTACTGAGCATTTCGGTGCTCACGCCTACTTTACTGTTCAGTTGTAGATTTCAGTCTTGGATCACTTTTTGGAGCGAGTGTAGTTAACGTATCGTGGTGATCCACTGGGTCACCTGAGGTATGTCACGTTGCTTTGTTTATTCCTTTTTTTTGCTGTCAATTTGTTTAGTTTATTTTCCATTATTTATCTACTTGTCCATTTTATGTTCATTTATCTTCATCATGGTCCAAACCGTTCCCAAATGGTTTATTTTGATGCCCGACACTAGTTGCCAGCCCGTGGGGATCAGGAACGCCCCTCGGGTCATGTCACAGACCGGGTCGGGCACCGGGTCGGATGACGACCCGACCTGGTTCATGAAAAAATGGTATCAGAGGTGCCCTTTTTATTTGGGGTGTCAAGTATCTTGGTGATTAGGTGTGTCGGGACTCAAGAGGTAGGTGTGGGAAGGACGTCATGAACCCTTGCCCGTCCCGAGACTCGAGTTTCCAGGGGTAGTTCAGGATTTGAATTTTCTTCTTTGAATTGGTATGTGTGGATGAGGGATGACCAAATAAGTGATCCGGTGTTACACAAAGAGCCTACGTGGAGTAGCGACCCATGTACAGCCTGAGTGAAAGGTTCAAGATACCTCCTGTGGTGGATGCCCGCTCGGAGCATGGTCCACTAAGCCATGTTACCGGGTTGGCATAGCCACTAGTCCCTTATTTTTGGAAATTTTGATGTGAGTTATGATTGACATTCATTTTGGTTGGTGGGAGTAGATCTCAAAAATGAAAATGGATTTTGTGAAGGTGTTTTCAAAAGGGAATATGATTGTTGGAGTGGAAAATGGTTTTTGAAATGGAAAACGTTTTGGAAATTTGAAATGTGTTTTGTTATTGATAAGTGAATTTCTCAAATTGGTTGGGATTTTGTGATTTGTTCTTAATGGTCTATTTTGGAAATGAGAGGTGTCTTGAATTGACCCTTGGTATTCCTATGAGTGATCACATACATTGAGGTGCACATGTGGAAAGTGGGGAAATTGGTGATGTGAGTGGATGGGTGCTTGAGCTAGCATAGGGATATGTTTGTGTGAAACTTCATAGGATACCAATGGTGGATATTTAAGTTGTTTTGTTTGATGAAAAATGGTTTTCAAAAAGGGGTTTTCAAATGTTTAGAAAAGTGAGTGAAAAATTGCTTAGTGTTCTCTTTTCATGTTTGGTATCATTTTTCGTGGGTTCTTGGTTTTGACATACTGAGTTGTAGTTGGAATGGTGATTTGAGTTTGATCTTTTATTTGTGATTGAGATGTGGAATTTTTATTTATGATGAGTTTTGATTCGGATTTGTGCCTCTTGTTTTTGAGCATGCTTCCCATAAAAGTCCCAGAGGTTTCTAGTGAGTCTCTTTTAATTGTTTGTTCTACCCAGACTCTTAGCGGAGTGTTGGAATTGAATTATTTTCAGTCATTGTCCATCTTCTATGGTGATTGTGATCTATTTATGGTAGCACACTAGCTTGTTAAAATCGTTGGTGTTTTCAGATTATTGGAAACTCCAAAAGCTATGAGAGTCTGTGCTGGTTCGTGTTCATTTGATGGTTCAACTTTGGATTGGTGTGAGAGAAAATCCTAGCGTCGTTGCATGATGGGATGTCTTGAAAGGTGTTTAAGACCACTTCCGTCTGATGGTTTATACCTAAGGAGGTGAAAGAGAGGAAAGTGGCAGAGCCCGTGAGTGTCCAGCGAGGCCAACGGGCACTTAAGGCATACGTCAGGAATTTCAAGGGGTTGATTTCCCTTCTCTCTAGAGGTAGCATCGTGAAATCAGTTAAATTTTCTCTTATGTGGAGTCTTTTTCTTGGGTTCAAGGACCGATTATTTTTGGTGTTTAGGAAGGTTCCTTATCTGGTAAAGAGAGTGAATCGAGGGAACCTATCTCATACAAGTGTTCTGGTCAATTCCATTTTATCTTAGTCGGGCCACCCTCTTTTATGGTTTAAGTGTGGCCGGGTTGAGTACTTTAAGTCACATTGTCATCATCCTCCTAAGGCTTGCCATCGGTGTGTCCGTTTGGGGAAACTTGGAGGGGGTTCCGCTAGCAGCAACGTTAGAAAGAGTCTCGACCGGAGGATGTTAGCTCCAGACTGCGGGGCAGCAGATGCTTCAAGACATCAGAGCTCCAGCCACAGGTCTCGGAATGAAGCCTTTCACGCAGTCAGGAATCATTGGGTGTGGGTCACATTGGTCTAACATTTGTCTTCAGTTATAGAATAGGGACGGTTTGAATTTCTATGTTGTAGATTCCTCGTCTTTGAAGGTTCTATTATGCTGTAAGAGGCGCATAGGTCTCTTTTTCTCGTTGCGGTCTTTGTTCTTTGAATATCCCACAATGGTTGTAATAAGGCATGGTGATCTCATCTTTTTTTTAATTCTAGTAGTTGCGCCTCCTCAAATGTGACACGTTTTGTTTTAGTACAAGCTCGTTTTGGAGATTCCCATATCTTGTAGAAATGATGAGTCATGGTTAAGTTCTCTATTTGGTAGAATTATTTTGTGGGTTTTCCCATGTGTCAGTGGTTTGTGGTTTGGGTTGTAAATTCTTATGCCACTCTATGCTAGTTGATTTAAGCTGGTTGGTTCTTAAATGGTGGGGAGAACCACTATAAGTATTTTCGTGCCTTATTTTAGGTTTTCTTTGAGTGGCGGTTCCCTCTTGGATCAATTTAGTAGTTCCAGAGTTAGCCCATGCTATGATTCTCAATGTCGATTATGCTAGTTGGGTTCTTATGGTGGGGAGGACCCTACTCATTTCATGATATTTTTTCTCTTTTAAGTTTCCCTCAAAGTTGGTCGGGTGTGACTGATGGAGTGAAAAGTAACACAGAGTTCATGGTTTTGTTGGCCTCGTTTAGTTTTGAACTTGAGTCTGGTTTCTCATTTGGTGGGTGAATTTCTGGGGGCAGAAAGTTTTTTGGTGGGGAGAATTGTCACACCTCGATTACAATAATTTAATTATTCTAATTATTTTAACTATTTTAATCCTCATTTTGATTGCGAGATGAGCCCGTATTGAATTTTGTGCGCTTTTTCCGATAAGCAATTGTTTTGGCTTCGCAATGTCTGACGCACGGGCAGGGCACAGATGAAGCCACGTGGCTTCACCAGACCACCGTGCAGCCTGCCTAATGCGTAGTTAGTTAATTTACTAACCGAATGAATAATAAAGTTAATGCAAAAGGAAAAAAATAAAATTTTTTAGAACTCTTTTAATAACAAAAAAATGTTAAGATTATTATTATTATTATTATTATTATTATTATTATGTTTTGTTAATATTTTAATTAGGCTATTATTATTATTATTTTATTTATTATGTTTTTTTTGGGATTTATTTTATTTTCATTTACTTTTTCTCTTCCCTCCCCCTTTGTTTCTTCCTCACTGTGCGTCGCGCACCGTTTTTCTTGCCCTGGTTTCGTCGTGCCTCAGCCCTAGCAGCCGGCACTCTGCCACCCTCTTGCCTTCCTTCCAGTGGCACATTGGACCGGTGCCCCACTCCCCTCCTCGCGCCGCCTCGCACCCTCGGCCGCCCGACATCAGACCCCCAGCGCGCCTCCCTCTTCCGTCCGCTATCCCTTGGCCGCACCCCCCTTCCAGCAAGCCCTTTCGGCCGGCCCTCTTCCCCATCTCCCTAGCGACACTCATCTCGGCGACCAGTATACTACTTCCTCCATCGCAAGGTCATCCCACTATGTTGATATTCTTCTTCCTCCTTAGGGTTTTTCTTCTTATAGGGTTCCGATTTTAGGGTTTGATCTTGTTGTTTATGGGGTTCGATTGCTTAATTTATGGTTTGTTTTAGGCCCCTTGCAGTGTGATTGATGTGCAGCAGAGTTTTTGTACTGCTTTTGTGAAGTTTTCTACACCGATGCAAGTGTTTTATTCTGCTGTTGTGTTTCGCACGGTCCGTGATAATTAATTTGTGACTTTCAATGTTTAGTATAATTTTATTTATGTGGAATTGCATGAAGTTGAGTTTTTAATGAGAAAATTTGGTATTTTGTGTCTGTGCAAAACTTATTGTGTTTATTTGGTGGATTATTTTACTTGTGTAAATAAATATGGTGTTGTGTGATTGATCTATTTGGTGCGAAACTAGTTTTGAAGAAGTTTAGTATACCTTTGATGTTTTATAGCATGTTTGTATATAATGAGGTATGTTTTTGAAGAAATATCATGTTTTTTTATTTGATGTTAATCTATAAATCATGAAGTTGGTTATTTAAAATTTTGTAAGTGATGCAATGGATGTTTGGAAAGGTTTTTAGTGTGCATTTGATTTTTTTTTAAATTTGGGTGTTTTTGAGGTATGTCCAATGTTGCATTATTCATGGTTGTTTTACGAATTTTGGAATTGATTTATTTAAGGATATTAAGGCTACAAATCTAGTTTTTCTTAAGGTTTGGGTGCTTATGCTTTTTCTAGTAGTTTTTTTATGCGTTGCGCATGAAACGTTTCTGTGGAAAAACCCATCTTGAATTGTTTATCAGTGTTTATTTTTTTTAACAATGAATTTGGTGTTTTGGTGTTGCATCTTGGCGTGTTTGGTTTTAAAAATGATGTTTTGAATGTTTTTCTTTTTTTGCGAACCCTTGATGCATTATTTTGAAATATTTTTTATATTTTTCAAGTGTTTAATTGTTTTATTAAAATTATTTGTGTAGCGTGTTGGGCCTCGCTATAGTGGTTTGGGGCCGCGGGTTCAAGGTATCCTACATGTACATGCATAGGGTAAGGCATATATATAAATATGCCCTCTTTGTACATATTCCCTCATGGCATGGGCAATATGTGCAATGCAGCTAGGGGTGTAGATATATATATATATATATATATATATATATAAATGCATGTGCGTGTATGCGTCAAACGTGGGTTCGAGTGGTCGTCAACAAATAACGACATGTTTGAGGTAGGTCCCATATGCCTAAGCTTTTAATTTGAAATTCATAATTTCTTGATTGTTTAAAAATTATGTTTTACACTATGATATATACACTTTCTATGGAATATGATTGTGGTTTCTAGAAACTATTATTCCTTTGTATTGGAAAATTGAAATGTATTTGAAACGTCGTTGGTCTTAAGTGACTTTTCTTGAAAATTGATTTCTTAAGTGGTTTCGAATTGGTAAGGTGTATTTCCAAAGGTGTTTGGCCTTTTGGCCAGTCGATTGTAAAAAGTGTTCCCTTTATGTAATTAAGACCGTTTGGCATCTTAATAATGTTTTATGAAAAAGAAAAACCTCTCTTGAGGCATGCCCCCTTGGTTTTAGAAAAATGATTTTTTTATTGAATGTGTTATCATGTGCCTAATTTGATGCATATGCATTATGTGACGTGAAAGAGGGGGAATTCTCTCAAAGTGGGAGAGCCATGGTGAGGCGTTGAATGATTTTTAGAAAAAGAAAGTGTTATGTACATATATGTTTTCTCGATAAAGAAAACTTGTCACCACTTTAAATATAGCACAATGGGAAACCTGGGTATCTAGGTGGGTGACCAGGACTAGAACACTAGATGAAACGTCATGGGTTCATCCCATTTTGTCTAGTAGAATTGATGCAACAACACTAACTAAACTTATGAATTTGTGAGGGTCGTGGTCTTCTAAGCCACGTTTTATGAGGGTCGTGGCCTTCTAAGCCATGTTTTATGAAGGTCGTGGCCTTCTAAGCCACGTTTCACCATGGTACGATGTCTCTAGGTTACCACTTGTTCTAGATACCTATAGGGATTACCCATGGTGGTCATTTGTGACATGCTGCTAGTGATGTAATTTTTTTTTCAGTTGTTCATACTTGATGTTTGTTTGTGAAAACCATATTTTAATACAAACTGGTTTATTTTCATTTTTTTAAACGTTAATGCATGCTTGAAACCAATTTTGAAAATGTAGTGGGAATAAAATTCTTTACCTGAAAATGAAAACTCATTACTTGAATTTGAAAAGGGAAAATATTATTTTATTATATCTTATTTTGAAACTGGCATAATTGGATTTCTTACTAAAGGCGGGGGAATATGACATGGTTATATTTTGGAATTCTACTGAGCATTTCGGTGCTCATGCCTACTTTACTTTTCAGTTGCAGATTTCAGTCTTGGATCGCTTTTTGGAGCAAGTGTAGTTAAAGTACCGTGGTGATCCACGGGGTCACCTGAGGTATGTCACGTTGCTTTGTTTATTCCTTTTTCCGCTGTCAAGTTTTTTAGTTTATTTTCCATTATTTATCTGCTTGTCCAGTTTATGTTCATTTATCTTCTTCATGGTCCAAACCATTCCCAACTGGTTTATTTTGATGCTCGTCACTAGTTTCCAGCCTGTGGGGATCGTTAACGCCCCTCAGACCATGTTGCGGACCAGGTCGGGCGCCGGGTCGGATGACGACCGGGCCTGGTTCATGACAATATTGAATGGTGTAATCTAATTACATGTGAATCATAATAAAAACAAATGTTTTTATAAAAATACATTATAAATAGAGAAATTGGAAATAAAATGGCCTCGTACAAAAAAAGTACTATAAATAAAAGGGAAGAGGATTGGATCCTTCAGAATGGGAGGGAACTTCTAAAATCTTGATAGAATATTGTTAAGATCTTGAAAACACCTTGAGATGGATTTATAGAGGGATAGGGAGAGTAAATTTGTGTTTAATTAGTTTTGTGTGAATAGTAATGGGAGGATGTGTGGGTATTTATATTTAAAGAGGGATTTTTTAATTAATTTTTAAACATAGGTTGTGGACTCTATATGATAAAATAATAAAAACCAAAAGCCTTACCATGATTTTTTCTCATGGTTTCTACCAAAGAAAAGTGGTTTTAAATATTTTATAAGGCCAAAATATAACTTTTTAAAATAATACCATTAGTTATGTGGAAGTGAGTTGTGTTCATAAATAATTGATTTTAAAACCATAAAATATAATATTTGTTTTAGAGGATTTATTAAATAATTACAAAATTAATCAAATAAATTCAAAAAAATTATTTTAATAGAAAAAATTATTTTGGTTGTAGATACTTCTTATTAACACCTACCAAATGAGCACCGGAAAATCCACAAGACAAGAAATACTATAAGTATGAGTATTAATTTTCTCTATAAAACAAAGGAAGGGAAGGTGTATAAAACTTGTGTATCATGTGATATTCTAAAAGAAATGTGATCGCATGATCTTCATAAGATCATTTGAATGATTCTTGTGTAGTACATGACAAGGTTGAGGTCACATGGAGCCCCTTTGAAAAACCTTTTTATTCTTTCAATGTCATCTGAGACATTCAATGATCACATAATGGCTACCAGATGAGTCCCCCCATGTCATGTGACTTTTTAGGTGACAAGAACCTGACAACCATAGAAAATTCCTTGTAAAATATGGGATTAAAATATTCTGAAGGAAGGATCCTCTTTCAGCTATAAATCATCATGTGATGTGACCATGCAGTTCACAAGAAAATGAAGATGTCCTAGAGACATGCCCACTCTGTGGCACAAGTGCCCGATGGCATGTCACCCTCATCCCATAAAGGGATTTGAACATGTCCAAGTGGTTATGCACTCCTCTCCAGATCCATATAAAAATAGAATAAATTGTTTATGAAAATGATCGCGCATCACTACAAGAACCTTCATTGGTCATGCGATACATCACTAATGGGGAGAGTGATTGTCTTCGACAACACTTGTACACATTCATGAGATTCTCATCCCTTGTAGAATAAAGAAGGAAATAAAGGGGGAAATTATGGGAGCTTCTTAAGGAACAAGATACATTAATCATCACATGAAAGGGGTTATGCACCTTGGGAAATCACCATTAATATCATGGCCCCCCTCGACATGTCAACACAATCATGTGAAACCCCCTTTAGAAGTCACCTTTGTCTTGCATATTGTACCAGACCAGTCATCTAAGATCATGCGAAAGCCTTTCAACATGCGTCTTGATCTCGTGAACGCCTTTATAAATGTTAGACTGAACTTTTAAAATCACCTTAAAATGTACACATGAGTAGGAAATACCCCTCTAATTGGTCAAAATTCAATATATGGAGAGCTGTGAGATGGTCTTGAGTTAGCTGAAAATCATGTAATGCCCCCATGATGACCTATGATAGAATATTTTAAAACATGTATCACTAAGGCCCTCCACAAACTCCGACCCAAATCTACGAGATATACACTACACATGGTGGCGTATAATTGAGACAGAGAGGTATATAAATTCCTCCCAAGTACAAAAAACACATCTTTGGATCCAAGCACTGGAAAAACCTTACATTGGAGAAGAATTCTCAGAGTGGCCAATCTCATGATCTCAAGGTCTTCTACCCGATAATGATATGGGGAAATTTCTAAGAGATCATGAAGCATAAATAGGAACTCTTCCTGACCATTTTATATCACAGTAGAGACATATAACATGCTAATTGGAATATGTGAAGGACATCTCTGATATTTTCTAATGCACACGATATCTGAAAATACAATGTTGAAAAATTCGGAGTCACATATAAAATAAAATGTTGAATAAAGAATAAATATGGGATAATTATTCAAAGAACATATATGATGATCCTCATGAGTTTCTCATGAACCACCCAGATCATGAAATAACACCAGAACATGTTTCCCAAATCATGTGACGACTCCCTTGGCATACTATTTGGACCATGTGATGTTCCCATGTCAAAATATGTCATGACATATCATGGAAATATGACCCAAGTGTCACAAAACCCACCAAGATCATCATCCAGACTTTGCAATGTCCTCTAGACACGTTTCCAACAACATATAATAGCAGTAGTGAATGTTAGTTGGGTCTCTTGATTGATCCAAGGCATGTAAACTGGCTTTTTTGGTTCCCTCCGGACTAGTAATCCAGGTCATGGGGAACCCTCCAAACATGTAAGTCTGTATCATGTGATTCCCACCAAACATGTCATCCTTGATCATGTAACTCCCTCCATGCATATCAACCATGATCATGAGATGGCCTCTAGGTAAATTCAGCTAGGTCTTGTAGTGTCCTTCAGACAAGTCAGCCTCGATCATGTAATAGAACTTAGAAATGCCATTTAGATTATGCGATGTACCTTGGAAAAGAGAACTAGATAATGAGATTGTATTTGGAAATGTATCCATTCATGTCTAGACATCCTTTGACATGCTAGTGAGATTATCAAGGCATGTCAGATAGATAGTCAAGTAAGATAGGTAGACAACTAGGCCAAGTCAAGCAAGAGGCCTAGAACATGATAACCTTGTCCAGCCTCCGTACCAAGGAAAACTCAGTGTGAATCCCCAATTAGAGGTATAAAATGAAAACCTTTATATAAAGGAAACCTCAGTTTGTAAACCCTGATAAAACTGAACTACAAGAACTGTTAATTATACAATAAACAAGATACATAGGATGCCTTCCTATATCCCAAGCTCAAATGGGAATCCACTTCAGTGTAAGAACCCCCATGTCTCCTATATTTCAACCACCATGACCTAATCATTCCCATGGGATGATCATTCAACCTCAAAAATCATTGGATTAATAAGTTTACTGAACTACAATGACTCTGATTACTATTATAACCAATATACATGTGATTCGTTGTTAAGGCCCAAGATCTATATTAAACATCCAAAGGGATATCCTAGTACGTAAGTACTACATCCATATTTAGTGAGACTGATTACTTTCTATCCATTATTTCTCACACCAATCATGGATCACATGGGCCTAGGGAGTTGTAATGGTTATATTATTCGCATTAGAAATCTCCACTATGTTAGGGAATCCTTAGTGTGTAAGTCCCAATGAAACTAAAATATAAGAACACTGATTCCTATAATAACCTGGTATGTAGGAAACATTCCATTGGCTCAAGATAAAATGGGAATCTACTTCAGTGTAATTACCCCCATGTATCTAAAATTTCAACCATCGAGACCCAATAATTCCCATGGGATGATCATTCTACCTCATCCACCAGTAGGATGAGAAGTCAACTGAACTATAATTAATTTGATTCTAGACATAACCAGTATATGTAGGATTTCTCCATGAGTATTGAGCTCAAATACCAAGTGCCTAAGTGCAAACATGTATATCCATTCTACATGACATTAAACTGAACTCATTTAATGAACTATATAGGTTTTTATTCATGATATTAAGAAAGATATGTAGGAATCCTGATAGTGTCTCAACCCCATCATCAACATATTAATTTATTTTCTCCATGGAAGTGAATTACGAAGTTCCTGGTGATACATATTCAACATATAAGAAGCTACTCATTAGGGTAAATGGATGAATAACCTCAGATACATACATATGGACTCAATAAAAGATTCCCATTCACATATAAAAGATATCATATGATCATTTTGTTAGGGTAATCAGTTCTATATAAGGATTAGGAATATACTCATGAACATATCTTAAATCTACAAGTGAATTTTTTAGTAGAAAAAAATCCCCCCCCAAGGGTTTAATGAGCCCAATATCCCATCCTCTCGACCAATGTGAGTTCATATGTTCCATTGGGTCTGAAACCAAAATTATCCATATACCTTTGGAAATCAGGCCTATATCCAATTATAGATGTGAAAACCATTGGGAGTTTCTATAGAAAATAAATATAAATGGTGAACCTAATGTCAATGGTTGTATAGATATCAAACCCCCTATTGTCAAACCATTAAACATTTTTCCTTACCTTCCATGTGATCTTTTCATGATGCAACAAAATTGGTGAACCCAATATGAATCTATCAAATAATTGAATGATCAGTTTACCATATGTTGGGCCATGTTGTTTTCACATCCTATACAAACATGGAAAACCTAAAATGAATCTTATGGATGATCCTTTGCAGTTGTGGTTATTATGAAATAATTCCATCCTTACTTTGACAAGACCATGTGAGATGAATGGGTGGATCAGGAATAAAAAGAAAATGCACTACTACAAACACGACCTTTATCAGCGCTAAAAATGGCCTTTATCAATGCTAGAAAAGCGCTGATAAAGCTAGCGTAGATAAAGGGGGGGGGTTCCTTTATCAGTGCTCCGAAAAGCACTGATATAGGACCCCTTTATTAGCGCTAAAAAAAAGCGCTGATAAAAGGGGTCTTTTATCAGTGCTAAAAAAAGCGCTAATAAAGGGGTCCTATATCAGTGATTCCTTTATCAGCGCTCTCGTTTTAGCGCTGATAAAGGACCCTTTTATCAGCGCTTTTAAAAAAGCGCTGATAAAAGTTAAAAAAATTAAAGAAATTTAAAAAAATTTAAAAAAATTTAAAAAAATTTAAAAAAATTTAAAAAATACTGCCAATTGGGGGGGCTTTTATAGCGCTTGAAACCCCCCTTTTACAGCGCTTTTCTGCCCCTATACAACACCCAACGCACCCCATGCACCCCCTCCACCCTTTAACAATGCTTCCTCCAATATTCCCCATGCGCGCGCACCCCTGCCTCCACCAGGATTTGAACTCGAGACCTCCCCCCTGCGCGCCTAAGCCCTTACCACTACTCTATTTTGATTTGCTTTCCAATTCATAACTATATATATATATATTTATATATTTAGTTATATTTATTCGTATAGTAATATATATTTATATTAATATATATATAGTTATATTATAATATATATATAGTTATATTATAATATATATAGTAATATTAATATATATATATAGTGGTATTAATATATATCTATATCTATATATATATATTGTTATATTTATTCGTATAGTAATATATATTTATATTAATATATAGTTATATTAACATATATATAGTTATATTAACATATATATAGTTATATTAACATATATATAGTTATATGAATATAAATTTATATAGTTATATTAATATATATATAGTGATATTAATATATATATTTATGGTGATATTAATATATATATTTATAGTAATACTAATATATATATATGTAGTTATATTAATATATATATAGTTATTAGATTAATATATATATAGTTAGATTAATATATATATATAGTTAGATTAATATATAGGTATATAAATATTCATATATTGGTATTTTAAATAAAATGGAT
Organism: Viscum album; assembly: GCA_963277665.1. Classification (NCBI taxonomy): domain Eukaryota; kingdom Viridiplantae; phylum Streptophyta; class Magnoliopsida; order Santalales; family Viscaceae; genus Viscum; species Viscum album. The sequence goes on along the minus strand of OY728136.1, from coordinate 623,944,750 downwards.
ATTAGTTATTATTTAGATAAAGCTAATATATTTTATATGTAAATATGTTTAATTATTTATTTAAAAATTTTAATTTTTAGGTGCGAATATATAAAAAATATGTACATATAGTTATATATTTGATTATAAATAGCAGTTCATTATAAAAAAGGATGAAATTTCAAAGACATAATATCAATATGAATGTAATACCTTGTAATAAATTTAGTCCCCACCAAGAAAAGCCAATAATACCCCCTTAAACGAGTTTGAAAATCCACAAAATGTTAAACAATCTGGGTACCCCGACAAAAAAATCAGTTTTGGAGGCCTTGTGGGCCTCTTTTGGCCTCTAAAAATGCTTGACTGGGGTCCCCTCGAGTCACAACTACGTAGAGATCGTCGCAGGCTTCGATTTGATATGTGGTAGAGCTCAAACGGACACCCGGATCAAAAGTTATGGCCGTTTGAAGTTTGAGTTGCGTTTTCAACATATTTTGGATCTTTTTTTAATTTTTTTTAATTTTTTTAGTCCTCAAATTGTTATTAAATGACTATTACTCCATAATGATTATCAAAATATTAATTAAAAATATTTTTTTTAATTTTTTAAGAAGTAATTTTCACTAAATATCTTAAATATTAAGTATAATAAGTGTAAATGTACATTTATACTTATCTAAAATATATTTAAAAATTATATATTATATTTATATAACAATATAACTATATTTATATATTAATATATTTTTAATTTTTTTTGAAGGCGACCCTTTATCAGCGCTAAAAAAAGCGCTGATAAAGGGGGGCCCTTTATCAACGCTAACAAAAGCGCTGATAAAGGGGGGCGCTGTGAAAAACTGTTTTTGTGGTAGTGATGGTATTACCTATACATATCTAATTGAGCATATATCATGCCTAAGATAATGCACTTATCATGATACCTTGTTTCTTATTGTCTTCATGAATGCAGATACTACTCTCATGATCAAAAACCTAGTATGACATGTATTCATACAATGAAAATTATAAAAAATAAATTGAAATTGTAACCCCTGTGGTCTATAGAATGAAATCATCCACACAACATCTTCAACGTAGAGTGGAAAATGAAATGGTCTGAGAATACCATCAATATGGTATTATCCCGACCCTTAAGGATGCCCGTGAGGTTATTCAAGTACTGAAACTAATGAGTCCACATCATCCAAATAAATCTGTAGTAAATCTAGTGGCATAGATCACCTCCACCAACCGCTTCCGGAGCATATCCCCAGAGCATGAAAATGACCACCTTCAGTATCCGATTAATGTGGAATAACGAGTCAATTATGAATCCCTTCAATTTTAGGGGAAACTAAGGAGGGATCCTATTAAATACAATCTACATCACCATCCCACTGGTTACCTTCAGTCGCTTATTGAGGGTAATACCTGACACACTTCAACCTATGATACCCATTCAAGGGAAACTAGTACGAAACATAGGGTGTGGAAGGATTTGTATAATTATTTGTGGGATCGGATCCCCACTCCCAATACTGATGTCTGATAGCATATTCTAGAAGTTACTAGTGGGCAGGATCATATCCATACTCACTCGAAACATGTCTGTGATAATATTCTTACAACATGCATGAATGAGGAACATATCCCTACCCTCGTGCATAAATCCCATTGAGATATTCTAATCACACAAGGAGGATAGAAGTGGACTCATATTACTGCTTATATTGATGATATCTTCCAATATATAATGTAGATATAAAATGTGCATTCTTAAATTCCGACACAAACTTTGATAAAGTGTAATTACATATTAACAAAAATTTAATAACTCCAATATCATATTATTGCACTGGTACAAATACAAGGATAAGTGCATATTCCAATCTATACAACTAGGGAATCACAACACTCTGATCAATATGAACAAGTTTTTGCTTCATAGAAAGAACACATTCTTTCTCTCATCAACGAGGATTATCAACACATTATGGTAAAGGATGAGGCACTGGACCAGGATCATATTCCACTTCCAATTGAGGCTCACCAAGTGATAACATAACATTCTTCGGGACAAGAGAAAATTCTTATCAAAACATACCGGTGACATATTCCAAAGGCCATGGATTAGGATCATATCCCAATTCTGGATGAGGCTCACCAAGTAAGAGTGGTACATAACTCAGTATAGGCTTATATTATTATCTAATAAGGCCAATATCATACTCTAAAGGCCCAGGATCAGGATCATATCCCCGTTATGTTCAGGGATAACCCAGAAAGAGTGACACATTCATCATAGAAGTCTCATATTCCTATCACTAAATCTACCTAACTTATTCCATTAGATCACAGAATCCAGACTCTTATCTCTACTTCCACTAATGAATGAATGCATCTGCATTCTTCTAAGGCTATATACGAGGTGGATCATATTATTTATCTAATTCTAGGGGTCCATCGACATATTTCAATGGGGAATGTATATTCAGACTGGGATCATATTATCATTGAAACTAGGGCTCACCAAGTGAGAGTGACACATTCCTCTATAAAAGTTCATATTACTATTGAAAAAGACTGGTGACATACACTAAAGGATCAGGATTAGGCTCATATCCTCAAACTAAACAAGGTTCACCAAGTGAGAGTGGGACATTATTTAATGAAGGCTCATATACCTTCCAATAATTGATAAGATAATTGGAATATTCTAGAAGCTTCTCAGTGGTGGAATCATATTCCCACATCACTATATGGTTATCAACAAAGTTTAGCATCCTTCAAACAACTGGCTTATATACATGCACAATTTTAAAAGGAAGGTCAATATATTCTGGACATGATACAGAATGAAGCACATATTCCCAATCTTCTCAATTCCAGTGTCCTTGAGGTTGTTTGAGACACATTATCAACATCTTAAGGGTCTAATAAATCTCCAGCCAAAGCAGAAGGTGATCATGACCATGATAGTCCTCCCCATGGAAGTGTGGAGACATATCACTTGGACTCTACTCCTAAAATCCACAATGGTAAACCTCCCCATGGTGATATCTCCCACAAACAAGAAAATACTCCCCTTTCCCAGGAACCTCCATATATAGAGGTGTTAAAAACTCACACACCTTCATATAGAGAGGTGATTGAAACATCAGGGTCAACCTTATATAGTTTCCCATCAAATTATATAAACACTTCACTATAGTCAGCAGGATACCCAAGAAGAACCTTATATTGTATGATTAGATAGATGCGTGTAAGTATAATGAAGAGTAATATGAAATTGGAATATGGAGATATTTATCCAGAAACAACCTCCCCACCATTTTTTGGCCCCTCCCCACTTCTGACTATGAGATCCCAGATGAGATGGAAATGAGTGCATACCTTATATACACCAAAATATGTTGGAAAATCATAAAAAACTAAAGTATATATGTATACCTCATCCAGGGTACGATTATCACCTTCACACCTTGAATACACTTCTTTTTCAGCTGGATATAGATTCCTTTTTTGTATTCTAGAACCCATGAATGGAGTAGCATGACAAATGCCTATGAAGTGTTTGTCACTACATCACAAAAACTCTCCAATGAATGATTAAAAAAGAATCAATAGATGTAAGTATCTAATTATGGGTGAAATATGGATCATTTAACTTCACTATGCCCCTAGAACAACAAAATCCATCATATATGATGTCCTATAATGTTACAGCCTCCAAGAAGTCAAGGTACCAGGTAATGCATGATCCTGTTGGTCACTACAATAGAATTACCCTACTTCAATGATTCCAAGGCATCATGAACATAGGGAGTGGACAACCCATGGATCTTTGAATTGGGACCCTAAAAAAAGAACACATTTCAAACATGGAATATGAAGTTGTGATCAACTTACAACTTCCCATAGAAATTTATTCCCATCATGGGACTCCATTGTACTAAACTCCTACATGAGTATAGATGTGCCACATTACATAGGTCATAATAGTAGCTAACATAGTAGTCATCGAGGAGTGACACCAACACACCAGTCTGGGGTAATACCTACCACTTTCTCCACCCCTCATATTGTCAATTCTAGAGAGGGTTCATGACATATCAATAATAGTTTCAAACAAAACTCATCCCATTAGGATGGGGGTATTTATATCTCAATCACCACAATGAGATTTATCATTCCCTAAGGGTGTCCTGGGGGAATCAATGATAGTTCTAGATCTATCCCAAACTGGTTGGATGGGGGTATTTTCATCATCGTTATCACCAAATAGGGAATAAATATTCTATAGAATGTGAGGCAAATACTGACTACCAGAATCACATTCATTACTCCTACCAAAAAAACTTCTACTATTCAGGACCATTCAGTAGTCAAAACCGGAAACTCAATTATAGTCACTATACATAGGCCATTATGGGAGGAGTGTAAAAAAAGGGAAACCAAACCCCACTGGGCTTTCATGTTAAAACTTCTAGATATGGTGAAGGGTTCGAAGAATGACTCTAATTCTGGAAGTGCATAATTATCCTATTACATATTAAGTAATGAGACAAATACCATTGTTTGATTATACTCTGTAAATATCATCACCATAATAAAATAATGTGGAATATGACACACATGTAAAGGGACATAACATGAAAAACATAACTCGAAAGGAGGATCTAGATGCACCCACTAAGGCTACATGCACCTAAAACTAGAGGAGGCTTCCAAACCCGACACCTCAAAATATCATTTTTCTACCTCTATGGCGGAACACTACCATGTATAAAGGTAAATGTGTGGCTAAATCACAATCATTTTCCAGAATATTCAAACTTCCTTTTACATAGGAATGAATAGAACAATATGAGAACAAGATTCAAACTCTCAGACAACTCAATGAGGAGCTACTTAGGGAAATTATTCCCACTGGTTATCACCTTCAAGAAGAGATGACTATTCTTCATCCCAAAAACAATCATTCTGTAAGATAGATATCATAGTGTAATACTATATCTATATCTAGGAATTCTATCTACATAAATGATGAAGTTTAATATTATTATGACTTCCCTACATTACGATGATATCCTACCCTCTACAGGGTAATCATTCCATATTCACTTGAACTGAGAATCAATGGGAGATGAATATAGGGCCACCTCATCTGACCCTGCATAATCTCTATAGATTGGAGGAATCTTAAACTATAATACCTCCAGAATTTATCAATTCAACTGAGTCCTTGTTTACTAGAATGAAATCCATGGAGGGGAGACACTCACCTCTTTAGCCTAAGAATAATCCATATCCTGAATGGGTGGATGAAACCTTTCCCCCACCCAATTTTGGAAATACTACCTTCTCCACCTTTGATAGCATAGGATACCCAAAACAACATCTCACACACTTTGTGTCTCGATGTGGTCTGATGATCACCCATCAAGATCAATAGGAGGTGACCAAGATGTGGTGTTTTATACATACTCTAGTAGGTCCAGCCTTCACTTGGTACAACAACCTTATAGTAAGTTTACTTGTAGTATGGGAAGACCCTTTTCCTTAATTCATTTACCATTTTATCTCCAAACCAAGGAAAATAACAATTGCCTATCTAATGAACTGCAAGCAACATGAAAACAAGATTTTTTTTACTTCATATCAAGTTAGAAGGGTTTAACCTACTCGATCAACATCCCAGTATTTTTGGAACAATTTCTATAACTATATTCTAAAAATATCTAGGATGAATGGTATATTCTCTTTATTACAATGAAATATTTGTGTGGATTCCGTGAGTTTGTGGAAATGATACAACATTTGGAAGATTCCATTCATCGGACCCGATCTATATCTCGAATCATGGAATGAATATAGGGGAAAAGGCTCTATAAGCTATAAAATTCCGATATTACCATCAAAATGGATTTATAATCCATTAAAGTACATAGGTAGGTCCCAAACCACCCATAACCTCCTATCAAGTGGAAAAAAAAATTAAATCTCCCCCGGTTGGATGAAAAAAGATACTAGGGGTGCCTAAGATTTGGGGAAAGGATAAATAAAACATACTCATACCGAAATGAATAAGTCCATGGTTATTTCATTAAATCCATGGAAAATATCCCACATAAGCTGCCATAACCCACGAAGTACAATGAGATCAACATCACCAATCTTCTATACGACTACCCTTTCCATTGAAGGTAGGGTCATAACATCCAGGATTATTTCATCTTCAACTATTTTATCCAAAGTATGGTCAATTATAGAGAGGTGATATTAGATAAATCCCTAGAGAAGGAGTCTTCCATAACCATCACCTAGTTAGATGGAGAAGGTGATTAGAAAAAAGGTCCATCTAGGTGTGGGAATAAGTTTAATAATTGGATGAATTGAAAGATAGTTGACCAAGCTCAGGGAACCCTAAGAGAAAAGATTTGATGAACATTAATAGTTACAACACCTAGGGAGATGAAATCTGATATTTTTCGTAAATTTGTACATGAACATGAGACATAGGAAGAAACAAATTAGGAAGAGTCATTTTTAGCACTGATTCAAGCTCTAACTATTGTATATTTCTTCCTTTAAACATACATAACACAAGAACCACCACACCAAACAGAAATGTCATTGGATGAGGATGTCAAATTTGGATTTGTTAATGTTATATAAATGGTTGGTACTCTGTATAATGATGAATATGACTCTGAGTATGAGTTCCCGACACCTAATTGGGGAACATGAGGAAAACTGTGCATGAACCAAGGATACAGAGGATAACACAGGTGTGGTTGCCCTTAATATTTGAGTCATGTTTCCATAGATGATATATATGTAGTTGAAACATATGGGAAAACACTCCAGCTTACAAAATAGAGACATGGAGGTGTCATAGAACCCTCTAGCAGTTGTCTTCACTTGATATTTTTACTTCACTTCCTAGCAAGAGTATAATTATTATATTATTCCTGAAAACAGGGAAAAGAAGAATGCATTTTCCATTAGTAGTAGAATCTTCATCAACTAATGCACAATCACCAGGACCATTTACCTCAAATATATCATCCCCTGAGCCATATAATAAGGATCAATCCCACCTCCGGAAGTGCCGGCATTTGGAACAAATGTATTACATTATAACACAACTGTCGTTTATCCAATCTAAGGTCTCAATCCTAGATGTGGTACATCTTTAGAAATAACTCAAGAGACACTCATTGAATCCCTCCAGATCACACAAGAGTTCAAGATAGAAGCCACTACATTCGTGTTCTATCAAGTTGATACCATTCCATTAGAATTCTATATCTCTATCTCATTTGAGGACCATGATCAAAAAGAGGTCATATAAAGACACATTAGGCCCCTATCTATTTTTAAGAATCAATAATAATGAAATATGAAGGGACCTAATTGATAATGGTTTGATGATCAACCATATCAGGATTCATAACCTTTAGTTCTTGGAGTATAGTGAAGGAAATTATTCCCCAACAAAGTTTACCATTCAAGGGTATGAACAGAATGATCCAAAAACTCTATAGAAGATCAAACTCAAATATTAGTTTGGTCATCTCACATATAACTCTAAGTGTATAGTTTTGCAGCAAGACACCACATACAATGTCCTTCTCAAAAGGACCTAGATCCAAAACCATGTGCTAGTACCCTCAATATTCCATCAGTTTTTGAAAAACCCCATTAATGTAAAGCTCGACATAATACATGGTGATGGTGCCCCATAGAGATTTAAGAAGCCACATATGCTGAGGTAGGTTTTTAAAAAAGGGAATGAAAACAACCAATGGTCAATGATGATATACATGTTGCATCCCCCAATGGCTTGGGGATCACCTCTAATATTCCTTGGAGTATTCTCAACAACAATTATGTGTTCCCCATTAATACAGTTGAGTTAATAAACCTAATCCGAGATGTCGAATCCCCTTATATCCCTAGCAATAGTCTAAAATAAAATCATCTTGAGAATCTATATACAATGAATTTGGTAGTAAGGGATAATAATCTATTTTCTTATGGACTATATCACTTCAATAGTGAATGATATGCCCCTATATTTTAAAAATAATCTGAAAATAATTCCACAAACTCAGAGGTGGAAGAAGAGAATGACCTTAGGAGCACCCCTCCAACATTTGAGGAAGGTGTACCCACCACCATTTATGAGTATAGGCAGGTAAATATGGAAATAGAATAATACCCAAGACCTACAATGATTAGTGACACCATGCCTCTCAAGGATCATGATATGTACATTAAATTTATATTTCAACACTACTTTGTGTTCACTTTTAACTATATGGAAATTCCTGGACTAAATCCACATGTGGCTATTCACCATCTTGGATTACCCAATGAACATTGAGGCTTAAAGTAGATATCTAGGAGGATGGAACCCTGCCGCTCTACCAATGCAGAGGCATAAGTTGAGAAATTGATCAAATCCAACTATTTCCAAGAGGTGAAATATACAAGACAGATCACTAACATCTTCCCTATTAAGAAGAAGAATGGGAATATTAGGTCTTGCATTTATTTCAAAGATATTAATCAATACTGCATAAAGGATGATTTCTCATTTCCAATCATAGAACTCTTGATCGATGGAAATGCTGGATTCAAGGCCCTCTCTTTCATGGATGGGTATTCGAGGTACAATAAAATAAAGGTGCTACGTGAAGATTAGCAATACACTACCTTCATAATACCCCATGATAACTTTTTTTCCAGGACGTGACATTTGGATTAAAGAATGCCAGCATAACTTTTCAATGCACCATGCATTATATTTTCAATACCTTATTGCGAAGAATAGATGAATGTTATTTCAAAGAACTAGTTATCAAATCTTGAAAGTGATGTGATCACGTCTTGGATATTTAAATAATATTTGACAAGCTATGGTAGCATAGTATGAAGATGAATCCAATAAAATGTGATTTTGAGGTAACATCTGGGATGTTCATTTACATTTTTAGTATGATGCCATGAAATTGTGGTCGAACCAAAAAATAATAGCACTACTCTCAAAATGTCACCCCCATAATCTCAAATAACTAAGGAGGATCCAAGGGAACCTCACATATATTCTACAATTCATAGCCAACATGGCTGATAAATATCTCCCCTTCACCAAGATAATGAAGAAGGGAATTTCTTATGAATGGGATGATGACTTCCAACAAGTATTTAAGAGTCTAAATAAGTATATACTTCACCCACCTATCCTGATATCATTGGTTGAATGAAATACACTCATCTTATATGTGGCCTCCATGGAACACTCACTTTATGCCCTCATTGCATAGAAAAAGGATACATGAGAGAAAAAAATCTATACCGCCTCATCTAAATGATGATAGGTACTGAGACCTAATATTCTTATTTTGAGACGAATTGCCTCATACTCATATTTATAGTATAAAATCCAAGGAATTACTTATAGCACCAAAAAGTACATCTAGTATCTCTTATTGATCTAATAAAGTAATTCCTTGGTTATCCCATGTTGACTGGGCATTTGGATTGATGGGTGGTTATTCTGCAATAGTAAAACAATCAATTGGTGTCATATAAGTCTGTGAATGGGAATACCCTGGCTGATTTTCTCGCAAAAAACCCCACTCGAGACAACACACTATTAGACATATAAATTTCAGATGAGGAGGTTTTATAGGCCCAAGACACTCCTCAGACATGGGAGATGTATTATATTGTTTCATACCGAAGTCCTATCATCAAGAGAATAGAAATATCAAAAATAAATTGGGTTATCTTAGGGATTGTGTTTGTTTCTCCTGAAAAAGAAATTTTACCATTTAATTTATCACTAGTTGAAGGCTACATGAATAATAAATCTGAATATCAAGACCTCATCACTGGATTGGAATTAGTGATACACCTACAGATAGCCTACATGAACATCCAAGGGGATTCAGAGCTAGTGATAAAGTAGATTAATGTAAAATAAGACATAAAAAGGAATAACTTTACCCTATAACCAAATACTTCTAGAGACTAATGGAAGAGTTCGTTTTTTAACCCACATTGTATCATGTTCCCCAATCAGAGAATTCTTGTGACAATGTATTGGATAATATAGCCACAATCCTTTTATACCCTGATTAAGAGGAAAAAATCTTCTGTATCATGCATCGAAGGATGGTCTCATCAATCACCATCTATGATATGGTATAAATCAACCAGGTTAACAATTACCCAGAGAAAGATGAACCAATATCCACCCTTGTATGAATAGATCCTATAATCAGCTATCTTCAAAATGGGATCCTCCTAACAAAATGAGGTGAAAGGGAACAAATTCAATGAAGAGAAGTGAAATTTACCCTACATGATGGTATGAATGAGAAAAAATCCATCTACAATAGAGGATTTGATGGAGTCCTCCTCAAATGCATAATAGAAGTAGAGATTTTCCCTGTCATGAAATAAGTCCATGAAGGATTCTTTGATTCTCATTAGTCTAGGACCAAGTTCTCTCACCAAATCAAGAGGATGGGTTACTACTAAAAAAACATGATACATGACTATGTAGAATTCACTAGAAAATGTCATGCATTCGAAGTTGTTGAAAATTTTCATCCATCAACACCTAGAATTTCTATATACAACCAAATATTTTTGGTCATTTTCTATATAGGGAATGAATATTGTTGGGATATATCCCTTAAATACAACTAAGTAGTTCAAGTATATCAATAATACTATCGAATTCTTCTCTAAATGGGATGAGGAAATAATACTCAATGATGTTGGAGAATAAGAACACCATCAACTTCATAATGTATCATATCATCACCAAGTTTAGATTCCCACACATAATATTGAAGGACAATGACACCAACTTATATTATATAGAGCTGAAGAAATTATAACAGGAGTACATCCTTGATTTTAATCACTCATACCACTATCATGTATTAGAAAATGAACAAATAGAGGATTTCAATAAAACACTATTAAATATACTCTAGAATATGGTGAATAAGGAAAAAATTTCCTAGATAGAAAAAACTCTACAAGATTTATGGGTTTACCGTACCACTATGCGCACTGATACACAAGAAACACAATATTTATTTGTGTATGTTATTGAGGTAGTGTTACCCATAAAATTCTATCTTCTTTCATTTAAAATAGTTATTTGTGGAAAACTTTTAGATGATGTGAAATTGAAAAGGCAGCAAGATGAATTGGAGAGGCTCAATGAGAACAGGATGCACACACTGTACAACCTCAAAGTCCATCAGAATCAGATCACACAAGAATTTAATAAAAAGGTTCTCCTCTGTGAATTCCTCCAAGGAGAACTAGTATTGGATCTCATAATCCTAATGATACTAGGTGAGAAGCCTCAAAAGTTGGAACCCAAATGGGAAGGGCCTTATATCATACTCAAGGTCTATCATAATAGATCTTACTAATTAGAAACAATGGATGGTGAGCATGTCACACCCAAAACAATGTAATTTGTCTTAATAAATAATTTGAATATGTACCATAATGTTTCATATGACTTGGAAGAAAAACTTTAAACAACACAAAATCTCCTATCCTAACCACCTGACATTAAATTATATGGAACTAGTCTCAAAAACAAGATGTACACTATGTATCTCATCATGACCATATTAGTTTAAAAATTCATAGAATTTGTCCTCAATGCATGATGGTAAAATGCACAAGAATCATTATCTCACTGAAAATTCAACACACATTATCTAGAGATATGTGAAATAAGTATAAAATGACCTTATCCCTGTGTGAGAGTTAGATCCACATATGGAATCTTTTATCCCAAGAAATAATAGTGTCTTGATTACAAATATCATAGGAAACTTAGTGAAACCCAAACTTCCATCCTTGGGCCCAACCACATTATTAATTTCCATACACATTAGGTGACCCATGTTCTTACTGTAAGATGTTAAACTGCATGGCTGATGTCCCTATTTCATGACACTAAATTGCACAGCTTACAAGAACTATGTGTGGATTGATTCATGTTATTAAAGGATATGTAGTGATGCCTAGAGCTCCATTATTGGTCATAGTTGAAACATTCCTCTTCTTTCATGTTGAGTCACCTAAGTACATACCACAAGATGTTAAACTACACGACTGATGTCTTTACCACAAAAAATTAAACTGCATGGGTTTCTAGAACTATGTACAGATCGGCGATAATTTTAATGATATATGTAGGGATTTATGGATTCATCATCTTGGACCAGCCACCACATGATCCAAAATTCCACTATCCTTTCTAGAATTTCCTCTATGTTGTGAGGATCATTTTTCATTACTTGTTTGTCACAATGATTAAAGCTCACCTGAGATTAGTAATTATAATAAAGGATCTCCATTCATGGTTGAAGAATATTAGTTCATTACAGGGTTTCCATGGTCATGAATTAAAGATGCTAAATGCATACCCATATTCTTCACTAAATGAACTTAAACTACATAGTTTATTTCCTTTTCATGACACAAATATACACATTTATATGGACCACAAATTATAGGAACACTACCTATGATATTGGTATCCCACCACAAATCCATTCAATAACTACACATGTCTTAATTTCTATTATCACATGATATGTTGTGACACCCATACATCTAATACCTAGATGAGATACAAAAATTAATGGGAACAATACCCCTTATATGTATGGGTTAGAACTTTGTAGATGTTTCTCATTCAAGAACTACATATGTCTTGATTCTTGTTATCACATGATATGTAGCGATTCACAGATCTCCAATTTTGGGATGAAATAAAATAATGAGTAAGAATAATGCCCCCTATGCATATAGGTAAGACCTATGCAGAGTGTTTCCCATTCAAGAACTATGTTTATCTTGAATCATGTTCCCACAATATACATAGTTATGCCCAGATCTATGATTTTGGGCCCAGCCATGATGAAACAAAATATTACCCCATCCCTATGTATTAGTCAAAAATTTGTAGGGAACTTCAATACAAGAAATACATACGACTAGGTTCTGTACATCACAAGACATATAGAGACACCCAATTTCCCAATATTTGGTTCATCCACAATATATAAAAGAAAAAATGCACCCCTAACTACATTCAACCCAGACCTGTGCAGTGAATTTCCTTACAACATGACATTAAACTGCAAGGAAAATGTATGGGTCACATGAAATTAAAACTAAACACAAAATACATCCCTACTATAAGATGTTAAAATGTGAAAAACATTACCCATAATCAACCCATATTAAGGGACCAAAATAACCTTACCTTGATCAATATGAAGATAGAGTGCCTCTGTCATCTTTTAATTCTCTTATCCTATTTATCACACTCCATTCCATGAGTGCCTCGAGTCACCATAAACCTTTCAAAACCTTTGGGAAAGAAAAGATATCCCTCTTTTTTACCATGATATTAATGAATAAGGGATAATACCTACCAAGAATATACATCATAGACATATATATAGATATATCTAACCCGTCCTAGCCTGAAATCACAGTGGTGGAACTCAGAAACTGATGGTGTTCTAATCCATCCCCAGAATGATTGTCCCATATCACTACTCATTCCTTAAGAAATTTGATCCATGATTTAAAAAAATTTCATTTTCCACTCAGAAAGATGTTAGAGAGATCCTGACCCTAGGTATCCAAATTGGGTTCTTTTGTAACATTCTCCCCATATTTCTTCCATATGAATCATGACCCTAAATAGTATGACTTTAATAAAAGATATACATCCTTAAACTCTATCCTTTGATGGAACAACTTGCAAGACCTTAAAATAGTAGGAAAAGAGACAAAAAATTGGCAGGTTGAATACCATCAAAGGGAGGTCTGATTAAAATTCAAGCCTTCTCTCACTAAAATCTACAACTCCAGAGTTTATAAAAAAACTATGAAATAAATAAATGAGGGATAAAGCTCGTATAGGATGATTCATGTCCCTAATAAATGTTGAGTCATGCTCACTGGACCTATTAGTCTATGAAAAAGTTAGATTAATGGGTTTTCATGTATCCTTGTCATGATAACATGTTCACTAGGAGGAAACACAACTTTTAGGGTGCTAGAACACTTCTTGAGTCTTACAATTTCCATAAATCTCAATTCATTATTTGAGCACCTTGGGTCACTGAAAAAAATTCCTAGCCCAAGGAAAGGAAAATAGATCTCTCATTTGACCATGATATTTATGAATAAGGTCTAATACCTACCAATGAGAGATGTATTGGCCCTAAATGAGTGGATTTATGATTATTATGATCTTTAATTCACCATGACTTAACCTAGAACCTAAGGGTATTCTAGTCCATCCTCAGGATGATTGTACCATACCATCCTAATGACATGATCACTTTGGACCATTATTTACAATACCCATAACTAGACTACTCAATATGATTCAACATACCCAATGTTACACTACCATGTTTTGTACCCTTTCTCAAAGAAAGAACATGACAATTCATTATTGAACCTTTTTATGGACCACACCCCATTATTAGAAACCATAGGTAATGGGGATGAAGCTTCATATAATAGTTAAACTACCCTAGGGTGTCAGAACTCTTCCTGGATATGACTTCATTCGATACCCAACCTCATCATATAGATTTTTGAGTCTTTAAAAATCTCTCTTGGCCCTTGGAAAAGAGTGGAGATAACCTTTTCTTGATCCTACCATTGATGCTTAAGGGTTATGACCTACCAACAAAAGGCATATCCTTTCTATAGTAAAGAAATGCCAAACCTTGTGAGCCCTGATAAAACTATTCTAGAACCTGAAACCTTAGGGTGTTATGGGTTATCCTCGATATGTATTCCCCATTCCATATTCCTTGGCTCATACATTTATGTTATGAATCATATGACTCACATTACAATTATGCAGATGGACCTAGAATCCCTATTATTTCTCCCCAATGAAATCCCACACCCATAAATCTTCCACGACCCTTGGATAATAGTAAAGATGCCTCTATTTGAAAATGCTACTGATGAATAAGGGCTTCAACCTGCCAACTAGAGTAATATACTCCTTGTAGGAAAGGAGCTCCAATCATTGCAAGCCTTGACAATAGTACATCACAACTCTACCTCCTAGGGCGTTTGGGTCATCCCTGGCATGTTTTCCCCAAATTCCATAATTATCAATCATGTTCTGTTAGAAAGAATTTAATCTGTATGGAATTTCAAGGTCCAAGATAAAAACTGAAAACTACAGTGATAAAAGCTCCAATATAAAAGACCCTAAACTAAAAAAATATAAGGTACAAAATAAGATACCCTAAAATAAAAAATAATAATGATTTATATTGGAAGAATAAAAAAATTCACCAAAAAATGCAAGGATAAAAACCTGATAAGGGAATCCTGGGTGAAATCTGAGTCCATTCCCACTAATCCTTCCCCTATACGACACTTAAGAAATAATTAGTGAAATATAAATAAAAAATTACAAAGAATGTGAGCCCCCCATATGGCTTCAACATAAATCAATCTATGATTTCTAGTTCCATTGACTTTAGAAAAAGATAGATAAATTTCCCTCTGGTACATATATTCTACTCAATTTTTTTGGAACAGGTAATATCAAGATAACTGGCGCATATACAGTAGTGAGGAATCTCATGTGGGTGTGTATTCATAATAATTTCTTGAGAAAAATCTTTTATGATTTAATTTTATAGATTCATACATTCAGGTTTACTTTAAATTAAGAAAAGGATGGGTATTATTGTTGATTCATGTAACATTTGATAAAAAATGTTTCATGCACATAATGAATGAAAAAAAATTGGACAAAAACATATAAAGCTTAGAAGATCCATTCATTAATATCATATAGAAGGATGGATATCTAAAATTTTGATCTTTTATGAAGATTTATTAGAAATAAAATCCATATCAACAATTGAACTACAATAATATTCGATTGGATGAACTAGTGAAGTCAGAATGAGTTTGGATAGAACCATCAATTTAACACTGATTTACCAATTTTATCACTAATTTTTCTTCCACCCTATGATGAAGGAAATCGATCAAAGTTAAAAAATCATGAACTATTTTATGAGTGGTTGATTTTTATGATGATGACACTGAAAGTTTAAACATTTAACAAGCTAATATCTCTTCATATATCCATATATACATGGTCAAGACATCTATTTGGGTGGACATATTAGACCAAAACTAAAGGATCTATTCCAAAACCTCTGAATCTTCTCTCATCAATTTGGATGAGGATATTCCATCATCAAGGTTGTACAAGTACCTCTTACTGGTATCCATTTTTTCCATATTAGGATGATTTATAGCATGATTTCAAATAATGGTTTGTGGTCAAAGATACCAGCCCCAAAATCATGAAATAATCTGTGAAGATGTTCCTATTGGTAAAGAAAAATTCCTAGAGGAGTTTCAGTAATAAGTGTATAAAACATCTTCCATATTATCATTCACCATGCCCGAGATCCTATGGATTATGGAGTTGGTACGTCAAAAGGGGGAACAACTGGTTGAGATGATGAGGAATCATGAGAGAAAGACTGATATATTATTCCATCAACATGAACATCATATATTTCTTGTTCCAAAGTGATATATTATTTAATAGATTGTTTCCCTTTAATGGGGTGGTCATCACCAAGATGAGAGTGCTTCCTTGAAGACTCGCATGAGTCTTTAATAAACTCCATCATTGCTAAAAATAGGGGGTTTCAGTGAGGAAAATGGTTTTTCTATAATAAGGATAAATCTATTTATCACACAACCTGGATAGGCTTCTATACAATCCTATGTGTAATCATAATCTAGGAAGATAGGGGCACCAATAGGTTGATGAATAAACTCTTAATTGGTTTCCTCACATTCCAATATTATGAAAAACTGATGGATGATCCCAGGATGTCACTCTCCCTATACGCCAGCCAAAAGATGAGGGTAAAATATTTGAATACAATAAAATTGGTGAGAAAACTAGTTCGAGGTATATGACTCACAATAGATCTACCCATCTATTCTGTCCATATGAACCATGTCCTAAAGGTAGATCTTGTATGAAATTTCATCAAGAGTTACACCACTATCCTCAATAATTGGACTAGTCAGCCTAGGATAAGGAGTAAAATCGAAGGGATCAAACTATATCATTAAATTAGCATCCTCCTAATGGATTAATGGAATTCCATCATCCTCAGAAATATCTAGTAACCTAGGGAGAAATAGGGTGCCATGGATTTTGGTGGTTTTGTGGTATATATACCAGTTGAAATTATCTCTATCCAACCAAATAAAATATTGAAAGGGCCACTGATCCTATAAGGGATGATACATCACTAAATTTTTACCATGAACTAGTAATGGTGTGCCAAAGTTGGTACCTCTAGATTGAGAGGTCGTACCTCTACTAATCATACTTACATCACTAGCATGTTGACCCAGATTCCTGAGAATGTATCCCCAACTAGGAAAATACAACCATTCAGAAAAACAACATTAAAATATGATAGCCTGAGGCTTTGGGATATCTATGACCTCACCCAATATCCCCATTTAGTATGATCTCCAGTTTCCAAGATAGACCAATATGAACCAGCACTTTCATAAACCTATCGAGAAGGGCATTGATGAGGGCGTATAATAGTGGACTGATCTCTGATGAAATAAAGGAAAATTTTGATCCAATATTTAAAATATATAAGAAAGAGCATAATTACATCCTTTACTAAATTTTCATTTACAATGTTAAGCATATAACTCACCAAGACTGGTGTTCATATGAGGAATTCCTAGACTTCCACAATAGGAAGAAATTCATCATACATTTACCTATGGTGGGATATCCTGCCCAATCGATAGATATCCCATAGGATGATTACTACTTCACTATAGGATAAATGGAATGAGTTGGTTCGAGGGAACCAATAGATAACTCATTCCTTGAGAAGATTAGGCTAAGAATAAATATTGAATTGGGAAAACCATACTTCTTCATAAATATGTATAGTGTAAAGATGGTCATGAAACACTAAGAAACTATACTTGACCAAGAATGGACATTCTAATTCATTAGAAAACATTCCATCATATCAAAAATCCTATTTTGAGCTTTAGCCACCACCTGAGTTGTTCAAATGAGAGACAAAAATTATTAAATAACTTTTAGCATTGGAGTGGAGGGAAAAATCACATCCATCTATACCTAGAGGGGAGTTCTACAATATATAGGACAACCTCTAGGTCCATGCTATAACCACTTGAAAATCTTGATAAAGTATTTTCTAAATGTAATTAAGGGAAGTTGACATGCAACAAGATAGCTTATTGTGGCCCAAAGAAGGGATGGAAACATCATCTAGCAGACCAAACCCATACAGGATAAACTGGTGTGATAAAGGATTATTCTTGATCTCATATGGGAGAATCCTATTCAAAAAATCATTGTAAAAGTTCACAAGATACCGAGGGTTGACATTAGGTATCTTATCAATCATATCATTAAATTTATCTATAGTTGAGGAACTATTCCAAGAGATTTAATCCATCTAAATGAGAGAATGAATAATATTCCAAACAAGTGAAAATCCCATCAAAATAAAGGCATAAATCCAATACCCTCATGCACATTCCATGAAACATAAAGGAATTCGTGATCACATGGAATGATATACATCTCACAAACTACCCCATAAGGATCTCATAGACCACATAAACCTAAAAAACATATCGTAATAACTCAAACCAGTCTTATGACTCTTGATCATGTGACCCTAATGTGGTCACACAATTCCCATAATTGTTGATTTATCATGCGATTGAGCTAATTGATCCTACATAACCTTCAATACAATCATGTTTTTAATGAATATGGACAAGGTACAAATAATTATTGATGGTAGAGTTTTGGTTTATTAAAATACGTTCTTGGTAAAAGCATACCCTTTGAGGTATTTCTTGCAAAACAGTGTTGCGAACAAATATTTTGATTAGTTCTTGCAGAATGTCTTGTGAAGGTGTCAGATGATGGAAGTAAATTACAAGAGATCTAATATTTGGGTAGCTAGTGAATGATCTTCCCTCTGTTACCCTATTTATAGGATCTTTTAAGAAATACCAAACATTACCTAGGAGACCAAACATTTTTCCAATACATTGATTGGAAACAACTTGAAAGACTCAGGTAGTCATTTTCTTTCCTCAGAACCGATACCTTTTCTCTAGGGGCATCACTCACAAGGGGGTGAACTTTTTGAAGCCTACCAAATAACCACTGTAAAATCCAAAATTGAAGAAATACCAGAATCATGGGTATTATTTTTCTCTACAAAACAAAGGAAGGGAAGGTGACTGAAACATGCAGATCACATGATCTTCCAAAATACACATGATCACATGACCTTCAGAAGATCATTCTATGTAGTCATGAATAGTGTATGAAATTTTTTAGGTCATTAAAATCCCCTTTTTCTAGGCTTTCAGTTATCATGAAGGCATCTAAGACATTCACTTATCACATAGAGTCTATAAGATGAGTTCCACTAAGTCATGCGACCTGTTAGCCACATGCGCCCAAAAAACATCAAAAAAATCCTTGTAGAATAAGGGATTATGATATAAAAAATACAAGATCCTCTTTCGGTCATAAAACTTTACACGGTGTTCTCATGTGATTCTTAAGACACAACAGAAGTCATGGCAACATGTCTGCTTTGTCACACAAGATCCCATTTTCATGTCACCCTCATCACGTGAAGGGTTTCAAACATGTCCAGATGGTCCTACACCCCCCTCTAGATCTATAGACAAAAAAAGAATTGTCTATGTCAATGATCACACATCACCATAATAACCTTCAATAGTCATGTGATGCATCATTGATTGGTAGAGTGATTTTATTCAATAACACTCATACAAATTCACGAGATTCTCATCCCTTGTAAAATAAAGAATGAAATAAAAGGGGGAATGAAGGGAGATTATTTTAGAATAGGAAACATTTATGATCACATGAAAGGGTTTATCCACATCATGTAATCACCATTTATACCATGGGGACCCCTCGACATGTCATTTCAATCTTGTGAAATCCCCATGGAAAGTCATCATTGCCTCAGGGAAGGTCTTGGACAAGTCATCTCAGATCAAGTGAAATCATTTCAACAAGAATATTGATCTCATAATGGATCTTGTACATGTTGTACCGACCTTGTAAAATATATTTGGAATGTCCACATGAATATTAAATACCCACATTAATATAAAAATTCTAATATGGGAAGCACTGATGTGATGGTCTTGTGGTCATAGAAAATCATACAATGTCCCCAGGATGACCTACCACAGAATCTCAAGAAACACATAACACCAATGCCCTTGAATGACATGGAACTTAATATAAAAGATACTTTACACACAATGTGGTGGATAATTGGGGTGGATATTCATACAAATCCCCACCAAATAAAAAAAATCATCTTTGAATACACACAATGGTGCACACATGCATTAGAGAAGGATTTTCAGAGTGAAAAATCTCGTGATTATAAGGTCTTCTACTAGGCAATGACCTAATGGATCACAAGGAATGCATAGTTACTTCACATGATCACTTGAGATCATGCGAAGGACTTCTGGAATTCCATCTAGATTATGCAAAGGACATCCTGTATATATTATGAGTCATACAAGACCTAAACTAGCTATCAATAAACAAAATCTAACACACATATGGAATAAAATATATCCTAAAAAATAAAGTAGAATTATTTGAATAAAATATATGTTGATCCCCATTAAATTTTCATGAGCTACCCAGGTCATGTGACAACACTGGGACATGTCACCAAAATCATATGATGACTCCCTTGGAATACTATTTAGACCAACCAAGGTCCCCTGGACAAGTCAAAGAACGTATTGAAATCTCTTAAGACATACCACCCAAGACTCAAGAAACCCTAGACCTTTTACCAAAATAATACAACGACACCATTGCATGTAAGGTGGGTCTCATGATGAAACCAAGGCATGTCGAATGGCTCTTGTGGTGTTCTCCAGACAAGTCATCTAGGTTATGTTGAACCCTCTAGACATGTAAGCCCAGATCATGAGATGCCCTCCAAGTATGTCATCCGGGATCACGTGACACCCTCCAAGCATGTCAGGGGTGATCTGCGGGGATCTCCAAGGAAATTCAGGTACTTATTATAGTGTCCTTTGGATAAGTCAGCCTTAATCATGTGATAAACTGTAGACGTTCCATCCATATTATAAAACTTCCCTTGGAAAATCCAACTAGATCATGAAATTTTTTTGGACATAAAACAAGTCTTTTCTAGACATCCTTAGACATGTCAAGAAGATAATCATGATATGTAAGTCAAACAATCAATCAATATAAGTAGATATCTAGGATAGGTTAATCATAAGCCCCATGACATGATAACATTGTCCATCATCTGTACTAGATAAAGTGTGAAAGACCCGATTAGTGGCATGAACTGACTAAATCATTATAAATTCAACCTCAGTGAGTAATCCCCAATGAAAATAAACTACGATAACTCTGATTCCTATAATAACCAGGATACATAGGATGAATTCCTAAGGCCTGAGCTCAAATGATCATCTACTTCTATGTAATTCCCCCATATTTTTGACATTTCAATAATTGAGACCTAATAATTCTCATAAGATAATCATTATACCTTATCCATTAGTATACTGAGAAGTCAAATGAAATATAATGACTCTGATTCCTACTTTAAAAAGGATATTTAGGATTCATTCCTAAGGTTTGATCTCTATATTAAACCTCTAAAGGGTTTTCCTAGTACAGAAGTCCCACATACATTTGTAGTGAGACCAAATACTTTCTATCCCTTATTTCCCACACTGAGCATGGATCATGTGGGGTTAGGGAGTTTCAATTGTCATATCATTCTCATTATGAATATCAACCATGTTAGGGAAACCTTATCATGTAATCCCTGATCAAACAGAACTATGAGAACTCTAATTTCTATAATAACCAAGATACACAAGATGCCTTCCTAAGGCCTGAGATCAAATAGGCATCAAATTTGGTGTAATTCATTCCATGTATCTGACATTTTAACCATTGGTAACCAATAATTACCATTTCCTGATCATTAAAAATCATCCATTAATGGGATTAAAAGTTAACCAAACAATGATGAATATGATTCCCACCATAATAATGATACATAGGACAACTCCTATATGACCGTGGTCAATTACAGAGTGCATAAGTGCCCACATGATTTTCCTTTATGGATGAAATTACACTATACATGTTTTATGAACTACATGGGTTATGATTACTAATATAAAATAGGATATATAGGATTTCTCATAATGGATCAACCCCATCCTTGACATATTAATCACATCCATGCACATAATCAAATTATGAAGTTACTGGTGATTAAACTTGAACATATAAGTAACTACCCATTAGGGGAAATGGATGAAGATCCATGGATACATAAAGAAGGAATCCACTAAAAGATTCACCTTCACATATAAAATTGTTTAACCTATGATCGATTTATTATATTAACTAGTTTTTTATAGTAATTAGAAACATATTCATGAACATATCTTAAATCTATAAGAAATTTCTGAAGTTGGAAGAAATTCACCCTTAAAGGGAATGATGAGATCGACCTCCCATCCTCTCCACTGATGTGAGTTCTTAAGTTTCATTGGTTCTGAAACCACATCAATCCACCTAAATTTGGAAAGTAGGTTCTGTACCAAGTTATATATGTTGGAACCATTTGGAGTTTCATTATAGATTAAACATAAATAGTGTACCCGATATGAATTATTGTATAGACATTGAACCCCCTATAGTTAAACCATCAGACAGTTTTCCTCTTACTATGAATGCGATATTTTCTAGGAAAAACACTCCTTACATAATTTTTTACATCACTTTTTGGATATTATGATTTCATAATGAAAACTGTATATTTATATAGTATTTATTTTTAACTGAAAAATCTAGATACCATATAAAATTATGAGAAAACTTCCATTGGCTATTTTGAACACATTTATTTCAAAAATCACTATTAGAAATTTGGGCTATAGACACGGTTCAAAACCATGGATATAATCCTCAAACTGTGGTTATAGGTAATACCCATGTTTGAGGATTTGTGGCTATGTTTGGTGTGGCTATTCGTCTATAGCAATTGTTTGAATCGTGGATATAGGTATACAACCATGGTTCAAACTATGGTAATATTACTACATCCATGGTCTAGAACTATGGATATACCATAGAACATACACACTTTTTTACCATGGTTTCTAACCATTTAATTAGACATATAGCCATGGTTAAAAACCATGGCAATAGACCTATAGACCCAGTTAGAAACATTGGATATAGGGTCTAGAAATTCATAAAAAATAGCCTCCATCCTCTCCCCTGAATAGCCCCCACTCCCCTTGTAGTATCCCCCCACTGGACATCCCCCCACTCCTCCTGGGGTATCCCCCACAGAAACCCCCTATCCCTACACATCCCTCCCCACTGGAAAACCCCTTCCCCTCCACACAACCCCACCTCTCCTCTACAAATCTCCTCTCCATACTCCCACTCACCTTGGGGTAGCCCCCTAAAAACCCCGCCACCCTCCACAGCCCCCCCCGGACAACCCCCATCCCTGAACAACCCCCCCCCCCCACCACTCCACCTACAGCCCCCTCCCCCTGGTGAACCCCCCTCCCTACTCATGAAGCCCCCTCCCTTTCCCTGGACGATCCCCCCCCACCACCACTCCCCCTGCAGGCCCCTCCTTTTACCTGGACAACCCCTCCCCCTACCGCCCTCCCACCCCTTAGACACCACCACCCCTCCCTTTGGACAACCCCCTCCCAACCTACAACACCCCTCCCACCCCCTAGACAACCCCTACCCCACCCTATAAAGCCCCCCCTAAATAGCCCCACCCACCCCCTAGATAGCCCCCTCCCCCTGGAAAACCCCCCAACTCCTCCTGCATCCCCTCCCTCCTCCTAGACAACCCCCACCACTCCCCCAACAACCCCCTCCCTTTCCCTAGATAGCCCCCCACCACCCCTGAAGCCACCCTCCCTTTCCCTGAACAACCCATCCCGCCCTTTCCTTGGAAAACCCTTATCCCTTTCTATAAACAACCCCACCACTCCCCCTACATCCCCACTACCACCCCTTAGACATCCCCCACCCACTCCACCTACAACCCCCTCCCTCCCCCTGGACACCCCCACAACCAATCCCACTGCAGCCCCACCATTTCCCTAGAAAGACCCCCCACTCCCCTTGAAAAGCCACCTCCCCCCAAAACAACCCCATACTTTCCTTGGATAGACCCCACACCCCACACCCCCACTCCCTAAACATACCCCTCCTTCCTAGATAGACCTCCCCACACCCTATACCCCCACCCTCCTTCCAAGAAAGACCCCCTACGCCCCCACAACACATCCCCCCTTCCCCCCATGAAAATACCTCCCTCCACTCTCCCCCCCGAACATCCCCACCCCACTACACAACCCCCATACAACACCCCCCAGACAAGCCCCCACCTTACACCCCCAACCCTACCTACACACCAGTCAATTGAATTGTGAAAACAAAAAATATGATAATATGGATATTATACAAATATTTCCAGTCAAATGAACTAACAAAACCAACAACATGGTAATATGACTGGAACTAATTCAAACATCATCAAGCCAAATTGAGTAGAGTAGAACCAAACCAAATGGTTTTGAAAAAGATGAAACTGAACCAAAATGAAAATAATGTAACCAAACTGACTCAAACCAATCAAAACTGACATCAATAAAGATTAATTGGATAATCCAAAAAAAGAAACTAAGGAAATATACATAATTTAATCTAAAATTAATTTATTTGAACTGAATAGTCCCAAATCAAACAAAATGAACCTGTTAAAATTGATATAAACAAAAAAATGAACTAAATAAAAAATAATTAAGAAAAAATAACCTGGCCCATCCTAAACCAAGGAGCTGGTCCATATGATGAACTTTTATAAGGACTCAAGACCACAGGTTGAGAAGATATCCTAGTCATGTGGTGCTTCACTGTCCTTATTATTTCATCTTCACTATACTCATGCCCGCAGACTGAGGACTCACGACTGCACTGTCCAGTCATGTGATGCTTCACTATTGATGGATTCAACGATGCAGAGGTTGTCTGAGAAGATATCCCATAGAACTCATTTGGAGACACCATTGACACAAATTAGTTTTGATAATATGTTCAACACACCATAATAATGTGCCTTCTCTTCATTAAAAACATAAAATAAATAAAAACAAAGAATAAAACAATGACACTGAACATACAACTTCAGTCATGTGGTATGGAAAACATGTCATGCAGCTGAGGATCGTTTTTGTAGTATAGATTCATGTAAAAAATACATATATGTTATCTAGTATATATTTATACAACTAGGAAAAATACATGATTAGATTTGAAAAAATCTAATACATACAAGCAATAAATGAATTTCAATGAGTTTTCATCAAGAGAATCTATATGAAAGAGGGGAAACACAAACATAATAATGGAACAGACCCCCTACCCACCCTATACACCCCCAATATACACCCCTCCCCCTGGATATCCCCCCACCTCCCCCTGGACAGGCCCCCTATAAACCTCACCTCCCCCTGCACAGTCCCCCGCCACATGCACAACGCCCACTAGATTTCATAAAAAAACCCAATTCCTCTCACCTCCCCCCTATACAACCCCCAATACTTAAGCATATATAATACATGCACATAAAATTATGGTTTCTAAAATGGTAAACGAGCATTAAGACACACATACCATAGTTTAAAAACATCATTATTTTCTAGATACATTAGAGATAGGTGAAACAACTATTATTTTATATTGGTTGAGAATTTTCTTGTTTTTATAATACCTATACAAACAAGTCCCTAACTATTACATGGGTGGTAACTAGGGAATATTAATAAAATTCTAGGTAATAGACCATGTATAGTATCTATCCTAGAAAATACATACCCAATACAACTTCTATCAAATAGAAACTCTTGACATGTTACTAAAAAAACATATGGAGATAATAAATTAGAAAATTAAAATAAATAAGAGAAACATCCAACTCAAAGTAGGTCAAATTCATCACATGAAACTGAATTGAAAGAAAAAGTGCCATAAACTTTAGTTGGTAATCTCCGTGATAGCAGTGACTATATCCCTATCATCATCTTTCGAATCCTTCACAGCCATGGCCCATAGACTCTAGCCTATGTCATCACCGGATCAGTGTCCTTAGTGGATAAGTACCATGCTCAGGATTGTATTAACAAGATTTCAAATGAATAAAGACCATATAAATGTAGTTATGATATCTGACAATGTAAACAAATAATATATTATGAAATTAGAAAATAAAAAATCAATTATAATATTAGTATTAATAGTTGATGTTAACTTAGAATTTAGTTATTTCTTGTTTTATGAAAAATTCATTGTACATGAACAATAATGATTTGATTTTGTGTTTTTTATGTTCAAGTTGATTTAGTTGTCAATTCAGTATGGTTTGGTTTCACTCAAAATTATTATATTTGGTTCCACTCAATGTGTGTTGGTTTAGTTTTTTTTGTTTAACTATATATGTTTCACTCCATATACCATCCCCTTAGAAAATACTCACACCATACCCCCATCCCTAGATTTCCCCCCGGACATGATGATACCCCCTTATAGCCCCGACCCCTTTTCACAGCCCCCTCTACACCTCCACTGCATCCCCCTTCCCCTCTATAAATACCCCATCCACTCCCTTTGGACAACCCCACTCTCTACAAACCCCCCTCACTGGATAGACCCCCCACCCTACACACCCCCTCCCTGTACATACCCCCCAATATCCCCCCTTCTTGAACAGACCCCCACCCTACAGACTCCCCCTACACATGGTACTAAATATTTTAAAAGTAGAGAAGAGAGTTGAGGAGAACAAAAAAACCTATTGTATATTCTTAATATAAAAGAGTGATAGATAAATCAATGATGCATGAATAATTCATACCTTTTATACTAAATAAGAATAGAGGAGATTCATAACTTTTTCAAAAATTGTTATATTCAAGAAGATGTTATGAAAAATCTAGCATATTTCATTTTTTAGAAACATAATTCTCTTGTGGAAAACCACTTTTATTGCTACAAGTAAGGAAAATTATTGACCAAAAATTATACCTTACATAATAAAAAAGAATAAAGAGAGAAGAATCATACCTTTTTCAATGATTTTTATATTCTGGATGATGTTATGAGAAGTCTATACTCTTTCATTTTGAAAAAATGAAGACCATCTATTGAAATGTCAATCAATGTGGTCAAAGGAGTGATAAAAGATTTTCTAATTCAATTATGTATGTTTAAAATACAAATCAAGAATTAATCCCATAATAGGAAAATAAGGAAGAACTTATACTTTGAGAAGATATCAAATGTATAAATATGAAAGTACTATACCCAAGATGTTTTCAAAAAGTTTTTATGATAAATTCCTTGATGAAAAGAACTATAATTTTGAGAATGTATATGTATTATAGTCTATCTATAAAAATAATCAAAACCATAAACATTTTCACTGTAGGGATAAAAATTATTCTCATAAGTTTCTAACCACTCACTATCACTATGATTTTTTAATATTTCCTCTTCTTATCAAAAGAATATCAACCATATCCCACTAAATCCCTCTTACATTCCCTAATATCCTTAGAAATCATAGGATCCTTGATTACTAATATCATGAAAGTGGGTAATAAAAATAGAAAAACTTTGATCAAATCTATAACATCATCCCATACATGAATTAAAGGGCCTTAGAAGTATAATCTCTCCCCATGTTTAGAGAAAAAGGGATAAATACCATAAACATAAAGGTGTAATCAAGAATATAAATATTCCCTTGTTTCAATTCCATGAACATCAGAACCCTATACATCTTGTATGTCTGTCGGTAGAAATTATCAAAGAAGAACACCGATAATGTTTCCCATGACACCCAATCAATCCTATTTACTTGGACTACGATATCCCTCTAGTGTTGAGATGGTCCATAAAGTATAAAGATGTAAATCTTATCTCTCTTATCTTTTTTAGAATCAATCAGATAAAATATTCTATTCATCACCTCCATCCATTCTTAAGCTCTATGAGACATACAATCTCTTTTAAAAACAACAAAATGCTAACTTGAAAATATAATAATATATCCAGAATCATTACTAATTCATAATCTTCTCTCCATTCCATATTTTTAATCGGTTTAAGAATATTATTAATGATTATTTTTCTCTACTTCAGTCCCATACACACCCATTAGAGGAAGATGATTAGATTCTCATTCCATATTTCCCTTAGAAGAATAATTAGTCTTAAGATCCTTATAATGATGTTAATCAAATATTTTTATTGGTTCCATAATTTAAACAAAAATAACACAAAATATATCATTAAATATTAAAATTTTCAAAAAATAGAATAAAATATCAGGAATCACTCCCTTCAAATAATCATAACATAATAATTAAAATATAACTAATCACATTACATCATAACATTCAATTCAAAAAATTCTGAAAAATATTTTATTGAAAACCCATCATGTTTCTTTTTGAAGTATTTGGATCATGTTTGTTAACAATTCAAGTTGAAAAGATTTCCAAAAGGGTAAATCAAGTTTTATTTATGAAGATATATTTTCTAGATGTGTTTGGAATTGGTTTTTGATGAATGTAAAAGTTTGGAGTTGATAGAGAGATTTTTTGAAAACAATATGAGTAAAAGAAGATTTCATATCAAAGGAATAAATTATTAAATTGAAAATTTTTTCATATGAAATTTTTCTTAAAAGGAAAAATTTTCATGAAGAAAAATATTTTTAAAGAATAAAATATTTCTTGAAGGAAGATATTTTTATGAATGGTTGAACTATATATGGAAACAAGAATAGAAAGTCATTTGTGAAAATAAGGTGTAAGAATCATGTGGGGTGAAAAGGAAAACATTTGTAAAATATAGGTAGATTTTTGATGGACTTAGAAAGGAAAATCTTATGAAAATAATAGAAGCAAAGAATCATTTTTATGAAAATTGGTTTTATATAAAAGGGAAATATTTTATCTTATATGAATCATGTTTTCTGAGGTTCTTTATATATAAATATTCCCCCTATAAATTCACTAATAAAAAAGGATGCATTGGAGGAACATTATAGTGAATAGTTAAATTCATTTTCAAAAAAGTGAAATTCACAATAAGATAAGTACTCATTTGTTATTTTCTAAAAAATGAATTAACTTCATGAAAAATGATTAAGGGTAACAACAATTAGTAAATTTTAGGTATACTATCCAATCATATTATCTAACTATACTGTCCAACCACTTTCATATGGTTATATCATTTTATGGATTCATTCTTCCTATAAGTTGGAATGACCTTCAGTTTATAATTTTTTTGGAATTTTAGAACCTGGTCACTACTAATGCACCATCACCATACAAACCATTAGAAATTAGATGCCCAAATATCCTCCATCTTATTGACTAATTTGTTTTTTAGAAAATGGTTTTCACATCCAAGAATTAAAATCTCCCAATTGATAATATTTTCTCCATGATTCCCCACCAAGTCCTCTATAATATTACAAGGACTTTCTTTCACTTTTGAATATTACATTATAGCTAGTATGGTTCAAAAATATGCCTTCAGATTATCCTAACCCAATCAAGGAATAAAATATCCTTAGCACATTCTAAATTATAACCTTTGTTAACATGTCAACTGGAAATTGAGTCTCTTCTATATTCCATAGATCCAATATTTTTCCTCTAAAAACATCTAAATGATGTGATAATTTAGATGAATATGATTTTTACTAGGATGAAACATTGTATTTTTTGCTAAATGAATCCCTCTTTGTGAACCTAGATTAGAATTTAATCATCTTTTATCATTTTGAGAACATCCACCCACCATAGCTAGATTAGATCCATCCCAACATCCGTTAATGTGGAATAATCTAATTCTATTTTTGAGAGTGAAACTACTGATTAATGTTTTCATACCCATATAATTATCATCCCTATAAAATTAAACACATAGATGATCATTATTTTCTAATTTTCTCAATCCCATTCATTTTCAAAGTTTGAAAACCCTTGTAAGGACTCATCTATTATGAAGTAAACTATCATTATTTCAGATCCTTTTAATTATTGGATAATACACTTCACATCCTCTCAATGTTATCTTCCAAGATTAAAAAAGTACTTACTAACAACTCTAATTTCTTGCATAATTTCAGTATGAGTACAAACCATGGTGTACATCATTCTTATGATTGAAGATTAAATGGAATATTTTTCATTTATTCTAACTGATCTCTCATTTTATATTACTTCTCCTTTCATATATTGAAGTTTCTAACCAGGGGTCTAGTTATCAATTTTATCCCCTCCTATATTGAAGTGACCCACCTCTTATTAGACATAATACAACTAGCTCTAGGGTAAATTACCAGCACATAATTCTCTCACAATCCTCATGCCCAATTTTTTTTCACTATACCAAGATCCTTTATCTCTAAGCTCCAAGACAATTTATCCATCATTTAATTAATTTATTCATTTACTAAACTTATACTCAACATTTCATCAATACATTGAATTAGGATGATGAAACTTCCTTCATCAAACACCTTCTAATAATAGAAATGTTTATCACTTCTTTGGATGTACTTCTATATAGTCATGTAGTATTTAAACTTATGATTACAATTCCTTATAACCTACATTAACCCATAAAGGTTTATAACAAGAATACATATAAGATCTTAGTTTTTATTATCCTTGATTCCAACCTCATTCTCTATGTATATATCCCCATATAAGTCCCAATAGAGGAATATTTTATGCACATATAACTTCTCCAAATGTAAAATAAATTTGGAAATGATCCTCAATACCTTATGAATAGACATATGTTTAACTACTCATGAAATGATCTCTATGGAATCCACAAATTTTTATTTTTGAAACCCCTTTACAACTAGAATTGACTTGTACCTCCAACTTTCATTCACTTATTACTTCAACTAATACACCCATTTTTAATGAATTTTTCTTGATTTGACCAATCTGACAACTCCATTATTTAGGAAACATAGAGGGAATCAATCTCATCCCTCATGGTCAGCTTCCACAAATTCAAGTATTTTAATATTATATCATTTTGTGTAACTCAAACTCCCTATCAACCA
Source organism: Viscum album (assembly GCA_963277665.1). Taxonomy (NCBI): domain Eukaryota; kingdom Viridiplantae; phylum Streptophyta; class Magnoliopsida; order Santalales; family Viscaceae; genus Viscum; species Viscum album. The sequence goes on along the minus strand of OY728136.1, from coordinate 623,913,323 downwards.
TTAAAATAAATTAGTTCATATCACAACCATTCCTATACACTTGAAAACTCTCTTTGGTGGATCTCAATAGTTTTCCCTATTTTCATCCTCCTTCCAGCATTGCCAATTACAATGTTTTATCTTTTCGATAATTTTCTCAATATTCAATAGTCATTGAGCTTTTTGGTACTTCATTCCTTAGAAACATTGTCAAAACATGGACACATTTAAGAAAATCCTCTGTAAAGTTTTATGTTTCTAGTACTATCATGCTTCCATGTCTCTCTAGAACATCTAAAATGTCTAAACATCCATTCATTTATACTATAGTATTTGATTATACTTTTATATCATATACAACCCCTTATAATGTTTTTTCCTTTAATATGATCTCTTTATTTATGATAATGTTTTGACTTCTTACCACCTTTTAAAGGGGTTTGTCCCATTTCTGAAAACCAATATCTCCATCTCCATATCCCACAAAGCAACATAATCATGACTAAGAGTCATGATTTTCCCATTCCCTGGAATGAACATGGATATAGGTGAGTGCATATAATACATTGAGATGGGTGAATTGGACCATCCTTTTGGACTAATAGGATTTTGGTAGTTCCTACCCTAATAGGGAATAAAGACTCCACTTTATTGTGTATGTTGGGAAATTACCACTTTATCCCAAAGCACCTTGAGGAATCCCATGTAAATTCTAAAAATCCATTATTTTTAAACCAATGGCCAGTTAATCCGCTTTGATACTTCATTATTTTCCACAGTTCATAGTATAATCTTTTCAAACTATATTTCTTTCCAGAAATAGATCCTTTGAAATTATAATATCATATAATATCCACCAATATCAGACCTCATGCTCTTAATATCGCAATCAATATCATTTCCCATCATCGATCTCCATATGAAGAAGATTTTGAATAACTCAAACTTGTTCTTGAGAAAGAACACCCACACTATAAGTATTAAATAATCAATGAATGTTATGTATGATGTACAATTTAATTATTGTGTTTTTCCACATTACGTTATAGATTAAACCATGTATTTTCATGTTTAAATGTTCTCTTATCTGAAAATAATAGCCTTGAAAGTGATAGGGAAGTGGGATGGATCTTGGGCTGGATACTATAGTGTGCATCCCAAGATCCGTCCCACTTCCCTATTATAATTTAAACAAAAAAACAAAAACAAAACATGAAATTAATTAATTGAAAAATTTATATAATAAAAGGAAATTTCACAACATTATTAATAATAAACAAACATTACATAAATAATTACTATTATAAATATTTCAATTTCAAATTTAATGATTCAAAAACACACACAAGTTTACTCAATAGAAAAAACAAGGAATCCATAATGCATTGAGAAATAACCAAGAATGGGTATAACCAACTCAGTAGTGGACTGAATACCCCCACACCTAACCTTCTAATTACCAAAAAACTACCCACACTAAACTTACATATTTTTAACATATCGAGGTATCATTACTAACATGATCCCCACACCAAATTGTAATTTTTTCAATATAATTAATAATCGATCATATAAATCAATTTAACCACATTATTGAATAATCATGAAGCATAACATACCAACTAAAAACTAAAGGGAGGATTTACCTAGTGTCCGTGAATGGGGTTAGTGAGAAATCACATGAGTGGACTTCAAGGGTATGGCTGGATTCGGGTGATAAATCATGGAGGTGGGGTGCCCATATAGGAGGAGAAGGGTCTTGTGGTGGTGGGGTAGCCGCATCAGAGGAGGACCACAAAAGTTGGTGTGGCCCTGTCAGAGTGGTGTCGAGAGGTAACAAGCTACATCAGAGGAGGGAATTTGTGGGGGTGGTGGTGGTGGTGGTGGTGGGGGGGGGGTGTCAGAGCTATGTAGGCAGGGAGATGGAGAGGTTGTTTCTACAAGGAGGTAGGATGGTAGGATCAGAGCACTGTCTATAGGGAGGTGTTAGAGCCAAGTCAGCGGGGAGGTGGGCTGGTAGCACAGGAGCAGCATCTGCAGGGAGGCGTTAGAGCCACGTCGGAGCCGAGTTAGTGGGGAGGCGTGATGGCTACGCCCGATCCAAAGGAGGAGGAGGAATCATGAGTGGAAGGATGTTGGGGAGGAGGAGTATTCGCTGGGGGAGAGGGTCAAGGGTGGGATGGGAAAGTCAAGTGCGAGGGTGGGGAGGCCACCGTAAAACACCGTTGGTCGGGGAGTTTAATAATGATGTCGGGGATGAGTTTGTGGAGAGCAGGTTAAGGTCGAGGTTTCGAGGATTTGTGGGTTAGTGGAGGAGCGACGGAGAGTGTCATGGACAATGGGGAGGAAGAGCCTGATATGTGGTTGAAAAGAAACATAGCCACAATTTTTTTTAATTGCGGATTTAAATAATGATATAGCCAAAATTTTAATAGAACTATGTAAATAAAATATGCTATAGCCATGGACCTATAAAACCATGGCTATAGGTCTGTGGATATAGCCCTATTTTTTAGTAGTAAATATACTTATTTTATATAAATAATTTCCTAAATATGAGAATTTTCTATTAAATAAAAACCATATTTGTTTAAAAATAATATTATTTATGATACTAACAACATTTTGGACCATATAAAAATTAAATTGTTATCATGTTAATTTCAATAAATATTATTTAACAATAATATTTTTTTAAAATAATTATTATTTTAAAAACTATTGAAGTTTTAAAAATAATTTATTAATTGACTATATATATACAATTCTGATTTCATCATATCAAAATCCAATTACTTTCAAAATCATTATATAATAAAGTAATAATGAAAAGGGATTTATATAATCATTATTTTATTAAAAAAAATATAAACATTTATATTACTAGGGTCTAAATACATAACCCCTTATTACACTAGTGTATTCCCTAATGGTAAGGTGTACGATGGTAGTTTATTCTTGGGGTGGTCTAGTGAACATTTTTTGGGTCATGATCTCTATAAGATTGAACTTCTATAGTATACAGTTTCACTTGATCTTTATTTTTTAGATCTGGGTTTGTGATTGGTCATGGGAAAAGCCTTGTGATTCCATATCCCTCAAAATTTCTAATGAATGATCTTTATAGGGTAAAATCCTACTTGATGAGGCCATTGATACTTTCATCCGTTTTAGATGGATTTTATCATGAACCACAATCTATGATAATCATAACAGTCACATTACAATTCCTATATTGTCAATGGTAAATATTTTTAAAGGTGTTTTAAATCCAACAAGCTATATTCTATAATGGTCTAAAACAGCTAAAGTAGTGCATGTGTTTTCTATAACTACATTATATGAATTTATTTTATTTAAATGGAATTTTATTTATAAGAGTTTGTGTCATTACATTCTACCCCATCCGAAATTTCACCCTCATAATTTTATTTCACACAAAAAAACAGATGCAGGTACATATTTCTCATCACCTCTTTTGTTCCCATGTCCCTCCTCAAACTTTTGGTTCCACCATAGCAATTTGAACAATCCAATTATCTGGTTTTGTATAATTTTTTCTATATGGTCTAATATCTTCATCAACTACTCCTCATATGATATATAATTCACCAAAGGAACCGCATATGGATTCAGTACATGTGAGGGGTCCAATATATACTTTCTAAAGAGATATATATTTAACACATATTTTACTTGAGATAGGTTACATGGGAGTTCACATCTATAGTCCAAATATCTGATGTAACCAAGGATATAAAAGGGACCGATGTATTTGGAATAATATTTTCCTTCTTACCAAACTCATGATTTTTTCCAAGATGATTACTAAAAGAACTCCTAATATCTTACCTCAAACTCTAGGTCTCATTAATTATTATCATAATATATTTTATATCAAATTTTGAGTGTTTCATATGATTTTGAATGGTTTCAAAATTCACTATTATATCTTAGACAAAATCAGGCCCCATAAGATTACATAGTATAAATTCACCCCAGTATGTTATAGTGTGAAACCTCTTCCCATACAGAGCCTCATAAAGTTCCATTTGAATTCTAGAATAGAAATTGTTGTTATATGACAACTCTACTAGGAGAAGGTGTTGATCCAAAAATACTTTTAAATGCATTAAACATGATATTAATATATACTCTAGAGTTTGAATGGTTCTATCAGAATGACCATCTGTCTAAGGCTGATAAGTAGTACTAAAACTCAACTATGTATCCAATATGTTTTGAAGTCTTCTCCAGAACCTCAAGGTAAACCTCAAATCTCAATCTGATACATAGGAGAGTGGAACTCTGTGTTGTATTACCACTTCTCTTATGTATATCTTATAATGTTACTGATGATATAAATATTCCTTGATAGAAACGAAATTTATTTTCTTTTAAAGGTGATATACTACCAACTAGATGTTGTTATTTTTTTATAGGCCTTGTGGAGTCCTTTGAGTAAATATATGGTAATATTTTCCCATTTAAATATTGGTATGGGAAATGGTTTCATCCAAAACATATATTTCAGTCATTTAGCCTGAAATTATTGGAATACTAAGCATCTACATACACATTTTCCAATCTACCACTTCATGTTATCCCACAAGAAGTTGTTCTATAAATATATATAAATATTAGTGATTCCTAGATAAATAGAGATGGATGATCTATGCACATCATCTAGAAGTTCTCTCTTCAGTTATGGTTTTCATGGAACACATATCCAAGTTCCATAACATATAACCATATCTTCATCAAACATAAATTCAAGAATATTCCCTGTCATTTTTTGTAGAACCTCATCATCTTTTTAGGTCTCCTTGATCCTATCAAGAATGAATGGTTGATAATTTATTTGACTAGGATACAATGAATATCCTTTTATTATTCCCAATTCTATCATTTTATGTACAAGAATATTAGAACCCTTTCAACCCTCATTACAAATTGAGTTACATGATTCTTTCTACTTAGAGCATTTATAACCTTGTTTGACATTACAGGATAGTAATAGACTGAACAATCATAATAATTAATCATATCTAAACACCTTCTTTGGAACTTATTAAGCTCCTTTTTTGTGAATATATAGTTGAGGATTTTATGATCCTTATGTATGTCAAAATTTTCCATATAGAGATATTGTCTCCAAATCATCAATATGAAGATAAATACAACAAATTCGAAATCATGAATTGGGTATTTTTTCTCATGGTATTTAATTATTGAGAGTAATAAGTTATTAGTTTATTATATTTCATGAGTACACAATACAAACCCTTTTTGGATACATCATTGCAGATCACAAACCCTTCACAACTAGTGGGTAATGTGGTAATAGGTGAAGCTATTATCCTTTTATTTAGATATTTATATCTTTTCTTTCATTCATAATTCCCTAAATATTCACCCCTTCCAAGTTATCTTGGTTATACAGCTTGAAAATCATAATAAGTTTCAAAAAAATCTAACATTATACCTAGATAATCCAAGTAAACTATAGATATCCACCATAGATGTTTGTCTAGGTCATCCTCCAATTTCCTCTGTCTTTGAAGAATCTAAATATATCCCTTTTCCGATGATAAAATTCACTATTAATGGTAATTTATCTATCCAAAACTCACATTTATTGTACATCACAAAAAAACTTTTTTTAAAGGTCTTTAGTACAACATTTAAATGCTCCTCATGTTCTTCCTTTCTATTAGAGTATATAATTATATTTTCTATAAAGATTACCAAAACTTTATTTAGGTAATCAGTAAAAAATCCAATCATTAAGTCCATAAAGATATATGGGTAATTACTGTGTCCAAATGGAATCATGATGAACTCATAGTTCCTTCTATATGTTTTAAAATTAGTATTGGGGATATCATCCTTCTTTGCATTTACATGATAATATGTTGACTGAAGAACCACCTTAGAGATGTACTGTGTTCCACATAGTCGATTGATTAAGTAATAAATATGTGGTAGTGGATAATTGTTCTTTATTTTCATCTCATTAAGATCTATATAATCGATATTGATGTACATTGACCCATCATTATTCTTAATGAAGAGTACTAGTGTAGACCATGGTGAAAAACTCAAGTGTATAAACCCTTTATAAATATTCTTTGGTAGTTTCCCCTTTAGTACTTCAAGTTCCATAGTGGGAATTCTATATGGAGTCTTGTATATTGAAAAATATCTGGGAATAATTTTTATTGAGAACATAGCTTCACTACATGGATTAATACCATAAAATTATTTGGGGAACACATCCACATATTCTCTTACAATGGGTATGTCATCAAGGATGATAATATACTTAGTCTTAATCATTTTAGCTAGATATGGTTTTTCATAAAGAAATAATATCTATTCATTATATGATTATAACAATGTATATTCATATCCATCTTTGTAATTATATAGAATATGATGGAAATTAACAATATAGAGGGTTATTTCCTTCTCTTCGCAATTTATATTAGCTCTATACACGGAAATTCAAATCATTTCCAAAATAGTGGAGAATTATACTAAAGGGAGGATTATAATGTTATTTTTGAAAATTATCCCACAAATTTTGATAGAGGGTTATTTATATGGTTGGGATTCAATAATTGAACCATTTAACATATTAAACGATAACTATACTACCATGTTTTTCGGTTGTGTTTGAATATTTTTAATAAACTTGTGTGATATGAATGTATGAATAAAAACAGAATCAAATAGTATGTTCACTATCATTGAATGAATAATTAGAATATATGTCTCACTTTATTATCTAGATCCACCACCATAGTTTTTATGGAATAACCTTTACCATACACTCTATGCCTTAGTGGTTGTTGTCATCAGTTATCTTCGATAACCCTTGGCTTAGTGAATTAATTCACATAGTGTCGTTGTTCCTTGTAGTCGTAACATTGTAAAATAAGTTGAGGGGTTACTGGAGAATTACATTCTTCCCTAACATTGGTGGGTTTCTACCATTTACATTTTTTATCTAGGTTCCCTTTATTTCTTCATATAAAGTATTTTTTCATCCCCTTTAAGAATGTTTTTGGGATGATTATTCCAACAATTTTGACAAGTGGAATGTTGAACTTTCTTTCTCACATGACATTTCTGCATCACAAAACCATAATTAAAATAATTTATCTACTTAATATCTATATAGCTGTGAGACCATTGATATTCTATGGTCACTATTTAACTTTTAAGAAACATTAGGAAATTTTCTCATAGCATTTAAAGTTTCGAATCACCAAACATTTTCACAGACTGGTCTTTCTCCCATAAAAGAAGAGGTAAAATTTACATTTTTTAGATATGAAAAATTTGGAGGTGTATCATGAAAGTCTTTTGAAGTTATCATGATATGAACTAATAGATTAATCATGATCTTTTATTGAGGATAAGGAAACGCCTATATATTATAATTAAGAGAGTATGGGGAAAATATTTATCAAAAAATAATTTCTATAATTCTTTCCACTTCATCACTTTGATCTATTACTTGAGCTTTATATTTTTGATCAAAATCTTCATTTGATCAGATTATCATTTAATATGATAAGTAACTATCATGAACTTCTCTTTATCAGATAATTTAATTATTGAGAAGATATTTTCAATAGATTTGATACATTTTTCCATGATTAAGTGATCATAATATCCCCTAAAATTCAGACACCATTGTCATATAAAGGTATCAATTGAAACATTACCATTCTTAAGGTGATGTGGGTTTTCATATGATTTATGATTTTGTTCATAAATTGAGTTAATTTATAAAGTATTGTCATGATGTCATTGACTCTTGATCCCATTGGTTTGTGCATCTTATTTGGGAAACCATTTCATTTCCCTTAACATTGGTTGTTAACTCATTTTCACATATTTACATCCATGATGAAAATATAGGATAAATTTGGGATGAAAATTTTAAAACATTTAAAATCATAAAAGGGAAACTATAAAAATTGAATGGATAACTCATAAATGACATATATTATTTCACCTTTTATAGGTTTCAATATAAGTTATCAAATATTTATTTCCTAACATGAAATATTATTATAAATTTTTATTCTCTCTATATTTATTTGTATGGATATTTTGAATTTACCAATGCATATTCACTAGGAGTATCAAACAAAGTATTCCAAAAAGACTTTTTTTGCACCATGTGATGAATGATTCAATGAACAATGCACCCTTTTCAGTATTGTTACCCTTAGGTATAACCGCCCCAGATCAATATCGACTTGTAATATCTAGATAGAGATTCAATTTCTTGTAAACCACTTACCCTATAAATTACATAAATTTAGGGATGTTTTTATATATTAAGTCTTATATCCAAATAATTTCACTAATGTTCAATAATCCTGATTAAAAAAAATAACTATACATTCATCTGATACCAACTATGATAACCCATATCCTTAAAACACCTTAATTCATGATTTATTACATAAATATACACATAATAAAAACTCAAAATATCAAGAGGAATAGTGTGTTTGGTGAATTTGATACAGAAAACAATAACTTGAAATAAGGATACAATACCATTATATAAAGACTCAATAACATTCCCTTAAAATCCATTGATCTTTTCATACTGGATGGGATAACTTGGGGATAGATATAAGAATGAGGTGAGCTATAAATCCTAATAAGGTAATAATCAAAGAATATTATATGGTAAAACAATATAAGTGAGTCAAAAGTCTTGAAATGATGACATAAAAATGTTAGAATCATAATATTGAACATAAAAATCATGGTATAAGATGATAACATCAAGGAAATATAAGGAACGTGAAAACAACATTCATAAAAAATATGTTAAAAATATAAAATCTTTATTATAAGAAAACCAAAGGATATTCAATGTAACACCCCAAGATTTTGAAAATAAATTTAATATTGAATGAATTAATCACCGAGTCTCTACAAAACACCATTCCGTTATAACCTATCAAGTTAACATAGTCTTCTCCCATCTCTGATTTGAATTTCAAAAAACTGACATACACAGTTACGTTCCGTAAGATATTTAGAGTCTGAAAAGACAAACTTAATTTTTAGTGAATAGTAACTTGACCCTTATAAATAGTAATACACCCTTATGAATGGTAACTTCACCCTTACAAATAGTAATATACCCTTATGAATACTGACTCGAATAGTAATGTACCCTTATGAATAGTGAATTGACCCTTATGAATAGTAATACACCCTTATGAATAGTAACTTGACCCTTATGAATAATAACTTGACCCCTTATGAATAGTAATATACCCTTATGAATAGTACTTGAATAGTAATGTACTCTTATGAATTGTGACCTCACATAGGTAAGTAAAAATATAATTTAGGCACCTTATAAATGAGAGTGAATATTTTAAAAATTAATAATTAAGTGGTGATATTTTTATGAGCAACAAAACAATGAATTAAAATTTTATAAATAATAGATTAATTTAAAAGATAATTCAGTTTCAGAAAATGTATTCATGAATCAATATTTTATTTTCCTATGATTATAAGATAATTTTACGATACCCTAGTTAATTTTTTGAGGTTTCATAAAATCAGCTATAATATTAAAATTAGTATTTTTTGAGTTAATGATGATTTTAATTAAAAATTAAATTTCTCATATTTATAAAATTATTTTCTTAAAATGGAGTTCTTTTTTTTCATTATAAATGTCGTAAAATGGTTTGGATTTTTATTTTGGATTTTTATGAAATAGTTTAATTTTTTTAATAGTAAAAAATAGTGTTTTTTATAAAATATAGCATTTTCATGACATCGTCGTGAAATTATTATGATATAAAAATTTATTTAAACTATGTAATAACTAGATAATTATATTACAAGTGGAATTTTTTACATAGTTAATTTGTAACATTAAAAGTATATTTTTTCATGTTATGTATAAAAATCATTTTCAATGTCGACACAGTGCCTGTGCAGCGCTGACAAAGTCAAAATTTGTAATGTATATATAATAATTGAGTGCTAAAAATTACATTCATGAATTATTTATTAATTATTATATATTATTTATCTATTTTATTTTTAGTTTATAATTTTAGGTTTATTTAACATGAGTATTATCCAAATGTCTGTGAAATGCTTGTATAGGGAAAGAAAAGACAAAATAAAAAAGTTAAGAAGATGTATTATTTTTTATAAGAGTAAATATACATAGTGAATAACTTAAAAATTTTATTTTGAACCTAATTAATTTATATTTATGATTTTATTTTATTTTTAATATTTATGTATGAAATTATTATCATTAATTCTTATGCAACAACGATGAAGCACTTATGCAAGCATAAGAAAAATAAATAAAATGTTATTAATTAAAATTATAAGAATTATTAATTGACTCATATTTAAGATAAAATATTTTAAATAATCCATTTTAGACTATTTTCATGGTTTGATTCTAATTTGGGATATTTTGGACTCACATGAATAATTTTAAATCCTTTATAATATTTAATTTGAAAAGGGAATCATGTGTCACTTTATAGTTTTTAAGTTAATAATATTGTTATATGATATTTTCTAGATGTATTATTCAAAAAAGAATAGTATTTGGAAATATAATGAAATTATATTTCACATGGAATTTTATTTTTAATTTGTGACAACAAATAAACACCATAATGGCTTCCAAAAAAATGATGCAGTTACAATTTAATTAATGAATAAATCAAATAAATGATATTAAAAATTATAAAATAAATATAATTTTATATTTTAAGATAATTCACATATTCTATAGAAGAATATGACATTTATAATATATAATATAAAGTTTGATTCAATTTTTTAACATTGTTTTGATGTGTTTAATGTCGTGGATATGAATAGTTTTTATATTGACAAAATTGTTTTTCATGAATAAAATATGTTATTAGATTATTCAAAAATACCAAAATTATTAAACAAGTCCAAAAATAATAATATTACATCTAAAATGTTACCCCCTTTAGTTTTAGTCCCTTTTTGAGTCTTAAACCCTATAATATATTTATTATATTTTAATAATTTTGGTGATTCCTAAGTTACCCCTCACCTCACTTATAAAAGGAGGTTCTTTCCTTCAGAAATTTCATAACCATTTGCCTTCTTGTTTGACCAAACTCAGCCAAATTACATTATACTCATCACTTTACACATTATAGTGCTTCTAGTATCACAAAAAGACCAATTACAAGATCCTTAAGGTTCTTTCAAAAGAGAAATATTAAAAAGTTAAGATTTAGTTTTCTACTCTTTTAAATTATTTCTCACTTATAACTTATCCCTGCCTATTATCCAATTATTCATGTCAACTACAATAACTTATATGTACTGAAATGTTATTATTATAATAAAATATTTCATCAATATCTCTTATTTTCCCTCCTTTTATACTAAAAATGAGAACACCGTCTGAGATGTGTCAATTATCACGTTCAAGGAAGAGACATTTTCAATTTTCATTACTATCTTCAAGACCAGTCGAGAAAACTTTTAATCGATAGAAAAGATCAGAATATATGTATTTTATCTTATGTAATATTTGGTAATAATTAATTTATTAACCTAAATTTTACTTTTCAGGTCATTAAGATCAAGTGAGGAACACCTTCAAACTTAAGGTAAGGGTTTTCTCATCTCACTTCCATTTTCATGAGAGATTCTTTATTCACTAAAATTACTTGTGTATGGTGTATGTATACTGACCATTGATGTATCATATCATTAATATCTTTAATTTTATTATATTTAATGTATCATTTTATTATTATAGGTTTTGGGGAATATGTTTCGATTGATTAAAAAGTGGTGAGGGATTTCCACCCAAACCTTCATTTTCATTCGGGTTACTTTTATTATATACTTACCTAAATTAAATTCATACTAATTCATATTTAATACTCATAACATATATTTTAATTTTATGTATAAGTGTACCAACTAGAATAATATCATCATTTATGCAGAGTTATATGTTTTAAAAGGATCTTTCAAAAATTATTCTCGAAATATAACACCGTTTCAAAGGAATTTCCATTAATTTATACCTATTTAGAAGGTAACTCTATAATATGTTATTAACAATCATTATTTATCAATAATAACTTATTTTATTATGAAAGAACCATATTACTTCACTTATGGTTTTATATAATGATTTTTGCAAAATAAATCTTCTTTACAAAGTAAAATAGTATCTATCACAAGAACTACTCGATGATTTCATAAGAGTATATTCATCTGTTTCAACACTCCTATTGATTATTATTTATTACTGGGATTAATATATATGAAATAATCTAACATATTTAATTTAATTATTTATGATTAAATTTACTCTCAATTTTCTATCTTAAAACCATTCACCATTTTACTCCAAATGGTTAGTGTTTATGCTTAATGTTCGCGGAATGTTTTTTACGTTTCATATATTTGATTCAATACGAGGGTATATGCTGTTTATGTTTATCCAAATTCATATGATAAATGAAATGGGATTACTATTTGACTTGTGGGTACCTCTTTATCCCCTCGATGCATCGGTAGGTCTAATGAGACAAATAGATGTGGGCTTAGCTGAGGCCTTGCTGATTTTTTAGTTAGGGTTATGGCTGAGGCCCTAATCATTTTTATACACCTTTGGTAGAGGCCTTGAAGGTATGTTTTAGAACGTAAAAATATTCATTTCCATTATTATAAATCTATAAATTCACATTTCATGTGTTTATTTGACTAATAGAATACCCATGATTATGTTTTATTATTTAAATAATTACTCAGCTCATATTCCTTCCATAATGTGTTCAAGTTTATTATTTTTTTAAAGGCATGTGTTCTCAATTATTTACCCTGAATAATTTTTATGTTTATGATATATTCTACTATATTTCTTACCCTTATTGAGCATTTGATCTCACCTTTTTTTTATGTTTCATCTTCTCAGTACATGAATAGGTTTATTATGAATGAGATGTAGGGATAAACTTAGAGTTGTGGATGTTCCCAATAAAAATTATATGTTGTATTTATTTTCAAGTTGTAATATTGAACTTATGTATGTATCTTGTTTCCAAAACTACTAAACTACTTGATACTTCTGGATTTCATTCCTTTAAATCCTTCCAATGTATTAAAATAATGCACCAGCTTCGGGCTTTTGGGGACAACGCGTTCTATTTGGTATCATAGGAAGTTTAGTAGAAAACATGGAAACTGGATTTAGAAAATGTAGATTAGGGGAAAAACCCTATAATATAGTCTATGGTACATATAATAATGTCCTAGAATTTTGGTAAGTAATAGATTATGTGGATATTTCTTGAAAATGCATCCCTTTCTGGAAACTAAAAGTAGACGTGGTTCTGGTATAGATGTACCTTGCAGTGAAAACTCTAACAAGGAGTTTTGGGCTTGACTCGGGGTATCCTAGTACACAATAAAAAATCTTACTACTTACCTGGATTGACATTACTAGGGGATATGATTAAGATAATTCAAATTTTTTTCTTACATACCATTATAAAGGATTTATTATTCCAAATTAACCAAAGTGTATGGTTTTATGATTTACGATTCATAAATTTATGATATGTGTTATAGCATGTTTAGAGTTATAGAATGTTTATAATTTTATGAGCTAGTATATAATATAGAATTGATTAGAAATGGTTCATTGAAGAAGGAATGAGAACTTCACCAACACATGTGATGCGAAGAGTAAGAAGGATTATATCTCTAATGGTCTTAAGACATCTTTTCAAAGGAAGAGTGTCTCCCAAGTATCATCGTCATATAAGGAAATAATATCATGTGTTAACAAGGTTTGTAAATACTTATCTGATACTTATTTCTTTAAAGGGGAAAAAAATAAGAAGAGGATGTTAGTGAAAATCATGGATAAAAAGAATAAGGGAATGATGTATTTTCCCACATGTGATATTTGTGGAATAAAATACCTTTGTATATGCTTGAGAGGGAAAGGAGTTTTCTTCAAGTGTGGAGAAAAGTCCACCATGATAATAATTTCAAGACATGGAAATAATTTTTGTATACACAATGGTTCAACTGTAAGGATGTTGGGCACTACACAAATGAATTCCCCAAACATCATGGAAATATAGCTCTAAAAAAGAAAAGGGATCAAGGTCAAACTTATGATGTTACTATGGTTGAAGTAGAATAAATAATTTATTTTTGTTTTTGGATTAAAGACTTATTTTATGATATTCTTGTTATATGAATTATGAGATATATAAGGATTGTACTGCAGTACTATTTCATTATGGATATGATGTTGTATGATGAATGGTATAAAACAAAAGTGATTTATTATAAAGTTACAATTTTTAGAAAAAAACATGATTATGGGAGGACAACCCTTAATATATATATATGATGGTGAGATAATGATGAATAAATGGTTGATTAGGATAAGTAATGACTACCTTGGAACATATTATTGACTTTTCAAGAAGTAGTCTATGCTATCATTGATGATTTTTTACAGTAGTTATATAGTTTGGTAGTAATCAACTTTCTTCTGAATATGTTCTCTATCATGTTCCATCAAAACTTCATAGTTATATTTTTCTTCCATGTTCATGTTTTTACTTCCAAATAATGTCACCCCATTCGAAAGCCTAATTTATGTGGTGACCACCTCATTTCCCTTAACCTCTTTTTAGGAGGATATTTTATTAACCCTATTTCTGACGTGGGTTTCCCACAAGGGAATTTTCAAGTATCAACTATTAACTTTTGAAGTTAAATTTCAAAATTTTGAGGATTAATTTTTTGTAAGGAGGGGATAATTTAATACCCCATGATTTTGAAAATAAATTTAATATTGAATGCATGAAACACTGAGTCTCTACAAAAAACCATTTTTTTATAACCTAGCTAGTAAAAAGAGTTTTTCCACCTCTGTGATTTGAATTTCAAAAACCTGAAAAACAAAGTTGCATTCCATAAGATATTTAGAGTCTCATAAGGAAAACTTATTTTTTGGTGGATAGTAACATGATGCTTATTAATAGTAATTCACCCTTATGAATGGTAACTTGACCCTTACGAATAGTAATATACACTTATGAAAAGTAACTTGAATAGTAATGTACCCTTATGAATAGTAATATACCCTTATGAATAGTAACTTGAATAGTAATGTACTATTATGGATAGTAACCTCACATAGGTGTGTATAAATATAATTTAGACACCATATAGATGAGAGTCAATAATTTAAAAATTAATAATTAAGTGTTAGTATTTTTATGAGAAATAAAAAATGAATTACAATTTTATAATTAATAGATCAGTTTAAAAGATAATTAATTTTCATAAAATGTATTCATGATTCAATATTTTATTTTCTTATTATTATAAGTTAATTTTATGACATCCTAGTTATTTTTTCGAAGTGTCATTAAATCAGTTATAATAGTAAAATTGGTATCTTTTGAGTAAATGAGGATTTTAATTAAAAACTAAAAATTTCATATTTAGAAAGTTATTATTGTAAAATAGAGTTTCTTTTTGGTTTCTACACATAGAAAAATGGTTTGGATGATTTTTTTTGATTTTTATGAAATAGTTTAATTTTTGTTGAATGGTTAAAAATACAGTTTTTTATAAAATACGACATTTTTCATGACATCATCATGAAATTATTATGATATAAATATTTATTTAAACTATAAAATAAACAAATAATTATATTATAAGTGGAATATTGTAAATAATTAATTTGGAACATGAAAATGATATCTTTTCGGGTTAATTATAAAAATCATTGTCAATGTTGACGTAGTGCCTGTACAACACTAACAAAGTCAAAATTGGTAATGTATATATAATAATTGAGTTCTAAAAATTACATAGATGAATTGTTTATTAATTATTAGTTATTATTTATCTATTTAATTTTTAATTTCTAATTTTAGTGTTATATAACATGAGTATTATTGAAATGTATGTGGAATGTTTGTGGAGGGAAAAAAGACAAAATAACAAAGTTAGGAAGATGTCTTGTTTTGTATAAGAGTGAATATAAATAATGAATAAATTAATAATTTCATTTTGAACCTAATTAATTTATCTTTATGAAATTATTTTGTTTTTAATTTTTATTTATGAAATAATTAACATTAATGCTTATGCAACTCCGATGCAGCGCTTGTGCAATCATAAGAAAAATAAATAAAATGTTTTTAATTAAAAATATTAGAATTATTAAATAACCCATATTTTGGATAAAATATTTTATATAATCTATTTTATACTATTTTTATGTTTTGATCCAAATTTGGGAGATTTTGGACCCACAATAATCACTTTAAATCCTTTATAATATTTTATTTAAAAAAAAATCATTTTGTCACATTATTGTTTTTAAATTAATAATATTTTTAAATTATATTTTTCTAATTTTTTTATTCAAAATAAAAATATTATTTGGAAAGATAATAAAATTATATTTCACATAAATTTTTATTTTTAATTTTTGGACAACAAATAAATAACATAATGGCTTTCACAAAGATGATGCATTATTAATTTAATTAATGAATTAATCAAATAAATGATATTAAAAATAATAAAACAAATATAATTTTACATTTTAAGATAATTAATGGATTCCCTAGTTGAATATGATATTTATATGATATAATATAAAATTTAAATTGATTTTTGAACTTTGTTTTGAAGTGTTTAAAGTCATGTATATGAATAGTTTTTATCTTGAAAAAATTGTTTTTTAGGAATAAAATATTTTATTAAATTATTTCAAAAACCCAAATTATTGAACAAGTCAAAAAATTATAATTTTACTTTGAAAATATAATCCCCATTTAGGTTTAGGCCATTTTGGAGTCTTAAACCCTATAATATATTTATTATATTTTAATAATTGTTTTTTGATTCTAAGTTACCCATCACATCATTTATAAAAGGAGGTTCCTTCCTTCAAAATTCTCAAAACCATAATCGTTCTTGTTTAGAAAAACTCTACCAAATTCCATCACCCTCAGCCCTTGACACATTCTAGTTCTTATGGTCTTACAAAAAGACCACTTCCAAGATCATTAAGGGAGTTTCAAAAGATAAATATTAAAGAGGTATGATTTCTTCTTCTTCTCTTTTAAATTCTTTCTCACTTTTACCTTATCTCAGCCTCTTATCCAATTATTCATGAAAACTATAGTACCATTTATGTACTATAATTTTTTTATTATAATTGAATATTTCATAATCATATCTTGTCTTCTATACTTGTATACTATAAATGAGAACACCGTCTGAGATGTGTTAATTATCACGTTCAAGGAAGACGAGTTTTAAATTTGCATTACTATCTTCAAGATTGGTCATGAAACCATTATAATGGTTGAGATATATCATAATATATGTATTCTATCTTATTTAATGTTCTACAATAATTAATTAATTATCCTAAATTTTATTATTCAGGTCATTAAGATCTAGTGATGAACACGTTCAGACGTAACGTAAGGGTTTCCTATATCACTTCCATTTTTGTGAGACATTAATTATTCAATAAAATTGAATGGATATGGTCTATGTATATTGAAAATTTATGTATCATGTAATTAATATATTTAATTTCATTATATTAAATTTATCATTTGATGATTATTAGTTTTGGTGCATTTTTTTTGATTGATTACAAAGTGGTGAGGGATTTCCACCCAAATCTCCATTTTCATTCAGGATACTTTTATTATATACTTACCTCAATTAAATTATTATTCATTCATATGTACTCCTCATAACATATGTGTTAATGTTATATATAAGTGTACCAACCAAAATCATACCTTATTTTATGGGGAGTCATATGATTTAAAATAATCTTTAAAAAAATATTCTTGAAAAACAAGACCATTTCAAAGGAATTCCTCAAATTCATACCTATTTTTAAGGGCACTATATAATCGATTTTTAGAAACAATTATTTTTCTAAAATCAATTATTTTATTATTAAAGTACCATATTACTTCAATTCTGGTTTTATACAATGATTTTTCAAAAATAACTCTTCTTTTCAAAGTAAAAGATTATTTATCTCAAGAATTACTCAGTGATTTCATAAGAGTATCTTCATATGTTGCAACACTCCTATGGATTATTATGTATTATTGGGTTAATATTTATGAAATCATCTATCGTAATAAATTTAATGGTTTAGTATTAATTTGACTGTCGATATTCTATCTTAAAACCATTCACCATTTTACTCCGAATGGTTAGTGTTTATGATTAATGTTCGGGGAAAGTTATTTACATTTCATATGTTATCTTAAATATGAAGGTATATATTGTTTATGTTTATCCCCAATAATACGAGGAATGAATTAGACTTATTATGTTATGGGTGGGGCCCTCTATATCCCCATGATGCATCCGTGGGTCTCTTGAGACAAATAGATGTGGACTTGGCCGAGGCCTTACCCATATTTGAGTTATGGTTTTGGCCAGGGCCTTAATCATTTTTAGATGTCTTGCCTAAGCCTTGATATTATGTTTCAAAATGTTCGATATATTCATTCCCCTAATTATGATGCTATAAATTCATAGTTCACACGATTATTCGACTAGTTGAATACCCATGATTAAGTTTTATTATTGCAATAATTACTCAGCTCATATTCCTGCCATAATATGTTCAACTTTATTATTTTTGTAAAGGCACATGTTCTCAATTATCACCATGCCTAATGTTTATGTTTATGATATCTTCTACTGTATTTCTTACCCTTATTGAGCGTTTGTGATTACCCCTTTCGTATGTTTCATTTTCTCAGGACATGAAGAGGTTTATTATGAATGACCTACATGGATAAACTTAGAGTTGTGTATGTTACTAACAGAACTTATATGTTGTATTTCTTTTCAAGTTTTAATGTTAAAAATATGGATGTATCTTGTTTCCAAAACTACCAAATTACTCGGTCCTTCGGGATTTCATTCCTTGTAATCATTCCAATGTATTAAAATAATGCATGAGCTTCAGGCTTCTAGGGACTGGGTGTCACACTCAATCTCCCATGTTGGATTTTTTGGAAATATTTATAACAAATTTTCCATCAAACCATTTACATTCTCGTAGATAATTTCCTTACAAACCCAGATTGTTTGAGAAATGTTTCTTTAAGAAATTCCATCCCTTGATAAAAATAAATTTTTTGGCCATGATATCTCAAAATTTTTCTTCCCATTTTTTTGATAACATCGACATTAGATTCACAAAACATATATTGTAAAACTTTTAAAAACATTGTACTTGTTTTATCCCCCTTTTAGAACATAATCCAATGAATAGTTGGAATACTTCATTTATGAATTTATTAACTCATTGCTGGATTCTAAAAATGTAGTTGTGGCCTGAATTCCTAAAATATTTTTTAGAATAGGTGTTGTGAAAAAAATAAAAAAATTGATATTTTATTAAAATATATTCATGCATAACATATCTACAGACAAACTAATCTGTAATGAAATGATATTTAATATCAATATCCTTTGATTAGGAATGTTTTTCAGGATTTTTAGAAATATCAATTCACTTTGATTATCATAATGAATCTTTAATGGTTCTATAATATTCCCACTCAGGTATTATAGATGAAATTTCATACATAATTTTTTTGTAAAAGATCGTTTTATAGAAATAATACACCAATTATTTTCAATCACTAGAATATTCATCCTAATCAGTATTAGTGTGCCTAAGATAGTTCATATTATTACTTCTTCTATAAATCAGGATATAGTTGGATGTTCCTTTAACTTACACGAGTATTCTTTTTTAAACCATCATATGTGATACCTTTGAATCACTCTGATATATTACAACCAAAGTAACAATATATATAATAAATTATCTTGAATCCATAAAATAGAGTATGGTTCAAATTACATTCCAAAAGTATTTCTAATTCACGCAATTCCCAAATTAATCTATAATTATCTTCCAACCAATAGTGATAGGTGTAGAAACCTCCTTGGAATCTTCCATGATATTTTATTAATAAATCATTTGAATAACTTTTTGAAGATAGGAAGATGCGTATACACATTTATAAAACATTAAATTCAATAAATAATGCCAACTATAAAATAATATATATTTTACAGTTATTATTTATTGAAAACTACTTGTTTTAATGCTCACAAGTCATGTTAATTTTGTTTTTAATGAGTTTTAAATTTTATGATATAATTTTATAATATAAGGTAATTTAGAGAAAATTTTGATAAGTATTGAAAACACTCACCATTAAAATAATTCACCACCAGAAAATACTAACCATTGAATATGAGTCACTGCCAGAAAAGACTTATCATTGAAGACGATTCACTACCAGAAATGAATCCCCATTAAAGATGAGTCACTACCAGGAATGTCTCACCTCTGTAAAAGAGTCACTATCAAGATTGAGACACCTCCATACTTTACCTACCTCTATATAGGAGTCACAATTGAATATGATTTACCATCATAAAGGTGTCAATGTTGAGACTAGTCACCACTGAGATGACTCACCACTGAACATGAGTCACTGCCAGAACTGACCTACCATCAGATGCCCTACCACCATCATGACTCAAAACTAGACTGACTTACCAAAAGACATGTGTCACTTCTAAAATCACTCACCACCTTTATTCTTAGATATTTTAATTAAATAATTCTAATTACTATATTATAAAATTTAATGCTAAGGATTATTTTAATGGATATTCTTAAACTAATTCAAGGAACATTAAAGAGTATGTAAGAGATATGTATAAGAGTTTAGAATGTTATAATGATTGTTCCTTGAATGGTACCTCCGATAGGCATTGATATATATTAAAATAATCCACATTCATGTGTGAAAGTGGAAAACAATAAAATAGTGGAATTAATGCATGAATTATTTCCAAGTGAAAACACATGATCGAGTGTGACTTTCACTATAAAGCTTTATAGGAAGCATTCTTAAATTCATTATGACTGTGAAAATAATAGAGGTTACTGTACATTCATAACCTTTCAAATTTCAGAATAAAGAGAGATTGTGATGCTATGTTTTACCATGTTTTTAAGAGAAATGACTCATGCTACTCTACAAGATTCATCTGAGGAGCCTCATGCTTTAGAGAACATCATTACTAGTAAATTTATCTTTTCTATATCTTCTATACACGATATTTATATTTGTTACACATATATTCGAGTAGTGTGTGGTTTACCCTATTTATTGAACACACACAGTCTCTTTCAATATAACTAGAATATAAAAAATATCTTCTTAACTCTCTTTACATTTTTTACCCATGATTATTGTGGAAGTGGTCCTTGCATGTACTTTGTTTATTTTATTCTCATGGTTATTATAGTAGAGAACCCTGTATAACCTAGACAGTTGGTAAGCTAATTTATATACCCTATTTGGGTTCTGGATCAAGATTATTATATATAGTATGCTTGTAAATATGTGATTTACATGTAAAGGGGATTAGGTCTCGTCTTGAGACTAAACATCTTGTTTAAATTCAACTAAGTTTTTTGTTTTGTTTCATTTCAAATAATTAAATTGAATTTGTTTTAAACTATAAAAAATAGTACTTTGATAGTTAGTCTTAACCACTGTTTATATAAGGCTTTGATTAATTAAATGTATTTGAAAGGATAAATTAATTTCTATATATTCATTTAATTGAGACTTAATAACTTCTTGAGAATTATTTTTAAATATCATAACTTATATCGATCTACTATTTTGATTAACTGGACTATTTTTAATTAAACTAGGGGATTTTATTTAAACATATTTTTACAAAAAAAATTTATGGGGTACTCAATTCACCCCCTATTGAGATACTCACTATGCCTTACATTTGGTATCAATGTTTTTAAAAAAAATTCAACTTTGATTTTAGTTGTGTTTTAAAAATCTTAAAATTATATCAAATATACATTAAGTTTTTTAATTGGAAAATAAACAAGAAGGCTCTACTACCGATAGAAAGCCACTATTTAATGAAAATAACTATGCTCAATGGAAAATAAACATAAACATTCCTATTAAAATCATGGGATTTGAAATATTCCATGCTATAGATTAAAAAAAAATTAAATACATAAGACTATTAAGAATACATGGGATGATTTTAATAAAACTACCTATAACAATAATTGAAAATCCATGAATAATGTTTACTATAATTTAGTTGATGAATAGTTTAATAGGTTATATTCCAGTAAAACAACTTATGAAATATGTGACACATTAGTTATTTCTCTTGAAAGAACAACTAATGTGAAAGAAATGATATCGCATACATATATAATTAAATATGATACATTCAAAATGAAACATGATGATATGATTTCTTTTTTGTATCTCAGGTTCAATGAGATAGTAAATACTATGAGATTCTTGGGAAATCAATATTCCAACAAATATTAAATCAGGTGACTACTGAGATGTCTTCTAGCGAGATGTAGGGGAACATTATTTTCAATAATAGAATCCAATTATATCAGCAAAATACATATCAGGGAATTGATTGGAAGGATGATGATGTTTGAGGAAGAGCTTAATGTTAATTGTGAAGAGGAAGATAAACATAATATATAATTTGAATTGTTTAAGACTACTATATCCAAATAGAAATAGAAATAAAAAGAATAAGTTGAAATCTCTAGTGATGAGGAATAACCAACGGACAATGATGATGAAATAGACCATCTGTCCAGAAGGTGTATGAAATTATATAAGAAAAAGAAAGTATTTAGGAAAATGAGTTATAAGGGAAAGTATGATAATATAAGAAATTTGAGGAAAAATGGGAAAGAAATGATAATTCAAATTAAATTACCTGTTATGAGTGTTAAAGAAAAGGACATGTTAAGGCTGACTATCCTAAGTGAAAGTACAAAAAAAAGTTTGACGACAATGATATAAAATATAATAAAACCATGATAGTCACATGGATTTTCTATGAGTAAATATCCAATTACTCACACATAGATCATGAATATAATCCCCATATATAAAATATATGATTTAAGAAAAACATATCTAATGTACCTATTATCTCTCCTGTACACAATTCGGATCATTCTAGAGATGAACATAATAAAGAAATTGATAATCATATGTCAACAGAGGAAATGATTTAACATTTATATATATATAAAGAAACCGTCAATGAGATTAAAGATCAATAAAAAAATTCCAAAATAAAAAAACATGATTTATCTTCCAATATTAGATTTAATTTTTTCTATAGAAAGAGAAAAAATAACCAATTGTTGAAATAAAACATTGATATGAAATTGTTTAAAGAGAAGTTAAATAACTACATAGAGAGATTCAAAAAATGGTAGAGAAAATATAACTCAAACACTAGGAAAACAAATTGCACTAATGTATATTACTGGATTGGGTTACTGACTGGGACATAGGATAATTTTAAATAACAATTTTATTCCTGAATCCAATTCTGGAAATTATATTATTAGTTATTATTAAACTGGACCTAATAAAGTTTTTTTTATTTAAAATAGTTTATTATATGATTATATGAAACCCATAAACAAAATATGGGTTCCTAAATTTCTAATAACTAACATATCTAAGCCAATCATAACCTAGATTTTGGTTTCGGAATATAGAGTGAATTCCCAAGATGAGGGTGGAAGGAACTCAGGAGTAGAGTGGAATGAAATTGGTCATGCATTCGAGGGAACAAAAATACAAGTGATGGTAAAAATCTTTCAAAGATTAAGGAGGAAATTTCCAAATTAAGGGAAAAACAGGGCATCCCTGGAAAGTGGTATGATGTAGAGGATAATTCCCTAAAAAAACTGATAGTCGGATTTTATACAAAGTGAAATATGTTGTTGTGGATGATGAAGGTGTCCAACCTATTAATACTAGGAAAGAAAGACCAAGGAAAGAATACTCATATCTGAATCCAACTATGGTCACCAGGTCCCATGGCCCATTTGATTATTAATCTGATTGGGATGGTGATTAGGATGCTTCCTACGGTAATTAGGATATTTGACCTCTTTTTTTTGTTTCTGCTTGGAATGAGGGAATATATTCTTGTATAAGCCCATCCAGCCTCCTTTTTTCTTTTCTTTTCTTTTTAATAAAAAACGGATCTACCCTAATATTTTCAAATAATTTCACAAAATTTTTCGAAATTATGTACATTTCATAGATAATCTTGGATCTGGCATATGATACTATTATATTATAATATTCATTCACATAGAAAGATTACTAGGAAAGAGTTAGTTAAATAACAACCTAAACTCGAATTCCCAAATGAAAAATTTTGTTACCCCTATCAAAAAATGTTGCAACACAATATATATTTTAAATTAAAGAAAGATGTTTTAACTTCTCAACCCCTAGAGTTAGTTCACATGAAATTGTTTTTACCACTTAGAGTTTATAATCTAAATGAGAAGAACTATGTCTATTCCCTTTTAGATGAATTTTCTAGGTATATTTGGTTATTCTTTTTAGCCCAAAAAATGAATCCTACTCTCATTTTACCATGTATGAAAAATCTGTAGAAAAATTAAGTGGAAATTGAATTAAGACCATAAGAAGTGACCATGGACATGAGTTTGAATATAAAGATGTTGACTCATTTTGGTCATAAAATTGATATAACAATAACTTCTATACTCTTAGGGATCCCTATAAAAATGGATTTACAGAAAGAATAAATAGAACTCTTTAAGAGATAGCCCAAAAAATGAAGAATGAATATGAATTCCCTATCTACTTTTGGGCAGAGACTTTGAATAAATCATATTATACAATTAATAGATTTTTAATTAAACTCATATTAAATAAAAAAAAATTAATAACGTTTTAATAATATAATTTATATGGTTAATTATTTTAGAGTTTCTGTATGGAAATAATTTTTTCTTAATACTAATTATAATCTTTACAATTTTTCCTCTAAGTGTGATAAAGTAATTTTAATTTGTTATTCAACATCTAGAAAATACAATAGAGTTTTTAATAAAATAACCATGAATATGGAATAGAATATCCATGTAAATTTTTATTATATAGATCCACATGAACCTAAAACCCCTTTATAAAACCTTGATTATGATTTATCCACTTTTAAATTAAATGGAAAACCTTCTGACACTATTGTAAAACAATTAGAAAAATCACTGAGTTCTGAAGATCATCCAGAACCTAAATAAGAACACGAGGTTACCGACCCTTAATTTTTTAGATTTATTATTAATATTAAATACCACCATTTAGTGTTTTAGTTGGAGGATTAGATATAGGTGCATCGACTAGATATTCTCTAGGAAACCAGGTTGAACATAGAGAATTCTTGTCACAACTAGAACCTAAGAAAATCATTGATGAAATCAATGATTAATTATGGGTAATGGATATACAAGAATAACATAACCAATATGAAAGAAATAAGGTTTGTGAACTTGTGGATAGACCCAAATATACCTTAACTATTGGAAATAAATGGGTGTTTAGAAACAAGGTTGATGAATCTATCATAATAATTAGAAACAAGGATATACTAGTTACATAAGGTTATAAAAAATATGGGGGTATAGAATATAAAGAAATATTTTCACCTATCGCTGGACTTGAATCCATTAGAATAATTCTTAATTATGCAGCACATGTATATTTCAAAATTTATCATTTGTATGTTAAAAATGAACTCATAAATTGTTATATAATGAAGGAGTTTTTTTGTTGAAAAAACCATTAATGGTTAGTGAATCTGTTTTATTAGAATGTGGAGTTTAGATTTTGAGAAGATAAAGACTAGGATCGATGTAAAATAAATGGGAAGAAGGTTGTGTTTTCATTAAGTCGATGGGCTAGATGTCTGAAAGTACCTTATTAATTTGTTTCAAATGAATTTCACAGATCAATTCCATGTGATAATGATTCTTTTAACTATGAGTATTCCATAGTTGAGATGAAAAGAGATGGGACTTTGAGAAGACCAACTGCAACTGAGCTTGATGAAGAGTGTCGTTTGTTGTTCAAGTTTATTCAGCACATTCTTTGATTGAGAAAAGGTGATTTTCATACAATGTGATATTAATATGTATACCTAATATACATTATGAAAATGGGATATAAAATAAACCTTCATAGATTTTAGTTGGTTCACATGATGAACATGTTTAAAACACCTTCCAAGAAAAATTTCTTAATTTACCCCCAAGTTCATTTCGACCATGATGGAGGCTAATGATCAGTTGATTGAGAGGAAGAAATTGAGGTTATCTATTAAAGTTTTTTCCTACCAAGGTTAGTTTATAAAGAATTAATATTAATTGAAACATTTGAAAAATGAAATGAGTTGATGATGTTGAAAAGATTTATAAGGAGTTCAATCCTATTAATCACTCTGTGAGACTAAATAATCTTTTGGATCTAGGGGTAGGTCCAGAAGAATAGGCTGTATATTTAGATGAGGAACAAGAAAAAGAGGACTCTTCTACTTCATGAAATAAGGAATAATTTTTTGTTGATGTAGGAACTGGCCTTGACTTACCTAAGATACCTCATGCTATCTATTTCAGCCCAACTAGTCCATGATCTCTCCCTGTTAGAGAGGATATTCTAAGATAAGAAGTAAAGATTAAGAAACTAAGGTTTCTAAAGGAGAAAAATAAAATGGATCATCCAGAACATCTATTGATGAAAATAGTAAAAATGGAACTAATTAATAAAATTGTGAGAATTGTGAAGATGAAAAGACAAAGAATAAAATGTTTAATAATAAAGAAAAAGAAAATATAAAGAAGATAGATATTGAAAAGGTGATGGAAAGGATGATGAAGATGAAAGTGAAGATGGAGATAGTTATTAACATGATAGACATGATGATCATGAGATTTCATTGGAACTTGTTTCTTATATAGTTGTATTTATTTATTCTAGGATTGAGGATAGAGTGATCTTAGTTAAAGATGTTGATAAAAGTACTAGAGATGAGTTAGGAGAATCTGTTGAGGGGAGGAATCCCTAATGATATTTCCCAAACAGGATCTACATATCACTAGGAGGGGTAAGGGGGAATCAGTGATGCATTTTTCTTTTTAGTTTCCTAACATCTAAAATAAACTTATCCTCTTTTTAAAGAGTTGTTACCCTGCTGAAAATAACTCACATTCAAAGAAATAAAATAATTTAAAAGGCTCACTACTCAATAATATTATCTACTTCCTTGGTATGGTTTGGAAATAATACAATACCACACAATCCACTAGAACTCAATCCTTTTGTGTGGAATACAATGAGTAGGATATTCTATTACACTCATGTAGCACTATTTTAAATAATATAATGCATGTGCTTCAACTAGAATGAAATGATGTAATACTTTTTTTGTAACAAACATGTTATGGTTCTACTTTATCTACTTTCAAAAATAAGATCTTCAAAATAATTCTTCACTTTATTACCTAGCATTAGGCAAGAACTTCTTTTGGACTTCACAATGACACTAAATCTGATTTCCTAGTCCAATTCCCATGTATGGTTGCTCAATATGAAAGTATAACAATGTCAGAATACTGGTAAAACAATTCTAAACTGCATCTATCTATGTCATGAAATCTGAGTCTAACTTTTTGGCCCAATCTAAAAACTATGATTATGATCTTTTCTCATCTCCTTTATTTTTCTTATGTCCTGAAAAATTATTCATGAAAAATACATCTGGAAACATTTTCTCCTAATATATTCATAGCTTCTCTT
Source organism: Viscum album (assembly GCA_963277665.1). NCBI lineage: Eukaryota > Viridiplantae > Streptophyta > Magnoliopsida > Santalales > Viscaceae > Viscum > Viscum album. The sequence continues at coordinate 623,885,472 of OY728136.1, read as the reverse complement.
AATTCTTTTCAAATAGTAATTTTTTTCTTGAATATACAATGTACTTTCTCTATTTATAAGTGAACAAAAATTAGTTTGGGTAGGACTCTAAAAATATTTCCCAATCAATAAAATTTCTTGAAACATAAATTTAGCTTGAATTATAGCTACATTTTTTACTTCTTCAACACCTCTCTAAACTCCATGAATCTTCTCACAAATTCAGTTCTCTTTAGACTTCTTAAAAAATCTATAGTTAGATTATGATTTTCATTATGATCAGCCTCATTATAGTGGAGACAAATTTAAAACAATATATTATTCATTACATTGCTTTGGAAAAAAAGATAAGTATATGTAAAACACATGTCTTATAATTTATACTATCCATACCAACTAATAAAAATAAATACTCTTATGAAATAACACTTCAACTATTCAAGATCCCCCTTTAAAAACTTCCAAAATATTCCAAAATGAGACTCTTATTCTTATTTTTTCGAAATAGATGATCCTATGTCCGATGTATTTACCAGTGTCAGGTTACATCCAATTATAGGTCTCAACTTCACTATGATGAATCCGTTTCTCTTCTATTCTAATAGATCTTGACCCAAATGTAAACATATCATAGATCTTCTTATTTCAGTATTGACCCTCTTGAAAATCATCCAACAATTTATCTTAATGAAAATGGTCGACTACATTTTTGATTGGTCTCTTAATTTCTTTTCATGAATTATTCCCCAAAAAAAAAACCAATTTTTTTTCATTTTCATTGGTTAAAAAAATTCCACATAAGAATAATTATACCTCTAATAATCGATGGAACAACACATCTTATGGACTGTTATTAATAACTTAGGCTTCAAAAACTTATTTTTTTTCTTATTACGATTCACACAAACATTTTATTCAAAGATTTGTTTCTTTTATACTACGAATTTCAATGGAAACCAACATATTCTTCTTCTCTGGATTTAGAAAACCTTTCTATCCCTCAAAAAATAGGATTTAGATGATCTTACACTAATGGAATTAAACATGAAAGATTTGAATTCCGTCAAATTACTTCTTCCACAAAATTATAATTTTATCATGAATTTCACATGACTATGAATACATTAAAGATTGGAAGATAATTGTATAACTTATAATCGAAGGTATTCTAACTTCCCATTCCTCGAACAACTTCCTTCCCTCTAACCAAACTCAAATATGATCAGAAGAACATGTTCTCCCCCTTTATTTCATCAAGATTGTATCGCATGTTTTACATATGTCTTAGCATTTTTGAAATTAAAAAATAGAAAAGCCTCGTTTTCTTTTCATTATATCTAGGTAGACCGTGAAGCAACTTCTTAATAATTTCTTCCTTATATTTCAGACTTGTGGTGAGTTTGATGAACCTTTTATTCCAGAAAACTTCTTCTTAATTTGATGTAGATTCTTAACAATTGTGATTCCAATGTTTTTAAATATAATGGATAGTTTAATTTTAAAGTTTTATATAGTGAATTTATTTCATTCTTATTGATAACAAAAGACATCACACTTGCAAAACAACCATCCTCTAGCTTTCAAAAACCTTCTCTAGACTTTTGGGTCCGAACAATCTTCCCCTTTGGATTGTATTTTCAACCAAGGTTCATAAATCAATTAACTTTGTAACATTAATATATGGATCACTTATTAATAATTTTAAGCCTATGTGATCTTACTCATTATAGTAATCAATTATTATTGATAGAGAAACCATGCTATCCAAAATTAGTGACTCATGAAAACATATTCAAATTATCTTTACATATATTCCTTTACTTATTCAACAATACTTTAACAGATGTTTCCTACAACCACTATAACATAATTTTAGAATATTTCACACATTTTAATACTGGATTCAAAACTTACACACAACTTACCCTTTTTTACATGCTTACTTAAAAGGTTTTAGAACACATTAATGGATAGATTAATGAAACAATTAAACCCATTGACAACACTATCCAATTAAAAAATGAGATAGGGAAAAAACACATACCTAAAACTTGATGTGAAATAGGATAGACACCCATGTTTGACATCAATTTATAAAAATATTCCTTTGGTAATGGTTTTGTGAAAATGTCAGTAACCTATTCTGATGTAGGAATATACTCCAACTTCAATTTATTCTTCTCCCCATACTCATTGATGAAATTATATTTGAAATCAATATGTTTTGAATGATAATAATTTACAAGGTTACTTATAAGTTTTATATTACATTTATTATCACAACCCAAAATCAAGAGTAACTTAACTTCAACATGTAAATATTACAAATGAGTCTTCATCCACATTAGTTGTTTATAATTTTTATTGGAAACAAAATACCTAGATTTAGTGGTACTAAAATTTACTAAAATCTATTTCTTTGTAGGACAATTAATAAAACTTTTCCCTAGAGAGAAAACTACACCGGATGTGGATCTTCCAACCTCAATATTTCCTACCCAATCAGTATCTAAATACCCAAAATGATCAATACTTTCTGAGAAATAAGACCTAATTCTAAAAAATTTTATTCCGTTGAAATATCTGAGAATTATGTTTCCAGCCAATATATGCCATTCTTTTGAATCACTCTGAAATATTTCACATAATATAACTGCATAAAAAATGTTGAGTCTTGAGGTGGTAAAATACAATGATCTTATAATCAGCTTCTAAAACTATTTAGGATCAACTTCTATGCCTTATCCATATTTAGACCACTCGGTTCCCACTAAAATAAATGTGAAACTGGTTTCAAAATTTTCATTCCAAACTTCTTAAGAAGTTCATTTACATATACTTCTTGAGAAAGAAAAATGTGTTTCTTATTTTTTAAGATTTTTAACCCAAGAAAGTATTTAATTTTACTATGCATGGGAATATCAAACATAGTTTTGATTGTTTCAACAAATATTTCAAAAGTTATTTCATTATTCCTAGCAAAGTTAATGTCATAAACATAAATAATTACAATTATAGAAAAATCTTGACTTTATTTTATTTAGATATTTCTATCAACTCTTCTTTTCTTAAAACTCATCTTTCTCAAGCAAGTATCAAATTTTGAATACCATGGACTCATATATTATTTTATACTATAAAAGTATTTCTTCATATTACAAAAATAAATTTCATCTTTCCCAAGAGAAAATCCACATGGTTTTCCAATAAAACTTCCTCATCAAGATCACCATTCAAAAATGATGATTTCACACTCTTCTGAAAAAAAATTGACTTCATTGTGGAGTAATAACAAGAAAATTTATGATTGTTTATAACCTTTCTACTGAATAAAAACTCTCATCAAAATCAATGACTTCTATATGTGAGTGACCTTTTCACACCAATATTTATTTTTTTCTTATCACTTCACTATCGTTATTCATCTTGTTCAAGAAAATCCACTTTGTTCCAATAAATTTTTTGTTATCTATCTTAGGTATGATTTTCTATATATCATTCTTTTATATTATATCCTACTCTTCATTCATATCCTGAACCCATTTCATATTCTCAAAAGATTCATTCACATATTTTTGATCAACTTTTGAATATAAACAAGTATGTGTAAATTTTTTTGATGTTCTCCTTGTTTGAACCTTCTGATGCTGATCACCAATAATTTTCTGAGAATCCACATGCTTCCTCAGCCTATAATGATATTTTAATCCTTCCTCCTCATCACTTGAAATAGATGAGTCTGATTCTTCATCTTGATTAGTATTACCATTGTCTTCACCCATTTTATAATTGTTAACAAATTTTTTCATCCATATCAAATTCCTTATCTACATGAGTCTGTTTATCTTCCTCATCTTTTTTCAATAAATTTCACTTCAATAGAATTAAAAATTATTCCCATTTATTTTTTGAAACATATATATCCCCTTTATTCTAAATAATAGCCAATAATAATTCTATATTCACCTATATTCTCAATGTTTCCAAGATTTCTACCATTCCATTTTATGATGCATGGACTCCCAAAAACTCTTATGTGTATCAAACATAGATTTTTGTCAAAAAAAATTCGTATAGCATGATATTTGATATTTTACTATAGAAACATTGGTTTTGAATATACATAGTAGTACTTATGTCTTTCCAAAAAGAGTGATATAGGCCATATTCAAGTAACATAGTTTTGTCCATTTCAATCAAGATTCTATTATTCCATTTAGTGACCCCATTTTTAAAAGGAGTTTATGGTGAACTAAAATCATGAATAATTCCATGATTCTCAAGATAAATTTCAAATTATTCATTTTTTACTCAAAACCATTATCAGTTCCCAACTTCATTATGGAATAATCACATTCATTTTCATCTTTCCTCTTGAAGCTTTTAAACATTTTTATGGAATTAGACTTATGATTCATATACACAACAAAAGTAATGTGATTAAAGTCATAAATTAATGTGATGAATTAAATATCTCCATTAGTAGTTTTTTTTTCTAATTGGACCATATATAATAGAATGAAAAAGTTATATGGGTCATTTTGAACAAATCTAAACATTCTTATTTACTGAGTTTGTAATTTTTCTCTTCTAACAGATAGTGAAACACCAATATATTCTTCTTGAAATATCATGAATTCCAAGGACAATGTCTCACTTTGATAAATTTATCATGCTTCTATGACACATGTGTGCCAACCTTTTATTCCCAAACCAATTCTCTTACACAATTTCTAAGTAAAAAGTTTTTTTTATTTCACCAACATGGAACAAGTTTCCTTTTGTACATTGGTCTCTTATATTAATCTTTCCATATTCCTCACTTTTCATAACGAACCCATATTTTCAGAAATTTATTTGTTTACTTGATCAAAAAGTTATAAAATATATAGAATGTTTTATTTTATCACATCAATAAAAAAATTCTTTTTGGTTTTCATCTTTTCTTCCCTAATAATGGATGACCCTAAACCTATGATTCTGAGAGATTAATCACTGTCAAATGTCACTATTCATTCCTTGAAGTCTTTAACATTCTAAAATAACATTAAATATCATATCATATTAGAAAAAAAACCACTATCCAATATCCAAGGTTTTTTTTTCCTTTTATAGCTTTGAGACCAATCTCAGTAAGAAGATATTTTTCTTTCCCTTTATCTTTGTTCACATCCAGTTTCTGAGAATTTAAAAAATTGGTTGTGATGGTAAAAAAAATTGACATCCTTTTGAAAGGTTTCTTTGGTTTTCACATATTTCACAAATAGTTTCCAGAGGATGGAATCTATTTTCAACTTTCAAACTAACATTCTCAGGTTTCTTCCAAACATCATTCTAAGACATCTTCCTTTGAGGGGATTGATTGCCACTCAAAATATTGCTTCTTAAAATTGTAGAATAATTGAAATATTATTGATTAAACCAGTATATATTTTCTATATATACAAATCCACTACAATAATATAAGTACCCATAGAAAGAATATTTTCCTCTGTAGATTCTATACTATCCAGAGTTGTGAACATATTTCTCAAAAACCTTCTCATATTTCTTATTAAAACTTTGTTTAACACCGACCATTGTGTTTTCATTCAAAACATTATTTCTTAGATTTGTTTTATTTTCAACCTTAGAAAAACCATAATTAGTAGAAACTTTTTCGGAAACATAATTTTTATAAACATTTAACTTCTCCACTTTGTTGGGTTTGGCCACATACATAACTTTCCCATAATTATTATTCTCAGAAAAAATTATAGCTTTCTTCTCAATGTTTGAACATAAATTTTATTGATCCTTCTTAGGTTCACCATTCTGATAACTTTTACCAAATTTTGAGATAAATTTTGAAACATGTAACTATATATTTAGATTTATAATTTGTTTGGAAAATCTCGAACTATTCTTCTTCTTTTTTTCATTCAATTTTACTTTTAGATGTTCATTACGGTTCATTTATTTCTTGAGATATTTCTTCTAATCAATAATTTCCTCCAGCATCTTGAATTTTACATCAGGGGAAAATTCTTGATTGTTTGATAAGGAATTTTCATTTTTCAACTTACATATTTCATTTTTACTTCCATACAAAATTTCTAAAAAATTCTTTCAATTGTTATTTATGATGAAATTCTAATCGAGTTTCTTCTTATTCTTTAGAACTCCTAATTTTCAATTCTTCATTGTTCACTATTTCAATAAAATTATTCTATTGATAATTATAAATAGACTTTTAGGATTAAAATATTTCATCTTATTCTTAATCATAATTAGATAATAAACTCCTCTTATTGAATTTGGAGAATTTTCTATCTTTCCCTTTGGAATAAAATCTATCTCAATCACCCTATTTCTTCCACGACATTCTCTGCCTTATATCATATTTATAACTATACTCATTTTTATTTCTACCTGGAAAATTATCCACAATGTTAGAAATATCTCCACATTAAAAACGTTTCTAGGGAAGTTTCATTTGTACTTACCTAATCATATTTTTTACTTTTTTACAAAATAAGGACAAAAATTCATTAAGATATTTACATACCACATTTTTAGAATCAGAATCACTAAAATATTCTTCTTCAATAATATTATTAAGATATTATTTCATGGAGACATTGAAAGATATTTCTCTATCAACTTTTGTTTTTCCCTTTAATAGATTTATCCCTTCGTATTTCATAAGTAATAAGAGTACTATACTGATCATCCATAGATAATGTTAATGGATCTCTATCTTCCAATGAAGAAAAATTAGAAACAAATTTATTAGGAGGAATTATTAAGATATTTTGAACAATAGTAGAATCTTCTAATTTTTGACCAAGACATCTTATTATGTTGAAAATATCATTCAACATGGTAAAGAAGTCCCCACTAGATTCATACTCACCCATTTTAAAATAGTCATAGCTCAACCTACAAATTTTTAAGTCTACCTTTTTAACTTTTGTATTACCTTTATAAATGTTCTTCATCTTATCCCAAGTACCTTTGAAAGTAAACATGCCTTTCACTCTTAAGAACCCACTTTCAGAAAGGGATGAGAGTAAGGAATTCTTAGATTTTAATTCATTCTCAAGATTCTTATTGTCAACAGATGTAAGATAAAATTTATCATAAATACAAGGAAATCCATCTATTGTCGCATAAATAACATCATACCTAAGAGAAAAAAGATAAGGAAACTTTCTATATTTCTAGATATAATAGATATTACTATAAAATATCGGAATCACTTTACTATTCACACAATTTAGATGCTCCATAACAAATTCTCCTCAAAACTTCAGCAAAGAGTAAATGAAGGGAACCTGCATCTCTGATACCAATTGAGATTTCACAAACAAGATATAAGTATCACTTATAGGGGAAAAGGGTGAATAAATTATATATTTTTCTATTAAGATTCCTAACTTCTAAAAAATCCTTCACCTTCTATTAAAGATTTATTACCTTGCTAAAAACAAAAGAGACCCACACTCACATGAATACAAGAATTTAGAAGGTTAACTACTCAACAAGAGTAGATATATCCTATGTATGTTATGTAAACAATCCAAGACCACACAATCTACTAGAAAATATGCCTTGTAGTGGAATACAATGAGTAGGATATTACCTTAACCTTGTGTAGCACTATGTTTAATAAAAAAGTGAATGCGATTTAGGTAGCATGAAATGATGTAATATAATATTTGAAACATACATGTTATGGTGCTTCTTGATTAATGTACACAAATAAGATATTCAAAAATGATCTTCAATTTCCCATAAAAAAACTAGAAAGAAATTATTCAAGACTTCATGATGACACTCATTCCGATTTCCAAATCCGATTTCCAAATCAAATTGCTCAATAAGGATATATAACCTTGTCAGAATACTTCTAAAACAATTCTAAATTTCTTTCATCTGATTATGTAAATCCCAGTATGATTTATCGATCAGATCCAAAAACTCTGCATAGGATCTTGTCTATTATCATTTCTACTTCATCTATCTGGAAAAATTATTTATGAAAACTCAATATAAAAAAACCTTCTTCATATAAATTCATATATTTTATCTCTTCTTTTCATATAGTACTTCTATCATGAAAGTAAAATGTACTACATCTATTTATAGGTGATCAAAAAGTAGTTTGGGTTGGATTCTAAATATCCTTCCCACTCAACTAAATTTCTCAAAACAAAAATTTAACTTGATTTTTAGATACATATTTGACTTATTTAATGCTTCTTAACTCTTTTAGAATATTCTCGAATATTTTCATGACTTCATATTACTTCATAATTCATCAAAAATCTATAATCTAATTTTCATTTTCATTAAGATCTTCCTTATTATAATAAAGAAAAATGTAAAAAATAGATTATTTAATACATTCCTCTGCACCAAAAGATACATATATGGAAATGAAGTGTATTATAATTAAGATTTCCTATACCAAATTATAAAAACAATAACACTTTTGTAAGATCTATTCAACAATTCAAGATCCCCTTGACAACACTTCCAAAAATTTCCAAAACGAGAATCTTATAATTCTTTTCTCCAAACTGATGATCCTATGTCTGATGAAGTTATTAGTGTCAGGTTAAATTTGATTATTATTCTTAGATTTACTTGGATGAATCAGTGTCTATTCTAGTCCAATGGATGTTGAACTAAATGTAAAAGTATCAGAGTTATTATTATCTCATTCTTGATCCACTTGAAAAAAATAGAAATTTATCTTAATGAAAATGGTTGACTACATCGTTGATAAATATATGACATTATTTTCATTCATCAGTCCCAAAAAATACACTTTATTTTACTTTTAATTAGTCTCAAAAACTTGTCATAAGAACAATTCTGCCTTTGAAGATATGTGGAACACCACATCCAATGGATCGGTATTAGCAGCTTCAGCTTTAGAAACTTTTTTTCTTTTGTAATTACTATTTTCAAAAAAACTTTTTATTCGATAAATTGTTTCTTTTGGATTATTGGTGTGACTAAAAACCAATACATTCATATTTTAATGATCCAAACAACCTTCCCAACCTTCAAAAAATATGATTCCACTGATCTCACACCGATGGACATAGATAGGGATGCTTCAACTTCAGAAACCCCTTTCTTCCCCAAACTGATGATTTTATCATGACTTCCACATGACATTGAATATGTTGAAGATCAGAATAGAATCATATATCTTATAATATAAAGTATTATAACTTCCCATTCCTACAAAAAATTCTTTATTTCTTACCAATCCTGAATATGATTGGGAGAACCTTTTCTCCCCTTTATTTCATCAAGATAGAATCACAAGTTTTATAGAATTCTTATGATTTTTTAATATAAAGACATTAAATTATTGGAAAAATTTTCATTAGATCCAGGAATACTCCAAATTGTCTTATCATTATGATCTTCATTCATTATAGACTCTTGCAGATTCTGATGAACATTTTCTTCTAGAAATATAATTTTTAATCTAATGGAATTTATTAAGAATTGTAAGTCTGATGTTCTGTATATGATGATAAATCTGATTATAAACTTTTTAAAAGTGAATTTATTTCTTTTTTTATAACAAAAGACAACAGACCTTTGAAACAAAGTTCCTATATCTTGTAGAAAAATTTTACAGCCAACTTGGTTCCCAAATCCCAAGACTTGTTAGTTATCCAATTGATTCCATTGATATAGACCATGTTGAAACTTAAGTTGTTGAGAAGATAATTGAAGTGCATGTAGTTTTTGTGCCATATTTTGTGTATTCTATTAGGTTGGTTGAACCAAATTTTCCGGAATGGGAGAAGTAACCTAGTTATATTAGACATGGTTTGGAATATACTAACTCAGATGATGCGGGTATTCATACAAATAATGGTGGATCTTTTATTCCAGTTTGAGTAGAGGTGGATCTTAAGGGATCATTGATGGATTAGACAGATGCTGAAAGGGAGTTAAAAAGATATTATTTAGACATTCCTACTAGATATGAGCCAGCACAGGCTACTGTTCCACCTTATGTTTCTCATGTATTTGTATATTCAGTTACAGGAGCTAACATAGAATTATCCAGATATAGACATCTCTCTAACTTTGATGGGATTATAATGAATCATACTCCATTGGTCACAAATATTTTTGAAATATATACTAGATATTTTTTTGAGATTTTGATACATCACATCCAAGCTAAGATAATGAATCACATTCAAGAAGTGAAAATAGAAAATAGAAGACTTTCCATTGATTAGGAGCCTTTGAGATTTGTGATTGAAGGAAAACAGACACATTTTCCTCCATTTTGGAATCCTTTATGGATTAATTGGATTCATTATCTTCAATGAATTCTAATTCTAGTACTCTATAACCTCCCTTAGATATTGAGTTGATCAGATCAGTTGTTAGATATGATATTTGGGCAGTTTCAGGTGATGGTTCTAATATTCCTCAGGAGAGTTTGAGGAAGATTATACATAATTGCGAACAAGTTTACAAAATGGTAAGGGAATGTATGAATGATATTAGAAATGAAAGATAAACTGTCAGAATGGATGTTAAGTATTAACTATCTCAGATCTATACTAAGATTGAATGGAACACTCACTTAAAATTTGATATTGATAACTTTGGTCGCCACTTGTTACCAGAGATTTCATGGATACATTATCTTAGTTAAAATAATTTACACCTATGATTTAGTTTTTCATAGAGGAGAGGTAATATTTATTCAGTTCTAGGGATTTAAGAGGCCTTTATAGACTTCATAAATCTGATGAAGCCTTTTCTACATGTGTTTGGGACTACAGTAGTAGCACATGAGGTTATTCCAGTGAATTTTCATCTGAATCATCTACATATTGATCCTAATTATTTTAGACAGATTATTACTAGAGTCCCCAATTCCACTCTTCATGCTCTGTTTCATTCTTGGAGTTTATCTCTAGTGTAAGAACATTGACAGATTTATCCAGTGATTATCAAAGAGATTCAACATTCTACCTTTGATCATACTATTACTATTTTATCACCCAGAGCCTCCACCATATTTACCTCATCCCAAGCCTCTCCTTATGTTCCCTCTTACTTTGATAAGGTAAAATCACATGATATTACAACTACCCAAGATGATAATTGTTGATATTAAAATTTAATTCTTCGATAGGGATTTTGTGTAAATTTTTTTGAATCTCCTTTTGGATTTAATTCACTAACTTTTTCCTTAAATAAAAATTATCTTATTAGTCATATTTTAGCTATTTTTATTTCTTGGGTTTATTTTTACATTTTTATAATCCCAAAAGGTGGAGAAAAAATATTAAATTTACTTATTATTTACTATTTTTATAGTGATGTTATCCTTTGATACCATCATTAATGATATTTCTTGATACCAATTTTTTTGTTGTCATATGTATTTAATTTTTACCTTCAATAACGTCTTTAATAATTATGGGTTTTTACCCTATTGTCTCATAACAAAAAAATTTCAAACCTCTGATACTATGTGTTACTTAATACATCATATACATTTTTTATTTAAAAATCAATGTTCCAACCCTTAAATAAATCTTTTAATGTGTTAAAAAGATCTATTTCAAAACCAATTTTTATTCTATACATGGTTTATAAAATTCCATGGTTTTTGATTATCAAAAAGGGGGAGATTACTAAAACCTCCGTATTTTAATGCTCAATAATAATATTAATTAATTTTTTAATGAGTTTTATGTTTTATGATAGAACTTTTTAATATAAGGAAATATGGAAATTATTTTACTAAGTATTGAAAAGGCTCACCATTGAAGATGAGTCACCACCAAAAAATAATCACCATTTAAGATGAGTCACATCTAGAAAATACTCACGATTGACGACGATTTACTACAAAAGCCTCACCATTAAAGATAAGAAACTTGCAAGAATGTATCACTGCTAATAAAGAGTCACCATCATAATTAAGTCACCACCATAATTTACCTACATCCAGAAAGAAGTCACCACTGAAGATGAACTACTGTCATAAAGATGTAACTATTGAGATGAGACACCATTAAGATGAGTCACCATTGAGATGAGTCACCGTTAAGAAAATTCAACATTTTTATGAGTCTCTTCTGAACATGAGTCACCACCAGACCTAACCTACCATTAGATAACATAATGCCATCCTGACTCACTATTGGCCTAACTCACCGCTATACACGAGTCTCGCCAGAATAAATCACAATTTCTATTCAGGGATATTTTAATTAAATACTTCTAATATCTATATTATTGAATTTAATGATAAGTATTATTTTAGTAGTTATTCTTAAACTATTTCATATAACCTTAAAGGGTTTGTTAGAGCTAAGTACAGGGATGAAGAATAATATAATTATTATTCCATGAACGCTCTCCCTATTTTTCAATGATATAGATTAAAATAAGTCACCCTTATGTATGCAAGCAACAAAATATGAAAGTGTTGAATTAATGAATTCATGATGACCAAGAGAAAATATAAGATCAAATTTTCCTTTCACTGAAGAGATTTACATGAAAAATTCTTACCATAATTATGACCGTGAAAGAAGTGGTGATTATTGGAAATTTATAACCTTTCCATTTTCAGAATAAAGAGATCTTACAATGCTTTATTTTACAATTTTTTTCATAGAAACAACTCAAGATACTCTCTAAACTTCCTCTAAGAAGTCTCCAGCTTCATAGAATACCAAACCGAGCAAATATATCTTTTCTACATCTTTTATATTTTATATTTCAATTTGTTGAACTTATATTCGAGAAGTTTGTGGTTTAACCTATTTATTGAATGCACACTATCTCCTGCACTAAAAATAGAAGATACAAGATACATTTTTAACCAACTTTACATTTGTTTACCCATAATTATTAGGGAATAGGTATCTTTATGTAATGTGTTTATTTTAATCATATGGTTTTTTTGGAAGAGATCCCTGTGTGGCCTAGAAAACAAGTTAGATGTTTTATATACCCAATCCAAGTTTTAGATCATGATTTTTTCATATAATATTTTTTTTTACCAGGTTATTTCCAAGTGGATGGGATTATGTATCGGCTTGAGACTCAACCTGTTGTTTTAATTCCTTTTTTTTGTTTTTTTTCATTTCAAAGTAATAAACTAAATTTATTTTAAATTGTAAACAAAACCAATACTTTGATAGTTAGTCTCAACTAGTGTTTATATAATTTTTTTATTGAGTAAATTGATTTCAAAAGTTAATGTAATTTCTATATTTTTTTAACTAATTCGTAATCACTCTTTGAGAAATATTTTAAAAGATTGTAAATTATATCAATATATTGTTTTGATTAATTGTGCTATTTTCAATTAAATTGAGGGATTTAATTTAATTATTTTTAATATAATTTTTTAATTTAATACTCAATTCATCCCCCTTTTTAGATACTCAATCAGACTAACTTTATGCATTTTCTCATTAAATTATATACAATTTCATTCCATGTCACATACAGAAATTGTATCATTAACTCAAACATTGAAAATTTGGGTACCTATGACCATCAACATAATATTCATGTTCATAAAAATTTTTCCTTTATAAATGTTCAAATACCTAAAGAAACTATAAAATTTAGAGAACCACAAAATTTGTGCCTATTTCAACCCATAAAAAGCATTCTTCGGATACACACCTTGGTTCCATCATTATCAAGTAAAAATCCATTGGGTTTCTTAGTATAAAATTAGCCACCAATTTATCCATTTAAGAATTTTTTTACTTCAAATACAACTACTATATTTTTTAGTTTTTATAAAAATCAACTAACCAGAGCATTCTGATAGTTTCTAGTCTTAAAGTAGGGGTGAAATTTTCATCAAAATCAACTCCTTCTACAGATGAGAATCCATTACAAACTAGATGCAGTTTGTTTATTGAAATTTATCTATGCCCATTAACATTATTTATGAAGAAAAATATTTTTACTAACAACATTATTTCTTAGTTGTTGATGAACAGGATACTAGATTTCATTTTTCTCAATATAATCTAACTATTCATTCATCACATTTAACTAGTCTTTATGTTCAACTGCCTTAGAAACTGACTATGGTCCCACCTATTAAACAAGTTATTTTTTAATTTATAATCTCAATTTTACTCTGGTATGAACTAGATATTTATAATTTATAATGATGTTGTTCGATTAAAATTATTTTTATAATATTTAAAACATTAGTTATTTTCTTCCAATTTTTATTTTCTCTTTACATGATTGATTTGATTCAATTTGCATAAGTTTAGGATCACAATCATATTTATGTTCATTAACATATTTGGATTTCAAAATTATATCTTTTATAACATCTTACTTATCATCTTCGATGACCTTTTTAAGGAATTATGATTTTAAATATATTTCACCTTAAAAGAATTAGCAAAAAAATTTAAATGTTTATTCCATCACTTATTAATTATTTTTTTGGATGAATATTGAATGAATACTTCTTATTATACTTTTCATCAAAATTTAAATGATCTATATGTTTGGTTTTAATAAATAAATTACTCCCAAAAACATTGAGGTTTTTCACTATAGGAGTTTTTATGCATCGAATCTCATAGGGAGTTATTTTAAACCCCATCTACAAAAAATATCTATTTTGAACATGGATATATGTACTAATAACCTCTATCTAAAATAATTTTGTATAATTATATTCATTTATAATTATTCTTCCAATTTCTACTAGACTTATGTTTATTCATTTCTACAGATCTATTTTTTTTGGAGTGTAGAGAGATATTTATTGGTGTTAGATTTCATTTTTATTCAGATAGGAATCAAAAGATTTGTTTGTGTAATACTTTATATTGTTATTTCTCATCTTAAATATATATAAAACCCATATCTATCTCAAAATTCATTTTAAAACTTCATAACATCTTTTCATCCTCTATTTATTTTTTCATGATCATTATGTTGGACATCAAAATGATGTAACTGATGAAAGTAATAATGTTAAAATAACATTTCCATGATTGATGTATCATAATTCCACAAAGATAACAATGAATGAGATCAAGCGGTTCAATGGATTGAATGTCAAATTTATTTTAACTTCCACTATCTAACCTTTATTTTAAGAATGTTATACAAATAACACCATATTTACTTTTTAGTTTTGGTTAGTTTCTTATATCATCTACATTAGAAAACTTTGTCATACTTTTCTAGACAAGGATCCTTAATATTTGATGCAATAATTTATTTTCATTCTCAGCACATAGATAACAGGAATCATAAGGATATATAATATGAAATTGATTACCACTAGTTATTTCTTCCTTAATAAAAACTTTTCCATTTTTCAAACATAAGATAACGTAAGATTTTTTTTCTAAAGACAACTTTCTTACCATCATCAAAAATTTAGCTAACAATCATTTATTTTTGTCTGATCCCATCAACATATAAAACTTTATATTATTTATTTTATGATATTCAATTTCAACTGTTCCAATTATTATGATTTTTAAGTAACTATAATTTCTAAAAATGACTACTAATCCATCATGGTATTCAATATTTTTTTTTGATTTTCATATCACCTATCATAAGTAAGGAACAAACACTATCAATAATCCATGGTTTGTTCCATATGCAATCTTTTACAGTAGTCTCAATAAAATAATCATTTCTTCAGTTTTATTCTTTCTATTATTTTTTTCTTTTATATAATAAGAAGCTATTCATGTATGCGTTATCATAAATTCTTTAGAATAGTGACTTGGTTGGTCACACATTCCATAAAATTCATCCAATAAATCAAATTGATTTTTTGAGAACTTTCTAGCTTGTAAATACATTTATCTTCTTTATTCTTGTAATTTAAGAAAGTTATTTTCTTTTCTTATATCATTTCTCACTCTCAATTCTTGCCTAATTCAAGAGAGAGACATGTTGTGCCAAATATTATAGGACATGTTACCTTATATAACATAAAACAAATAGTATCCACTAAATCTCAATTTTATATAGAAAAATGGTTTTCTATGTGATGAGTTTGTTGAGGTCCAATACATTATTATACATTTGATTCATATTAGATTAGGAAAATTTTTATATGGGTGTTATTTTAATGTTTCATTTATGTGATTAGTTTTTAACATTCTTTCTCAACCCAATATTTACTATATATTTTTCTAATACTAACATGGTTTGTATGATGAGATGAAATTTAATATTTAGTGGGTGTGGATATCACATGATTCTTATAATGAGTTTTCATAGAAACTTGAGATGTTTGAACTATTACCTCAAAATATATGTTGGAATTTTCATACATTTTATTCAAATCATTTTTACTCTCAAGATATATTGACTGAGGCTTAAATAATTATTATTCCTTATCATCACATTTTATATAAAGACCATTCACCATCATTACATATTCTATAACATTTAGCTTGAGGTTATTAAACATCTTAATTTACTCATATTTATTTTTAGGAAAAACACTCTTTCCTTCATTTTTCTTCTTAATATCTTCCTTCATCATTCATTCATCATTATTGAGTTTTTGTTTTATTGAGCATGTCACAATTTCTAATCAATGATGATATTACCTATATGATTCTTCAACTTATTATTATTCATAATTTAAATAATTTTAATTTATTTACACATTAAATAATAATTTTAAGAAAATATCAAAATATCCATCTCTTGATGATCAATTTTCAATAGATTTGTACAGAAATTTCTTACTATGTATACTTCTTTTATTTCCAGTGTATTTTCAATTATTTCTTATGGACTTATTATTTTACATGAATGTTTTTCCACTAATTTCACCATGTATTTTCTTCATTATTGTCATTATATTATATAATTTTCTTCTTCATAAAATCCATAGAAAAAAATTTAATTCCTCTACACTAAAACAATTAATGTGGGAGTTTTCATTTACACTTTAATCAACTTTTTTGTTAGTTTTTAGATATATGAGAAAAAAATATTATCATTCATTTTTGTATAATTTTGATTATCTTATGATTAAAAAAAATAAACCATAAAATGTTTAGGATTATAAATCATCATCTTCTTCATTACTTCAAAAGATATTTATTTATTAATATTTTATTAATGATGTTGCTTTCCACATATCATACACAATAAAAAAGTTAGGAAATTCAAAAAGAGATCAATCATCCTTATCTTATAAAGCCGATATTTTAGTATCAAATATGTTCAGATAGTTTTTCATTAGTTTCTTAAAAATGGTAGAATCATATAAGATATCTCCAAAACAACTAATGTTGTTAAAAATCTCATTAAACTTAGAAAATTATTTATCAATAGATTCTTCTTCATCCATTTTTATATCTTTGAACTTTATTTTCTATATATTATGTTTTTATTCTCTTATATTAACATTACCCTTGAAGATAATTTTTAGTATTTTCAATGTTTCATTAGATTTCATGAAAACCATCACATTCATATACCGACAATGCCATAATAATATAATTTCCATAATTCCCATCAAACTCAATATTTATTTGGTCAAAACAATTCATAGGAGAATATTTCTTAATGGGTGGAAACCCAAATTTAGCGGCATCAATAACATATAGGATAATATTTTGAAGATATGACATCATTATTTTTTTATCCATGATATTTTTCCCTTGGAATATAGGCGTACCACCACTATTAACCGAGTTGATATTATCCATGATAAGAAAAGTAAGGATCTTTCAAAGGGAACCTTGATTTTATGATGTAAATAGAAGTTTCTAGGAATATTATAACCATTAGGTGGTGGTGGGGGGGGTTGAATAAATGGTAATATTTTATAATTACATTCCTCTTGAAATTAACCCTTTCATATTTTTAGAGTTTCTAACCTTTTCAAATTTTTGTCTCAACCTTACTTATACGAAAATACTAGGATTTAAAGCATTGAATAAAAGATTTAAAATGCCCACTCCCAACACAGTTGAATGCATACTTTTCATGATAACTCCCATCTATCCAAAGAAATTTACTATTATAAGAATTAAATATAATTGAGAAAACCCTCAATTTACTCCTCCTACCTTCTAATAGGAAATTATACTAATTCCCATATATTAAAAAGTTTATCTTATGATTCGAAGCCAAAGAAAGATATAAATTGTTTTATAATCTAACTTAATGTTTTTCTAGATATTATTCATTGTATGTAATCTATCTAATAAGGATTAGTTCGGTGTCCTCTAGGTTCATCCAATATAACTCTATTTGAATCATCTTAGAATCCTATATCTTTAATCAATGTTCTATCCAATGAACAAATCAATGCACCTCTGGATGATATTATAGAAAATAAACCTCAATATGTTGTACTTATAATAAACAATAATATAGCCTATGCATATCCTCAAAACATCTATCTAATTCCTATAACCATAATATCCATCTGGTACCACTTCTTATTCAAAAATTTACTATTACTGGAAACTCACACTAATTTGAAGTATTTATCCATACAATTATATAACACACATATTAACAATGTTGGTTTTAATGATACTTAATCCATTTATATAGGAAAACCTCCATGAGAAAGATAAAAACTCAAAAGTATTTTCCCACTCATTCAAAATTTACCGGATGCCTCTAAAAAAATCTAGAACATTCATAAAAATTATTAAAAACTCGGTATCTGAAACCTTATTTGAATTTACCTAATGTTGTTATTAAGTAACTTCTTTAAACTTCATTAAATATTAAAATGATTGAAAATTTTAAATGAATGACTAAACATCATAATTTTTATGTACTTTAATTTTTTTAAATCTTCTCAAAACTCCATCCATCGAAATTTTATCGGGTACCTTTATAAGAAATTATATGTCCAATGAGTTTGAAAGAAATTAAATATTCTATGGTATCAATCTGTTAGCCTCCATAAAACATCACCCTCTCTAACTTTATAACTTCAGTCTTTGAATATTTTTCAACTTTAACTTTTTCACTCAAACATTATATAGTTTTGACAACTTTGTTACTTGAACTTTTTATATCTTGATACATAAAAAGTTTTTGTCACAATTTATACAGATTATAACAAAAAATTTATAATAAATCATTCATTTTCTGTTCTCAAAAAATTTTCCCTGGTGATCATTGAAAAATTTCATCTGATGAAAATTTTTCAATCAACATGATTAGATGAACTCAATCTGAAAACTTTCATAAAACATAACTCTAATAAGTAGAATTTGTAACTCTATGACTGATGGAAATTTATACATGTTCATCTAGTATCATACAATGTTTAATTCTTCTTCTAGTTGATACTATATAAAAATTTGATAAATCTTTGTTTGATAACAATTTTGGAGAAAAACATTTGTTCACCAGAAGCCTCACGACTTCATATCTTCATAACATTGAACATATAAAACATAGATCTTCTAAAAAAACTATTCACCTTACACTTCATACAAACTATAAATCTAATGTATTCTTCTTCCACTATTCAGTATACTCGATCTGTTGTCCATTGTACATGTTAGTTTGATCACCATTTCAAACTTCACCACATCATAGGTTAAACTTCTTACTTATCCTACTTTTTACAAAAGTGTAAAAATATAACAAAGATGAAAAAATTATTCATGATTCTAGGATCTTGAAGATCAACATAGAACCATATAACCTAGGGATATTTTCTTATACATGGTAAAAATATTAATTAAAATTCTGTAGAAACTCATTTTATATAGAAACATAAATACTTTCACAAATAATCTTTGATAACAAATACAATATTTATTACAAATACAATGAAAATGATCTTTAAATACCAATTATAGAATATAGATTGTCTTGAAAAAATTGTATGGTTTTGAAAATATTTAACAATTATCTATTATAAAATACTTAAGGTAATCTTCTATTAAATATTGTTAGTTTCCAAATTCATTTCCATAAAAATCGATTGCCTCTATGGAATCCATCCATCAATAAAACCTTATCATACCACCTAAAATGATCTTTCCCATAAACGTTTACATCTATGATAAATTTATCCAAAAAAATATCTTAAAAGGATGATGCTTTGATACTAATTTTGAGTCCATAAGTGGGGTATGAGAAATACCATATGGGTTTAATTTTAAATATTCTAAAAAATCCAATTTCTTTAAACTATAATGCATAATTTAGTAGATATGATAAAATAATTAAAACACAACCAATATAGTAGTGAGTGTGAAGCGTGTAAGAACTAATTATTAATAAGAGAGCATAATAATATTTATAGTATGTTAGATTTAAAAGACCGTACATCTAATATTTATACCTCTATATCCCTAAAAGATATAGAACCCACTATAAAACATGACTTTTGTTGGGTAGTTTAAACTCTTTATAAACAAAACTTTTAAAACATAGATATCAACCCTAACCCCTACCTTTTAAAAACATGGAGGTACATTATAGAACCATCCTATTTATTTGGATAAATAATCATCCTTGAATTTACCTATAATAAGGTTTATCTGAATCCACTTTAATTTTTTAGGGATAATAAATAATCTGTGTACATGATTTTTGTTCAGATAATCATAACCAAAATTTTACCATAAATAGAGGTAGAACCCATGAATGCGACCCAAATGAAAACATTACAGTAAAAAAATATAGTTTATTGAATATATTAAAAATTAACTCAATGAATGATGTCATTGGGGTTTCAGGAATAGGAATAGTTTTCTTTAGACCTTATAGTAAATAAATAATGACGCACAAAAAATACTGTAAAGGAAATTTTACAAAATTTTAACCCTTTAGTGTATTGAATAATGTATAAATTGTATCTAGTTCACACTATTTTTTTAACTTCGATAATTACATAAATTATACAATAATTAATATGATCATAATTTGATCTGACTTTATTGGTCAATGTTAATATTTACATTATAAAACCCTATAAAGTAATACAGATCAAAATTTAATGAATCATTAAATAATTTGACAATATTTAGTGTTAAATAATAAAAAGTACTTTATAATATCATTCCAAAAATCATCCTTTGATATACCAACCAATGAAATTTTGAATATTAAATTCCATAAATATCACAGTTATAATATTACATACTACCATAATGTATTCTAATGCCAGCACATAACATAAAATTTTGAAATTCTACATAATTTTGTAGCCTTTTTAACAGTACACTCATCCATGTTACATATTCATATATTTATCTCAATAGTAAATTATCCTTATTATAACCTAAAAAAAAGAAATTATAGTAGGATCTACATGCATTGTAGTATCACGGTGGGATCATTGAAAATACATATTACCACATTTTATTCTTAAATAGACTCTTAACAACAAATTTACTGAAAATAGTATCAACCTTATTATAATAACAATAGAGAGTTTCATCCAATAACTCATTCAATCCTTCATAAAAAACATTGATATTTTTTTATACAGAATCATCAGAACATATGAATGATTTATAAAATGATAAAAAAGTCAAAAAATATAAATAAATATATTTACAAATAAATATAAAAAATGGGACAATAGAGCATCACAACTCCAATTAATTTGGCACAACTTTAACTCCTCATGTTGATAACCTAGAATATATTAGATTCTTTACAACGTTGTGATAATTATTGATAGAGAGATGGTTAAAACAACACCTTAATATAAATCCTTAACATAATTTTCTAAAATTAATGATATTTTTTGAAAAAACACTATAACACCCTAATATTATATTTTAAATTTTGAAATAAAAAACTTTTTATACTTGGGAAAACTTTTTCTTTGGAAACCGCATTTAGTCTCAATCACAAGTTTCATTTTAAATTAAATTATTCCACTTATATGAATTTAATTTGATAATATTCATTACATGTTTATAATATTTATGATTAATATTTTCTAATAAGGTCAATTTAATTTTTCCTCTTAATTAATTTTAAAAACAATGGTGAATCTGTTACCATGGTTAAAACTAAAATAGGTTTACCGGGGGTTAATCTATATAGATGAGGGTTAAAATAACCAAAAAACTTAATAAAACCAAATTTATTAGTTTTATTTCAACCTTCACCTAATATAATTGAAAATTATATATTTTGGATCCATTTTTCAAAGAAATATGCTTGAATTATTTTAAAACTTGGAAAAATTAAAAGTATGCCACTCACCTCAATTATAAAAGAAAATCTACTCCCTCACTTTTTACCATTTCTTAATCCATTTAGTTTGAAAAAATAAAATCAAAATATCTCACAAACATCCTCGTAAACTTCCTAAATATTATCTGATCCCCAAATTATTAACCTTATGGTCCTTAATAATATATTCAGAGTAGGTTTTTCTGAGCAAAGTAAATTGTCTAATCAAAGATATTTCTTTTTAGTTTTTATTTTACCACCATAAATTATTTATTAATAATGAAAATATAGTAAAAATATTATCTAAAATATACTGATATGTTATTATGATGATTAAATAACCTATATCCATCTCCTCTTCCATCAAATGGGAATTGAAACTGTCAATCATGTGTATGGAAGACTACTTCCTCGCGAACCGATGCAATTCGTTTTTCATCACCATCTCTCATGATTGGATATAATGATGGATTATAAGTATATATATGATATTTATAAAATAATTATTCTTATTTAATTATAATATCACATCTAACTTCTTACCTTCCAATCCATTGGAAAATGATAACGTCGCTCATGCATATTTGTGGACTACAGCCTCCATGAAGTGATATGAATCAATTTTATTTTATGATTTTCATGGATGGTAATAAAGATATATTGAATGAATATAAATGATATATATTATCTAATAATAATTTATTAAAGGTTATTTAATATTTAACCTCATTTCATTCCTTCCATAAAAACGTGAAAACAACGTCCATGTGTACGTATGGATTACCATCTCCGTGAAGGGTGTAATTCATTTTTCTATATCTATATTCATGGATGAATCTAAATTTATATATAATAATTATATAGGATATATATATTTTAATGACCCGGACTCGGCCAGCCACCCGAACAGTGCCGAATGGGTCGGGTGTCACTACGTTAGGCGCACCTACCCTGAACGCCAAAGGCTTCCGACTAGCAGCGAGGGTCTGTTAGGTATAGTGGGGAGGATATACCCTCTCAGAGGATCATAATAAGGGTACTGGTCCAAGTATAACAGTGAAGATGCAGTGGAAAGAAAGACTCAGCAGACTCGAACCAGACCCGCAGAGCGGAAGTATAATCAATATAGATAAACAGCGGAAGTAATAAATATAAAAAACAGCTGCGGAAATAATCACAACAACATGCTGATAACATGTAACTACTACTGAACAGTAAAACATGCATCCAAAGAAGGTCATACCCAACTGAAGATAAAAAGGGCGCCAATGGATAACCAACAGTAGCTACATAACAAACATGCTGATACAATAATAGAAACAAAAACAATGTAAACCCAGCTAGGTATGACCTCAAGGTCCATACCATCTCCATGAAATAACTAACGTAGCCCAACTCTAGAAGCTGGCCTCTTACCTGCACATAAATCCATAAAGTCTACACGCGTTCCGAAGGGTCCGTGTAGGGTGTGAGACAAATCTCAGTAGGATACCACCCAATGGTGCGTACCAAATATCTGTGTTTAAGCAGTCATGCATTTACCAGGAAAGCAGCAATCAGTACAATGCAAAAATAAATACAAACTCCACTGGTGCTCAACAACTACCATGGAGTGTCACCTTCTTCGACCAACGCCGAAATCTCTGTCATGTAACCTAACACCGTGTGCCACCTGACACCTCGTGTCTCAAGTACCGACGTCCCGAAGGTACACCCCAAATAGTAACTCGGCACCATGTGCCTCCTGACACCTCGTGTCTCAAGTACCGATGTCCCAAACACACGCTCATTTCCTGAAGGCTCCTCACCTCCCACGTGGCTTTCTACGGTAAGCACCCCCAACCAAAAATACCTAACCGCAACTATGGGGGCCTCTACCCACACGAGTGGTCAAAACCACCTCATCATGGAGTATCTCTGTGTGCACACTACTCAATGTCCCTGTGAACGGTAATCACCAAAATAGTCCTAAGCTACCAAAACATCTGACACCTCGTGTCCCTGCGACTATGTCGCTCAAGTCCGATGGCATCACCACCCTAGTATCCCGGGCCATGCCCTACCTGATAGTTCGGATACCTCAAACCGACATCCATGATGCCCAATCCCATGGTCAAAACCACCCAATGTAACCCGGTCAAAGCCCCAACCAGTGATCAACATCACTCAAGTGTAACTGGGCCAAGCCCAATACAACCCAAAAAGGGTCCAGCAGATGCAATTTAACAATTGCATATATAACATATTTAACCAGAAAACATAACCAGGAAAAACCAACTAAACAGTCGAATTGCACTATACCAGGTGTTGTCCCATACCAGCACTGAGGTCTTAAATGCCTATAACAATTTATAAGAGGCTTTAACAAATTAAACTAAACAGTTTATAACAATCATATTTCAATTAAAACCATTTTGGTGTTCCCCGACCAAAATGCCCCAAAGAGCAAAGGCCCCTCACCCGGCCCTGCTCACGCAAACTGGTAACCGGGCATACCCAAAAGCATCCCAGAGGTCCCATAAGCAATACAGTATGAAAAAGCAGATAAAACGGGTCCCGCTCAAAATACCCAAAAACGGGCCGAAGGCCGCATCACCCAAACAACTATGAAAACACAAAAAGAAGTATGCACCACCTACCTGAGACTCGCACGATGCTACTCCTCCGGTAACACCCGTCAATTCGATCTAAAATGCGGTAAATCTACAAAAGATTCAAAAATTATCAAAGGGCTATAACTTATTCTATAACGAAAATCAGACAAAATGGCCAAAGAGGAATTGAAGCCTTACTGAGGGGGTTCCAACACGCTAATCAGAGCTCAAATCGGGTCTAAGACAGACGATCGAGATGGGAAGAGAGGTTCAGCCGGCCTGGTTCGCATATCCGGGCAGAGGATATGAGGTTCTGCCTCAATACAAGGCTACTGCCCGTTTTAAGAGAAAAAAATAAAGTACACGGTGTGTACTTTGGGACTACACGCCGTGTATGGTTCATTTAACTGTTCATAGACGGAAAGATTCTGGCGACTTACTTTACGAACCTGCTGACATGAGTACACATCGTGTACCTTTGGGTACACAGCGTGTACCAGGTTCCTCTTCCTTTCCTCGCTGTCGTACTCACACGCCATGTGTTTCTGTTATAAACAGCTAGACTACACGGCGTGTCCGAAGGGAACACGGCGTGTCCCTGGTTCTTACCCAGCCAACAGGCCTACATGCCATGTATGGCTTCACACGGTCGGGGGTATACACAGCGTGTTCAAAACTACACGCCGTGTAGTATGAAAATTATACATGGTCAATGCACGACATGTACTCATCGAGCACACGGCCGGTCACTCGCCTACACATACACGGCGTGTACTTAGAGTACATGGCGTGTAGTCTGGAAATTTCCTAAAACTGCCCATTTAATCCAGTTTCCTTGGAAGCAAGTCAAAAATTTAAACAGGGTTGGGATTTTGACCCATTCCAAAAACCTGGGTTCTTACAAACTCTCCACCTTAACGTAGCTCATCCCCGAGCTACCAAACGAAACCAAGAGATGGCACCGAACATGCTCATCCCAGTTAAACAACCCGGACTACCCCGGTCTCAAAGGTTCCGGCTAAATTTATCAAGGGGGTCTCCCCACCTTAGGAATTGCCTTACCTGGTCTCAACCAAACAAAATGTAAAACAAACAGGGTTTACTAACCTGTTTTCCAGAAGAAAAATCCTCCCGTGACACATCGTCACCCATGCACCTCATTGGTGCTCCTGTGTCGCTTCCGACACCCAAAGTATCTCACACCAGATCGGTGTCCGCCTCTACGAGGTCCTAGTGCCTAGCACCTCAAGTAACCTGCATCCACGATGCCCTGATGCCCATTTCACCTCATGTAACCCGCATCTACGATGCCCCGATGCCTACGAAACCTCATACATATATATATCACGCACCCGAGATGGTTCCAACCCACTGAATAGCATCTAGTTAGTCCACAAAGATCCTGTGCACCTCGTGCACTCAAAATAGACATACCTCTACAGGTCATTCCAAAAATGAAACATGGAGATCAAAGTCACACCGCAGTGTACATCTAACTTTCATCGGCTCACTGGCCTACACAGCCTCTGGAAGCTCCATGGCGTGCACCTGGCCTGAAACACGGCTGCCTGACACCTGACCTCCCTACAGTGCTACTCCAGTCACCGGCCACTGACCCCTAAGCTAGGTCCCACTGTCTCTGTCACGGCCTCCACGCACAGCTGAACCTCGACTACCCTCTCCGGGTACCGAACCTGAACCAACTCCAGACGCTGCAGTCTGTCCTGGTCCCTTCCTACCGGCTATCTGAGAAGGATTCCTGCAAAACCTCTCCAGATGCCCGCCTGTCCACATGCCCATCACTCTTTCGGAGGCCTGTCGCATTGCGCCCGAACATGTCCCGGCTGTCCACACCGGAAGAAAATCACCGAAGAACTCCCACGAGGTGGTCTAGATGAATCCCTGGCCTGACTGCCCTGCTGGAACTCATCTCTTCCTCGCTTCCTGCTGTCTGAACCGTCATCTGAAGATTTCGTCTTTCCCAAGAGATATTTCTCCCTCTTGTTGCCCTCTAATATAAGTGCCTGATTCACCGCCTCGGAGAAAGAACCCAGCCTGAAAATGTTCACCTGGACCTGAATGGCGTGTCACAAGCCATCCTCGAAGCACCTCACCCTAGCTGCATCATCCCTCACCATACTAGGTGCCAAGCGAGACAACTCTGTGAAAGTAGCTGCGTAGTCCATGACGAACATGTCCCCCTGCTGAAGACTCAAGAACTATTAATCTCTCACTGCCCTCAGTGTCTCCGGGTAGAAGTTCTCAAAGAACCCGCCCTTGAAGTCCTGCCATGCCAGTCCTTCGAGTCTATGATCCTGAACCTGTACGTCCCACCAATGCTTCGCCGGTCCTCTCAGCATGTACGTCGCTAGCTTGACCCTCCTCCCTGGAGGCATCTCGAGCTGCTCGAATATCATATGCATACTATCTATCCAGTTCTCAGCCGCCTGCGGACCACCCTCTCCCTGAAAAAACGGCAGTTGCTACGACTGGAACTCCCGCGTCAGATACGCCATAGAAGGCTCTGCACCCTAAATGCCACTGTCAACCCCCTGCAAGACGTGTACCAGGCTCGCTCGGAGCTATTCGTTGAGCCACGGCCCGAACGATGCCAAACCCGACTGCTGTCCTGCCTGCACTGGATCCTGAACCTGATCCTGTCCCTGAGCCTGTATCGGCGGCTCGTGCTCTGCCTGTACGGAATTCTGACCCTGATCCTACGGCACTGTACCATCTCCTGCCTGAGGATCCATCAAGCCATGAAGGAGTAACCCGCTGAATACCATAAATGATCAGACAACCCATATATATATAACAATATATTCTACGCAGATAAGGAAAGCAGTAAAAGGCAGTGCATAACAACTACCCTTACTCCCCCTCACCGCAACCCATGCCCCACGGCATCCCGACCTCATGGCATCCTTACCCGCTCAACAGAGCCAAGTATCGATAGTACCTCGGGCCATGCCTGTCCAGACAAATCATGTTGCCTCAAACCGACGGCCGAGTCACCCAATCCTGACAGTTACACTACCTCAGTCATAGTACCTGCCTGCTCTCATAAGAGTCTGACCAAAAACCCTGCCACATGCAATTCTACAAAAAAATAAAGCATGACATACACATTGCAACAACTAGAAATTCTATCAAGAATTTCACAATTTTACATTTCAAAGCAGAAAAAGCATGAAAATTGATTTATTTTATTCACATGGTATTATCACTTCACAAAGCATACGTGCAATTATGAAATTGAAATACCCTAAAAAGGTGCCTATCAAAATCCAAGCAACAAGCCTTGCCATACCGGGCCAAGGTCCAATTCTCCCTTACCACACCAGGTCAAGGGTCATATATCACAATGTAGAAAATCACACACCAAGTGAGCCACCGAGGTGGAAATTGTAGAAACTGTAATCTGAGCAAAAGCAAACAGCAATTCCCACCCATGGAAACTAGGTCCATCCCTCATACCTGGGGCTGCAGGAACCCAAGAACAAGCTAAAAAACCCAGTCCTAGTAACCACAACGCATCTCCAGTCTACCATATCCCAAATAGTAAAACCATCAAAAATAAAAAGAGAATTCTCAATCTCATTAGTTAGACAGAAAAACACTGCTACTAAATCCTTGTGAAGAAATCCTCTGATACCACTTTGTAACGTCCCGGACCCGGCCAGCCACCCGAACAGTGCCAAACGGGTCGGGTGTCACTACCTTAGGCGCACCTCCCCTGAACGCCAAAGGTTGCCGACTAGTAGCGAGGGTCTGTTAGGTATAGTGGGGAGGCTATACCATCTCTGAGGATCATAATAAGGGTACTGGTCCAAGTATAACAGTGAAGATGCAGCAGAAAGAAAGACTCAGCAGACTCGAACCAGACCCGCAGAGCGGAAGTATAATCAATACAAATAAACAGCGGAAGCAATAAATATAAACAACAGCAGCAAAAATAAACACAACATCTTGCTGATAACATGTAACTACTACTGAATAGTAAAACATGCATCCAAAGAAGGTCATACCAAACTGAAGATAAAAAGGGCGCCAATGGCTAACTAATAGTAGCTACATAACAAACATGATGATACAATAAAAGAAACAAAAACAAAGTAAACCTAGATAAGTATGACCTAAAGATCCATACCATCTCCATGAAATATCTAACGTAGCCCAGCTTCTGAAGCTGGCCTCTTACCTGCATGTAAATCCATAAAGTCTACACGCGTCCCGAAGGGCCCGTGCAAGGTGTGAGACAAATCTCAGTAGGGTACCACCCAATGGTGCGTACCAAATATATGTGTTTAAGCAGTCATGCATTTACCAGGAAAGCAGTAATCAGTACAATGCAAAAATAAATACAAACTCCACTGGTGCTCAACAGTCACCATGGAGTGTCACCTGCTTTGGCCAACGCCGAAATCTCTGTCGTGTAACCTGGCACCATGTGCCACCTGACACCTCGTGTCTCAAGTACCGACGTCCCAAAGGCACACCCCAAATAGTAACCCGGCACCATGTGCCTCCTAACACCTCGTGTCTCAAGTACCGACGTCCCGAAGGCACACTCATTTCCTGAAGGCTCCACACCTCCCTCGTGGATTTCTACGGCAATCACCCGCAACCAAAAATACCTAACCACAACTATGAGGGCCTCTACCCACACGAGTGGTCAAAACCACCTCATCACAGAGTATCTCTGTGTGCACACTACTCAAAGTCCCGGTGAGCAGTAATCAACAAAATAGTCCTAAGACACCAAAACATATGACACCTCGTGTCCCTACGACCATGTCGCTCAAGTCCGATGGCATCGCCACCCTAGTATCTCAGGCCATGCCCAACCTGACAGTCGTAATGCCTCAAACTGACATTCATGACGCCCAATCCCGTGGCCAAAACCACCCAAAGTAACCCAGGAAAATCACCAACCAGTGATAAACATCACTCAAGCGTAACTGGGCCAAGCCCAATACAACCCAAAAGGGTCCAGCAGATGCAATTCAGCAATTGAATATATAACATATTTAACCAGAAAACATAACCAGGAAAAACCAACTAAATAGTCAAATTGCACTATACCAGGTGTTGTCCCATACCAGCACTGAGGTCTTAAATGCCTCTAACAATTTATAACAGGATTTAACAAATTAAACTAAACAGTTTATAACAATCATATTTCAATTAAAACCATTTTGGCGTTCCTCGGCCAAAATGCCCTCACGAGCAACGACCCCTCGCCCAGCCCTGCTCACGTAAACTGGTAACCGAGCATAGCCAAAAGCATCCCAGAGGTCCCATAAGCAATACAGTATGAAAAAGCAGATAAAACGGGTCCCGCTCAAAATACCCGAAAATGCGCCGAAGGCCGCGTCACCCAAACAACTACGAAAACACAAAAAGAAGTATGCACCACCTACCTGATACTCGCATGATGCTACTCCTCTGGTAACACTCACCAATTCTGTCTAAAACGCGATAAATCTACACTAGATTCAAAACCGCTCAAAGGGATATAAATCGTTCTATAATGAAAATCCAACAAAACGGCCAAAGGGGAATCGAGGCCTTACCAAGAGGGTTCCAACGCACTAATCAGAGCTCGAATCGGGTCTTGGACAGACGATCAGGAGGGGAATAGAGGTTCATCCAGCCTGGTTTGCGTATCCGGGCGGAGGATATGAGGTTCTGCCTCAATATGAGGCTACTACCCATTTTAAGCGAAAAAAAGAAAGTACACGACATGTAATTTGGGACTACATGCCGTGTATGGTTCATTTAACTATTCATAAGATAGAAAGATTCCACCGACTTACTTTCCTAACCTGCCGACATGAGTACACGGCGTGTACCTCTGGGTACACGGCGTGTAATAGGTTCCTCTTCCTTTCCTCGCCGACGTACTCACACGCCATGTGTTTCCCTTATACACGGCTAGACTACATGGCTTGTCCGAAGGGAACAAAACATGTCCCTGGTTCTTACCCGGCCAACAGGCCTACACGCCATGTATGGCTTCACACGGTCGGGGGTATACACGGCGTGTTCAAAACTACACACCGTGTAGTAAGAAAATTCTACACGGTCACTGCATGACATGTACTCGATGAGCACACGGCTGGTCACTCGCCTACACATACACGGCGTGTACTTAGAGTACACAACGTGTAGTCTGGAAATTTCCAGAAACTGCCCATTTAATCCAGTTTCCTCGGAAACAAGTCAAAAATTTAAACAGGGTCGGGATTTTGACCAGTTCCAAAAACCCGGGTTCTTACATATATCATGAATAAAATTAAATATATTATTGAACCATGATAAATTTACAAGTACCAAACCTACCAAACCAAAACATACCTGCAAAATGAAATAGTTATCACCCCGAAAAGTGATTTTTATAAATAATTGTTAATAAATGGGAAATAAAAAGTTATAGGTAAATAATATATAATAATAAATAGATGATTACAGTTATATAATATATGTATAAAAAATCTATATTTATTATATACGATGTTTGAACACATATTAAGGGAGTTAGACTTGAAGTAAGGGTTTTATGTTACAATATCATTATTTACCGAGATTGTTTTTTATTAAGTTTATTATAATAGAATTTCATGATATATCACTAAATAATATAATTTATTTTTTATCCTCTATTTATTTCTTGATAATATATTTTTTCCTTTCATTTCACTCTTTTATGTACTCAATAGACCAAAATAATGTTTTTAATGAACATTAGATTTATTAGTTTCTTCAATAAAAATTTATTTATCTTCCTTGTCCATGTTTTATAAAAATGTTTTGAAGAATGATTTTACTAATATAAAATTATTATATCAATTATTTTTACAAAGTTCAATTAAAAAAATAAGGTTTAAATGGAACCTTCTTTTTTGTCTTCTAATGATATACTTTTTATATTTTTACTAAGAATGTGAATGGAATTTGTTTTTAACATATAAAACATGAATATATTTCTTTCACCATCATGAAAACTAAATTATCTGAAGATTACTTTACATGTAATGCCCCAACCCCAGTTACCCAGAGTCGGTGCATAATTACATAGCATTGTCATGATCACAAGGAAATCATGTCCCGAAAGACTGATCAGTTTAGTATTATTGGATACAAGATTCATACATAAGTTCAACTTTAAAACTTGAAAAGAAATAAAACACTAATTTATTCGATTAGAAACATCCAATAATCCTAGATTATTCCCGTGTGTCACTCATAACTAACTTCTTCATATCCTAGGAAAATGAAACATAAGAAAGGGGTGAGCTCAAACGCTCTGTAAGGGCAACCAATACAGAGGAAGATAACATAAATATTAAGCATGGTGAATAATTGAAAACTCATGCCTTTAAAAATAACATAATGAACACTTTTATGGAAGGAATATGAGTTGAGTAAATAATTCCATAATAAAACCTAATCATGGGTATTCTACAAGTTGAATGACCACATGAACCATTAATATTATTTTCATAATGAGAGAATTTATAATGCTAGACATTATGAAACATTTTGTTACGGCCTCGGCCAAGACGTCTAAAAATGATTAAGGCCTTGGCCAAAACCATATATCAAATTGGGAAAGGCCTAGGCCAATTCCATGCCTAGTTGTCTTATGAGACCTACCGATGCATCAAGGAGCTATAGTGGGCTGCACCCGTCACTTACTAAGTCCAATACATTCCTCATATGAATAGGTTGAAATATAACATAAACATTCGTATTAAAACTAGCATATGGAATATCAATACTTTAACCATAAACCACGAATGGTATAAAAATAACACATCCAAAGTCAAACATATCAAAAAACCTTCAATACAATATGTAATATTTTTATCATAATGAATAAACTTCAAACAAGTATAAAATCCATCAAAGGAGGTTGATATAGATGAAATCAAAACTATTTAAGAGAATTGTCTCTTTCTTTTTTTTGAAATCATTTAAAGTTACATAATTATAAAAGAAAATATATATTTTGAAAATATTATTATAATAATTTAATGGAATCTTCAACGATGTTATAATGGTGAAAAATAGCTACACCCACTGTATATGTTATAAAAAAACCTTCTTACTTTAATTTTATCGAAAAGGACATAAGGTACCTTGTTTGGAAAACGACAGAAATATTGTTTTCAAAAAAATTTATAAAAAGTAAAAAAAGGGTATAAATGAATTTAACCCATAGTCTAGAAAATATTAAAAATGTTTTGGAATACATTTTTAATAAACATGGATGTGGATGATAAAGAGGTTCCAGTAGATACTTACATAAAAACAACCTCGAATAATAATGAGATTGTAGACTTAACCCTTACCTTGTACTCTTCCTTGGTAGAGGGTAGGTTAAGATCCTGTATAATGGTGAAATAATTGCTATTAAATTATACAAGAACCATATAACTTAATATGATATCAAATATGATCTTCCAATATTGATTTGTTAATGATATTTTAGTATTATCGTCGTTTTGGGTGTTAACTGATTCATTTCCTTTATATTATTTGTTACGCTAGTCATGTTTGTCATGGATGGAATGTATATTATTCATATTCAGAATGATATAAAATCTTTAAACACTATTTTTAATCATAAAATTAAAATTATCCTTGAATGGTTACAATGGGGATGAATCTCATCGCGTTCGTGGAGACGGTAATCCGTACGTACACACGAGCTACACTATCATTATTTTGATATTAAAATAGTATGTAAATAGATGGTATATCATATATAAAAAATAATTAACATTTTATATTTATTATTTACATCAATTATACATCATTATTATACCCATTTAAAAATAATGTATTGAATAAGAAACTACACCACGACGTGGAGACGGTAAGAAGTATATACGCATGTATGGTGACTTTGTCATTCATATGATGGATAGAATAATGAATATGGTTGTAAAATTTTTATAATAACATCAAAGTATATATAAAATAGTGGATTGTTTATTTTATAATGGAAACTACAATGAAATAGGAAGTGGAATAAGAAAAGAACTTGAAAAAGATGGTGATATATTTACCTATTACTCGGGTTCTTCCTTTTGATATGATCAAAAGGGATCCTTATGTTGGATTTATGATCAAAATAATGCCTCTAGGATGAAGTTAGGACATTTTAGAGGATATTTGGGCAGGGTTTGGCTGAGAAAAATGGCTTTGAAGGTGTGAATTTGAGATAAGGGCAAGTTCCCTTTTATAAGAGGGGTGAGGGGCACCTTAGGAAAAGAATAAAATATTATTTTATAATAAAATCATTATCTATTTCTAATGGATCCAAAATGATTAATTTCTTGGATAAGGTGGGTATGGGTCAAAATCCACTCATCCAATAGGTTTTATATAGGTTTGGGTTACTATTTTAACCTTATCGTTTAGATTTAACTCTTAGTTAAATAGTTTGACATTTACCATGTCTCTTTGTATTTTTATATTATATGGTTAATAAACTTTTTATAAAATTACAATAGATCCCCAAGTGGTTAATTAATAATACACATATACTTATATAAGTATTTGGGATAAATATTAGATTTTTAGGATTATTATATCAACCAATAATATTGTATTTGTTTTAAAAACTCATTTAGGTCAAATTTGACAATATTTAATAATTGTTTTTTTAAGTCATAAAAACTTTATTACATCGAACTAAATTCATATGTTTAATAATAACATGTCATTTTAACCTATAAAATTAGTATAATTCATCAAAAATCTTAAATTACATTTATTTGTATATTTATTATATAAATTATTTTAATATTTCATTATTAAGGTAATTATTGCGTCATCATTGTGTCATAAATAAATTAAATTATATAATGTCTAAAAATTATAAATAAAATTTCATTATTTAGGAAATATTTTTATCTTTTTAATGAATATTTATAGTAGAATTTATCTTATGTATAACCCTATATTATAAATGGTTTAGTTATTAAACATTGAATTTAACACTTTTAACTCTTCTTTGAATTAAATAATAATAAATGTCATAATCTAATCCAAGTCGACCTAAAGGATCATATTTTATTTATAAGGTTTGTTTTTGTCAAATTACACTTATCAAATAGAATTAGGACATGTTTTAGGGTATGGATAATATCATTTTTACCCATAATTACCCTATTTACTTTTAACTGTGGTAAATAAAAGTAAAAAGTTACTAATCACCAAAAATTATTGTCATCTTATTTAACCAAATTTTTCTTGCTGATATCAATGGTTTCTATCATAATTTTTAAATTCCACTCACAGAAGTGGTAAAATTATGTTTCATGTGAATTTTCAAATTCTCCTAGGAGGTGGGTAAAAGATGGCGAAAAGTTCAATAAAATTCTATATATATAATATTATTACAAAATGACTCCAGTGGATTACATTGAAAATATATAGGTATTATGTATCTATTTTGACCTAAAATAAATTTAAATAAAATAATTAATTATTTAAATAAAAAGTCTATTTTAAACAATAATGTAGTGTTTTTCACTATTCATAAAAAATTGAAAGTTTTCAGAAAAATACCAAAAATTCACCCTAAGCTAATTTTGATATTCTGAATTCAAAATTGAAGTCCATTTTGAAAAATAAAATTTATAAAATTTCAAAAAGTGGGTATTACTATTCATTACGGCTAGTTTGATTGGTCGTGGTGTGTTAGAATCTCAAAGTTATGTACAATGAAACTATTACATTATTCAAAGGGAAAAATAACGTGGAAGCATTGGGATGTTACATTAAAAGATACCAAAATTATTTTCAAACAATTTTTTATAGTAATTTTAATTTTTTAGATTATTAATAAGTGATTTCTAATAAAAAAAATTTATTTTCCTTAAGAAATGTTCCATGTGATCCTTTAAATGAATCTTTATCTATAATAAAATCCTTGATGTTAATTATGAATGAATGAGAATATGATCAAATTATACTATCCTTATTATTTCTATAGATAGTTTACTATAAGAAGATTTTTATGAAACTTATTTCTTTTTCATGGGTTATACTATTATTAAATATTTATGAAACATATTTATTTTTTCACAAACTGTGATATGATAAATGTTTTATGATATTGTGAAATTCATATATATGGTTTTAATTATGTTATGGTTGGGCCCAAAATTATATATCCTTCTATTAAATTGGGTAAAGATGGTTATCTCATGAGATATACAGGACTAGAATAGGGAGTGTACCGAGTTCGGTAAGGGACTCTTTCCACTATAATAGTCTTGAGAGTGAACCTTGACTACTACAATGGGTTGGGTAGTGATCCAAATCTAATATGATAATCTAAATAGTAATATTTGACTACAAATTATATTATTTTCTATGATTATGTGTTTTCCAAACACTCAAATCTTATGATTATGTTATGCTCCCATGGATCATATTATTTGTTTTATTTATGATTTTTGTCTTATTAACTACCATAATATTTTCTATGACAAAAGATTATTATTTTTAATATGTAGGCTATAGTTTTAAATTTTTATTCACATGTTATCATACCCTTATGCTCTTGTTATATTTAAGTGATCATTGATATCTACATTTTTACCCTTATTTATCATTCAAGATCACCATTTATTATTTTTTATTTCACTAGGTTATAAAGAAAGTTATTATTTTTGATATATATATGTAGGGTGATAGTTATGATTAATATAGTGGGAGATAATGTAGTTCACTTATGAACTGGTTTTTTATATATCAAAGTATCCAAAGATACTAGTACAATATAATTTTAGCATGTATTATTATGTTATATAATGAATATTTGTCTAATAAAAAATAATATATATATATATATATATATGGAAAGTATAGGTTTATATAGTTGGTATGAAATAAAGTCTATGTTAACCATAGGAAAATATGATGATAAAAAATTAGTGATAACCCTTAGAATAATAAAAAGTATAGAAGAATATCCTAAATTATGGTAAATAAATATATATATTTCCTATAAAATCATCCTTGTCAAGATACCACAAGTGGATGTGGTTTTGAAACAGATTCATTTAGGAAAAATCCCCCTGAAAAGAGTTTTTAGAGTATATATCTTCCATAATTTCAATGCATGGTGAGTGTTCCCATACTACTCACCTAGTTTGACACCCATGAGGGATATTATAGGGTTAATTTACATTTCCTTTATGAACCATTAAAAATAATTTTAGTAAATGATGACTATGAATGACCAAAGATAAACCTAAATTGTTCTAGATTAAAAAAGCTCATAATAAAATAAATAAATTTTTATGATTATATTATTTACCAATGTGATTATTATTTATCATACTATGTTTTTTTGTTTTAGATAATTGATTGAAATTGAAAGAATTATGTGAATGATGAATAAAATAGAAAATGAACTGATTTTCCTCCTGATCAACCAAATTTTATGGTATATTGAAT
This sequence comes from Viscum album, assembly GCA_963277665.1. NCBI lineage: Eukaryota > Viridiplantae > Streptophyta > Magnoliopsida > Santalales > Viscaceae > Viscum > Viscum album. The sequence continues at coordinate 623,848,210 of OY728136.1, read as the reverse complement.
GAAAACTATAATTGGTACGATTATAAATTTTTTTTAAGACATGAATCATTATAGGATTCTAAATAAGTAATTTAGGGAAAAAAATTCTTTGGGTCCCACATAATGAAACATATAACTTCCTTTAATTGGTTCACAGATCCACTAGTCACTAAGAAATTTATTAAAACCACTAAAAAATATTTTACATTCTCCAATGTTTATAACATAAAAAAGTTATTTTGTCTATCTATCATTTGGAAGGTGAAGAAGGTCAATGGTGTATTATTATCAAGAATATGATTCATCCAACAAAAACTATCTCCATTCAGTATGATAAGTTTAGGATCTCATTTTTTAATATGTACTTTCCTCTTAATCTTAATATGAAAATGGATAAGTAATTCCTTGAGATAAATAAGAAGGATGATGAATCCATTGGTATCTATGACGAAGATTTTACAAGAATTTCAAGGTACACTTATGGTATTATCATCAAACCTAAAAGTAAGGTTGATTGATTCTTCAATGGCTTAAAATAATTCTATAATAGGTGTTAAACATAAGGGACATTAATGGATATGAATAAATTTTTTAATGTGATATTATTGTTAAATTGAGAATGGAGTTACTTATTTATCTCATGGATTTGATCAGAAAATAAACATGGAATTCAAATTAAATCCTAAATACCATGGAGGGAAGAAGATGACCCTTCATTTATGCTCAAATTGTGGTAGGATAAATAGAGGAAATTGTCTTAAGGTGGATGTTAAATTTTTTAAGTGTAGAAATTATGTTCATCAAGAAATTGAATGCCTATGCGATAGGAATAAGTTAGCTAATGATATGAAGAGAGAGAAATATCCATAGAATACACCAACCAAAATATAGTGTTTTAATTTCATGGAGAATGGGAATTATGATAACCGGTAATCAAATATAAAGGTTAATGATGATAATCAAACATAAAAAAATCTTAATATAAGAGACAAAGGGAAATATCATGTGATCACTATTTTGATGATGAGTACTATAATGAGGTGATGAAAGGTACCCTTACCAACCACATAAGAACTGCTAATGTATTATTTTAATATAGATCTACCCACTCTAATATATTTAAATAATTTTATAAGGGAATCAAAATTACTCCCCAATGACTAGATTTTTAATTAGAATTGAAAACCCCTAATGGTATGATGATTGCATCTCAAGTAAGGATTCTTATCAAGCTAATGTTTGTGGTATTTTGATTCTTATAAATCTTTTTATTCTCCATTTTTTTGAATTTGATGTTATCTTAGACCTGGATTATATTTATGTACATAATTCTCACATCAATTTCCAATTATGTTAATTCATTTTTGATATTCCAAACAAACCTATGAGCATCTATCATTATGATGATAAATATATAATTATTGTGGAAATAACATCCATTTTAAGCGTCTCTATTACTATTCAATGTGGAGTTTATCATAGTTGTTTGGGGATAAAATCAATAATATTTTCATTTTGTGGGAGTTTATTAGTTTATTTCCAAAATATTTTCCTAGTAATACACATAATAGTGATGTTAAGTTTTAAATATAACTCATATTTATGGTATACTTATTAAAATAAATCTATATATAATTGTCATGACTGATTTATAGGAATTAAAGAAGTAAATCCTAGAGAATATTATATGAAATTTATTCAACCAAGTGCATCACCTTGGGGCACACCGATTTTTTTTAAATAATAATGAGTGATCAAAGAGACTCTATATTAATTATCGATAACATCAAAATATGAATATCAAGAAAAATTTTATTCTTCCTTGTATTGATGAATTGTTTGATCAAATATATAGAGATCAATACTTTTACCATATTGACCTTAATTTTATATATCATCAATTAAGGGTCAAGATAGAGGATATTCCCAATTTAGATTTTTGAAAAAGGTATAGACACTATGAAATTATAGTGATTTCATTTGATCTTACTAAATCCCAGTTATCATTATAGATTTAATGAATAGAGTCTTTAGAGATTACCTTGACCAGTTTGTGGTAGTCTTTATAGAGGATATTATTATATATTCAAAGTGAAAGGAAGAGTATGACGATTTTATGAGGATTATACTTAGGACCCTAAGGAAAGAGATGTAGTATGAAAATTTACAGAGCATGAATTTTGGCTACAAAAAAGTAATTTTTGGTTCATTTAATCTCAAACAATGGTATATTAGAGGATCCATAAAATATAGAAGTTATTGAATATTGAACCAAACAAAAAAATATGACTAGGATGAGAAGTTTTCTTGGGTTTTATAGATATTATCATTGATTTGTGAATATTTTTCCATGGATATCTAATCCTTTAAATAAGTTAACATAGAAGACATCCTAGTTCCTTTTTAAAATTTAATGTGGGGAAAATTTATAGAAACTGAAGGGAAGGTTAGTCAGCACACCTGTTCTTACATTAAACTATAGTAGATAAGGGTTTTTGATTTTTTATAAAGTATTAAAAAGGTTAATTAGATTTGTTCTCATGAATAACGACTCCTTGATATATTTTACCTCATGAAAAATGAAGTTTCATGAAAAATATTTCCCAATTCATGGTTGAAGTTAACTATAGTACTGTTTGTAATAAAAATATAAAGGAATTATACTTATAGATAAATATGTGACATATATATTGATCATAAAATTATAAATTATATATTCACATAGAAAGATATGAATATTTGATTGATAAGGTGGTTAGAGATGATTAAATATTTTTAATTCTGTATACATTACCACCTGTGGAAAAAATAGGGTGGTACATGATCTAAGTTGAAAGGATCAAACTAAATTATCTATGATGAGGATAAAAGAAGATCCAATATTTCTTGATTTATAGAGGTTTGATCATGAAATCTTGAAAAGGTGATAACTATTATCTTTTTCAATTGAGTGTTCAATCATCTATCTAAGTAATGATTAAAGTGGTACATAAGGTAGATGTAGATATATTGAATAAAGTGATAAATGTTTTTGAGTTTATCATTGATTGTGGTGGAATAATAATTTTTAAGAACCATCTATATGTTCTATCCATACTAGATTTGAAGTAGGTGATTTTTGATGAGGCTTAATGTTCATCATTTTTTATTAATATTGGGGGTACCAATATGTGTAGATATTTAAAATATCATTTTTGGAAGAACATCATGAAGATATATTTTACTAAGTTTCTCTCTTGGTTATTGGTATGTCAATATGTTAAGGATAATATATAAAAGTCAAAGAGAATTTGGCAACCATTACCCATACCATAATTGAAATTAAAAAATGCTACCATGAACTTTTTCATTAGACTCCCCATAATATCTTATTTCGATAATGATATTTGGATTATAGTCAAACAACATAAAAATTTATAACACTTCTTTAATATTATAGAAGATTTATCTATGGATGATATTTCCATAATATATATTAAGGAATTGCTAAAGTTTCATGGAGTACCACATTATGTTGTATATAATTAAGATCTGAGGTTTCCTTCAATGAAATCATGAATTCTTGAGAAATATTGGATACAAAGTTTTATTTCAGAACACCTTATTTTCATAAAATAGATGGTCAGTCTAAGTGTGCATTTCAGACCCTTTAGGATATACTGAGGACCTTTTTTATGGATTTAAAAGTTATTTGAGATCAAAACCTTCTTCATGTATAATTTTATTATAATAGTAACTTTAACTCAAGAATTATGATGCCTCTTTATGAAGAAATATATGGGAAAAAGTGTATAACTATAATGTGTTGGTATAATGTTGGTGAAGGAAAGATATCAGGACATGGTCTAGCTAGGTAAATGGAATATGAAGTCAGATCCATTCAATAACACATCATGGAATCTTAGAGTCAACATAAATGTTATGCTAATAACAATTGATGATATTTGGAGTATGAATTTGGAAATAATGGGTTTCTATGAATTTATACAAGGGACAGGGTTATCAGATTTAGTAATAAATTAAATTTGAGTCCTTGTTATACTTTCCCCTTCGATATTCTTGATCATATGGGGATAATATCTTATCACCTGGGACTCCCACCAAACCTCTATCAAGTTCACGATGTGTTCCATATATCTATATTGAGAAATTAAATTTTTTATCCTTAACATATATTGAACTCAGAGGTATTAACATTGGATCATTATATTTCTTATGAATAAAACCATTAGAAATATTTGATGGTGGATACAAAGTTCTAGGGATCATGACTACTCATTTGGTTAATGTTATCTGGAGGAACAATTAATTCAAAGAAGCTATGTAGAAACCCAAGGATGTGATATGGAAAAGATATAATCATTTTTTTTGTATTAGAGTAATGTAATTAAAATGGTGAATTTATTTTTAAGTGGGTAAAATGGAACACACTTAGATTTTATGATATATTTATTTTTAAATTAACGTAATTTCTATAATAGCTTCTGATACATGCATCCCAATGTGTAAAAAATATATAATAAAATATATTACTATAACCTAGTCATTAAATTGATGAGTATAAATAGGAAAAAACAAATTAGGAAATGTACAATATTTACACATGTATCCGATAAATTTCTTGGTTTTCAATTGATTAGAAAAAAAAATCATTTAAATATAAAATAAATATTTTTATGAAAGGCAGTTTTTGTGAACTCAAGGTGATTTTATCATATAAAATAAAATTAATCACCATTTTTGAATGATTTTAATGAAATTAATATATTATATTTTCAAAAAAATATTTCATAATTAATGTATATTTTTTTTCAATCCATATAATAAGAATAAAACCATTTTTATTTTTGAAAATTTTATTTTTCTTGAAATGTGGTTTCATCGTGTACTGCGTTCTTATTTTAATATTAAAATTTCAAATTTTAGAAAATTTATTTGAAAAAATGATGTTAATTTTTTAAAATAACATGTTTATTTTAGAGTTAATTTTTGATAATTTTATGAAATGATTATTTTTTTGATGAATAGTGAAACATACTGGTTTTTATTAAAAAGTGTATTTTAATTTTGGGAATTTAAAATAATATTTTTTTTAAAATGGTGTTAAAAGTAAAATTAGTTCAATTAAATTATTATAAATCTAATTTTGGTCATTATAATCAATTTGAGGTTTGTTTTTTATATTAAATTTTCACACTCAAGCAATAATTTTTTTAGGAAATCTATTTTTATCTCTTCTATAGGTTTTATTTTAAATTTAGTTCAACCAGTTATATAAATTGAATTTATTAAAATTTATTACATATTTTGTATCATGAAAATTAATTTTAGGTAATAAGTTCAACACAATATTTCTTCATAATAAATAGTAAAATATTAAAAATCTATTACCATAGTTAAAGTTAAAACATTTTTAGGGAGATAATCTATAAAAATAAGTGTTAAAATGAAATAAAAATGACTAAAACCACATTTTTTATTTTTATTTAGAAATTAGAATTATTATCATGAATTATGACCTATTTTGGAACCATTTTTCAAATAAAATGACTTGAAATCATTTTAAAATTGTAAAAAATTACGAGAATGAGACACACCTCAAAATATAAAATGTCTCCTCATAACCTCACTTATTCACAACTCTTAATACAGTTATCTCAACCAATACATGATTAAATATCTCCCAAAAATCCTTATAAAAGTTTTAGAGCTGGTATTATTCCCAAAATACCTACCCTAGTGTCCTTAATAATAAATCCAAATGATATTTTTCTAGGAGAATGTAATTGTTTTCACTGAGATCTTTCTTTTTAATTATTCTTTAAGAACATTCAATTACGTCTAAATAATTCCAATATAATAACACCAGAATCAGCCTAATAATATTATTTTATTGTTTTTATAGAATCTCCAATATTCATCTCATATTCTATGAAATGGGAACCAAAACCATCGATTTCATGTACTACATACTAATGCCTCATGAATCAATTTAATTAATTTCCTATATCTAGATCAAATTAGTGGATATAATTATGGATTTCATGTATATATATATTATATTTATGACATAATTATTTTAATATATTATTTTTTTCAGAGCTGTAAACTTTATAAGGGATTTAAATTATCGGTTTACTAGATAGGTAAAATATTGATCAGAGTTTCAAAATATAATTATAAAGGTTGGAATGACTGTAAATGATGTTTTTTATATTTTTAATGAGGATTGTTTTTTATATTTAAGTTTTATGGAGAATCCGGGTGGTTCAAGACCTAAAAAATGGAGTTTTGGGGAAGGTGGAGCAGAGGGCGCCTGATTAGTGCTAACAGTTTGACCAAACCATGAAACCCTGTTTATAAAACTTCATAATATAGTGAAAATGTAAGTAATGATAGGGTAAACCATGAAAGTGTTTGTAAATTATTTTGGACATGTCTGACAACTAGTTCATGGTCAGCTAAACTGTGAACCAAACCCATGCTTCGGGTTAGCTCTTGGAAAAATCCAACCGCACAATTGGCGTACGATTTTACCAACTGTGTAGAAAAACTGTGCAACCTAAAAAAAGTGGTAAATGAAAATTTTGACACTACGGTCCTTAAGATAGAATCCCCCTTTATTCATTCCCCCTCTCTTATAAGACCAAAGCAGGGAACACATCACCTCCTCTTTTTTCCCTTGAGCGATTCTACTTTGTTTATGGTCAGAATGGGATACTGTCAGATGCATTGAGAGGATTGAGGTAAATATTTAACTTCATTACACTCTTTTATTCTCTTCTAATTATTCCTCTAACATGTGTTCACTATTTAGGTATTTTTTCCTTTATTCTAGAAGATCATGGTGAAATCATATACAGATATTGGGGTTTTCGATCTATCTAGGAAGAGGATAACATGAGATGGTGTTCACACATCACTACAAGTCACTTTTTGAAGGAATGTCACTGTAGTGAATTTAAAAAGCTTTAAATATTTTAATTAATTTTTAGGGAGGGTTTTTGATGCTTTGAATTATGTATTTTCTCCAATTCATGGTAGTTTATGCAGTACTATTTTTTGGAAAGTGTTAGGTCTTCGTTCTCGTGTAATGAGATTGGATGGTGAGATTTTTTAGTTTTATTACATTTTTTTATAATTTTGGTTATCATTATTTATAGTGTATTTTAATTTTTTAATTTTTTATAATATTTTAATAATTATTTAAAAATAATTTTCTGATTATGATATAGCTCTAGTATGACTCGGTTGAGCCTGGAAAAGCCTTGATAACTGCTGATGTCCTTTTCAAATTAAATTGTTAAATATTCCTAACATTAGGTGGTCCATAATACATGGACTAGGGTATTTGTTTCCATTTTCGTTGTATGATTATTATTGGGCTTTATCCTGGGGGTGATTCCTCCTATTATATTTACTCCAATGAAATATTAAATTAAATTATTTAATTTGGTAATTGAATGCATGGACGTCAAGGGTCACTAACAACCCCTATTCTTTAGCTTCATGATTCCAATTATAATTATCATTGAGCATGAGGGTCAACTATTGGATGAATCCATTCATGATATAACATAGATGATCCTATATAGGATTCCTCCTTCATCTTACTCCTTATGAGGACTCCAAGAGGGATTCCCTTATGTCTTGTCTTAAAAGGATCCCAATAGGGATTCCCCCATTTACATGTGAACCACAAGGATCCTGGGTAGGATTCTTCTTTTAAGCACTGACCAAGGGTACTGAGTGGGTGCACCAATGTTTGACTGACCCTAATATTATACATCATGGGTTTGGAAAGATATGGTAGTGGGTTTTATCTAGAAACCATACCGAAATTGTAAACCCTTGAGACAAAGGTTGTAGTGGTGACTTAGGAGTTCGAGCACCCTCATACTTTTCTCAAATATTTTACTCAGTTATTATGGATGTAGCTATGATTACTAGACGTTCCTCATAGCTTTTTACTGATGATTCTATTGTGATGTAGTACATTTCATTGATTCCCATAGTTAATTTTTTAGGATCTAGGTTTTAATCTTTATTAATGTATATGGGTATCATGGTACGACACCTACGAGGGGGATTGTGGTATGGAATAGATAATGCCTGAATGTATGACATCATTTACAAAGTTTTCTATTGATGAAATCCATGAATGGGACCACATTGGTTGTTCCCTACTATGTTTTTTACTCACACCCTTCTCAGGATTCCAAGGATATAGGGTACTCGAGAAGTCATTCACTTGGTTACAGGAATAGGTAGGGTTGAGTCCATAGACTTTTGAGCAAAATGGATCTGATATGTATGTAGAGATTGAGTATTTGGTCTAGATCTGAGTTAATATTTGAACCCTATACTTTTATTTCCATTAATCATATTTTCTTCTACATATATATGATAACCCTTGTGGGAAAATAGTTTTTTATGTTTTACATAACCATTTGGGCCTTTACTGCATTCCATTTATTATTACAACATACTTTTATATTTATTTATTTGTTTCACACTCTGATTATTATTGATATGAATTTTATCTAATTATTTCATCTTTTTTATTACACTGATTTGATGGCATAATCTCCCCACTATCACACCCTAGGACCTTACTACTATTCAAACTCCTTTGTCTTATATGGAGGCATGATTGATGACTTTTAGAGAATCAACATGGAGCACCATTTTAATATATTCTAGGCTATGCAACTACAAATTGGTATCAAAGGTTGTTTTATTTTGTATTACTATTTCAGATATATTAGACATGAGTATTAGTAATTATCTTGAGCCTATGATAGATATCAGACTAGTGCATCAAAACCCTTGTTCCGATAAGTTGTCTTTGTTTCCAGATGTATGGGATTGTTTTTTTGATCCGTGATGTTATAGTTGTGTATGATTTTCACTTTAAGAGACATAAATGTTGTGTGTATGTGATGATTAATTTTGGATATATGGATCTTGGATGATGGTAAGAGGCCACTTATGGATTTTAGCTCTTTACTAGAAAATGTAAGAGGTGTCTCATGTATTATATTTGGCATATTGGATTCACATGTAGAGGAATACTACTGTGTTATTGTTATTGATGATAGTGGCAAATTTTTTAAATCGTAAAAAAATATCTAAATTGTGTTTTCCAATATTTTTTTGTGTGGAATTCTACTTAATTTGGACAATGTGGACATATATTTTCTTCTGATGTAAGTATATGTGGATCTGCAGTGAGACATTTGATGGTGAGCCTAATGAATCATTCCTCATGAATAATAGGTATAATGACCCAAGTAAGTCAAAAGTAAACACAATACTCTTATGTTGAACCCCTTATAGAGGTTTTTATTAGGTAAGTTTTTTTAAAGTGTCAATAACAAACTATATCATTTTTTCTACACAACTTGGAATGAATTTCTACTTAACTGATTTTTGTTTGTTGTTATCTAGTAGGATCGTTGAGTACAATACATATAGGTACCATGAAAATTCTAGTGATCTGAACCTCAAGGGGTGTTACCATATACAGATTCTCAGTGAGTTCCATTTCTTCATTTTTTTCTATGTTATATCATGATATTACATGGGAAGTTCATTATAAGGATGCTCAGTGAGGATCAAGGCCCTAGTAAACTGATCTTTGAATTTTTTTGACCCACATAGGTCGATTTAATCATTACCTCCCTTAGAGAGGGTTGACAGAAACATTACATGTCTTGAGTGAGACAAGTTCATAGTGGATGCCCTATGACATGTGAAATTAGAGATGTTCAAATTTTTAGTCTAGCTTCTTAGAACTGGTGTCCCTTAGGCGAGAATTGATCGATAAGTGTAGGTGAGATACCGAGTGGCCCTTAGTTTTGGCCCGAACCCTTATTGTTCGATGTTTTGGTATGATCAAGGGAAACCTGTGAGTGAGGTTGGAATGGGTTTATGGATTCCTTTTTAGGAAGTGTTCTTGGTTTTATGCTTGTTTTGAGACTAGTGCATGGTAGGTCCTCAGGTTTTTCAAAATAAGCATATTTATGCCTTTGTTCTTCGCCAAGGAACCTAGGGTGCTTCTGTTTTGATCCCGAGTTCAAAAGGTAGGACTAAATTGGGTGCCTGGCCTAGTCAATTAGTTTTTTCACAATTTCTAATATAGTTAGATCATGGGTAGATGATCCTGATTTGAATGAATCTCCGTAACAACTGGTTGTGGAATAAATTGTGTCATGTGTGAGGTGAAATTTTTTAAAGGGGATTTCTAAGGGATAATATAGATTGTTTTTCCTAACATTCCATGAAGCATGGTAAGCTTAGTTTTAGTAACAGAAGACTCATTAGAGTATGATTTGGGTGATAAAGGTACGTTCTGGTTACGCATGGTACCGTCTCAATCAAAAATCGGTGAGTCCATATGCAAGTTGAGGACCGATGGTTTCAAAAACATTCCATGGGAATGGTTACATGGAAGTTGTGGCTAAAATGAATAATGTCCCTCCATGGAATAGGAAGAATTTAGAATAAATCAGGTGCTATGGGATGGTTGACCCATGATTATACCAAGATAGACATTATCGGGAGACGTGGTATGAGGAGTTGGTTAAAGGAAAGTGTATCCTATTTTGATATGATCATGGATCGAGAGATATATAAATGAATTTTGATAGAATATTAGAGTACTCTTTATTCAATAAAATCATGCTATATATTTTGACATCGACCTATGAACACTGAGAAAGCATTGGTTATACACTGAGCTTATTTTATTTTAAATATATTTCCTTTTCGGTGTTGGAACTTGCTGTGGTTTCACATAGGGAGTGGTATAAGGTAATCCTTATGGTGGGGAGTGCACCATTGGTCGTTTGAGGGTAGTGACCCTCATGATGAGATCAAATTCAAGGGTTTCAATAGAAAACATTCTTAGGAAGTGGGAATGGGTGATACCTGGATGTTTTATGTTAACAATAAAGGATGAGTGGGTTTATATCCATGCCAATTTTTGTAACCAGAAGTGGATGGGGCATGGGTTGTGGTTATCAATATATAATATCATCAATGCAATGAAATGGATTATCCTATGGTGGGGAGTGGGACATCGATCGTAGGAGGTCAAGAATAATTTCAGAAGGGTCATGAGACTGTGAGTCCAATAACATGATGATGGTTTTGGAATCATATTCAATTTGATAAATAGAAAATGTATGATAAAAAATATCAATAAATTCTAGGTACATGTTTTGTTATGGATTTGGGTGAAATCCTGATGCTGGAGTTAAGCCTGGTGTAACTTTTGACGAGTCTGGGATACTAGAACGAGATTCAATTGGTGTTGTTGATAAGAATGACTATAGTTTTATTTGGAATATGGTTATCTCAAGAGGAATCACTGGAAGTTGAGTACAAGCTTCAGTGAGAGTGCTCGAAACAATATCAGCACAACTTGGGATAGGGATACAAAAATATACTTTTTAAGATGCATCAGCTGTGGGAGATAATAATTCATGGGAGTAGTTGATAAGAGGTAGATTCCCTTGAAATTACCCAAATGGATTGATTTTGTTGGTTGGGAACCATGTTTAGGGCTCCATCAGGATGAGATATGTGCAGTTCGAGGGTCAATAGAGACTTTTCAAGGAAAAGTTGGCAAGACTAGGTTGAGCTTTCCTGACAAGAGTTTTACTTTTATGATCAAATCGAGGACCTAGGGCATTCCTTTCACATGTAATTTGATAATCCCATCATAAGTGTCACTAGTGAACTTAGAATATTTTTCGGTAAGAAAATATGAATGTGGGAGTACCGTGTCACTATTTTGGTAGTAGCAGTTCAGTACCCTTGGTGGGGAGAGACATAGGCCAACTGATGGAAGAGATGATGATGTGATTATGTCTTAGGTTATATGGGATCATGTAAGTTACATCTTATAGTTTCAATGGTGTTTTTGGGTGTTGGCTTGAGTTTTTGATGGATTAGGTATCGTAGGATTAAAATGAATCTTAGAGGTGTGTTGGGTGTTTGAAACACATCAAATATATTTAATAAAACAATCTCCAACCCAAGTAGGTTGGGTTATGTTTTTGTTTTTTCCACAAGGTTTTTCAAGGATGATAAGTTATAAGGTTGGGAGGATGTAAAATCTAGTATTTTTCCAAGTTTGAAATTTCTGATGGAATTTGAATTTTAGGTTTATTGGATGGGTCAATTCTTAATCAGAGATCTAGAATGTAATTATGAAGTTTTTAATTAAAATAATTTATGTTTCTAGATGTGTAACAATGATTTCATTATATCTTTGAGGCTCAAGGAGCATCCTGGGGGTTCGGGACATGAAATTTAAATTTATGGGAAAAGTAAAGATGAGGGCGCATAGTTGGTGAGTGGTTAGTGTTAACCATTCGACCAAACAACATGGCCTAGTTTTTATTGGTGAAAAAGTAGGGAAAATGTGTGTTAGGCCAAGAAACACCATTTATGTTTTTTGAAATTTATTATAGAAATGTCACATGTCTAGTGAATTTTTTTTAAACTATGTTATATGCTCATGCTTGTGGTTGATACATTGATAATGCATACCGCATAAATGACACATGGTTTGGAAAACCATGGGAAAAAAACATGAAACCCATTAGATAGTGGAAAATTAACTTTCTAATTTATAGTATTTAATAGAGAATATCCCTTTTTTCCTTCCCCCTCTCTTGCGTAACCAAGGTGGCACACACCTCTCCTCCTCATATTCCCTTGGGTGGTCCAACTTTGTTTGTGGTCAGATTCAGATGACTTTAGATGCATTGGAAAGCTTGAGGTAAATCTTAAACTTGATTACACTTTGTTTTGTTATTATCCTTATTTATATAACTTAGGATCCATTGATTTTGGATTTTGGTCCCAATTCCACTAGAGAAAGGTTGAATCAGTTACTACTATTGGTGTTTCCACTTTTCCTAGTAATAAGATTACTCAAGATGATGTCAATACTTCTCAGTGTACCGATTCATATAGTTTTTCATCTGAGGTGAATTTATAAAGGTTAAATGCTTTTAATTAAATTTTAGGGTTGTGGTTTTGATTCCTTTTCTTAGAAACATTACCAAATTCGATGTTTTTTGTGTACCACATATTGTTGGTGATCATTAGGTCTCTATTCCAGTGTGATGAGATTAGCTAGTAATCTTTTGGGATTTATAAACTATTTGAATAAAGTAATTTTTCTTTCATATAAAATTTTTGGTTTTATTAATTAATTATAATGTTGTTATAATGAAGTAATTTTTATGTTTTGGTTATGATATATGTACAAAATGACTCGGTTGAGCTTGTAGATTCCATGGAAGTTACTGTAGACCTTTCTAAATTAAATTATTAAAGCTTCACAAAGGTAGGTGGTATGTTATAACTACCCTAGTGATTTTTTTCATGTTTATTCAGTTTGTGTATGCTTGTTTTCACCCCCTGAGGGTGACTTCCCCAATTATATTTTTACTAATGAACTAGTAAATTGAATTAGTTAATTTGGTAATTTAATGAATGAATTCCAGTGGGCCCTAATAACCCTTATGCTTTAGATTCATGCTTCAACATATCATTGGAGCTTAGGGTCCCCTATGGGAATCCTCCATGTATGATTTTATCTAGAGGATCACATGAAGGATACATCATTATTCTTACTCTTTATGAGGACCAAAAGAGGAATGTCCTTAATTTTTTTGGTCTTAACAGGATCACAAGAGGGATGCCTCTATTTACATAAAAACTGAAAGGATCCCAAGTAGGATGCCTCTCCTAATCCCTGACATAGAAGACCCAGTGGCTATCCTAATTTTTGATCAACCCTAATCTTGTATGTAATAGGTTTGGGTAGAGATGGTAGATGGTGTCACCTAGAACATGTATCAAACTTGTAAGCCCGTGAGGATGTGGTAGTAGTGTTGCGTCAGGTGTTTGACCACCCACACTCTTTTCTATAAACATTTACTTAGTTATTATTGTTGAATATATGATTTCCTGAGGTGATTCTAGATATTTTTTGTTGATACTTATTTAATGTAGTATATTTCAAGGGTTCCCAGAGGTACTTCTTGGGATATAAATTTTTATCTTTATTTAAGTATATATATATCACTGTATGGAACAGATGGGGGGAATTTTAGTATGACATCAACAATTCTTAATGGAATGAAAATGTTTACTATGTTTTATATTTATTAAATCCATGTAATTTAGGAGAAAAACTTCATCAATGGACATGGGTTATAAACCATTTAGATCTATATTATACAGAGTTTTCCATGGATGTGCTCTGTAGACTCAAGGAGGATGACTTGGTCAATATATTTGGGTCATGGAACTAGTGTATATATATTATATTGAGTTTATATGGACAAGAATAATGGAATAAAATCAGATTCATTGGTCAATGGATCTAGGTATTGTCCCTCATGGGTCTGACACTCAATACATTTGGCATAAGCCGTAGTTGAAGCATTGTCATCCTTACAAAAATGTCCTTCGGTACATGACATACTCCATTATATTCATTTGAGGAAATTAAATGTAACCCAAGGATATAAAATTTACCCCCTTTAGTTATGTATCTTGATTAGAGACATTTCCCATGCTAGTCGATGTAGGTATTGTCAATTGGGAATATAGACCCAATGATCGAGTACTGTTGAGTTATGGTATTTTTTAACTTACTCATGTATATAAATATTTATGTGTTTATATATATTTATGGAAATATATATATATACATATATATATATATAAACACACATATATAAACATGATGAAAAACTTCATAGTTTATTAAAATCATGCACCCAGGGATTAACTGTGGTTTCACTTTATTTGTATTATTATCCATTTCTAGTTGTGAGTCTGTAAGGTTTAGGACCATCCTTGTTCATTCCCCATATGATTTTTTATTTCATATTATTTCTAGTAGTTATTATTTATTGGTATCTTGATGTGTAGATCAAATTTACAAACACTTAATATTACTATCTATGTATGTGACCACATTGGTGGTTCTATGCTATGTTTTGTACTCCCACCCACCTCATAACACCATTAAACTCAGTATCCAGGTAGACGTTCAATTGGTTGCAGGCATAAGTATGCTCGAAGACCAAGACTTGTTGACCAGGATGGCTCAAATATGTATACAGATAATGGTTATGTGGTCTATCTCAGAGTTATTAGTAGAGAAATTTATTTTTTATTTATATTTCTCATATTTACCCCCAAATATGTATGATTGTACCTGTGGGTGATCAGGGTTGCATTTATGACAAAGAAATTTGGTCCTTTATTGCATTCCATTTATTACTAAACATGTCTTTTAGTTTATTTATTTATTTTACACTTTTATTATTACTACTATGAATGTTATCTAGTTATTTTAATTTTTTTTCTTACCCTAATATGATGGAATAGTCTCCCCATTATCACACCCTAGTCCCTCGATGCTAGTCGATATCCTCTGGAAATTGAGGAGGTATGCTTGAGGCATTGAAGGGAATCAGATCAGAGCAACAATTTAGTGGAATCTAATTCGAGATGTTACAATTATCCTTATGGAATTATAATATAACATCTACCTTCATAAAATTCAATCCAATGGAAAATTATAACATCCCTCACGCATACATGTAGACTACCTCCTCGATGAAGAGAAGTGACTCATTTTTTATTGATAATTTACATATTGATAATAGGATATACTTAATTAGTATATATGATATTTATGATATTATAATGATTTTGGAAAGGTGAATTAATAGTTAACTTTATTTTTTTCCATCAATTGAAAAGTGAAAACATCATCCACGCATATGTAGGTCTTACAGTCTCCATGAATAGTGTAATTCATTTTTCTATCTCAATACTTTATGGGTGAATAAATATAAATTTAGCAGGAATATATATTATATTTATATCATGGCTAAAATTATGTAGATTACGGAACTATGATCAATGTACAAGTACAAAAACTACCAAACCAGAACTTTTATGAAAAATAAAGTATTTATCACACATAATAGTAATTTTAATAAATAATTATTAGTAAACGAGGGATAATATGTTATAATTAAATCATATTTTGTATGATATATAGAATTATTGTTCTAAAATATTTTTATAATTAATATATATTTATTATGTTTTAGGTTCAAACATGTACGAAGTATTCAAACACTAGGCTGCAGTTTTATGTTAAAATACTTTTGGTTACCATTGTTGTATTTTATTTAGTTTCTGATGATGGAATTTCATGATATATCTCTCAATAATCCCATTAATTTTCTTCTCCTATGATTATTTTTAGAGAATATATGTTTTCCTTTAATTTTAGTCTATTTATTTACTCAAGATACTGGATGAATATTTTTAAGGAAAATTGACTTTATCTCTCTATTCAGTAGAAAATACATTCTCTTCCATATTTATGTTTTCTAAAAATGTTTCCAAGAATGTTTTTTCTATTCTCCAACAAAATTTTAAAGTCATTTTTACCCATTTTTTAATTTTTACAAAATGCTTGTAAAAGAATATTATAGTCTTTTTCTAAATGATGTTCTTTTAAAATTTTTAAAAAAATGTGGAAGGAATACTTATTTTAACATATATAAAATGAATAGAATATTCATCTAACATGACCACTCAATTATTTGAAGATTAATTAGAAAATTTCAATGGTTATTTCCAGAGAAATTTATTTATTTAATAATTGAAAAATGTTTATATTATAAATAATTGATTTCAAATTTAAAAGGGTATTTTCCTCAAGAAATAAACCAAGTGATATTTAAAAGTAATTTTATTTCATCATAACATAATTCATATTAATGATGCATTACGGGGGATATAATGCAACTATACCATTTTTATTCTTCATTAGGTTTGTTTATGATAACAATATGTTTATGAAACCCATTTCTTTTTAATGGTTTATGTTGTGATTAAACGTTTATAAAACCCATTTATTTTTCATGAATTATGATATGATAAATGTTTTATGATATTATAGAACACATATTTATGGTTTTCATTATGTGATGGGTGGGCTCAAAATTATAAAGTTCTCCAATGATTTGGTAAATATAGATATATCTTGAGATAAACAAGAATTGAATGGGAGGTGAACTCAGTTAAGTAAGGGATTCTGTCCACTATGATAGTCTAAAGAGTGAATCGTGACTACTATGATAGATTAGGGAGTAAACCCAATCCACTATGATATCATCAATAGTAAAAATTGACTTATAAGGAAACATTTTTATTTTTTTATGTGTATATAAAAAACTCAGGTATTATGCATATGTTATGATCTCATGGATAATTTTATTTGATTCTTTTATGATTCTTGTCTTATGAACTTGTAATATGTATTAAATGACTCAAGATTACAATCTTTGATATTTTGGGTATAGTTTTAAAATGTTATGTTCATGCTCTCATAACATTATGATTATGTTATGTTTATGTGATCATTGATATCTCCCTTTATTTCCCTTATAGATAATTTGAGATCACCCTTTCTTATGTTTCCTTTACCCATGTTTTGAAGAAAGATATTATGTTTGATATTTATATTATTGGTTCTATTTGTGAATAACATGGTGGGAGATGATGTGGTTCACTTATGAAATAGTTGTTTATGTATCCAATTTTACAAAGATACTAGACCTATACAATTTAGGTGTGGGTCATTATGTTTTGTAATCAATATTGATATAATAAGATTTAATATAAATGTATGAAAATCATGGGTCACTATAAACATAGATTCTACTATTGATATAACAAAATGTAGAGTTCTAGCTTGGTATTTAAGTTCTTTGTTGATGTATCATGACTAACTAACACATCTTCTATTCAACATAAAAACATAATGGAAAATTAAATCCATAGTATCTAATATTAAGAAATGTAATCTCAATATATAATCAATACCACAATTTACTTATATAAGTATTAAAATACTTTTTCATAATAAAGGAGAAGAAATGAACACTAATAACATATAATAATCTTTAATAAATAATAATAAACACAAGATGGGAGAGTTTTTTAATTATAAAAACATAATAAATAAATTGGTAAGGATCTACTCAATAATATCCACTATGAAAATTGATTAACATAGCATGTAAATAAGCCATCGATGGTAAATGTAATCATATAGTCATTTAAAAAAACGATTAATATTTTTGACAAGTAATAAGTATGAAAAAGATATATTTATATTGAATAACATTTATGATATGAAATGATAAAACTATTTTACATCCATATAATAATTATAGAATGATTATAAATAAAAATATAATCATAGATTGGAAAATAATTTTTTTATTCCAAACATATTATTTTTTCTATTTAGTATATAATATAATTAAATTTGTCACTTTTAATGATTGATTTTAATAAAAAAATATTATATATATATATAAATATTTAAATATTAATCTAATAATTACTTTATATTATGAAACAATAATGAAATAAATTAATGTTTAAAAAGAAATTTTCCTTAAAAAATCATTTTTATAACTTTTGTTATTAATTTAAAATAAAATTTCACATATTTTGAGTTATAAAATTTGTTGAAGTTAAATTTTTTTATTTACAAAAAAATGAATTTATAATCAATTAATGTTATTTTATATTTTATAAATAAGAATAAAATGTTTTAATGTTTAAAATGATACTTTTTTATACTTTTTATTAAAATATGTTCTTTTAATTTAAAAATTAAATATTACATAGTATAAGGAGGAATTTAATAAAATTTGATATTTATATGCATAAAAAATAGGTTATGAATTGTTCAATGATTAAAACATGATATGAACTATGAATAATAACACTTATTGTTTAAAAATTCATTTTTAAATTGTCTTATATATATTTCATGTTTTAATATAAATGTTAATTTTATCATATTTAGAATATTAATTAGATGAAATGGAGTCCAATTTTATAATGATAATATTGAAACTAGGTAAAGTGTTAAATGTAATTTTTTGGTAACAAAATAATTTATTGAGGTAACATTTATGTTATCATGGAAATAGTAAAATGAAGAAAATGGGTTAGATTAAGGGGAAAATTATTAAAATATCACTAAAATTAACTATAAACTATGTAGATGAGGGTATTAATAACCCATATCCTCTATTATTCCACTATGGATTTGATTTAAATGTAAAGGGACATTCCTTACATATTAAAGAATTATTATTTTTGGAAATTCCACTCAAACTCACATATAAAAAGACCCTTTCTAAACCACTTCAAACAATAATTTACTTTACTTTTATCTTGAATTTGTACCCAAATCCCATCCCAGAAAGAATTATTACTTGATTATCAGATTTTGGTTCCATTAAGGTAACATAAGTGCTTTAATTTTAAGGAACCCATTAGAAGGCATAGAAATTCTATCTAAGTATTTCATCCATATTCATTCTTTTCAATTACTTTCTAATATCCAATAATATATAATCTAATTAAAAATTATAATGATTTTATTTTAGCTTCATTATTATTTAAAAATTATATAACTATTATATAAATTTATACTCTTACTCATTCATTAGTATAACATGTTTTTATTTGGGTCAGTTCAACCACTTACATGAACAATGCTTCATTATTATCATCTCTTCCATCATGGATGATTTTTAAAACTTAAATAATTGTAATATAATATATTAAGGATTAAATTATGTTATTATTATCATTATATAAGACTGGAAAAAATGTTAATGGTCATTATAAAGTAAATCATTAATATTGACAAATAACCCAAAATATTCTCACCGTAAATTCCATTCTAGCGAACCATATCGATATCATACATCAAATGAACATGAGAATGAGTAAATAACTTGAAAATATGGTTCCACTACATTTTATAATCTATAAATGATGATAATTTTATCAATTAATGATACTAAACATTTCTATTTCAAAACTTATACTATGTAATCAAAATTAAAAACATCAGTTAATGAAAATAAATTAAAATGAACTAATATATGTGTAAAAATTTATTATAAATGAAAATTATAAAAAGTATTATATTTAAATAAGGTTTTAATTTTTTTATAAATATTGTTAATTTTATTATATTATAGGATAAATCAAAATTTTTAGATTCGGGAGTGAAAATATGCATGACACCCTAACCCTAAAAGCTCAGGGACGATGCATTATTTTATTACATTGGCATTATTACAAGGAATGAAATCCCAATGGACTAACCAGTTTTGAAGACTTGGAAGACCAGATTATATTCATGATACCCATAATACATTGAGAAAAAAAAATAAGACATGATAGAATATAATGTGAAATAAAATGTATACTTGAATGTTTATTCAATGTTTTCTTCTTTGTAATATGTGGAAGTAAATCAGAAGAAAGGGTTGAGATTATATTCTTAGTAAGGGTAATTTCTATAGTCTAAGCATAAATAATAAGGCATGGTGAATAACTAAGGAACACATGACATTGAAATATAATCTTAAGAATAATATGGTAGGAATAAAATATGAATAAATAATGCCACAATAAAACCTAACCTTGGATATTCTACATGTTGAATAATAAAATTGACTATAAATTACTGCTTTCATAATGAGGGAATTCGTAATGTAAAAAATCATAAACATATCATCAAGGAGTTATGCCAGGACCATATATAAATAGGTAAAAACCCAAACTAGCTTGTCTCATGAGACCTACTAATGCACCATGGGGCTAAAGCAGGCCCCACTCAACACTTCATAAGTCCAATGCATTCCTCATATGAATGGGGTGAAAAATAATCAACATATACATTCATATCAAAACTAACATATAAAATTTAAATAACTTTCCCCAATTTGTAATCATAATCAATAACCATTCAGAGTAATATAGTGAATGGTATCAATATAGCACATCCAAATTCAAAATAATCCGAAAACATTGAATAATATATGGTTGGTGATATCATAAAATATTAATCCCAATTATAAAAAATAATAAAAAGGGTGTTGAAATAGATGAAAACACACTAAAAAATCATTAATATTTATTTTGAAAATACCCTCTTTACATTGAAATCATTTTTTCAAAAGCATCACATTTATAAAATAAGGCATTTAAAATATTTTGTTTGAGTCAAAGTATCCCATACCACTTTGAACCATTTTTGATAAATTATGAAATTGATATTTTAAATATTCATGTCCTTATAAATAAATCCATAAACCCATTCCAAAAACATGGATATGAATGAGAAATATTTAGAAAAATAAATCTTAGAAACATTTAAAAATGATTTTTTAGTTAAAAATTCCTTACATAAATCCTAAATAAAATTCCATTTTAAAATATTTTAAAAAAACCTGGAAATGGATGATAAATATTCCCTAATAAATTCTTATGTATAAACTTTCTCAGATAAAAATGAGATTGTGAAATTAACCAATACAAAGATCGTATCATTATAGTAGGGAAAATCAATGACACAATTATGTGTGAAAAATATTAATATAGAAAATATATGTGGATGTAAATTATATAACAATCATAGGTAATTCAAACATATTATATGAAAAACATAACCAATAACATTTCTATTTAACTCAATGAATGGAAATTGAGTTAATATATCCCTTACCTCAGGTTTGACATCCTTAAAATTTGTTCAAACCACCTAAATAATATCTTTAATAGTGTTATTAATTTATAAAAGAACTAAACTCATGTTTATAATACCTTATATAATCTTCTTGTTATATTTCCCACCCATTTATTAACATTATTTTGTTATTTTCATTGTTTTGGGTGCGTTCTTTTCAGGGTTTCCAAGGTCGGTTTATTACGAGATTCCTTGTAAAAAAGAAATAATAATCCCGAATTTATAGAATATACATATATATATATATATATAATTGACTTTAAATAATTACTTTTGAATTTAATGTTTCCATGATTTGGGTAAAAGGGAATTGAAGAATCATCGTCCATGAAGGCGTTGAATTGACACACCAGAGATAAAGATTTTGTTATTTCAGAATAATGAGAAGATCAGATATTTTATGATGATTTTAACATAAACACAAAAACATTAGAGTATATAAATTATACTATAGTCTTCATGAATCATTGGATAATATTTATAGATAAGGTATAAATGATAAATAATTTTATAGAGAAGAAGAAGGAATCTAACCTCTTGAAAATTTTCCTTTGAAGACCTCTTTAATGATATTGGAATTGGTCTTTTTTTAGACCAAAAGACCTAGAATGTGGTATGGTATGAGAAAGAGTGAAATTTTAAATTTTTTCCCAATAAATAATGATTAATGTGATGAAAATTTGTGAAGGAGGGAGCCTCTTTTTATAAGTGAGGTGAGGGGTAACATAGAAATTACTCAAATTATTAAAATATAATAAATCTATTATGGGGTTTAAGACTACCAAAAGGCCTAAATACTAAATTTTATTGCATTTTAGAAGAAATATTTTCATTTTTATAATTTTTAAATAATTATTTGATTTTTAAATAATTTAATAATATATTTTATTCATGAAAAATATTTTTTTCCTAAAATAAAAACTATTTATAACTATGAATTTTAAAACATAAAATCAAAGTTTAAAATTAGAATAATATCTTTATTATATCATAAAAAGATCATATGCATCTATGTAAAATATTTATCTTAAAAACATCAAATTACATTTATTTGTTTATTTTTAATATCATTAATTTTATTTGTTCTTTAATTAAATTAATACTGTATCATCTTTGTAAAAGGAATTATGGTATCTATTTGTTGTCTAAAAAATGAAAATATATTTTCTTGAGAAATATAATTTTATTATATTTCCAAATAATATTTTCTTTTCGATTAAAACTTTTGGAAAACCTCATATTAAAATATTAGAAAAATTATATACTATAATGTGACAAGATGAATTTGTTTTGAAAAAATTATTATAAAGAATTTAAAGTAATTAACATGGGTTTATAATGCCCCAAATTAGTATAAAAACATGATAATGGTCGAAAATTTCTTATATAATTTTTTTATCCAAAATATGAGTCATTTAATAATTCTTATAATTTTAATTATAAAATCATTATTTATTTTTCTTATTCTTTAACAATCACTTCTTCAATGTTACATAAGAATTAATATTAATTATTTCATATATAAAAAATAATTATGAATTATTATCATAAAAATAAATTAATTTGGTTCAGAGTAAAATTATATATTCATTCATTATGTATATTCACTCAGTTAGAGAGCATGAAAACTTCATAAATTTGTTATTTGGTCTTTTGTTGCCCAGTGCAAGCATTGCACTTGCATTTGGATAAAAATAATTTTATATAACCATAAAATTCAAATTACAGGCAAAAAATATACATTATATATAACTATTAAAATAAATGTCTTGAAAATAATTTTATCTCTTAATTATTATTTTTAAGGGACCAAATTGGGTTTTACAATGTGGTGCATGCACTACGCCGACAATGACAATGGTTCATTTATACTTATCAAGAAAAATATAATTTATATATCTTGAATTTTTTCTAGAAAAAATTATCTTATAACATCATTATTTTTTTATTCCATATGTTTAATAAATTTTATATCATAAATATATCTTCCCGCTGTGATAGAAAAAAATGTATTTTCTTAAAAATTGTATTTTTTTACTATTCACTAAAAATTCAACTATTTCAGAAAAATCCCAAAAATTCACCCTAAATTTTTTCAGATGGGTTTAAATTAAAAATGAACTCTATTTTATGAAAATATTTTTCTAAATATGATAAATTATAATTTTAATTAAAATCATCATTTACTCAAAAGATACCAATTTTAATATTATAGCTGATTTTATGACACTTTGAAAAATTAATTAAGGTCTCCTAAAATTATCTTACAATCATAAGACATCAAAATATTAACTTATGATTCTATTTTATAAAAATAAATTTTAATTTAAGTCATTATATTAATTATAAAATATTAAATAACATTTCTATTTTATAAAGTTGTTGGGGTTTGGCTTATTGGTAAGCACCCCATAATCCTACATGACAAATGGGGGTTCAAAACCCATTAGGAAAAGGTTATTGTAGAAGTACTGTATTGTACTGTATCAACAGCGGAACTGTAGCAACGATGGGCACATTAGCGGCGACAGGTCACCGTAGCGGTGGTAGGGTACTGTAGCGGTGGTAGGGTACTGTGTGGTACTGTAGCAGACATGTATTGTAGTGGTACTATTCACAGATTGGGATTTGGGCCAAAAATTTGGGCCTACGGGCCATGTAATGGGATAAATGCCCATTGGGCCTTCGTGCTATGTAATGGGTATCCCTTTACCCAGTTAAAAGAGGTCTTTGCTTTGATTTAATTATATATGAGGCTTCAGCCCCAACCATTAAAAAAAATCTATTTTATAAAAATTAAAATATTTAATTAAATATTTAGAAAACATTTATTTACTTATATTATTATATATTTATATAATAATTTCATTTATAAGACACCTAAATTTTATTTATACTTTCATGGGTGAGGTTACTATTCATTTTTTCCTTTTTCTATTCATAAGGGTATTATTACTATTCAAAAGGGTAATATTTCTATTCAAAAGGGTCAAGTTACTATTCACCAAAAAATAGGTTGATCCTATCAGAATATAAATATCTAACTGATAACAACCATGTATATCCGTTTTTCAAACCTCAATTAAGTAAAGAAAAAATATTATTTTTAAGGAATGGTTTATAACTATATTGTTTAAATATTTATAAATAAATTTGTTGTTTCATAGAGACTTAGTATTGTGTGCATTAAATTATATATTAAATTTATTTATAAATCCTTGTGGTGTTACATTCTCCCCTCCTTCAATAAATTACATCCTCACAATTTAAAATTTCACATCAAAAAAGAATAAAGGTTGATACTAGAAAATACCTATGAGGAAAAACAACATCGGAAAAGAAGGTACTAGGACAACATTTTTCTTATTTTAATATCCATTCACAAAAGTTGATAAATTATTTCACTGTATAATAATGTAATGACATATTAGTACTTGATATGTTTCTAAAAACACAATCTTATCATTTGGTTGTTCCTTTAACTATTCCTACTTCACTTCATGGCACAAGTTGTATCATAGGGTAAAAGAATCCCTAAAACCTTGTTTAATGAAAAAATTCAACAATTTCGTAAATGGTTGACTTTTCCAAAATATAATGATCCAACACTTTAAAAATAAGGTAATTGAATTTCCATAATCAACTTATTAAACAACATGAAGTGGATTTTAATCACCACATACAAACAAGTGAGTACATTATCCTTGTATTCTCTTAATGCATGGTAATAACTTGAATTACCACAAAACCTTATTGAATACATTCATGATTCCTTATTACTTATGTAAAATATTGAAATTTGGATATATTACTTAATTCCAAAATATTGTAGAATCTATCACTTTGTCAAAAATTAATTCTTTAGATCGAAGATAGTATGTTATATCCAATTTACGTTATCCATTTT
This sequence comes from Viscum album, assembly GCA_963277665.1. NCBI lineage: Eukaryota > Viridiplantae > Streptophyta > Magnoliopsida > Santalales > Viscaceae > Viscum > Viscum album. The sequence continues at coordinate 623,822,636 of OY728136.1, read as the reverse complement.
TTTATTATTTCTAAATCAATATCTCAATATCAAGAAATTATTAAGGGGTTTATTTCTCTAACACATATATTTTTCCAAAATTTTAACTTGCTACTGAGTTACTTTTCCTGTGTACCATTCATCACGTGACCTCAAATGTTTACTAAAATTGTACTGTAGTACAATCCTTATATATTCTATAATTCTTATAACTAGTACATCATTGATTAAAATAAAAAAAACACATAATTATTGTATATAAACATAAAAAAATTAATAATTCATCTTCATCCGTGGTAGTAGTATAATCTTAACCATGATCCATTTTATTCCCTTGGTGTATATTCCTTTGAATCATGGGACATTGATTTTTGTAGTGTCTAATATTCTTGATTTTGAATCATTTTACAATGGAATTTTTTTACCCTTGAAATCACAAGAATGGTGGCCTTTTTAGAAAACTTCCTTTCTTTTTATGCATATACCAAGGTGTTTCCTTCCACAATTATCTCATGTGTGAAAATACATCTTTCCCTTGTTCCCTTTATCTATCTTTTTACTAGTTTTCCTATTATTCTCTTACTTATTATTCAATTAATAATACTTAGATTACAATTTATCATTCTTATTAAGAAATGATATAGTCTACTCATATGATGAAAATGGTTGATAGAAAAGTTCCCTTTGAAATACTAGTTTAAATTCTTCAATGAAATGATCATTCATAATCTTTGGATTATGTGAATTGATGTGGTTCTCATTCCTTTTGGTAGGTTCCACTTCTAAACAATTACACACACTATATTTGATCAAAACATTATGAAACATAATTTATAATCCCAATACTAGTCAAGTACTTAACATAAATTAAAATTTTATGCATAACTAATCTCATAATCATAAACATGGTTTCCTTGAGGACTTGTTTAAATTTAAATTATTCATAATGGGTTTTAAATAAAATTTTAATTATGTTAAGAATATCCCTCATGATTGTTAAACCAGGTTCATAATAAGGACCATTTTGTGTACTAGGTTACCTCGAGCCAAGATTGGGACATAATGTCAGAGATTTTACCACTAGGTACATATGTGCTATAAATACATCCAATTGTAGTATCCAAACATGGATGTATTTATTGGAGGACCCACATAATCTCCACCTTACTAAAATTATAATATTTTCTTCTATATTTATCCTCAAATTTTATATTAGGGTTACATTCTCTAATCTATATTTTTTTAGACTAGTTTCCAAAGTTGCTGCTAATATTCCTCTAATACCAACTATAATGCCTCGAGCACAGAAGCCCAGAGCCAGTGAATTATTTTATTATATTAGAATTATTATAAGGTATCAAATCTTAAAGGGACAATCAATTTAGCATTCTTGGAATTCCAGATTAATTTATAATACCCATAATACTTTGGGAAAATAAAATTATACATGATACAGTATAAAGTGAAATAAATTTCATCCTTGAAATCTTATTCAACATTTTCTTCTTCCAAAACTAGGGAAAGGAAACATAATACAGTGGTGATCTCAAATGCTCAATAAAGGTAAGTAATATAGAAGAATCATAAATAATAAGGCATGGTGAATAAATAAATAACACATGACATTAAATCACAATCTTGAGCATAATATGGGGGGAATAAAAGATGAATAAATAATTACATAATAAAAAATAACCATGTATATTCTAGTAGTTTATTAATCACATAGAATATCAATTTATAGTTTCATAATTATAGAATTTATAATGTGGTACATCATAACTATATTTTCAAGGCCTCGTGCCAGGACCATACATAAACGGGTAAAAACCCAAACTAGTTTGTCTAATGAGACCTACCAATACACCGAGTAGCTATCGTGGGTCCCACCCAACACTTAATAAGTTCAATGAATTCCTCATATTAATGAGGTGAAACATAATAAATATATAAATTCATATTGAATCTACCATATGAAATGTAAATAAATTCCCCAAATCAGTAATCATAATCACTAACCATTCAAAGTAATATGTTGAATGGTATCAAGATAGCACATCCACAATCAAACTAATAATAACCCATTAATTAAATTATTGTAGATTATATAATAATATATTAACCTCAATTAAAAATTCAAATCAAAATGGTGTTGAAATGGATGAAAATACTCTAATAAAATTATTAAAATTTCTTGAGAAAAAAAATACAATTTTAACTTTGAAATCATTTATTCAAAAGTCATTCATTTATAAAATAATGAATTTAAAAGAAATTTTTTTTGAATCAATGTGTCTCATACCACTTTTAGACATTTGATAGAAATTAGAAAATTAATATTTAAAAATATTTATGTCTATATAAATTAATCCATAAAACCCATTTTGATAACATTGTCATGAATGGGAAAGATTTCGAAGAATACTACATAGAAACATTTAAAATAATATTTTACATAATGATTCCTTACATAAAACCTTTAAAAGATACATTTTAAAAATATTTTTAAAAAACATGGTTGTGGATGATAAATATGTCCTAATAAATACTTACGTATGAACAATATAGGATAATATTGAGATTGTGAAATTAACCATTACAAAGATCATATCATTAGAGTGAGGAAAAATAACTGAAATAATTAGGTTTGAAAAATATAAATCAACAAAATATATGTGGATATATAGTATATAACAATTATAGTTCATTTGTACATATTATTGGAAAAACATAACAAATAACATATATGATTATCTCAATGAATGGAAATTAAGTTATGATTTCACTTAAATCAGGTTTTACACCATTAAAATTTTCTCAAAACTCATGTATAATGGTTTGAAAAGTGTAAATAATTTTTTATAGAACCAAACTCATGTTTATCATACCTTACATAATCTTATTATTACAATTTCGACTCATTTCTTAATAATATTTTGTTATTTTCATCGTTTTGGTTACGTTCTTTTCAGGGTTTCCAAGATCGGTTTATTATGGTTTTCCATTAAAAATAGAAATAATAATCCAGAAGTGAGGAAATATTTATATTTATGTAATTTTAAACAATTAAATTTTAATTTAATCCTTCCAATATTTGGTTAAAAGGGAAACAATGAGTTATCATCCACTAAGACATTGAATTGACTAACCATAGAAGACGATTTATTTATTTATGAAAAAAGGAGAATATGAGAGATTTTATGATGATTTTACCACAAACAGAACAAATTTCTAGTGTATATAATATACTAAAGATTTCAGGAATCATTGGATAAGAGGTTGGGTTATGGTTGAAGTGAGAAAGAATTTGAAAGAGAAGAAGAAGGAATATTACCTCTTGAAAATTTCTCTTTGAAGAACTCCTTAAGAATATTGGAATTGGTATTTTTGTGAGACCCAAATCACTATAATGTGGTAATGGATTAAGAGAAGGGAATTTGGTAGAGGTTATTTGAGAAATAAGGCTTAAGGTGATGGAAATTTAAGAAGGATGGAGCTTAATTTTATAAGTGATATGAGGGGTAAATTAAGAAACACTCAAACATTTAAAATATAATAAATCTATCATATAAGAACCCAATTCATCCTTGGAGGTATGAGTTTCTTTTATTCTTTTTTTATTTTATGTTTTTTTGAGAAAATAGTGGAGAACTAGATAAGAACTGGAATCATTATTGTCCCACGGTCTGACTTTGGGGTACACAACATGAACTACTAAATACATGCTATGTATTTTGTCCATGTATGATGGGAAATACATGGTGTTTAGTCATGTCAGAAATAAAAAGAGGAAAAACTAACTACACCATATATACTTTCCAGTACATTCCATGTAGTCATGCTCACAAGCCTTGGAAAGTAAGTCAGCAGAATTTATCTTCCAAATGAATAGTTAAATGACATGCACACCGTGTATATGTACATACATGCCATGTTTTTTTTGTGTTTTTACCTTAAAATGGATAGTAGACTCTCCATTTGGTAGATTGGATAGTGGGATCATAGGGGGAACTCAAGAGGAGTGCCAAAACTTCAATCCCTTCCCAATTGATCATCTAAACTCTGAATCAATCACTGTCAGTCTCATTTGAACCCAATCGGTAAGCTATCGATTACTCATGAGATGTTCAAGGTGATTTTGGTTTTTGAATAAGTTATTTATGGTTCAGTAAATATCATTTTTTCATAGATCTTAACCATTCTATCTAAAATTGGAAGTCGATGTTGGACAAGGAGAGTCATACTACGACGAGGTATGTGGTCTCATGTTAATTGTTTAATGTCAAGTTGGTTATATGTGTCATTGTTTCACAAACCCATATTTGGGGTGTCTGTTTGTTGAGAATTTGACCCATGTTAATTCCTAAGGATGTTTAGGTGATTAATTATATGAATTGAATCATGTTGAGACTTCTTGTTTTGATTAAGGGCCACCCTACGGGTGCGTTTCCCTTGGTTAACTGTTGTTGGCACTGTTGTATTAGGATAACCATGGCTATGAATCTATTTTACCTGTTATGGGTTGTTTGAAATGATTTGGTTAATAAAATTCATACCAATGATATTTTCTTATATTTTGGGCTTGGCCCTATTGAATTATTCTGCCAATGGGAAGAGATTTTTCATGCCTGTGGGAAAGGTGTTGTGTGCCTGTGGGATATGTTTTGTTATACATGTGGGTAATTGCATGTGGGAAAAGATTTTTATGTCTATGGACTACCTAAGAGAATGGTTTTGAACTATGGTTTTACTATTTCAATGATGTAAGACACATCTGTAATGCTAAAGGACAATCTAGGATTTGTTTTTCATTTTACATGATAGATTGCCTACTAAGGTATCCACTTTGTTTTTCTGAATAGAGGATTGATTGGATATTCCTGGATCCCAAGATATTATGATTCAATGTAATTTAATTTCTTAATGAACATCAATGGTATAAATGAAACAAGACTTGTAGGATTGTTTACTTTTGAGTACATCCTAGTTTAATTATTTCGTTATTACACACCACCACTGCATATACTCACCAATATATTGGCATAGACATTTTGTGGTTTTCAGATGGGATTTATTTCTCACACCCTATTTGGGTAATGTTTTTGGGCCCAAACAGACCATATTGCTGCAGTTTTCGATAGGGTAAAGTATCCTTATACAGGTACTTAATTGCTTCTTAGGAGTAGGAGAGCATGGGATGAAGCCAAGGCTTGTGATGTTCCTATGTATCTTTTTTTATTGTGGTACCTTGGTATTGTATTGTACTTTATTGTGGTGTATCATGTTTTCCCTACTTTCTTAGAACATGTGACATGTTGCATCATTATGATATTATATGCCTTCTGGTTATCTTTAGCTTTCAGTCTTCCATTGTTTACATCTGTTCCATGGTGTTTACTACTTCTGATATGGTTTTTATTTATTCAACTATGTTACACTCTACTAATTAAGGTATAGTTTCCCCACTATCACACCTTAGGCCCTCACTGCTAGTTGGTAGCCTCTGACATTTGAGGAAATGTGTTGGAGGCCATGTGGCCAACCAGGTATGTGCAACTTTTAGTGGATTTAGGATCTGAGACATTACAAAGTGGTATCAGATAATTTTCTTTCCTGATTTTTCTTATTTTTTGGAAACAATAGTCTAGGATATTAAGGATATGGAATTTGTTAATTAACTATACCTGGGAGTAGATACCCCGTGTAAAGGGAAAATCCAATTTTCTTCAAATTAAACTGTTTTGTTAGATTTTGAGTTATTATAGTTGATTCGATTTAACCATTGGGGGAGACACTTGTTTTGTGCTATTATTATTGATATTATTGTGGTTCTATTTTTTTCAACCTGATGAGATGAGGGTATTCCATATCATGAATCAAATATAAACTTGTTATAATCAAATGCCATGCATTATTCCATGCCATCAAGGATGCATTATATATTGCATGATGTTGTGATAGATGACGTGCTAAAGATTCATGTTGTTGTGATAGTACTATGATAGATATGCATGTTGTTGTGATATGTGTATTTGTACATGATATGATTCGAATTGGATGGATTCCAAACTTCGATCTCTAAGGTGTATATACCCTATTAGATGGAAATTTGGTGGATCATGATTCAACCTTTAGTATAAAATTATATTTTAATATGTTATGATTTGGGGAAAATCTTTGATTCGCAAGAAGTATGGGCACTCACAGATCAGAATGTGGCATACAACTGGTTGGTTATTTCAACAGAACATGGTTTTTCTAGGAAATCTAGAGTTTTTTTCTTGAAAAACAAAGTATACACAACTTGTAGTTTATTCTAACAAGCCATGTGTTCTTTCTGTTCGGGGAAGCTGACATTCCATGTTTTAAGAAGAACAATCCACGTAAAATGTGTACACACCATGTAGTATATGGTGTATAATGGGATGTTTAAGAGAAAACACTGGTGGTAGAGTTTTGATCAGAAAACGCCGTATACTTTTGGAACACGCTGTGTTGCATACCCAGGCAGAACTCATGTGGACCTGGCCGTGTGGGAGTACATGGCTAGGAGGACAGACCTATGTACACACCGTGTGAGTGTGGAACACGTTGTGTACCTGGGGTTGATACAATCCTAGGTCAGAAGTAGTACACAACCATTTAATAGTGTAAGGGTACACACCGTCTATTCCTTATACACTATGTGTAGTCTTTTTTTGTTTTTCCAAACTTTGAGGGTCTTTCCTTTTTTGGAACTCTTGAATGGAAAACCTTGACAATGATCTTGAAATAAAGAGTGTTCTTGAACTTTTAGAGTCATGCCTCAATGATGACCATGAGTTATACACTAATAGATCGGCGATGATCATACTCCAGAAATGGTAGGCTATGGAAAGCGTATGGATCCTCCAGTTGTGCCAGCTATGGAACCAGCTGTTATACCATATGTAGGTGCAGATGCACAGTTCCATAATGGCCTGTGAGGTTCATGAAGACCTTTGAGGGAGAAATATAGGCTACCACATCTATGGAAGAGTTGACATGTATATTCCAGTAGCAGCATCTGCCTACTTTTTTAGGGGATGGAGGACCATAGGCTGCCAAATCATGGCTGGAATCAATGATGAATAACTTCGAGCATCTGGTGATGCCTCTTGATAGGAGGTTCAAGCTCACGATGTATATGATGCATGATTCTTCCAAGAGATGGTGGGATGTTATCACTCAGACAGTGAGTCATTAGGATATGAAATGGGAGAAATTTCAGGTGGAGTTCTATGATTATTAATTTCCCAAGATGCTGAGGGCCGACCAAGCCCTGGAGTTCATGCACCTGGAGGAGCACACACTGTCAGTTATGGACTATTCTTCCTGGTTTACTATGCTTTAGTGATTCAAACCTATTTTGTTGGGTGATGATGTATAAAAATCTAAACGATTCGAGGATGGTATTAGGATAGATATATGATCATAGGTGAATGTCTTCAGGATGTCTTCAATCTCTCTTATTTTTAATCCGACGCTGGTCACTAAGCGTAATCTTTGGGAAGCTAGTGGTGTGATCCAGGGTGGTTCGGTACCAGTATCTGGTATTTTCTCAACTGGTAAGAGGAAACATCATGTGGAGTTCTCTCACTTTGATAGTATCAACCAGCACATTTCCTCTGATGGCCAGGTGATGTGCTATCAGTGCGAAAAGGTTGGGTACAAGAGACCTAAGGGCCCAAGGGACCCTGTTGAGTACCGTGCTTGTGGCAGGATGGGCCATCTACAAGGCTAAAGTAGGGAATTTCCACCAATGGCTAGTGAGAGAGGTTTTTTACAGACTCCACGTGTAGGAGTAGGGTCAGTAGATTCTCACTAGTGTAAAAATTGGATTATTTTAGGTAATTCAGGCCAAGGTGGTGGTCATGTCTGTGGTAGTCAGATGCTATGATCTCAGTGACAATAGGGCAGGTCAGCTTAGGGTAGCCAAGCACTGTCTCAAGGCCATGTGTAGGTCAAACTTATGTAGTGCAATATACCCAACAGTAGTTGGACCATGGACCTTCTACTGTCAGAGGTACTATCCTAGCACCTCTATTTTATTTTATGCACTTTTTGATATTAGTACTACACATAGTTTTATATATGTGACCTTGGGCTCTGCGTTTATACTTATTCTAATGTTATGACGTGATAATCTTCATTAGGGATTATAAAGGTATGTGTGAATCAATGCATGTAGTGCCCCATTGAGATTGGTGGGTGTCACTTTCTACAGAACCTCTATGTCTTAGAAATTAAATTATTTGATGCCATTCTCTGAATTGACAAGTTGGTTACTTTTCAAGCCTTTGTTGATTTCTATTACCACAGGGGGAGTTTCACGTCACTAGAGGGAAGATACTTTCTAAATAAGGGTGAATGAAATGTCCAGGTGATCCGAACTGGACTCGGGTATCTTGGGTTTAGAGGAATGATATCCCAAATTGCGAGTTTATATATGGATGACCAGGGAAAATGTCTAGTATATTTTTCTCTACTTGTTGATCATTTCAGGGATGTTTTCCCAGATGCATTCTCAGGATTACAACTGGTTAGAGAGGTGGAGTTCACTGCCATGATAGTGCCAGGAGCTGCACTGGTATCCATTACTCTTTATCAGATGGCTACGATGAAGTTTCATGAGATCAAAAGGCAGTTAGAATATATAAAAGCTAAGGGTTTTATCTGATACAATACTTCTCTATGGGGTTCATCGGTCCTTTTCATGAAAACGGTGGATGGTAACCTTAGGTTATGCATGGACTACTGAAAACTGAACTAGTTGACTGTTAAAAATCGATATCCCTTTCCATGGATAGATGACCTATCTGATCAGCTTTGAGGAGATCGAGTGTTCTTAAATATTGACTTGAGGTTAATATATCATCATGTACGTGTTCAAACTACAAAACTACCTCATACTAACTTTTGTAGTAGGTATGACCTATATGAGTACTTGGTTATGTTATTTAGTCTCACGAAAACACCAGCATTTTTCAAGGAACTAATGAACTGAGAGTTATATACTTACCTAGATTCCTTTGTGGTGGTTTTCATGGACAATATGTTGGTGTATTCTCACAATCAACATGACCATTCCAATTATCTTGATATTGAATTTAATACACTGAGAGAGCATCAGTTATATGCTAATCTTTAAAAATGAAACTTCTGGATGGATCTGATTCACCTCTTGGGTTATATCATCTCAAATACTAGAGTATTAGTGGACATAGAGAAGGTGAGAGCCGTAGTTACCCAGGAGCAGCCTAAGAATGATTTTTAGGTATGGAGTTTCTTCGGGATAGCTGGTTACTACCAGCATTTTATATAGGACTTATCACGCTTAGAATCACCGATGAAAGGTTTGAATAAAAACGGTGTGAATTTTGAATGGTCCAATTCTTGTGTTACAACCTTTTAGGAGTTTAATGGATGTTTGAATTCAGTTCCAATTCTGATATTTCCAAATTCGGGAAAGAGTTACACTGTCTAATGTGATGCAATAGTTATTGGGATGGGAGATGTGGTTATGCAAGGGGATTGAGTTGTTGTGTATGGGTCTCAGTAGTTGAGGCCACATGAGAGAAATTATCCTATGCATGATCTCATGTTAGCTGTAGTTGTTCAGGCATTGCGCTGTTGGAGACATTCTTTATTGGGAGAGAATTTTTTGGTGTAAATGGACCAAAAAGTCTCAAATACCTCTTTAATCTATGTGATTTGAATCTGAGATAGAAAAGGTGGGTGAAATACCTTTAGTCGTTCGATTTTGAGCTAGCCTATATTCCTGGAAAGGGTAATGCAGTGGCTAACACAATGAGCAGGAGGACTCAGACATAGGTAGTGTAGGAGGCCAGTTTTGAGTAGAAGCTTATGGAATTGTTATATGAGATGCATTTTGAGGTTCATGATAGTTAGGGAAAAAATTATCTTTCATCTTTGGATGTTACCTATACCCTAATGAACCAAGTGAGGATGAGACAACTATCAGATTTTGAAGGCCTAGTTCTACGGGAGAGAGTAGTAGGTTAGTACCCTCCTCCTAGATAGACAATATGCGAGGATGACATTATTTGTATCCATGGACATGTGTGGGTTCCATGGGATATACGCGAGGAGAAGATGCAGGAGTTTTATTCTTCGTCATAGAAAGTGCATCCCGGATCCACCATGATGTACTATGACTTGCGCCATTATTACTAGTGAACGGGTATTAAGTGAGAAGTAGTTGGTTTTGTTATGAGGTGTTCCACCTATCAGCAAGTGAAGGCAGAATATCAGAGGTCAACTAGGCTTATACATCAGTTACCTATTCTTGAGTGTAAATGGGATGATATCGCGATGGATTTCATGACAGGGTTAAAATGGTCTCTTAGAGGCAACGATGTTGTGTGGGTCGTAGTTGACATGATTACAAAGGTCACTCACTTCTTGTCGATCAAGGATACCTTCAGTGAGGATGAGATTGGAAAGATGTATATCCGTGAGGTGGTACGACTTCTTGGTTTCCCTCATTCTATCATTTCATATTGGGAATACCACTTTACGTATTATTTATGGCATAATTTTTAGAGGTCTTAGGGTATACAAGTCCTTCTCAGCACAACATACCACCCTTAGATTGATGACCAGTCAGAGCGTATGATACAGGTGTTAGAGGAAATTATGCGTGATTGTGTCATAGATATTGGGGCTCATAGAAGAATCATATTATATGAACCCAACCTTAAACATTACTTATTCTTGAGTTATTTAAAGATTACATGTTGAGGATCTTTTCAGGTTTAGAGTTTTAGAGAATTAGATCATAAAACATGCATTACATTCCACATTTAAACAAAGTGGGTACATAAAAGATAGTATTCATTTTTCCCATCAATGGAAACATATTTAAAATAAAACATGGATTCTATCTTGACACTTCCTTGACATTATCATCATATCATGTACCATTCCCTTGAACTGTGTAAAACATTTCATAAAAACATGGGATGAGCATAAAAAGCTCAGTAAGGGATATAAAAATATGGAAAGGAAACATGAGTACATATATACATAAGAATGAAATCATACTTTACCTGTAAAACATAAGCACTTTAACATACCTCATCAAATCATGAATAAATCATAGAAATCATAAGACATAAAGGTAACTTGAGGCATTCATAACATTCTTACGTAGGGGGTAACCCTCTTGGTTACGTTTGGAATACCCATCACAGTATATTCCCTAAATCTCTTCGGAGAAACCTCAATGTTTAACCCCTTCGCATTACCCAATGCATTGGAGAGCTATATCGGGACCACCCGCCTTTAGTTTATCATGGAGCCACCCATCTTCATAATAATGCCCAAGAACGACAACATAATCGTATCACATAAAACATGCACAAAGGAAACATAACATCTCAACTTTTCAATCACAATATATCAGTACAACACATTGATATAAAACCATTATGAAAACCATTTTCAACACCAAAATAAAATATTAGTAAAACATGGTATTTACTTTTCATTTAAAAAAATGTATGGCTTGTAGAGGAAGACGAAACTCAAATAATGGTCACGGCGGCAGAGAAGTCGTGTCGCCGCATACGTACGACAAAAACATTCCCTTTTTTCATTTAGTAAAACACTTTGTATAAAAAATATTCCTTTTGGATAAACGTAAAAGTCAAAGGGGTTTATACACCATATAAAAGAAAGTTGTGTATAAAACAAAATATGCCTCAATGAAAGGAGATTGAGACGAAGTCCCTTACCTCGGGTCCGACATGACTCGATCATTATTTAACCTCCTGAATAATAAACTTGAGTTAATTTCTACTTGCTTAAGAACCTTTTTCAAGTTCATTATTCCTTTTATATCACTTATTACCATGTCATTAACACTATGTAATTATTTAAGTTAATAACGGTCGTTTTAACGATCATTGGTACTTGAGTAAAAAATATGCTCTTTATAATTACAAGTTGTTCATGTATCCATTATATCCAAAGTTATACTCATTATTTATATATCATATATATCATATATATGTAGAATATACATGCATTTATAATATTACATAATCATTTATAGATAATAAATGAAATGCACCGTTCATGGAGACGGTAAGCCGTACGTACGCATGAACGCTACTTCCATTTATATTTCAAATTTAATGGAATTAAAACATAATGATACATAATAGTATTATAATTCTAGTATTTTATCACATATAATATCATTCAATCTATCCTCTATACGTACCACATATGTTATTAACGAATCAAATCACTTTGAGGGGGCAGTATTCCGCACTTCCTAAAATGAAGATATCGCATTTACCCATAATGGAAACCATAAAGGTATGCCATAAATGAAAAATACAGAAGATTAAGTAAAACATAAACATATTATATATCATATATAAATATAGTAACATCTTAATGGACACCTTTGAAGGTTTTATATGAGTGTTGAATAATCATTGTTTCGTGATGCAGAAATTCGCCATCCACAGAAACAGTATGTTCATTAACCATTAGATGTAGGTGTGTGTAAGTGTAGCTAGAAACCTTCTTATAACAACCTCCTATTATATTAAAGATACTGGTTTTGTTACAAAAGAAATTAATAAAAAGATTTTAGAAGGTTGTAGAAGCAAAATAAAACATAAGAACACAAGATAAAACACTACATTTAAAACAGGTAACTCTTTTTGATTTGATCTCAAAGGCTTCCTTGGAAGACTTTTGCCCAAAGTGAGGATTCAAGGAGTAATAGAGGGATGTGGAGAGAAATAATGGATAGGGTTTGGCCGAGTGAAAGTCTTGAGAGGTGTGGGTAAGGAGGTAGAGGTGGGGGCCTTTTATAAGAGGAGAGGAGGGGCACTCTTGGAAAGTTATAAAAGGTTATTTTATTATAAAATGATTATCAGATTTAAAAGGTCCCAAAATTAAATATTTCTAGGATAAGGTGATAGGAGTTCTAAATAAACCCATCCAATAGGTTTTTGACGTGGGTAGATCTTAGATTTTACATTATCTTTTCATTTTTTTAAAATCGTTAAATAATGAGGTAATCGCTGCATCATCATGGTATCATAAATAATTTAATTTATTTAATGTCTAAAAATTATAAAAAAACTATCATGATGTAGTAAATCGTTTTATCTTTCTAATGAATATTTATAGTCAAAATTATGACTTTTATAACCCCATTTAAAAATTGTTTTAGTAAAAAACCCATGTTTGTGACATTTTTATTTTAACTTTAAATAAAAAGGTATTAATGTCATTTTCCTACCAAAGTGGCTCCATGGGATCCCCAAGTTTACCCATGTATTTTATTATTCGGACATGACACATCCAATAAGGGTAGGACATGTGTTTAGGTCATTTCATATTATTAAAACATTATTTTTACCTTAAACTACACTAATTACCTCTAATCTCGATTAAAAACTTAAAAGTTACTATTCACCAAAAGATTATTTTAATCCCATTGAACCAAATTTTACTTCTTAATGACAACCATGTATGTCGGATTTTTGAAATTCAAAACACAGAGGTGGTAAAATTTCATTTAAACGGAAAATCAGTTTTTATAAGTACCTATTAGTGGTTTCACTATTCATCAAAAATTGAAGTTTTTCAGAAAAATACCAAAACTTCACCCTAAGCTATATTTGATATTCCGAATTCAAAAATGATGTCCATTTTAAAAAATTCAAAACATATAAGTTACATTAATTAATTTAATAATTAATTCCCGCTGTCAGAGCAAATAGTGTGTTTTTATGAAACAATAAGTATCAAAAGATTGACACTAGTTTATGTCCAATTTCAAAGTAAAATTAATTCCAACAACCACTATTGGATTAAATGGTAAAAATATATTCTAATTTCACTTTAAAACCAATTAAAAAGATAATCTAATCATATAAATGAATTAGATTAAAAAGTGGTTTTGAATTAAAATACAACATTTTTCACTATTCATTAAAAAAATGAACTTTATCGGAAAAATACCAAAAATTCCCACAAAGTAAATTTTGATGTCCATATTCTAAGGAAGAATTTTATTTGGTCCAATAGAATGTATAAGTGTGACCAAATCTATACTTAATGATGGTTCTCCATCAAAAGGCGATAAATGGACCTTTAGTGAAAATTAGAGTATATATGCATAAAATTGAATTATTTTCATATTTTAAGCCTTTATCCTTTATTGGATAAATGTAAAAACATTTAACAAACATATATAATTATATTTTAGTTATTTCCATTCATTCCCGCCAATACAACGGCTACGTGTTAACTACCATTTAAAATAATATTATTTTATTACTAGTGTGAAACGTACGATTTCAAAGAAACTCTTTGTTGCATATCGGGTATGCTATCAAACATAGAAACCCCTTTAAAGTAAAATTAATATTTAATTCATAAATATTAAAATGAAAATGCTTTATTCTTTATTTACTTGGGATGTTACATCCTTCCCCCCTTTTGGGAATTGCATCCTCGCAATTTTATTCAGTTATCAAAATAAGTGGGGGTATTTATCCCTCATATCCTTTTCAGATTCCCATGTCGCCTCTTCAACCATATGGTTTTTCCATAAAACCTTTACCTGGTGAATTACCTTATTCCGCAACACTTTTTCTCTATGATCAAGTATCTGGACTGGTTGTTCTTCATAAGATAGATTCTCTTCCAACTGAACTACCTCTGGACTCAAAACATGAGATGGATCTAGAATATACTTTCTCAACATCGAAACATGAAAAAAATTGTGTACTTGAGATAAACTTGGAGGTAGATCCACTCGGTATACAACTAATCCAACTTTCTACAGAATTTCATATGGTCCAATGAACCTTGGACTCAACTTTCCTTTCTTACCAAATCGCATCACAATTTTCCATGGTCAAACATTGAGAAAAACAAGATCACATACCTCGAAAGATAGATCCTTCCTTAGGTTATCTGCATAACTCTTCTGCCTGCTTTGAGCTGTTCTCATGTGTTTCTGAATCAACTGGACTTTTTCTGCAATCTATTCTACCAATTCTGGTCCCATCAACTTCCTTTCACCCACTTCATCCCAGAAAGCTGGAGTTCAACACCGCTTCCCATATAATGCCTCAAATGGTTCCATCTGTATACTGGAATGAAAACTTTTATTATAAGAATACTCAACCAAAGAAAGATGTTGGTCCCAACTTCCCCGATAATCCATCGAACAAGCATGTAGCATATCCTCCAAAGTCTGAATTGTTCGTTCTGACTACCCATCTAATTGAGGATGAAAAGTTGTACTAAAGTTTAATTCAGTACCCAACGACTTCTGAAGGCCTTTCCAAAAGTTAGAAGTGAACCTGGGATCACGATCAGATACAATGGAGAGAGGAACTCCATGTAACCTGACTATCTCTTTAAAATACAAATGAGAAAGATGATCTAGGGAAAAACTATCTCGTATGGCAAGGAAATGAGCAGATTTAGTCAAGCGATCAACAATAACCCAGATTGCATTATTACCTCGAGGTGTCTTCGGTAATCCCACAACGAAGTCCATGGAAATATTATCCCATTTCCATTCTGGTACTGGTAAAGGCTGAAGAATCCCTTTTGGTAACTGCCGCTCTGCTTTAACCTTTTGAAAAGTCAAACACTTTACAGTAAAATCAGAAATATCCCTTTTCATTCTATCCCACTAGTAATAGTCTCGAAGATCTCTATACATCCTAGTACTTCCAGGATGGACTGAAAACAAGGAACTATGAGCTTCACATAACAAATCTATCTTCAACTGTGAATCACACGACACACACAATCTCTTCCCAAATCTCAAAACAAAATCATTATCAATATTGAATTCTGGAAACTTACCCTTCTGAACCAGCTCTACCCTTTTATGCAACTCACTATCTTGCTTCTGTACTTGCTTAATTCTGTCTGATAGAGAAGATTTCACTGATACTTGAAATAAAACAGAAGGACATCCTGCACCAACAACTTCTATGCCAATGTTCATCAAATCCTTAACCAAAGGATCACGTTCCAAATGCAACATTACTAATGAAGCATTAATTTTTCAACTCAAAGCTTCAGCCACTTTATTTGCTTCTCCAAGATGGTAATGAATTGTACAATCATAATCCTTGATTAATTCTAGCCATCTCCTATGTCTCATGTTCAATTTTTCTGAGTGAATATATACTTTAAACTTTTGTGATCGGTATATATTTCACACTTTACTCCATACAAATGATGCCTCCAAATTTTTAAAGTGAAAACAATAGCAGCTAATTACAAGTCATGTGTAGGGTAATTTACTTCATGAGTTTTCAACTGTCGTGAAGCATAAGAAACTACCTGATCATTCTTCATTAATACACAACCAATTCCTTTCAATGAAGCATCACTGTAGATAACAAACTCCCCTTTCCTGGAAGGTAGTGCAAAAACTGGAGCATTCACCAATATTCTTTTCAGTTCCTGAAAACAATCATCACATTCTTTTGTCAAGATAAACTAAACTCCCTTCCAAGTTAGTTTAGTCATTGGACTAAATAAATGTGAAAAATTTCTAACAAACCTTTGGTAATAGCATGCCAAACCAAAGAAGCTATGAATCTTGGTTTAATTTGTGGGTCTTGTCCATTCTTCAAAAACTTTTGTTTTTGTAGGATCCACAGTTATTCCATCTTTAGAAACAATGTGACCAAGGAAAGAAATTTATTACAACCAGAACTCACACTTGCTGAATTTCCCGAACAATTTATTTTCTTTTAAGGTTTGCAAAATAACCCTTAAATTTCTTTAATTATCCTCTTTACTTTTAGAAAACACCAAAATATCATCAATGAAAACAACCACAAACTTATCCAAGAACTCATGGAAAATTCTATTCATTAAGTCCATGAATACAGCAGGTGTATTGGTTAGCCCAAAAGGAATTACTAAAAATTCATAATGGCCATATCTTGTACGAAATGTGGTCTTCGGAATATTTGCTTCCTTTACCTTCAACTGATGGTACCCTGATCTCAGGTCAATCTTTGAAAAATACTGATATCCCTGGAGCTGATCAAACAAATCATCGATATGAGGAAAAGGATATTTGTTCTTAATAGTGATGTTATTCAAGGCTCTATAATCAATGCAAAGTCTCATAGAACCATATTTCTTTTTAAAAAATAAAACAGGAGCACCCCATGGTGATGTGCTAGGTCGAATGAAACCTTTCTCTAATAAATCTTGCAATTGCTCCTTCGACTCTAAAAGTTCAATTTGAGCCATTAGATAAGGGGGTTTTGAAATTGGCTTAGCATCAGGAACTAGGTATACAATAAACTCAACTTCCCGATCTGGTATTATTCCTGGCAACTCATCAGAAAAAAAACCAGGATACTCATTTACCACTGGCACATCATTAATATGAACAGTTCCCTTGTTTTCAACAATATGTGCATGGTAACATTCATTTCCATCTTTTAGGAGTTTCTCAGCATCTTTATACATTATCAACAGTAAGGGTTCATTCTTGTACAAAAACTAAAAAGTATTCCTGAAAAGAAACTTCTTTAGCTCTACAGTCAATCTTATCATGGTAAATAGAGAGCCAATCCATACCCAGGATAACATCAAACTCTTATAGAGGTAAAAAATAAGGTTTTCAAGTAGGTTCTTTCCATAGATAAGGATAGGAAGATTCTTATAAATTATTTTTGCCTCAACATTTCCCCCAGGTGTTTTTACCAAAATTTCAGGATTCATTTCTTGAGATGGTATTCCCATTTTACTAGAAATGTTTTCAGAGATGAAAGAATGAGTAGACCCCGAATCAAACAACGTACTAGCATAATCTAAAAAACCTAACAAAGTACCTGATAAAACTTCATTTGATGGCCCAACATCTGCTGAAGTAGTTGCAAAGGATTTAACCACCCCTTTCTACTTGTCGTATAACTGCTTCCCATCACTCGAGCTCTTTTTCGGACACTCGTTTTCATAGTGACCCATCTCATTGCACTTAAAACATTTCACTAATTGTAAATCAAATTTGGTCTTACCATAACTCTGATCTTTTTCAGTGCAATCATGAGACTTATTTCCCTTCTTACCGCATCGGTAGCACTTTCTAGAATTCAGAAGACATTCCCCAGCTTGCCTTTTACCACATTTATCAAAAACTGGAAACTTAGTTTTCTTACCGTCAGACCTTTTTGAAGAATTCTTTCCTTTCTCCTGCCACATCGGTCTCTTCTTTTGCAGGTTGTTATAGAACACTTGAACATCAGAAAACTCCATTTCCACCTTCTCATCACATCGAAAAAGATTTTCATAACTTTTGAACTCACGAGAAGCCTATGCCCTTCGATATTTTGGCTTTAATCCTGAGTAAAAATAATTGATTTTACTATCAAGGTCTCAGATAAAATTTGGAGCATACCTTGCCAATCGAGTGAACCTCGCTTCATAGGCAGCCACTGAGTCTTCCTCTTTCCTCAATTCCAAGAATTGTTTTTCCATCCTAAGTCGAACAGCCTTAGGAAAATACTTCTCAAGAAACACACCTTTGAATTCTTCCCAGTCGATAGCATAAATCTCATCAGCGTCCCTGATATTTTTAACCATCGACCACCACTGATCTGCTTCACCCTCCAAACGGTAAATAGAGAGACTAACCTTTTGATTGTCTGAACACCCCATGACATTGAAAATATTCTCCAGTGCTTTAATCCACCCTTCAGCTAGCATAGGGTCAGATGATCCTCTGAATGATGGGGGATGTTGCCTCATGAAATGTTCCACCACTGACATGTTTCTCTACCGTTGATATGGCTGATCTCATGCATGGATACCACCACCATTTATCGTTTGAGTCAACTCTGCCATTACTGCAACAAACTGTTCAGTTCCAATTCCGACCATCTCAGGATGCTGATTCGGAAGGTTATTTCCTTCTATATGCCTTCCTAGCACTTCTTCCCTATTTCCTCTGCGTAAAACCATTCTGAACAAACATGTCTTAGATGAAGCAACATGGTAATCTTCAAATTCTATATCATTTCAATTTGACCATAAAAAAAATATTTTTGGATAATCATTTAATATCATTATAACTCCTAAAGTTATCTCAACCGACCTTTGATACCAACTATAAGGACCTAGCCTTAAACATAACTTATTCTTTAGTTATTTCAAGAATACACGTTGAGGATCTTTTCAGGTTTAGATTTTTAGAGAATTAGATCATAAAACATGCATTACATTCCAAATTTAAACAAAGTGGTTACATAAAAGATAGTATTCATTTTTTCCATCAACAGAAACATATTTAAAATAAAACATGGATTCTATCTTGACACTTCCTTGACACTATCATCATATCATGTACAATTCCCTTGACCTGTGAAAAACATTTCAAAAAAACATGGGATGAGCATAGAAAGCTCAGTAAGGGATATAAAAATATGGAAAGGAAACATGGGCACATATATATATAATAATGAAATCATACTTTACCCATAAAACATAACCACTTTAACATACCTCATCAAATCATGAATAAATCATAGAAATCATAAGACATAAAGGTAACATGAGGCATTCATAACATTCTTACGTAGGGGGTAACCCTCTTGGTTACGTTTGGAATACCCATCATAGTATATTTCCTAAATCTCTTCAGAGAAACCTTAACGTTAAACCCCTTTGTGTTACCCATGGAATTGGAGAGCTATATCGGGCTCACCCGCCCTTAGTTTATCATGGAACCACCCATCTTCATAATAATGCCCAAGAACCACAACATAATCGTATCACATAAAATATACACAAAGGAAACATAATATTTCCACTTTTCAATCACAAGATATCAATACAACACATTGATATAAAAACATTATGAAAACCATTTTCAATACCAAAATAAAATAAAAGTAAAACATTATATTTACTTTTCATTTAAAAAAAGGTATGGCTTGTAGAGGAAGCCGAAACTCAAATAATGGTCACGGCGGCGGAGAAGTCGTTGTCGCTGCATACATACGACAAAAACATTCCCTTTTTTCATTTAGTGAAACACATTGTATAAAAAATATTCCTTTCAGATAAACATAAAAGTCAAAGGGGTTTATACATTGTATAAAAGAAAGTTTTGTATAAAACAAAATATGCCTCAATGAAAGGAGATTGAGACGAAGTCCCTTACCTCGGGTCCGACTTGACTCGATCTTTCTATAACCTCCTGAATAATAAACTTGAGTTAATTTCTACTTTCTTAAGAACCTTTTTCAAGTTCATTATTCCTTTTATATCACTTATTACCATGTCATGAACACTATGTAATTATTTAAGTTAATAACGGTCGTTTTAACGATCATTGGTACTTGAGTAAAAAATATGCTCTTAATAATTACAAGTTGTTCTAGTATCCATTATATCCAGAGTTATACTCATGATGTATATATCATATATATCATATATATTCAGTATATACATGCATTTATAATATTACATAATCATTTAGAGGTAAGAAATGAAATGCACCGTTCATGGAGATGTTAAGCCGTACGTACGCATGAACACTACTTCCATTTCTATTTCATATTTAATGGAATTAAAATATAATGATACATAATAGTATTATAATTCCAGTATTGTATCATATATAATATCATTCAATCTATCCTTTATACGTACCACATATGGTATTAACAAATCAAATCATTTTGAGGGGGCTGTAGTCCGCACTTCCTAAAATGAAGATATCGCGTTTACCCATAATGGAAACCATAAAGGTATGCCATAAATGAAAAATAGAGAAGCTTAAGTAAAAAATAAACATATTATATATCATATATAAATATAGTGACATCTTAATGGCCACCTTTGAATGTGTTATATGAGTGTTGAACAATCATCGTTTCGTGGGGCAGAAATTCTCCATCCACAGAAACAGTATGTTCTTTAACCATTAGATGTAGGTGTGTGTAATTGTAGCTCAAAAAATTATTATAACAACATCCTAGTATATTAAAGATACTGGTGTTGTTACAAAATAAATGAATAAAAAGAGTTTAGAGGGTTGGAGAAGCAAAATAAAACATAAGAACACAAGAGAAAACACTACCTTTAAAACGAGTAACTCTTTTTGATTTGATCTTAAAGGATTCCTTGGGAAGACTTCTGCCCAAAGTGAGGCTTCAAGGAGTAATAGAGGGATTTTTAGAGACAAAATAGACAGGGTTTGGCTGATCCAAAGTCTTGAGAGGTGTGGTTAAGGAGGTAGAGGTGGGGGCCTTTTATAAGAGGAGATGAGGGGCACTCTTGGAAAGTTATAAAAGGTTACTTTATTATAAAATTAGTTTTGGTTTTAAAAGATCCCAAAATTTTATATTTCTAGTATAAGGTGATAAGAGTTCTAAATCCACCCATCCAATAGGTTTTTTACATGTGTAGGTCTTATAATTTACAATATCTTTTTATTGTTTTTAAATCGTTAAATAATGAGGTAATCGCTGCATCATCATGGTATGATAAATAATTTAATTTATTCAATATCTAAAAATTATAAAAAAATATCATGATTTAGGAAATCTTTTTCTATTTATGATGAATATTTATAGTAAAAAATATTACTTGTATAACCCCATTTAAAAATTGTTTTAGTAAAAAAACTCATGTTTGTGACATTTTTATTTTAACTTTAAATAAAAAGGTATTAATGTCATTTTCCTACCAAAGTGGCTCCATGGCGTCCCCAAGTTGACCTATAGATTTTCTTGGTCGTCCAGGACACGTCCAATAATGGTAGGACATGTGTGTAGGTCATTTAATATTATTAAAACATTATTTTTACCTTAAACTACACTAATTACCTCTAATCGCGATTAAAAACTTAAAAGTTACTATTCACCAAAAAATTATTTTAATCCCATTGAACCACATTTTACTTCTTAATGACAACCATGTATGTCAGATTTTTGAAATTCAAAACACAAAGGTGGTAAAATTTCATTTAAACAGAAAATCAGTTTTTATAAGTACCACAGAGTGGTTTCACTATTCATCAAAAATTGAAGTTTTTCAGAAAAATACCAAAACTTCACCCTAAGCTATATTTGATATTCAGAATTCAAAAATTACTTCCATTTTAAAAAATTCAAAACATATAAGTTACACTAATTAATTTAATAATTAATTCTCGTTGTCAGAGGAAATAGCGTGCTTTTATGAAACAATAAGTATCAAAAGATTGACACTAGTTTAAGTCCAATTTCAAAGTGAAATTATTTCCAACTACCACTATTGGATTAAATGGTAAAAATATATTATAATTACACTTTAAAAATAATTAAAAAGATAATATAATCATATAAATAAATTAGATTAAAAAGAGGTTTTGAATTAAAATACAACATTTTTCACTATTCATTAAAAAAAATGAACTATATCGGAAAAATACCAAAAATTCACAAAAAGTAAATTTTTATGTCCCTATTCCAAGGAAGAATTTTATTTGGTCGAATAGAATGTATGAGAGTGACCAAATCTATACTTAATGATGGTTCTCCATCAAAAGGCGATAAGTGGACCTTTAGTGAAAATTAGAGTATATATGCCTAAAATTGAATTCTTTTCGTATTTTAAGCCTTTATCCTTTATTGGATAAATGTAAAAACATTTAACAAACATATATAATCATATTTTAGTTATTTCCAGTCATTCCCGCCAATACAACGACTACGTGTTAACAACCATTTAAAATAATATTATTTTATTACTAGTGTGAAACGTAAGATTTCACAGAAACTCTTTGTTGCGTATCGGGTACGCTATCGAACATAGAAACCCTTCCAAAGTAAAATTAATATTTAATTCAAAATATTAAAATGAAAATTCTTTATTCTTTATTTACCTGGGATGTTACACATATTCCCCTGGATAAATTCTCCTACAACAATAGTTTTTAGCCGACTATACAGATGGTAACTTACAAGGCTTTATATGGTAAGACATGTCATTATCCCCTATGCCGGCTAGAGGTAGTTGAGTTAGCCTTACTGGGACCACATCTACTGCAAGAGACTTCTAAGTAGGTGGAGTTGATTTATAGATGGATGGATAGAACAAATTTTTATCAAAAATCTTATGCCGATCGTCGTTGATGACCATTAGAGTTTGAGGTCAGGGATCAAGTTTTCCTACATGTCGCACAGAGGTTGGGACACAATAGGATTAGGAGATAGGGTATGCTTTTGCTAAGATATGCCAGTCTGTTTGAGATTCTTGAGCGAGTCGGTTTGGTTTCCTGTCAGTTACACTTATCTTATAGGTATCATGCCATGCATGACGTCTTCCATGTATCTCAGCTACATTGCTATCAGTTAAACACGTCTCATGTTTTTCATCCCAAGGAGGTTGAGCTTCGGGTTGATTAATCCTTTGAGGATCATTTGATTCAAAAATTTTTGATAGGATCACGAATGTTTTCTGAGGATGGTCAGTTTCTCTCATACTGGTGTTAAGGCAGAATGACTGAGTATAGGATGAGACTCAGGAGAGGAAGGCTGATGTATGTACTTAATGGCCAGAGTTATTCTTAGATATTCCTTCACCGCCATTTAAAGGGAAATTTGAGGAAAAATTTCTTTTAGGGGAAGTTTGTAAGAACCTGGTTGTTCCTTTGAGGTATGAGTTTCTTTTATTATATTTCCTTTAAGTTGTTCTTGACAAAACAAGGGAAAACAAGATAAGAATTGGAATCATTTCTGTCCGTAAACCTGACTTAGGGGTACCCACCATGTACTACTACATACACGCCATGTAGTTTGGATGTGTATGATGGTAAATACATGGTTTTGTGGTCTTTTCAGCAAGGAAAAGTGGAAAAACTAACTACACGTTGTGTACTTCATAGTACATGCCTTGTAGTAATGTCAACAGGCCCTGGAAAGTATGTTAGCGGAATTCAGCCATTGAATGAAAAATTAAATGATATACACACTATGTATATGTATGTACACACCGTATATTTTTTGGTTTTTTCTTTAAACATGAAGTATCCTCTCTATTCAGTAGGTTGGATAGTGGGATAACCATGGGAACTCAAGAGGTGTGTCGGAACTTCAATCCCTTCAGGATTGATCATCCGAACTCTAAATCAATCACCGTTAGTATCATTTTAACCCAATCGACAAGATCTAAATTAATCTTGAGTCATTATTGGTGATTTTGGTTCTCAACAAAGTTATTTAAGGTTGAGTAAATTACTTTTTTTGTAGATATTAACCATTCTAGCTAGAATTGGAAGTTGAGGCTGGATGAGGAGAGTCATACTAGGATGAGGTAGGTGGTCTCGTGCTAATTGCTTAATCTAAAGTTGGTTATATGTGTCACTGTGACACGTTCTGATTTTTGGGGTGTTACTTTGTTGAGACTTTGATTCATGTTAATGCCTACAGATGTTTAGGTGATTAATTATATGAATTGATGCATGTTGAGACTACTTATTTTGAATAAGGGCCACCCCGTGGGTGCATTTACCTTGGATAACTATTTTTGTCCCTTTTGTCTTAGGATAACCATGGATATGACTATATTTTCCATGTTAAGGGTTTTTTGAAATGAATTGGTTAATTAAATGATTACCAATATGAATTGATTATATGTTGGGATTGGCCTTATTGTATTATTGTAGCTTTGGGAAGAGATTTGTCAAGCTCGTGGGAAAGGTTTTGTGTTCCTGTGGGATATGTTTTGTTATGCCTGTGGGAAATTGACTCTAGGAAATTATATTTTATGTCTTTGGATTGCCTGAGGTCAAGGTTTTTAACTGAGGTTTCACTGTTGTAATGAATTATGGCGTGTCTTCCAAGCTAAAGCACAATCTTGGATTCATTTTTCATTTTACGCGATAGATTTCCTGCTGAGGTTTCTGCTATGTTTTCTTGAATAGGGGACTGACTGGTCATTGCCGAATCCCAAGAACTTATGATTTAATGTAATTGAATTTCTTAATGAACATAAATGGTATAAATTGAAAAATTCTTGTATAATTTTTTACTTTTGAGTACAACGTAGTTTAATGATTTCATTATTACACACTAATGCCACATATACTGACTGGAAGATTAGAAAAGACCTTTGGTGTTTTCCTAATGGGATTTACTTCTCACACCCTATTTGTGTCATGTTTTTGGGACCAAATAGACTATATTTCTCCAGGTGTCAATAGGGTAAAGTCTCTTTATTCAGGTACATGATTGCTACTTATGAGCAGGAGATCATGGGACCAATCATGGCTTGTGATGCTGCGATGTTTCTTTTTGTATTGTTATACCTTAGTATTTTATTGTACTTGATAGCAGTGTATCCAATTTTCACTAAGTCATAGAACATGTGACATGCTGCGTCATTCTGATATTATATGCCTTTTGGTTATCTTTACTGTTCAGTCTTCTGTTGTTTACTTCAGTTTCATGTTGTTTACAACTTCTGTTATTGTTATTATTTATTCCGTTGTGTTACACTTTGCTAATGAGGGCATAGTTTCCCCACTATCACACCCCTGACCCATTATTCTAGTCGTCATCCTCTGCAGGTTTGGGGAACACACTTTAGGTCATGTGGCAAACCGGGCATGGGAACCTTTTAGTGGATTTAGGATCCTGTATGTTATATATTATAGGGTTTAAGACTTCCAAAAGGCCTAAAAACTCAATTGGACTAAATTTTGGAAGTAAAATTATCATTTTTGGACTTGTTCACTAATTTTTTGATTTTTAAATAATTTAATACAATATTTTGATTCATGAAAAATATTTTTTTAAAATAAAAACTATTCCTAACTATGACTTTTAACACATCAATTTTTTTTTTCAAGTTTCACTATTTTTTTTATTATATAATATAAAATTCATATTCATCTAGGTAAAACATGAATTATCTTAAAAACCAAAAAATTACCTTTATTTTATTATTAAAACCATTAATTTGATTATTTATTAATTAAATTTATAATACATCATCTTTGTGCAAGACAATATGGTATTTATTTGTTGTCTAGAAATTTAAAATAAAATTCTAAGAGATATATAAATTTATTATATTTCCAAAAATTACTCATGTTAGAATAAAATATTTGGAAATCCTCATATTGAAATATTATACAAATTAAAAACTATAATGTGATAACATGACTTTCATTTTATAAGAAAATATTATAAAGTCTTTAAAGTGATCCATTTGGGTCAAAAATGTTCCAAATTCAAATCAAAATTTATAATGGTAGAAAATTTCATATATAATTTTTATTCAAAATATGGTTCATTTAATAATTCTTATAATTTTAATTAAAAACATCTTGTTTATTTTTCTTATTCTAACACAAGAACTGCATCCGCATTGCATAAGAATTAATATTAATTATTTCAGAAAAAAAAATTAAAACAAATTAATATCAAAAAAATAAATTAATTTTTTTCAAATTAAAATTTTCATTAACTCATTATGTATATTTACTCATATACATAATAAGAAAACTACTTAAATTTTTTATTTTGATTTTTTTCCTGCGCAAGCATTTCACAAGAATTTGGATAAGATTAATATTATATAACTATAAAAATATAAATTATCAACAAAAAATAACCATTATAAATAATACTTAATAAAAATTTTATGAAAATAATTTTTATCTCTTAATAATTATTATTTTTTGAACCAAATTGACTTTGTCTGTGCGTTGGAGACACTACGCCAACTATGAAAATGGTTCTTTAATACTTATCAATAAAAACGTAATTTATATGTTCTAAATTTTTTATATAATTTTTTTTCTCATAATATCATTATTTATTTATTCCATAAGCTTAATAAAATTTATATAATAAATATATCTTGAATTTTTAATAAAAAATAAAATTTTTTCTTAAAAGAAATATTTTTTGAAATTCACTTAAAATTCAACTATTTAAAAAAATACTAAAAATAATCCTAACCATTTTTTACATGTATAATAAAAAAATGAACTCAATTTAATGAAATTAATTTTATAAGTATTATAAATTAAATTTTACATTAAAATCACCATTTACTCAAAAAATACCAATTTTAAATTTATAACCGATTTTATGAAACTTTGAGAAACTAACTGAGCTCTCATAAAATTATTTTATAATTATAATACATCATAATATTAACTTATGACTCTTTTTTATGAAAATAAATTTTATGTTTATTCATAACATTAATTATAAAATTTTAAATAAAAATTTATGTTTTATAAAAATACTACTACTTAATTAATAATTTATAAAATTTTATTTATGTATACTATGATATAATTTTATAATAATTTCTTTTATAAGATGCCTAAATTTTATTTATACTTTCATGGGTTAGGTTACTATTCATTATGTTGGTTTTCAATTCATAAGGGTCATATTACTATTCAAAAGGGTAACATTACTATTAAAAAAGGGTCAAGTTAGTATTCACCAAAAAATTATGCAGATTCAATCAGACTCTAAATATCTTACTGATCAAAACCATGTATATCTGGTTTAAAAAATTCAATTCACACAAGAGGAAAAATAATGTTTAATGGCTAGGTTATACCAATATTTTTTGGATAATTATAATAAAAAAGTCTTGTTTCATAGATACTCATTGTTGTGTGCATTAAATATTATATTACATTTGTTTGTAAATCCTTGGGGTGTTACATTAAGGGTCTCTCAATTCCCTTCCACTCAGATATATTACATGTTTACCACTTATTATATTTTATATGATGTATACACTAACCCATAAATATATATTATCCTAATTTTAATATAATTTATTGAACATGAAAATCCATCTCATGATCATAATTACAATGGATTTTGATTCAATCATTACCAACCAAAAAATGGTTTCTAATATCAATTTCATTTCATTGATATACGGTCTATATTCACAATCTATTTTCATTTATGTTTTGATATACTGCCACATGGATATATTTTATCTTTATTATACTATAATTAAAATGATTTATAGATAAATACCAACTCTTCTCTTTTATTGGAATTTGATCCAAACATTATGATAATTGTAAGGGTATCTTTTCTAATCTCAATTTGAAATTGAGATTATCGATCTATAAATTTTCATTTGGGGAAAGAGTATTTACTTCACTCTAAAAACCTATGTATTTTATTCTCAAATGGTTATTTTTTTCAAGTCTTTTTACCTTTTCCATTCCCACTGTTTCATAATTCCTTGTAAATAGACCATGTAAGCGGGATCATATTTTTCATATCAATTTTTTTTGAATATTTTAATTCCATGTTCATGTTCTCTATTAAGTATCAGGGATATACTATTTATTCTTATTTATAATTATATGATATCTGAAATTCATTTTCTAGTTTTTTGTCTTTTTTTTTGGAAATATATGAAAGCAAAAAATTCACTAAATTCATTAATGTTTTTTTCAGGGTTACAATTACCCACTATTTTCTATGCTATTCATTAAAAATATTACATCGGAAGTTTACATGGATCTCCAAATTTATTTTCAATTAATTTTTAATTAATTATCAAAAACCCTGTGATTTATATATTATTTCATTAAAAAAACATATAAAAATGAGAAGGTTATTTCTTTATTTTTTTTAAAAAAATTTATAATGTCTTTTCAATTTTTTCATATTTGAAAATATCAATTAATATTTCCTATGATTCACTAGGGATATGTTCTAATTAAATCATTAACTTTGTTACTATAGTTTATTTTTTCATACAATATAGAATTGTTTTGAAATCTTTTTTTTCTTGATCTTTAGTTCTTTTTACAGGGTTTGAACAGTTAATGTGATCATTTTCATGTAGAAAACATATGTATGGTTCGTCAATATGTGATGGGTGGGTAAAATATATCCATCCATTTCATTGATTAAATAATTATATCGCATGAGAAGTTATGATATGGGACATGAGTGGTAAACCCTATATATTATGTTATGGGATATATATAGTTAACATATTCCACTCAGATATAAATATAATGGTGGTTAACCATGATATAAGTTATTATTTTCAATGCTTACATTTTTTCCACATTCTTATGTTATATATCCATTGAAGTTCCTGATGGTATTATTGATTAATATTATACTTGTTTTCAACCCTGTGTAAGTAATATTAGATGATGATTAAGAATTATTTTTTTGTGTTTTGTTGAAGTTTCCTAAGATGTTGGATATTAGTTTGAGATGGATTAGATAAATTATAGAAATTACATATTAGGGACAATTTCCAGAGTTAAATCATTATAAGATTATTTTTTTATTTTGATGAGTGGAATAATTTGGAAATGGTATAAGTACCCATGGGGATCATAAGAGTCATTTTATGATTATAAGATCCACTTTAACTCTAGAATGGAAAATCTAAAAATAAAATGACTATTTTATGAGTAATTTAGACTATATAAGGATTATTTGGACTCCTTGTAATAGTTATTGAGAGCACATAATAATCATTTAGACTCACCATAATATTCATTGAGATTTTATAAGAATCGTTTTGACTATCCTAAATAGTTAGTAAGATTTCAGAAGAATCATTTTGAGTTTCTATAATGGTTATTCGGATTTATATAAGTGCCATTTTATTTTTATAATATATAATTTAAAGTTAATAATGACATGGAAGAGAATAACTAAGAATATAGTAAGAGTTATTTCACTCAAACAAATAGTTTTCTTATCATATATGAAAAATTCCATTATATGAAAGGTGTTTTGGAAAATAATACTATATGATGACTAATATGTTCATTCATGTTTCAGAAATTATAAACATTTTAAAGTGTAGTGATTTAAACTTATCATGATGAATCAAACAAATTATGATTCTGGGAAATGAGAGTTAGATGTGTTGTGAGGATGTTGTAACATCCAAATGCTCTTTATATTTGTGCATTCATTCCAGCACAGAAAAGGTCTAAAATATCCCATAGATTTTTTGGAATTTTAAATAATTATAATACCAAATATTATAATAACAAAATTGAGAAACACTGAGTTGTATTTAAATGAAAATATTATGGGGTGATATTGGGGTAACATTTAAATCAAAATATTCAAAATTTATTATAGTGATCAATAATGGAATTTTTTTATATCTGTTGGCCAATGATTATTATATTTCAACGAATAAAGTTATATTTTCTAGGAATTAACTATAGAAATATTATTCACATAATTATATATGAATATATAATGATAAAATAAATAATGAAATGATTTATGATCAGTGTCACGACCTGTCCCCCGGGACCTGTATTGTGGCTACCCCAAGCCCACCTTCCATATGCCAGGGGTTGGCGACTAGCACCAGAAAGACATATCCCTAAAAAATGGGAAAAAATTTCCTTTAAACCTGCAAACATACAGACCTAGTACACAACAAGAGAAAACAAAAGTATAACTACTGAAAGTAAAAAGTGTGAACTAGAGGAGAATGGGACAGTATACAAACCCAACTAAAAGAAAGTACAAAAAAGGGGAAAATAGCTCTTGAGATGGTCTGCCAAGGATCCTACCTGAAGGGTAGGTACAAATTTTCAATGCAGCTCTCCACATCAACTGGTCACCTCTGTGCACCATCTAGCCCTGACCCCCAAAACTTTGTCAAAGTTTTCCATCTTCTTCACAAGACCCAACAAGGTGCATGCGAAGCTCATGGAGGGGTGAGTATAACAATACCTAGTAGGGACCACAAGACTGTCAAAGGTCTTTCAGAATTCCACAAAGGAAGAACCACAAAGCAG
Organism: Viscum album; assembly: GCA_963277665.1. Lineage (NCBI taxonomy): Eukaryota > Viridiplantae > Streptophyta > Magnoliopsida > Santalales > Viscaceae > Viscum > Viscum album. The sequence goes on along the minus strand of OY728136.1, from coordinate 623,791,813 downwards.
GATCTCAATCACAAAGAATATGTAAAAGACAGCTCACACAAGGTATATTACTTAAAGAATATGAATAATTATGATTATTCCTAAAGAAAAATCATCTATTCCATTGAGAATTTCCATTGTTGAACCACGAAGGAGTCATTCTATAGATGATCCACACAGTTTCGTAAGTCACAGATCCACATAAGGTCGTAAGTCATCACTCCACATAGGTTCGTAAGTCGTTGATCCATGATGGGCCACTCTAAGGCTGGTCATCACTGGGTCGTGCTACTGTTGATCCACATAGGTTCATAAGTCGTTGATCCATAGAGTGTCGTAAGTCATCGATCCACACAGGGTCATAAGTTGCTGATCTACGATGAGCCACTCTAAGGATGGTCCTCCTCAGTTCATGCTACTACTGATCCACATAGGGTCATAAGTCAACGATCCACATATGGTCTCTCTAATGTCGTTCCACAAATGGTTGCTCTTCACTTGACAACCAGCCATATGATACCTGCACTTGGTGTGTTTGAGTTCCATAGATTCCACTTCTCAGGCCACTCGTCATATTTCAACCACTACGAAGTCCCACAAATAAGTAACCCGAAGGACCGTCGTGTCATATGGGTTCTAATGGAATAGATGGTGCGTCAATAGAACACTCGATCTGTAAGTTATAGGCATTTTTGTATCGATGACCCGGTTAGATTCGAGTTTGATCAAACAAGTCCATAATAAAAATTTCTCCAAAACCCAGGTGGATTATTTTAAAAGGAATTTCTCATCCTAAGGGTTCCAACACCATATACGGTTCTTCAAAAATACGTTTGATTTAGGAGTTATGGCCCTTTAAGCGTAACTTGGTCAACCTGGGTCTGAGTCCGGCCTGACCCGACCCGTCCTGGTCTGGGCCGACCCGACCTGACCTGGCTGGACCTGGCCCAGACTGGCTCGACCTGGCCCAGACTGTCTTGACCTGGTCCGGTCTTCCGGATGGGTGCGGCCCACCAGCCTAGCGCGACCCACCTGCTGGGCGAGACCCACGATTTGGGTGTGGTCCCAACTCACCTGAACATACATGGGTCCATTCGAGTATCCTAAAAAGGGCACTAGGTCGGTGCCTCCATTCCAGCTGACCTGTCTGGTGGATTGGTGAAGGGTGGGACCCACGGAAGAGGGTCCACCACCTCCACGATAGGAGCCGTGACGTCTCCTCTACGGCGCCCTTCCACGGAGGGCTTACCCTTATTAAAGCAGCCAGATCTGCAACGTCCACACCTTCAAGGCGTGCCGCCCTCCATCGATGTGGATGGAATCGGCCAACCTCCCCCTTTTCTCCATGGCGCTTGGGAGTTCCACCCCATCTTCATGGCCAACGAGAGCCACCATAGATCACTATCGCCACCGGTTGTTGTTACCGCTAGTTACCACCGCCACCGGTCGCTGCTGCCATCGGTTGCGGCTGCATCCAGTCGTCGCCACCGCCGCCCGTCGTCGTTACCGCCGGTCGCAGCTGATGCAGGTCGTCCCCACCGCCGATCACTGCCACTTCTTGTCACAAACGCTGCCTCAGGGTACCACCATCGCTGGTCACCGCCGCCCCCTCCAGGCACCGCTGTCGCCAGTCGATGCCACCGCCGGTCACCGCCGATCACTGCCAGTCACCACCAGTCATCGTTGCTGCCGCAGTTCATTGTTGATGTCGTTTGCCACCGCTGCTGGTCACCGCCTGTTATAACCACAGCCGCCGTCACCTCTATGCCGAAGACACTTCTGCAGGCCACTGGTGAATCTCTGGCGGTTTGATCTTCTTTCATTTTGCACATACGAGCCTCCCAAGACACCACCATCACTCTCAGGTCCTCGGTTTCACATTGCCACTATTTTTCTTGGTCTCTCATGAAGAACACATCAAGAACAATTTTGGCAGAGGGTCTAGGCCTTGTTCGGTTCTACCTGAACCCTCTTTGTTATCTATATATCATGGGAATGAGTGTTTATTAATAAAAACCCATAAAGAATCCCCACATCATCCTCCCACATTAAAGAATGAAACATGGATCAACCCATTGGATGGTGGTTCTGTGTTCTTGATAATATTCAATAATGGAAAAGATGGAGGAATTAATCACATAAACACTCCAACCTAAACATGTTGGATTCACTGAAGATTAAGAAAGAGAATCCATTGTTCGAAGATTTTCATTGGCATTTTCTGTCACCCATTGATGTCTAGTTCTAATCCTCAATGGTGTTGTCTAATCTCTGTTAATAATTAGAGGAAGACATTGCCGACATTTTGTGAGAGCTTCCTCTCGTAGCTCTCCCAAAACCCATGAAAAAGGTTTTATTAAATAAAAGAAAAGGAACCACATACGTTATTTTAATAATGTGATTCATTAATGAACCACAATTAATGTTTAATTAAACCTATGAGTGTTGTGGTTACACAACCAAATGATAGTGTTAATAAATGGCACTTAATAAAAGCTTGATGTTACTCTACGGTCCCACCACCATCGCTCAATAGTTTCAAAAAGAATAAAATAACTTATTTAGTTATTTTATTGTTTTTTACGGATGTCAAAAAAAAACTTTTCAGTCTGACTTTTTATGAAGAAGATTATGCATGGCCTAAGAGAATATCGGTGCTGCCAATTCAACAATGCTCTCAGATTTTTAATCTGATCTCTCGTTCAAAAGATAGATATTATCGCCTACAAGTTTACTGAACATACCTTATAAAAAGTTCAAAATTATGTTCTGGGCTCTTCGGGCCTTGGAATTTTTTTCCATCAATTTTCCCAGTCTTGTAATAATTCTATATAAATAAAAAACATTATACAGAATTTATGGGTCTTTAAATTCTCCCAACCTTATGTTTTTTTATCCCTGAAAGCCACAAAAAAGGTTAAGAAAACAAATAGGGGTATTGATCATGAATCTGAGCCTCTCTCTCCCATGTTCTCTTCTAGAGGTTACCATGCTACCACCGAAATCGCACTAGATGTATCACCATCCATGAAGGACTTGATCCCATCGATCCTCTATCTCCACTAAGAAATCAGAAAAATTCGCCCCATTATCAATGTCTTACTCTCCTCAATCGAGGATGTGCGATGGATCTTTCATGTATCTCCTCAGCTGCAAACCATGGAAAATTTCATGCACCCTGTGCATCTATGGGGGAATATATAGGTGGTATGCTAACTTTCCAAGTCTGCTGAGAATCGGGAAAGGTCCAACGAACCTCAGAGATAGCTTGCCGCCTTGGTCAAATCTCTGAAATCCTCATCGAGGTGAGACCCAAAGGAAAACATGACTTCCCTTATAAAACTCTAAGGGTCTCCATCTCTTGTTATCATAAGACTTCTTCCTAATCTGTGCAGTCTTCATCTTCTCCTTGATGATATGCACCTTTTCGGTGGTATCTCATCCCAAATCTTGACCAATGAGTGCTGACTCCCCTGGGTCTATCCATCATAGAGGTGATCTAAAATGTCACCCATACAAGGCCTCAAATTGTTCCATGATAATGTTTTAGTGATAGTTTTTGTCATATGGAAACTCCACCAAGGGAAAGTGATCCTACCAACTATATCCAAAATCAAGGACACAAGTACGAATCATGTAATCAAGTGTCTGTATGGTCTGCTCTATCTAATCATCTGTCTGAGGATGAAAGGCAGTGCTCAAACGTAGCTGAGTCCCGAACACCTCCTGTAATCCCTTCCACAACTGGGATGTAAAACGAGCATCATAGTCTGTAACGATCATCGATGGTACCCCATGAAATTATACTATCTCCTATACTTAGAGGTGTCTCAAACCCTCTATTGACCCGTACTCTCAGACAGGTAGGAAGTGGGCCGACATGGTGAGTCGGTCAATGATCACTCAGATGGAGTCATGGCTCCTAGACATACATGGTAACCCCATCATAAAGTCCAAAGAGATACCATCCCATTTCCACTCTGGTACCTCGAGTGGCTGAGTCAAGATGACTAGAATCTGGTGCTTGGCATTCACTTGCTGACAAGTGAGGCATCGTGAAACAAACTCTACCACTACATTCTTCATCCCCGGCCTCCAATACTGATGTCGGAGGTCCTAGTACATCTTCACCACATTAGTATGTACCACTAAATGGGATGTGTGGAACTCCCTCAACACCTCCTCTCACAGTGTCACTAGTACCATGGTGTATCCTCTATAAAGAATGATGTTCTCCCCACCTTTAGAAAATCCTTCAAGAGTCTGTCAGAAGGATATCTAAGCATGTCGAGTCTCACAGTCAACATCCCCAAGCTGAGCCTCCCTGACTCACTGAAGGAGTGGGGGAGTTACTATCATAGAATAGAGGTAAGCTGATCCATCATTATCCATGAAGGATAACTACAACGTGGCTTCCTTCTCTATCTCCTCACTCAACAACTATAAACTATACCTCCTGCTAAGTGTTTCTGCCACCACATTTCCCTTCCATGGAGTATTGACTATCTCAAAGTCGTAATCCTGATGGAACTCCATCCATTTCAATTGTCTCAAGTTCAGATCCTTCTTTGAGAAGATATACCTAAGACTTTTGTGATGAGATTAGAAAGTGAATCTTTATCCCATCAAGTAGTGCCGCCACATCTTCCACACAGAGACCACTGTTGATAACTCCAGGTCATGGGTCACGTAGTTCTGTTCTTTTTTCCTCAGCTATCGAGAGATGTAGGCGATCACTGCTCACTCATACATTAGGACACATCCTTGTGCGGTCCCTGATGCATCTCAATAGACTACATACCCAATGCCCTCTTTTTGTATCCTCAAGATGGATCAATCTCCATCTCATATCCTAGAAACTCAGCTAGCATCTCTCTGTCCACAAGAATGGATATCCTTTCTTTGTCCTAACTGATAAGGGTGATGCTACTATTTAAAATTCAGGTACAAATATCTGGTAGTACCCAACCAATCCTAGAAAACATTGCACCTTGGTCGTGCTCCTTGGTGTCTCCCAGGAAAGCACTGCCTCTATCTTTTTCGGATCCATATGAACTCCATCATCCAAGATAATGTGCCCCATAATGTGGACCTCCCATATCGAGAACTGGATCTTCGAGATCTTACACTAAAACTGGTGCTATCAGAGTGTATCCAGAACTATATAAAAATGAGTGGCGTGCTCCTCCGCCAGCGGTGAGTACACCTATATGTCGTCAATGAAGACCACCATGAAGAAATTGGGATAAGGCTGGAAGATCCTACTCATGATTCCCATGAACATTGCCAGAGTGTCAGTCATGCCGAAGGGTATCACCAGGAAATCATAGTGTTCATACCAGCATCTAAAGGCCATCTTCAGTACATCCTCATCTCGTACCCTAAGCTGATGATATCCTGATCTGAAGTCTATCTTTGAAAACCATCGTGTTCCCATTAGCTGGTCGAAGAGATCATCAATCCTTGGCATATGATACTTGTTCTTCATGGTCACCTGGTTTAGGCACCGATCGTCCATGCAAAGCCTCAAACTCTTATCTTTCTTCTTGGTGAACAAAATCAAGGCTGCCCATGGAGAAAAACAGGGCCTTATTAACCCCTTCCTCTATAAGTCCTCTAGATATACACTCAACTCATGAAGTTCCGTGGGAGACATCTAATATGTTGGTGTAGATATCAGTGTCGTCTCGGGGTATAGGTCGATGTATAATTCCACCTATCTATGAAGAGGTAGTCTCAGAACATCCTCAAGAAAAACATTAACATACTTTTCCACTAATACAGGATTGCTCGGACCACTCTTGTCAACTTATTCAAGGGTAAGGCTTGACAACTTATGAGTGATCAGCTGCACCCTCCTCCGAGGAAGTATATCCTGAGATGAAAATGTTCCCTACTCACAAGTGGAGGAAAATCTGGTCCCATCCTCATGGAAACACCACACTTTTCACCTAAAACAATCGATCTAAGCATGGATTGTGGATAACTAGTCCATACCCAAGATGACGTCATAAGGTCTTGACACTGCAACTAGGAGATCCCAGCTGAAAATCTCACCTCCTAGGGTAATCTCACACTACTGACATCAGGGCGTAATCGTCGAATACTCTCTGATAAAAGTATCTAAATGTACGGATCGAGCCAACGACTCTATCAAAATCTCCGAGATTTGAACGAGAGTCATGGAAATAAAAGAGTGAATGGAACTTTTGTCTACAAGAACTGAATCTAGGATGGATTAGAAATAAATCTTACCTCGAATAATCTCTGGAGAATTGTGGTCATAGGCTTCAACTTCTTGAAGCTGAGCTTGACCATGTCCACCTACTGCCTAAGGTTGTGGTGGACCACCTGGAGGTGGTAGAGGTAGAACCTCAAACCGTCTCCCACCACCTCCTGCTCGGCTAGCTCCCCTACCACATACACTACCCTACAAACCTCCTCGCTCGAACCGCTTCCACTACCTTGGCATTCCCTCAACCTTCTGCAGGTCGTTGGTACGGCGGGTTGGGTAGTCGCGAACCATGTGACACTATTCTCCGCACGAGTAGCACATTCTACTCATATGCTGACCTCATATTTCCCGTGATCTCCGCACCTCTTACCCTACATCCTAGTGTCATCCACCAGATGCTCTAGACTACTTGGACCTCTGCGTTATATGCCTACTACCAGCTACAGATGACCCGACAACGTGTCGTTCGGTGGTGGATCTCACAGTCGGTTCCTTCTCAGCTAGGAATCTCTCCACTAGAAGTGATTTCTCTAGAACTCCATCCCGTGTCGGTATGTCGATATATATCATCAAAAATATAATCTCTCATTGGAGACCCTACTAAAAGGTCTTGGACATGAAGAAAGGGTTCTGTACCATGTTGGTGGAGTATTGGGAGAGGTCAGTGAATCTCTCCGAGTACTGGGCTACTGTTAGGGTGCCCTACTTTAAGTGCAGTAGAATTTGAATACACATAATGCATAGTGCTGCTGGTATGAAATCTGTCCTGAAGAGGATCTTGAAGTCCAACCTTGTGAGGGTCACGTCATTGTGATACTAGAGCATCAGGATCCACCCTCTCCCTACTGTTCCCTGAAAGAGGCTAGCTGTTGGGATCACCATATGGTTGGTTGATGTCCCAACTAGGAAGAAATCTATTCCCATAGCCTCCAGCCAATTTTCAGCGGCCTACAGATCCGTCTCGCCTCGAAACCACACATGCCTCTACTGATGGAACTCATGTAGCACAATAAGTCACTGTGCACCGTCTATTGGTGGTGCTGGTGGAAACTTCTTCCCTATAGGTAGTGGTTCAACTGGTACACCACTCAAAGGTAATATCACCGTAAGAGGGACCTACACCAAAGCCTCATCGTTTAGTGGGACGTCATCGTGATCTTTTACTGGGATCCTAGTTGGCTGTATATGCAGTGACATTATGTAAGGAAAAAGGTGTGCCACATTCAATAAGTTATACCTAGTGAGATGACTCAAAAAGAGATCAAAATAAAAACATTTAAAAAATACATGCAATCAATTCTTTCATGTATCGAGTTAGAAATCAGAGTACAGGGTCCTAGTGTATGGATACGTCAGCTGCCTTACCACCACTGGACTCCCCGAACTAAACACCATACTTAAAAGACTTATCATTATTTCCCAATTGAAAAGATCAGAGTCTTAGTTCTTCGATAGATCCGACTCCTCTGATACCAATTTTTCATGACCTGTCCCCAGGGGCCCATGCCATGACCACCCCAAGCCTGCCTTCCATAGACTAGGTGTTCGAAACTAGCAACGAAAAGGTGTATTCCTAAAAAATGAGAATGCATTGCCTTTAAACTTGAAAACACACATACTAGGTACACAATAAGAGAAAACCATGCAGTATAACTGTTGAACTTAAAAATGTGTGAACTAAAGTTGAATGGGCTAGTATTCAAACCAAACTAAAAGAAAATATAGAGAAAAGGTAAAAAAAAATCTTTAGGTCTTCCACCAAGGATCCTACTAGAGTGGTAGGTAAATCATGTCACTACATCTCTCCACATCAACGGTTCACCTCTGTCCACCGTTTAGTCCTGGCTCCCAAAACATAGACAAATATGTCTTTCATCTTCACAAGACACAATAAGGTTTAGGTGAAGCCCATATAGGGGTGAGTATAACACTACTCAGTAGATACCCCGAGATCGCTGAAGGTCTCCCAGAATTCCAAAAAAGGAAGAACCAAAAAGCATGATCTCACTCACAATGAACAAGTAAAAGAAAGATCACACCAACTATATAACATAAAGAACATGAATAATGATTATTATTCATAAAGCAAAATCATCTTGTTTTTTTGAGAAGTTCCACTGTTGACCCATTAAGTAGTCGTTCTATAGATGATCCACATTGGGTCGTATGTCACTGATCTACAAAGGGTTGTAAGTCATCGATCCACATAGGGTCATAAGTTGCTGATCAATGATGGGTAACTCTAAGGATAGTTCTTGTCGGGTCACGCTACTACTGATCCACACAGGGTTGTAAGTCGTCGATTCACATAGGATCATAAGTCATCGATCCACACACGGTCGTAATTCGTCGATCGACACAGGGCTGTACGTCTCTGTTCTACAATGGGTTGCTCTAAGTCTGGTCCTCATCGGGTCACACTACTGGTGAACCACATAGGTTCTTAAGTCATCGATCCACATAAGGTCTCTGTAATGTCGTTCCACAAAGGGTCACTCTTCACTTGACAGTCGACCATAAAATCCCACACTTGGTGTGCATGAGTTCCGTATATTCAGATCCTTAGGCCACTGATCATATTTAAACAAACACTAAGTCAAATAATAAAGTAACACAATGAACCCGTTTTTCACAAGGGTTCTAATGCAACAGAGGGTGCATCAATCAGATGCCTGGTCTGTATGTTATCAGCATTTTAGTACCTAGGGCCTGGTTGGATTCAAGTCCGATCCAACCTAATCATACTAAAAGTTTCTACAAAACTCAAGTAGAGTATCTAAAAATGGGTTTCCCACCCTAAGGGTTCCAACTCCATAGACGGTTCATCAAATAGATGTTTGGTTTAGGAGTTATGGACCTTTAAGCGTAACTGGGTCAAACAGGGTCCGGGTCCGGCCTGACCCCGTCGGGCCGACTCGACCCGACCCGGGCTCAATCTGGGTCTGACCTGACTTGGTATGACCCATCCTGCTGGGCCCAACCCAAACTGGCTAGGCCATGCCCAGACTGGCTGGACCCGTCTCGGACCAGTTAGACCCGGCCTGGACCGGCTGGACCTGGCCCGATGAGCTGGACCGCACCCGAACTGGCTTAACCCAGTCTTGTCCACCGATTGGGATCGGCCCACCATCTGGTTGTGGTCACAGCTCCCTCGAATGGATGCAGGTCTATTCGGGTCTTCCAAGAGCAGCGCCAGTTTGGCGTCACCCTTCCAGCTGACCGGTCTGGTGGACGGGTCAAGGGTGGGAACCGCAAATGAGGGTCTGCCACCGCCATGGCTGGAGCCGCGACGTCTCTTCCACAATGCACCACTACAGGGCACTGCCCGCCATCAACCTAGATGGTGTCGTATAGATTCCCCCTATTCGCCTCGGCACCTAGGGGCACCACCAACTCCTCGGCGCCACTGGTCGCCAGCACCGCCACACCGATGGTACTTCTGCAGGAAACCAACAATTCTCCAGTGGTTCGAAATTCTTTCCATCTATGCCTACGGGCCTCTCGGGACCCCAAATTATTTATGTGGCCTTTGTTTTCATGTTTCCACTATATTTATCTATCTCCCAAGAAGAACGAATCAAGAATAATTTCAGTGGAGGGTCTGGGCCTTGTTCGGTTCGGCCCGTGCCCTCTGCGTTAGCGTTATATCATGGGAAGAAATATTAATTAATAAAACCCAATAAATAATTCTTGCATCATCCTACCACATTAAATAATGAAACGTGTATCAAACCGTTAGAAAGTTGGTCCACGTTCTTTATAATATTTTAGAATGGGAAAGAGGGAGGATTTAAGAACCTAAACCCCCTATCTGAACACATTAGATTCGCTGAAGACAAAGGAGGAGAATCTGTTGTTTTAAGATGTTCATTGGCGTTCGCCATCACCCATCGATTTTCAGTTCGAATCCTCAATGGTGTTGTTGAATCTCTATTCTTCATTGGAGGAAGATGTCGCTGACATTTCATCCAATCTTCCTCTCGTAGCTCTCCCAAAACCCTTTCCAATTGTTTGATTAAATAAATGAAAAGGAATCACCAATGTTGCGTTCATTAATGTGGTTCATTAATGAACCATGATTATTGTCCCATTAAACTTACGAGAATCGTGGTTACACAACCAAAAGATCATGTAAATAAATGTCTCTCAATCAAAGCCAGACACTATGCTGCAGTCCCTCCACCGTCACTGAACAGTTGAAAAAAAATAAAATAACTTCATTATTTATTTAATTATTTTTTTCTGAATATCTGAAAAATAAATTTTCTTGTTTGACATTTTCCGAACAAGGTTATGCTTCTCCCAAGAGAATCTTAGTGCTGCAAATTCAACGGTGCTCTCATATTTTCAATCCAAGAACTAGTTCAAATGATATTAATTTGCACCCACACGTTTACTGAACGTACCTTAAAAAAAGTTTACAATTCCATTATGGGTTCTCTGGGCATCAGAATCACGTTCGGTCAATTTTTTCAGTTTCGTAATATTTCCATATAATTAAAAAAATTATAAGGAATTTCCATATCAATAAGGAACCAAAAACTGATAAAAAGGTACATTAATGAGTTTCAAAACCTATATATAGAAGATGGAGGAATAAGGGAATATTGAAAAGTTATTATTGTTACACTCATCATATTTTTTAAGGAAACTATATACTGTTGTTGACTATATAAATGATTTCTTGTGAGGAGGAAGAATACCATAGTGCATGTACATGATCTCATTCATGTTTCAATCATTCTAAAAGGTTTAAGAGGAAGGCCAATGTTCAAGCTATTATGGTGATATTTCCCAACTAGTTCGATTCCCAGTTTTGAATATGAATATCATATTTAATGATTCTCTAATAGTTAGTAGAACATAATATGTCCCAATATTTTATCATAAATCCTTATTTTTAGTGATGTTATGGAAATGTATTTAATACCCCTTCCTAGAGATGATATTATGAAATTCATAGATAAGATAAATCTAGACGTTTTTTAGAAAGCTATAAATAAAATTATCTCATCCTTGTCTTTATTAAAAAGTAATGGGGAAAAAGTCAGATAAGGAGATGTGAGATAGTATTGTGAATATGTATAAAGGTAATGTTAATATTAAATAAGTCATACATATAATTTTTATGATTCATTTTTAAATACTTTTGGATTATTGAGGATATGAAATTTGATCACTACTTCAGTAGGGTGAATAAAATATTAGTCACATCAGGGAGAATATCAAATAATTGTATGAATCAATAATTTTTAAGAAAATAATTTTTTTTCTAACATGTTTTTTCCAAATATACCTTTTCTATAATAGAAATAAGATATATCCATACATGATTTATATAATAATCTCCCAAAATATTAGACATGTAATGTTCTTAATTTCAAGAAATTTAAAAATGATGAAATTGAATTCAAATCCATGATTGTAAAAAACCCAACTCCAATAACCCAGAACTAGTGTCTACTTTATTATATTGAAATATGATACATGGAATCATAACATGAAGGATTGATCAATTTAGTAGTATTGGAGAACATGATATATACATGATTTTTATATTACATTGGAAATAAATATTTTATAGTATAAGAAACATTGTTTCAACCTTGAAATTATTCATAATATCCTTCATCAAATCTTAGGGAATGGAAAAAATAAAGGGTGAGATTAGATTCTTAGTAAGAGATACAAATAAAATATCATGAGTAAATAATTAATAATCAACATGTAAAGGAAAATAACTAAAAACACATTCCATTTAATCAATAACAATATCACATAATGTATCCATGGAAAATATTTATGATGTGATATCATGAATAATAATAACTGAATTTTAAATGATGGAAATGAATAAGGTTAGAGGTCATGATCAAATACATCATGATATATTTACCATCAAGACCTTATACTAGTATAGTTTAATTGATATGTAGGTATACACAAAAACTTATTTAATAATTCAGGAAAACCTTTTTGTTTGATGGAACGTATCGATGCATCGAGGAGCTATATAATTTCAGGCCCAACCTGTCACTTCATATGGAATGCATTTCTCATATATTGAAAGATAAATTTAATTCATAGACATGATTATTTATTAATATATATTCTCATTGAGTAATAAATATAGAATATCAATATTTCCCAAGTCAATCAAATAACTTTCATAAATAAATATCATATACAGACATGGTATGTAGTTTAGGAAATAATCATATCCATGATAAAATGAATATGGATATATATGGGAAATTTAATGTGAAATGATAAATGATTATAAGAAAGTGAATATTCAAGAGAAATGTAATGGACAAAAAATTAATAATATATATAAAATGAGCATCAATTCACTATAAAAGTAGTTTTTTCATAAAAATACTTCCTTTTAAAAAATATAATAAAATGGAAATGAGAAAATAAAAAAAATCATACAATATTTTTCTATGTGAAACCATTCATTTCTTTCAGAAGAAAAAAAGAGGCTAAAATGATTTTAGTTGTGGGAAAATCCATTAACGCCGTATACATTGAAGTAAAATTTTTATTTTGACTTTTTGTAATGAAATTCAAAAATGAAACCTTCAAAAAAAATTAGAAAAATATTTTCATAAATTTAAAAAATTCAATGATACAATATAATGTATTTTATAAATAATTTGAGTAAATAAAAAGTATTTTTTAGAAAATAACTTTAAAAAATATGGATATTGAAGAAATATATACACGATAAAAAAAATAAATATGATCAAATTGTATTTTAAATATGTATTTCATTTATTAAAGTTAAAAATAGATTAAATGTTAGAATAAAATAAGGAAAATATTTAAATTTCTATATTATATGAAAATATATGGTGTTTATTAAGAATATATTACGCTATTTCTTTAATAAAAAATTTAATTGATCCTAAAAAACACGATTGTAAAATAAGTTCTTAGCTCTTTGGTAACTTTTAAATTTTAACCCCTTAAAATACTAATTTTAATTAAATAATTAATCATTATGAATAAAAGTATATTCATATTAAATACATAAAAGGGGTATTATATACACCACATAAAAAAGTACATAATACCAAATATGACTAATTGAAGTGGAAATTGAGATAAAATCCCTTACCTCAAGTATGAATTTTCTCATAAGTGTTTTTAAAATTTTATATGATATAATTATATTTATAATAAATAAATAAAATAACCACATACATATCTAAAATATCATATACTATCCATTTATAACATTTTATCACCCATTTATTAAGAATATTTTATTATTATAATTATTTTCAGTGTTAATTGCTTCATTTTCCATGTATATTTTGATTAAGTAGTTTCAGTCCTTGTATCTTGATCATTATTCCATCATATATAGAATTTTATTAATGATAAAAATATCATATATATAAAAAATATATATATATATATATATATATATATATTCATATGTAAAATATACAGATATAAAAATGAATTGCATTATTCGTGGAGATGGTAAACCGTACGTATGAATGAACGATGATTTGAATTTATGAGATACAGAATGAAAGAAAAGTAAAATATAATTCACCTTAATAGTATCATTATTATATCATATATATATTATATATTCATTAAATATATCCTTTGTACTATCCATATAATGTATTAATGAAAAATAGATCACACTGCTTTGTAGAGGTGGTTCTCCACATGTACACACGAGTGACATTATCATTTTCCAATGAATTAGAAGATAAGAAGATATATATGATATTATAATTTATGAATAATAAATATTTAATAATTATCTTATATATTCATTAGTCCCATTTTTATAACCATTCATGTAATGTGTTGTTGAAAAAAATTACACCGACATGTAGGGACAGTAAGCTATACGTACACACAAGTGGTGATTTCTCTTTTCTTAGGATGTAAATGATATAGGATATGGTTATATATTAATAATAATAATAATATATTATTGTAAAGACCCGTAAATTTCAAGGGAAATTTTTTTTCTTAATTTTATTTGGGATTTTACGAGTACGCAGTTTTTGACGGCACCTGATTCTGAGGCTCGGTGTGCCCGGAATCAATTTCCGAAGTTTATCTCGGGTATGTTCAGTGAAAGAACGAGTGGGTTTTCCTAACTTTTTTAACAGGTTCTCGGAATCGAAATCTGAGGGCACCGATGAAACCGCAGCGCCGGTAATTTCTTAGAAACACCTTTTCTGGAGTTGCGTTTCCTCGGGTGTGGTTATTTAAAAATGGGGTAACTAATGAATAAAATAAAAGTTGTGCAACAATTTTTATTTTTAGTTTAAACCTACTTATGGAAGTTGAGGTGGGACCCACTATATCCTAACCCCTCTTGATAGGATATTAGTGAGGTGGGCCCCACACGAGCCCAACCTATTCAACTTCCGCAAACCCCCATTATTTTGTAACACACCCGCACCCCCTTATTAAATGCCAAGTCAACTCACGCATTAATTAGACTATTAAGACTCTTCAATTAATTCAATTAATTGAATGAATTCCCTTTGAATTTCAAATGGAATGTTGGCTTGTGTGTGTTAATTAAATAAGAAAAAGTCTTATTTAATTAGGGGTTTCTTCTTTGTGTTGTGAGGGAGAGTTCCACGAAGAACTTCATCTTCCTCCTTGAAGAATGCGAAGAACGCACCGACACCGACGAAGAACACCGACCTTCGAAGAAGGATGACGAAGAATGCTAATTCCTCAGAGATCGACGACGCAACACCATGTACCACGGCGCCGACGATCCTCTTCTCCGCGACACCGTGTACCGCGACATCAACGATGCTTATGGAGCCTCCTTCCTCGACGCCGTCTTCCGCGACATCTTTTTCCACGACGAACCTCGTTCGACGACTTCATCGAGGTAGGGGTTAATTTTTAAACTCTTTCTCCTCAATATATATTGGTTTTTAAATATTGAATGAATTTTATTATTTATACTTTAATTTTTGATAATGTTCATTTTAAATTATATTGAACATTATTTAAAAAAATTTATAAATAAATCTTTTCAATGTTTTCTATATGGGTTATTTTCATCTTTTTACAAACGTGTGAAAATAATGTTCCTTTATTGCATAAGGCTTGACTAAATTTTCCCACAATTAGAGTCCTTTGTAATTATAAATATTACTATACCTGCTTAAATGGTGTTTTAAACAATATCATATTCCCACTAGTCTTGGAATTTTTCAATTTTATGAATTTTCATAGAAAGTTAAATTTCTAATTATTGTGATATGAAAATAGAAAGTGTATTACTTATGGGTTAAAATTAGTTTTTAAGGGATTTATAATGATATAGTGGGAGATAAATTTTTTTTCATCATATTGTACTTGAGTATTTTAGATGATAGCATGTGATCCTAATATAGGTTAATGTTCGTAGGAAAAAATGAGGGAGATAATTAGGTAGGTTACTCCTATAAAATTTACCACGATTCAATTATTTTGACATAGTTTAAACATGAGTGAACACACGTTATTAATATTATGCTTCAAGATTAATAAATTATTCATTAAAAACATTTTTTATAGAAATATATTGATTTCTTGAGTTATGTAATGTTTAAATTTAAAAGTATTATGTTTCAATGGAATGTTATAATGTGTTACCACATTACATAGGATGCATTAATGGTGTTTAATTTTCTTATTATTGAATTCCAAAAAAATTCGTTGAGAAGAAAATAATGATTAATTTTGGAAATGATTTATTTATGGTTGTAATGTTTTCTTGTGAAAATGGTAAGCATTTTCTTGGTTTGCATATTTTTCAATAGACTATCAAGATTAATTAATTTTTATATCCATTTATGGAATTTGTTTTTCTCATACTACATTTTTAAATGTTTTTAATAAGATCTAAGGAGATGTAGAAATTTTAGCGGGGTCTGGTTCTACATTATGGTGAATCATCATAAACTAAGAAAATTTGTCTTAAATAAAATAAAGATATGTAATGAAATATTTTTTTTGAAAAAATTTATAATGTGTTAAAGTTTCTACCTTAATATGCAATTTTTTACATAATTCCCTGAAATTATAAATTTTAATGATCATCTAAATTTAAAAAAGTTTAAACCATGTTAGAAACCATGTAATTATTGGTTTTTTATATTGCAGGGCTTTGTAATGTGAATTTGAAAATCATTCCTGGATGACCATACATGATGGTTTACCTAGATCAAAATATAGCACCGGTTCTTTTCTATTCCTTGAAGTATATAGGAAGAAATATTTACCCACCTCTCATGTAGTGTCTCAATATTATGAAAAATGGTATTAATAGATCCTATCCATAATTAATCAACTTATGTTTAACTATAACCTATAAATATAGGTTGATATCATAACCATAATTCCATATCCATAAAAGTAATGATAATCCCATCCCTCATCTCTCTATTCTGTATGCACTATAACAACTAAATCAATCTCTCCCAGAGATGTTGACTAATATCAGGAATAAGAGAAATAGGGGACTTCAGATCTATTTTCGGCAGGTAATGATCATATCCACGCTCCAAGAACTTAATGGGAGGTCACTATAATTGAATATCACTATAACTTCAAGTGTATAACTTAGATCAAAATCATATCACAAGTATCAATATCATATTTTTTGGTAATCATAAAAGTTATGAACTTTTATGCAGTAAATGAATTCCCTATGATATAAGGGTTTCCCATATTGGCATGAGTTTAGCATACACCACAAAATTCTAGGTAATATACAATATCATGTATGAATAAATGAAGAATTATAATGTATCATAAAAAAAATCAGTATCAATGGTTTTGTTAAGTAGTGTGACACCAATTTTTATGATAAAATTATAAATAAAATTTTATAAACATTTTAAATAAACTAAACCTACATTGTAGCAAGAATATAAGTTTGAAATATTATTATAAAAAAATAATTTAAATGTCATGTGGACTGTACATCCAAAATATAGTGCATGAGAAAAAGACCTTTCCACCCCAAACCAATAGAAAAAAAATAAATAATAAATAAATAATTGAGTGCATCATATTGGGAGTATGTGACAGAACATTTAAAAAACATAGAGCATCAATATTAACCATAGTAAAATTGAATTATATCATATGTGGGTTAGGTATTCCCAAACCCAAGATCTATAAAACCACCACCAAAATCTAATTTCATGTCTATCGCATCCAAAATATTAAGAGAAAATAAATAAGGTCCAAACACTATATTATAATATCCATGGTCTAATTAACCAATTCTATTAATGAACCAGGGGAACACACACCTCAGGTTCCCCTCACCACATGTTATTAGAAATAAAATTGTATAAAGGGTTGATGCATATTGTGAGAGTATTATAAATATGTAATGCCCCGACCCCAGTTACCCAGAGTTAGTGTATTATTGCATAAAATTGGCATGATCACAAAGATCAAGTCTCAAAAGACCGATTAGTTTAGTAGCCTTGAAACACAAGATACATTCATAAGTTTTACATTACATAATAATGTGATAAAAAACTACACCAACATCTTGTCTTTATATCCCCTAATATTATCACTTTAGGTCATTCATAAAATACTTCTTCACATCCAGGAAAAATTAAAACATTGAAAGGGGTGAGCTCAGATGCTCAGTAAGGATAACAATATAGTGGAAGCTTTCATAAATAAACATAAACATTTAAGGCAATGTAGAACTAAAAAAAAGCCTTTTAAACATGAACTTCAGCATAATATGGAAAAATAAAATGAAATAATTCAATTTACGTATTCACATGGATATTCTACTAGTTGAATAATCACATGTAATATCAATAACCACTTTCATAATGATGGAATGCATAATGTCAGACTATCATAACCACGTAGCCAAGGCCTCATGCCAAGACTGCAAATAAGATTTTGTCGAGGCCTCGTGCCAAGACACTAGTTTGTCTCATGAGATCTACCGATGCATCGAGGAGCTATATCGGGCTCCACCCATCACTTATTAAGTCCAAATCATTCCTCATTTTAATAGGTTTAAATATATCATAAACCATAACATAATCGTATTACATAAAACATGCATAAAAGAAACATAAAATTTCCACATTTCAATCACAAGATATCAATACAAAACATTGATATAATAAAAACACTTTAAAAACCATTTTCAATACCAAAATAAAAGAAAATTAAAACTTGGTATTTATTTTTAATTTCAAAAAGTTTATGGCTTGTAGAGGAAGACGAAACTAAAATAATGGTCACGGTGGTAGAGAAGTCGTTGTCGCCGCATACGTAAGGCAAAAAATTCCTTTTTTCATTTATTAAAAAATCTTCATAAAAAATATTCCTTTTGAATAAATGTAAAAGTCAAAGGGTTTTATACACTGTATAAAAGAAAGTTGTGTATAAAACAAAATATGCCTCAATGAAAGGAGATTGAGACGAAGTTTTTTACAAAGATCATTTTTTAAATAAAATAGATCTATTATGTGTATTCACTATAAGTACACATATATAAAGTAAAAATACAAGATAGGACATAATAATATCATGACATAATTTCAAAGTAGGAGATTAACCCAAAGAATAGAAATTGGGTTAAGAAGTTCCCTTACCTCGTGTCCGAGTTGACTCAATCGTTCTTTAATCTCCTGAATAATAAACTATAGTTAATATATAATTTCTTAAGAACCTTTTTCAAGTTCATTATTCCTTTTATATAACTTATTACCATGTTATGAACATTATGTAGTCATTTAAGTTAATACCGGTCGTTTTGTGGATCTTTGGTACTTGAGTCAACAATAAAATTATTATAATTACAATTTTTTCATGTGGTAAAATATCCATTATCTCTAGAATAACATTAATGATGTAGAAATCATATATATAATATATATCCAGTATATACATGCATTTATAATATTACATAACATTTAGAGGTAAGAAATGAAATGCACCGTTCATGGAGACGGTAAGCCGTATGCACGCATGAACACTAATTTCATTTCTATTTCATATTAAATGGAATGAAATCATAATGATAAAAAGGTATATTATAATTACAGTATAATATAATGTATAATACCATTTACTCCATCTTTTATACATCCCACATATGGCATTAATGATTCAAATCACTTTGAGGGGGCGGTAGTCCGCACTTCCTAAAATGAAATTATCGCGTTTACCCATAATGGAAATCATAAAGGTATTCCATAAATGAAAAAAACAGAATCATAAGAAAAACAAAAACATAATATATATCATATAAAAAAATAGTTTCATCATAATGGCCACCATGCGAGGTGTTAAAAGAAGATTGAACAATCATCGTTTCGTGAGGCAGTAATTCGCCAGCCACAGAAACAGTATGTTCTTTTACCATAAGATGAAGTTGTGTGTAAGTGTAAATAAAATAATTGTCATAAAAACATCAAAGTATATTTAGGATAATTGTATTGTTACAAAATAAAATAATAAAAAGAGTATAGGGGGTTGGAGAAGAAAAATAAAACAAAACAACTTAAGAGAATACATTACCTTTAAATCGGGTAACTCCCCTCGGTTTGAACCAAAATGGGTTCTTGAAGAGATTTCTGCCTAAGTTAAGGCTTCTAGGATGAAGGTAGGAATGTTGAGAGAGTATTTGGGCAGAGGTTTTCTGAGAAAAATGGCTTTTATGGTGTGAGTAAGATGGTATAGGTGGGGGCCTTTTATAAGAGGAGAGGAGGGGCACTCTTGGAATGTCATGAAATATTACATTATTATGAAATGATTTTCCAATTTTAGAGGTCCCAATATTATATATTTCTAGGATAAGGTGATAAGGGTTCTAAATATAATCATAAAATATGTTTTTGACAAGTTTAAGTCTTATATTTTACATTATTTGTTCATTTTATTTAAATCGTTAATTAATAAGGTAATCACTACATCATCATGATGTCATAAAAAAATTAATTTATTTAATGTCTAAAAATTATAAAAAAACTATCATGATTTAGGAAATAGTTTTATATTTCCAATGAATTTTTATAGTCTAAAAGTTAACTTATATAACCCCATGTAATAATTGTTTTAGTAAAACAACACATGTTTGTGACAATTTTATTTTTACTTTAAATAAAACGTTATTAATGTAATTTGCTTACCCAAGTGGCTTTATGGGGTCCCCAAGTTGACCCTTGGATTGTATTGGTCGGCCATGACTCATCCAATAAGTGTAGGACAAGTGTAAAGGTAATTTAATATTATTATAACATTATATTTACTTTAAATTACACTAATTACCATTAATCGTGATTAATAAAACTTAAAAGTTACTATTCACCAAAAATTATTTTCATCCCATTGAACCATATTTTACTTAATAATGACAACAATGTATGTTGAATTTTTTAAATTCAATTCACATAAGTGGTAAAGTTTCATTTAAACCAAAAAATTAGTTTTTTAACTACCACTAAGTGGTTTCACCATTCATCAAAAATTGAAGTTTTTCAGAAAAATGAAAAAATTCTTCCTAAGCTATATTTGATATTTCTAACTCAAAAATGATGTCTATTTTGAAAAATAAAAAACATATAAGTTGAATTAATTTTTTTAATAACTAATTCCCATTATTACAACAAATAGCGTGTTTTTAAGAAGCAATATATATCCAAAGATTGACAATTGTTTATGTCCAATTTCAAAGTTAAAATAATTCTAATGACCACTAGAAGATAGAATGGTAAAAATATATTCTAATTATACTTTAAAACCACTCAATAGTATAATTTATCACTATAAATATTTATTTTAAAAAAATTGTTTTTAATTAAAATTTAGTAATTTTCACTATTCATCAAAATATAAAAGTTTTCCGAAAAGTTCCAAAATTTCACCCTAGGCTAAATTCAATATTCATAATCCAAAAATGAATTCCATTTTGAATGATAAAATTTATAAAATTTAAAAAAGTAGGTATTACAGTTCATAACGACTACTTTGATTGGTTGTATTGTGTGTTAGAACTCGAAGTTGCACACAACACACACTACTGTATTATTCAAAGAGAAGCGTACCGTGGAAGCTTGGGGTGTTACATTCTCCCCTCCTTCAATAAATTACATCCTCGCAATTTGAAATTTTTCTTTGAAAATAAAAGGTTGAAAATAGAAAATACCTTTGTGGAAAACCCACATAGGAAATAAGGTTAACAAAAATATAACATTAAAAGAATGAAAGAGAAGTACAAAGGTCACCCGAGATAGCCAATACTAAGATTCTTTGAAAACCTGGATATGGAGGAAAAACAAACCATCATGGTCTGATGGAGAGTTGTATAAAAAAGGATTAGGATAAAGTTTAACTACAAGAAAATCACAAACTTGTGATTGGTTAAACGATCATTGACTCCCTAGTAGGAAAAGTTAACCGAAAATGTTTTTTGTTTTAAGTTACCTTTCATAAAGTTGAGGAATTTATTTTGGAGATTTACTAAGAATATAAGGAAATATACATACTTGTCATGTAGACTTTCATTCTTTAATAAATTTTCACCACAAAACCATATTTCACTCAAAAAGATAATAGAACTCAAAAATATTATATTTATCCTAATCTTATAAGGTTCCAAATATTAACACATACTATGAAGAAAAATATTTTGTAATAACCAGGAACTTTTTGTAGGCTAGTGGTATTTAATAAAGGCCTGTCACACTATGGTTGTGGGTTCGATTCCTATAGCATTTTCTGACACGACGGGTTATCCCCCAACCTGAAGGTTGTCCTTTTTCCGAAAACAATAGTATTATAATATTCCAAAAATAATCTTCATAAATGTTTTAACCTTAAACAATATTATCCAAAGTTCAACTTAATCCATTTCAACCTTTATAGTTATCCAAAATACCTCTGTCCAGACTTTCTCTAAAAGGTCTCTAAATTACAAAATCAATTGTATCATTAGATTACTCAAACAAAGTAAAGTTTCTCTTATTTTCACATACAAAAATATGATTACCTTCATCATATTAAAACCTTAATGAAAACAACAAGTATTGCAGTATAATACTTATATATATTACATTATTCTTATAACCAGAATATATTCCTTGAGTCCAAAAGCACCAATACTGTAATTATTCTACTTCAACTATAGTAACAACATAAGATTTTCCTTGATACCTTGGACTTTTTTGAGGTATGTTTCCCTGACACTTAGAACATTCATTTGCATAATGCCCCATTTCCCTACAATTTTAGCATTCAAAATTGATAGCCTCTTTCTTTCCCTTGTAATCACGAGCCTGGTACCCTTTTTCTCCACATTTATAACAAACTCCCATTCCTTTTAGGCAAGTACCAGGGTGATTCTTCCCACAATTATCGCATAATGGAAAATCCTTATTTCCCTTTTTCCCTTTATCTGTCTTATTTTCCACCATTCTATTCTTCTCTTGCTTTACATTATTTTCATAAGATTTACAAAATTCATTTTTTGTCTTGATAGAACACAAGACTATATCTTCATACATTGAGAAATATTGTGATACTAAAGCTCGATGTAGAAATGGTTTTAACCCATGAAAGAAGTAATCAATCTTACTTCTTGGGTTATGTATATAATCTGCAACATACCTCACAAACCTTGTAAAGTTGGCCTCATACTTTGCGACATTCTCATCCTCCTTTTTTCTCAGACTCAGAAATTTCCTTTCCATATCTGCTCAATGGTCACGAGGAAAGTATTTTTCTAAGAAAAGATCTTTGAACTCCCTCCATTCCATATTTGATACTTCATCATCTTCATTTGTGTTTTGAATTAGTGAGCACCATTGATCGGCATCTCCAATGAGGCGGTAAACTGCCATGAAAACCTTCTCCCTTTTGCTACTCCCCAAGGCATGGAATATTTTCTCTAGGTAGTTTATCCATTACTCAGCTACTAATGGATTTGTACCCCCATTAAATGTTGGTGGTTATTACCTCATGAAGCGGTCTAACACTGATCCTCCACATTACGGTTCAGGGTGCTCCATATGAGTAAGGTTATTATTCATAACCCGAGTGAGTTGTCCCAGTATGGTAATAAGTTTATCGGAACCAGTTGTATCTCCAACTCCACAATAATTATCTTGAGTAGGAGGGTAATCCCTACACAGAGTGCGTGCATTGATATGGTTTCCATTACTTCAACTAGGCTCCATTTATAAACAATTTCATAAACTATATTAGTTTATGAATCGAAATACATAATAACAAACTTGAGAAACAATTAACATAAATTGAACTATTTATGTATATAATCCATAATCATAAAAAAAATTCTTTGTGGAAGTATATACTCATAACCCTTCATAGTGGTTTGTAAAGAAATTGAGAATTATCTAAGCATATCCCTCGAGAGTGTCGTAACAAAGAGTACATAAAGACCCATTGTCATGCACCAGTTCCCGTTCAAGTCTAGATCAAAGCGGTGTTTTCAGGTTTTACCCCTAGGTACATCTGTGACAGAGCCACCTCTACTTGCTCGTATCCAGACAGGGATGTATTGCTCGGAAAACTCACAAAATCTCTATAATACCAAAATTATATGAAGTTCTTCTATACTAATCACCAAAGTTTATCTTAGGTCTATGTGCTCTAATCAGAGTTTATCTAAATCTATATTCCAAGATTAGTACTAAACTTCCTCTGATACCAATTGTAACGGCGCGACCCCAGTTACCCAGAGTCGGTGCATTATTGCGTAACATTGGCATGATCACAAATATCAAGTCTTGAAAGACCGATTAGTTTAGTAGCCTTGAAACACTAGATACATTCATAAGTTTTACATTACATCATAAAGTAATAAAAAACTACAAAAACATCTTGTATTTATATCCCCTCATATTATCCCTTTAGGTCATTCATAAAATACTTATTCACATCCTAGAAAAATTAAAACATTGAAAGGGGTGAGCTCAGATTCTCAGTAAGGATAACAATATAGCGGAAGCTTTCATAAATAATAATAAACATTTAAGGCAATTTATAACTAAAAAAAATTGTTTTAAACATGAAATTTAGCATAATATGGAAAAATAAAATGAAATATTTCTATTTACTTATTCACATAGATATTCTACTTGTCGAATAATCACATGCAATATCAATAACCACTTTCATAATGATGGAATTCATAATGTCAGACTATCATAACCACGTAGCCAATGCCTCGTGCCAAGACTACAAATAAGAGTTTGTCAAAGCCTCATGCCAAGACACTAGTTTGTCTTATGAGACCTACCGATGCATCTAGGAGCTATAGCGGGCTCCACCCGTCACTTATTAAGTCCAATAAATTCCTCACATGAATAGGTTTAAAGATATCATAAACCATAAGATAATCGTATCACATAAAACATGCATAAAGGAAATATAAAATTTTCACATTTCAATCACAATATATCAATACAACACATTTATATAATAAAAACACTTTCAAATCCATTTTCAATACCAAAATAAAATAAAATTAAAACTTGGTATTTATTTTTCATTTTAAAAAGTTTATGGCTTGTAAAGGAAGATGAAACTCAAATAATGGTCATAGAGGCAGAGAAGTCGTTGTCGCCGCATACATAAGACAAAACAATCCTTTTGTCGTTTAGTAAAAATGATTCATATAAAAATATTACTTTTGATTAAATGTAAAAGTCAAAGGGTTTTATACACCGTATAAAAGAAATTTCTGTATAAAACAAAATATGCCTCAATGAAAGGAGATTGAGACGAAGTTCTTTACGAAGATAATTTTTTAAATAAAATAGATATATTATGTGTATTCACTATAATTACACATAAAAAAAGTAAAAATAAAAGATAGGACATAATAATATCATGACATAATTTGAAAGTAGGAGATTAATCCAATGAATAGAAATTGGGTTATGAAGTTCCCTTACCTCGTGTCGGAATTGACTCGATTATTCTTTAATCTCCTGAATAATAAACTAGAGTTAATATCTACTTGCTTGAGAACCTTTTTCAAGTTCATTATTCCTTTTATATCACTTATTACCATGTTATGAACATTATTTAGTCATTTAAGTTAATAACGGTCGTTTTGTCGATCTTTGGTACTTGAGTCAACAATAAACTTCTTATAATTACAAGTTGTTCATGTGGTAAAATATACATTATCTATAGAATCATATTCATGATTTAGATATCATATATATAATATATATCCAGTAGACACATGCATTTATAATATTACATAACATTTAGAGGTAAGAAATGAAATGCACCGTTCATGGAGACGATTAGCCATACGTACGCATGAATGCTACTTTCATTTCTTTTTCGTATTAAATGGAATGAAATAATAATGATATAAAGGTATATTTTAATTCCAGTATAATATAATGTATAATACCATTTACTCCATCCTTTATACATCCCACATATGGCGTTAACGATTCAAATCACTTTGAGGGTGCGGTAGTCCGCACTTCCAAAAATGAAATTATCGCGTTTACCCATAATGGAAATCATAAAGGTATGCCAAAAATGAAAAATAAAGAATCATAAGGGAAAAAAATAATATATATCATATATAAAAATAGTTTCATCAAAATGGCCACAATGAGAGGTGTTAAAAGAAGATTGAACAATCGTCGTTTTGTGAGGCAGTAATTCACCACCCATAGAAACAGTATGTTCTTTTACCATTAGACGAAGGTTTGTGTAAGTGTAAATAAAATAATTCTCATAAAAACATCCAAGTACATTTATGATACTGGTGTTGTTACAAAAGAAAATATTAAAAAGAGTTTATGGGGTTGGAGAAGCAAAATAAAACAAAACAACGTAAGAGAAGACATTACCTTTAAATCGGGTAACACCCCTCGGTTTGAACCAAAATGGTTTCTTGAAGAGCTTTATGCCTAAGGTAAGGATTTTTGGATGAAGGGAGGAATTTTGATAGAGTATTTGGTCAGAGGTTGGCTGAGACAAATTGCATTGATGGTGTGTGTAAGATGGTATAGGTGGGGGCCTTTTATAAGAGGAGAGGAGGGGCACTCATGGAAAGTCATGAAATATTACATTCTTATGAAATGATTTTCGGATTTTAGAGGTCCCAAAATTATATATTTCTAGGATAAGGTGATAAATATTCTAAATATACTCATAAAATAGGTTTTTGACAAGTTTAAGTCTTATATTTTACATTATCTTTTCATTTTATTTAAATCGTTAATTAATGAGGTAATCGCTGCATCATCATGATGTCATAAGAAATTTAATTTATTTAATGTCTAAAAATTATAAAAAAATATCATGATGTAGGAAATAGTTTTATATTTTTAATTAATATTTATAGTCTAAATGTTATCTTATATAACCCCATGTAATAATTTTTTTAGTAAAACAACACATGTTTGTGACAATTTTATTTTTACTTTAAATAAAACGTTATTAATGTCATTTGCTTACCCAAGTGGCTCCATGGTTTCCCCAAGTTGACCCATGGATTGTATTGGTCGGCCATGACTCATCCAATAAGGGTAGGACAAGTGTAACGGTAATTTCATTTTATTATAACATTATATTTACCTTAAATTACACTAATTACCATTAATCGCGATTAATAAAACTTAAAAGTTACTATTCGCCAAAAATTATTTTCATCCCATTGAACCACATTTTACTTAATAATGATAACCATGTATGTTGTATTTTTGAAATTCAATTCACATAAGTGGTAAAGTTTTATTTAAACAAAAAAAATAGTTTTTTAACTACCACTTAGTGGTTTCACCATTCATCAAAAATTGAAGTTTTTTAGAAAAATACCAAAAATCCTTCCTAAGATATATTTGATATTTCTAACTCAAAAATGATGTCTATTTTACAAAAAAAAACATATAAGTTGAATTAATTGATTTAATAACTAATTCCCACTGTCACAACAAATAGCGTGTTTTTAAGAAGCAATATATATCAAAAGATTGACAATTGTTTATGTCCAATTTCGAAGTTAAATTAATTATAATGACCACCATTGGATAAAATGGTAAAAATATATTCTAATTATAATTTATAACCACTAAATAGTATAATTTATCAATATAAATTATTTTTATTAAAAAAGTTGTTTTTAATTAAAATTTAGTAATTTTCACTATTCATCAATATATAAAAGTTTTCTGAAAAGTTCCAAAATTTCACCCTAGGCTAAATTCGATATTAAGAATCCAAAAATGAATTCCATTTTGAATGATAAAATTTATAACATTTAAAAAATTAGGTATTACTATTCATAACGACTACTTTGATTGGTTGTGTTTTGTGTTAGAACTCGAAGTTGCGTACAACACACGCTACTGTATTATTCAAAGAGAAGAGTACCGTGGAAGCTTGGGGTGTTACAAAATATCTATTATAGAAAACCATAAATTAAATTATAACCAAAGTCAATAATTAATAATAAAAAATAGAAGAAATTTAATGATACAAATTGAAGATAAGAACCATATAAAAGTTAATTAAAACCATCATTCTATAACAAATCAATCTACTACACCTACCATTTCATTCATATCATCAAAAGTGGAATATACCATGGGATGATAATATATAACTACGCATAAATTGTATTGAAGGATGAGAATCACAACAAAAATCTTAAGTCTTGGACCAGTCTAATATTATATGTATGATCTAGAATTCCCTCTCAACAACCTAATAGAAGGATATTTTCCCTAACTACATCATGTATAATGATTTCATCTTTGGGGGGTTCATGTATCTTCATTAATATGATATTTTGGTTGAATTATATTCTCTCATCTTGAAACCCATTTTATTGACATCATGGAAGCTCCCGTGGTCCCTCCCCATTAGATGTGGAGGGATAACCCTACACCCCACCAATGACTCAATGTCATATTTTCACTACCTTTACTAACCTAAGTTTACTTCCTTCCCTAAAATCATACCCTTACCTAAGATGAATTTATAGTATGATAGAATTTCTAGAATTCTGATTTATTCTCTATAGTTTATGTAGTCATTAGAACTCTCCAAGTTTATCTTGGTGGATCAGTTTTCCAAGGAAAATCTATAAATAGACACTTTCAATAGTTTGGTGTTTTAATTATGGGGTTAATAAGAATTAGTCATTATAATTCTCATATATTCATACAATTTTCTAATTAATTTAATTATATTGGATGTTCCAATCTTGGCTAGTTCAAACTCTTTATGCATCAAAAATGGGTTTGGATTATAATTATTTTTATGGTCCTTCGATTTCCATTCGAAGCAGGATCCTCCTAACATGTAAATCTTGGTATGATTTCCTATTACAACTCTTTATTTTCAAAACCTTATGATCCTTAGGATTATTTGAAACTTTATGGGTATATTCCATTATGTTGATGGTTGTAATACCTCAATCTAGTTTCTAATCAGTCCTTATATAAACAATAAGTTTTCCTTGAATCATGTGTTGTTTTTTTTGTGAAATCATTTTGGTTCTTATAAACAAATTACCAGCATGATACTATGGAAGGTCATACTCTAGAAGTTCCATCTACTATATTTTTTTAGAGTCAATTTTAATTATTAGTCAAATTGAATCATACCAGTTACATAAAAAATAATTAATGAATTTACAAAAAAAGTATTAGTTTCACTCTAAGAAGGAAATATTAGTGATAAAATCCATAATATGTTCAAACCAAGGCCTAACTGTCTATTTTTTGTTAGTATTGTGATGCCAGGAGTATCATTTTCTAGGTAGATGGTGTGTCCATAATTTTAGGATTTATTTTTATATGATATAATTTCTATCCTATTTAGAGATCATGATAACCCCATGATTGATGGTAAAATATTAAATGTTTAAAATGATGATGCTATGAATGAGTCGAATCTATATTTTTATATGTTAACATGTTTCCAAAAAATATAAACATTTATCACCCATCACAAGAAGTTGTAATTTCTAATATTAATTCTATTGAAAATAGAATCCCTATGGTGGAAAAAAGAGAGATTAAATATATACAACATTAACTCTCTTATTGGTCAAGTAGATACTAATAATCGAGGCCTATTTGGGGATTCAATGTCTAATAGATATTTATCTCATTGGAATGTTTATAATAAAAATTATAGGAAGGGATATCACTAAAATATTACACTCACGAAATTATTTGAAAATCTACATGAGTGATAAAGGTATAATGTGGTGTGGAATGTCGATATACCTGTAAGGAAGAAGCATATAGTCTTTCGGGACAGGGAGGAGACAAAGGAAACATGCCCAGTTTCATTTGGAAACGGGGAATATTTTAAGGAAAATATATCTTTTATGGATGTGAAATGTACTAATGTGCCTTACCAAAAATCCTATAACCACAAGGAACTAAGACAATATGAAAAATAAATCTGTCCAGGTAATAAAAATGGAAATAAATAGGGGTTATATTTTTCTAGGTATCTAGTTATCATAAGAGATAAAACAAGGTAGAACATGGACTATTAAAATATACATAAATAAATGGATATATGATTGGTTAGTAAGGTAATTGAGTCCAATAAACATAGGATGTCACTCCGTACGATGATTGATGAACCGAAGATGAAAATTTGTTAACTTTATCTTAAAAATGCAGAAGAATATGAATAGAATAAGAAAACAATTAAAGAATCTATTTTGAATAAAAAATATGGATATTCTGAGATCTAGGATAATTATGGACTATGTGAGGTACCTATGACCATTTACCTATCTTTGAGTTATCCTCTCAAGTAAAGAAATTTCATTTGGGCAGGAAAGGAGAAAAATAATGAAGCCACACTAACTCTAGTTATAGAAATTATCATGAACTATGAAGAAGGGATGAAGGAAATAAAATTTATAATTAACATTTCAAAATAAGATTAAGGTAATGTGTATGATAGGGAGATTTAATTCATCACTAATGATGATCAAACATAATGAAATAACACTAAATATCAAAGTTTAATTCATGGATTCAATAAAGGAATAACCAATTTAGATGTTTATTCTAGGTTCTAGAATAAGATGCTTTATCTCTTCAAGGATCACTTTCCTGATGAGATGGAGTAGAGTACACATTTTATTAACTAGTGTTAATAAAGGGTTCACATGTCCAATAATTTATGGTTAGTATGAAATGCTTTGGAGTTTTTATTTGAAAATAAAATTTATAATTTCATTTCTTTTAGATTTTTATTACCACAAATACTTTGAATGTGTTTATTATATAAAATGATTAAAAAAATAATTTATATGTATAAATTCTATTTGGGTACCAAAGATGGAAATAACGATATAAGTAAAACATAGCAGACCACCATAAATGATCTCCGAGAAAAATTTATAAATTAACAAATGTGTGCATTATATGGAATGCTATTAATGAAATATATAAATAAATCATCTCATCAAAAAAATTTCATTATTTATAGAACCTATGACAATAAATTATTCTACTTGGATTGGGGTTGGATGATATTCCCATAGTATGACCACACCTCAGGGATAAGCGATATATCCCTCATCATCTCATAATAAAGGTGAATATGATATGACCATCATATACCACTATATGAATGATTACTAATCATCAAAACTTATAACAATTAAATATAATTACTACCAATAATTAATTGGATGATGCACTACCAATATCAACATTTTTTTGGGAGATATAACACAAACAGAACTAGTTTGGTTGATAATGTACCATAGACAAAAAATATCTATTTGTGGATGATGAATAACTAATATAAATTCCATGGGTGGAAGATACAAAACCAATAATAACCTCTATGTGGATGATATACCACTTGTAAGAACTCTCTATGTAAATAATGTAATGACAATAAAACAATGGAGAATGATGTACCAAAACTATCTAGATATTTGTAGAAATGTTAAACTATAGAATTGTATTCAAAGTGAATGATAGATCAATGAATCAATAATGTGGATGGGTCATCTATAATCCAACTCAATTCAAATTTTGTAACTCTAATCCATCTCACAGGGTGGATGAGACACATCCAAACAACCTTATATGGAAATGTTTCTACTATGTAGATATAAAAGTTATTTTTTATCATTTTATTACCAACACATATCATTCATGTTGATTTAATGCATTAAAGGGCCACTCTCTCAAATCCAATAACCAGTTCAAGGTCTCAAGCCTATACCACCCCTACCCTAGTCATTCAAATTCCCTTAATATTTCCTAGCCTGAAAAATTTATAGGACACCAAATGAGGCTCTTGATGTTTTAAAATTAGAATAAATACCTTTAATGGGATCAAAATATCAATTCAATAATATGTCCCACAAGATAGAAAGGTTATCAGTGAACTTACTGTTGATGAAAACCTAAACCAACACCATTGATGGCCTTAATAGATCTCAATAAGTCCAAACATAATATTAATTAAAATGTAGAATTTAATTTTTCGATATTGAACAGGGTTATTATATATTATATTTCATACGATCCATGAAAATATTTTAAATACCAATATGAAAAAAAGGGACCAACTTCCTATAAATGGAAGAGGATTACTCATCAGATTCCACTATTTTATTCAAACTCAATCAATAAATTCCTCAAAATCTTATAAAATATCTAAAATTAAGATAAATTGATAGAATATCTCTAAACATCAAGAGAAGTGGTGAAAGGTTTAAAGAGGGGTGATAGACTCACTAAAGGTGATCCTATAACATGATCATCTCATGAATACAACCGTAAATGATGGATTTATATTGTTTTTTAAGATATAATGAGAGAGAGGGGGGTGAGGTACATGTGTTGGAGTAAATGAGAGAATGATATAATTGATCTTTTTTATTAAATATTATCATTTTATTAAATTAATTAAATCTTAATAAAAACCAAAACCCATCTAGTACCAACCAAGTACCTATCCTAAGGGAACCAACCACCTAGTGCCCCTATCAAAAGAACCCCCTTACACCTAGGGTGCCAATGGGTACCCAATACCAGACCACCAGGTACCTGGTGGCTTCCATCTTCTTGAAAGAAGTTTTAATACCTCATTTTATCTTCTAGAGATGAAACTTCAGACCCAACCAATGCCTATAATTCTCAATAATACCAAAACACATGTTTATTACATTAGATAAAATTTTTACCTAAAAAGGGACAAGGTTTTACAACTATTATACATGCTAAATGAAATAACCACTAATTCATCCATGATCTATATCACATATTATACATTATTTTAGCCAAATATATCCACAAAATAATACTAATATCGTGCAAAACCTGCACATATTCACCTTTCTCACTAAGGGATGGTGAATAAACACACATTTTTATGTTAACACATTTTCATTTCTCTGATATAATGTCTTATGAAACCCCATACTATGATGTAAAAACAAAAAATGAAAAATATGGTTAATTTTGTACCCAAAATTAGAAATAACCTATTTAATAAAAACCCAATTCAGTTAAATTTATAAAATCAAAAATTCCATAAATTTATATCCATGAATAAAATAACACCCATAGTGTAAACAAAAACTACATGAATCTGTCTAGTCTGTTGCAGTAAAAAAATTCAAAAGATTAAATTAAAAATACATGGCACAGTCCCAGTCTAAACAATAAAATCTATGAAAACCTTCAATTTCAATTTTTGTTTATTATTTTTAAAAAATCATAAAATAATTTTTACAAACACAAAATTAATATGATTTTTCTCAATTCCATTAACATCTATGATTATTTTTTCAATTTTTTTAACACAATCGATCTTTACACTAAAAAATACTTATATCTGAAAAACCCATTTGAAATATATAATCAAAACTATTTAAACCAATTTACTTAATAGTAATAAAAAAATAAAAAACCATTAATTAAGGTATTTTTTAAAAGGTTATCATAAAATCTCATTAAACATGTTTTTTAATCACACCCAAACCTTCGTTTCAAAAAACAGGTGCCCCCAAAAACCTATTTTATTTCAAAACCATGAGCTCCAAGAATCATTTAAAGTAAACCCAACTTATAGAACGGATTTAAACATGTTTCAATATGCTACATGATATTTCAATCATAAAATTAAATTTTCTCCAAACTCAAAAACCCCAAAACTATAAACCTATAGTGGTTGAAAAAAAATAGTAAAGTTACATCATTAATAAAACACTTGAAATACATATTAATATAGATTCCATGTTTCTAATTCTTCATCACTCATTAGATTGTTTTTGTTATTTTTGTACCACATGAGTTTTAAAATTAAGAATATATGTGGTAAAAATGACCAACAAGGGAGCGTATTGACTAGACAAGGACACTCTTACTAATTTTGGACAAGTTCATAAAATAATTCTTAGTGAAAATACTGTTTACCCTTATATTAAAGTGATATATTGAAACCATAAACACACATGAGTCTATATAAGTGGTTCACTATCATCAGTTCCTAGTTTATTACAATACAATTTAAAAAACGTATAGCTGGGAACTATATATTTTATCAACATTTAGGATGGAAAGAGGTAGAGATGGGATTGAACTTGTGGTAAAGATTACCTTAATATCCCTATGATATAAATTACACCCCCTATAATTTTATCCCATTAAATAACAACCATTGTACATTTTATAATCCTGCGATAGTGACCATAATGGTGACTTTTGAGGAAATTAATCCATTAAAAATGTTTCTTTATAGTTTAAGTTGATATGACCATGAAAACTATGAAAAATATTCATAAAATAGTTTGGGGTGAGACTTAGGAATAAGTGGACATTTTTGATTTATCTATAATTATAGACCATGTGATTTAATCATTGGTAACCAATAAGAGGATATCATCAAAATAAATTTTAGGAATTAAGAAGAGGGTCTGGACTCAAGAAATTTAAGGATTTAAGGGGAGCTTATCAATTTAATTTGTCTTAGGGAACTAAGAAGTGGATAATAACTAAATGTCTTTTTAGAAAACAAATAAGAGGATATTGACTCCAGTAATTTTTGTTAATTAATAGTAGGATCATAACATGAGAAATTATTAGGATCCAATATGTGGATCTAGTCTCAATTTGTTTATAGAAACAAAAAAGAGGAACTTGGATCAAAGTATTTTTTGTTATTGTATGAGAATTTTGTGAGAATATTCCGCTGGGATATTGTTTTTGATGAATTTGGACTATTATTCTTAGGTAGGTCATTTGGGTGAAATGTAAAGGTATATACCATGTATGTGACCTACTAGAGTGTTAAGACCAAGTTTTAGAATTATTCTTGGGTGAACATGTACTTTCAGGGTTTTAATCATGGTTAAGGGATTTAGTCAATATCATTGAATCTATTAAAAAAAAGAGTATATATTAAAACAATTATGATTCTGAGATTAGTGACTGCCATAGTGAGCCCTATAAAGCTGGGCGTGGATCTAATTAAGAAGTATTTGGTGCATTTATAATTAATAGTTCCTAGGAATGTATCCAATTAGTAAGGAATATGAGTAAATAAGGTTACTTAGTGAGACCTTGAGGGATAGAACAACTCCAAATTGAAGAATCATGGGTTCTATTACACTTAATCATTATTTCTTGGTGATATATCCTTGAAAGGATTTTTTTATGGTATCCTAGATAGATATGTTGGTGAATTGTTTCCTCGAAACTATTTTATATCACTTATCCATGGGTTTTTATTAAAAAATATATCGAGGGAGAGTTTTAGAAGGCTTAGGTGCATAATCCATAGATCAATGTGGTTAGGTTCTTAGATTCTCCATTATACTTACTTGGTGGTTCTTGGGCGTCGAAAATTAGTGGATGGTTGTCCTTTAATTGAAAACCATATCATTTAAACTATATTTTAGTGGTAATCACTCTTAACTATCCAATGAACCTAGATGTCCATAATAAAATAATTGAGAGTTGTCCAAGGCATGCATTGAAGGAGCCTGGGGTGTAGAAAAAACATGTAATACGTGAAGATTAAAAATTTTATGTTAAGATTAATATAAAAAATTCTAAATACAAAAAAATTATTACATGAATTTCAAAAAGGATAACTTTAAATTAAATTTACTCATGAAAAATAAAAACAAACATAAGTGAAAATGGTACCTTTTTCATTTGAAGTATATGATTTGATTAACTCACAATTAGCATGTTTTGGATTAAATGTACCAAACTAGATTTCCAATAGATTTTCAAAATGTGTACCACAACTCTTCGATCATTGATATATGATTCTTGGGTGCTAGTGTGGGATATCTAAGAGAATCTGGATTTCCCATTGATCATGTAAAGAATGTAGACTTGATCTGAAAGAGAAGATCGATCTAACCTAGTTATTTCTTTGAAATATCTATCTAAGATCTTGATAGGAGAGGTGATGAGATATTATATATCTAAAATCGTTAAAAAGGTGGAGGTAACTCTTCAAGAGGCTAAATGAGATTTTATACCAAGTTTATAATTTGAAAATTTTACTTTGGCCCCTTGAAAGTAATTACCTTAAATTTAGACCTTTTCATACACATAAGACTTATTTATCATGTCATAAATGTCAAAAAAACATACATTAAAGACTTCAAAATGTTACATGATAAAATAAAATACCATTAACATACTTCAGAATCTCCTTAACTATTTTAGTGAACCATAAAATTGTTATTTTCATTCCTAAAATCACATTTTCTCATTTTCACTTTTATGATCAAACAACCTGTGAATACATTTTGAAATAAATTCTATCATCACTATTACAAACATGAATAATATAATTGAATTATTTTTACTTATTATCAAACACACTTGGATGTTCAACAACCCACACATGGGGGTAACTTCATCCTAAACTACAATTTATCTGAATAGGTGGAACCTGTTGATACACTTAGTGTGAGACCCTCTAGGCCCTTTTCTCAATTGTAGGTAGTTTTACACACAGACTAAGAGAAATATATAGAAATCCATCATAAAACCTATGGAGATAAATAATATCATAACTATGACAACATCATATGAACACATTTCGTGTTATATAATCACTTTGTATTATGATATCTCATAAAGCTAGATGCAGACTCATGTCATCATCCTTTTGATGCTGTATATGTTTCATGACCTTACTAGATGAACTTACCATCTTGAACCATGTATTTGGGTTTAATAAAGGTAATTCCATCCTAGCCAACATGGACCCATAAGATATCTCTTCCTCCACTTGGATAAAAAAAATTCTATCTTTATAATTCATCTAATGTCACACCACCAATTAATCACCCAATACTAGATACCTCACAGTGAATTTAATTTTATGGTTTATTCCCCGCATCAAAGCATGAAATAAAATGATATACATTGATAAAAATCTCAAGACTAGAGACAAATAAACATTTTTATAAACATGATCAATCAGTGAAACCAGAAATATGTGGTGTTCCTACTAGTTTGTATGTAATAATGATATAATGTATTAAAGATCCCCATGTGAGAATTTCTTGAGAATAAGTCTCAATGCTTAGAATCCCCAAAACCTAATTGTTATAAATCATATGTTTCATGTTATTATGATGTATCTAGACTATATGACATATACTTAATATTATTGTAATAGTATCTCAAGGTTATCATCACAGATTGGAAATTATATAACCTTTTAATATGAAATGTAACCTAAATACACACTACTACAAATTCGAGTTTATCCAATGCTATCCTTTATCAGTTCTTGCTAAAAGATATGATAAAGTGTTTCTTTTTATGTTCTAAAAAAGGCTTGATAATGGGGGGCCTTTATCTTCACAAATAAAATTAGCTGATAAAGGGGGGCCTTTATCAGTGCTAAAATTCAATGATAAAGGGGTTCTTTTATAACTATTACAAAGAAAGTGTCGACAAAGGGTATATTTAAAAAAATTATATGTAGATAAAAATAATATTTTAATATATAAATATATTTATATTTATATGAATATATTAAATTTAATTAAATATTATTTAAGTGTAAATACACATTTTCCCTTAATATGTAATATATTTAGTGATAATGGTATTATAAAATAATTCAATAGAAAATAAAAACATTCTAATTATTATTGAGTAACAATAATTTAATAACAATTGGATGACAAAGAAATTCAATAAACTAATGAATGATCTATGATATGATCAAAACATGACTTGAACTTAAAATGAACATAACTTTTGATCCGGGTGTCCGTTTAGGCTCTAAACATATCAAATTGAAGCATGTGAAGAGATCTATATCGTACTGACCTAGGGGGACCTAGTACCAATTTTTTTTGATGTCAAAAAAGGCCAAAATGGCCTCCAAAAATATGTTTTTTTGGGGTACCCTGATTTTTTAATATTGAATAGTATTTCAGCTTCATTTAAGAGAGTATTTTTTTAAATTTTTCAGTATAGATTGAATTCATTCCCAAGACTTACATTGATATAGATATTATGGTATTAAAACATTGTCATTTTTTAAAATGTAGTTATATTTATAATTAAATAAATGCATATTTTATTATATTTACTTACAATAAATCTATTGTATACATACATTTTATACATATTTAAATAAAAATGTACTTTTAAATATATAATCCAAATGTAAATAAATATTTAATATTAATTGTATTTAATGTAAAAAATTATCCATTTTATTTACCTGATAAAAATGAATTAATGTGTATATATATAACTATACAAGTAATATTTATATATTAAAATGTGTGTTTCAATAAACAAATATATATTTCAATGAAAATTATAATATATGAAAATAAATACACATATATATATATATAAATATTTTTACATTAATGGGAGAAATTTAAATGTGATTGTGTGTGTGTAAATATGATTATGTTTGTACATGTATCAATGTTGTGTAAATACATCATATATAAATGGATTTTTTTAGATATATCATTATCAATAAATCCAGTATATAAATGTATTTATAATAAATATTTACAAATACATTATAAATATTTACAAATTCATTATTAAAATTTAAATCTAAATACACTATTACATGTAAATATATATAAATAAATTTGTAAATATATAGATATATAAATATATATTTCATGAATAAAATTTATCTCAATATATATACATATTTTAAAAATTCATTTAAAAATAAATACATAATTCATATAATGTTAATTATTATCCATTTTATTTAAAATAATATCAAACAAATTATTATACATTATAGATATATACAAATATATATACAATTTTAAATATATATAATGTTTATATATAAATATGTTTATATATTAAAAATAATATATATATTGATATTTATATTTTAATATATATAAACGAATATTAATATATAATATATTTACGTAAATATAAGTGTGTGTATATACATGACACGCTTATAAATATATATAAGAATAAATTGAAATACTAGAAAATATAAGACAAAACATGATTTATGGAGTGATAAAGGACATTAAAATTTTAAAGGGAGGTCACAGGATCAAGTCCCAACCTGATAAGGTATTTTAAGGATCCATTATAGCACTAAGAAGGTGGGGTATTTGTGAGTGCAGAGAAGGGGTTAGGGGAGTGTGATGGTGGGTTCGGGAGTTCAAAGCACTAAGAAAGGGTGTTTTGATAATTGATAAAGGGGGTGTTTTTTGATTGAAAAAAAGTTTTTTTTATTTTTTTATCATCCCAAAAAGTGCTAATTAGCTATGCCTTTGTCAATGTGTTTTTAGCGGTGTTAATACCATCCTTCAAAATTTCAGAAAAGGAACTAATAAATTAACCCTTCATCTGCACGAAAAAATTCCAATAAAATAACCCATTATAATCTCTAAAAAATCACTAATAAAGGGTTCCTTTAGCAGGGATTTTTTCTGGGGATGATAAAGGTTTGATTTTAACATCACTCACAATATCAGCACTTTTTAATCACTGATAAAACCTTTTTTATCACTACTAAAGGTTGGATATTTAGTATTGAAATTTCCTTATAAATAATGAATATATAATTATAAACATAATTATGGAAATAATAAACACATTTATATATTAAAATGTATACATATAATGGTAATGAAAGTACATAACGGAGTTGGCTTTTAAGAACAAACTCAAATACTTCCACTCTTACTATATGCAAATACTAAAAATTATCAACATTCTATCTCTCTATTGAGTATCATTATTCTACTTAGATATGGATTTGTTTGAGGGACCTCTGCATTATTTTTTGTAGTTACTCTTCTAATTACGAATTCACATATCTGAATAGAATACATTATGATTTTAAACTTTCTAAGTATTTATTTTGTCCTCTAGTGTGACATGGGATCCTTTGAAACCACCAATGTTGAATTATTATCATAGTATACCATAATAGGGTTTGAAATACATGGTACAATGGGAATATTGGAAACCAATATTTGTATTGAAACTTATTACATAGTAGAATCCGAAGATGCTATGTATGCGGATTCTACTGTATAGGAAACCACAGAATGATTCAAGATCCTCTAGCTCACTGTGCCACTATTCAAGAAAAATTCTTTTCCAGAACTTGATTTTTGATCATATTTATATTTCAAGAATATATAAATGAGTTATACCCTTACAAATATCTCTTTATATCCTTCATACACAAGGAATATATCCTTTGTACATCTCATGTACATTTGGATAGTTTTTACATATTTCTAACATAGCTCTTCAGGATTTGTTTGATATCTTCCCACCATGATTAATTAAAAAGAATCATAAAACCTAGTATATATAATGACATACATTTTAGATCCCTCAACTAAAAAAGAGGTATTATACTTATTTTTTCAATATCCTCCTATGTCAGTGGACACAACATTTGAGAAATATTAATGCCATGTGACACTAGAACCAGTCCTCTCTTGGATTGTTCTATATTTTACCTTTTAAGTACCTTGTAAATTTATTTTCATTAACTTATCCCATGTATCCTTTGATATATATCTCGATATATCTTGATCCCTATAATATAGGCTACCTCACAAAATTCTTTCAAAGAGACGCATTCATTTAACCAATTATCGACTTGCTGTAATACTTTCACTTTAATACCCATTAACAATATGTCATCAACATATAATACTCTGAAAATGTTGGCACTACCAGAAACCCTCCTATAAAAAAATTTCATGATTTCATTCTAAATGAATCAAAATTATCTTATAGCCTCATAAAAATGAAAATTCCATGATTGTGATGTCTGTCTCAATCCACAAATGGTTTTCTATGGCTTACACACTTTATTGAAACCATTTAACATAATAGACCCTTTAGGTTGTTTCATAATGACATATTTAACTAATATCTCATTTAGAAACGTAGTTTTGAAATCCATTTTCCAAATTTTATAATCATTGAAGGATTGTGACTAACAATAAGGTTTCATCATATTTGATTCCTTGAAGTTTCCTAAACCCCATTTTTACTAGTCATGTCTAATAGGTTCTAACTTGAACATCTGTAACAACCCAAAGTTTTCAATGGAAATTTCCTTCTTATAATTATGTCATATATTCACATAAAATCCCAACAAAATAAACTACTATGTACTATGTTACCTTTAAAAATAATTTTGTCACTTCTGTGTTTTGAATTTTGAAAATCTATCATACACGATTGTGATCAGTATGTTATTCTGATTCTAATACGACCAACATAATTTTTGGTGAATAGTAACACACTTATGAATAGTAATGTTTCCAATATTAATATTGAAATACCCTAATAAATATTAACATTACCTATGATAGTATATAAATAATATTCAAGTGGATGTACAATATACCTATACGAGGGAATAAGAAAATAAATATATTAAAAATTCTATTTTTCAATTAAATTGTAATTTTAATTAAAAATAAAATTAAGAATATATAGAAAATTATTTTTCCAAAATGGAGTTCATTTTTTATTCTACTCGTCAAAAAACTTTTAGGGTGAATTTTTGGTATTTTTATAAAATACATGAATTTTTTATGAATAGTAAAATGAGATAATTTATGATAAATGCTAAATAATGGATTTATTGAGTTATTGATGATGATATGATGATGTATTCCCAATTAGTTCAAACTCACATGCACTTATTACTATTTTTAGTCATGAAATCATCACTATTTCTAGTCTTGAGGTAAAATAGTAATCTAATGAAATAAATATTATGAAACTCTCCTCCCCTCCACTATAAATACCACCCCTACTTACCTCTTCTCTTCACTCCACTCAATCCTTGTTACTTGCCTATATTTTGCCCAAATATCTTCTCAATATCCTACCCCACGTATAACATCCCTTCGTCTATTAGAAAGACTAAATACTCTCCCCTTAAGAGGCTCTCAAGGATGGTTGATTCAAGAGATAAAATTCTCTTTTCTCTTCTTTAATTTTTAAGTTCCTTTGTTCTCTTTTCTTTACTAAACTATACTCATCAAAATGTTATGAAAAACCCAGTAAAATACATTTACTATAATGATGTTACGATAATGGGATAATTCATTATGATCTCTACTTTCCCCACATTTTATTGGAATGAAATGAAAACACCATTTGAGATGTGTTAATTTAGCACAATCAAGGACGACAAGATATAAATTTCTATTACTATATTCAATTATGGTAATTAAACCATTTTTTGGTTGAATCATAATATTATATGTTTATTTTATCTTATGTAATGTTTTTTAATCCTTATTCACTCATTATATAAAATGATAATACCAAACTAGTTAATTGTGAGAAAAATCACTAAAATTAATTAAATCAGTTATCTTTAATGATTTAGATAATGATTCAACTTCACTCCAATGAACCAAATAAATTTTATAACCATGTAATATTATGTATGTTAACTAAAAACATATAACTTCAATTTTGTACAAACATTATCATTTCACCTAATTATCCGTTCATGATCATAAGTAAACTGATCGTAAAAACCAAGAAAACAAACGGACCCGAACAATGAAATTGAACCACTTAACCCATTAAAAAGGCCATGAATGAACATAAAAATGGTATAATAAATGAATTAAATATATAAGTGGTTATGTAATTATTAATTAATAAACCTAATTTTTTTATTCAGGTCATTAATAACAAGTTGATAACACCCTTGGACTTAAGGTATGAAATACTCCCCATTTCACTTTTATTCAAGAATGTCCTTTATGATATGCCATTTTCTGTGTAATCCCTAATGACGAGGTATGATTTTTCACCACAAAAATACTTCCCTAAATATTTATATGTGATGAGAAACCTCTTTATATCTCATGAATCGTTTTTAAGTACACCTGATTCTTTGCCGATAATCCATAAGGAATTCTACCTGAATCTCCTTTATTCCTTTAGGTTTCTTTATCATTATTTCTAAAAAATTTTAGTTATATTATCTATTTATTTAGATTTTATAAATTATGTTTACATGAAAAAAATTCATTTATAAAGACCCTTCCATCATTCTATTTTTGGGATATACATGAGTTATGTGATTCCCTCCTCAATACTTCCTGATAAGAAAACCCATTTTAAGGGAACTTACCGAAATCTTACAAGATTTCATGTGCACTCCATATTCTGTATTAATACACCATTGTATTTATAAAATAAGTTATTTTTATTAGGAAAATATTAGGGTTTCACTTATGGTTTTCTATAAACTATTGTTCCCTTTTCTATTTTAAAAGCGCTATAGTATTTTACTTAAAACCTCTCAAAAATGTTTTAATGCTAATATTTCTTAAATACATTTCTTAAATGTTGTCTCTCCTACTTAACATAACTTCCCATGATAAATGACTATTTTTACTTATTAATTTCCATGTATATTTCAGTTCCTTTGTTTCATGGACACTTTTATGATACTACCATTTGATATGCTTTATGTGTTGATTATGGTAGCCAATCCTTTCCATGGGTTACCATTATGTTTATATATGATTGA
Organism: Viscum album; assembly: GCA_963277665.1. Taxonomy (NCBI): domain Eukaryota; kingdom Viridiplantae; phylum Streptophyta; class Magnoliopsida; order Santalales; family Viscaceae; genus Viscum; species Viscum album. Next base: position 623,748,537 of record OY728136.1, on the reverse strand, counting down.
TTATGAATGATTCATTATGTGGAAAACATATTAATGGAAATTTAAAATAGGCACTCCCAGATAGCACTCAAATGTATTGGGTAATGATTAATCTCATCAGACATTATATGCGACGGTCTTGGTGGTTAGTCTTGGCTTGCGCTACAATGTGCAACAATCTTGGCGGTTAGCCTTGGATTGTGATACTATGGAAAACAGTATTGGTGGTTAGACTTGAATCATAAAAAATTCATGTTTTATGTTTCTACCACATTACTACGAGTCCATTTTCATATGATTCCATGTTTATATGTTTTGATTCCATATGTTACAATCCTTTTTTATATCATCATGTCATGCCATCTGTCCCATGTGATAATGATTTGTTCTTATGGTTATTCCATTACTGGGATTTTAGCTAATCTCTTCGTTCATGTTATCCTCAGGTTATCCTATGTAGATGTCTAAGAAGAATAGAATATGAGAGATTAATATGGATTTTAAATAAAAATTGGTTTTTATAATGTTGAATTATTTACCTAGTTTTCCAAGACATTAGAATTTATGATCCTTGGATTGTACCCATATGTATAATTATGTTTGAAATCATATAATGTTATATATAAAAGACTAGGGTTTCTATAGTTGGTATTAGAGGTTGGACTAGTTATTTTTTGAGATTAGGAATAGAGCACCTTAGTGAGAACCTTAAGGATGGGACTATGTATAAGAGAAATCCTTAATTTTTGGTAACTATAGAGTAAGTAGTTTATCAAGAAAATACATCCTTGTCTGGATAAAAATAGGTAGAGGTGGATCTAGCACATATGTTCCTATGAGTGAAAACTCTGACAAGGAGTTTTGAACCCAACCTGTGGTGTCCTGGTACATGATAATGGTCATTTATGTACTCTTGGTTTAACACTACCATGGGATATTCTTTTGTAAATTCATGAGATTAATATAAACTATTATTAAGGGAATAAAAAAATCCCATAGGAATATATGTTAAGAAATAAATCGAGGATAACCTAGATTTAAACCTTAAGAATGACACGCTAGCTTATACTTCTCCTTTACATGTTTATACTTTTATATTCAAAAGATTCCTTTTTATGTATAATAATTTAGTATTCAAGCCCACTAATTTTATGTTATTTCTCATAGTTAATTGTGGGAAATATAAGATCATGTTCCAATAACCAAGGTGATAGGAAAAGTGAATATTTACCTAATGATATTCCTAATAATATGGGAAATGGTGCTCAAAACATCATGATAGTACTTTCTTAGCTATCAAAAGTTAAAAATAAAAACATGAATTATGTGGCCCTCCTCCTCCATGGAAAGTGAAAGTTACTATTTAATCCTTCATTGGGAAATGTCTTGCAATGTTTAGAAGATCTTCTCATCACCTCCTCACGGGAAAGTGGATTAACTCCATTGAAAAGATATTCTTCATCATACAATGCTCATAATAAGATAATGTTGTGTCAGAGGTTTATAATTTTGATGGAGAAGCTGATCAGTGGTGGAAACAAATGAAGAATACGAAGCCAAGGGAGGAAATAGTTTCTATGGTTTGGGATGAATTAAAGATAATGTTTCTCAATTAATATTTTCCATGAACAATCCATTTATATGTAGAAAGGGAGTTCCTCTTAATCAAGCGGAAAGAAGATGAGTCGATCAGGATGTATGATGAAGACTATAAAAGGCTTGCAAGGTATGCATCTAGCTTTTTCAAGAAAACCGAAAGCAGGGTGGATCAATTATTTAGTAGAATAATGTCGAGTCTTTGAATGGCGTTGGAGATTTGTGACTTTGACAGTTATTATGAGATTATTGATTGTTCCCTCAAAGTTGAAATATATATTGGAGACTCTTAGTGGTCTCGTGGGCCCAGTGACAAGAAGCAAAAAATGGAGAACAACATGGGTTGTTCAACAAACAAATACCGTGATGGAATGAAGCCCGAATATCCCAACTGTAAAAGTTATGGGGAGAAGAATCTTGGGAACTATATAAAGAGAACCAAGAATTTCTTCAAATGTAGAAGAATAAGACATCTGGTCAAGAACTATCAAAGGGATATGAAGAACCCCACTAATGTAGAAGAAGAAAGGAAGGTTCATATCAACCCTCAACATATAGTGCAGTGTTACAATTGCAAGGATCATGGTCATTATGTGAAAAAATGCGCTAAGACATGGGTTATCGGAGGAAATCAACATCAAACTACAAGGAAACAACGAAGGTCTTATGGTATCACTACTACCGAGGTGAAGCTAGACAATGATGTGGTGACTGGTACCCTAGTTATTCATTCATGAATGGAGAACATACTATTTGATACTGGTTCTACGCATTCTTTCATATCTTTCATGTTTAGTAGAAATATTAAAACGCCACGTCAAAATTTGGAGGACAAGTTATCTGTGAGAACAATGAATGGGGAAACTATTGCATCCATGGTTTATAAATATTTTCCATTTATTGTTTGTGGACAAAAACTATTGGGAAATCATGTTATATTTATCTTAGTGGAGTTCAATGCTTTTTTGGGCATGGGTTGACTATCCTTATACAAATCCAACTTCAATTTTTGGGAAAGTGAAATCACACTTCACATCCCGAAGCATCCTTAAATTCTATAGAAGTGTAAGAAGGAAGATGAATCTCCTTTAGAATAAGTGTCTCAAGTTTGGATATTATTTTCTTATGATCAACTGTATCTAGCTCAAATGATTGAGACAAAATATATGATCATGCTCAAAGACATTCCCATCACGAGGGACTGTAGTGATGTATTCCCTGAAGAATTTCTAGGAATTCCTCCCGATCAAGAGATTGAGTTCTCAATTTAACTTATTATTGGATATTTTACTATATCAAGGACAAATTATAGAACGTCCACTATTGATCTAGAAGAGCTAAAGAAGTAGTTACATGAGAATCTGGAAAAGGGTTTTATACGGTTGAGTGCTTCACTATGGTGTGTGATGGTCCTCTTTATCAATAAGAAGGATGAATAAATGAACCTCTGTAGTAATTATCATGATCTCAATAAAATCATTATAAAGAAAAAGTATCCCCTTCCTCGGATAGATGAATTGCTCAATTAGATTCGTGGGGAAAATTATTTCTCTAAGGTGGAGCTTCAGTTGGGTTGTGCACAATTAAAGGTGGGGATGGAAGATATTTGCAAGACTGCCCTTCGAAAGAGAAATCGACACTATGAGTTCATAGTGATTCCATTTAGACTCTCTAATTCCTGAGAAATTTTCATGGTTTTAATTAATAATATCTTTAGAGATTTCCTCAACAAAATAGTGGAAGTATTTATTAATGATATTCTGATATACTTCAAGAGGAAGAGGAACATGAGGAGAATTTGAATACTGTGTTAAATACTTTGCAAAGGGAAAGTTGTATGAAATTTAAATTTATTGTGAGTTATGGATAGAGAAAGTATCATTCTTGGGGCACATTAACACCAGAAAAGGTATATCTGTGGAACCTTCCAAGACAAATGCAATTGAAGGGTGTCCCATTACAACATCGGTAATAGAGATCCGTAGCTTTTTGGGTGTAGATGGGCTTTACTGATGATTTTTGAAGAACATTTCATGAGTTTCAAACCCAATGACCAAGATGAAAATAAAAGGAGTAATGTTTTTCTAGACTCAGGAATGTGAAGACTATTTTAAGGAGTTGACAAAGAGGCTTATCACTACGCTAGTACTCACACTCTCAACAAGTGGAGAACTTTTTGTGGTTTAAAGTTATTCTTTAAATAAGGGATTTGGCTGCGTGATAATGAAAAATTATAAAGTGATAAGCTATGCCTCAAGGAAGATTAAAATCCTTGAGAAAAACTATCCCACACATGATCTGGAGTTGGTGGATGTGATCTTTTCTTTGAATATCTGGATGCATTATCTCATTGGGAAGAAGAGTGAGATATATAATGATGGTAAGAGTCTCAAAATATATTCACATAGAAAAATATTAATGTGATCCAATGTAGATGGATAGAGATCTCCAAGGATATTGACTTCTCAATCTACCTTTCTGGTAAGGAAAATAAGGTGGAAAATACTCTATGTAGAAAGGATCCTGCATCTTTATCAATGATTAGAATTGAAAAGGATCCAATATTTTTAGAGTTGCGGAGAATGGAAAAGCGAATCATTAATGGAGGAATATCATCAATCCTTTCACAAATTATTGATCAACCATCCCTCATAGAGAAAATAAAGGATGCTCAAATAAAATATGTAGAACTTCAGAGAATGGTGGAAGCCATTAAAAATGGGGAATCCTTCAAGTTCTTGATTGAAATGATGGAGTTGAAATATTTGGGCCACGATTATGTGTACCATCCAATAAAGGGACAAAGAAGGATATTTTGAATGAAAAACATAGCTCGACCATCTCTATTCACCTCGGTAGGACAAAGATGTATTGAGATCTCCGAGAAAAATTTTGGTGGGACAATATGAAAAGAGAGATTGCTTAATATACATCAAAGTTCCTGGTATGTCAGCAAGTGAAAGCTGAGAGAAAAAGGTATAAGGGGATGATGAAACCACTACCCATACCAACATGGAAGTGGGAGAACATTACCTGGGACTTTTTCAATGGACTTACAAGGATATCTAGAGGAAAAAAATACTATATGGGTCACTGTGGATCGTCTTACAAATAAAGATCACTGTATTGAAATTCAAGTGGACTTCTCATTGGAACAACTTTCATGGAAATACATCAATGAAGTAGTAAGGATGTATGGATTATGATTATCTATTATATATGATTGTGATCTATGATTCACCATGATGTTCTGGAAAAGTCTCCTACATGCTCTAAGCACTGAATAGAACTTCAGTACGACCTATCATCCTCTAACTGATGGACAATCTAAGGGAACTATTTAGACACTAGAATACATGTTCAGAGCATGTTCTATGGAATTCAAAAGAGAATGTGACCAGCATATTATACTAGTTGAATTATTCTACAACAATAATTTCCACTCAAGCATCTGAATGGCACCATACGAAGCCCTTTATAGTAAAAGTTGAAGAACACCATCATGTTGGGATCATGGCAGTGAGCATAAGCTACTAGGACCTGAAATGGTCGAAGAAATGCTGGATATGGTGAAAACCATTCAACAACACATTAAGGTATCCCAAAGCTGATAGATGATTTATGAAAATAATCATCGATGAGACTTTGAGTTTAAATTTTGAGACATGGTATTTCTATGCATATCTATATGGAAGATGGTCATGAGTATTAAGAAGAATAGAAAGCTATGTCCCAAGTACATCGGCCCCTTCAAGACTGTTGATCATGTTGGGGTTGTGTCCTATCGACTGGAACATCCACTTACCATGTCCAATGTATATGCTGTCTTCAATGTATCCCGCTTAAGGAAGTACATAGCAAATCCTTCACATGTACTCTCTTTATAGGTGGTATAAATAGAGAATGAAATTTATTACGAGGAGAAACTAGTGAAGATCATATATCATAGATATAATGTTCTACACAATAAGACTACTACCATAGTCAGAGTATTGTGGTGGAACCATAAGTATGAAGAGGAAACATGGGAACTGGAGTAGGAAATGAAGGAAAAGTACCCACACATGTTTGAGGCTTAGAATATAAAACAAAATTTCAAGGGAAAAACTTTATAAGGGGGGATAATGTAACGACCGAAAGTTTTCAATGTAATTTTTCTTCATATAATTATTCTATATAATTACATGAAACGACCAAAAAATGAATTACTAAGTACTATGTGGCCTTTAGACATAATTTTGTCACTTATGTGTTTTGAATTTTGAAAATCTTTCATACATGGTTATGATCAGTATGTTATTTGGAATCTAATATGAACAACTTAATTTTTGGTGAATAGTAACATACCCTTATGAATAGTTATTTTACCCTTATGAATAGAGAAATGCCCTAATGAATAGTATCCATACCTATGATAGTATATGAATAAGTTTCATGTGAAAGTACGATATACCGATATCTAGGAATAATAAAATAAATGCTTTAAAATTGTTATTTTTCAAGTAAATTGTGATTTTAATTAAAAATTAAATTAATCATATTAAGAAAACTATTTTTAAAAAATGGAGTCCATTTTTGGATTCAACTTGACAAAAAATGGTTAGGGTGAAGTTTTGGGATATTTCTAAAATAATTGGATTTTTTATGAATAGTAAAATATGAAAATTTATGATAAATGGTAAATAATGGATTTATTGAGTCATTGATGATGATCTGTGGATGTAAGCCCAATCGGTTTGAACACACATGAAATTATTATTATTATTTTTTGTTATGGAATCATGACTCTTACTTTTTTTAGGGAAAATAATAAACTAAGGAATTAAATATTATGAAAACCCTTATCTCCACTATAAATACCACCCTCCTTACCTCGTCTCTTCACTCCTATCAAGCCTTGTTTCTTGCCTATATTCTGCCCAAATCACTCTTAAAGGTCCTCCACCACGTCCAATAGCCTCTAGTCTCTTCCAAAGACTAAATCCTCACCCCTTAAGAGGCTCTCAAAAAAGGTTGATTATGGAGGTAAAATTTCTCTTTTCTTTTCTTTCATTTTTAAGTTTTTTTTCTCTTTTCCTTTATAACATATACTCATAAAAATGGTATGAAAAATCCAATAACATAAATTTAATGTAATTCTGTTATGATAATTGGACAATTCATTATCATCTCTCCTTTCCTCACCTTTTATTTAAAAGAAATGAAAACACCATTTGAGATGTGTTAATATAGAACAATCTAGGATGATAAGTCATGAATTTCTATTAAAATCGTTAATTCTGGTCATGAAACCATTTTTATGGTTTCACCAGACTATTATAAGTGTATTTTATATTATTTAATGTTCTGTAATTTTTATGAACTCATGATGTAAAATAATAATACAAAACAAGTTAATTGCGAGAAAAATCGCTAAAATTAATTCAAGCGTTTATCATTAATGTTTTATATAATGATCCACCTTCACTCCAAATAATGAAATTCATTTTATAAAACTATAATTTTATGTATGTTAACTAACAATATATAACTTAAATTCTGTACAAAAATTCTCATTTCACATGAATCTCTATTCCTGAACATAAGTAAACAGATCATACAAACCAAGAAAACGAACCGGCCTGAACAATGCAATTGAACCACTAAACCCATTTAAAAAGGACATGAATGAACAAATTAATAATATAGTAAATAAATTAAATATATAAGAGGTTATGAAATTATTGATTAATAAAACTAATTTTTTTATTGAGTTCATTAATAACAAGTGGTGAACACCATCAGACTTAAGGTAAGGGATCCTCTCCAGTTCACTTTTAGTTAAGAATATCTTCTATGATATGAAATATTAGGTGTAATACATAATAATACTATATTATTTAGAACCTCCCCCACAATTTCCTCAGTATTTATAAGGGACAAGAAACCCATTTCACTCTCATGAATCCCTCTTAAGTACACCTGATACCATGCTGATACTCTGTAAAGAATTCTACCTGAATCTTCTTTATTCCTTCGAGTTGAATTATCATTATTTATACCAAAATTAAGTTTTATTATCTATTTATGTGAATCCTGTAAATCCATTTTACATGTAAAAATTTATTTATAAAGACCATTCCATCGTTCTCTTTTTGGGATATAAATGTTTTATGGGATTCCCTCCCCAATACTTCCCGATAAGAAAAACTATTTTAAGGGAACTTCTCGAATTCTCACCCAATTTCTAGTGCACTCAATCTTATATTTTATTCAGCCATTTTTTTTAGAAAATTATTTTTTTTATTTAAAACATATTTTAGTTTCACTTCTGGTTCTTTTAAATTATTGTTTCCTCTTCTATTTTAAATTCTTTACAGTATTTTCCATAAAACCTCTCAAAAATGTTTTATCGCTAAAATTTATTAAAAAGTTTTCTTAGATGTTTTCACTTATACTTTACATCACTTAACCTGATATATTACTGTTTTCCCTAATTAATTTCCATGAATATTTTTGTTACTTTCATTCATGGACACTTTTATGATACATCCATTTGATATGATTTATGTAATGATTATGGTACCCAATCCTTTCCATGGGAAACCCTTACGTCTATACAAGATTTATTATGTATGATTAATTATGTGGAAAACATATTAATATAATTTTAAGATGAGTTTTCCCAGATAGTGCTCCAATTCATTGGGTAAAGTTGATTCTCATGAGACATTATGTACAACGATCTTGGTGATTATCTTTGGCTTGTGCTACTATATGCAACGATCTTTGTGGTTAGCCTTGGCTTGTGATACTATGGGAAATGATCTTGGCGTTTATCCGTGAATGGTACTAAATTTATGTTTTTTGGTTCTAACAAATTACTATGACTCCATGTTTATATGATTCCATGTTTACATTTGACAATTCCATGTGTTACATGATTTTTTATATCATGATGTCTTAAATTCTATCCCATTTTCTAATTATTTGCTCTTATGGTTATTCTCTTATTGGGATTTTAGCTCATCCCTTTGTTCATGTTATCCCCAGGTTATCCTATGCAGATGTATGAGCATAAGGGAAGATAAGAGATCATTATGGAGTTTAAATAAAAATTTGTTTTTATAATGTTTGATTGTGTACCTAGTATTCCAAGACACTAGACATTTCGATCCTTGGCTTTTAATCTGATTTATAATTATGCATAAAAACATTTAATGATATATGTTAAAGGCTAGGGTTGCTATTCCATGCATGCACAATTTTTTATCAAATACCCATTTACACAAAATATGTTTTACATCATCTGGAGGGTCTACCAACATCAAAACTTGATTTTGGTACATGGAAACCATTTAAAAAACATGGTTTCTTTTGATTTAGTATCATCCTTTCATTACACTGCTTCCTTGTAGGTTATAGGTTTATTATTCTATTAGAGTAATGTGTCAACTAACTCAGTGAAAATAAAACTGTGTCCCTATGGTTCTCTAACCTCTCTAGTAGACCTATGTAGTACTTGTGTCTTGGGGACATCCTTCCCTCCCACTATCTATTTTGGAGTTTGTTCGAATAAAAACACTTGGGTATATGAAAGATTAAATTCATCACTGTCAATATTTCTCCCATTATTTTCACTAGAAATTTGTTACATTTCACGAAATGTAACATATACCTATAAATATACACTTCATTCTCTAAGATTCTATTTATTCACTAAGTATAATATCGAAAAAATAATTGCATCCCTATACACGTATGTGTAACAGATTGGATTTCATTCCCTAACACAACTCATAAGTAATCCAATTTACTAATTTATTTGGCAAACTATTTAATGTATATACCACAACTTGTAGTGCATATGTGAAAAATGAGAATGATAGAGTTCCATGACTCATCATTGATTGGAACATGTCAAGAAAGGTTTGATCCATCCATTCACCAAAACCATTCCCCCATGGTGTATAAGGAGGATTTAGTTGGGGAATTATCCAACACTCCTTTAAATGATCAATGAAATCTTAGTTATGATATTCCCCACCACTTTTTGAGTAGAGTTTCTTAATATTTTTAGCAATTTTATTTTCTACTTTATTATGATATTCCTTAAATATGATAATGGAATTTGACTTATACCTCATTAAGTAGATATATCCAAATATACTATAGTCATTATTTAAAGTGATGATGTTGAAAAAAAACACTCAATACCTCAATTAAAAAGAACCACATACATCAGAATAAACTAATTCAAAATGTTCTTCATCTCTTTATCTTTCCCTACTGAAAGGTTCTTTTGTCATTTTTCCTTATAGATAAGTATGAAATACATCCGAGGGTTTATCTCAATGGAGTCTAAATATTATTCTTATTGTAATTTTGTTAAATGTTTCTTATTAAAAAGGGATACCCTAAAGTCCCATAGGATGGTAAGATATTAGTCATTCATACTATATAACATTCATTCATTTCAAAAATTATATTTTCTAGTTAATGTATATATAACCCATTATTATGATATCCCATAATATAGCACATGTTATCCTTACACATAATACAACACTTACATAGAAACTTGAAATAAAATCCAATAGTGTCTAAAATCGACACTAAGATTAGGTTTCTAGTCAAATATGGTTCAAAATAACAAATATTTCATACTAGATCCCTAACAACCTACGATTTTGTGTTTTTTTGAATTAATTTAATCTTTTAATATTTTTCATTTCATGAAACAATGAATATATCCTCTGTTATATGAATGAACCATGTGTGGCTTGCCTTATACACAACCCCTTTCCAATCTTGTGCTACATGGAACAAAAATTATAGTTTTCTCTTCAGGAAACACCAAGGTTAGCTTATGTTACATGCAAGAATAACTTTCGTTAACGTATTGTGTAAGACACAAGCCCGAGTTTAACCAAAAAATAATATATTATAAAAATAATATTATTAAATATTATAATATATAACCTAGCTGTTATGTTTGAAATTATGAATAAGAGTAACAGAATTATGAAAATACATGGTTGAATTCACCGGTTAGAAATTAATTATAAATGAATATAAGAACCAATTTAATATAAGTGGAATGTTTTTATAAACACTAATTGTATGCTAAAAAGTGAAGTTCATCCTCATAAATAAAATTAATTATTATTTATGAAGGATATTAATGAAATATATATTTTATATATTCAATAAAATTTTATTTATATTCATCAAAGATAATATATATTCATAATATAGGAACAAACCCAATATTATACCTAAAAAACTATATTTTTATAACAACATTTTTACAGACTTTTAATGGGGAAACTATTTTAAATATAAATCTTGGAACTTTTATAAATTTAATATTTCAAAATAAACTTCATTTTCGAAATAAAAACAATAAAAATTATATTAGGGTAAATTTTTGTTATTTTTCTGCGATGTTTCAGTTAATGAATGTTGAAAAATAGTAAATTTTAATTTAAAACTACTTTTTCAGCTAATTTATTTATAAGGACGAATTATATTTATAGTTGGGTTTAAAGTATAATTTTATAAATTATACATATATTAATTAAATTTAGGTCATTGGGGTCAATTATACATTTAAATTATACCTAAAAACATAGCAAACTTTTGAACATTTTTATTTTAAAAACACGCATTGTCATCCCATCAGTGGGATTAATTTTAAATGAATTCCTGGAACTTCTAGGATTTTAATTAAAAAATGATTAAATATTTGAAATAATAATAATTTATAATTTTCAATAAGTTTATCTTCTTTTTGACAAAAAATATTAGTGAATTTAATTAAAATTAATTACAATGATTAAGAAGAAAATTAACTTAATATGGAACTACACATTAATCTAAAGGGCATAAATTATCTAGAAACTTCTAAAAAATATATTTTATGGAAATATTTCAAACCTATACTTACTTTTAACTAATTGGGTACATTATTGGATCCAGTTTTTATAGGAAAAACATGGGTGTAATTCTCTTTTTAAAAAACTACAAGAATTCCACTCCTCCTCTACTCTAAAAACACACTCACCCCTCCCTGTTATCCACACCTCTAATTATATTTTTCTCCCACAAAATACTATAAAATAATAAACAAGAATCCTTAAATTTATTATATAATCCTCCCAGTATGAATAAATCCCTCCAAGAAATCCCTTTGCTGTAAACCAAAAGTAGTTACCCAAAGAAGAGGTAATATCCTTCCTCAAACTATTTTGTTTTATTTTGATTATTCACCCCTAAACTCTTATTATTACCCAATTATAAAATAAATTAAGTTTAATAAATATAATTATATTTTTTATATAATGTTTAAAAATTCACTTACTCACACTTCAATTTACATGATAACAAACATATTGTACCTGTGCATATCGAACTACAACCTCACGAAACGATGTTGTTTGTTTTTATAGGACCACCCTCATGAATGGGAATTATGATGAAGAGTATATTTTTATATTTTATATGTTATATTTTTTTTCAAGTTATTTATTCTTCTTGAATTATTATATAACACATAGATTCATGCTTTTCATTTTCTATAAGTATAATAATTTCATTTGGGGAAGTATAGACTATCACCTCCTAAAAACAATGTGATTCACTCACACATTACATAGAATTTATTATCGTTGAACGTAGTGAATGTATATGATATATATGAAATTTTAAATATACTAGAATTATATTATTTATATACATATATATACATATATGTCATTTAATTTCTTTATTTCAATGTGATAATAAAACAGAAACAATGTTCATGCGCACGTACGACCTACCGTCTCGATAAATGATGTATTCAATTTCATAATTCTATACTAGATAGATTATCATAAATAAAAATATACTAAATATATAATATATTTATAATATTTTTAACATTATTTAATTATAAAAATCAGTATCTGAGTAAGAGTATCCAGAATAACATGTCAAAAATATATACGAAAAATAAAGCGGATATGACCCGACACGTAACATTGACATGGAGTTGTTAATAAAATGGTAATATAAAGTCATAAAAAAATAATATATGGTATTATATATAATAATATGGTAACTTAGTAGTTTTATAACAAAATTATATATATTATAAACTAAGTTTCAAAATGTAAGATGAATGTCTAGACTTATGGTAAGCGAATTTCATCTCACTTTTTATTTCTATAAGATACATGCCCTATTCACCACTCTCTTATTTTTTGTGGTGTATATAGTTATATATTAAATTTTATGTCATTAATTTAATTTATTAAGTTTTATTAATAGAGTTAAATTACGTTATTCTCTCATGGGGATCAAAATTTTAATGTTACTCAAGTTGTAAGGATTTTCTCATATCACTTCTTATATCCCTGAGATACATGCCTTATTCACCACTCATTTCTTTGTGTGGTATATAAACATCCCATGAATGTATTATATGATTATTATACATAAATTTATTGGTATTTAAATATCCATTTTATGATCTTTGTTTCATGGGTTTTATGGTTCAAACGTTACATAATCGTTAAAGTAATTTCATCTCAATTTTCATTCTTTGAGACACATGATATGTTATAAACCAATATTTTTCTATGAGGTGTATATACTATGATTTGAAATGTAATATCATGGATATAATTTTTTTAATGATAGTTTTATCTTCATTTAATGTTATTATTTCCATATTATTATGATTTAATGTTATCATAGTGGTAACATTATATTGCTATAATCTCATTTTTTATCGATATTGTTTATGATTATGATTCCATTGATGAAATATTATTATCCATATATAAAAAAAATAATGATTATTATTATACTATGGTTATACATGATACATTAATGTATCAGTACCATTTCTCCACTCTTCAGTACATAAGATAATTCATATATTAAATTTATTAAAATCAAATATTATTTCCCATTTCACTGGGAAATCTGTGTTCTTTCAAAACGACATTTTATAAAAATGTTTTCAACAATTTATTTATATTATATTATGATGTTTAAATTAAAATTTTAAAAATGTTTTACATTTAAAAAAATGGATTTTTAAGGAATCTTTTTATCATTTTCCGATCAAGGAACTTTTATAAATGTTATAAGGTGAAAGAGGAATGTTTCGAATGTACATACATTCCCACCATCACGACCATTGATTCCCTAAATTTAATCTGTAAGTTTACATCTTTATTTTTACATAATTTTTCCTAATATTATAAAAAATTATTGATATTAATTTTTTTTTGAATAAAAAAAATTTCTCAAAAAATGTTTAATGAATAAATGGTGTTATAAATTATTTTTTGAGCTACCTATATTGGTTTTCAAAAGGGTTATTTTACAAAATTTATTTCTATGATTTCATGTTATCATTATATGTTTTAAAAACCATTTTCTAGAATATAATTTTCAAAATGATTTCAATAATTATTTTTTTCAATGTATTTTCAAAGAAAAACTTTTTATAAACTCAATATATTAAAAAATAGTTTTTTTCAAAGAAGAAAAGATACTTTCCTCAAGAAAAGTTTTAAATGAAATTAGAAATTAATATTGATGAAAAAATTATTTTCAAATTGTTTCATTAAAAGTATTTTCAATGAAATAATATTTTTGTTAAGAAAGATTCCATGTGATCATTCAGAATCCTTCTCCATTTAAAATAAAGTACATTTGTTGTAGTTTATGAATAAAATAAATATTATTTATTTAATGATTTATGTTTGTATGGAATGATGTTTACGTTACTCATTTCTATTCAACTTTATATATGATTTTGAAACCCACTTTTCTCATGGTTTATGATTTTAAGAAATTACTATGAAACCTATCTTTTTTATATAGGTTATGATGTGATAAAACATTAATGATACCCATTTCCTTTTATGGGTCATGATATGATGAATTTTTGTTGTTATCATGAGGATTATGAATGTATGATATCATTATGTCATGTGTGAGACCTATATTTCATTCCAATTCATTGGGTAACAATAATTTTTTTGACCCCAAGAGGATACATGGGTTGGAATCCAAAGACTAAAACAGGAGAGCATCTTAAGACCGAAAAAATAGGGTATATGGGAGAGCATCCCAACCCCAAAACAAGAGGGTACATGAGTGGGTATCCCAAGCCCAGAAGAAGATGGTACATGGAATTTTATCCCAAGCATAAAAGAATAGGGTACACGGTATGGAATCCCAAGACTGAAGCAGGAACACATGTTATTATCCAAATCCTAACATGTTATGAAGGTCTTGGTTGGTTTCCTTGACATTGGATTTTCTATGCTTATGTGTATTCCAAAAATTCTATGTCTAATTAATATTTTATTCTTTCATGGACAATTTTGTTGATTACCATATGATTCATGTCTTATTAACTTTCAATTTTGTTCTAGGACTCATGTATTTGATATTTTATATATATGGTATAACCTTAAATTTTTTTTATCATGTTCTCATACCCTTATGATCATGTTCGGTTTATGTATCTCATTTGTTTACCCCTTCAAAGCATCTGAGATCACACCATTCTTATGTTTCCTTTCCCTATGTTATGAATAATGGTTTCATGATGATGTACTAAAGAGGAAATTCTTTGTGAGAAACATTGAATACCATTCCCTGGGTTAGAATATTTTGTTCCAATACTCCAAAGACACTAAACTATTATGGTCCATTGGAATATAATTCTATAATGTGCTGAATATTCATCCAAAATGATGTCATATACATATATGTTAAGATTAGGTCAATATAATTACTATCAAAGGAAAGTTCTAGTTAACATTTAGAATCTAGTATAAGAAAACCTTAAGTGAGATCCCTTGGGTTATTTCTAAGGATATGTCTCAGGATGCCTCTATGGATGAGTCTAAAGATGAGTTAATGTTTAAGATAATATCCTGGAATTTTGTTAAAGGATAGAGTGAGTGGTTTCCTAAAAATAAATACCTTTATGGATACTATAAGTGTAAGTGGTTCTTTCATAGATTCACATAAGAGTAAAAACTCTGAAAATGTGCATCGGTCCTAACTCGAGCATAACCTTGTACACAAAAATGGGGTATACTATAGACCTGGTTTTATAATCCCGGGGGATATTCTTTTGGAATTTCCATTCATTACCAATCATAAAGAGGGATTTAAATAGAGTATAACTATTAATAACATATTAAAAACCTCAGGTGTAATAGATTAAAGTAGTAGGTGTCATGATTTATATATTATATAATTGATTTTTCATGATTACAAGGTTTTATGTCATGATAAATGTTTCTCACACTATTATTTCTGATATTAGGATCTAACAAGAACTAGAAGAAACTAGGTTTATATTTAATGTTTCATAGGAGGAATTTATGTGAGTTATAAAAATCTATGTTATAAGTGGAGATCCCATGAAGAGAATAAGTATGTTGTTACAAGTGTTGGTTATGCTTCTGAAGATAAAAAGACCAAAAACAACATGGGAAATGTATGGGATGTTCTAACAGTATTTTATTCTTTAAATGTAAGAAGAATGATTGGATTGACGTTTAGGATCATTAATACATGATTCATATTTTATATTTTATGAAAGGGTTATTAAGGGATAAGATGATGAATTCTGAATATTGGTATAAGAATAAGGTTTTATAATTGAAGTGTATATGTTTTGGAATTCAAATATTATGTTATATGAATCATGAAATATATTATTATTTTTAGTATAATTTTTTCATTAAGGATTTTAATGGATATGTTGAATGGTGCTGTTGATGTAGAAAATTTATTTCATGGAAATTTTATATTTTGAGTAAGGTAAGATAACCCTTAAAACGTTCATACTGTTTATATAATGATGTTAGGATAAAGATGTGTTAGTTATGAATAAGAAAATCGGATGGTACTGTTTATCTCAGAACTAAAAATATATTTTTTGAAAAAGTGGTATATGTCCTCATGGATGAAGTTTAGAACTTCATGGAATTATAGAATATATCTTATAAAATTTTGAATAAGAAATCACTCATGTTTTCCAAAAGGATTTATAGTATGTCAGGTTATTATCATGTTTTAAGATAATATACGATGAGGGTATTCACATTTTTGGAATATTACAACCAAGATATACTTTTTAATTCATTGGGGATCATTCTAAAAATAATTTCATGGGCTTATTTCTAATGTTTTGGATTTTAATCTTTAAAAAGGGTTATAAGGATAACCATTTATGGAAAGTTTAAGTTAATCATCAGATATAGTTTGTGAGATTAATGTATTATATTACCAAATAAGGATTTATTCATATTTGATAACCTGTGATAACCTTTTTTTGTGAAAAAATATGACAGATGGAATGACTTATCATTACATTTATGGATCTCATGATATGTCAGTTATTAAGGAATGAAAAAATTCATCTCTATTCCCTGGATTAAGAGATAAAGTGGGGATTGATCAAGGCACAAGAAAATGGTGATACTATGTATATAGAATGAAATAGAATCATGTGAGTATATATTCTTTGGAATTTTCTTTAACTTTAGGGAAAAGGACATTGAAACCAAAAAACGTTATCCTAGTGCCTTATGTTATGATTAATCAAACGGCCCCTTAGATCGTCAAATATTTTTTCCTTTGTGATCGCTAAATTTCTCCAGACCATATTCTATGTCACTCTCCATCAGAACATGATAATTCTATTTATTATACATGTCTATATTTTTACATCAATCATATGTTCCCCTATGTGGAAACAAATTGATGCATTACATTGGGCAACCATAATGTTTCAACATTCCCTTTTTAAAGGATGTTTTAGTATTCATTTATATGATGTGAGTATCTAACAAAGAATCATTCAAGTATTATACCTTTTATAATTCAGATGAATTTCTTGAAGAAATTCATTTTAAGGGTAGGATGTATAATTTTACACATTATTATTTTTCTTTGATTTTTTTCAAATTAATTTAATCCTTGGATATTTTTCATTTCAAACAATACTGAATATAACCTTTGTTATAAAAAAGAACTAATTGTAGATTGTGTTATATGTAACACCAAGTCATGATTATGATATATGAAACATAAGTTTTATATTTCTCTACATGGAACACCAAGGTTATATTATGTCACACATCAGACTGACTTTCCTTGATGGCTTGCGTAACATGCATGATCAAATTTTATCAAAAAAATAATATATTATTAAAAATATTACAATTTAATGTAATTAGATATATCCTAGACATTACGTTGGTGGTTATGAATATATTCAACTAAATTACGAAAATAGATGTTTCAATTCATTGGTTTCAAATTAATTAGAAATGAATATAAGAACCAATGGAATATAAATGGAATGTATTTACAAAATCTACTTTTACGATCACAAAGGAATTTCATCCTAATAAATTAAATTTATTAATATTGATTAATGATATTAATTAAATATATATTCTATATATTCAATCAAATATTTTTTACATTCATCAAATATATTAGATATGAATAAGAAAGGAAGAAACCCAATATTACACATACTCTATTTTTATAGAAGTAGTTTTACCACCGTTTAACGGAGAAAATATTTTAAATATAAATATTGGAAATTTAATAAGTTTTATATGTAAAAATAAAATTCAATTTTAAAATTCAGATATAAAAATCAGGTTAGGGTTATTTTTTGGTATTTTTCTATGATGTTTCATTTTTTATGAATAGTGAAATATACTGAATTTTAATTAAAAACTATTTTTTCATTAAATTTATTTATAAGGTTAAATTATATTTATATTTAGTTTCAAATTTTAATTATATAAATTATACATAAATTAATCCAATTTATATAATTTTGGTCAATTTTAGCTTGAAATTCTACATAAAAACTTATCATACTTTTGAATATTTTTACATTAAATACTCATATTTTCACCCCATCTACAGGATAAATTTTAAATTAACTTATTCCACATATGTGATTGAAGATTTAAAAAATGGATTCCATATTTTAAATCATAATAAATTATAATATCTAATAGAATCATCTTATTTTTTACCAAAAGTTTTTGTGAATGTAATTTAAATTAATTACAATGATTAAGAGGAAAATAAGCTTAACAAGGGACTCAACCTTAAACTTAAGGGAAAAATTAACATTAAAATTGTCCAAAATCAATTTTATGGAAATATTTATACCCTATACTCCCTTTTATTGAATTGATTCCATTATTGGAGTGATGATTCATTTAAAAAACATGTGTGTAATCCTCTTTTCAAAAATTTACAAGAATGACACTCCTCCTCCATTATAAAAAAAACTCACCACCCACTTATTCACACTGCCAATCCATTTGAATCACAAAAAATATGGTCAAATAATATCCCTTAATCTCTCTATTAATTATATAAGCCTTCATTTTAGAAGAAATCCATCTAAGGAAGCCCTTGGTGAAAACCAAAAGGAGCTACCCAAAGAAGAGGAAACATTCTTCCTCAAACTCTTTTATATTATTTTAATTCTACACCCCTAAAATATTATTATCACATTATTATAAAATAAATAAATAAATAAATATACTGATATTTTTTTATTCTATGATTTCAATCTACACTTGCATAGGATTCAATCTAATGGGTAACGAACATGTTGTTCATGTGTACGGTGAACTACTGCCTCACAAAATAATGTGGTTTGTTTTTTTCCTTTACCACCTCCCATGGTTGGGAATTATACTAAAATTTATATATTTATATTTAATATTAATTTTTTTTGATTTATTTTTTACTTATTTTATTATTATATAACACATACCTTCATGATTACAATTTTGTGTATGTACGATAATTTCATTTGTGGAAGTGTAGAATACCACCTCCTCAAAGCGATTTGATTCATTCACACCATACATGTAATGTATTAATGATGTGGTTAGTAAAATTACATGATATATATGATTTAATAATTATACTATATATATATATATAATATGACATTTACTTTCTTTATTTTAGTATGACAATAAAACAAAAAATCATTCATGCGTATGTACGACATACCTTTTCCATGAACTATGTATTCCATTTCATACATCTATGTTATAGAGATTATTAAAAATAGAAATATACCGAATATATAGGATATCATTACATGTTTAAAATTATGTAAATTAGTAAATTATGATACTATTAATGAAATCAAGAATAAAAAGTTCAAACATATATGAAAAATAAAGCAGATATTACCTGAACTTTAACATTAACATGGAGTTGTTAAAAAAATGGTATTATAAAGTAATAAAAAAATTTATATATGTTAATATATATATTAATATTATTAGATCATATATTTATAATAAAAATTTATTTATTTAACATTAGTTTTGAACATGTACGAAGAAAGGCATGTCTTAAGGTAACGTAATTTCATCTTATTTATTATTCCCCTAATATAAATGCCATATTCACCACTCACTTATTTTTTGTTGTGTATATAATGACCTATGAAATGTTATATCTTTAATTTTATTTATTTATTTATTGATATTAAATTATTTAAATTATGGTTTTATCTCATGGGGTTCAGGATTCTAAAGTTACCCAAGTAGTAATGGTTTTCTCATCTCACTTTTTATATCTATAAGATACATGCCGTATTCACCACTCATTTCATTTATGTGTTGTATATACTAGAAAATAATCAATTATATTATTATTATAATTAAATTTTTTATTATTTAAATATTTATTTTTGATATTTATTTTTGTAACATTCGGGGCCAGGTTCTACGCATCGGTTCCCTAAGTCGGTCTGTTACGTGACATTAGAAACACCTCCCCATACACCCGAGGTGAATAAATAGCATTAGGGTATATTACCAATCATTGGGAGTCTATAAAATCATTTTTCATTATATTAAACAACCATTAAAAATAAATAAACAATAAAAATTTAATAAAAAATGATATCAGAACCAAAATAATGCCAATATAACAAGATTACCAAAGAAGAACACAATTTCCGAACTAAATAGTAGATATGCAATGCTAAAATATGTATACAGTTTTAGAATGTTGACTCAAAATAAATTCACAAATGACTCCCAAGTGGGTCTCGAGCCATGTCTGGTTCCCTCATTCATGCTCCATCCCGACTCATACACATAACAATAGGAATTTATAGTTATCATGTACTACAGTAAAGAAATCTATCCAGGTACCGATTAGGCGGACCAATTAGGGTGTGAGTACAACTCAAAAAGAAATCACAAATGTAGTCTAAATAAATATACAATCCATAAAAGAACTTGCAATTGTATAGATAAATAATCACAATGCATAAATAAACAGTTATCACAATATCAAATTATATATTGTTTAACCCCACAAAATTCTAGTGTTTTGAGGACACCTGAAACCCAATACCTACTTTAATCCACACTAGAGTCTAAACTACCCCAAAGGGATATAATGTCATATAATTATATTGTTACTATTCTATATCTCATCTCATATCTCAAAATTCCATTGTTACCATTATAGAACTCAATTCTCCAATGAATGTCATTATTACCATTCATCATTTAATTAATTAGTTAAACGATAAATTAATTATCTCAATCTTATTATTTAAATTAAAAATTAATTATTATTCTCAATATTATTAATTCACTCAAAAATTAATTAATCACCTTAATCGCATTAATTAACTCAAAAACTAATTATCATTCCCAATCATATTAATTAAATCAAAATTAATTAATTTTCTCAAAATTTCATTAATTAACTAAAAAATTAACTAATCATACCAATCCTATTAATTAAATAAAAAAGTAATAAATCATCTAAATCTTATTAATTAACTCAATAATTAATTAATCATCTCACAATCATATTATCCCCTAATTAATTCCACAATCAATTACTCAATTCAAGAATCCCAATATCCCATAATTAATTCCACAATTAATTACACCAATTGACAATTTCAATATTCACTAATTAATTCCATAATTAATTACTCACAATCTATAATTCCAATATCTCCAATTTTACTTTTTCCCCTTACTTAATCAATTCACCAAAATAATTAAATCAATCAAAAAACAATATCTAAACTTTTAATAGAAATTATACGATCATATACACATAAATGAATTAAATACATTAGGATTTAAATTATAGAATACCCACCTCAATTTGTTAATGACTGATCACCGACTGAAAAATCCCCCAAATTTGTGCAGGATAATGGTGTAGAAAGGGTTCTGTTCTAAAACCCTAAATTAAGATAAAAAAATCATGATCCTTTAATTTTATATCTAGATCTAAAATCCTAGATCCAAATATAATATAACTGTGAAGATCAACCCTTTTGGGGATGGGAGAAGAAAGGAAGAGGAACGAGAAACCAAGAGGGACATGATTATCCTATTGGAAGGGGTGAAGATCTTGGATCTAGGCTTCAAATAATAAATAAAGGTGGTATGGTAGGATTTTAATCCATCTGGGGGACTCTAAAATCGTGAGGATATGAGTTGGACCAAGTTAGGGTAAGATATAGTGAGTTTTCGGGGTTCATGTAATTTATAATATAATTTTCTGGTGAAAGAAAAATTCACACATAGTTTTTTGGGAAGGGCCACATGGTTTTCCCTAACCATGCACCTAAACGATAAACCTCTTTTATAGGGGTTCATCGGTACTCCTAAGAGGGTAGATGGTTCGACAAACCCTGCGCCAACTGTGCAATTCATCTCTATCCATGGTTGTACGATTTGCTGGGCTGGGGTGAAAAGTTTTCCCTAACTATGTTTCAACCATGCACTATGTTATTTCTTCCACTATTCTGGAATTTTCACCAAAACACACCCGAATATAAAGAACAATCAAAGAAAACTCAACATAAGGAAAAAGAGTACCTCTAATCAATCTTGAGTCACCTCGAGAATAGGTTGATATTTTAAAATATCCCTACTATAAAACAACTCATCCATGAGATATATTTCCAATCATCTCTAATAATCTTTGCCAAAAAGATGGGGAATTGATACCTAATATCTAATTCAATCTCCCATGTTTTCTCATGAACACGTCCATGCTGACACAATACACGAACTATCAACACAATCGTTCCCCACAACAATTTCTCACTGTGATCTAACACACTTACCAGATGGTCTTAAAAGGATAGATTAATACCAAGAACAACACCTTCCATATAAATCACATGATAATGGCTAGGGTGATACCGCCAAAGTTTTGAAACATGAAAAACATCATGTATAACACTGTATTTATATGGAAGACCCAATCAGTACACTGTTAGCCTAGTTCATTCCATAATCTCAAATAGTACAATGAACCAAGGTGAAAGCTTTTACTATCTCTATATCTAGTTGTGACCTAATCTTGGATAAACCCAAAGGAATACTTGATCACCCACTATAAACTCTAGGGTTCATCAATGTTTTCTAGCATACAACTTCTTTCTACTTGGAGCTATAGCCATATGCTTCCAAATCAACTAAACCTACTATGACATCTCCTACACAAGACTTGGTCCCAACAACTCTGACTCACCCACCCATATCCAGAATAAAGGTGATTTATATGGCCTACCATAAATAGACTCATATGGTTCCATCTAAATAGTATCTTGATAAATGTTGTTATAGGATAACCTCATGAAATCTAGGTGCTTTTCCCAATACCCTCCAAAGTGATGAACACACCAAAAAAATGTCATCAATAACCTATATAGTATGATTTGACTACCCATTTGTTATTGGGTGAAATGTATACTAAAAAAATACATTATAATAGGTTCCTTTTGTAATTACTTCTAAAAGAATGAATTAAAACATGAGTTGTGTTCGAATACAATAGTCCGTGAAACCATGTGACAATAGAATATCTCCGGAACATACAAGTTTCTCAACTTCTACCCTGATAAAGACTAACATAAAGAAAATAAATTAACTACCTTCATTAGTCTTTCCACAATTACCCAAATAGCATAATTTTTACTAGGTTTCATTGAAAAACCCATAATAAATTCCATAGTAATTTCATCCCACTTCCACTCCAGAATGGGAAACTACTGCAATAATCCTCTGGGTCATTGTTGATCTTCTTTCACCAGCTCATATGTGCAGCATCGTGTCGTGAACCCAACTATCTATTTCTTCATTCATAGCCACCAAAACTATCATTTTCTATCATGGTAAATTGTTTTCACACCTGGATATACCTCCAACTTCAAGGAATGAAAGTTACACATTAACTCCTCCCACATACTTTTGGTCATAAAAAACTAATTCATGACATATATGGTCATATACTAATCTATCAACCAGTATGATGGTATCTCCCCACCTTCAAGGATTTCCCTAAAAGTTAAAAATTTTGAATCCTCATAATATCTCACTCAAATCTGTCTCAAAAGTATAGACTCCACTGAAATGAAAACTAGAGTTATCTTCTCAAGATTCTTCTAAACCTACACATGAAACATAGCTAATAGATTCATCATCATCCACGTAACACCAGGATCTTGAATAGAATGAGTTGTATTTTTTACACATAAATCAATAGGAACAATATTTTCTTTCTCAATTTTATATAATATTTAAAAATCAAATGGCTGCAAATAATTAACCCACCTTGACATCCTAAGATTCATATATCATTGAAAAAAGATATACATCATGATCTTGTGATTTATAAACACTATAAAATTATCACCCAATAGATAATTCCCACAAAAAATTAAGGAATAAACCACCACACTAACTCAAGGTCATGCATAGTGTAATTCCATTCAAGTGGACTGAACTACTGAGACACATATGCCTCAACTTGATCTCCCTGCATCAACACTGCTCCAATTCATATCCAAAAAGAATAAAAAAACCATGCACTCCTCACTTGGATTGGGTCATATCAATATTGGTGATCGAGTCAATCACTTCTTCAACTCATGTGAATAATCCTCACATGCTTTCAACAATTTAAACTTTATCTCAATATTTTTCAAGAATAAAAAGCTGCCAATATAGAAAATTATTAGATAAACCTACGATAATATCCATATAATCCCAAAAATCTAGGGATATCGAATTCATTCTTGGGATTCTCCAAAGAAACAATTTCCTTCACCTTTTTTCGAGTCCATTGATACACCTTCCTACAAGATTATGTGACCCAAAAAGTGTACATGATCAATCTAAAACTAAAACTTAGATACCCTCACATACATCTGATACTCCCTAAGTGTAACTAGGACAATGTCAATATGTTTGGAATGATCATCATGAGTATTGGAGTACACTGAGATGTCATCCAAAAACACTAACACAAACTTATCCATGTACGGATATAATATTTTGTTCATCAAGACCATAAAAACATCTACTGTGTTCATTAAACCAAATAGAATTATGATAAACTCATATAGGACATACAAACTTTTGAATGTAGTCCTTGGTATATCAAAATCTCAAACTATAAACTGATGATAACCTGATATCAAGTAAATCATGGAAAAGACACAATCTTCTTCAACTCGTCAAAAAGATCATCGATAAGTGAGATAAGATACCATTTTTTTCAAAGTAATATTGTTCAACTTATGGGAGTAAACATTCAAGCACTAAATTATATTAGCATTATTTACAAACAACATAGGTGATCCCTAATGCCATGTAATTAGACAAATAAACCCCTTATCTATCAACTACTACAATTTATTATTGATCTCTTGAATCTCTACTGTATTCATTATATATGGTAGAATAGAAAATAGTTTAGATCATGGAATGATATCAAATGTTATCTCCACATCTCTCTTAGGTGGAAACCCTAATAATTCTTCAAGAAACACATCTTAAAACTATTCCACTACTGGTGGGAAGTCATCATGTTTCACACCCCCTTCTAATAGAATTATAATAACATCATGGGATATGAGTTATCCTATTTACTGAGTAATTTTCCCTACTTGTTCTTCATGGATATCCCACTCTCCATGGTGAATATATTTTTCACCATTAAGATACATTAAATTCACTCTCCTGTAGTGACAATCAATATGGTCTAAGTATGCTAAAAACCACTCTATACCAAAAATAAGGTTAAATAAAAAAATTTCAGGTATATAGAGATACCATATAAAATAATACTCTCCAACTTCATTAGAACATGCCTTACAGAAGCAGATGTCCCTAGACCATACTCCCAATGGTGTATCTAGTGTCAACACCCAAATTAGGAAAACCACCATCAGACTCAAACCATTAACATTCTGTGTTGAAATAAAGGATTTAGAGGAATCAATATCAAATAAGTAATTAGATAATGTAAAAGATATAAGAATAATACCTCTCACTATCAATGGTCCAACCTATTTATCCACAAATGTATGCTAAAGTGGATGAAATTGTACCACCACTCTTCCATGTGATAAAATCTATGTCCCCTGAGCTGCACCACTCTTCTGATATGCGAAGTCTTTTCTAGAAGTAATGCATCCACTTTTTCTTCTAGTGTAACTATAGCTTCCAGGCTAATATGGTGTTGAATATTCCTATCTTACACTCTTATTCCATCTAGATTCCACATCATTACCTCTCTTACGTGGGTTCCATTAGAACATTTACATATGTACCATATTTTTAAAAGATCAAAACTCCATTGGTGTTCATGGATAATGTGTATGATAATGTCCTGGCATACCAAACTAGAGAAGAATCACTATATAAAGGTCATATGTAACTAACTCTGGCCCCTAACTACTATATTTTCCACAGATCTAGATAACATTCTCATTAAAATGCTTCCTTCCCTCAGAATATATACCTCTTGATTTTCTATAATTAACCATATATCCTACACTGGAAGCCTCATTTAGGTTTCCATCGATTATGAGAACTTGATTCACCACCTCAGAAAACTTATTCAACTTGAATATGTTTACTTGGGGATTAATTTCATACATTACTACTTCCTAATTTTTTTTAGAAGTAGTATCATCCACTAACAATGTTATAGAAAATAATTGTAAATCTGTAAAGTGTCCAACATAGTCCATTACTGATATAATCTTTTGAGTCAATCCCATGAACTCATATACTCTCTCCCACCATAGCGACTCTAGATAGCAGTTCTCTAAGAAACTCCCCAAGAAGTTATTCCATAACATTCCATAAACCTGTCCAGTCAGAGATTAAATGTAGAACTAGTGTTTGGATAATAATCATTTCATATAAGTAGTTATATTTAATCCCTTCTTAGTAAGAGTCTCTATGTGTTCAAGTATAGTCTAGATAGACTCAATCTAGAACTCAGCTCCCTCAGGTCCAAAATCTCAAGAAAAAGTTGGGGTGCTGCAACTGGAACTCCACCATAAAGTAATAAATGATCTCCACAACCCTCCATTGGTATCTTTCCTAGAATTTCATGAACAATTTAAATTTATCCTAGAAAAACTATCCAACTTCCTCATCTAGAACTATCGGTGCCTTAACATCCTCACTTGGCACTATCGATGCCTTAGGTTCTACCACTGGAGGATCATCTCTAGCCATATCCTCTTATCATCCTCTCAATAGGCACTGTAGTGGAATAATTACTATATAAACAAAATATGATAATATTTTCTAAATTAAAAAAATTATAGGAAAATGAAATAAGTCACAAAAATACTTTTTCCTAAAACCTCGCCATGCGGTCAAAAATGAAGCGCTAACACTACCCTTAGCCACCCTACATTTTGGTTAAGGTTAAAAGATAGGGTCACTCATTTTCATCATTACAGTTTCTCATTAAGAGACAAAATTATTCCCATATTTTATCATTTTACCCATTTTAATTTCACATTGGGAACCATTTTTAGTTCATTTTCACAAGAAAGGAAAAACTATTCAAGTACAACTACTTACCAATAAACCATTTTTCCTGTGCATGCCTAAAATGATGCATGACACAAAATATTCCTGAGTTCCTTGAATGATGCACTCACACTTAACTCTCAGACCTTATCAGGCCATATGTCAAAACATAAAAAGTCTCAAAAATAATTTTCACATAACACAACAAGTACGTCAATGAACATGTAATAATATTTAGCTATAACAACAAATAACAATAACAAAAATCTCCCTCTAGGAACTTGGGGTCTCCCCCATACATGGTTTATCTAATCGCATGAAAAAGATCATACCCATGGATTGACTATTCCTAGTATCATGTATACCTTTCTTAGCTAGTAAGGAAAAAAAAGTAAAGAAAACTGGGCTCTAATATAACTTTTTTACATCCCGGTCTGGGTTCCATGCACCGGTTCCCCGAATCGGTTTGTTATGTGACCTCATGACCACCTCCCCATATACCAAATGCTTCTAAATATAAGTTAGGTTATTTTATCAGTCATGCAGATATTGAACCCTACTTTTCATTAGATTAATACTACATATGTAATAAATAAACAATTACAACTAAATAAAAATATGATATCATAACCAAGAATAATACTAGTATAAAAAATCACCAAAGAGGAAAACAATATCACAATTGAATAGTATATATTCCATGATAAAATATGTATATATTGAAAGAATGAAATTTCAAAATAAAGACACAAACAACTACCAATTGGATCCCGAACCATATCTGGTTCCCTCATCCATTGTAACACCCTGAGTTTTTATGGACCATTTTTATTTGAAAAAAATTAAATTTTCATTTATGTATTTAAATGTAATAAGTAAAATATTTCTTTAACATGGCATAAAATCAGAATATGATACATGGAAAATAAACATGCAATACATTACAAGCAACATCGGCTAGACTTACGTAACACGCAACAACGATGTTTCTATGAAACATCCTTTTATTATTATAATTATTTATATGATATTATTATAACGTAGCTAATAAACATAGTAATACGAATATTAATAAATAAATTTTTAATAATTTTTATAATTTTTTATATTAATTATAAATATTTATAATTAAAGATATAAATTTTGTTAAAGTCTTTATATGTTTAAAATACAATTTTCTCAAATGAACTCCTTTTAATGTCCTTCAGTGAAAAGTAATAAAATTAATTTTAGATACATTTATAAATTTAATTTGTTAAAATATACTTAATTTTTGAGATTATAATTTATAAATAATATTAGGGTGATTTTATGGATTTTTTTGTGAAACATCATTTTTTGATGAATGTGAAAAAATACTGAATTTTAATTCAAAACTGCCTTTTAATCTAATTTATTTGTAATGTTATATTATATTTTAAATTAGTTTAAAAGATTAATTAGAAATTATTTTTATCAATTAATCTAATTCATGTCATTGGAATCAATTTCACATTAAAATTGGAAATAAAACATAGAAATCTTTTGATTATTTTTACTTTAAATACCCGTAGTGTCGTCCCGTCAGCAAGATTAATTTTAAATTAATTTCTACCACTTCTATAATTGTAATTTTTAAAATGGATTCATAATTCAAAATCAAAATTATCTATAATATATCATAATTTCTGATTATTTTTTAACAATAATATTAGTGAATGTAATTAAAATTAATTACATCGATTAAGGTAAAATTAAGCTTAACTAAGGACTAAACCTAAAATTTAAGACCAAAAAGAACCTAGATACAAGCCAAAGATCCATTATATAGACATATTTCAACTGTATACTCACTTGGATATACTTTGGTCTATTATTGTATCCACATTCAATAAGAAAAACATGTGTGAAATTCTATCTTCCATTATTTCCAAGAGTGCCACTCCTCCTCCAATATAAAAAGACTTCTTCTCCTCGCACTTAATCCCTACTTTCAAACCACTTTAGTTCAGCCAAAATCTATCCAATACACTTTAAAAAACCAATAAAATTCTAATATAATCCACCCTATTGTGGAAGATATCAATCCAAGGAATCTTTTTGGAACAAAACAAAATGAGTTACCCAATTTAGAGGCAACAACTTCTCTCAAGCTCCTTACTTTTATTTTCTTTATACACCCCTCCGCTCTCTTTATTCCATGATTTTTTAACAACAACAATATATTAATAATAATATGAAATTTTTACACTACAGTTTATACCTACACTTACACACATGTCCATTTAATAGGTAGCAAACATAATGTTTATGGAATCCCACCTTTTTATTACATAACTTTTCATTACATTTTACAAACAGAGGATCTTCAAAGTCTAGTGTCTTGAAAATCAGGAACATAAAACATGAAGAACAAAATAAAAAATTATTCTAATCCACTTATAAGGATTTATAATAATCTCATACAAATTTTTGTTACTGCATTTCATATCCTGTAGACATACATCAAAGTAAAGGGTGAGGAGAAGGCCTAGTAAGGGTAAACAAGGAAGCATGTCACTTGTCGTTTCAATAAGAACTTGAATAAAAACATAGAGACATGATAAATGTATGAATATGCATATCATAAAGAATAGTATTGAAACATAACTTTAATATGTGGATACAAAATTTCATTTAGACATTCATGAACATATCACCAAGGTCCATCCCCAAGGTGTCATAAAAATTACCAAGGTTATTCACCAAGGTATCGTGAAAGTTGTCATCTCTAGAGATTAATTTTTTACCCAATGCATTGGAGTGATATAAGGAATCACCCTTTATATGTCTTTACTTACATGTGAGTGACATAGATCATAATCATAAATTTCATAAATAACACATATAGAATAAAATACATGGGTTTCATTTCAAAATCATGACGTTTTAAATAGTACTAAAAATCGGATCATTATATCCCTTATAACCCATGGAAAGAGGGTGAGGGTTGTATGTATGTCAATTAAAAAACCAAATATATATTTCTTGAATATTTATGAACACCCATAGAAACGAAATAGATTTGGGTATTCAAATAAATAAAACAAGAGAACTTCTTGAGAGAAAGAGATAGAAATGTCGAGGCGAAATTTCTCCAACATAACAGCTATATAACATGGTTTTAGAAAACAATGGAGAGAGAGGTTACAAGAGTAACCCAATCATAAAAAACTTATAATACAATATAAATATTTAAAAACATGGAGATAATAACATGGTATGTAAATTTTAATGGCACGCCACATGAAAAGGAAACATGAAAGAAAAGAGAAGACATGATTCCTTTTACGAGAAATTCGGCAGCCTAACAGCGTCACTTAAAAATTTAGAAAACAAATTGATGAGAGAATAAAGGATCTCTCATCATTTGGAAATTAAATGGACAGTAATAAGAACATATAATAATATAACCTCAACATAAATAGAGGGAAACTAGATGACACAACATAAAGGAAGTTGTGCCTTAAAAGAGGAGGGTGAAAGAATCCCTTACCTTGAAGAGTAACTTCGAAAGCTTGAATTTTGGGTCCTTGGGAGGCTTGAGGGAACCTTGGAAGGACTAATTGGGAGGTAATGATACAAGAACTTAGTTTAGGAGGATTTTGGAATGAAAAGGATGAGAGGATGGCATGGTATTTATTGGGTAAGTGAGGGGACAATGCATTAATTACCCAGGGACACCTCATCGGTGGTATTGAAAAAACCATGGGTTATCCAAAGACATTTCTTCACATTATTGGACACATGGGAAAAATAATACCTTATACTACTATTCATAAGTCGACCATAATGATTACATAATTATTACATCCTTAATGACATCACTAAACACCCGAAACTCTAAACTGAAAATTCACTATTCACCAAAAATTCAACTATTTCAGAAAAATCCCAAAAGTTCACCATAACATAATATCGATGCTCTGAATTCATAAATAAACTACATTTTAAAAAAATAAATTTCTAAATATTTTTAATTTAAATTTTTATTTAAAAAACACTATTCACTCGAAAAAACTAATACTTGACTAATAATTTCTAAAACAGTTATTTACCTATTTTATTGAATCACATTACTTAATCAAGGTGCCTAAATTATACTAATACTTTATTTAAGTGAGATTACTAATCCATTTGTTTAAATTACTAATCCTAAGCATAAAATCACTATTCATGATTTACTATTCACCAAAAATTAAGTTGATCTTATTAGACTCTAAATTTCTTACTGAACACATTTGCAGAAGACCATTTTTTGAAAATCATTACACATCATTAATTATTTACGGCTTACATAAATATTTTAAAATATCCTTTTTTCAAAATTCATCAATAAAATAAATCCTATATTCATTCGAACATTTGAAAACTCACAAACTTCACCATAGGAAGAAAACATAATTTTATTTATAACAAAGGATTAGGCAAAGTAGCTACAATATCATTACATATCCCCTTATCACACCAGTATAGAAACTAAGTGTAAGGTGTGCTAAGGTGAGAGAATACGAGGGTGTCTTGGCCAAAATTTCACGAGTTGTGATTTCTATAAGCTTAAACTTCTCCCGAAGGCAATTACGTTCTAGCTTCACACGGTGAAGTTCAGCTTGGGTTTGGTTCAGAGCAAAACCAAGTGGTGCTACCTCCTTCCCCAGTTCTGTCAGATGGGCTTCAATCAGCCCGAGACCACTGGATGAGGCCATCATATCTTGTTTCTGAATAAATTAACCAAGGAAACTTGTTTTTATAGAATAATAATCACAACATAGAGTTTAGTTTCCAACAGTCATATTGACCAACGATCATATAATAGTTGAAACCCAACAGTCTTATTATAATTATACCCATTTCTTTAAATGAAATAGTTTCATTGAGTATAAAATAAAATAACACAAAAAAAGGAAACTTAAATTATTAAATGTTCAGTTTGTTACATTCTTTCCCCCATATGAAATTTCGTCCCTGAAATTTTAACTCATACCCTAAGAAAAGAAAAGGCGTGGGTACTTCTGCCTCATAGACTCCTCTAGTTCCCACGTGACTTCTTCATTTTTGTGGTTCCTCCACAACACCTTGACAAGGTGGGTAGTCTTGTTTCGTAGAACCTTGTCTCTATGATCCAAGATATCCACCGGCTGCTCCTCATAAGAGAGGTCATGTTCCAGTTGTACCACCTCTGGGTTCAGTACATGTGAAGGTCAGTTATGCACTTTCTTAAGAGGGATACATGGAATACATCATGAAATTGTGCTAGATTTAGAGGAAGTGCAAGATGATAGGCCACTGCTCCCACGTGATCAAGGATTTTATAGGGGATAATGTACCTAGGGATGAGCTTCCCTTTCTTCCCAAAACTCATGACTATCTTCCAAGGTGAAATCCAAAGAAAGACTTTTCACCAACATCAAACTTTAAGTCCCTTTGAAATTTTTCGGCATAGCTCTTTTGCCGACTCTGAGCAGCCTTAATGTGTGATTTGATGGCATGGACTTTTTCTATCATCTCTTGCACAATATCAGGCACAAGAAGCTTTCTCTCACCAACTTCATCCCAACAAGTATGAGTTCTATATCGCTTCCCATATAGAGCTTCATAGGGTTCCATTTTAATGCTCGAGTGAAAGCTGTTATTGTAAGAGAACTCAACTAAAGGGATATGTCGATCCCATCCACCTTTAAATTCCATTGAGTATGTTCTCAGAATGTCCAAGAGTGTTTGAAGATTCATTTCATATTGTCCATCAGTTTGGGGGTGATAGGCCGTACTGAAATTCAATTCAGTGCTTAGATCTTGTTGAATACTTTTCCAGGATTTTGATGTGAACCTTGGATCATGATCAGATACGACAGAAAGTGGAACTCCATGCAGCCTTACCACTTCCTTCATGTAAATACTAGAAAGTTGATCAATAGTGAAATCTTGCTGAAAAGAGATAAAATGGGCAGTCTTGGTGAGATGGTCCACAATAACCCATATCGCATTATTTCCTTTGGATGTTCTTGGAAGACCAGTGATAATGTCCATAGTGATATTGTCCCACTTCCATGATGGTATGAGTAGTGGTTGCAATACCCCTTTAAGAAGTTGTCACTCTACCTTCATTTGCTCACATACTAGGCACCTTGAAGTGTAGTCAGCATTCTCCATTTTCATATTATCCCACCAATAATGATCCTGAAGGTCCCTATATATTTTTTTTGATTCAAGGATGTATAGAGAAAGTAGAGCTATGAGATTCATCCATCATATCCTTCTTTATTTCTGGAATCTATGGGACACAAAGTCTTGTATGAAATCTCAGTACACATTCTTGATCAATATTAAACTCAGGAAACTTTCCATCCTTTACAGCCACAAACTTCTCTTGTAACAAAGGATCTGTTTTTTGAGCTTTCTTGATCTTCTCTAGTAATGTCGGTTGAGAAATCATTTGGGTTAGGGTTGATGATGTCCCTTCCTTTATAATTCCCTTTTCCATCTTTACTAGATCATTGATCAATGTATCCTATTGAATCCTCATCATGGAAAGAACAACTGGGTATTTCCTACTTAATGCATCAGCAACTTTGTTTGCTCTTCTAGGATGATAATGAATTTAATAATCATAGTCTTTAATAAGTTCCAACCATCTCCTTTGTCTCATGTTCAATTCCTTTTTTGGGAAAATATAATTCAAACATTGATGGTCTGTGTATATATCACATTTCTCTCCATAAAGATAGTGCCTCCATATCTTTAGAGAAAAAATGACCGCAGTGAGCTCCAGATCATGCGTAAGATAATTCTGCTCATGAATCTTCAACTGTCGAGATGCGTAAGCAATGAACTTTTCATTTTTCATGAGGACGCACCCAATCCCTTTTAGAGATTCATCTCTAAAAATAACAAATCCTTCTCCACTTGAGGGCAGAGGTAACATGGGTGAAGTAACCAATCTCTTGTTCATCTCTTGGAAACTTTCCTCGCACTCCTTTTTCAAGTTGAACTTGACCCCTTCTTGAGTTAACTTGGTTAGTGGATTAGAAAGTCATGAAAAGTTTTTCACAATCCTCCTATAATATCCATCTAATCCAAGGAAACATAGAATCTTAGTTATTGTTGTAGGCTGAGGCCACTCCTCTATAAATTTTGTCTTTGCGGGGTCAACTGTGATTCCTTCGTTGGTTACAATGTGCCCCAAGAAAGCAAATTTTTGTAACTAGAATTCACATTTACCGAACTTCCCAAAAAGCCTATCCTTCCATAGGGTTTGCAAAATAGCCCTTAGATGATCTTCATGCTCCTCTTGATGTTTGTAATATATCAAAATATCATCAATAAAAACTACCACAAAGTTATCAATGTATTCTTTAAAGACTCTATTCTTCAAATCCATAAAAATTGGAGGTGCATTAGTCTATCCCAAAGGCATAACAACAAAATCATAATGCCCATATCTTGATCAAAAGGAAGTTTTTGGAATATCTTCTTTCTTCACCCTCAATTGATGATAACCAGATCGAAGATCAATCTTTGAGAATAATTGAGCCCCACGAAGTTGGTCAAATAATTCATCAATTCTTGGAATAGGGTATTTTTTCTTCACTTTTATCCCATTCAGTTATCTATAATCAATGCATAGCCGCATTGATCCATCCTTATTCTTTATGAAGAGAACTGGTGCTCCCCAAGGAGACACACTCGTTCGGATAAACCCCTTCTCCAAAAGATCTTGGAGTTGTTCCTTTAATTCCTTTAGCTCCAAATTTTCCATCCTATATGGGGTCTTTGATATCGGATGAGATCTATGTACGAGTTCAATGGAAACTCTACCTCTCTTTATAGGGGAGGTCCGAGTAACTACTCAGGAAATACATCAACGTATTCCTGAACGATGGGGATATTTTCTATCATCAAACTCTCATCTCCTTCTTCTTCTTCACCGTTCAACTCCCTAAAGAAGAATATATGGGGTTCTTTTAAACAAATATGAGGTTCATATATCTCTCCTTTGAAGATAACTTTAGGTTTTCCATTCAAGACTACTGATATTTCCTTGCTTCTACAATTGATCTTAGCATTTTACATTGAGAGCCAGTCCATCCCTAGTATAATGTCGAATTCTAGAATGGGAATGACTACTAGATTTGTGATAATATTATTCTCCCTAAAGTAAATACTAGAGTTTCTAAACACTGACGATGCTTGGATAGTCCCACTAGGAGTCTTGACTGATAACTCTACTTTTAGCACTTCAGGGGTTGATTCTAAATTCTTTCCAAACTTGGAGGAAACAAAGGAAAGCGTAGAACCAGAATCAAACAAAGTACTTGATAGCTTTGAGAGTACAACAAGAGGACCTTCTACCACATCATTTGGAGCTTCAACTTCAGGTGTCGTGATATAAAAATCACGACCTTTCTCCCTTGGCCTTTGTTGAGGCTGATGGTGGTTCCCCACCACTGCCCTCGGATTTGGACAGTGATTGGAAAAGTGCCAACGCTGTCCACCCATGAAGCACTAGATAGTAGGTAGGGTCTGCACCATCTTCCCCTTGTCGTTTGTATTTGGAAGTGGAGGTTTCACCTCATCCTGAAAATTCCTTGCAATGTGGCCATCTCTACCACACTTGTAGCATCTCCCGCTCCCGATAAGGCAGTTCCTAGAATGATTCTTCCCACATTTATTACACATGGGATGTTTCACATTCTTTCCTCCTCTTCCCTGATCAAAATTCTTCCCTAAGCTGGGCTCCATAGATCTCTTCTTGTCATCGTATTTATGAGACCACTGCGTCTCACCAATATCTAGCTCGACTTTCATCGCACTCCGCACGATCTTTTCGTAGCTATCACAGTCTCGGTTGGCTAGATTCTTTCGTAGATGAGGTCTCAGTTTACCAAAGAATCTATCAACCGTACCATTTGGATCCATGACAGAGCAAGAGGTATATCATGAAAGCCTTGTGGAGTTCATCTTGTAGCTTCCCACAAGTTCATTCTCCTTCTGCTTCAGCTCAGGAAACTCCTTCTCCATTTTTGTTCTCATGGAACGAGGGAAATACTTACTGGAAAAGATCCCTCTGAACTCTTCCCATTCCATAGCTTCAACTTCCACTCTTTACCTCGTGTTTTTTATCAGTTCCCACAACTGATCAGCTGCTCCATCTAAGTGATAGACGGCCATGGTGACCTTCTATTTCTCTGAACAACGTACCACAAAAAATATCTTCTCTATAGAGCTGATCCACCATTCAGCAATCAATGGGTCTGTCGATCCACTGAAGGTTGGTGGTCGCTGATGCATAAAGGACTCAACAACATGTTGTTCCCTTCATGGTGAGATCGGTATCTCTGCTTGATTCATGTTATTTACCATAACTTGAGTTAGTTGGTTCATCATTCGCATGAATGTTTCCATTCCGACTTCCATTAGAGGGTCGCCAGCACATGGTCCATTGTGGTCACCATCTGCACAGTTCCTCATATTTCCCGCCATTTTCTAAAAGAATAAAACCATAGTGAGAATCCTATTTCATTTAAGATTCTTTTAACTATAAAGGATTTTATGTCTTAAAACATCATTTTTAAACAATTACATTTCCCTATAATTCCTTCATAATGATTCATAAAAAGTATGTGATTAACCAAACATATCCCCCGGGAGTGTCGTGACCAAGAGTGAAGCAAGGCCCGTTGTCATGTACCATTTCCTGTTCGAGTATAGCTCAATGCAGTGTTTTCGGGTTTTACCCCAATGTACATCTGTGCCAGAGCCACCTCTACCTGCTCGTATCCAGAAAGGGATGTATTTACTTGGTGAACCACTTGCTCAATACTCACCAAAATACGAGGAAGTTTTCCTATATTTAAAATTTTATATAGGGTTCTTCCTAAAGTTTTCATATCCTAATTTCCATAAATAACTAAACTATCCTTTGATACCAACTATGTCATCCTGCCTTTTTATTACATAACATTTCATTACATTTTACAAACAGAGGATCTTTAAAATCTAGTGTCTTGGAAATAAGAAACATAAAAAATGAAGGAAAACATAAAAAATTCTTCCAATCCACTTATAAGGCATCATAATAAGCTTATCCAAAGTACAATTACTATCTTTCATATCCTAGAGTCATACATCAAAGTAAAGGGTGGGCAGAAGGCCCAGTAAGGGTAAACAAGGAAGAAATTTACTTATGATATCAATAAGAACTTGAATATAAACCTAGAGACATGAGAAATGGATGCATATGCATATAATAAAGAAGAGAACATGAAACATAACATTAATATATGGCAACAACATTTCATTTAGACATTCATGAACATATCACCAAAGTCCATCCCCAAGGTGTCATAAAAATTATCAAGGTTATTCACCAAGGTATCGTGAAAATTATCATCTCTAGAGATTAATTCTTTATCCAAGGAATTATAGCTCTATCAGGGAACACCCTTAATATGTCTTTACATACATGTGATCCACATAGATCATAATCAAACATTTCATAAATAACCCATAGAGAATAAAATAAATGGGTTTCATTTCAAAATCATGACATTTTAAATAGTACTTAAAAATAGGATCATTATGTCCTTTATAACCCATGGAAAGGTCATGGGCGTTGTATGTATGTCAATTCCAGAACCAAATATATATATTTTTTATATTTATTAACACTCATAGAAACGAAATAGATCTGGGTATTCAAATAAATAAAACAAGAGAACTTATTGAGAGAAAGAGATAGAAATTTTGAGGCGAATTTTCTACAGCCCAACGGCTGTATAACATGGTTTTATAAAACATTGGAAAGAGAGGGTACAAGAGTAACCCACTCAGAAATAACTTATAATATAGAATAAATACATAGAAACATGGAGATAAAAACATGGTATGGAAATTTTAATGGCATACCACCTAAAAAGGAAACATGAAAGAAAAGAGAAGACATGATTCCTTTTACGAGAAATTTGGTAGCCTAAAAGTGTCACTTAAAAATTTAGAAAACAAATTTATGAGAGAAGAAAGGGTCTCTCATAATTTGAAAATTAAATGGACAGTAATAAGAACATATAATAACTTAACCTCAACATAAATAAATGGAAACTAGAAGACCCAACATAAAGAACGTCATGCCTTAAAAGAGGAGGGTGAATGAATAACATACCTTGAAGAGTAACTTCGAAAGCTTGATTTTTGGGACCTTGGGAGGCCTGAGGGAACCTTTTAAGGACTTCTTGGGAGGTAAGTAGAGAATAACTTAGTTGGGGAGGATTTTTGAATGAAAAGGATGAGATAATGGCTTGGTATTTATAGGGGAAGTGAGGGTACAAGACATTAATTACCAAGGGACACCTCATCGGTGGTATTGACAAAACCATGGGCTATCCAAAGATATTTCCCCAAGGTATTGGCCAAATGGGAGACCTCATACCTTATCTTACTATTCATAAGTCGACTAGAATGATTTCATAATTATTACATCATTAAAGACATTATTAAACACCCGAAACTCTAAATTGAAAATTCCCTATTCACCGAAAATTCAACTTTTTTAGAAAAATCTAAAAAAATCACCTTAACATAATATCGATTCTTTGAATTCAAAATTGAAATCCATTTTATAAAAATAATAGTGTAATTTTTTTAAATTAATTTTTAATTAAAAAACACTATTCACCCAAAAAAAACTAATACTTGACTAATAATATCTTAAACAGTTATTTACATATTTTATTGAATCACATTACTTAATAAAGGTGCCTAAATTATATTAATGCTTTATTTAAGTGAGATTACTAATCCATTTGTTCACATTACTAATCCTATGTGTAAAATCTCTATTCATTATTTACTTTTCACCAAAAATTAAGTTGACCTTATTAGACTCTAAATTTTTTACTGAACACATTTGCAAAAGACCATTTTTTGAAAATCATTACACATCATTAATTATTTAAGGTTTACATAATTATTTTAAAATATAATTTTTTCAAAATTCATCAAGAAAATACATCCTATATTCATTCTAACATTTGAAAACTCACAATCTTCACCATAAGAAGAAAACACAATTTTATTTATAACAAAGGATTAATCAAAGTAGTTATGGTCTCGTTACATATCCCCTTATCACACCAACATATGACCTAAGTGTATGGTGTGCTAAGGTGAGAGAATACGAGGGTGGATTGACCAACATTGCATGGGTAGCGATTTCTATAACCTTAAGCTTCTCTCGAAGGCGATTCTGTTACAGCTTCACATGGTGATGTTCGGCTTGGGATTGGTCCAGAGAAAAACCCAGTTGGGCTACCTCATTCCTCAGTTCTATCAGATGGGCTTCGATCGGCCCGATACAACTGGATGAGACCATCATATCCTCTTTCTGTATTAATTAACCAAGGTCACTTGTTTTTATAAAATAATAATCGCAACATGGATTTTAGTTTCCAATGGTCATATTGACCAACAGTCATATAACAGTTGAAACCCAACGGTCTTATTTTAATTACACTCATTTCGTTAAATGAAACAGTTTTGTTGAGTATAAAATAAAATAACAGAAAATCAAAGGAAACATAAATTACTACAATTTCGGGTCGCTACACTGTTTATGTGTATGGTGAACTACTGCCTCACAAAGTGATGATCGTTCATTTTTCCTTACTGCCTCTCATGGTGGTCATTAAAATGGAAAAAATATTCATATTTATTATATATTATATTTATTAAATATTTAATCTTCTATATTATTTAATAACACATATATTTATCCTTTCTATTTGGTATAAATATGATAATTTCATTCATGGAAGTGTGGACTACCACCCCCTGAAAGTGATGTGATTGGTTCTCACACTACATAGAATGTATTATGGATGGGTGTAGTAAAATTATATGATATATATGATATAATACCTCTACTAAAATAATTATATATATATGTTTGTAATTTACCTTATTTATTT
This sequence comes from Viscum album, assembly GCA_963277665.1. NCBI lineage: Eukaryota > Viridiplantae > Streptophyta > Magnoliopsida > Santalales > Viscaceae > Viscum > Viscum album. The sequence continues at coordinate 623,708,087 of OY728136.1, read as the reverse complement.
CAATATGATAATAAAAACAGAAACAACCTTCAAGCGTACGTACTACTTACCATCTCCAAGAACCGTGTATTGCATATCGTACTTTTATATTATATTGATTATTATATAAAAACATATAATGAATAAAAATGATATTTATATTTAAATTCTATAAATCAAGATATATTTACAAGGACCAAGTATATAACAAATTATGTTGCATGAAAAGAACAAAGTGAATATTACCTGAAGTGAAACCTTACATTGGATTATTAATGAGATGGTAATATAAGGTAATAATAAAACCATATATTTATTAGATAAAATAATATGTTTCATTGAAATATTTATAATAGATTTATATTAAATATAATAGAGTTTTTAATGAGTACGAAGAGAGTCAAGACACAAGGTAAGGGGATTTCATATCTCTTTTTATTTCTATGAGATACAAGATTTATTCACCACACATTCCTTTTCTGTGGTGTGTATACTAATGTTGGATTTATTAATTGATTATTATATATAAATTTATGGGTATTTAAATATCAATTAAATTATCTTTAATTCATGTATTTTATGTTTCTAAATTTAAAACACACATAAAATAATTCTTTCTTAATTTTCCTTTTTTTGAGACTCGTGTTTTTTTATACAACTAAATTATATTCAAGGTTTATATACTTCCATTATACATGTTATATAAATAATATCATGATTTTCATGATATTTTAAGCTTAATTTATTTTCTATTTCTTACATGGAGAGTATTATCCCAAGTTACTACATTATAAGAGTTTATTGAAACAATCTCAAGGTATTCAAGATTTTTTGTCTTTATTATTCCTTGGATGAAATATTGTGATCCATCTCTCAAGAACACTCAATATTTTACTTATCCTATATTTATTAGAGTAAAATACTTTAACTAGTGGCATTTTTCACTTTTTGGTACTTAAGATAACTATGAAAATGGTTTTAAAAAAATATGATCATATTTCTCACTTTGTTCAGAAATCTATTTTATTTCAAAATCCATGTTTTAAAAAATGTTTCAAAAAAGTTATAAAATGAAACTTGAAAATAATTTTCAAGGAAAAGGGATTTCTATTTTTTTTTTCAAAGCTTCCACTATATGATTTCAAAGCTATTTTCAATAAAAAATGTTTTCAAAAATGTTTTATGTTTTAAAAATCCTTTTTCAGTGGAGAAAGGATTTTTTCCTCATGAAATTATTCTATGATATCTTTATAAATTATTTAAAATATAAGATAAAATCCATTGGGGTTACTCAAGACATTCTGAAAAAATTTCATTTTTTTCATTGATAATATATATCTCTAAATTGATTTTTTACGGTATGGTGTTTATGAATTCTGTTTCTATTTCATAGGTTATATTTTTTTGAAACCAACTTCTTTTCACTACAATTTCATTTCCTGGGTTATTATTTTATTATTTATGATCTTATGGGTCATGTATGTATGATTTTACTATTAGATGGGTGGAACCTATATCTCCCTCCAATGCATTGGGTAAAGAGTTATATCTAATGAGATAAACTAAGATGGTCTTTCAAATAAACATTAACTTCTAATATGTCCATTGGAGTGAACCATGAATACCTAGTTGGTGTGAGGAGTAAAACCATGGCACTATAACAGACATGGGAGTGGACCATGACTATCGAGATGGTATGGGGAGTGATATGATACTATCAAGATGGTCATGGTAGTGATTTCATGGCTAATATAGAAATAATATTATATGATTATGTGTTTTCCACCATTACACATTTTATTCCTGTGTTATGATGTCATGGATTATGTTATTTATTTCATTATGATTCATCTCTTATTAACTGCTATGATTTATCACATGATTCATATTTTTGACCTTTGATATTTTGGGTAGATATTCTATTTTCGTGAACTTGTTATCACACACATATTCTCATTATTATTCTTACTTAACTCCCCTGTTTAACCTTAATGATCATCTAATATCACACATTTTATGTTTTCATCCCCTAGGTTATGAAGATATGTAGTATGTTTTATGTGTCTAATAAGGGTTCTAGTGAAGAAGAACCCTATGGGATATGACATGGCTCATTTATGTACCAGTGTCTATGTTCCCATGTTTCCAAAGGCACTAGACTAATACAGTATTCATATTCTATTTGTATAAATTTTTAATTATTCTGAAAAGGTTATGTATTATTAATGTACAAAAAGCTAGGCTCACTATAGTTTTAATTATATAAAAGGTTTAGTTAAACTTTTGAGGCTAAGATGAGAAAACGATAGTGAGAATCATAAGGACATGTATAAGGGTAAGTTTAAGGATATGGAAAAGTATATGAAATTTCATTTAATTTTGGTGAAGGATAGAGTCACAGATTTCCTAAAAATAAATCCATTTATAAATAATAAAAGTGGATGTGGATATGAAAAAGATTTACCTAGGGGAAACAAATCCGACAAGTTGTTCTGATCCCAACTTGGGATAATCTGGTACACAAAAAATAGGCATTTCTTCACACATAGTCTGATACTCCTAGGGGACATGTTTGGAAATCACTAAACTCTTAACAAAAAATAATAAAGGATTTAAATATAATATATCTTTGAATAAACTATGTCAATTTTTTTTTCATATATTAAGAAATGTGCCATAATTTAGGAAACCTATAAGTGAATTTTCAGAATTATGTAGTTCCTCAATATGATGTCTATTTCTTACTCTATGATTTTGGTTTTTGTCAAAGGCTGGAACCCAAAGGAACTATTTTAATAGTGATTTTAATGGACAATAAAATGATTTTCCTCCTAATCAACTAAATTCTATGAGATCTAAAATGAAAAACCTCATTGTTAAGTTCATGCATATTTCTAAATCTATGAATCATGATGGAATTCCAAATGATAAAAGGAGGGAACAACATTCTATTGAGTCTTTCATGATGAAACTGTCCCCTTCTTTCATATGTTCTTTTGATCCACTTTTTGATAAAAAAATATCAATACTTCGGGAAAAATATTATTTATTCTCTAGTGTTCAGAGTATGATAAAGTCATTATGGATATAATTTTTTTAGAAGGTGAAGCAGAATAGTGGTGGACACTAATCAATAATATGAGGTAATAATATTAGATTGAATTCATGGGTTGGGATGAGTTCCCGATATTATTTTTAAATAATTAATTTCTTCGTATTCTTCAAATCATGATGGAGAAATATTTCCTTGAGTTTAAGAAGAGAGATGATGAATATGTTGGTACCTATGAGTCTAATTTCATGAGACTTGTAAGGTAGGCTGAAGGAATTATTATCCAAACTAGAAGTAAAATTGGAAGGTTCTTCAGTGGATTAAAGACAAGTATTAGAATGGTGCTAACCATAATAGAATTGAGTAGCTACAAATATATTGTGTGTTGAGAAATAGAGGTTTAAATGGAGGTTAGAGTCATGTATCAACAACATGGTTTTTAAAATAATAGGAAGTTAATGTTTAAAGTAAAATCTTAAAACCAGAAAGACAAGAAAACGATATTTACTTTATTCCCTATGTGTGTAAAAATACATTGAGTAAATTTCTTTAAGGGTTATAATAAATGTTTTAAATGTGTATGAGATGTTCCTCAGGAATTTGATTGCCAAATTGATTTGAATAAGTTATAAAAATAGTGAAAATGGATATAAAATAATAAATAATGAACCACCCCTAATTCAGTGCTACAAGTGTAAGGAGAATTGTAATCATGGTAACAACTACCAAAACCTAAGGGATAGTGATAATGATCTATTTCAAAAACCAAATAAGACAAGGGATGATGGGAAATCTCATGAAATCTTTCTTTATGATGAGGGGTGTGATAATGGTGTGATGAATGGTACACTTACCATTCACTCTAGAACTAATAATGTCATATTTGATTATATATCTACCAACTCTATCATATATATAGATTTTTATAAGGGAATTAATATTACACCAAAATAATTAAATGTGAAATTATTAGTGAAAACACCCAATGGTATAGTTATTGCATCCCAAGTCTATGATTCCTATCAGGTTGAATATTGTTGGAATTTGCTTCCTACAAATCTTTTCATTCTTCCTTGGGTTGAATTATATGTTATCTTAGGTATGGATTAGATTTCTCATCATAAATTCCACATAGATTTTCCAGAATGGGATGTTATGTTTGATATTTCAAACACTCATATGATCATCCATCCATGTGATGATAATTATAAAATTCATGTGGATATTACATCCAGTGTATGGGTCTGAATTCCCATTTAGAAATATTGTTTATCTCAAAATATTTGGGTGAAAATCAAAATTGATGATATACCTATTGATTGAGATTTTCAGGATGTATTTTCCTATGAGTTTCCTATCCTTCCTCCAAAATGTGATGTTTAGTTATCAACAGAACTCATACATGGTTCCAGACCAATTTTAATGACTCCTTATAGAATGGACATAATTTAGTTTCAGGTATTAATTAAGAAACTATAAGAAAACCTTGATTAGGGATTCATTCGTCCAAGGGTGTCACCTTGGGGTACAATGGTTCTTTTTTTTGAAAAATATATATGTATCAATGAGACACTTCAATGATTATCAGAAGTAGAACAAGATCACAATAAACAACACGTATCATTTTCACCATATTGGAGACTTGTTTGATCAACTGTGTGGAGCTCAATACTTCTCCAAGATTGACCTTTGTTCTAGACCCCATCAATTGAGGGTCAATAAAGAGGATAAAAATAATAAGGCATTTATAAAAGTTATGGAATCGATGAATATATAGTGATTCCTTTTGGTCTTACTAGGGCCCATGCTATATCCATGTATTTATTGAATGTAGTATTTTGAGATTAACGTGATTAGTTTGTGGTGGTATTTAGAGATGATATGATTATATATTCAAAGAGTGTGTAAGAGAATTAATATCACTTGAGAATTGTACTAAATAACCTAAAGAAAGAGAAAATATATGAAAAATTTACAAATTGTGAATTATGGCTACTAAAGGTTTCATTTTTGGGTCACATTATCTCAAGAGATAGTATATCAATAGATCCATCAAAGAAACAAGCCATTTAATGATGGCATAGACTAACCATGGTGGCTAAGATATATTTCATTCTTGGTTTAGGTGGATATTATTGACTATTTTTGAAGAATTTATCATGAATTTACAATCCTCTGACCATGTTAACTTGGAATAGTGTCATGTTCCGCTGGACATATGAATGTGAGGAAACTATCGAGGAATAGAAGAGAATGTTAGTCGGTGAACATGTGCTTACATCACATTGTATTGGAGAATCCTTTGTAAAATATAAGGATGCATATAAGAAGGGTTTTGGGATGTTTTCTTATACAGAATAACATTGTTATATCTTATTCCTCACAGTAGTTGAAGATTCATTATAAAAATTATAGAAATCATGATTTGTAGTTAATAAATGATTATTTTTTTCATTAATTTTTCAGAAGAAATATTATTGTGGAATTTTTTTTTAAATATATACCAATCATAAAATTATGAAATATGTAATCAAACAAAAGGAGTTGAACATGCTCCAGAGAATATGGTTGGAGTTAATAATGGATTATGACTACTCAATACATTACCACCATAGGAAAGTGAATAAGGTGGATGATACTTTGACTTAGAAGGATCATGATTTATTATCCAAGATGAGTATCACAAAAGATCCAATATTTATGGATTTTTAAAGGATGGATGTAGAAATATGGTAGGAATGGGAAAAATCTTATCTTTCTCAAATGAATGTTCAAACCTCTATCCAAGTAGATATTAAAAAGGAGTAGAAGTAAGTTGTAGAGATGAAAAGTAAATTTAGAAATGTTCTTGAGTATAACCTTAACCATGATGGAATGATAAGGTTCCGGAACCGTGTATGTCTTCCTTCCTTACCAGATTCGAAGAAGGATATGTTAGAGGAAGCTCATAGTATATCATTATCTATTCATTTTGGAAGTAAAAAGATGTAGTGGGACTTGAAAAATACTTCTGGTGGGATGGAATAGAGAGAGATATCATAGATTTTATATATCGGTTCTTGATATGCCAACATGTTAAGGCTAAAAGGAAAAATTAAAAGGGGATGTTTCATGCATTACCCAAACTAGAATTGAAATGGTAGAACATCACTATGGATTTTTTCATTGGAATACCCAAAACCTATAAAGAGATTAATTCTATATGGGTGTTAGTCGATCCCCTTACTAAGTAAGAAAAATTCATCACTGTCATATAAGACTTATCTCTAGATCATATTTCCATGATATACATTAAGGAAGTGGTAAGTCTATATGAAGTACCACATTCTATTATTTCAGATCAGGATTGGAGGTTCACCTCATTGTTTTCATGAAGCCTTCAACAAGAACATGATATTGAATTATGTTTTATCACTTCTTATAATCCTTAGACATAAGGTTAATTTAAAATAAAAACTCAAACCCAAGAGAATATGTTGAGATATTGTTCTATGAATTTCAAAGGTGGTAGGGATAAACACATTAATCTAGTTGAGTTTTCTTAAAACAATAGCTTTCAATCAATATTTTAGATGGCTCTTTATGAATATATAAAATGGATAAATGTAGTACTCTAGAATGATGTGATGTGGTTGGAGATAGAAATATATTTAGACCTGAGATCGCTCCATAAATGGTTAATAAGGTTAGAAGCATTCAACAATATATTAAGGCATCGCAAGGTTAGAAAAAATGTTATGCTGATAATCGAAAATGTGATCTAGAATTTGATGTTGAGGAAAATGTGTTTCTATGAATTTCACCCAAGTATAAAGTTATGAGGTTCACAAAGAAATGGAATCTAAGCCCTATCTATATCGGTTCCTTGTAGTTTCTTGATTGTATCGGGATGGTATCCTATCGCTTGGAACTTCCCCCAACTATCTCTCAAGTTCATGAAGTGTTTCCTGTATCTCTCCTAAAGAATTCTATACCTGACTGTCCACATTTTCTAGACTCATAGGTCATACTACTGAATCATGATATTTCATACAAAGAACAACTAGTTGAAATTCAAGATGGGTTAGAGAAAGTTCTATGAAACAAGACCACTAACATGGTCAACGTTTTGTGTAAAAATAACTAGTTAGAGGAAGATACATGGGAACTTAAGGATACGATGATGAAAAATTATAATCATTTTTTAACATATGAAGAAATATCAATGGAAAAATTCATTTTAGGGGGGAGGGTATAATGTAACACCCTATGTTTTTAGGGACATTTTTTTCGAATAAATTTAATTCTCATTTATGTCTTACAATGAAATAATTCAATCATTCCATTCACATGGAACTAAATCTGTGAACATTACAAGGAAAATAAACTTAACATTTGTTACACGCAACACTGACTTAACTTACGTTACAAACAACACCGATGTTTCTACGAAATATCAATTTATTGTTATAATTATTTAAATGAGTTAATTATAACCTAGACATTAAAATTAGTAATATTAATAGTAATAAATACTTTCAAATATTTTTTATTATTTTTTTATATAAATAAAAAATATTGATAATGAAAGACATGAATTTTGGTAAAGTCCTTCTATGTTTAAAAATACTATTTTCTCAAATTAATTAATTTTAATGTACTACTGCGAAAAATAAAAAAAATAATTTTTGAAATATTTTGAAATTTAATTTTATAAAATAAAATTCATTTCTACAATTATAATATCAGAATTATGTTTGGGTGAATTTTTAGAATTTTTCTAAGAAACTTCATTTTTAGATGAATAGTTAAAAAACTGGATTTTAATTCAAAACTGCATCTTCATATAATTTATTTATAAGGATAAATTATATTTTAAATTATTTTAAAATTTTAATTAGATATTGTTTTTATCAATTAATCCAATTTATCTCATTGGAAACAATTTCAGATTGAAATTGGATATTAAAACATAGAAAAAAAATTTATCATATTTTTTTCAAAAACCCACAGTGTCATCCCATTAGTGGGATAAATTTTAAATTAATTTATAGAAGTTATGTGACTAGAATTTGTAAAAATATATTCCATATTTGGGATCAGAGTAATTTATAATTTATAATATGTTCAACTTAGTTTTTGACCAAAACTAATAGTGAATTTAATTAATATATATAACATGAATTATATTTAAATTAATCTTAAATAAGTACTAAAACATAAATTTATTACCCAAAACGACCTAGAAACAATTCCAAGGTCCATTTTCTGGCCATATTTAGACCTACCCTCCCTTTTCTAAACGTTGTTTATAACAACCCATCTTTTTATTTCACACCTAAACATAATTTATTACATAAAACTCTTCATTTTATACAACATAAAAGATCGATATGTCTAGTGTATTTGGGGATTAGGAACAATACATAACATCATAGAACATAAAGAACAAAATTGTTATTGAAAAAATCTATTACATAACCACAACATCCTTCGTACTATAAATTTAATGGGATAACCTGAGGACATGCATAAGAAAAGGGTGATCTATAAAGACCAGTATAGGAGTAAAGTATGTATTAAATGAAGAATATAGTACATGTTAGGCAATAGTAATATCATTAGATCATAAGAGAAACACGAACTTAAAGGAATTATATAGCATGATTATCATAACATGGAAGTGTGGCAATAACATTTAACATGATATTAGCATGATCCAAGGATCATTGCACATGGATCAAGAGTAAACCCTCATTTAACTTTATTAGTATGAGTAAACCCTTATTCAATAGACGCATCATGATACTAATCTTTACCCAATGCATTGGAGTGCTATTAGGGAGCACCCATCTTAATCATTTCATTTCATGCATAACTGTGCCACATGGATCATATAACATCGATTCATTAAACATTATCATTTATTCTATGATAAAGGATTGTTGAATTCATACATGAATCTATATAATCAATATGTAAATGTTTATAAAGGTGAATAACCTTTATAGAGAAATTGGCATGGTACTCACTATGCGATGAATTTGGCTTGGAAAACCGTGGTGCAATTTCAGCTGTATAACGACGTGACATAAGAATTCATAAAACTGGATTATGAGAGAGAAATGGGTGTCTCATCATACGAAAATGAAATGAAAATTAATTTGGTCATATATATACATGTCCCAACATATTTAATGGAATTTTGATTCATAATACAAAAAAAAATACATGAATGTAAATTAGTAGAGAGAAATTCCTTATAGAATTTCAGCACAGTAACAGGTGTACATTAGAGGAATTAATGGGAGATAAAGAGGTATCTCATTATTAAAACATAATTATGGAAGTATATTGTAGTTTTTAAATCATACCACAACATTTTTAATTGAAATTAAAAGGGTATAATAATATAAAAATACATGGAAAAAAATGAGAAAGGAAGAAATACCTTACATGAAAGTGTAATCCCAAAGGCTTGGGAGAGGCTTCATAGGGCTTCTTTGGATCTTGGACCACCTTGGGAGGATTCTAGACAGAGGAGGGAAGATGTTGGTCAATATTAGAAGGCTTTAAGTGAAAAGGAAGTGGGATCTTGGGTGGGTTTATATAGGAAAATGGAGGGGATTCTTTTAGTTTTGGACACCGCACATTAAAAAAATCAGAACCACAAACCGGCCCATGGTTTTTCCCTTGTTTTTTTCAAAAGGGAAGTGGAAAACATAATTTTATAAGTCCAATGTTCGAACATCTTAAAATATTATGCTTTCTTATGTATATGCAAGTCATACATTCAATGAAATCAATTAAAAAAGTTAAAATGTTTTTTAAGTATAGGAGGGTCCACTAAGACAACATATAAATAACTAAACAAATATAAAATCACATTATTTTAAAGTTAAAACATATATTTTCTGAAAATCACAATTATAGTATTTTATTAAATAACTATTGGGTCATTATGATGTCATAAAACACATTATATATTAAAATGATATTTAATTTTTTCCAAACATTCAACTGTCTTTTAAAATTATGAAAAAATCATTACTAGATAATTTCGATGTCTTGATTCTAAAACAATTATTCATTTTATATAAATAATTTTATAAACATGTGAATTTTTACTTTTAAAATAAAAACTAACATTATTGAAAATTCATGGGATTGATAATAACAGTTTTCAAAACTTTATATAAATTACAATTATACTCAAAAAAAATTATACGATCATTTATATTTAAAAATTAATTTATTAATAATATTTTATTAGTAATATAATTTAATTAAAAAATCCATTAGTTCATCAAAATATATTTATTAATTGAATATTAACTAAAAATACTATTTGTTTTTTAACATTATTTACAAAGAAACAATAATAAAATGAATATATATTCATTATTATATACAAAAATAATGCACATAATAATAGTGCTAGGGTCTTGTTACATAACCCCTTATAACACATGCATATAACCAAACGGTAAGGTGTGCGATGGTGATAGACTCTTGGGGTGGATCGAATAACATTACTCATGTGGTAATATTTATCAACATCCAATTCTACCATAGGTTATTCCATTAAATCATAACATGTTGAATATCATCTTGCGATTGGTCAAGAGTGAAGCCTAGATATGTTACCTCCTTTTCGATCTTTGAAAAATGGGCTTCGTATGGATCAATTCTACCAGATGAGGTCAGACTTTCCTTTGTCTGAGTAAATTGTATTTGTTAAGGCCCTATAATTATACCAATCACGTGATCACTATTAAATGACTATATTAGCAATGGTAAAAATTAATAACGGTATTTTTAAATCCAAAATCATAAAATCAATTAAGTAAATATGTTATACAACCATTTTACATAATAAGATATTTAATTAGATCAAGAGTAATTATCTTTGATAAAATTTTGGTTCATTACAAACTTCCCCCAATATAAAATTTTTCCCTCAAAGTTTCTTTATCCCACACTAAAACAGATAAGGGTAACTCTAATTCCTCACTTCCCCTGATTACTACATTTCTTATTCCAACTTGTGGTTTCTCCACAAAACCATGAAGAGGGGAATTGTCTTATTTTGTAGAACTTCTTTCCATATGATCTAAGATCTTCACCGACTTCTCTTCATAAGAGAGGTAATTATCCAATGGTAACACCTCTGTATTGAGTAAATGTGATGAGTTAGGTATATACTTCCTCAAGAGTGATACATGGAATGCATCATGTACCTGAGATAGGTTCTGTGGGAGTTCTTGTAGATATGCCACTTATCCAATGCGATCAAGGATCTAAAAAGGGTTGATGTACCTTGGAATATGATTTCAATTCTTCCCAAATCTCATAATTATTTTCCACAGTGATATTTGGAGGAGTACCAAGCCTCTGACATCAAACTCTTGGTCTCGTTGACAGTTATTGAAATATCTCTTTTTTCCACTCTAGGTATCTTTAATGTACTACTCTATGGTCTTAACCTTCTCCACCATTTCTTTGACCATTTTTGGACCTAGGAGTTTTTTCTCCCCAACTTCATACCGACATGCTGGGGTTTCACACCTCTTCCCATACCATACTTCATAAGTATCCATTTGAATGATTGAGTGGAAACTATTGTTGTACGAGAACTAAACTAGAGTAATATGTTGATCCCATATTCTTTTGTAGTCCATTTAGCATGATCTCAACATTTCCACAAGTGTTTTGATAGTCCTCTCATATTGGCCCACAGTTTGAGGATGATAATCCGTACTGAAGATCCGCTCAGTATTGAGAGCATGTTGAAGACTCTTCCAAAACATAGAGGTGATTCTTGGATATCAATTAGATAAAATAGTTATTGGTACTCCCTGTAGCCTTACCACTTCTATGATTTATATATATGCTAGTTCATCTAATGAGAAATCCTCCCTAATTTAAATGAAGTGTGTAGTCTTTGTAAGAAGATCCACAACAACCCAGATATCATTGTTTCCTTTGGATGTCTTCATATGTTCAGTGATAAATTTTGTGGTGATGTTTTCCCATTTCCATGCTGGTATGGGTAATGGTTTTATCATTCCCTTAGACTTATTCCTCTCATCCTTCACTTGTTGACATACCAAGAACTTTGATGTATACTCAATGATCTCCATCATCATGTTATCCCACCAATAATGCTCTCTGAGATGTCGATACATCTTTGTGTTTTGTGGGTGAATGAAGATTTTCAAACTACGTGCATCATACAAAAGTTCATTCTTTAGCCCAGGATTTGACAAAACACATATTCTTGACCCAAATCTCAAAATTCCTTCTTCATTAACATTTAACTCCAAGGATTGACCATTTCTGATAGTTTCCACTTTCTTCTGAATTCCCATATCGTAATTTTCTAGAATACTTTAACCTTTACAAAAGAGACAGTTGAGAAAATCATTTGTGAAAGGACTGATTATGTTCCCTTCTTTATGATTCAAATTTCCATCTTCATAAAATCTAATAATATTAGATCCTTTTCAATTATCATCGATGATTGAATTTCTAGGTCCTTTCTACTTAGAGAATCTTTTACCTTATTCACTTTACCATGGTGGTAATGAATTGAGCAGTTATAGTCTTTGATCATATATAACCATCTTCATTGGTTCATGTTCAACTTTTTTTGTATGAATATATACTTAAGGCTTTTGTGATCCATGTATATTTCACACTTCTCCCAAAATTGGTAATTTCGCCAAATTTTCAAAGTGACGATTACTGTATAAAACTACAGATCATGTGATGGATAGATTTGATAATGAACATTCAATTCACTTTAATCATAGGCAATAACTTTGTCATTTTTCATCAACACACAACCTAATACCTTCATCGAATCCTAAAAAAATACCCCAAAAATTTATCCACTTGTGGGTAGTGTGAGCACGAGCGCATTAATAAGACTATTTTTCAACTCCTTGAATCTATCTTCACATTAATCACTCCAAGAAAACTTTACTACCTTCTGAGAAAGCTTGGTAAGAGGGATAGACAATCGTAAGAAATTTCTCACAAATCGGAGATAATATCCAGCTAACCCCAAGAAGCTACGGATATCCATTACCGATTTTGGCCTTATCCATCCCTCAATTGTAGCTGTCTTGGAGGGATCCATAGATATCCAGTTTCTTGTGATGATATGACCCAATAATGAGACTTTATTCAACCAAAAATCACACTTGTTGTACTTTTTATAGAGATTATCCTTTCGAAAGGCCTCTAGTACACTTCTTATATGCTCCTCATGATCCTCCTTGGTTTTGGTGTATATTAGAATATCATCTATAAAGGCTACCACAAATATTTCAAGGAAATCTATAAATATTTTATTCATTATGTCCATGAATATTTCTGGAGATTTAGTGAGTCTGAAAGTCATTACTATAAATTCATAGTGCCCATATCCTGTATGAAAAGCAGTCTTGATGATATCCTCCTTCTTCACCATTACTTGGTAATATCCGGACCAAAAATAATCCTTAGATAAGTATTGTACTCCAAGTAGTTGATTGAACACATCATCAATTCGTGGCCAAGGATACTTTTTAATTATTGTGATATTGTTGAGCTGATGATAATCAAAGCAAAGGCGCATTGACCCATCCTTCTTCTTGATGAAGAGGACTTGTTCACCCCATGGTGATGAACTTGGGAATATAAAACCTTTATCCATATTCTCTTGTAGTGGTTTTTTATATCATCAACCTCCACTATATCCATTATATAAATTGTTTTGGATATTTTCAACGGCTCAGGTACAAGATCAAATTGATAATTCAACATCTCTTCATGGTGGAAGTCTAGGAAATTCCTTAGGAAACACATCAGAAAATTTCCTCACAATAAGCATGTCTTCAAGGACAGTTGCTTAGTTGGACTCAATCATCTATGCCAGATACACGTTCTTATAGGGCAGTAATATCCATTCTTGAGATGATGGTGCTAAATAAAATTTCATCCTCCTTGAACTTGTATATAATCATGGGTCGATTCATCATATGGAATGTGATTTCCCTCTAATTACAATTTATGTTGGATCTATATAAGGAAATCCAATACATGGATGAATTGCATCAAATTCCACCAGAGGTAGTATGGCTAAGTTCTAGGGGAAGTCCAATCTACATATTATGACAAGGGAGGAGTTATATTCATGGTATGTAATTATTTACTCAACATCCGTTCTCACCATCATCTTTACTTCCATAACTTGTGGTGGTGTTGGGATTGTTCAACTAAACTTTTAACATAAAAAATAATGTGTAGAACCAGAATAAAAAAGTACATAAAATATTTTTTCCTGAATAACTAGTGTAGCTATCACCACTTTGTTTTCAGTGTTCACTTCAGTGGTAGTGATGGAAAAAGTTCTCCTTTTTAGTCTTGGAGGTTTTGGTTTGCCTAAAAAAACCCTTGTGTTATGGAAATTGTTTGAAAAGTGCCCCAACTATTTGTAGTCGAAGAAATAAAAATTTTTTTGAGCATCAAACGGAGCATTCCTTTCCTCTTTCATAGCCCCAGGTTTTTTATCTGCAGTTAATAGCTATGTGCCCTTCTCTTCCACACCTAAATCAATTCCTCATATCCTTAAGGTAATTTCTAGGTTGCTTCTTTCCACACCTTTGGCAAGTGGGGTGTAGGATTTTCTGAGTACCATTGGATTTATCCATTGGACCACCATAATTGAATTCCTCCTTATGATTCTCATCCACATGATAACCCTGATATTCACCAATCTCTATTTTGACTTTGGCGGCACATCAGACAATTTACTCATAGCTCCCAAAGTCATGGATCACTGGGGATATCCGTAGGCTAGGTTTTAGCCCACTAAAGAATCCATCAAGCTTGAATTCAGGGGTGAAAAAAAATCTGGAGGTGTATCATGCAAGCCTTGTAAAGTTTTCCTCATAATCTCTAATAGATTTGTTATCTTTTTGCATAAGGTAAAAGAAGACCCTTTCCATCTTATGTCGGAGGGTGTGAGGAAAATATTTTTTCAAAAACATTTTCCTAAAATCCTTCTTTTCCAAAACCTTCATATTATCCTTAGGCTTCATATTTTTTATCAATGTCCACCATTTATTAGCTTTTCCTTCCAAACGATATGCTGCTAGAAGTAACTTATCTTGTTCAAAACATTGATGGATGGAGAATATCTTCTCAATGGAGTCGATCCATTATTCGAAGATTGAGGGATTAGATGATCCATTAAAAGTAGGAGGCATTTGTCTCATGAAGCTCTCAATTGTGACTTTTTATTTCTTAGGGGGTTGAATGTTCCTCTTTACCCATTTTCTATTCAAAACATGAGTAAACTGAGAGATTATCGTGACAATGTTCACGATTCCCGCTCCCATCTGATTTAGCATCTCCTTAGAATAGTCATCACATTGATCTTCACATCGGTTGTAAGCTCGAGTCCTCCTATTACTGTCCATTGTCTGGAATAAAAGTAAAGATAGAGATAACACATCAAGGTTAATCGAAATACAAAAATGTATGAAATATAAATTACTTTTATTTCAATAACTTATAAATTTATAGGCTTCAATCTATGGTATCCATGATGTACGTCCCAACATATATTCTTAGGGGGGTTTTTTATTCCTTTAATAATGGCTCATACTAAGCTTATGAATTTACCAGATCATATCGCATGGGAGTTTCATAACCAAGAGTGTAGCAAGGCCCTTTTTCATGCACCAATTCCAATTCATGTCTAGCTCAAATCGGTGTTTTTGGGTTTTACCCCTAGACACATTTGTTCTAGAGCCGCCTCTACCAGCTCGTATCTTGATCAAGATGTATTTTATTGATAACCCACTTACTCAAAACACAAAAAAAATAGTGAATTTTTTAATTATACATAGTCTTATCCCTAAGGCTGTCACTAGGGTTTTCTAATCCTAATCCAAAAAATAACTTAACTTGTCCTCTAATACCAACTATATCAACCCTTATTTTTATTTCACACATAGACACAATTTATTAAATAAAACTCCTCACTTGACTCAATAAAGAAGATCAATAGTTCTAGTGTATTTAGAGATTAGGAACATTACATTGTAACTTTGAACGTAAACCACAACATCTTTATTGAAAACTTATATTAAATGACCACAACATTCTTTCTTACTTAGCATTGCATGGGATAAACTGAGGACATACCTTAGAAAATTGTGAGATATAAAGCCTAGTAAGGGAGTAAACATGTAATAACATGAATAATATCGTACATGTTAGAATACATTCATATCAATGGATCATAAGCGAAACATGAACAGAAAGGCATGATATAGCATAATTATCATAACATGGAAATGTGGCAACAACATTTAACATGATATTTGCATGAGCCCAAGATCATTGAACATGGAGAAAGAGTAAACCATAATTTAACTTGATTAGAATGAGTAAAACATAATATCACTTTACTTATCATGATGTTAATCTTTACCCAATGTATTAGAGTGCTATTTGGGAACACCCTTCTTAATCATTTCATTTCATGCATACGTGGGCCACATGGATCATATAACATGGATTCATTAAACATCATCATTTATTACATGATAAAGGAAAGTGGAATGCATACATGAAAATATGTAATCAATAAGTAAATGTTCATAACATTTAATACCCTTGATAGAGAAAATGACATGGTATTCACTACATGATGACTTTAGCTTGGAAAATTGCGGTGCAATTTCAATAGCATAACAGCGTGACATAAGACTTCATAAAAATGGTTGATGAGAGAGAATGGGGTGTCTCATAATATGAAAATGAAATTTAAATTAAGTTTTTCATATAGATAGATGTCCAAACATATGTAATGGAATTTAGATTCATAATACAAAAGAATTTCTTGAATGTAAATGAGAAGATATAAATTCCTTATGGAATTTCGGCATAGTAATGAGTGTACATGAGAGGTATTAATGAGAGATAAACCGGTATATCATAATTAAAAAATAAGGAGGGAAGTATAGGGGAGGTTCAAAATCAAACCCCAACATTTTTAATTGAAATTAAAAGGGTATAAAAACAGAAAGAAACATAGAAAAAAATGAGAAAATAAGAAATCCCTTACATGGAAGGGTGATCCCAAAGGCCTGGGAGAGGCTTGAGAGAGGCTTATTGGGAGCTTGGGGTGCCTTGGGAGGAATATATATAGAGTCGGTAAGAGGTTGGTTGAGATCCAAAGGCTTTGAGTGAAGTGGAAGTGGGAGATTGGGTGGGTTTAGATATGAAAAGAGAGAGAATTCATTATTATTTAGGTTTTGGACACCACACATTAAACTAATCCAAACCAAAAATCATCCAATGGTTTTTGCCCATGGATTTGGAAAAAGGGGAGTGGAAAAAAATTATTTTATAAATACAATGGCCTAACTTCTTAAAATATTATTCTTGCATATGCGGAGGTGAGTCCTAATCTCAAGAAAATCAATTAAAAAGGTTAAAATGTTTTATAAGTCTTGGAGGGTTTACTAAGACACCATAAAATTAACCAAACAAATCTAAAATACAATTATTTTAAATTTCAAACATATATTGGCCGAACATACCGTTTATACTGTTTTATTACATCACTATTGGGTCATTATGTTGTCATAAAACACATTATATATTAAAACGATATTTAATGTTTACCCAAAAATTCAAATGTATCAAAATATTATGTAAAATTTACCATTGGATAATTTGGAAATCTTGATTAAAAAATATAATATTTATCTTATCAAAATAATTTTATAAACATGTAAAATTTGACTTTTATAATAAAAACTGACATTTATCGAAAATTCATGTGTCTGACAAAAATAGTTTTCAAACTTTAATAGAAATTACAAATGTATTCATAAAAATTATAAAAATATTTATATTAAAAAAGCAATTTATTATTAATATTTTATTATATTATTATTTAATTAAAAAATCTATTAATTCATCAAAATAAAATTTTTAATTGAATATTAACTAAAAATACTATTTGTACTTTAAAATCTATCTATAAAGTAACAATACAAAAATGAATGTATATTATTTATTCTATACAAATATAATGCACATAATCATAGATCTAGGGTCTTTTTACATAACACATTATAAAACATGCATAAGACAAAAGGGTAAGGTGTGCGATGGTGATAGACTCTAGGGGTGGCTCGGATAACCTCGCTCTGGTGGTAATCTCTATCAACTTCCACTTCTCCTGTATGCAGTTCTGTCTAAGCTTAAAGTGTTGAATCTCAACTTGAGGTTGGTCAAGAGTGAAGTAGAGCTCTGAAAATTGGCATTTAATGGGAAACTTTTACTGGGTGAGTCCATTATTTCCTTTTTCTAGGTAAATTGGATTTTTAAAGCCTTATATTTATTCTAATTATGTGATCACTGTTCAAGATCTATATTAGCAACATTAACAATTATTAATGATATTTTAAAATACCAAATCATAAAACTAAATAAGTGCATATTTTATATAGCCTTTTACATAATAATACATTTAAATAGATCCAGATGAATTTTCATTGATAAAAGTTTTGGTTATTACATTGGCTCATTAATGGATCCACATGAAACATGAAAAACATGTCTAGAATTCTACCTTAAAATATTTACAAAAGTGCCACTCCACCTCTACTATAAAAAGTCCTCTCCTACCACATCCACACACATTTCAAACCACATAGGTTTGGCCAAGATATTCCTAATAGACTTCCCAAAATCCCACCCTTACTCTTGGAAGTCTCATACTGGGTATAGATAAATCCAAGGAATCCTTTTGGCACAAACCAAAATGTGTTACCCGATTAAGAGGTAGTAACTTCTCTTTGGATTACTTATTTTATTTTCATTCTCCACACCTTCCAATATCTTTATTCCATGATTTTATAACAAAAAAATTATAGTAAATATACTAGAATATTTTATGATATGGTTTCTACATACACTTAAACACACCTCCATCTAATGGGCAACAAACATACTGTTTATGTCTACGGTAAACTACCGCCTCACAAAATAGTGATTGCTCATTTTTTATTACCACCTGTCATAGTGGTCAGTATGATAGAAACTATATTTTTATATTTTATATTTTATATTTTTTTAAAAATTTTATTTAGTCCTTTTATAACACATATCATTATACTTTCTTCTTTGTGTAAATATGATAGGTTTGTTTGAGGAAGTGTGGACTATTGCCCCCTCAAAGCGATGTGATTCATTCACACACTACAGGGAATGTATTAAGGATGCGTTTAGTGAAACTATATGATATATATGATATATTAATGTAAATGTAATAATTATATACATATATATATATATATATATTTCATTTCCCTTCATACTTTTATTATGGTAATAAAATTGGAAACAATGTTCAAGCGTAAGTACGACTTACCGCCTCAATGAACTGTGTATTCCATTTCATAAATATATATTATATAGATTTTTATAACAAATATTATTAATATACATGATATTTATATGTACAATATGTAAATCATGAAATATGTTTAAGGACAAGATATATGAAAAATTATGGTACATGCAAAGAACTAAGAGAATATTACCCAAAGTGAAACCTTATCATTGGATTGTTTATAAGAAAAAAAATATAAAGTCATAATCAACCTATATAATATATTAGATATAAGAATTTGGTTTTTTATATATTTATAATAATATTATATTTATTATAATGGAGGACTGAATGAGTACGATGAGATTCATGACAAAAGGTAAGGAGATTTAATCTCACTTTTTATTTCTGTGATATACATGCTTTATTCACCACCCATTCCTTTTGTGTGGTGGGTATAATGACCTGGGATTTATTAAATTATTAATATACCTAAATTTATGGGTATTTAAATATCCATTATATTCTCTTTAATTCATGTATTTTATGTTTCAAAAGTTACCAAATCGGTAAAATAGTTTTGTCTCAATTTTCTATCTTTGAGACACATGTTTTGTTATGTACCTATTTTTTTGAGGTGTATATAATTCAATTTAACAGGTTATATCATGAATATAATTATTTTCATGATATTTTATGCTTCATTAAATTTTATTTTTTAAAATGGAGAGTATTTTCCAATGTAACCAAGTTATATGATTTTATTGAAATAATCTCATTACTTTTCAATATTGTTTTTGTTTGTGCATCCTTCGATGAAATATTATAATTTTTATCTCAATAAAAATAAGGAGTTTTGTTCTACTTGTTTTATACATGTTATATAAATGTAATAGTACCATTTTCCACTCTTTTTTACTTATGATAATTTAGATTTTATAAGAAAACTCTTTCCGTATTTCTCTCTTTGGTCAGAAATCTGTTTTATTTCAAAAAGAATGTTTTCAGAAATGTTTTAGAATTGTTTTGAAATGATCCTTGGTGAGAATTTTCAAGGAAAAAGGATTTTTCAAAATGTTTTATTTTTTTAAAATATCCCTTTATAATGTTTCAAATATATATTTAAAGAATTTTTTTTTAAAAATGTTTTAAGTTTTAAAAAGAGGTTTTCAAAGCAGTATGAATATTTTCCTTAAGAAATGGTTTGAAAAGATATTTCAAAATTATTTACCATAAAAGATAAAATCTATTGGTGTTACTCATTCCATTCGAGGGAAATTATTCAATTTTACATTAATATTCCTTCTCTGAATGGTTTATGTTTTGATGTTATGATGTTTATGAAACCTATTTCTCTTTTAGAGGTTATATGCATTTGAAAACCACATATTTTAATGGGTTCTGTTTATGATTAAATTATTAAAAAACCTATAATTTCCTATAGGTTATGACATTATAACATTTTTATAATACCCATTTTATTTCATGGGTAATGATCTTGTGGCACATGTATGTATTATTTCACGATGAGATAGGTGGGACCTATATATCCCTGCAATGCATTGGGTAATTATTTATATCTCATGATATTGACTAAGATAGTATTGGGAATAAAATATAACTAATAAGATCACCATGGGATTCAACCATTATAACCTCATTGGTATGATGAGTGAAATCATACAACTAATATGGTAATGGGAGTGAACCTTGAAAGTCATGCACGATTAGCTAGGCAGGGGCACACAGTTTATGCTAACCATGAGACTAAACTGTGTGACTCTTTTATATGGGTGAATAGATACTCCTAATAGGGAACACGACTTGAAACAATCTACAAAAACTGGGCAATTCCCCTCTCACTTGGGTTGCATGGTTTTCTGGGATGTGGCACAAAGTTTTCCCAAACTGTGCGTCGACCGTGCACTACCCTCTTTCTTCCATGTTTCTAATATTATCCCCCAAACACACCTCAATGTAAAGGAAAATTAGGGAGTAATTAACACAAGGAAAAATAGTACCCAAAATCATGCCTAATTCATCTATAGAAAAGGTTGGGATCCTACAATTTCATGGGCTATATGGTTCAAAAGTAACCCAATCAAAAAAGTTATTTTTTTTCTCAATTTTCCTTTATTGAGATAAATACCATGTTATTCACCAATAATTTTTACGTGGTTTATATACTTCCCTTTGATGAGTTATATCATCAATATAATTATTTTCATAATATTTTGAGCTCAATTCAATGTTATTCTTTCCATATTATTATGATTCTATGTTACCACAGTGGTTACAGTTTATTTCCATAGTCTCATTGTTTATGAAGATTATTTATGATTAAACTTCCATTTATGAAATCCTATGAACCATATGTCAATAAAACTCATTAATTTTCTTCTCCTATGGTTATCTATGATATATTCATGTATTAGTACCATTTTTAAACTCATTAGTACTTAAGACAATTAAGAAACTATTTTTATAAAAATTGACCATTATTTATCCTTTCAGTTAGAAATCTATCTTACATCAAAATAGTGTTTCCTAAATATTTCTGGAAATATGTTTTTCTACTATCCTATATTTTTTAAACAAATTTTTTACCCATGTTTTACTTTTTTTACAAAATTATTTTAAAAGGAATTTTATTGTCATTTTATAATCAAGTCATTTTTCTAAACTTTTTATGGTGAAAAGGAATGTTTGGAATTTATGGACTTAGTAGCAATCATGACCATCATTTTGCTAAATATTCCTTTTCATCTTTATAAGTATAATTTTAAATTAAATGTTTTCCAATATTCTGAAAAATTATTGATTTTAATGTGGTTTTCAAAGAAGAAGTTTTTAAAAAACGTTTTATGTCCAAAAAGTGGTTTAAATGATTTTCAAAGTTCCCTTTATTAGTTTTCAAAAGGGTAATTCTCAATGAAAAAGATTTCAATTATTTCAGGTTTTCTTTGTTTGTTTTCAAATCCATTTTCTATAAAAGGGTTTACAAAATGATTTCAATCATTCTTTTTATGTTTTCATTGCATTTTCAAAGAAAAAGGTTTAAAAAATGACTTATGTTATAAAAAATCATTTTTTTCAAACTGAAATATATATTTTCTTCAAGAAATGTTTTAAATGAAATTGTTAAGCTTTATTTATAAGAAATGGATTTTTAAATTATTTTATGTCAATGATTTTCTAAGAAATGCTATTTTACTTAAGAAATATTCCATGTGATCATTCAAAATCCTTCTCCATTGAAGATGATATAATTTATTATAGTTTATGAATACCATTCATATTCTTCCTTGAATGGTTAATGATTTCCTGGAATGGGGTTTCTAATACCAATTTATCATTAAAAGGTTATATGATTTTAGATCTTGCTTCTTTTCATGTGTTATGATTTGATGAATTGATTGTGAAACCTAACCCTTTTCTATATGTTATGACGTGATGAAATGTTAATGATACTCATTTACTTTTATGAGTCATGATATGATGATTATTTTTTTTCTCATGGGACATGAATATATGATTTCATTGTGTGATGGGTGAGACCAATATCTCCCTCCAATTAATTGGGTAATGATAATTGATTTATCGTCTCAAGAGAGTACTCAAGAGGGCATCCCAAGCCCAAAGGAAGAGGGAATAATAAGACTGAAACAAGATGGTACATGGGAGGGCATCTGAAACCCAAAATAAGGGGGTATATGGGAGAGAATCCCAATACCAAAGTAGGTACACGGGTTATTATCACAAGAATAACATGTTATGAAGATATTTATAAAAATACATGACATAGGATTTTCTAATGATTATGAGTATGCCACAAATTTCATGTCTTATTACTATTTTATGTTTTCATAGATCATTCTATTGTTTCCCTTATGATTCATGTATTTTGAAAATACAATATTTATGCCATGAATCATGTATATGATGTTTTATATACATGGTATGGTATTCAAATGTTATTATAACGTTCTTATACCCTCATCCACATGTTATTCTTATGTATATTGTTTGTTTACCATTATTTAGAATCCAATATCATCCCTACCTTTTGTTTCCTTTACCTAGGATATGAAGAATGGTTTTAAATAGAAGTATTAAAGGTGAATATCCTTGTGGGTAAAATTTAAGGTCTTTCACCAGGTTAGAATATTTTATTATAGTTTCCAAAGACACTAAACTTTTATAAACTTTGTACATGTATTTCTGTAATGTGATCACTATGGGAAAAACAGGCTTTTGTGACGGGCTATTTGCGACAAGATTAATTCCTATAGCAAATAGTCCATCCCAGAGGTTATTTGTGATGGGGGCTTCTTCCCATCGCAAAAGGTTAGGTGCGCCAAAGCGCAGGAAGGTTATTTGCGACGGGAAAATCTCCCCGTCGCAAATAGTGCATTGGTCAGAGGGTATTTGTGATGGGTCCCATCGCAAAAAAGCAGCGGCGGTGAAGTTGTTTTTACGACCCGATGTTGTCCTGTTCACAAAAACTGTGTCGGTAGGACACTTTTGGCAATGGGTCCCGTCGCAAATACTGGCGGTGGTAAATGGGTTTGTTGCAACGAGATGTTGCCCTGTCGCAAAAATTGTGTCAGTAGGACATTTTTTGCGACTGGTTCTATCACAAATACCTTTTTAACTGTTGAAAACAATTAATGCGGGCAAAGGTATTTGCGATGGGTCCCATCGCAAATAGTCCCATCGCAACGAATCTAACCTATATATACCCCCTCTTTTTCTCTTTCTCTTCACCTCAATTCATATTTCCTCTCTCTTTCTAAACTCGATTTTTTGAGTGTGAATTTCATCTCATTTTTTACGGAGTAGTTGTGAAGTTGTTTACATCAATAGGAAATCAAGTTTAAAGGTATTTATATTTTATTTAATATAGTATTTATTTCATTTTTATGCTAATTTTAATTATTGTTGAGTAGTAGTAATTAAATTAGATTTAAATTGTTTTGTTATCAGTATTTATTTATAATAATAAATTGAAATTATTTGTACTAGTTTTTAATAATTTGTAATAATTTGTAATAATTAGTAATTATTAATGAAAATTAGCATTTTATATAAATAGTTACTTGTAGTAAGTAATTAGTGGTGGTAAATTGTAGTTATAAATATCAATTAATGCCAATTAGTAATAGTTAGGTTTAATTAAAAATAATTATAGGTAATTAGTAATAATTACGGGTGATTAGTATAATTATGTGTAATTAGGAATAATTATTGGTAATTAGTAATAAATAGGAATAATTAGTAATAAATATGAATAATTAGAAATAAATAAGAATAACTAGTAATAAATAGGAATAATTAGTAATAAATAAGAATAAATAGTAATAAATAGTAAACATTAGTATTAAATACTAATAATTTGTAATAAATAGTAATAAATAGTAATAAATAGTAATAAATATGAATAAATAGTGATAAATAGTAATAAATAGTAATAAATATGAATAAATAGTAATAAATAGGAATAAATATGAATAAATAGAAATAAATAGTAATAAATAAGAATAAATAGTATTAAATAAAAATTATTTGTAATAAATAGGAATAATTAGTAATAAATAGGAATAAATAATAGGAATAATTAGGAATAATTAGGAATAATTAGGAATAATTAGGAATAATTAGGAATAATTAAGAATAATTAGGAGTAATTATGAATAAATAAGAATAATTATGAATAATTAGTAATAATTCTAAATAATTAGTAATAATTAGTAATAAATAGTAATAAATAGTAATAATTAGTAATAATTACTAATAATTATTAATAATTAGAAATAATTAGTAATAATTAGTAATAATTAGTAATAATTAGTAATAATAAGTGTTAATTAGTAATAATTTGTAATAAATATTATTAATTAGTAATAATTAGTACCAATTAGTAATAAATAGTAATAAATAGTAATAAATAGTAATAAATAGTAATAAGTAGTAATAATTAGTAATAATTAGTAATAAATAGCAATAATTAGTAATAATTAGTAATAAATAGAAATAAATAGTAATATTGAGTAATAATTAGTAATAATTAGTAATGATTAAAAATAATTAGTAATAATTAGTAATAAATAGTAATAATTAATATTTAGTAATAATTAGTAATAGATAGTAATAAATAGTAATAAATAGTAATAATTAGTAATAAATAGTAATAAATATTAATAAATAGCAATAAATAGTAATAAATAGTAATAAATAGTATTAAATTGTAATAAATTGTAATAATTAGTAATAATTAGTTATAATTAGTAATAATTAGTAATAAATTGTAATAAATAGTAATAAATATTAATAAATAGTAATAAATAGTAATAATTAGTAATAAATAGTAATAAATAGTAATAATTTGTAATAATTAGTAATAATTAGTAGTAATTATTAATACGAACAATTAGGAACAATTAGTAATAACTTATAATAGGAACAATTAGGAACAATTTGGAAGAAAATCAATTGTAATAAATTGTAATAACTTGTAAGAACTTGGCACAATTTCTAGTGGATTGACGACACTCCTTTTTCTCGATGAGTCTTCTCCTTTAAACATTCATCGACTCAAAACATTA
The DNA here is from genome assembly GCA_963277665.1 of Viscum album. NCBI lineage: Eukaryota > Viridiplantae > Streptophyta > Magnoliopsida > Santalales > Viscaceae > Viscum > Viscum album. The sequence continues at coordinate 623,682,067 of OY728136.1, read as the reverse complement.
TGAAAAGTATTATTCTATGTATGCATATCCAATCTCATATGCACGAGTTTGAATATGCATTCGTAGGACCACATTTTTTATAATGTGTTCAGGCAGTGACAGTTGCAAGGGGATGATTCATCGTCAAAAAGGGGTCTCTTTTTTCTGACGACTCATTTACATGAAACTTTGTCGCACAAAAATAACAATGAAGAATCCTGTAGCACCTGAAACAATTTATGGTATGTTTCTGTTAAATACATTCTATTCTTCACTGTGCTCCATCGAAACAACACTAGGTTATTTAGGATATTTTCAAAACCTAGCCATTAAATATAAATTTTCCACTTCTATGTTTTGAATTTCGAAAAATTTTCTTTTAGAGTTATGATCAGTAAGTCATTTGGAGTATGATAGAAAAAACGGAATTTTTAGTGAATAGTAACATACCATTATGAATAGTAATATGAATAGTAATATTCCCTTTGAATAGTTAATAAAAATATTATTTTATTTTCTTAAGGCAATATGATAATGAGATCTTAATCAAATTTTCAATGTCATATGAAACTAATTGCACTTTAAGATTGTTATTTTTCGAATTAAGTATGACCTTATTTAAAAATTAAATTAATAATATTTAGAAAATTATTTTTGAAAAAAGGATTTCACTTTTAAATTCAAAACGTCGATAAATGGTAGGGGTGAATTTTTGGGATTTTTTCTTAAATTCAATAATTTTTTATGAATATTAAAATACGATGAACTACGATTAATGCTAAATACTTGATTTACTACATCATAGGTGATGCAAGGATGATGTAATACCACTTGGTTCAAACTCACATGCAATTATTACTATTAGGGGTCACATAAAACAATAATATTGGTTGTCTTGAGGGAAATAACAAAATAAATAATTAAATATTGAAAAATTACCCCTCTCCTCTACTATAAAAAACCCCCACCACTACCTCTTCTCTTTACTACTATAGGCCTCGAAGCTCCTCAAAGGTCAGCCCAAATACCCTTCCCTAGTCACTCCCCACGACCAGGAAGCTCTTGGTCTTTCCAAAAGTTTAAAATCCCTTCCCTTAAGGAGGTTCTTGAAGAAGTTATTTCAAGAGGTAAAACACCTTCCTTTTTCATTTATATTCATTTGAATTTATCTTTATTTGTTTTCCTCTCCTAATCTATTCTGTCCAAATGATCATGATAACTCTAGTATCATCTACATACTGGATTTATATCATGTGAATGGAAAAATCATCATCAATATTCTTACTCCCTCCGTTTTATTTTTATAAACAAAATCAACGTCCATGAGGTTCTAATTTATAACCTTCGTGGATGACGAAGTTTTGTTCTTCAATCGTTATTTAATTACTGGTCATGAAACCATAATTATGGTTGAACCAGGTCATAACATATGTATTTTATCTTGATTAATGTTCTTCAATCTTTACATGTACATAATATGGAATAATAATACGAAACAAGTTTATTGAGCACAAAACTGCCAAGCCAAATTTAAGCGTTTATTTTTAACTCATCAAATGAGTCGTCATCATGTTATATTACCAGAATCATTATAAGATAATTTATATCTCTTAATGTCACTAATAATTGTTATTGACAATTCTGGATGTTTAACCATATTTCAAACCAACTTCCATTCATGAATACAAGTAAACAAATCATAAAACCCAGTAAGAAAATGCATCAAAAAACAATAAGATTTAATATCTTAAACCCATCAAAGAGGACATTAATGAACATAATAAGATTATCTCATATAAATTACATGTTTATTTGGTTCTGTAATTATTAATTAATGAATCTAAATTTTATTATTCAGGTCACTAAGAACAATGAAGAACACACTAGAGAGAAAGGAATGGGGTTTCACAACTCACTTTCATTTCTATGAGATTTCCATTGTTCGGCAATTATTCCTTATATTTGGTATATGTGTACTATCATTTGATATATAATAACATTACTCTATTTAAATTCATGTTATTCAATTATTCACTTGATGGTTATTAACTTCTGGTCATACGGTTCGACCGATTACATTGTGGTAAGGGACTTTGTCTCAGCTGCCGTTTTTGTTGTGACTATCTTTGTATTGTGCACCTAATAATACATATGTGGTGTAACTACTTCCCATTTTATATCACCATTCATTTGAAATTATATTTATGTTAAAAATCCATAATATCATGTCAGGTATATGTTTTTTGTCTAAACCGTATACCATTTTACATACGGTGTTTATTTGGAAAGTTATTTTTATTCTGGAAATATTAATGAATCCGTATACTCTACTCTATACGAATATTGAAAGGGAATATTGATCTTGTATTGAATCAATGTATAAATAATGATTTGGACATGCAGTGGTGGGTGGGGTCAGCTATATCCCCTCGATGCATCGGTAGGTCTCATGAGACTAAATAGTTTGGCAACAAACCCTTCGAGTTTGTTTCCAAAAATCAGACAAGTTTCTACCCCCAGAACTAAACCGTTTTACGGTATTTTGGTTTCATGTGCTAGATACATGATGTCCAATTAATAATCATTTCTCTTTATTCATTATCAGTTATTATTATTATCCATGAGGTTTTCACTATGAAAAAATATTTGGATGCAGTTTCATTCTCAGTTTATTATTGGCATTAGTTATTCATTTATTCACTATGCCATATTGATTATGTCAGATTGATTATGACTCACTTATTATTGTACTCATGCTTCAGCTTTTTTTTAACCCTTACTGAGTGTTTGAGCTCACCCCTTTCACTGTCTACCTTCAACAGGTGATGAAGAGAAGATCTTCTATTGAGTTCTTGTGGATGCAGTTTTTTTTTAGTTTTTGTTATGTGTTGTACATTGTAACCTTTTCCAGTGTAATTTGAGTTACATCAATGTATCTAGTTTCTTCAAGACTACTAAAATGATCATTCCATTGGGATTTTCATTCCTTCCAACCATGCCAATATTACAAGTAATGCATCGGCTCCAGCCTAGTGGGGTCGGGGTGTTACTAATCCGCTCGAAGGTATGCCTATTAATTCTTATATGCACGATAATGAATATGCGTACCTCTGAGAATATTCTTCATTGTGATTTCTATGTGAGAAAGTAATAAATAGTAATAAATAGTAATAAATAGTAATAAATAGTAATAAATATTAATAAATAGTAATAAATAGTAATAAATAGTAATAAATAATAATAAATTGAAATATATTGTAATAAGTAGTAATAAATTGTAATAATTAGTAATAATTAGTAATAATTAGTAATACATAGTAATAATTAGTTATAATTAGTAATAATTAGTTATAATTAATAATAATTAGTAATAATTAGTAATAATTAGTAATAGGAACAATTAAGAACAATTATGAAGAAAATAAATTGTAATAAATTGTAATAACAAGGAAAAATTACTAGTGTATTGACTACACTCCTTTTGCTTCATGAATCTTATCCTTTCAACATTCACTGACTCAAACCATTATGAAAAGTATGCCTCTAAGTATGAATATCCAATCTCTTATGCACAAGTTTGAATATGTATTCATTGGACCACATTTTTCATAATGTGTTCAGGCAGTGACAGTTGCAATAGGATGATTCATCAATGAAAAGGGGTATCTTTTGTCTGATGACTCATTTACATGAAAATTTCTCACACCGAAATTACATTAAATCTGCTCGGAGGTGCGCATATTCATTCTCGTATGAATGAGAATGAATATGGGTACCTCAGAGAAGATTATTCATTGTGATTTCTGTGTGAGAAAGTTGAAAGTAAATTATTCGTCGACAACATAGTAGCCATCAATCCACTGGAAATTGTGTCGCCCATAATTAATGGTAATTATTAAGTAGTTTTTGTAATTATTTAACCTTTTTTTCAGATAGTGTTTTTATAATTTCAAATTATTCTTAACATTAATGATTTTATAATTTGTAGAAAAATATGCAACAAGGAAGTCAACAACAGTCATTATTAGATGATCACATTTGGATAAATTAGATTAGAAATCTAAACAGTTCTGGTTTAAATCCTGTATATACTGAGGGTGTTGAAGCTTCCTTATCATTTGCATCATCAAAACCATGATATGTTTCAGAAGGCACAATAATGTGTCCTTGTAAAAAATTGTGCTCTGAGAATGTTTGACACATTTGACATGGATGGGGGACATCTCTTGCACTTTGGTTTTCAACTAGATTACCTTTTTTGGTATCTACATGGTGAATGTAGTTCCAGAGAATATACTCATAACTTGATTCTAGATCCACCACTTTTTCAAAATTTAGTACATGATGTTGCTGGTCCATTTGTTCAACAAAATGAAACTCAAGATGATATTGATTTAACTCCTGAGTTGGTGCCATCTAAATTTTATGATTTGTTTAGGTCTACTGAGGATGCATTATATCTTGGTTGCATGATAAGAAAATTAGAAGTGGTTGCAAAATTTATTTCTGTTAAATTATATAATTAAATGTCAAACAACCATTTTGATTGGATATTTTCTTTGGTTAAAACTCTGTTACCTAAAGAAAATGTGTTGCTTGAAAATTGCTATGAGAGCAAGAGGCTAGTTCATTATCTGGGACATAGTTATCAGAAGATTCATGCATGTCCAAATTATGGCATCTTATATTTTGGTGAAAATGATTCGTTTAATAGTAGTCCCACATGTGGACAATCGCAGTATAAAGAAGCTCAATCAGGGAAGTCTGGATCGATTCCAGTAAAATAGTTGAGATATTTCCCCCTTACACCCAGGTTGCAACATTTATTTATGTCTTAGAAAACAACGTCAATGATGTCGTGAAAAAAAACCAAGAGTTCAACTAATAAAAGCTTGAATCATCCATTTGATGGGAATTCATGGAAATATTTTCACCGTCTGCATCTATTTTTTTTCTTTAGAAGCTCAAAATTTACGATTGGGTCTTTATACTGACAGTTTCCGTTCGTTTGGTTCTTATGGTAGTCAGTATTCATGTTGGCATGTCTTTATAACTCTGTGCAATTTAACTCCATAGATATCGATGAAGGAGGTCTATATCTTTTTGACCTTATTAATCTCAGGACATCTGAAAAATAATATTGATGTTTATTTGAAACCGTTGATTGATGAGTTAAATTCATTATGGGGGTTATGGTGTTAGTACATATGATGTTACTGTGAAACAAAATTTCATATTAAAATTTGTATTGATGTGGATGATTAGTGACTTTATGGAAAATTTCATGTTATTTGGCTGAAGTATACATGGTCCAAAATCATGTCCTTACTGTATGAAAGACAACAAAGCCTTTATGATCAGCAATGAAAAAAAAACCTTTCTATTTTGACTATCATCGCAGATTTCTTCCAACCACTCACCCTTTTCAGAGAAACAAATCTTATTTCAGAAAATGTACAATTGAAAGGGATAGACCTCCAAAAATGATCTCTGGTATGGAGTTAAAATCAGTTGTATTTTCATTACCTTCAATTAAATTTGGTCTAATAGTAAACCAACAGAAAATTCATGGATTTGGGAAAGAAAATAATTGGATAAAACATAGCATTTTTTTGGGATCATCCATATTAGTTTGATTTGTTGGTCCGCCGCATGTTGGGTGTCATGCATATTGAGAAGAACTATATTGATAATTTATTTCATATATTTTTGGATACACTAGGTAAGACCAAAGATATTATAAAGGAATGATTAGATCTTTCCCAAATTTAAAGGCGACCCGAACTTGATCTATTTGAAAATATCAGATCAGAAAGGGTAATGAATCCAAAAATAGCTTATACACTATCTAAAGAGTGTTTCTTATTATTTTTTCACTAGATTATAGATTTGAGACTTCCAAATGGCTGTGATTCCAATCTAGGCCGATGTGTTAAGAATGGTTATATTACAGAATTAAAAAGTCATGATTTTCATGTTATAATGGAAAGACTTAAGCCGATTGGATTCAGAGGTTTGTTGAATTCTATGACATGGGATTCAATAATAGAAATATCATATTTTTTTGAGACATTTGTGGAACGACAAAATAATATGATGTGTTAAGAAAACTGGAAGAATATGTTGTTGTAATTATATGTAAATTGGAGGAAATATTTCTGCCGGCTTTATTTGACTCAATAGAACTTTTGATATTACATTTACCACATAAAGCTAAATGTGGATGTCCAGTACAGTTTCATTGGATGTACACATTAGAGAGATGCATACATAAATTAAAAAGAAAGTATGTAACAAAGAATCAGTTGAAGGCTAAATTTCATAAGTTTAATTGCAATTGCAATTTTCTTTTTTTCTGCTCTAATTATTTTGAATTTGAATATCCCTCAAAACACAATCACATTGGAAAAAACAATGGGAATTTTAATGATGAAATGGAAAATCAATTTTCAGTTTTTAATCTTCCAATTCTTGGCTTCAGCGGAGTACATTAACGATGGATTTCAGATGATGAAAATCATAGAGCTCATACATATGTTTTTCTCAACTGTGAAGAAATGACATCATTTGTACTGTGAGTGCTTCTATTACTTATTATATAATTTATGTTAGAGTATGTGAACTTTTTTTATTTATAGGTTATATGATAATAATATCAAGAAATAACTTCCATAAATTACAATAGCTGCTCTTGAAGAACACAGACAAATGTTTTTTTCTCAATGGTTTCAAAAACTAGTTAAATAAATAATTGATGGTTTAATATCAATTCCATTTATTATTTATTATATTTATAATTATTTTACAAATTTTAAAGGGTCTCAACATGCTGATAAAATTGATAACTGAATGTGTATATTTAGTAACCAAATGACATTCAAAAATTGTTAAATCTTATAATGCATATGTGTTGAAAGGTTTTCGATTTCATACACGTGCATATGGGGAATAAAAAAACAATGAATGGTGGAGTTTTCTTGAGAGGATCGCATCACAGAGATACCAAAGTTTACTTTTATGGAATTATGGAAGAAATTATTGAGCTGTGTTATCTAGGATAGAATTACATAACGATGTATAAATGTCGGTGGTTGGATACTCAGACAGGCTTGTGTGTTCATCTGGCTCATGGAATCATCAATATTAAATTTAAAAATCTTCTTATTGTAAATGTACCATATTTACTAGCTCAACAGGCACACAAAATTTATTACGCATATTACTGTGCTACTTCAAGATACTTGAGTGATTGGTGGAGCATAATAAAATTTAAATCATGGGAAAATATGTTTACTCAAACTGAATGTGGTTCTGCTAATGTGGAAGGAATTGAAATTTTTCAAGAGACTGCTCAAAATCCATCTTTTTCACAAAGAGATGTGAATATCGATGCTGACACCCCACAATTAAAGATCGATGATGTCGAAGATGTTAATGATGTTACAAATGAATTCGAAATGACAAGATATGATGAAACTGAAACTCATATGAATATTGATGATGTTGAGGAGGAAGATGATGACATTGACATTGACAGCTATGGAGATGAGGATGAAGATGGAAATAGATGCATTTAAATGCTGGTTATAATCATAACTAATATATATCTATATATAATAGTTATTTTCAACTATATGCTAACAATAATCATTTTGTGTTTCAGATGGACCCTGATATATTTCATGAGTTGCAGGAGGCTGAGTTACCTTTGGATGAGGGGGATTTTGGATCATCTGAACATCAGCCTACTGGTGGTTTAGGGGGTATGTGGAGGCGGTGCGGTCTTGCGAGACTGATGATTCCTAACCCTATCCCTGAGTGACTTCAACATCTTGGCTTCGATCCATGCACATGAAGGTATGATAACATATATATTTTATTTAGCTTTTATTAATTTATTTACATATATACTAATTGTTTGATTATTTATTCCTTTTTAATAGTTTTGCGCATGTAGTTGTTGGACAAGGGACCGCTATCTTGCACAATTATTTTTCTCAGCCCTGGATCACATGGGAACAGATTCTCATTGATGTGCAGCTCGACATGTTCAATCATTGGCTGGTACGTAAATAAATAATATTTAATTTGAAATTTATTTTATTAATAACTTGATATTATAAATTATTTATAGGGTTTATGGTATCACATCGATGATAGCATGCGTGACGCTATCCACACGACATGGCAGGTGTCTATGTGTGACCGTTTTCATCAGGTTTTTCACAATTTGAGAAGAACATCCATTATAAAAGCATGAGTGATAGAATTTGATGAGTTGTGTAGAGCCCACAGACCAGAGTGCATTTAATCTCACGTTTGGGATGGATTATGTTTATATTGGTTGGGTGGTGGATTTCAGAGGAGATATTTAGTGGGTCGGCAGAACCGGGGGAGATAGGAGGTGACACAATGAGCTGGTAGCCGTACATTCAGTACGCATAGAGAGAATCTGGTAAGTATCTTTTTTAAATATTTTATATAACTTTAAATAAAAATATTTTATTTTATATTTCTGTGGGAAGTCGAGCATCCTGATATTATGGAGTACGACGTTTATCTAAGGATGTACAGTGATCCATCCCGTGGAGAGATTAGAGGTGATCACCAACATTAGATTGTGGATATTATTATTTTATTTCAGTTTGACAATTAATTGCATATAATATTTTCACAATTTTAATTTCAAATTGGAATTGAAGGAGTCATATAAGGTTGCGACCTCTCTGACACATGGTAAGAGTTAGGACGAGATGACTGATCAGACTAGTGCCCATTATTTCAATGAGGCGGCATGGATGAAGGAAAATCAGTATGGATTTGAGAAGGTCCGAGTAGTTGGTATTGTCTCTCATTTGACTCCGGGTACTTATTATGGTACTGTTGTGATGTCGGCGTCTAGCTCGAGAGGAGCTCATAGAGAGGCATCATCTTTTTCCTCACAATATTAGGAGCAGTTGCGAACTCAGACTGAGCTTATAAAGAGTTTGCTGAAGCAGCATGATGAGATGTGTTGGCAATGGCAGAAGCAATAGTAGCAGCACGAGGAGGAGATGCATCGATGGCAGCAGCAACAACAGCTGCATCATGAGCAGATGGAGTACATGCACCATCTGACTCATAGTTTAGGGATCGAGTTTCCTCAGCCATCTCCTACAGCTCCTCCACCACCTCTAGAAGACGACCCCAAGTGATTTTTTTAAACATTTGAATTCAAGAATTGTCGTAATATGAACTACTTACAGTTTATTTCTTTTATATTGGGGAAAATATTACATAATTTAATTTGTTTTTATTTCTAATATTTTATTATTTATTATTAGTATTATATTTTTTAAATATTTTTTTATTTTACTAATAATAATAATAATAATATTTTAGGGTTTTTTATATTTTTTTTAAATATTGATAATTTTAATAATTTTTTTTATTTTTTATTGTTTTAATAATATTAATATTAATTTTTAATTAATCATAATTTTATTAAATATATTTTTTAGTATTATATTTTCTAATGTTTATTTAATTTACTAATAAAAATAATAATAATATTTGATGACTTTAATATATTGTTTTTGAGATTATTGAGAATTTTAATATATTTTATTTTTTTATTATTTTAATAATATTAATGAAATTTTTTTCATTAATCATTATTATATTAAATATATTTTTTATTATATTTTGTATTTGTGACGAGACCTTTTGCGATGAGCTCCCGTCACAAATAGTTTACATATGTATTTTTAATAAAATTATTTGCAACGGGACGATGGGCCCATCGCAAATACTATTTGTGATGAGCCCGTCACAAAAGGTTTATTTAAATATAATGTATATAATGAGAGACATATTTGCGACACCGTTTTCTAAAACGAGCTATTTGCGATGGGGCCCCATTGATAAAGCCTATTTACGACAGGATCCCATCACAAATAGCCCTTCACAAATACCTCTAATTCCAGTAGTAGATGAATATTCATAAAAAATTATGTAATATCCATGTATGTTAATCCTCGGTCTCTATTAGAACCATCACACTTAGAAAAGTATAAGGATAATATCCCAGTAATAATACAGCTAGTTTCACACCATTTTATGTGTAGAGATATAATATTTCTTATTTAATTATCTAGAATCTTATTTGTTTCTATATATGAAAACAAATGCTTGAGTGACAGGAAGTATCCAATACCAAAATTTTTGAAATAGAAAATTTGCATTCAATTGAAAATATACCTGAATTAGAAGTGTTAACTTTTATCTTCATCCCCACTATGAAATTATTTTTCAATGGAAATTATTTGTACATGAAAAGCATAATACCTCATACTTTTTACTTTCCCTCGATATTATTGTATTCTTGAAAGGGAGATAAAACAATTTTTTGGACAATATTTTGTCCTTTTCCATTTTTTATTTTCTTTCTTCATTATCTTCAACATAATGATTGAAGATTTGGAATTATTTATATTCTTATCTTCTAGAACAAATAAATAGAAAAAATATTGGAGTTCATTATTTATTAAATTTATATTATAATTGAAAATATTATCAATAAGCTATATGGTAAATATGAAATAATGAAATCAATTTCTAGTTATTGGTTTAGTTTGAACATAAATATCTCTATTCTCACAATGTATCTGATCATCATGAGTAGATGAGGTCTGAAAATAATTCCTTATTCTAGCATGAAACTAAAAAATGAACATGATATATCATATCTTTATTACTGATCACTCTCTTGTTACAACTCAAGGAGATTAAATAGAATTTGGAATGAATTATTTTCCTCAGTTATTTTCAATAGCTCACTGATCATATATGCCAAAAAGAAACTCTTAAAATCTATTGAATAATAAATAAAATTATTATATTTATATTTATACACCTTTATTTTTCCCTTAGGGGCTCAAAAAATGTTGGGATTCTTGCACATAAAGATTCCTCTCAATATTAAGTACTATGCACAAGTGCATGTACCAATCTTGGAAGTTATGAATGGTTAGGATATTCTCTTTATCCAATATTGATAGTAGTAAAATTGAATTAGTGGTGGCTGTAATTTTATCTAAAAAAATACTGTTAGTAGATTATTACTTTACATTGATTACTACTAGACATTTTAAATTTTTTAATTTTAAATGTCTCCCAGTATTTTATCAAATCCATGTAGCCCCCAACTACTAGATGAATAATACTTAGTCACTTGAGTATTATTGTGGTATGAATACTTAAACCAATCTTTATATGTTGGGATATAGAATTTACACTATTATAATATTCTACAGTAGGATTTGGACTAGACAAACTCATTAACTCATGACACCTTTATTTGTTGAGTGGAGTCTCATCTTCTGAAAATTATTACTTTTCATTGCTCAATGTTTTGCCTCTAATGTTGAAAAACGATAGCTATGGTTATTAATTGACTTCTGAATTTAGTTATGTTAATCCACCAACCCCATTATAACATTATGGTAGTAATATTCACCCATATCCAGGGATGTAAAGAACATAAAACAATTGGTTGTGGCCAAGTTCAGGCGAAGGAATACATTTAATAAGTAAATATTTTCATTATGGGATTTGGAATTTTATTTTTGGAAAATGAAATCCTAGTCTATTTAGAAATATTTTTCTATGTGATTGCACTAAAAACATAACCATGATTTAAATATAAATCATTCACCATACGTGTTCATTTTATCTATTCATGCCTATTTATTATTATCGTTTGTGATCACACATAATAAATATAAATTGAAAAAAATAATAAACCATAAAAATAGTTAAATGAATTACTAATAATATGATCACGAGACTTTAAATATTGGTTAATCCATCAAGAAAATAATGGACTAAAAATGACCATAGGGTAATTACTTAATCCAATAAGTGACATGAATTAAAGTACCCACATATCTTGGGAACATTAATTATTTGGTTTACACTGGCTGTCAACTCTAACCTCATTTACATGAACTCCCAAAATCCATAAAATTTATAATCACATGTAGTTTAGGTGGACTTGTGATTAGAAAATATATTTTATCACTCAAATGTGGATAAAAATTCCCTTATACAAATTAAATATTGAGGGATGATGTTCAAATATTCAAAATAAAATAATTATTACACTTTAAACTTAAAAAAATAAATAAATTAAATTAATGACAAACCAAATATGAACGGATTGGTCTCAAATAATTATTATTCATCATTAAATTATATTTCAATATAAAAATTATATTTATTAAAATTGAACATGAGGGTATTTTTAATAATTTAAATTGAATTAAAATAATTTTAATTAATAATTAATATGTCCCATAACACTAAAAATAATTTTATTAAATCCAAGAAATTAAATTTTTCTTATGGGATTTTTTTCATACTTTTTTTGATTCATTTATACATAATGAAAATGTTGGTATTTTTATTTATAGCTTATTAGATGGTTGACGGGTCAGGCTGGTCAGACCCAAACTATACCGTTCTATCCTAGGTCTAATTAGAGAATCCATTGAAGGGTACATTTATATAAAAACACACACAATATATATATATCTATAATGATAATATATATATATATATATTTCTTATATAATATATAATATGTGTATATATACAAACAAAAGTAAAACATGTCACCCTCCCTTAAATGTGGAGTGTAACGACCTGAACTTTTAAAAATGAAATTCCCCGTTTTGATTTAATTTAACATCTTATGAATATTGGAAACACATAAAATTATTTGTTTAATTAAATCCAATTGGATTTAAATTAACATTAAGTATATTTACCATTGATAATATAGTTGTTGAACAATGATCACATGACTAGTTTAAATATAGGGTTGAATGAATGGATTTGTAATAAACAAAGGAAGTGATGACCACAATCAGTAGGATCATACCCCATGAATCCCATTTATTAGAGCTTACATGAGACATATAATTTTCACGATGTTCACCCATCCAATCCTAATATGAGATCCAATGACTTAAGCATGAGAAAAACCATTTTGGGGAGAAGTTCATGCTCATCAAGATCACGGCCCAAACTATGTTCACCGAATGACCCCATGAAAGACCCACCACTACACACATAACTCTTAGTGCGTATGATGGTGTAATAAAGGTATATGTATCAATACCCTAGTTATAAGAATATATAATTTTTTTATAGAATAATGAATATATTTTCATCCTATTATTGTTACTTTGTAAATGAATTTTAAATCACAAATATTATTTTTGGTTAATATTCAAATTTAGTTAGAGAAATATATTTTGATGAATTAATTGATTTTTTAAATAAATATCATTTTAATAAAATCTTATTATTAAATTAATTTTATTAAATATAAATTATTATATAATTTTTATGAAGTAAAATTCAATTTTTATTAGGGTTTGAAAACTCTTACTATCAAATACCCATCCATTTGCAATAAATGTCAGAAAATTCCCATATTTTTAAAAATTATTTAAATAAAATGAATATTGTTTTTCAGATTAGTATGTCAATATTATATAATGGTGAATGTTTAATTTGTTTCTTAGAGGGTCAAATTTTTTGGTAAAAATTAAATATCGTATAAATGTATGGTGTATTGTGTATTGTATGACATCGTAATGAACTAATAGTGATTTAATAAAGTTTATAAAAGGAATACTTGTCCAAATATGTATTTTTTCTTGAAATAATGTAATTTTATGTGTATTATATTTATTTTATAAATCCATAACGAATCTTCCAATACTTATATTATATTTTTTTGATTTTAAAATAATTTCATTCAAAGTGTGACTCACCTGCACATAAGATAGGTTAAAATTTTATTATATTCAGACCATGACCTTATAAAATAATTTATAACAACTCCCATTTTTAGAAACCATGGAAAACCATGGTATGGTTTTTGTTATTGAATATTTTATTATTTAGTTTCCAAAACCCAAATAATAATGAAATCCCCCTCCTTCCCAATATAATCCCACCCAAGATCCCATTTATCTTCACTAAAATTCCTTGAACCACAAAAAAACTTTGACCTATAATCTCTAGATTCCTACCAAGGTGATCCCAAGATCTCGATAGGCCTCTCTCAATCCTTTTGAGTCACAAATCTAAGTAAGTGATTCTCTCTCCCCTATTTTAACCAAGTACTTCATTTATGATATTCCCATTTGATTTCTATTTTCTTAAGTTGGGAAACATTCTTTCTTATCCATCTTACTATCCATTTTATATTTGAATGATGGTACCCCATTTCATTTTCATTAATACCTCTTATTAACCTTTATGTACACCCATTACTATACCAAAATACCTTAAGGGATCCTCACTTTCCTCTCTTATCATCAATTCCAGAACCTTCCTTTGAAATTATCCAATATAATTCAATTAAATTTTTATCATTACCATGTTGTTTAGTTATTGTTATTTGAATGGGAGACCATTTATTATCTCTCATTTAGACCCATTCCTAAGTTGTTACTATGTCGAAGTTCAGTTAGGAATTTCCCCCCCTATTATATCAGGAATTCCTTTTATGTTATGTCTTTTAATTTCCCTTTTTTTCATATGATGAGATGTGTTATTAAATATAACAATTATTATGGATTTATTTTATAAATGTTTAGATCCACCTTTATCTCTCATCAAACCATTTTTATGAACTTCTATATGACGCCATTTGGCTTCCAAAATTGCACCATGAGTTTCCATGCCAAAATAATTTTTTAGTGATACCAAGAACATTTCACTAACAATAGTATTCACATTGAGGCACATATACATATTTATTGGGGACTTATATTTATGTATTCCAAACTCTATGATTTTGGATGAAAATATTATTATGTATGAATCGATATTGTTTGTTCTATGTCTAACACATAAGAATTATAATGAAATGATTATGAAAGGTGTGCCAACGTCCTGGTTCTGGATGCCACCCAGAGGCGCCCCATACCCATTTGGTCACATTGACTCAAGCACATTTCCCCAAATTCCAGAGGCTGCCTACTTGTAGTGAGGGCCTTGGGTGTGATAGTGGGGAATCTATTCCCTCATTGGCAGAGTGCACAATAGAATTAAACAACACATACAATAGAAGAAGCAGTAAATATCCAATAATAGTAAATAGTGGAAGACTGGAAAAATAAACAACTGGAGCACATATATATATGAAATTATGCATGATAAAAATTTCTAGGCAAGCATCCAAACAACTCACAATGCCGGAAATACAAACAGTTCTAAACCAAAACACAAAATAAAGATAAACTCCTCCTCAGCATCGCAAGCCATAGATTGGTGGCATGCTCTCCATATCCACATCAAGTCAAGTACCTAAAGTAGTAGGGCGCTTTACCTTATCTATACTTACACAAATATAATCTGTTTGAGCCCAAAAGCATGACCCAAATAGGTTGTGAGACTGAATCACAGTAGGCAACTACCCAATGATCTATGCCTAACAGTCAGTGAGTATATGGAAGGTAAATGTACAGTAAACAGTAAATAGTAATCATGACAGTACTCAGCAGTAAACAATCCACGGATCAATATCAAGTAATAGTGAAGCAAATAGCTAATCCACAAACAGGTAACCCCCTTGGAAGTACTCACAACTATCCCCTCTAGTCCTACCTAAAAAGTACAAGCAACCCTCTAGGAATCACACTCAGTCTAACCCGTCTGGTTCTGTATAGGAATTTAATAAGACTCTCTAAGAAAGTGCTCAAAGTATATCCTATTAAGTCAAAGGTATAACAAGACTCTATGATAAATCTTACACAGTCCATTCCCCATATAGTCTTGGGTAGTCAAGGAATCTCTGAGGAAGCTCACACGTCAATTCCCCTTTTAGCTCCAAAGTCTAGGACTCTCTGAGGATTATCACTTGGTCAATTCCCATTATAGAAAAGTTTGTTCAATTCAAACAAAGACTCTCTGAGGAAGCTCACTCAGTCAATTAACCTTATATCCCTACGTAGTTCATGTCTTTCTGAGGATTCTCACTCAGTCAATCCCCCTTATATCCAAAAGTGATCAAAGACTCTGTGAGGAATCTCACCCGATCAATCCCCCCTATAGTCTACTCCACCAGGTTCTCACGGCACTGTGTAAGTCAATGAGCATAGCATTGCAATATAGAAAAAGAAAACCTATAGAACAACTTGTCTATAATGTCCACAACATATCAATCATGTCAGAATACAACTCTCCATCCTAAATCAACAGGCATGGAAAACAGGCAAGGCATCCAAAGGATAAACATGACCAAACGGTCATAAATAGATAAATGCTTGAGAAAAAAACATCCAAATCACCCAAATCAACCGAATTCATATCCAAATTACCTCTACACAGGCCTACGAGCATGGCAGGAAAAAACAAGGGTAAAACAGTAAACACACATTACCCTGTTCAAGGGTATTGGTGGAATTTTCACATAATACTCATAGGATTAGAATAGAAAGGCACAAACCACCTACCTTGGGGTTATAAGATCAATATAATTGAACCTCGAATCTTGATTCTCCTTGGAATGACGTAAATCTAAAAAAATGTCCAAAATGTTCAACCCACGATAACTTGGAAAATGAGAAGAATTTGAAAATAAGGTTACAGGAGAAGAGAGAACTCCCCGATGTGATTCCAATGCAATCAATGGTGTTTGAATCAAGGGTGGGATGGAGGATCTAGGCTTGGATAGAAGTCTTGGTCGTATGGGTTCTCTCGGATGAAGACGGCCTAGGAGAAGGTTTTTCTGTCCATCAGATGCGACCCCGATGCGGTTAATGAAAAAAAAAATTACACAGTGTTTAGTTGTGGAGTACACGGCTTATACTTGTAGTTTCCGTACTCCACATTAGGCGGCCTCCAATTCTTACCCACATGATCGTGTATGCATCTACAACACGGCTAGAACACGGCCTGCTGCGACAAGAAAGTAAACGGTGTGTACTCATAACGTACATAGCGTGTACTTAGAAAATTTCTAAAAATTCATCTTTTCTCCAAAAATTACCAAAAAATGAAAACATACCTAAAAGGAAGTTCCGAGTTCTTACACCTGATAGCACTCTAATCCATTGGGTAATGTTTAGTATCATGATAGGTCATGTTGGGACATGTGTGTTCCTGATTCCATTATGGGAATTTTTTCTACCATAGGGTCTTGGTGGGTTTATCATTGATTTATTTATGATGCAGGTTTTTATGTTTTTTCCAAATTTCTTATGTTTTTATTATCAAGTAATACAATGACTTATTATTCATGTTCCTTTTATGCTCCATTGATATGCCTATTGGATAATATTTATTATATTCTTCATGTTATACCTTTTTATTACATTACAGGGATTTATAGATCTCCCCTTTCTTGTGTTTTTCCTTAGGTAATCCCATGTAGAGATTAACACGAAGGAATGTTCTGGTCATGTTAAATATGTTTTCAATAAAGATATTGTTGTTTAATGTTTTAATTTTCTATATAATGTGACTAATTTCTCAAAGAAACTATACCTCTCAATATTTTGAGTGTTATTAAGTGTATAATTATGTAATATGTCATGTTTAAACAGTAAATAAATAAAAGGGAAATTATAGTTAGTATCATAGGATAGGTTTAGTTATTTTGGGATTTGGGTCCGAAAACCATAGGGAAAAACCGTAGGGATAAAACTAAGTATAAAAAAACATCCCTAAATTTCAGAAAGAATAGAGTGAGTGGTTTATCAAGAATGTACATCAATGTCTCAATACTACATGTGGAGGTGGTTTTGTAACATATGTACCACGGACTAACCACTCCAACAAGGTGTTACAGGTGTCACTTGGTGTATCCTAGCACATGAAAATGAGCCTTACTGCATTCCTAGTTTGAGGATTTTGAGGGATATGATTTGTAAAATTCATAGCCCATTAAAAACCATTATTAAGGGAACAAAGAAAAAAATTTCCATAATATTATATATTATAATGTAGATCAACAATATCATAGACTACATCCTATAAAATATAAAGTTAATGAGATAATTATAATTTATATTTATATCCCTTAATTGTCATTAGATCCCCATTTATGTGTTCAATATTTTCAAACAATCATCCCTTATTTTCCATTTATTATAGAAAATGGCAAGAAATATAAGGAATCATGCTAACAACTGATTCAAAGGGTAGTGTGATGATTGCCCCTATTAGATTCCCTAACCAATGGGAATGGGAATCACACACATAGTCATGATACTCTCTCAGTTAAATCGTGTTCTAAATTGAATCCTAGATCAAGAGAAGTTCCCGAACCCCCCCCCCCCCCCAAGAGATTGAAACTTGTAGTCGATAACTTAATGCAACCAAAGCCTCCTACTTTCAATGGCTCATATTCTCCCTTAATCGTGGAAGAATGGATAAACTCTATTGAAAAGATATTATCCAGCCATCAATGTTCTGAACAAGAGAGGTTTTTTCTAGATATTTATCATATAGAGGGTGATTTTGATCAGTGGTGGACAATGATCAAGAATAAGAATTCCGAGGGAGAGATCGAAGCAATATAGTGGAAGGAATTCTAGAAAATGTTTTTTGGATAAATATTTTCCCCATATACTCCATCATAAAATGGAATGAGATTTACTTTAACTAAAGAAAAATGATAAAGAATTTGTTGGGGCATACAAGTCACACATCACAAGACTTTTGCAAAAAACCTCTTGAAGTTTTGATACCCCCAACTGCAAGGCTGACCGCTTATTTGGTGGGATGAAGAATAATATATGAAAATACATGGAAATATGCGACTTTAATAGCTATAGGGAAAATTTTCTGATGTTCCCTAAAAGCCAAAATTTATATATGTGAATCTCAGCAGAATAACATGGATAATAAGAGGAATATGGAATTTAACTATGGCGGCATAATGGATAAATCCAATGCTGCTAAGAAATTTCACCATCACACTTATAAGGTGATAAAATAAACACCCTAGAAATTTCCAAAGGGGAACAGGGAAATGATTTAGGTGTAGAAGAGAAGGGAACCTAGACAGTGATTATCGACAATAGAAACTCACTAACGTGTAAGATTAAAGGAATGTTCCGCTCCACCCTCAAATCATTGTTCACTACTTGAATTTCAAGGAACTAGGGTACTTTGAAAAATAGTTCACTAAGACCAGGGTTTTCGGAGGCCACCAATAACCTTTATGGTAGTAAGGGAGAGATGTTTCCATCACTAACACTGAGGAGAATCCCAAAAAGAAAGTGGTGACAGGTAACCTAGTTATTTATTCAAGAATACCAAAAGTATATTTTGATCCTATATCTATACATTCCTTTATATCACAAATTTTTAGTAGAACAACTCAACCACCACAAAAAATAATAGACTTATAGATGTTGGTGAAAAAATAAAATGAGAAAATTATTGCATCCCATGTATATAACTCCTCCCCTATTTACATTTGTCTGCTAAACATACTAGAAATCCTTTCCATACTCCCCTTGGTGGAATTTTATGTGATTCTAGGAATGAATTTGTTTTCCCTATTTAGAGTCAACATAATTTTCCATGAGAGTGAAATCATTTTCCATATGGAGAATCAACCCCTATTCAATATAGGTGAAAGAGGCGGATGAATCTTCTTTATAAACATCATCTCATTCATGGATATTATTACACTATGAGAAAGCTTATCTATCTCAAATGATTGAGTCTAAGGAAAATATCATACTCAATGACATTACTATTGTGAGGTAATATACTAATGTGATTCCCAAGGAATTATCTGGTCTTTCTCCAAGTAGAGAGGTCAAATTTTCAATCGATCTTATACCCTGGGATTTTGATAAATCTAATAATTTATATAGGATGGTTGTTGTGGAACTTGAAGAGATAAAGAAGCAACTACAATAGAATCTAGATAAAGGGTTTATATGACTATGTGCTTCACCAAGGGTTACACCTATCCTCTTTTTCAAGAATAATGATGGGTAAATGAACCTTTACATTTATTATCATGAGATCAACAAGATAATTCTAATGAACAAGTTTTATTTATCACAAATTGATGATTTTTTTGATCAGCTATGTGGAGAATAATAAATCTCCATGCTAGATCTACAGTTGGGATATTTCCATGTAATGGTGAAGAAGAAGGATATCCCCATGATTTCTTTTTGTACAAGGTACATGCACTATGTGTTCATAGTTATGCCATTCCGACCCACTAATTCACCTTCAAACATTGTAGACATGATAAATAGAGTCTTTAGATATTACCCCTAATTTTTTTTATAGTATTTATAGAAAATACTCTATTATACTACATTACCAAGAAAGAGAATGATGAGTATTTGAGAACTGTACTAATGACCATGATAAAGGAGAAACATTATAAAAATTCAAAAAAGTGTGAGTTCTGGTTAAAAGAAGTCTCATTATTGGGGCATATCATCACAAGAAATACGATATATATGAATCCATTAAAGAAAAAATCAATTGAGGGATGGATGGGGCTAACATCCAATAAATATATCTATAGTTTCCTTAGGTTAGCTGGATATTATCTCAGATTTTTTAGAAATTTCTCACGATTGTAAAACCTTCTTAATAAGATAACTCAGAATGGAGTCAAATTCTATGTGAATAATGAATGTAAGGAAATATTCATTGAGTTTAAAAGGAGTCTTATCACTTCCCCTATACTCACAATACCCTCAAGTGCGGAACTTATCATAATTTTCAACGATTATTTGAAGAGGGGATTGGTATGTGTGTTGATGGAAAGTGACAAATTCATTTCCTACGCCTCTAGGAAGTTGAAAATTACTTTTAAAAACTATCCCACAAATGATCTAGAGTTGGTAGCATTGATGTACTCTTTGAAAATATGTTTACATTATCTCTTTAGGGAGAAGTGTTAAATATATTGTAATAAAAAAGTATTAAATATATATTAACACAGAAAGATCTGAATAATCACCAATGACGATGGTTAGATCTTATCAAGGAAAACAACTACTCAATCCACTACCATCCTGGGAAAGAAAAAAAGAGGCAGCTTATCTATGTAGAAAGGATCCTACAATTCTATCATAAATAAGAATGGAGATGGATTTGATCTTCTTATATTTGAAGAGGATGGACATGAGAATCATAAATGAAGGAACATCATCAATCCATTCACAAATTATTTCTCAACTGTATCTTCTTGAAAGGATAATGTTTTCTAGAAAATATGATATGGGAATTTAAAATAATGTGGAAACTATAAAAAGATGGAAATCATTGTAGTTTAATGTTAATGGAGAATGAATTGTGAGATTTTGGTCAAAAGTATGTGTTACATAAAATCCTGAGTTAAAGAGGAAACTATAAGATGTTGCATACAGTTCAACATTATGAATTCACCCAATAAACACAGAGACGTATCGAGATATCTTTGAGAACTATTGGTGGGATAACATGAATAAGGATATCACTAATTATACCTTGAAGTTTATTGTGTGTTAGTAAAAGAAAGATGAAAGGTATAATTATAATGGGATGATGCAACTATTTCCCATACCAATAGGGAAATGGGAAAAAATCACTATATACTTTATCACTGGACTTCCAAAAACATCTAAGGGAAACAATTATATCTGGGTTTTTTTGGATCATCTCACAAATATCTTGCACTTCATTCTTAATTTATAGGATTTATTACTTGATAAATTGGTATAGATATACATCATAGAAGTGGTAAGTCTATGTGGAGTACCAATATCAATTGTGTTCGATCGAGATCTATGATTCACCTCTATGTTTTGGAAAATTCTCCAACATGATCTAAACACTGTGGTGAACTTCATTAGGTATTATCACATTAAAACTGATGGCCAATCTGATTATACTATCCAAACACTTGAGGAAATGTTGAGATCCATCTTAATTGACTTCAATGGTGGATGATACAAACATATTAAATTTGCAGAGTTCTCTTACAATAAGTGTTTCCACTCGAGCATCCAAATGGCTCCCTATAAATCCATTTATGGTAAGAGGTGAGAATAAATAAATGTTGGGATGATGTTGGGGAACACAAAATCCTAGGTCCTCAAATGGTTAATTAAATGGTGGAGAAGGTTAAGACCATTAAACAACACATCAAGGCCTCCCAGAGTCGAAAAAATAGCTATGATGATAAGCATCGATGTGACCTAGGGTTTGATGTTAGAGACATGGTATTCCTCTATATAACTCCATGGAATAGAGTGATCATATTTTGGAAAAGGGGAAGATTCATCCATGGTATATCGACCCTTTTGAGATCCTTGATCACATAAAAGAAGTGGACTATCGAATAACACTCCCACTGAACCTCTCTCAAGTAAATTATGTTTTCCATGAATCCCTATTAAAAATGTTCATACTGGACCCATCACATGTAATCAATCTACATGTGGTACAATTGGAGAATGGTATTATCTATGAGGAGAAGGTAATGACTATTGTAGATCATTAATAAAAAGTTATATGAAATAAGATAATGACACTCATTAAAGTGTAGTGTCAAAGTCATAAGTTTGAAGAAGCAACGTGGGAACCAGAGAAGGTTATCAAGTGGGGTTACACTAATCAGTTTTATTTGTGGTAAAAGGAAATTTGAATGGATAAATTTCGAAAGTGCTAAGGATTGTAACAACCTAAACTATTATGAATTAAATTCCGTATTTTAAATTAATTTAATGTTTTATGGACATATAAAATACATGTGTTTCTTCTGTTTTTTTTATATAAAATTGGATTTAAATTACTGTTAAGTATATTTTTCATTGATAATATATCCATTTAACAATGATCACATGACTAGTATAAATATAGGGTTTTAACTCATCCATTAGTAACATATAAAGGAAGTGATGGCCTCAATTAGACGAATTATACCCTATAAAGCCTATTTATTAGAGCTTTTGAGGGAGATAGAATTTCTGGGATTTTATCTAGGCCAATCCCAATATTATATTCAACAACTTAAACATGAGAGAAACCATTTGTGGGAGAAGTTCAAAATCATCGAGAACATAACCCAAACCATGTTCTCTGAATGACCGCTTGAAATCCCCACGATCACGAACCATAATATTAGGGATTATGGTTGTTTATTAAAGGGATATGTATCAAGACACTAGAAATAAGAATCTTTACGTATATTTTTATAGAATAATGAATATATTTTTATCCTATTTTTGTTACATTGTAAATGGTTTTTATATCCCAAATAGTATTTCAGGTTAATATTCAAATTCAAATAAGAAATATAATTTTTTGAATTAATGGATTATTGAAATAAATTTTAATTTCATAAAATATTATTATTAAATTAATTTTATTAAATATATATTATCATATTATTTTTGTGATTTCAAGCATAATTTTTATTAGGGTTCGAAATCTCTTACTGTTAAAACACAATCACTTTTCAATAAATGTAATTTATTATTTTAAAAGTGAAAATTCCCATATTTTGATAATTATTTAGATAAAATTATGTTTATTATTGGAATGAAAATATTTAAATTATCGGATTGTGAATTATTCATAATTTTCTGAGACAGTTTAATGTTTGTGTAAACATTTAATACCGTATAAATGTATGATGTGGTTTATTAAATCATAATGGCCCAATAGTGATGTAATAAATAATATAAAATGTATCATCAGAAAAATATATGTTTTAAATTTAAAATAATTTAATATTATACTTATTTTATTTATTTTATAAAGCATTAACGAATCCTCCAAAACTTATATTAAATTTTATGATTTTAAAATCATTTCTTTGAATGTGTGACTCACCTACACAAAATAAAGGGAAATATTTTATTATATTAGGTCCATGGAATTGTAATATAATGAATAAAAATCCCATTTGGAAGAAAACTTGGGAAAACCATGGGATTATTTTTAGATTATAATATTTTATTATGTAGTGTTCAAAACCAAAATAATAATGAAATCCTCCTCCATTCATATATAAACCTACCCAGGCTCCCATTTCACTTCACTAAAACTCATTTAATCACATAAAAAATGTTCCCTCTACTCCCTAAAGTCCTCCCAAGGTTCTCTCAATCTTTCATGAGGCCTCTCCCAAGACATTGGAGTCATACATCCAAGTAAAGGATTCTCTCTCCCCTCATTTTTTGTAGCACTTCATTTATGATATACCATCTTGATTTCCATTTTCTTAAGTTGGGATACATTATTACCTATACCCCTTATTTCCCATTTTATTATTAAATTATGTTATATCATTTCACAATCATTAATATTTCTTATGAACTCTTATGTAAACCTATTACTACACTGAAATTCTATAAGGGATCCTCACCTTCCTCTCTTTTCTTCGACTGAAGAACCTTATTTTGAATTTATCCAAAATAATTTCAAATAGGTATTTTTTCATTAAATTATTTTCATTACATTTATTTCTAGTTAATTATATTTGAATTATATATCATTTATTATCTCTCATTTTGACCCTTACCTAATCTGTTACTATGTCAAAGTTCTGTATGGAAACTTTCACCATCCTCTTTTATCAATCCTTCCTTTTATTTCATGTATTTTAATTTCTTTTTTTCCTATGATTTTATATGTTATTAAATATACCCCTTAAATTCCATATATTGTTTAAATTATGACATTATTCTTTCTTCTCATTAACCCATTTTTATGAACTTCTATATGACATTGTTATGCTGTTGAAATTGCACCATGATTATCCATGCCAAAATAATTGTATAGTGAATACCATACCCATTTCTATATCAATGGTATTCACCATTATGAACCTGTACATATTTTTTTAGGACTTACATGTATTTATTCTACACTCCATTATCATTAAATATAATATTATGATGTAGGAATCCATGTTTTATGTTCTTTATGGAACACTAAATTATGAGAATGAAATTATTATGAAGGGTGCACCCAGATAGCGATCCAATGCATTAGGTAATGTTTTGTATCATGATACATAATTTTGGAACAAGGGCATAACTGATTTCTTTATGGTAATTTTTTCACCATTGGGTCATGGTGGGTTTATCCTTGATCTATTGATGATGGTTTTTTATATTTTTTCAAAATTTCCCACATTATAATTATCATGCTATATCATGCCTTATTATTCATGTTCCTTTTATGCTCCTTCTATATGGTAAATGTATAAACATGTATTATCTTATTCATGTTATCCCTTTCTTATTCCCTCACTAGGATTTATATATCACACCTATTGTATGTATATCATCAGTTTATCCCCTGTAGTGATAAGTATGATGGAACGTTTTGTCTATGTTAAAGAAGTTTTCAATAAAGATATTGATATTTTATGTTTTATATTGTTATGTAATGTACCTAATTTCCCAAAGACACTAGACCTATTGATATTCTAAGTTTTATAAATTGTAATTTTATTTAATAAGTCATGTTTAAATTCTAAATAATGATCAGGGTTGTAATAGGGAGAGTAATGTTTCCACACCGAAACAAATGGGGCATGTAAAGAATATGTTGTTTTGAATATTTTTAAGCTTACAATAGATGTTTTTTGACTTTGTTTTTATTTTTTTCTATATAATTTATCTTCAATAAAAATCTTATATTTCTAATGAACTACCACAAATGGATTCTGGTATATCCAACTAATATGTAATATACACGCATCATGATCTATCTAAAAATCTATCACACATGTATCCATTAATGCAAAAAACATTATTCCTATCACAATTTTATTATAAAGACCATCGATATTTGATCAACTATATATTGGTTATCGAATATCTTAATGATGAATCATTAGTTTCACTAGGATCATATATAAACCATATTAGTTAATCACATATACTTTACATTAATTTAATAAGTTTTCAACTTAAATAATTGTTGGACTGCTCTAATACCCATTGAAGGAATCAAAGACATAGATAAACTATGAAATACATACATATTAAAAATTTCGGGTTCTAATTCATGTTAAAAACAATATATACATAATAACCTTTCACAATGTACATAAATAATCACATTGAATTAAATTTATGTTTATAAAATAAAAACCAACATAAAAATAAAAGATTCATTGTTCATTTGAAGTTGATGATTTGATTCGCTCACCATCGGCAGATCATGGCTCAATGGTGCCATAGAAATAATTCTCTAGATCATCCCATCAAGACAAAAAATATATTATATTATTGATAAATGATTACAGTATACAATAATTGTAAATCAATAATCTTTACAATGTCCCTTAGGTTGCGTGAAGAACATGAGATCGATCAGGAAGACAACATTAGTCTGACTTTTTTCTTTCTTTAGAATCCATCTCAAAGAGATTGAAAGGAGATGAGGGAATATATTCTCTCTGTAAAATCCTTAAAATTGTGGATATAACTATTTAAGAAGATAAAATGAGATTTTATGCCTATTTTATACATTCTAAAATTTGACTTTGGTCCCTAGAATGTAATAACTTTCATTTTTGACATTGGAACACAATTATGAATTATTACGCTTTTCAAAAATAAGAAAATATTCTTGGAACTCACTTGTAATAGTTTAACATGTCATTTTATATAAAAAAAATCATTAAATTTTCATATAAGCTCTCTAAATAGTTTAAATAACCTTAAATGTGTTATATTTATTCGAAAAATTACATTTCCTTGTATTCCCTTTTATTATCATACAACTTGCGAAATGAGAAATAAATTAAATCATAATTATTCATAACATGAATAATAAAATTGAATTATTTTTACATGTGATTGAACAGACTCAAATGTTCATCATCCATACATGTCAGGACAACTTCATCATAAACACTTATTAATATGAATATGTGGAACATGTGAATACACTTAGTGTGTATCCATTTAGGTCCTTATCTCTATAATAGAGAGTCCAATACTTAGATCAGGTGCAGAGTGTTGTAAACCAGTATGTCCTATAAAGAGATAAAGAATTTCATAACTATGATTATCAATTACGAACACATTTTGTGTTATACAATCTCTTTATATGATGATATCTCATAAATCAGGCTGCACTCTCACGTCATCATCCATTTTTTGATTTTTATATTTTGTGAATTTAGTAGATGAAATTAACTTATTATACCATAGTCATAGGTCTAATAAAGGTATTAAACCCTTGGTTAACCTTTTCACATGAAATATATCATCATCTAGAGTGAAAAATTCAATCCTGATCATTCAACCAACTGTATAAGACTAATGATGCACCCAAAAAATAAACCTCACTGTGAATTCAATGTTTTGGTTTTTTCCATGCGTAAAATTATGTAATCAAATTTTATGCTTTTAAAAGAGTCTCATGTTCGATGACCAATACTCATGTTAATATATAGGAACAAACAATGATACCCAAAAAATATGGTGTTCCAATTTGTGTTTTAGTGATCATGATCTCATTTACTTGGGATCACTAAGTGTGAATGTAATGACAATAAGGATTAATTATCATAATTCCCAAACACCTTATAGTAGGACATCATCAGTGTCTCTTCAACATGATGTATCTAGACATTAGTACATATATTAAAGATTAATATAATATTATCTTGAAGTTATCCTTATAACAGTGAACTACTATAACATTCATATATGATAGGTAACCAAAGGAAATTAATATGCAAACAATGGGTTCATAATTATCCACACTATTAAGGATAGAATAAACACATGTATATAAAAAATGTATACATATAATGGTATTAAAATTACGTTAAAGAATTCTTTATAGGTCACCCATATACAACATTAATTAATAATGACCAAGGTTAACACAACGGCTTTAGAAGAGATTGTTCATAGAGATTATCCGTTTATGTGAATCAAATTTCATTGGTTGTATAGAAGGGATTTGGTGGGGGAACATATTGGATTTATAAGGTCACATGTTAGGGAGTTAGTAAGGTAATGAAAAAACTTTGGAAAGGTTCATGTATGAAGGTGGGAAGGGAATTAAAAATAGTATTGGTAGGGTGAACACATAGAGTTTTTAAGGGTTGGTGTTTATAGGTTTGTTGGTAATATACATTGATTTTGGTAGGGCATATGAAACACCGTAATCTAGGCAGAAAATAAAAGGAATTCAATAAAAATCTTCCATAAAAATTCAATTTTAAATTGTGTATAAATTTTTAAATGGATATATATTTTAGCTTCATGAGTAATCAAATTGATTTCTAGGAAATAAACCATGATATTGGATACCGAGAATAGAGATTTTAGGTGTCATATAGCATGAATAATGTTATATAGTGTATTCGAAAATAAATCTAAACATTTGAGATACATTTTCTCCAACAATAGATGAAATTGATGTCCCAATAATGATAGAATATTCTTAGAACCATGTATTTTCATAAATAAACATTTTTTAAGGATATATATCCCTTAGAGTCTAATAATTGATACAAAAAAAAGAATTTTCATAGTTGTCTTTTCATAGTGTATGATAAATCTTCATCTTCAACTCAACTCATATAATTCATTTGAAGATAATATCATTGTCATAATGTGTATGCAACATTTTGGGTTCCACAAATATCCCCCCTTGGAATTATATTTACTATACATGAAAGTAATATGATTTGTTGGTATGATGAACAGATTTTCCTCATTCGTTGAACATATGGTCTTTTTTATGATATATCTCTTGAAAAAGAGGTTTTTAGAGTGGAGGATCATAAATAAAGGATTTTTGTTACCAAGAAGTGTATTTCATCTAAAGTGATTTTGTTTTTTCCAAGAGAAGGATATAGACATTAGAATTTATTTAATTTAATAGGGGTTCTTTAACAAAATTATTTTGGGTTTCCTAGAGGATAATATTGACTTAAAGATTTTGGGTTTCAACGAAGAAATTATTTACATTAGGATTTTTTTTATTTCCAATCAGAATATAAATTTATAGATTTTGGGTTTCAAGAGAAGGATCTCAAATCAATGATTTTTTTACCTAATTAATTTAATTTTAGTGGGAAAGAGTTCAAGGTCATACATATTTGACCAATGTATCATCCATTATATTCTGGTGTAACATGGATCAAAATGTTGGATGGGAAGAAATATTTTATCTTAACTTGTGATTAATGGAAGGAAATTTTGTGTGAAATTATTAACCCTTAGATAAGATAGTATAATGAAGAAAAAGGATATGAAAATTATATTTGGGTCAATGATAGGTGATATATATGTCACTTTATATCCCCTAAGAAAAAATAAGGTTAAAATTTTTTTTTTAATGAGAGAATTATCTAATTTACTTAGTATAAGTCCAATTTAAAAGGAAATTTGAGTGTTGATAAGCTCATACACTTCAAAATATTATGCAGATATGGATCTTATGATAGGGGATTGGTTCACGTGAAATGATAAACTCTACATAGTTTATGGTGTTTCATGATAGGATAAACATCATATAGATTATGTAAATTTTATAAAGACAGTATATACTGTATTTTAAGGTTATAAAATACAGACTATACATCATACAATTTAGATTCATGGGATAATGACTTCATTTTATTAAATTTTAAGTAATTATATGATTAATATTAAACATAATATTTTTTATGTGAAGTATTTTTTTAGAAACGTAACATTAAAGGGAGTGAAGGTGAATTCTCTATATGTTGGGTAATTATGGAATATTATTACCAATATGAAAATTTTAATCTAAAGGATCTTCTTCTAATAAATAGGATATACAATCTTGTTGTTTGGTTTTTCGAAGAGGAAATTACCTATTTTCCTTGGGTGATGATACTTTTTTCTATCTTTTTCTAGGACTCGTGGGACTATAAAATATACCTTGACTTTTTATTTGTCTATGTGTTACTCCCAAAAAAATAATACTATTTTTTTATAAGTGTTATATTATTTCCATATTCCATGAAATTTAAGGTATTTGTGAGTAGAAAATTTAAAAAAAACCATGATTCAGTTTACAGGGTTTCAATATGATGAGTCTTTGAACCAAAAAGTGGATTATAGATTAATGTTGTAGAGTTAAAACTAAAAGTTTTGTTTCATATAAGATCACAATGATTTGATAACTCTATTTTAATATTTTTCCACAAATTTCATTATAAAACAATAAATTGGAAAAAATGTGAATGACGATTTGGGTCTTGATAAAAAAAATTGGTGTATGAAGTTTAAGGTTAGAAAAATTTTATGAAAGGGTTATTTATTATCCATTTTAATCATAACTGACCAAAAAAGAATTATCAAGGCCACACACTATGATTATTTCGATTAGCGATAAGATAAAACATTAATTTAATGTATTATACTATGATATGTGATCAAAGAATCATTATATAGTTTGTGATTATAGGGATCATTCCATGACTACTTTATAAAATGGACAATTTTTATCGAATTTACAAATAATTTTATGGTTCATCAGAGTCCATGTTATAGATCATGATCATCTATAAGAGAAATGGAATTTAACTAAGGGTTGTTATAGAGAGAGTATAATAGGTTGACACCATAATTAATTTGTAGGAGTCGAACTCCGTTGTGGTGTTATGGATTGGATGTGAATGAATTTTTGATTTTGGAATAATATATGAGATCTATGAAACACTACAAATCATTTATAATAGGAATAAATTAACACATAGTTCTTGATTTGGGCTGAATTTATCCTCACATTAGGTTATTGAAGGAAAAATGTTGTGAATTGTAAAACCTATACACTATTTGGGATCAGAGGATTAGATGGGATTAAGATTTGTAGATGGGACTAGGATAGAAGATTTTGGCATCAGTAAATATATTGTTATCATAAGAATAAAGACATTAATGGGTATAGAAAATTGGAAAGTTTTAATAGGTTAGGTGGAATTAAATATCTGTGATGTTAAGTTTATTAATAGATAAGACATATCTTAAGAATAGAACGATTATATAGATTGATCTCTTCTATAAGGTTGATCACATGGTTTATTTTCACATGTGATGGGCCACTGCATAAAATTTAGGTTCATGCGAGCATGACCATTGTCTTGTGAATTTTATGGTCAAGTAATAAATAACAAAAAAAGTTAGTTCACGTGTCAAAGAAAATTTGTAATGTATTATAGGTTCTTATGAAAAGGGCCATTGAATCAAATATAAATTTTACAATGTGATTTATTTCTATTAGGGTGATAATTACTCACATACATCTTTCATGAATGTACAGATTCTCTTATTTTATCAGGAATGTATCTATATCATTTTAAAGGTACTCCTAAAAGGAAAATTATTTTTTATATTCTATATATTAAGTGTTAGTGGTTTGTGGAATGACCATTCCAAATTTCATCTTTAATATTAGTGACATATGAGAGCTTAAAAAGGTTATGCTATAGAGAAAAGAGGAAATATTTTCCCACATGCTTAGGCCTAAAAAAATATACATTTTTTCATCTATTACTTAGGGAAGGATATCCCTAGTTCTTTCTAAAATATTTTATGTTCTCCTTAGTCCTATCATGTGAATGATATTGATATTTAGGTATCCCCATATCTATTATCCATAAACATATTTTTTTACATGAAATTCATAAAGACAAAAACCTTCTTGATTATATAAAATATAAATTGATTATAGGGGAAGTAATTGGAATATAACTTTATGTTCACCACTGTAGTTATTTTCATTCATGGGAGCTCGATTGAATCATTCTCCAATAAGAAGGTGATGTATTTCGAAAATTTATTAATTAGAAATAATATTCCTAATAATTTGACACTTGTTAGGTTAAAAACATTGTTTCATGATCGAATAAGAATAAGAAGATTAATATTTTTATTTATTGGAAAATTATTGAATTTAGCTAATTCAATAGAATACTAAATTCCACAGGTAATTAATAGTAATTATAAAGGAATAACACATTTTGGAAAGAAACTTATGTGAGGGTGAGTATTATAGTAATGCCCCTAAACCTATGGGCTGGGGTACATAACTATAAAGTGGACCATCAAAGTAGGATGTTTTAATATGAACATGGGTACGCCATCACTAAAGATTCACCATGGATATGATCATTTTAATTATATGATCATACACAGTCAATACTTTTGAATATTAGTTTTTAACCCAAAAATAATCATGAATGGGGATTATTTTGCAAAGAAAATATGTAATTTTTTTAAAAAATTATTTTCTTACTATAACTAGGTAATATGTTTTTAGTAGATATATTCCAAAATGATTCACTGGAAAAAATAAATAACACATGAAAATAGCCTTTCCTTCCCAATACTATAATTGATAAATGATAGTGTATGATTGAGTTGGAATATTACTAATTAGATATACATTTTATAGTGATAAAAATATCCTTCTGTTTATATTTTTGTGTGAGTGGTTCTTTCGACTAATGAATATTCCCTAATTTTTTATATAAATATTCATTCTAATACATTGAAATGGGTAGAAACATATTCTCTTTAGGAAATTGGTATATCACTAAGAACATCCTTATCATCAATAATAAGGATAAAGTAAGGATAAACATCTCAATCGTCAAAAAGATACCAAATAATGTCGTTATAATTATTGGGAGTGTAGTCATCAGAACCAGGTAATAATTATTCCATCATAGTTGATATCATATAAACCGAAATAGAGGTTACCATTTAAACGACAATTTTTTATTAGCACAATAATTTATCACTTGTATAACAATGATAGAGATGAACTAGATCAACTAATTAGAGGTGTATCATGTTTCGTGGGATGGATTCCATTATCATAGTAACCCACACATGAATTACAAGAGAGTTTAGACTTTTTTAGAATACTTGGGGAGTCTTATTTATATATTTTTCTTATTCTAATCATATCATGTGATTGGTGGATGATACATATAAGGTATTATAGTAAGAGTTGTAGAGAATATTTGGGTTATCACTGGTTGATTCATTAATTTTTTAATGATTGAATACACATGATTTATCATCATTCAATTCATTAAGTCATTATAAATATATGTCTTCATATTTTATAATTTATTAAATACTTCTATAACATTTAGTAGATGGGATGCCACATATTTCAAATATTCCTCAAGGATGTCCAATTTTTTCTTAATCATCCAAATTTTTTAGAAAAACCATGAACATGAAGTATTCATTGATTGTATGATAGAACATCTAAGGGTAACGATTATAATTTGGGAGATCATTAAACCCTTCTTCAAAAAGCTTCTAAATTTTTACAAGCATGATCATATTGTTTTCTAGGGAGGAGATGTGTTACCTGATTATTTAGTTATTATATAAACAATAAACGTTTTTATTCTAATTTTCAATGAAAAAACATCCTTGATTCTTATTCAAATACATTATTTTTGAATTAGACAATGTATATAGTTTTTCTTATACATGAATATTCCTTGAATCAAACCTAGACACATTTAATTATAAATTTTATACTATTATGAAATTGATATTTTTTCATTATTTCAACTTTTTTAGGCTTCCTTTATTATGGAAATAGTGCTTGAAGAGGTTTTTACTTGGTCTGAAAACTAACATCATCCATGAATTTTATTAATACCCTAGACTCTCAGAATAAACTAGGACATATTTAGGATAAGAAATCTTAACAAATCATCCAATAGGTTCTCCATAACTATATCATATAAATATTCCTTGGGAATCTCTATTTATTAGTATTACATGATAACCTAAAATATAATAATGAAACATATGATTTTTAGTGATTGAAATTAGATAATTAAAGTATAGTTGTTTTCCTAAATTCATAGCTAAATTGCTAATAGAAAATAGAGATATCCAGAATTAGTATTGGGGAATATTTCCAATTTTAAATTAAAAACAAAAACAATATAATATAATGTTTATAGGTAGAATATGATCTTGGTTTCTTTATATTTTTCATAGATCTATAACATTGGGTTTTATTATGGTAAAAAGTGGGTTAGATGCCACTATGGATCTCCATTATAGTTGTACATGAATAATTTATGATTTATATGTTTGGGAGAAGTATGGGTCAAGCCAATGAACTTTGAATATATATTTATATATTAATGGTGGTAGTGTACTTTGAACATTAATAGACTCTATTCAAGTGGTAATATCATCCAAAGATTTTTCTTGAAATTTTATAGATTATTTAAATGTTTTTATCAAATTAATCATATAATATCAAACTAAGATAATTGATTCTAGTTTACTGAGGTTAGTAGTGTCTTTACTTTGAGGAATATTTTTCAGAGGTGCTTTAAAATTGACCCAAAAATCATATTGAGTAGTTATGTATCTACTTATTAATACAATATTGATTTTCTAAATATTTTCTATTATAGCTATATACTGGGATACTTTTTCTTCTATTAAGATAGGATCACCATATTTCGGTAGTGGTTGGGATATGGATGTGCCTGTAGATTTTTTTAAAACCGGATCACTATGTGGATAAAGGTAGAATATTGTGAGATCATCCAAACTCAATGGATTATCATTAATTTTTTATATGAACTACTTAACCATGTACCTCTTTATGAGTGGAATTATTTTTAAATTATATATATTTATCAAATTCTTTAGAATTATCATATTATATAGTATTATAAATTTTAATAGGGATGATATTTACTGATGTTAAATATTCACCATGAAAATTGTATTCCCTTAGAAGAGGTATATATATAATCTGGTTATATTATTTCCAAATGAAAAATGTTAGAGATAATTATAGGGGTATAAATTCCACCATCCCAATGGGGCAGGTTTCCCATTTGATGTTACTATTGAAACTATATATCTCATTTCTTATCAGACCAATATTCTAATGAGTTCTACATGTATGGTATCATTTTCCAATTATTTTTGGGAGGCTCTCATCAAATCATCAGGAGAACTATTGTAATTTATGTCATACCAATAAACTACAAAGATATTTTATTCATATATAATACTAAGATAAAATTTTTGTATAATATTCATAATATCATTGGGAGAAAACTAACAATGGGTACTCCATGGAAGAACTTTATAGTTTCTTCCATGATATCATAGGAGGACCTCCACAATAGTTGTTATTCCATTTTGAAAGTGTGGAATTAGTTAAATTGAAACTAATTTTTACCTTATGCATCTTCAAGGATTCTAATTAATGGTGATATGGATTTTCTATTATGATAACATAAATATTTCATTACTTGTATAGAAAGTAGGAGTGGTTATTGGACTATAAAAAATCTTAAAGACCTATACTATTTGTTTCTACATTAAGGATCTCTATAATGGTTCCATACTCTTGATATCTAGGACTGTAGTTTCCCCAATAAACTCATGAAGAATATGGGTTATTTGACTACATTGAAGAGAATGATTAATTGGATTCATCTATAGAAAATACAGGGTGATAACATATATGTTTGAAACATTCTTCCCAAATCCATCTAGTTTAGGAATTTTTTCATAGTATTACTTTAATAAAAGAATATCAATGTATTTTGAAGTAATGATCGATAAAACTATCACCCTACTAGTTTTTTGATGACATGAATTGGTCTATGAATACAGTTTCTATAGACAGGTATGAGATGTATCCAAATATAGAATTATTCCATCACAGTGGTATCAAAAAACTATAAAATTAATCATTTTTAATTGAGAGTGTTGCATAAGGAATTGAATTTTGTAGAAATTCAACGATGAGGTAGTCAATGAAATAGAAGCTCTATAATTTTTGGGTAACACAAGTTTGTGGTTAACAGTGTCCATCACTAATATGAAGATTCCCCTAGGTGGGATAGGGTATATTATTCTATATGGTTTGTTATTTAAGAAATATATTTGGATTATAATGTCAATAACAAATAATCCCATTAGTGTTTTATAACTAGTAAAATTGCATTGTAAATCATTTTCATTCATATGCAATGGATTTCATGTTTGCTTCATCGTTTTTTCTAGAAACATCTTCCCCCGTTATCCAACATTTTTTATTTTTGGGAATATGAGTATAAAAATATATAGCATGTTTGGTTAAATAATTCTTTTTTAGGATCTAATTTTCTTGTAAAATAATCTATTATAGGTTTAATTTACGTTTTTAAAGTCATTACAAGTATCAATATTAATTAAGTTTATACAAAAATGATGGATTGATACCAATAATTCATGTGAATATTTATATGTGTTTTTTTATAATCCCTTTTTGGTTGATTATCCTATAGTTGAAATCCATATATTGAGAAAATATTGAATTTATCTCAACCAAGGGACTAGTAAGGTTCTAAGGAGTTGAGATTGGGCCTATAAAATGGTTTTACTATATATCCCTATGAGTCAAATCAAAACCCCATGTAGTTATGTTCAAATTAATGACATACATAACAACTTTTATGGAAATTTGATAAGGACCACAATGGTTCTATTTAAGGTCATTAATTCATCATAAATGGGTTCTTTTTGTTTAAGTGCATACAACGAGGACTACTATGTGAATGTTTCCTAATAATGGATTGTTCTGGGACTTACACACAAGTAGATTTTTTTAAAGATACATATTATTTAGGTGAATGAATTTATGGGTATAAAGAGGATGATCTTTACACTATAATTTTTTTATGAACCACGAGGAGGGTATTAACTGAAGGAATTTTAGGATCCAAGAAGAGGGATTCAAATTAATAAATATTAGGCAACCCATTGGAAAATATTTAATGAAGATAATTTATAGAACCATGAGTTTGATATCAACTTGATGTTTTTTTTCAACAAAGGGAATTATCTTAGGTAGGGATATTATATATAACCAAAATGAGGATCTATATTCGAGAAAATTTTGCGATCCAAAAGGAGTACATTGAATCAAGGTGTTTTTGGGAAATAAGAGAAATATATTAACTAATGGTATTTTTATCCCATATATGAGGATTTAGAAAAATAATTCCCTTTTGATAAGGGTATGATAGAAATTAGTTCACTATGCTTAGAGAGGCTATTTGGTTGAAATTGAAAGGTAAATACTTGGTTGTTCCCTTGGGTGATAGATGAAATAAAGGATTTACATAAGGGATAGAAGATGTAGAAATTTAAGGGTTTTGAACTAGGTTAAGGGTTTTTATCAATGTTTTAATTCTATTAAAGTTAAATGGTACATATTTAAATAAATAGCTAACTTGGGTTAGTGGGTGTATAGGTGAGTCCCTAAAGGTTGGGTATGGATATAATTAGGAAGGTTTGGGCGTAATTAAAATTATAAATTCATGGTAATAACTATAAATTGGAATGAACCTAGGTGAATAGGGTACCCTAGTGAGCCCTTAAGGGCTAGTAATGACTCTAAAAAGAATAATACTATGAACAATTATACTTACCTCTTTTTACATGGGGAGCCCTCCACAAGGACATTGCATTGGTCCAAAACACTACTATATATTTTTTAAATAAATATTTTGGTAATATCTTATTCTAAACAAGAAACAAATCTAAATTGAAATAGCTTCACATTTAAATAAAATTTTACCATCAAAATATATTCATTAAATTAGTGAGTATGAAAGTAAGTAACTGTATTATGAAGTATAAAAAATAAACTAATAAAATGGAATCGAGTAGAATAATTCATAATAATAAATCACATTTATCCAATATTAGGAAATTAGAAGATTTTGTTGTATTTTTTTAAGACCAATCCCAAGCTGAACTTGATGAATTACTGTATGAGAAAAAATCTTTTTCAGGGGAAATTCAAGCTCGTAGAAAATTCCCCGAGATCTATTAGAGTACAATCACTGCCAATTACTACCACCAAAGTGAACCTTTTAGTTAGATATCACTATGATATATTTAGGATATATGTAACTATAAATTAATATGATATAATAATTTATTTAATAATTTAATTTTTTATTTATGTCATGTATTTTACACATTTCTCATTTTGTCTTTAAAAATGTTTTCTATATTAAAATGTTTTTTATATATTATATTTTCATTTTTTTATAAATTTTAGAAACTTAATTATATAAACCTATTTTCATTTGTGAGTTTTAAATTTATAAACTATGTAAGTATAAGTATTTTTGGTTTTATATGAAAGCATTGGTTTTCAGTGAATAGTAAAAAAGTACAGATATTGTTGAAACCATAAATTTTATGACATTATCAAAATTCAAGAAATAATTAAAGGTTTTAAAAAACTATTATATATATATTATATTTATTTATAAGTAAAATAAATCATTTAAGGTTATTAATTTTTATTTATAAACCCCATTTTTAAAATTTTGGAAACATAAATAATAATTTACTCTAAAAACTAATTTATTCACATATAATAAACAAATTACTTTCATAAATTATAAAAACTAAATAGAAAAAATAGATTTCATATTTTAGATAAATATTAGCATATTATATAATAAGTTAAATTTAATTTCTGGGCTTCAAAGTATGATAACTAAAATTAATGTTAATGGCCATCATAATAGAAAAATATTTGTTTACAATGGAATGTTTTATTAATATTGGGAAATTTTCATATAATAAAATAAATTAATATCATATAAAAATTTACATTAAAATAATTTTTAATTCTATATTTAAATAAATTACCACTCATTAAATTAGAAATAACTTCTATATATGATTAAGAAAACTTTTTTTGGTGAAAAGGACATTTTTCTAATTTTTTTCTCTATATAAGGTGATTTAATTTTAATTTTTTTTACCATAAAAAAGAATTTAATTATATTAAATGAATATTAATGTTATATTTATCACACCAATATTTTAGGAGAGGAGTTATTTTATATGATTCTTAAAACATAATTTACTTGGTTAAAAAATAGATATCCTAGTAAAAACAAAAAAATATAAATGTAAAAATATAATAAAAATGACCTCTATTATGTTTAAAAATTATGTGTAATGTTTTATTTCTGGCATGGATGGAAAAATATCACCCCTAAATTCATTATTTCTTGATTTTTGATCTATTTATCCTTAAATAGTGTCATTCTATTATTAAAAGAAACAAAATGTTCAAAAAAGTCCATTTTTCACTTATAAAATGGGATCACATGAACCCATTAAATTCTCCAATTTCCCTTAAAAATATCCTTGAAACCCAACCCAATGTACCTATCCTAGACTAAACTTATATTTTATAGATTCTCTAGTCACCATAATATAGCATAATCCCTTCATTTCCAAGGAGACTTTCAAGAGAAAGTTCATTTGCCAATGTGAGTATAACTTAATCCCTATCATTTTCCTCTTAATATTTATATTTTAAAATATGAGAACATAGGATCGAGGAATCATAGATTGGGAGAGGGGTGAATTAGTGATTCAATAATTTTATATATTTTTCTTTTAAAAACTACATTTATAACTATTTAGAGTGTTTTTATATAATTTCAAACACAATTACACATAGAGAGAGCACAAATGATTTTCAAGATTCATTGCTCAATGTGAGTATACTGTCCTTGACATGATATAGTAAAACCTTTAATTATAAGATCCTCTAATTAATTGTTAAAAACTATTTCAAGATGGTTAAATCCTTACAATTTTCTTTCAAGTCTGCTAATGTTTTTTTCATCTAGAACATCATGTAAATCCCACACTAATACAAAATTCAAATGGAAAAGTGTAACACCCAAGATTTTTATGAGAAATATTTTGTTTTTATGTTATATACATCATAAAATTAATCTTTAACTATACACAACACTATGTTGGCTTGCTTTACACACATTCGCGGCCTTCCTCGATAGCTTGCGTTGTACGCAATACCGAGTTTCACTAAACAACGATATTCTATTAAAATATTCTTAAAACTAGAAGTTATGAATAGTAATACATAATTTTGAAAATTTTATAAATTTTATCTTTTAAAATGGACTTCATTTTTGGATTTGGAATATCAAAATTAGACTAGGGTTAATTTTTGGTATTTTTCTGAAAACTTTAAATTTTTGATGAATAGTGAAAGCACTGGGTTACTATCTAAAAACCGACGTTTAATTTAAATAATTATTTATTTTATTTAAATTTATTTTAGGTAAAAATTGATACATAATACCTATATATGTTCAATGTAATTAATTTGAGTCATTTTATAATAATTTCATATATATAAAAATTTTATAGAACTTTTCCCCGTCTTTTACCCACCTCCTAGGAGAATATAAAAATTTACGTAAAACAAAATTTTACCGCTTCTGTGAGTGGAATTTAAAAAATCCAAGAGACACGGTTAATATCAAGGAGTAAAATGTGGTTCAATAAGATAAAAATAATTTTTTGGTGAATAGTGGCTTTTTATTTTTATTTACCACTGTTAAAAGTAAATAGAGAAAATTAAGGGTAAAAATGATATTATTATTACCCTAAAACATGTTCTAATTCTATTGGATAAGTTTAATTCGACCGAAAACAACCTTAGGAATAAAATATTACCCTTTAGGTCCATTTGGATTAGATTAGGACACTTATTATTATTTTATTTAAAGAATAGTTAAAATAGTTAAAATCAATGTTTAATAAATAAAACATTTTTAATATAGGGTTATACAGAAGATAAATTCGACTATAAATATTTTTAGAAAGATAAAAATATTTCCGACATAATAGTATTTTATTTATAATGTTTAGACATTAAATGATTTAATTTATTAATGACACAATTATGATGCAATAATTACCTTATTAATGAAATATTAACATAATTGATGTTATAAATACCCAAATAAATCCAATTTTAGACTTTTTATTAATTCCACTAATTTTATAGGTTAATATGACATGTTAGTATTGATTAAATTAACTTTTTTCTAACTAATCATGTTTTTATTATTTTCACAAAAATCAATTACCATATAGTGTCAAAATTGACATAAAATATTTTTTAAAACAAATATTATATAATTAATTGTTATTATATTCCTAAAAACCTACGGTTCGGCCAAATGACCTAGATAAGGTTATATATATTAATAATGAACCACTTGGGGTTCGTTTGGCCTGTTATTTTATGTTTATTAACCATATAGTGTAAGAAAACAAGAAGACACGGTAAAAGTTAAATTATTTAACATAGAGTTAAATCTAAATGATAAGGTTAATATAATAACCTAAACTTGTCTAAAATCTATTAGTTGAGAGTATTTAGACCCATATACACCTTATCTTAGAAATAAATCAATTTGGAGAAATTAAAAACCGAATATGGATTTATAATAAAATAATATTTTAAGTTTTTCCTAAGGTGACCCTCTCCTCCATTATAAAAGGGAACCTCCCCCCTCTCCTCCGTACACCAATTTGAGCCTTCAAGCTCGGCCAAAACCTACCAATTTTTCTTCTCCACTTCCCTAGAAACATCATAGAGGTCCCTGTCTTCTTCAAAGACCATCTTTAATGCCCTAAGAGGAGGTTAAGAAGATGCGCTTCAAAGAAGAGGTAATGTCCGTTACCGATTATTTCAAATTTATTTATTCTTATACTTCCTCTTCTTTAGTTATTTCATTATGAAGTAATAACATCAGTATAACTGATATAATTATATGTTATTATAAATATTAAACAACCCTATTTCACCTTTTATCCATCTTATGGAAAATTAAATCACTGCACGTGCGTACGTACGGAATACCATCTCCACGCCGTGGTGTAATCTGTTTTCCACCACCACCCTACTTGGATGGGTATAATGGTGTAAATAATAACTATATATGATTATTTTAAATTGATATTGATTCTGAAATAGTATACATATACATCAATACAATTCCACGATCATGGGAACGATATCATCGCTCGTACATACGTACGGCCTACCGTCTCCACGATGTGATGAGACTCGTTCTACATGATCTTCATTACATAATGTTTATATAAATGAATTGAATGAATAAATATGATATATATTAAAATAATACCATTCTGAAAATGAGGTATCTATAACGTAAAACTAAGAATAAGAATTTATTCGACAAAACACGTATAAGAACAAAAAGCAATAAATACCCGAATAACAAGTAACAATGAAATATTACTAATAAGAAGCTAATAATATGACCATATATGATATCATAAAAATAACTACGATTATGAAATAAGTCAGTAACATTATTTAAATCATTATACAAGAGGTTCAGACACGTACGAAGAAAATCAGAACTAACGTAAGGGAAAATCTCACAATTTCATTTTTAGCCGAGATTGTTTATACTTTGGTATTTACTAGGGTGTATTTATCATCCACATACATGTTTCCTCAATATGTAATATTATTTATATCCTCCTAAAATTTATTAAATCCAATATTACTCATTGGTGAGTTTTTAGTAAAATATATGAAAGTAATATTTTGTCATTTTTAGTATGAGGTACTTTTTGACTTTTTCGGCCAAAGTATGAGAAGAATGTTTTTTTAACTTATACAGAATGAAAGGATTTTTATGATTTCAGAGAACATTATTTCCACGAAGCTTCATTTAAAAGTTTTCATGTTTATTTGTAATTAACTTCGTTTAGTTTAAAATTTTATGACATTTTAAGAAAGGAAAAAATATTTTTGAAGTATAATGGATAATTTCGTCAAGAATGGAGTTCAAGCATTTTATCAAAATTATTTTCCATATAAGATAATATAGGGTTCTGTTTCGATCCCTCTTTTTACATTGATTGGATTATGTTATGATGCAATTAATTTTATGATGTCCTTTTATCTTATATGGATTATGTTATAACGACATGACGTTTCAGAATCCCATTTTTATTACATGGGTTATGCTATGATGTATGATTTATGATCTTGTGGCACACATAATAATGGTATCATTATGAGATGGGTGGGAACTATATCTCCCTCCAATGCATTGGGTAAAGATTTATATCTCATGAGATAGATATGGATGGAATGACAAGTTAAACCTGTTCAATGATACAGGACTGGAACGAGGGGTAAACTCGGTTCAGAAATGGACTTTGTCAGCTATGATAGTCTTGGTAATGAGTCTTGACTAATATGAAATGATTTTCTATGATTATGTATGTATGCTAAAAAGTTTCATGTTTTAAGTTATGATTATTGTTATTAAATTTCACTACTATGATTTATCCCATGTTATGATATTATGATCTCTTTTTCAGGTTAGGATTTTCAAAGTGATATGTTCTTTTGAATATGATGTGATTTATATTTCTTTTGATTACCCTTACTGAGAATTTGAGCTCACCCTTTTGTATGTATTCTTTTCCCTAGGTCACGAAGAAGGGTATTAAGTAGGATATACCAAAAAGGGATTCTAGATATGATGAAATAAATGGGAGACAATGTCGATGCTTTATGAACCAGTAGTTTATGTTTCCCAGTTTCTAATGACACTATACCTATATGGTCCAACTATGGTTTTTTATATGTTGTAATAAGTGTGCTTCAATTTTGAAGTAATAACAATGTATGTAAATTATGGGTCGTTATAGTTGGTATTAGAGGAAAGGTATAATCATCCTTT
Organism: Viscum album; assembly: GCA_963277665.1. NCBI lineage: Eukaryota > Viridiplantae > Streptophyta > Magnoliopsida > Santalales > Viscaceae > Viscum > Viscum album. Next base: position 623,638,461 of record OY728136.1, on the reverse strand, counting down.
GGAAACTAGGATGTGAAAACCTTAGTAAGAACCCTAAGGATATGTCTAAGCATAGAACACAATCTTAGTGTTTTAGAAATGGCCATGAAAAAGATATGATAATACCTTAAGTGTGAAATTTTATTCTTGATTATGTGGTTTTCCTATTATAATTAGTGTTGCTCACACTATTCTCCTTGGTTTTAGTCAATGAATGGAACCCGAAGAAACCGTGTTAATATGAAATGCGATGGGCAATGCAATGATTGTACCCCTGAGAAACCAAACGTTATGGGAGCTGGAATGAAAAATCTTGTAGCCATGATCACAAAACTTTCTCAAACTATGAATCATACAGGACCTCCAAATGAGCAAAGTAAGGAGAAACATTCTGTTGAATCCTTCATGAGGCAGCGTCCACCTTCATTCAGTGGGTATACTAATCCATTAGTGGCTGAACAATGGATCAGTTCCACTGAAAAGATATTTTCAGTTCTTCAATGTTCTGAACATGATAAAGTCATCTTATCAGTATATCATTTGGAAGGTGAAGATGATCAATGGTCAAATCTTATCAATAATATGAGTCCAAGATATGAAATTGAGTCCATGGAATGGGACAAGTTCAAGAACTTATTTTTCAATAAGTAATTCCCTCATATTATTCGAACAAATATGGAGAAGGAGTTTCTTGAACTGAAGAAAAAGGATGATGAATCTATAGGTACCTACGAAGTAAATTTTAGAAGACTTGCAAGGTACGCTTCTGGAATTATTATCCAACATGAGAGTAAGATCAATCGATTCTTTAGTGCCTTAAAACCAAGTCTTCAAAGGGCATTAGCCATAAGGGATTTCAGTAGCTACAAGGAAATCGTTCGATGTGCTCTCAAGGATGAGATGGATATTGGAGTGACCCATCAGTCATATGCATTTTATAAGAAGAGGAAAATGGAATTCAAAGGGAAATATAAAGACCACACTAAATAGAAGATGAGTTTTCCCTTATTCTCAAAGTGTGGAAGGAAACATAGAGGGAGTATTCTTAAAGGGACAAGTAAATGTTTCAAATGTGGAAAAGAAGGTCATCGAGCATTTGAATGCCTCAATGATGGGAAAAATATTTCTAGTGATGCGAACAATGAAAAGGCTACACAGAGTGCACCTCCTACACTTCAATGTTACAAGTTCATGGAAATGGGGCATTATGATAATAAATAACCTAATCTAAGGGTTTTTTATGATGATCGACATTAACAAACTCTTAAGGCCAAAGACAAAGGAAAGTCACATGCAATTACTATCAGCGATGTGGAGTATGATAACAAAGTGGTGAAAGGTACACTTACCATCCACTCTAAAGTAGAAAATGTTTTATTTGATTTTGGATCCACCCAATCATTTATTTCTGAAAAATTTTCCAAGGGTATCGCCATATTACCTCAACAATTAGATGTTGAGTTAGCTGTGACAACCCCTAATGGAACAACAGTCGCATCAAAAGTTTATAATTATTCTCCGATTGATGTTCATGGGGAAGTGCTTCCTTCAAATCTTGTGATCCTTCCTATAGTGGAATTTGATGTGATTCTTGGAATGGAATGGCTTTCTTTATATAGATATCATATCAATTTTCAAAGAAGGGAAGTCACATTTCATATTCCAGATCAATCTATGATCGTCTATCGATGCAAGGATGAACATAACCTTCCGGTGGAAATTTCTTCCATATTATGGGTCTTGATTCCACTAAATGAAGGTTATTTATCTCAAATGGTTGGAGAGAAACTCATGATTAAGAATATGCCCATTTTATGGGAGTTTGATGATGTCTTTTCGGAGGAATTTCCAGGTCTTCTACCAAATCGTGAAGATGAGTTTTCAATAGAACTCATACCAGCCGCTATGACTATTTCAAAGACACATTATAGAATGGACCCAATTGATTTTCAGGAATTGAAGAAGAAACTCGAAGAGAATCTTGATAAGGGATTCATACGCCCTAGTGCGTCACCTTGGGGAGCACCTGTTCTGTTTGTTAAGAAGAAAGATAGATCAGTGAGACTCTGCATTGATTATCGAGAACATAACAAGATCACTATCAAGAACGATTATCCTCTTCCACGCATTGATGAATTATTTGACCAAATACGTAGATCTCAATACTTTTCCACGATTGATCTTCATTCAAGGTATCATCAATTAAGGGTCAAAAGGGAGGATACCAAAGACAGTTTTTCGCATAAGGTATGGACACTATAAATTTATAGTGATGCCATTTGGTCTTACTAAGTCTCCTTCTATATTCATGTATATAATGAATAGAGTCTTTAGAGACTATCTTAATCAGTTTGTGGTAGTTTTTATAGATGATATTCTTGTCTATTCAAAGAGAAAAGAAGAACCTGAAGATCACTTGAGAATTGTATTAAAGACCCTAAGAAAGGAGAATCATTATGCCAAATTCACGAAGTGTGAATTTTTGAGTCAAAAAGTTTCATTTTTGGGTCACATAATCTCAAAAGAGGGGATATATGTGGATCCAGCAAAAACAGAGGTTATCGAAAGATGGTCGAGACCAACAACAGTAACTGAGATCCAAAGTTTTCTTGGTTTGGCTGGATATTATCAACGTTTTGTGAATGATTTTTCACAATTATCTAATCCACTGACCAAGTTGACTTGAAAAAGATTTAAGTTCGTTTGGGCGGAGGAATGTGAAGAGAATTTCAAGGAGTTAAAAAGAAGGTTATCCAGTGTACCTGTGCTCACACTACCTTGTAGTGGAAAAAGGTTTTTGATATACAGTGATGCATCCAAAAAGGGATTGGGGTATGTTCTCATGCAAAACGATATGGTGATAGCTTATGCCTCACGACAGTTGAAAATCCATGAGAAAATTTACCCAAATCATGATTTGGAGTTAGCTGCGGAAATCTTTTCATTAAAAATATAGAGGCATTATCTTTATAGTGAAAGGTGTGATATTTATACTGATCATAAAAGCCTAAAGCATATTTTCACACAAATGGATCTAAATATGCACCAAGGAAGATGGTTGGAGATGATTATGGATTATGACTGCTTAATTCAGTATCACCCTAGGAAATCAAACAAGGTGGCAGATGCATTAAGTCGAAAAGACCATGCTAGCTTATCCATGATGAGGATCAGAAAAGATCTAATATTTATGGATTTACAAAGGATGGATCTGGTAATTATAATGGAAGGGGAGAAATATTATCTTTTTAAAATGAATGTTCCACCATCTATACATGTGAAGATTAATGAGGCACAAAAAGAAGATGTATAGTTACAAAAGAAGGTGAGAAATGTTCCTGAATTCAACCTTTATTATAATGGGATAATAATGTCCAGGAATCAGGTTTGTGTTCCTCTGATCCCAGAATTAAAGAAGTAGATGTTGGATGAGGCTCATAGTTCCTCATTATCTATTCATCCTGGAAGCACCAAGATGTATAAGGACCTGAAAGTGTACTTCTGGTGTGATTGCATGAAAAGAGATGTTCCTGAATATGTCTCTCGATGCTTGGTTTGTCACCAAGTTAATGTTGAGAGACAGAAGTCTAAGGGGATGTTACAACCATTACCTAGACCCGAATGGAAATGGGAAAACATCACTATAGTCTTTGTCACCGGACTTCCTAAAACATCCAAAGGCAATAATTCTATCTGGGTCATAGTTGATCGTCTTAAAATGTCGGCACACTTCATTGTTATTAGAGAATATTTCTCTCTGGATCAGCTTGCAAGGATATATGTAAAGGAAGTGGTAAGATTGCACGGAGTACCACTTTCCATTATATCTGATCGGGATATGAGGTTTACCTCATAGTTTTGGCGAAGTCTTCAGCATACTCTGGATATAGAGTTGAGTTTCAGCACTTCTTATCATCCTCCGAAAGATGGTCAGTTTGAGAGAACAATTCAAACTCTAGAAGATATGTTAAGATCTTGCTCTATGGATTTCAAAGGTGGTGGGGATCAACACCTACCTTTGGTGGAATTTTCTTATAATAATAGATTTCACTCCAGTATTCAGATGGAACCTTATGAAAATCTCTATGGAAATAAATGCAGGACTCTAACATTCTGGGATGAAGTTGGGGAAAGAAAGCTATTGGGACCTGATCTTGTTGATGAGATGGAAGAAAAGGTCAGATCTATTCAACAACACATAAGAGCATCTCAAAGTCGAAAAAAACTTTATGCTGATAATCGAAGAAAAGACCAAGAGTTTGATGTGAGTGATAAAGTGTTCTTATGAATATCTCCTTGGAAGAGAGTAATGAGATTTGGAAAGAAGGGGAAGCTGAGCCCTAGGTATATCGGTCCTTTCGAAATACTTGATCATGTTGGGAAGGTAGCTTACTGATTGGTGCTTCCATCGAATATCTCTCATGTTCATGATGTGTTCCATGTATCTCTCCTGAGAATGTACATACCCGATCCTTCACATGTACTAAGCTCAGAAGTTGTACCACTCGAGCAAGATCTTTCTTATAAAGAACAACCGATAGAGATTCTGGATCGTAGCGAAAAAGTCCTATGGAACAAGACCACTCTCTTGGTGAATGTTTTATGGAGGAACCACAAATTAGAAGAAGCTTCATAGGATATTGAGGATGTGATGAGGGAAATGTATCATCATCCGTTTGTTACAAAGTGTAGAATTTCGAGGGCGAAATTCATTTTAAGGGGGGTAGAATGTAACACCCGATATTTTTATGAGAAATATTTTATTTTTATGTTATATCCATCATCAAAGGAATCTTTCACTACACACTACACTAGATTGTCTTTATTTACACGCAATCACGACCTTCCTTGATAGCTTGCGTTGTACACAATAACGAGTTTCACTAAACAACGATATGCTATTAAAATATTATTAAAACTAGCCGTTATGAATAGTAACAATCAATTTTTAAAATTTTATAAATTATATCTTTAAAATTGGACATCATTTTTGGATTCGGAATATCGAAATTAGCCTAGGGTGAATTTTTGGTAATTTTCTGAAAACGTTCAATTTTTTTATGAATAGTGAAAACACTAGGTTACTATTTAAAAACTGACTTTTTATTTAAATAATTGTTTATGTTATTGAAATTTATATTAGGTAAAAATTGATACATAATACCTATATATGTTCACTGTAATTCATTTGAGTCATTTTATAATAATTTCAGATCTATAAAAATTTTATAGAACTTTTCACCGCTTTTACCCACCTCCTAGGAGAATTTAAAAATTTACATAAAACTTAATTTTACCGCTTCTGTGAGTAGAATTTCAAAAATCCGAGAGACACAGTTAATATCAAGGAGTAAAATGTTGTTCATTAATAAAAAATAATTTTTGGTGAATAGTAACTTTTTACTTTTATTTACCACGGTTAAAAGTAAATAGGGTAATTAAGGGTAAAAATGATATTATTATTACCCTAAGACATGTCCTAATTCTATTAGATAAGTGTAATTCTAACAAAAACAACCTTAAGAATAAAATTTTACACTTTATGTCCACTTGGATTAGATTAGGGCACTTATTATTATTTTATTTAAAGAAGAGTTAAAATAGTTAAAATCAATGTTTAATAACTAAAAAAATTTTAATATAGGATTATACATAAGATAAATTCGACTATAAATATTCACTATAAAGGTAATCATATTTCCAACATAATGGTATTTTATTTATAATTTTTAGACTTTAAATATTTCAATTTATTAATGACACAATGATGATGTAGTAATTACCTTATTAATGAAATATTAACATAATTGATGTTATAAATACCCAAATAAATCTAATTTTAGACTTTTTATGAATTACACTAATTTTATAGGTTTAAATTACGTGTTATTATTGATTCAATTAACTTTTTTCAAACTAATCATGTTGTTATAATTTTCACAAAAATCAATTACCAAATAGTGTCAAAATGGACATAAAATAGTTTTTAAAACAAATATTATATTATTAATGGTTATTATATTTCTAAAAATATAAGGTTCAACCAAATGACTTAGATACGGTTATATGTATTAATAATGAACCACTTGGGGTTCGTTTGTCCTGTTATAGTATGTTTATTAACTTTATAGTGTAATAAAACAAGAAGACACGATAAAAGTTAATTTATTTAACTTAGAGTTAAATCTAAATGATATGGTTAAAATAGTAACCTAAAATTGTCTAAAATCTATTGGTTTGAGGGATTTAGACCCATCCCCACCTTAGCTTAGAAATAAATCAATTTGGAGCTATTAAAAACCGAATATATCTTTATAATAAAATAATATTTTAAGTTTTTCCTAAGGTGCCCCTCTCCTCCCTTATAAAAGGGTACCTCCTCCCTCTCCTCCTCACACCACTTTGAGGCTTAAAACTCGGACAACCCCTACCAATTTCTCTTCTACACTTCCCTATAAACATCCTAGATGTCCTTTTCTTCTTCAAATACCATCTTTAGTGCCCTAAGAGGAGTTTGAGAAGAGGCACTTCAAAGAAGAGGTAATGTCCGTTAGCGATTGTTTCAAATTTATTTCTTCTTCTAATTAATCTTATTTAGTTGTTTCATAATGATGTAATAACATCCGTATCACTCATATAATTATATTTTATTATAAATATGAAACAAAACTATTTTACCTTTTATCTATCCTACAAAAAACGAAATCACCGCACGTGTGTACGTACAGAATATCGTCTCCACACCATGGTATAATTTGTCTTCCACCACCACCTTACTTGGATGGGTCTAATGGTGTAAAGAATAACTATATATGATTATTTTATAGTGATATTGATTCTGAAATAGTGTACATATACTTCAATAAAATTCCACGATCATGGGAATGATATCATCGCTCGTGCGTACGTACGACCTACCGTCTCCACGATGTGATGCAACTCGTTATACATGATCTTCATTACATAATGATTATATAAATGAATTTAATGAATAAATATGATATATATTACACTAATAAATTTCTATAAATGAGTTATATATAACCTAAAATTAATAATAATAATTTATTTGACAAAACATGCATAAGAACAAAAAGCAAATAAACACCCGAATAACATGTAACAATGAAATATTACTAATAATAAGCTAAGAATATGACCATATATGACATCATAACAATTATTAAGATTCTGGAATAAGTCAATAACATTATTTAAATCATTATACTGGAGTTTCATACATGTACGAAGCAAATCAGACCTAAGGTAAGGTAAAATCTCACAATCTCATTTTTAACCGAGATTGTTTATACATTGGTATTTACTGGGGTGTATTTATCATCCAAATACATGTTTCCTTAATATGTAATATTATTTATATCCTCGTATAAATTTTTAAATACAATATTACAAATTGGTGAGTTTTTAGTAAAATATATGAAAGGAATCTTTTTTGTGTTTAGTACGAGGTAGTTTTTGAATTTTCTGGCCAAAGTATGAGAAGAATGTATTTTTAACTTATATAGCATGAATGGATTTTTATGATTTTGAAGAAAATTATTTCCATGAATCTTCATTTACAATTTTTCAAGTTGTTTTTTAATTAACTTATTATAGTTTAAATTTTTATGACATTTTAAGAAAGGAAAAAATGTTTTTTAAGTAGAGAGGATATTTTCTTCAAGAATAGAGTTCAAGCATTTTATCAAAATTATTTTCCATATAAGATAACACAGGGTCCTGTTTCTATCCCTATTTTTACATTTATATAATTATGTTATGGTGGAATTATTTTTATGAAGTCCTTTTATCTTATATGGATTATGTTATGATAACACGACGTTTAAGAATCCCATTTTTATTACATGGGTTATGCTATGATGTATGATTTTTGATCTTGTGGCACATATTAGAATTGTATAATTATGAGATGGGTGGGACCTATATCTCCCTCCAATTTATTGGGTAAAGATTTATATCTCATGAGATAGACATGGATGAAACGACAAGTTAAACTGGTTCAGTGATACAGGACTGGAACGAGGAGTGGACTCGGTTCAGAAATAGACTTTGTCCGCTATGATGGTCTTGGAAATGAGTCTTGACTAATATGAAATGATTTTATATGATTATGTGTGTATTACACAAAGTTTCATGTTTTAAGTTTTGATTATTGGGATTACATTTCACTACTATGATTTATCCCATGTTATGATATTATTATCTCTTTTGCAGGTTCATATTTTCAAAATGTTATGTTCTTATGAATATGATGTGATTTATATTTCTTTTGTTTACCCTTATTGAGCATTTGAGCTCACCCTTTTGTATGTTTTCTTTTCCCCAGTTCAGTAAGAAGGGTATTAAGTAGGATATTCCAAAAAGTGATTCTAGATATGATGAAATAAATTCAAGACAATGTAGATTCTTTATGAACCACTTATTTATGTTTCCCAGTTTCTAAAGACACTATACCTATACGGTCCTACTGTGGTTTTGTAATATGTTGTAATAAGTCTGATTCAATTTTGATGTAATATCAATGTATGTAAAGTATGGGTTGTTATAAAATTGACAACAAATATTTTATCCTCTTGTATAAAAAGATATAGTTGTTCAGTGTGATAATATTTTCATCTTATTCTTTTTATTATCTAATTTCAAATGAAATTATTCACTTCATTTTACTTGAAAAATTCTTTATGTAACCACTTTTTATTCTCCAACACCACTCTCTTTATTGTCACACTCACATATGAAACAAAAACCAAATCATTCAACAATATACACTTTATATGTATACGATAATAATGATAATAACAACATCATCTGTTTCACCTTCACTTAAAATTCTCTTTTCTCTTTCTTCTTTATTTAAACATTTATGATATTGCCTATATATATTTGAATTTAAACTCCTAAAAAAATCATATCTGGTTATAAAAATAAATTTCATATAAAAAACAACCATATCTCTTTGTAACTACAATGGGTCATGTACGACAACCAAACTCATTATTCATTAAACCTGTGTTCCATATACATTAAATTTACATGAATATATAAATTTCTATTTGATGAAGAGACAAAACTACACAAATATAAATCTTTTCATTATTCCTATAAGAATAGAACCATCTTCAATATCAGCTATCTTTCTTGTCATGTATAGTATAAATATCTTACATGAAGAATTCATCTACGTGATATAATTAGATATGTCACGAAAAATGGCTATGTGGGATAATTTGATACGTTCATAAAAATGGATATGTTACCCAATCAGATATGTTAGTCACCTATGTGACCATGTGCCTATGTGGTTCCCCTATGTGACCATTCTCTTATGTGGTTATCCATTATAACCATTCGACTATGTGGTTCCCTAACATGGCCATTTTGCTAAGTTGACTCAACAGACATCCTGAACATCCTTATTCACACTTAAATCCCTTATTCATTATTTTAAACATAATTCCTGTATCTTTTAAAGGAATCATTATAATTTTTATCAGGATATTTAAATATTATAAGGGTAAATCACTCGGATTCCACCGATTTGATAGACAACATTCTTCTTCTATCTTCCATGGAAGTCCCTCGATCAATTCCCCAAACATGTGTATCTACACTCCTTCATGTAGTGATTTATTCATAATAACTTATCCTACCATGTGTGTCTAAAGTTATTCATGTGATCACTTCATGCAGTCAATTTCTCATGGTTACTTGACATAATGTGTGTGTCAACATTTCTTCATGCTGTAATTTACTCATTTTCATTTAACCTATAGTGAACATAAAAACATATTGACGTGATCACTTGATCATGGTCACTTAAAACATTTTTTTTGTTCACATTTATTCTTGAGGTCACTTCCACCTGGTCACTTTTTTTAAAGACCCTATGTGGTTTTTTGATATTTTGATGATGTTTAATATTTTTTCAATAGGTTTCAAGAGAAAATCTAAATGTGTTTTAATGTGATGATTGGTGAATCATTCTTGATGTAAAATAAATTTTCTGATTATACTATGATATGTGCACATTATTTAGGAAATTTGAAAGGTGAAGATGATTTTATGTTGAAGATATTTTTAATTTGTAAATAAATTATAAAGTAAATGAAATAATATAATGGATAATATGGATGGGAATGTGAATATTTTAATGGTATTAATATCGATTATTTGTATAAATATTCTATGGGAAGTATACTAAAAAATTAATCCAACCACCTAGCCGTTCAAGGGGACCCATATCCACCACATAGATGGGCATGTCAACCCTCAACCATCCCTAAAAATGGAAAGGATGAGTACCTACAAGAAAAAGAAAGTGTGAACACATAGTGTTTCATAGTAACATAGTGGTTCCACTAAGATGGTGGAATGTTAGCATAAGATTTAACATGGGTTGGTTCCAATACGGGTTTAGAAGTGGAACCCATTACTCATATCTATCATGCTACCAAAATGAGTTTTAATATTAAGAAGAGATATTATATACATGGGAATAATGTGGCATATAGAGAAGTGGTGCACTATTCATAATCTTTTAAATGAATTGGATATAATAGAATACATCGAATCTATTTTATCCAATCCATATGATTAAGGATATATCATATTTAGCCTCATCCACATGAGATTTACTATATGCATCCAATGTTCTCCATGAAACAATGAATGTATGATCAAACTAAGCCCATGAAAATGTTTTGTATCACCAATTGAAGAAATTTCATACCAAGAATTATTTTCTAAGATATGATGAATGTTGAACCACATGATCAAGTGAAACAATAATGTGAGTACATGATCATTGAGCTATCAATACATTGTGTATCAGGATAATTGAAGTAGTGCTCCTATTCATTGAAGTATGTTGTTTCAATAGATGGTGGAATATGATTTTTAGATAATTGAGTCATTATAACAGTCTATAAAAACTATGAATCTCATAAATTTTAGTATGAACTAAATGAATATAAAAGAGAGAATATTGAGATCAAAATAGATTTGAGGAAGTGATTTGTATTCATGAAGGTTTTCCATGAAATTTGGATGATTATTTTTTACCTTCACATTAACTTGATGATGGTTTGACTATGTGATGAAGTATAACATCCCATTGTATTTGATAAAGGAATAGAGGAATCGTGTATAATAATACATGAATAATATTTTTATATCTTAGTTGAGTGAGAAGGAGGAAGAAAAATAAATCATATATTCTATTAGGTGATACATGTATGTGACAATATACACGAATGAGATTGATTTTATGTGAAGGAGAAGAAGACAATTAAGTACAATGCCTGGTTCACACAAAGAAAGAACTCATGAAGGTGAAATAATTCATTCATAAAATGAATATTACCTTTCATAGTTTTTTTTCATTTTATGAGTTTTTATAGAGGAACATGAAGTACACATTGCATTAATAACATGCAGTGTGTTCGAGACTAAGAAATGTAGAGTATCTGAAGAATTTATACCTGAGTTTTTAGTGATTAGTGATACTGAGACATCACTAAATATATGAATGAATAATATCACAAGATTTTTTGTACTGGGGAAACTAATCATCTACAAGTGATCGTAATAATTGAGTAAGACTGATAGACCAATTCAGTGGTTGTTGAATGAACATGAACTGTACATGGGAATGTTTGATATAACATGATCTTAAATTAAGATCAAAATATCACCCTATAGTGGATGATATATTTTAAATAAGAGGAAGGGGATTGTGATTAGTGGGGTGTTACCAATTGTTGAAGGTGTTCAAGAGAATCAGGGGTTTAACCAGTTTAACATTTGGGGGGTCGAACCAACCAAGGAAAAAGAGTTGAATCACTAGTGGGTATAACTATGGTCAACTTAGGGAACTACTACTAGGGTCTATACCTAGTGGATTCAAAAAACAATTTAATTGATAACATGATTATAATGGATAATATGTAAACAAGGGTTATAACTAGCTATAATAGTAGTAGGTGTTAGTATCAAACCTTGTAAAAATACTATTTAATATGTTTCATTTACTTTAAGAATTTCATACTCGGTCCACTAATCATAATAAGTGATAATAGTTTTAATTAAAAGGTGGTAAAAAGAAACCAAATGAATTCAGTTAAACTAGTCACACATAACTCACCCCTCTTAGTGTGACTTCATGATCCATTGGGAACTTCAATTGTTTTCTGAGTAAATTTTCCATCTTTGGGTGGATATATATTACATTCCTAGTTTTTATTTCATAATTATATGAAGTATAAATTTTATATTGATTATGATTCAGAAGAGTTTCATATATAAAATACATTCCCAATTCCTGATGTTGTAATATTTATGTTTTATTAAAGACATAGAAAAACATGATGAAACAAGATGACAATAATATGGAGAAGAACATAAAGAATAATTAAGATCAAATACAATATTAAGGAACTCAGAGTGGTAATTTTTTAGTGCAATCAGTTTATTATAATTCTAATGAATTGTTTTCAAGTAGTAATGAATATATAGTTAATTATAAAATCATAGGGAATTTGAAGAATATTATCAAATAATATACCACATGTATAATAACAGTTTTTATGGACTATTAGGATGAAAAATTTCACATGGAAGAAGAGGCTAATTCCATTAAACAGTCATTGGCTAAAAAGGTAAGCATATGAATCACCCTCACAAAAAATTTCAGAGCAAAGAGTTATATATATATATATATGAAATAAATGATATGGTGAAGATATTGAAGAAGTGAAATGTAATGTTTTTGAGAAATAAATATTTTAAATTTATTTATAAAAAATTTCTATGCATAAAAAATTCTCTATAATATCTATTTAACTGTCAAATATGCTCAGTTGGATGTTAAATAAAAAAAAAGTAAGGATATTTTTAATTTTTTTTATCTTAATTAAAACTAGGTGCACGAAGATTGTATTCAAAATATAATGATTTATTTAGATGAAATCCTAAAATATGTTGAAGACAATAATAATTCTCCAATCATAAATTTTCTTAAATTATAAGTGAAACTAATAAATATGGTAGAGACACAAATTGATACTTCCCAAGAAATTATGAAAAGAAGTACTTACAATAATCCTTTTTTCAAGACTCTTATTTGTAAAATAAATCAACCTAGTGTGAAGAAGGTATTTATATTATCTAAGGATAATTAAATTATATGATCATTAAAAATGGTAACCCTTTTTCCTAATAAATTTTGAGGCACTTATATTATTTTGATGACTAGTGAAGAATCAACATTAAATTATGGACAATCATGGATGAAAGAAAATTATCGAGAATCAAAATATTCTTTAAATATGGATGTAAATAAGTGTAGGGACTAATATTCTTCAATGAAGTCCAAAAATAAGAAATGTGTAATAAAAAACAACATGTTTTTTAAGACATTAATAATGTATCACAAAAAAATTGTTGAAATATTTGGGCAACAATTAGTTCCACTAAACATTTTGGAATCATGAAATAAATTCTTGTCACAATATTTAATTGCATGAAAATTACAAAATACCTACATTTAGGGGGAGAAAATAGGAAGAAAAGAGGAAATATGAAAAATAGAATCAAAATTCACAATAACTAAATCAGTCTATTAAGGACATATAGGAATGTTTTGGAGATTATTGTGAGTATTTAAATGGAAGTTTTTACTATTATGATGAGTATTTGTATGTACCAGTAATGAAAAAAATCATATTTTTATGGGAAGTGAGTATAAAATAAAAATAAAATTTTTTCACAAAAGAAGATTATAGATCATCATCTAGAGGTGAAAAAAGAAATAACATTTTTAACAAACAAATACGAAGATGTTTGTGAAGAATTATGTGAATAGTTTCACACCAAATAAAATACAATTTTATTGTGGTAGGAAATGTCACATTTTTTACCACAATTAATTGTCTATGATCATAAATACTAATTGAATCCATCTAGAATTGAATAAAGAATCAATCTATAAAAATAAAAATAGGACTAATTTGGTAAAATAAATTTATTGTGAAATTCTAATAAGTTTCCTAAAAATGGAAACATGATGAATATTAATGCTATGTGTGAAAGGTTTAATATATCTATACATTCGAGTAAAAAATGTTTTACATGGTTACATGGATAAGAGTAATTCTTAACAAAGGGACAGAAAAACCTATGACTTATTGTGGTAAAAAATAAAATTGATACATAGGAGTCAATACACAAAGTGAATATAGAGAATGTTCCAAAAATGGTTGATAATATGAAAAAACTATTGTAATCTGAAAGAAATATAGAGAATTCCTAGAAAAAAGAATCTACTTTATTATAAAATGTGATGACTAATTGTTCATCTATGAAAATAGTTAGATTTAGAATAAACTCTCATCCTTTTTTGTCTAAGTAAGGATCATTGGTGAATCACATTATTCCCATATATACATTATAAAATTTTCATGTAAATAGTTAAAGGTGAATCATCTATTTAAGGGGAGAAATAAATTTTATAAAAGATGTTAATATATTATAACCATATATTTTCCATCATGAATGAATATGGACATCATGTTGAATCCTTTCAAAAATTCAAATAATCTCAAATAATTTAGAGTTTATTCTCGAAGATATCCAATCACTATAAAGAAGTATTGAGTGAATATCTTAATGTAGAGTACAAAAGAAAACCACTATATATATATATATCCCAGTAGATATCTAATGAATAACTATAATTTTTATGAGGAATGAAAATGAAAATTATAGATCTTAAATATATATATATTGATGATTTCCTTCATTTAGGTATATTTATTATATTTTCTTATCCATAAGATAAAAAATAAACTCTAAAAGTGAGTGATGTACAACTTGATGAAGAAAGGTAATAGAAATCTGGAAAAGGAAAATTGTATTCTTAAAAATGAATGTTTTTAATTTTTTTCTATGATTAATGTAGTACATTGGTTGGAAATATTTTGAACAACCCATGATAGAAGGTATTAGTGTTGGTATCACATGTTGGAAATTTTTTGATAGCTTTGATGTAAAATTTGACCATAATTTTTTCACACTAACCATGGCTCATATATAATTAGAGATGGTTTATTTTAGATCATTTATATATTATTAGTGATTCCATAATTCAATATATTAAATCATACAATAAGTGTTATCACATGAGGTGATGTTCTTAAATTTTGAATGATGGTGATGTGAATTACTTTCTATACTTATATATCTATAATTTTATTAGAGATAAGGGGGAGAAGAAAACATTGAATCTGGAATTGAAATGGAAATTGATAATAAATCCAATGGTGGAGATTGAAGAACCCTAGTTGTTTATTAAGATTGTTATAATGTTGAATTCTTCATCAACTGTATTTGAAGATAAAAAGTAAATGTGTTTTAATGTGAGTATTGTTAAACCATTATTTATTTCAAAGACATGTGATAACTTAACTATGAGATGTGAACATTGATTAAATTAGTTGAAAGGTGAGTATGATTTTATATTTAATGGATTTTGAAATTATAATTATATTATGAAAAAAATCAATAAGATATTGGATAATATGTATTTTAATTTGAAAAATTATTTGGTGTTCATATTGAAGATATGGATAACACTTCTATGGGAAGTCGACTAAAAAATTATCCTACCACCTAGAATGTCATGGGGACCCACAACCACTTCTTAGGTGGGATGTTTGACCCTCAACCATCAATGTCTTTGGAATGGGAGAGTGTATATATGGGAAAGAGACAGTGCACATATAGAGGATCATATGAACATAGAGGCACCATCGTGTGGGGTGACAAGATGGAGGGGGATCTAGAATCAGTCAGTACAAGTGGGGGTTTGGGAGCAGACCTCAGTACTCACATATTCTAAGTTACTGAAATATGTTGTAATATTAGTTAGAGATATTATAAATGTGGGAAATAGGTGAGATTAAAATAAATGGTTCCCTATTTATAAACCATTAAATTTTATTGACTAAACACAAACTATCCAACCTATTTTATCAAAGTTGTCTGATCGAGGCTATTTTATCTTCAACCTCGACCACCTGAGATTTGCTACATGTTTATTTTTTTCTTTATTCCTTGACATCTGGATGATCGAACCAAGACCATGAAAATTCCTTGTATCATTAGTCAAGGAAATAAAATGGTGAAAAATGTTTTCAGATCTCTGATTAAGGTTTAACTGCATGATCATATATTTGTTGAGCCATTTTGTATTAGGATAAATGTGGTAGGGTGTATATGTAGTAGAGTAAGTTGGTGGAACATATAATTGATTATGAATTTCAGAGCATTGATTTAGTGTAAAATTCTATAGAAACTCTTACTCTATACATTAGTAGAATAAAACAATTGAATATATGAGAGAGAATACTAAGAGTGAAAGATCGCAAGAAATGATCTATATTTTCGATGTTTTTTTAGGAATTTGTGATCGGTGATTTTTGACCTTCACTTTCACATAATGATGGTTTGATTACAAGAGACAAAGTAATATCACTCTAGGTTTTATGAAGGACAAGAATAACCACATAAACCTATTTATGAAGAAGACTCATTCTAGGTTAGTTGAAAAAGAATGAGGAAAATGAAGACATCATGTATTATATTTCATGATACATGCATGTTATAATATACATTAAAAAGATTGATTTTATATGAAAGAGTAGAATATAACCGAGTTCATTTCCTAGTTTACCTGAAGTAGGAACTATCTAATCTACTAGGTCATGTTAAGTCTCATGTAAATCTATTACGTGAAGCCCATAAACTAAATCAATTCAAGAAAAGAGAACCAGAAGAATAATGGAAACTATACTTGATCACACGTACATGTAAAAAAAGCATGCATAAGAACAGTATAGTGTAGGTGTGTTTGAAATTGTGTGTGAAACTAAGTTGATGTGAGAAGTAATTAATGCAATTTTTTTTATTTTTAGTCACATGGAATAATTCATGTAGGAAATTGTGAATACATTGCATAGTATTTTACATGCATAATGTTTGAAAGAGGATTAAGAAATAACAATTTCCTGATTATTTTATAGTGTGTTTGAGAATAATTTAGGAAGAGTATTATAAGAATTTATAACATTTTTTATAGTGATTTGTGATGTTAACATCATTAAACATAAAGAAGAATATTTGACTGAGCATTGTTACACTACAGAAACTGATCATAAATAGGTGGTCAGAATAATTGAGCAAGGATAACCACCTCATTTAGTGGCTATTGGAGGAGCATGAAGTGTACACAAGAATGTGTGATCCAGCAAGCCCATGGAGGAAGATCAATAAATCATCCTATTGTATATTATATTTTCTAAAGATGATGAATATTTTGACTATTGGATTTAACTTGTTTTTAATGAGGATCGAGAGACTAGGGGACTAACCAATTAAATGGTTAAGTGTATAACTATCCAAGGTAGAAGATTTAGATAAATGGGGTAGGTGTAACTAGGATCAATTGGAGGATTGAATACATGGGGTTTAATTAGTTTCTTTATATACCATTTTTCTTGATACCATGATTACAATGTAGAATGTAACGTCTTGACCTGGGATCTACTTAATGTGTGCCCCAAGTCGGTTGTTTACATGGCGTCAAGCACTCCTCCCCATACTCCATAGGTTTTAGATTAGCAATGAAGGTCCTAGGTGTTATAATGGGGATATTATACCCTTTTATCAGTGTCTAAAAATGGATATAATATATAAATAACAAATATAAGAAGCATATGAATAACCAAAAACAACTGGAAAAAAACACCCTAATAAAAAACTATTAACCTTCCATGGTGAAATAATGATATAATACAAATACATAGAGGAAAAATGTATTATAAATTTTAGAAGTGTAAATAATCAAGAAACTATATTAATTTTAAAATCAATGTGGATATGTCACATACATAATGATTTCATGGAAGACAGATATACATAAGGGGAAAGGGGAGATATATGTGTAAAAACTGATACAAAAAAATATATAAAGGAAAAAATATTGATCTACTAGAATCACAATAATATGATCAATCCACTGATACCATGTTCCATATTACAAGTAAAATAAATATAGCATATGCAGTAGGGCACTTTCCCCAATTGATACTAATAGAAAAGTAATATACTTGGGTACCAAAAGAAGCCTGAGTAGGGTTTGAGGTAAAACACTTGTAGGAAACCACCCACTATGTCTAGAAATAATCTATAATGTATACATAGCTACATTATTATATAGGTATATTAATAATAAAAAAATACTGAGTAAATAAATACCAT
The DNA here is from genome assembly GCA_963277665.1 of Viscum album. Classification (NCBI taxonomy): domain Eukaryota; kingdom Viridiplantae; phylum Streptophyta; class Magnoliopsida; order Santalales; family Viscaceae; genus Viscum; species Viscum album. The sequence continues at coordinate 623,620,146 of OY728136.1, read as the reverse complement.
CCATATCAGGTTTCTACATGACATCAGGTTAGATCCACCTACTTCGACATGGTCCGGTAGAATTGTCTGATAAGTAACTGTACATACATATAAGATATGTATATATATATGTCATAGTGATATAATGTATCCACCAATATACACAATATAAGTGATGATTTATATAGGAATGTACATGGATACAAAGTTTTAACTAGACCTTGGGCATAACTAAAGCATCTATAACTAGTCTAAAGAGCTATACAATCTAGCAAGGTCACATCTAATGAATCTCATAGTAAATGTGAGATATCATTCCCAACAGTCGATATTAGTTATTTGAGTCTATATTCCAAACATATGAAATGGATTAATGTGGAAGATCAAGCCCATCACCCATATAATAGTATAACCATGATATATGTCATTTTCAATACCCGATGTAATGGGAAGTGACATGTCATGCATAAAAAGACACTTAAACATCATTCTACATCCAATACAAATGGAATAATCAAGATAATAATAATAATAATATCACGAGATGTTACCCCCAATGCATCATAAGCATCAATCCAAATACATAACTAGGTGTCAAAGTTCACATACTCTATATATAAAAGCATACATCAATAAGAGAGGCATTACCACCCATTACCATTCATCGTAATTATTTAATTTAATTCATTTTAGAAAGGAAATCCATCTTGAAGCTAAGTCTTTCAATAATAATGTAAGAAAATTTAATGTCATGGGAAGATGATCACATAGGAGGTGCTTTGATCTAATAAACAATTATATAATAGTGGGAAAATCCATTTATAGGAAAAAGAGAACCCTTTAAGAGTGTTTAGTCCTTTAAAGAATTATATAATAAAGGGAATTCAAATTGGAACATCAAAAGGGTTTTCTATGATTGAGTTATAAATATTCTAAACATGTTTCAAGGGTCTATACATGTATAAAAAAATGCATATAATTATTTAGAGACAAGGAAAAAGTTATATGGAAATGTGTAGCATTGCTTTCCACTAGACACAATGATGAAGATAATAAACCAACTTTAATATGAAATGAAATAACATGAAAACCCACCTTAAGGCTATGTATGACTCCTCATAAAATATTGGCATCAGATTTGAAGTCAATGATAAAAAGAATGTAGAACGGTCTAATGCCCTGAAAAAAGGGTGAATGATCTTGCAACACAATAGAACAAGATATGGGAAAATAAAATGAAATAGGAAGCAAGAAAATTTGAGAACATACCAATTAATTTCCAATGCTTCCAATAGTTATTGATTTGGTGTCCCGATTAGGGAGTAATATTAACCACTAGGTTAGGCCATGTGATAGCTCAACGAGAGATAATATGGGTGTTCATCTATTGGAAATGTGAGAAATGAAGAGGCATGAGGTATTAAAATTCATTAAGGAAAAATAGATTTTTTACCAAAGAAAATATGGGTTGACTGCATTGGAATAACATTTGGATAAACCATTCACCAACCGTTCACTTCCAAAAATTTAAAGAGGGTCCCCACATAGTCTAAGAGTATGGTTTTTCTGACCGTGCATTGTCTGTTCAAAACTCACTATCCCAATCCCATTTGAAACTCCCATGGCTGTGCACCCGAGCTTTCACAGTTGCAGAAAATCATGCAGCCTCATGTAATACACTGAGCGCCCAACATGGTTACCCCCACACGGTTAGTACTATACATGTGAAAATAATCTATTCTAATATACTTTCCCAATTATAGGAGATCTAGGCTCTGAAAAAGACAATGATTCTTTAGAAACCATCCTTAAATTGTATTGAATGTTTAACAAGACAAAACAAAGGAATTAAATAAAAACAAAAAGGGGAAACACCATTTATAAAATACATTTTATTACAACCTCTCTCCTTTAAGAAATTCATCCATCAGTTGTCATTATAAGGGTATAGAGGTATCATCAGAGAATAAATCCTACCACTGAGCTCATATATCATCTTTTAGATCTAAGGCATCATCATGTACTCATCCGTGAAACCATATCATTCATACTAAAATAACTGACCTGCCTTAGATTTTCCTCATGTTGTAATCCACAATAAGCACTAGGAACTCTTAAAAGTAAGATTCCGTCTATAAATCAACCTCATGAGGTTATAAAACACATGATAGGTCCATATAATAATGGAAAAGGGATGATATATCAAATACATCATGCACATACCATTATATTTGAGGAAGTTATATCTGATAAACTACTGGTTCAATTAATTTCACAACCTCAAAGGGTCCAATGAATCAAGTTGAAAACTTTCCCTGCCTTTGAATACATCAATGGACCAACCTTAGAGAAACTATCAAGAAAACATGATCCATGTCCTTGAAATAAAGAGTTAGAATGTGTCGATTAGCATATGACTATTGTCTGGAATAAGATTTTGACATTCACATTATGATCAACAGGACATGCAATGTAGTCTCCTGGATAAGACACAGTAAAAGAAAACATGCCTCCCATGCCTCTAACCCACACATAGGTGATTTAAAATGCCTACCATATAAATCTTCATAAGGATCCATCTGGATGATAACCGTAATTATTCTGTTAGAATCAAACACAACATGGGGTACATGTTTCTAAAAAAATGACTCAAAGTCAAGGATAAATGCATATAACATGTCCTCTAACACCGGAATCATACTTTCTATCTATCCATTGGGCTGAGGGTGATAGATGTTTTTTAGAATAACATGTGTAACTAATTCATTATGTAACCCCTACTAGAACCAAGATGTAAATCAAGCATCCCTGTCATATATGATAGAATGTGTAGATCCACAAATACGTACAACCTCTATAACATATAGAATCTTCATATAGTCTACCTATAAGGTCCCTTTCATAGGTAAGAAATGTGTGACCTTTATAAAAAATCAATCAATACCCACACTATATCATTTCTAAGAGGCGATCTGGGAAAACCAGTAATTGAATCCATATAAGTATCATACCATTTCCACCGAGTAATGAAATAATGCTGTAAAAGACCTACCATTTGCTGATGGTCCAACTTCACTTACCGAAAAGTGGAAAAATAAAGGATAAATACAACAATATCATTCATTATAGCTAGAAAACAATATTGGTGACCTAATTCCCGATATTTATTAGTGACACTAGGATGAACCACCGACACTGATGTGTGAAATTTCCTCATCAGTGAAAATCTTATGTCATACAAAACCCAAGTACACCCATGAATGTATAAAGTCTCATCTTCTTCAATGGTGAAATGTTAAGATAAATCATCATCCATGAAACTATCATTCTTGACTAGACCCCCATTATAGGAATGTTTCCATATTCTCACCCATTCTAGAAGGGTAAAGGTCACTACTAAGCATGAGAAGATAATCTATCCATGATCCTCCTGAACGTCACAATGAATTTATAAAAAAAATCCATGATCTACCACTCACCACTGGCCTCCAAAAATTCCTATGTATGATTCTTTTATATGAGAGAATCAACTACAACAATTCCTTTTCGAGGCATATAGGAAAGCTCAAAATCAAAGGATTGTAGGTTCTCAAGCCATCTATGATTACTTATGTCCAGACCCCACTGAGTAAATATGTACTTTGGTATTTAATGATCAGTGAATAAAAAATGATCCCCATGTAAATAGTGTCTCTAATATCATAGAGAATGGACAAAAATAGCTAACTCAAGGATGTGTGTCAGGTAATTCTGCTCGTGAGGTCTCAAATGTTGTGATCTGTATGCTACAAATCATTTTTTCCAACATAATAAACACTACCAACCCGATACATGATGTGTCATAGTAAAAAATATAGATTCTTTCTAGATATAATAGAATAAATAAAAAATCTGAAGTCAATCTACCTTTCAACAACTAAAATACTGCTTTATAGGCTTCTAACCATACAAATTTCATATCCTTTTTAGGAAAACTATTACGAGGAACTGCATGGAATGAGAAACCCTAGATGGATTTTGGAAATATCTAGATATAACTAAGAAACTAATTATGTAAAATATGTTCTAGAACTAATCCTATGAAACTAAAAATCTCACTTTCTTTGGGTCTACTAAAACTCTGGATTGCGAGATGATAAGAGCTAGAAAGTGGACTTTATTGATCCAAAAGAGGAATTTACTAAGATTATCATAAATATTATTCTCCTTAAGTGTATTAAATATTATATCAATACGGTTGATATGTTTTTCTCAATAGAGTGAATACACTAATACATCATCCAAAAATACTACCACGAATAAATCTATATATCGGTGAAAGAATAGATTTATCAGAGCCATAAAAATAGCAGGTGTGTCCGTAAGAATAAACGATATTACAAATTACCCATAGAGACCATAATTAATCTTAAATGATGTTTCACATATGTATAAATACATTACATGAATGTGTGATAGCTCAAAAAAAATTCAATCTCGAAAAACCTCTCGCTCCTTGAAGTTGATCAAAGAGGTCTTCTCTTCAAAGAAATGGATACCGATTATTCAACATAAGCTCGTTCAACCATCAATAATCCATGAAAAACATGAGGGTGCCATATTCTTAGTTAGAAAAAATAATTGATGAACCCCATGGATAAGTACTATGGATAATAAATCCATTATCTTCTAGATCTTCTAACAATTTATTAAGCTTCAGAAGCGCCATTGGTGATTTATTTTAAGGGGGAATAGACATAGGTTCCACCCCTGGAATTAGATAAATTGTGAATTCTAACTCTCATATTGGAGGATGTATAGGAAATTCTTCAGTTAAGAAATCCCTGAAAAAATCCACTAATGGAGGGGGAAATTTTTATAAGTCCATGATCATCTAGGAAAATATTTTCAACCTGGGCTATTGTAACGCCCCGGTTCCGGAAATCGCCAAGAGGAGCCCCGTACCTAGTTGGTCCCATGGCCTCAGGCATATTTCACTGAAAGCTAGAGGCTGCTGACTAGTAATAATGGCCTTGGGTGGGATAGTGGGTAAACTATTCCCTCATTGGTAGAATAACATAGTGGAAGTAAAGCAGACATACAATAATAGAAGAAGTTAAAGCATGTAATAAATAAACAGGAGAAGAATGAAGAAATAAATACTGAAGAACATATATAAATGATGCATGATACATATGTCTATGAAAGTATCCAAACAAGTCAAAATGATGGAATATAGTAATAAACCAGAGTACAAAGAAAAAAACTAAACATCTCCACAACATCACAAGCCTCAGCTTGGTCCTATGCTCCCCAACTCCATAGAAATCAAGTACCGGGAGTAGAAGGGAAATTCCCCTTATATATACCTGCAACAATATAATCTGTTTGGGCCCAAAAATATTGACCCAAGATGGGTGTGTGACTAGTCCCTATAGGCAACCACCCAACGATCAGTTCCTAACATTCAGTGAATATATATGGCAGGCAATAAGGAAAAAAAGTAGTAAACAAGGAAGTACTCAAAAGAAAACAATTCTACAGTTTTGTTTCATTAAATTTCATATATTAGTTAACCAATAATCATGAATAGGTACCCCTCTAGGAATTACTCATAGCCTAACCCCTATGGTTCAACCAAACAACACAAGCAACCCTCTGGAAAGTACACACAGTCTAACCCCTTTGGTTCAGCTTTAGTGAAAACACTATAAGGAATCACTCACCATCAATTCCCCTTGTGGTATCATATCGATATCTAATAGGTGCTCTGGGGAAGCACTCGACATCCAATTCCCCTTGTGGCCTACATCGTGGAACTACAGACACTCTGAGGGAGAACTCAACGTCCATCCCCCTATAGCCTCGCAACGTAAACGTAAACATACACTCTGGAGAAGCCCTCAACATCAATTATCTATATGGTTTACAAAACTAGGTTCTCACAGCCCTGTGTAAGTCTGTCATGCACCAATGATACATGTAGCCAAATTAAACCTCAATAACTACTTGTATAAACAATCTACAACATATCATAGCATTTTAGATAAAAATCACTCTATACTAACAACACAAGGCAAGGAACGCAAAGGAATCAGCCAATAGGAATAGCGATAACAAATAGTAAAAAACAAGGAAACATGGGGAAAACCTCCAAAGCATTGAAAAATTAACCCTATTCATAAAAAAACTCTATCCAAAAAAACATGTCATTGAATGAAAAATAGGTCTAGAAACCATAAACATGCAATACCCCGTTATTGGGTACTGGGTGCTTTTGCACATAAAATTCAAAGACTACCTTTGGAAAGGCCCAAACCACATACCTAGGCATCATGAAAACAATATACATGAATATCATGCCTTGAATCGCCCTAGAATGATGCTTATCTATAAAAATGTTAAAATGTTCAACCTAGGATAACTCGTAAGATGGTAGAAATCAGGAGATGATGTTCTAGAAGAATGACGAACTCAACGATGCGATTCCAACTCAATCAATGATAGTCGATTCGGATAACAAATGATGAGTCTGGGGCTCGAAGAAGATTCTTCTACATACGGATTCTCCTAGATGAGTTAGGAATATATGGATGGAATTCTACCAATTAGATGTGACCTCGTTCTATTTAATGAAAAAAATAAAGTACACAAAGTGTTCTTTAAAAGTACATGGTGGGTACTTGCCTCTTTCTGGCATTGCTTTAGGCAGTCTCCTGGTCACCACACATGGCTATGTACTTAGTCGTTACACATCTAACACACGACTATATGTGTAAATTGAGTAAAAAACATGTACTTATAATTACACGGTGTGTACTCAAGAAATCTCTAGAAACTTCTATTTTCCCTAAAAAAAACCCAAAAAAGAAAACATACCTGAAAAGAAGATCCGGGTTCTTACAAACTTCCGCCATTAAATAAATCCATCCTCGAATTTCTCTTGGAAGGTGGTGTAGAAGAAAAACCCTCAAACAACACTGGCCACTACAATCATACATCATCCTCCCACTCCCAAGTATCATCCTGTACTCACTCGTGCTACCCTGACACTCGTACCATATGAACAGACTGGCCCCAGTGAACCTTCTAACTTCGATCAACAATCCGAATAGGATGCTCCTCAAATGAGGATTCCACCTCTAACTTTACCTCCTTAGGTGAAAAAACATGAGATGGTTCTGAGAAGTAGCGTCGAAGCTGAGAAACGTGGAAGATATCATGCAAAGACCAGTACCTATAAGGTAACTGCAACCAATAGGCAATCAGTCTGACTCTCCAAAATCTCAAATGGTCCAACATACTTCAGTGAAAGCATACCCTACCTCATAATCCTCTTGTGTCCCAACCTCGATGTGACAAGTAGGAAAACATGATCTTCGACCTCAAACTCCAGAGGTCGTCTCCGTTGATCAGTATAAGACTTTTGTCTTGACTGTGCAGTAGCCATCCTCTACTGAATCAACTCTATCTACTCTGTGGTATCCTGGAAAATGACGAAGTACCAACCTAGCTTCCTCTCTTGCCTTCAACCAACATAAGGGTGATCAACATGTCCTACCATACATATCCTCAAAAGGTGACATATGAATAGTTGCATGAAAACTATTATTTTAGGAAAATTCCTCTAGAGGTATGTCTTTCTCCCAAGAACCTCCAAAATCCATGATGCATGCTCGAAGAATATCCTCAAGAACCTGAATCTGAATTTGGGACTAGATATCTGTCTGGGGATGGTAAGCAGTACTCAAAAGTACCTATGTACCCAAAGCCCTCTGAAGTCCCTGTAGGAGCAGAGAAGTAAAACATGTGTCCCTGTCTGAAACAATGGACTGTGGAATCCCATGTAGATGTACAATCTCTCTGATGTACAACCTTCCAAGCTCATTAACACTGAATGCCTCCTTTATCTGTAAGAATTGAGAAACCTTCGTGAGTCTTTCAATGACAACCCAAACTACATCATTCCCTCGAGGCGACCTCGGTAAACCTGTCACAAAATCCATGACGACATCATTCCATTTCCACATGGAAATGGGTAACTACTGGAAAGTCCCTTATGGTCGCTGATGGTCCGCCTTCTCCTGCTGATAGGTGGAACCCTTCATGACAAAACCAGCAGCATCTCTCTTTATACCTGGCCAGCAATAATAATGGTGTAGATCTCGATACATCTTGGTGACCCTAGCATGAACTCCCCAAACTGAGGAATAAAAGTCTCGCATCAGCTCCTCATGTATGTCTACTGGCATTCACAAAAGTCTATGAAAAATCAAGATCTTATCCTCACATACTGTCCATCCAGGAATAGGGTCCTCTCCTGATGCACTCTCTCGTAGGACTATGCCTTCTGAATCTCATATCTACCTCATTCGTTCTCGAACAAGAAAAGTAGAGGAAACATATATAGAAGATATAAACGTCTTAACTTGTCTTTCGTGCACCTCCAAATGCATCATAGAGAATAGAGACACAATTTTCCACTCAATGCAGGCCTCTTAAAGTGCCTGTATATGAGTCCTCCTGCTCAACACATCATCTGCTGTGTTTCCCTTCTCAGGCTGTCAGCAAGCTCAATGTCAAAAGACTGAAGGTACTCAACCCACCTTCACTATCTCAAATTCAGGTCACGATGAGTGAAGATATAATTTAGTCTTTTTTGGTCAGTGAAAACCACAAAATTATCTCCCAACAGGTAGTGTCTCGAATAGTGTAAAGCATAAAAAACTGAAGTGAACTCGAGATTGTGTGTCAGGTAATTTCTCTCTTTTGGCCTCAACAGCCGTGACCCGTACACAATGACCCCTTATCTCTACATAAGCACTAATCCCATCCTGATACCTGATGCATCATAGTACACAATATAGCTCTTGACCTGCTCCGATAGAACTAGTATCAGTGCTGATGTCGACAACCCTTTCATCTCCTGAAAGGCTGACTCACAAGATTCTGACTACAAGTACTACACACCCTTCTTAGTCAAGCTTGTCAGTGGTGCTGCTAAGCATGAAAAGACCAGTATTAAATGTCTGTAGTAACCATCATGCCCTAGAAAACTTCATTCCTAAAAGACATTCTTTGGCTTCTCCCAGAAAACTACTTCTCTCACTTTCTCTGGGTCTACTGATACTCCTGTCTCTGAGATCCCATGACCCATGAAGTGAATATGGTCCATCCCAAAGTGGCATTTTGAGAGCTTAGAATATAAATTATTCTCTCTTAGTGTACTAGATAACCATCTCAAAATGTGTGGCATGGTCGTGTTTAGTGTGAGATTACACCAAGATATCATCCATGAAGACTACCACGAATGAATCCAAGTAAGGATGTAACACTCAGATCATCAGTGCCATGATGACTGAAGGTGCGTTCGTCAGATAGAATGGCATAACCACATACTTGTATAGACCATACCTACTCCAGAAGGCTGTAAGAGGTACATCTGATGGTCTAATGCACAACTAATGATAACTAGATCTCAAGCCTATCTTTAAGAACACCTGGGTTCCTTAAAGCTGATCAAAGAGATCATCAATCTTCAGAAAGGGATATCTGTTCTTAACCTTAAACTAGTTCAACTTCCAATAATCCATGCAATGTTGGAGAGTACATTATGACTTCTTTGAAAATAGGACAGGTAAACCCCAAGGAGATGTACTGGTTTGGATGAACCCCTTAGCATGCAACTCCTACAACTTCTTCTAGATCTCACGTAACTCTTGTGTTTCCATCCTATAAAGAGGAATGGACAACGGCGTTTATCCTGTCAAAACCTCAATAAAAAATTCCACCTCCTGATCGAGAGGTAAAAATTAAAAGTTCTCTGTAATGAAATCTCTAAAATGATCCACCACTGGAGGAATGTCCATCTATGAAGTCCCCTGTTCATCCAGATACAGTCTAGAAAACTGGGTTGTATCTCCTCCCAACCCATGATGCTTGGGTCCAGATCTACTTGCCTAGACATCCCATTCGCCCTTATGAATAAATGATCCACCCTATTTTAATGTGAAACTCATCCTATAAAGATAGAAACCAACCATATCCTAGAAGGGAACTTACCAGTAATTACTGAGAACGACATCATAGCGTGTAATCACTAGGACATAAAGGTCCCATAGGAAGTGACAACAACCAACCTCTAGAAGGCACTCCTTGCACTATCGTACACTAGCCGTTCTTGTCCCCAATGGAGTTTCTAATGTCAATATTTCAGAAGAAGAAAAGATACAGAGCCCAAGGCTCTCCATAAAATAAATAGATGTAATGCTATGGGAAGCCACTGTATCGAAAAGAGAATAAGCTAAAACTGAGGCAACTAGGATCGTACCTCGAATGGTAGAGTTTCTGGTATCCTGCTCCTACAGGGTCTACTCCACTGCCCAAGTCTGGCCTGCATCGCAGCCCTATGAACCTGGCTGAACAATTAGAGCTGATCCACCCTATTTTCACTGAAGGCCTGGTGACTAGTTACCATGGCCAAGACCTATACCTCAGCCTAAACGACTGGAATTACTCTAGTTCCAAGACTGGTGAGAAACTGGTTGTGCTAGTCCCAAACAAAGAGTCATAGAAGAACTCATGTCACCAGCTGCTGGTGAGAAGAACAAACAGAACCACTAAAGATGGCCCATATTTCTCCCTGATCGACACTCCACTGGGTCTCCCAGGAAATGTGGCCTGGTATACTCGCTCTTCCAGCACTGGTAGTACACAACCTGGCTACTAGAAGAAGTTTCCCGCCTCCTCGGATCGTCGCGCGTAGAATCCTAGTGGCACTTATTGCTTTCAGTAGGAGGGATACCAACTCCAGATGTCAACCCACTTTGGCTCACCACTCTAGAATCCCTCAGATTGTGCTCCGTGATCAGGGCATGCTTGACTATAGATGTGATGGAATTCAACCTAAAGATGTTTACCCGAGATCAGATTTTGTACCTGATACCATCCTCACACTTCCTTTCTATAAATAACTCATCCCTACCTGGAATAGGTGTGAAGTATTGCAGCTGTGAAGAGAGAAAAATACTCCTTAACTGAAAGAGTACCCTACTCCAGACTCATGACCGTTTAGGAGTGGTCAACCCTCAATGTTTCCAGATAGAAGTATTCATAAAAGGCGCACTGAATGTCATCCCAAGGCATAACCTTATGGAATCCCACTTGTGAGATCACATCCCACCATTTCTTGGTAGATTCCCAAAGTATATGTGTAGCGAGATTCTCCCTCTTCTCTAGAGGTGTCTCCAGATGCTCGATGATAAATAGCATGTCTTCTAACCATGATTATACTTCCTGAGGTCCTTCTTCCCCTGTGATGGTGGGAGGATGATATTGCTGGAAAACCCGTGTCAGCTCTTCCATAGAAGGGGCAGGATGCGTTACTCCTTGGAATGCCTCTATCATCCTCATAATGCATTCTTGGAACAATGTGTTAGCACCTGTTTCTGGAATGATGGCTAGTTCCAAGATTGGTACTACTAGAGTATCTTTTGGTAGTCCTTAGTCAACCATATCCAGTGTCTGATCACTACCCTTTAACTAGCAGACAACTAGAGGACGTCTTGGTGGCATGACTCTTCAAGGCCAAGTGCACACCTTAGATCAAGATTAAAAAGTACTGAACATAGAAGTGTATTAAGGGAACATGATAAAGGAATCCTTCATGTTATTCAAAACAAGAATACACTGTGTGTATATCCACTACACAACGTGTTCCATTAAGCCTTCACATGGGCATGTACTCCTGCCAAAATAGGTCGTGTAACACACCGTACATACAATGTTTTGTCCTAACACACAACATGTTCTTGAATCCTATTACCCTGCCCGAGTTCTTATACAAGGCTAAGCCACATGGTTCTCCTATAACTACACTACATTTTTTTGTTCTAGACACAGAGTGTACTAGATTAACTTCAACGACCCGTGTTGTTAGTTACATGGCCAGTTACACAGCTGACTCTACTTGGCATGTTCTAGATGGAAACGATGTGTACTAGAAGGATTTCACTGACCCATGTTATTAGTTACACGGCCGAAAACAAGGGTTACACTACACGACTTGTACAATATTTTCGTGGTGTGTATGACTTATGTTTTTCACCCATCTGTGTCATTAGTCACATGGGTGGACACATGGTGTACACAACACATCATGTACGCCAGGAACATAGCGTGTTCTACCAAGATTTCTCAACCCTTTGTCTCTTCCCAGACATCAAGTGACATGGTTAGAGACAACATGGCATGTACATATAGTACACAACATGTACTTAAGAAAAATAGTTCCTTCCCTAATAGAAGGACACATGGAATGCATTTATCATTACACACTGTGTATTCTTGGGTTTTATAGATAATAAGCCTCAAAAACTACTTTCGAACCCATAATAACTCTGAAATGAACATTAAATATCCAAATTTCGATATGAGAAGGACCCAAACCCCCCTTGAATCAAATATTGTCATCTTATACATGTCATTTTCATGCATAACAGTGCAATGATCCACCAAATTCCGATCCATGAGGGCCCATAACACCTCAAGAACTAATGTTTGGAGTTAATTCAAACAAAACCTTACACAATTCAACACCCTATCAAAATCAGGTATTCTATCAAGTCATCTATCACAACATCATGAATATCTAGCAAAAAATCTATCACAACAACATGAAATCACTAATACATCCTAAATAGAATCGCAGGAATGCATGACATGTGATTTCTAACAAGTGCCTATATGATGCATGAGATGGCATACACACATATCATCAGTTTAAAACATAAATATAACCTTAATAATATCAACGATAACAACATAATTATGTGAATAACCCAACGGTGAAATCAATTCAACTGTAAAATTTCCAAAACAGAAAAATTTTAATAACGAGGTAGATTGGTTTTCCCTATACACAGGTTAGCTACAACCAAAAACAACTTATTACCAAGTACATATTCCTTCCTATCCCTGGATATAGGATCCAAACAGTAAGTCAAGAGGAAAATAATTCCTCTAATACAACTTTGTCATGCCCTGGTTCTGGAAGCCTCCCAGAGGCGCCCCATATCCGGTTGATCACATGGCCTCGAGCACATTTCCCTAAATGCCAGAGGCTATAGACTTGCATTGAGGGCCTTGGGTGTGATAATGGGGAAAATATTCCCTCATTTTAAGAGTGACACAATAGAAGAAAAATAGATATACAATAGCACAAGAAAAATAATAATGAAATATGTAAATAGTGGAAGACTGAAGAAATAAATACTGGAGAAAATATATAAATGTTGCATGATACATATGTCTAGGGAAGCAGCCAAAAAAGTCACAATGCTGGAATATAGTAATAAACCAAAGTAGAAATAAAATCAAGTAAATATATCCACAACATCACAAGCCTCAACTTCAATCCATGCTCCCCATCTAAACAACAATCAAGTACCTGAAGTAGAAGGCTGCTTTCCCTTATGTATAACTGCAACAATATAATCTTTTAGGGGCCAAAAGAATGACCCAAATGAGTTTGAGACTTATCCTAGAAGGAAACCACCCAACGATATGTTTCTAATAATTATTGAATATATATGGTAGGAAATAAAAAAAAGAAGCGGTAAACAAAGAAGTACTCAAAAGAAAACAATCATACAGTTCAGTTTCATTCAATTTCATTTATTAGTTAGGAAGCTAATCACATTGTGGAAAACCTTTGGGAAATACTCATAGCCTAACCCCTTTGGTTCAACAAAACAACACATGAAACCATCTAGGAAGTACACACAGTCTAACCCCTCTAGTTCATCTTTAGCTATGACACTATGAGGAATCACTCACCATCAATTACAACTGTGGTCTCATATCGGTAACTAATAAGTGATATGGGGAAGCTCTCAATGTTCAATTACCCCTATGGACAACATCAAGGAACTATAGAAAATCTAAGGGATCAGTCAACATCCACCCCCAATGGTCTCACAACGTAAAAGTAAACAGACACTCTGGAAACACCCTCAACGTCAATCCTTCCTATGGTCTACTACACCAGGTTCCCACAGCCCTGTGTAAGTCATTTGTGCACAAAAAATACATGGAAGCCAAAATAAACCTCAATAACTACTTGGATAAACAATATACAACATATCATAGCATGTTAGATAATAATCACTCCATCCTAAGACTACTAGGCATGGGAAGCAAAGGCATCAGCCAACAAGCAATGATAGACCAAACAGTCAAAAACAAGGAACCATGGGAAAAACCTCCCTAGAAAAGAAAAATTAACCCTATTAATAAACAAACAACCTCTATCCAAACAAACAAGGAATAGAAGGCGAAACATCTCTATAAACCATAAATGCGCAATACCCTTTTCTTAGGTATTGGGAACTTTTTCACATAAAATTCAAATACTACCTACAGAAAGGCACAAACCACCTACCTCGGCCTCGTGAGAATGATATACATGAATCTCATGCCTTGAATTGACCTAGAATGTCGTATATCTAAAAAAAATTAAAAAATTTAACTGAGGATAACTTGTGAGAGAGAAGAAACCATGAGATGATGTTCAAGAAGAAGGAAGAACTCACCGATGTGATTCCAACGAAATCAACGACATTCAATTCGGAGAACGGACTGTGATTTGGGGTCTCTAAGAAGATTCATTAGTATACAGATGCTCTTGGATGAGTCAGACCTAGAAAAATGGAGTTCTTCCAATTTAGCAAAACCTCGGTCCATTTAATGAAAAAAATAAAGTACACAACATATTCGTTAAATGTACATGGTGTGTACTTGCCTTTTTCGGCCTTTGCTTTAGGCGGTCTCCAAGTCACCACACACGACTATGTGCTTGTCCGTTAAATGACCAACACACGGCTACATGCATCAACTATGTACATGGAAATTACTTATAAGTACATGGAATGTACTCTATATATCTCTAGAAACTTCTATTTTCCCTAAAAACAACCCGAAAAGAAATCATATTGAAAAAGAAGATCCAGGTTCTTACAAAAATCACTTTACCCATCCCCTAATGTTCATTTCTTGATCATGTAACTTGGATATCCCATTCTCCATTTTTACACATATCTACCACCCAATGGTGATATAAATATAATCCTCTGATGAAAATAGTCAATATGGGATTGATATGTAACTAACCATTCCATCTCGATTACTTCATCAAAATCTATCAGGTAGAGAAATAAAAGAGCCCATAAGAAAACATATCTTCTTATCCCAAGGTAAAAACCTTTAGAATATTGAACAATATGTCATTGGATACCTAATGGGGCATCAAGGACCATCAAGCCACAGAAGTGTTCTATTTCAAGGCATATACACTCTATGATTGTCTTAGATATAAAATATTATGATGCATCTATATGAAATAAAGAATAAAATAATGTATAAACTACTAAAATAGTACATTGAGAAGTAGATGGTTTGTTGATCTTCCCCTCCTTCATAGGATAAAATACATGTCATTGGACAAAAACATGAATCTGGCTCACAACCTAACTTTCTTAAGTAGTCCTGCTCTGTAGGCTCTACAATTACTGAGTTTTATTACCTCTGACTCGACCACTACCTAGGCATGAGAGGCTGGTGGTATTCAAGATACATTTCTGGTGAGATAATACTCGACTTGTTCTAGATTGTGGTGTAGGTATAGATTCCCACTTAATAATAACTGTGGTGAAAGTCCTAAATATGTTTTAGATATTCCCCATCCTGCAGCGAACTCTACATTCAAATAGATATTATAAACATTGGGGGTTTATATGTCTCAGGTTTCCACAATTGTGACTTATGAGGAAACTATCAGTATGAGGATCTTGACTTCTGATACCCCAGTGTGGAACCTAAAATCATCTATTTCACCCATTAGAAGAACCACTAGTTGTCCATGGTTCCGAACCTCCCTAGCTCACAACACCGGCTTCACTCTAATTCCACTTAGTAATGAGGGCATGTTTGATAATATCAGAAATAATGGTAAACTAGAATACATTAACCTATGATTGGATGGTGTATAGAATCCCATCCTCAAATTTCATCATATTCATAAGACCATCATGAGAGAGAGTTAGAACGAACTAATGAATCTTTGTAAAATGATAATAATACTCTATAAGAGACATGAATCACTAATATCGGTTCATACAATATCTAGACCAGTCATAGCTCAATGTTTTTGTAAAGAATTATTCATAAAAGATCACATGTAAGTCTTCTGAAATCATGTAACGATGTTGTTCTGCTTTTATAATAACATCCCACCATCCCTTACAAAAATCACATAGTATATAAGTATCAAGTTGGACACTCCTCTAAAGAGGATCCTCCTAATGATCAAATATATAAAAACAGCCTCCAACCATGACTCAACAACATGAGGTCCACCATCCCCAAAAATGGTGGGAGATTGATAATAATGGAAATCCAAAGTCAAATCTACTGTAGTTGGAGTAGTTTGAATGAAACATTTCATATTTTTCATCATATGGATTAAGACCTCACAAAATAGGACATTGGTTTACATATCAGGAAGAAGAGGTTGTTCCATAGGGGGGATTATAGTTGGGATAACTAGAGGCTTAGCCATTTCCTCCTTTGGTACGTGGTTGTCACCACCTTTAGGGCGTATCAGTCGAGGTTATCATAGAGGAATGATTATATAAATCCAAAAACAACCCTTAGAATAATATTTCATAATACACGGAAACACAAATAGATAAGTAAGATAAGTAAAAGACTTCATATATAAATGATATCACTACTCTTCTTGCTCCCAAATCTCGGTCCAGGTGTGAAAAAAAGACCATGGCAGGCCATAAGAAACCTTAGAGACATCATAACTACCCCCTACTAAGGATGAGTTCAGAATTTATGTCTCATATCATCCAATGGGGTAATTTTATATTGATTTTTAACAGAATGGTATAGAGAAAATGACCATAACATTATAATTAGAATCCAATTTAGCATAAACCATTTTAATTTTGAAATTATGCTATTCATTTGAGCTCATAATATTTATTTTAATACATATATTATGGTCTATAACTAGTAGGTACAGAACCCAAAACATGATACAACTGTATAATCAATTTTTCAACACTAATATATATGGGAAACCCCCATTTAGATTAATGTAGGACCTTTAATTAGTCTAATTATATTCACCCTTTATGAAAATTCACCATATTTTAATATATAATAATCAAGTAATTGACTATATATTATAGTAAATTGCAAGCAAAAAATCAATGTGGCATGGAAAAATGCCTGTACTGTTATTCCTATTGTGCCTACCATGATGTGTGTAATGATTGAACATCATTTCATTAGGTAGAGAAAAAGAAATATCATTGCAATATCACCAATAAAAATAAAATCATAATATGTGTGTGTCACCGAATGGTGAAGTCCTATCATTTTTTAAAAGAATAATAAACAACCAAAATTACCTGTCCCAGGTAATTTGGGTTTCCCCTATACATGAGTTATATACACTTAGGAACATGCTCATTTTCATATTCCATTACATCATTGTCTCCCTTCTAATTCCCAAACTGTATGAAAAAAAGGAAAAATTATCTTTGATAATAATTTGTATTGTCCCAAATCAAAATCCACATAGTCCATACATGATCTGTTTGGTCATATGGCCTCAAGAACACCTCCCCGCACTCTATAGGCTTTGGAATAGTAGGGAGGGTCCAAGGTTGTACAATGGGGAGAATAAACACTCTGATTAGAGTGGAACATCAGATATAATAAATAAATAATAGATAGAGTAAGAATATGAAAACAAATAGTATAGTGGAAACAAACACTATAACAAAAAGACCAATAACCCACCATAGAAGAAGAATGATATAACATAAAGACACAGTGGAAATAATATGATATACATTAAAATTATAAACAATCAAGAAACTATAAAAATATTGAATTCTAATAGGTTGTGTCATTTTCATGATGATTTCCTAGAGTACTGATATACACATAAGAAAATAGGGGACAACCATATACAAAATGATATACAAAAATACAAAAAGGACAAAAGACTGCTTCACCAGCATCATGAAAATATGCTTGGTCCCCTTCTTTCATGCTCCAAACTATAGGTAAAATTAATGAAGAATTTGTGGTAGGGTTCTTGCCCTAATACATACTTGTAGACAATTAATCTACTATATTATCAAAGGAATCTCAAGTAGGGTGTGGTATAAAATCCTAGTAGGCCACTACCAATAGTGTCTAGAAATAACCCAGCCTGTGCACATAGTTACATCATGGTGAAAGTATAAGAATAATAAAAAATGTTGAATTAATAAATACGATCTAGATTAGGTTCTTATAGGAAACCCACCTGGCACTACCTATTTTAGCATGGTCTGGAAAAAATGTAAGATTAGTAACCATAAATATGTATAGTAATAATATATATATATATATATCCTATATTTATATACTATATCCATCTATATTCATTAAGTACCTGAGGATGTAAGTAAGAAGATACCAAGATACTAGGTGATAGATAAACTAGGGGCAAAACTCAAGCATCCATAACTCGTTCAAAGATCGATAATCTTAAGTAAGGGTATATTCCCTAAATCCCATGGTAAATATGAGGCATTATGATCAAAACTCGTGTTATGTGGGGTGATTATTCATGCCCAAAACTCAAAATATAGGAATGTGGAATGTTATGAACATACCCTAGAAAATATAATAATAGCAAGAGACATCACACTCAACACATGACATAAGGGAGAGTGAAACATCATGCTAAAAAAGTCACTTAAAAATCTTTCCGTAGGCAATATCTATTTCATAATAATGATGATAATAATAACTTTATGAAATACCTCTAGTTCATCACAATAATTAATATGAATACATAAATAGGTGTCATAGTTCACATAATCCTTATTTAAATGCATGCATCAATTGGTGTCTCCTTAAAACCCATTATCATTCCCCTTAATTAATTTATTATATTCATTTATGCATGTCAAACCATATTTAAGATAATCTATTCAATTATAATCGAATGAATTTATATTTCATGACATACTAAGCACATAGGAGGTGATTTCGTTTACTAAATAATTATATAAGTGTGGGTAAATCCATTTACTTGATAAGACAAAACCTTAAGAGATTTTATATCCAATAAAAAATTATACAATAGAGGTATTTTTATTTGTAACACCCAAAGAGGTAGATATTATTACCTTCTACATCCTATAAACACTTTTCAAGGGTCTACATGATCATAAAAAAAATGCGTATAATTATCTATAAATGGAAAACACATTTTAAAGTGATGCACGATAATGGATGGAGTGATGAAAAATAAAGAAGCTATGAGAACAACCTAAATTTTAAGTAAAAAAATAGACCACATAAATTAAAGTTGTAGATCACTCCTCATCTAATATCGATGTCAAATTTTAAGTTGTTCAGAAGAAGAATAAAGAAAACTCCAATGCCTTGAAACTAGGGAAAGTGAGTTCACACCAAAATATTTAATGAGATGTGAAGAGAAACTAAAATAGTAATTCCGAGGATTTGAGTTCTTACCAATTTGGATCCAATTCTTCTGTAGTGATTTATTTGGATTCTATATGCAAGAATTATCTTGATCCCTATGTTAGGCTATGGAAGATATCAATGGGAGAGAGTATGTGTGTTCATCCTATAGAAATGAGAGAAAGAAATAGGGAGTAGGTATTAAAAGTAATTAACTAGAAAAAGAAAAATTTTACCTAAAAAAATTTAGGTTGTATAGTTGGGTATCATGGTTGGAAAAACCGTGTGCCAATAATGCACCACACAATATCTAAGGAGGGACCCCACATAGGCTAGGCACACTATTTTCCTAATAATGCCTAATATGTGAGAGCCTCACTATCTAAAACCCCTATACAACTCTCATGGATGTGTTCCAGGGATCACATGGTTGAAAAAAACCACGTGGAATCCTATAAACCACAAAGTACCCTCAATGATTACCCCATGTGGATAGTAATAACCATTAATTAACCATGATGCACACTCTGTTTGATCATTTCTCATATCTTAGACTTCAAACAAGCCCCATGTTCTCTCAAAACCTTCTTTAAGCAGTAGGTCATGTTTACCAGGGGAAAAAAATACTTAAATAAAAAAATGACCTGTAACTTTCATAAAATTTGGTTAATTACCTATAAACTGTAACTAAGCGGTATAACTATTTGATTAAAGTAGTAGGTCATAGTACCAAAACCTATTAATATATAGCGATCTATGTTACATTGAGTTTATAAATTTAATATAGTATCCACTCATCTTAACAAGTTGTTAGACTCCTCATGTGTTGATCATGTTTTAATGATCACAAATCTTATTACTGTTAATTAATCTCGATCTTCATTGCACATCTTTCTAATGTTCTTCAATCTCTATATATAACTACTCATCATGTTTTAATAATAAAAAATCTTGTGGATGTTAATTACTCTCTTTATTATTTACAAGTCTCATGCATGATCACAAATCTCACATATATTATCAAGCCTTTATGTTTATGATTCAAGTTCTCTTACTCTATTATGGTTAAACATAATCCATATTCTGCATATTACTGTCTAAGTATAAATACAGTTATTTTTCTAAGTATGGACTCACCGTGAAGGACTCACTGTGACCCAGACATCATGACCCAAACACCATGTCCCAGACACCGTGAAGGACTCACAGTGACCCAGACAACGTGACCCAGACACCGTGAAGGACTCACCGTGACCCAGACACCGTGAAGGACTAACTGTGACCTCGACACCATGAAGCGCATACCGTGATGCTCACACTATGAAGCTCATACCGTGAAACTCATACCGTGAAGAAGACACTGTTTTCTTAATCACTATGACACCGTTTCTTAACTTTTTGTCAATATTATTTAAATAATACTAACGGTCATATTTGATGTTTTTAATGCAATTAATGTTATTTAATGATAGTTGTTGGCATGTCCGGAAACCGTATCTCGTAACCATGAAAAGGGAATCATTCCTACTACAAGAACGTGTGGGATATAAGGAAGATTAAGATACAGTACACGGGGAGATGAAAATATAACAGAAAAAGCGATGGACAAAAGAGAAAAGTGTGAATATACAACGAGAAGAACTTAAATACACCAGAGAGCACTGTGATGAACAAAAAGATCAATCCTGAGCAAGAAATAGATTTCTATACCTTCATATAACTCTCATGAATGCAATCCAACACCACTGAAGAACACACGACAAATCAAGAGATCATTCTCATTCCTGTAGAAGACAAGCTGACTATAACACTCTATTTTTCAACAGAAAAACTAGAGAAGGACTCAGAAGAATTCCTGCTGAATCCAACGAGTCCAGAGCTACATTGATAATCACTAGATATTTCTAAACTCTTATCTGATCTCTCTAAGTAATTTATTTGTTAGCTTTCGAGCACTGTGGTGTACTTTGTATTTCCTATACACACAATGTCTCCTGCACTGAACTGGAGGATATCAAAATCCTCAATCCACAATTGTTTACTCTTTTTTAACCACGTCAACTGTGGAAGAGGTCCTTGTGTGGACTAGTCTATTTGTTTCCCATGAAGAACAGTGGTAGAGGTCCATGTGTGGCCTGGACAGTTTTGTAAACTGTTGTTAACCCCGATCCAGGGTGTGGATCAAATTTTATATAAATTTGAGAGGACTAAGTCTCGGCTTGAGAATGAACCTCTAGTTATATCTGCTATGCATCGTTAGTTTAAGTTTATAGTATACTACACATGTATTATTTATTACGCTACTATTACTTTGAAATACAAAACTATTTTAAAGATACTTTGATAGTTAAATTAGCAAGTGTTTAGACTTATTGTAAATCAGTAGGTTAGTTTCAAAAGTTACTTTAATCTTGTGGTTAAATTAACTGAGACCTAATCAGTCATTGAGAAGTTAAGTGAAAATTTAAAATTTTTATAAATTCACTATAGTTTAACTTGTATTATAAATTGGGGGATTTTAAATAGACAATATTTTAACAGAAATTTTAATTGGAACTTAATTCACCCCCCTCTTGAGTATCCACTCCGACCAACATTTGGTATCAACAGAATTGTTTTTGTTTAAGGATTTTTGAAAAACTCTGTTTTTCAACTGTGATTTTAGTTGCATCATTAAAGATCTTAAATTTATATTAGTTATAAATACTATCTCTTTAAATTATCATTCTAAAATCCTGATATGAACAATAGACTAGAGGGTGCTGCTACTAATAGGCCACCTTTCTTCAATGGTACAAACTATGCTATGTGGAAACTTAAAATGAATATTCATTTAGAAAGCATGGGTTTTGATATCTGGACTGCTATAGAATCTCAATATAAACTTCCAAAAACTAAAAGAATAACATGTGATGAACCTAAAAAGACTTCCTACAATAATAATTATAAAGCTATGAATGCCATGTACTGTGCTCTAGGAGATGAGGAGTTTAATAGAATTTCTGCTTGCAAAACTGCTTTTGAAATTTGGGATACTTTGGGTGTTTCTCATGATGGAAAAACCAATGTTAAAGAAACGATATTAAATACTTATACTATTAAATATGATAATTTTAAAATGAAGACTGATGAACCTATTTCTGATATCTATCTCAGGTTTAATGAGATAGTCAATACTATGAATTCACTTGGAAAGGACGTCCCAACAAAGGAACAAATTATGAGAATCTTGAGATGTTTACCAGACCGATGGAGAGGCACATCTGTTTAAATCAGAAATTCATGTGACATTGCTCCTATACCTATAAAAGAACTCATTGGTAAGATTATGATGTATGAGGAAGAAATCAAGGTGAATAAAGAGGAAGATGATGAACCTAAGAGAAAATCTGTTTCTTTCAAGACTACTGCTTCAAAGACTAAGGATAAAGATAAATCACAAAAACAAACTGACAGTTCAACCAGTGAAAATTCAGACTCTTATAGTGATGCTGAAATGGCTCAGATAACCAGAAGGTTTAAAAAATTTTATAGGAATAATAAGTTTTTCAGAAAATCAAATTACAAAGGAATGTATGATAATAAGGGACACTGGAAAAAGGATTGGAAGAAATATGACAAATCTGATGAAGTTGTTTGCTATGAGTGTAAAAGGAAAGGACATATAAAAGAAGACAATCCAAAGATGAAATACAAGAAGATGTATGAGTATAAGGATAATAAGTATAAGAATGCCATGAAGGCTATGTGGAGTGCTTATGAGGATAGCTCCAGTGAATCTGAAGCTTCTGATACTGAAAACAGAAATAAGGAAAACATGTGTTTTATGACAAACGCTTCTGAGGTAACTTCTGAAACTCCTGCTTTAAATTCATATTATTCTGGAGATGATTATGATTCTAAAAATATGTCAAAATCTGATCTATTTGAATACTGTGATATGTTGGAAGAGAACTGTAATGAGATGAAAGACAAATATAAAGGTTTAAAGAAACAGTATGCTTTAACTGTTGAACATAAATCTGATCTTGATGTAGAAATGGAAACGAATGCTCGGTTTCTTAAAGAAAACAATGAACTGAAAATTTCTAATGAGAAACTTAGGAAGGACTTAGAAAAATTCACAAATGGATAAGATACTCTTACTCAAATTCTAGGAAATAATGTTGCACCAAAATATACTACTGGAATAGGCTACAAACCTGGACAAAGACAGATTACCAAGAATTGATTTATTCCTAAATCTGGCCAGAATATTGGTAGTTCTAGTTCTGGACATGTGTATGCTTCAACTAGCTATTCACTTAGTTATAAATCTAATAGAGTTTATCTTTCAAAATATTTTGATTCTGTAAATTATATGAGACCCATAAGACATATTTGGGTACCTAACGTTTTATTGGCTAACCTATCTGGACCCAAGAAGATCTGGGTACCAAAATCATTTCCTATCTAATTATATTTGTAGGAAACCTGCTTGGTGAGTTCCCACAAGAATACATGGTATCTGGAAAGTGGATGTTCAAGACATATGTCTATGGATTACTCATGCATAAAAAGTTTAATAAATGTTTATGGAGTTCATGTCACCTTTGGTGATAATTCTAAAGTAAATATCATAGACCTAGGTAAAATTGGTAACACTGATTCAGTTTTAATTTCCAATGTTTTATTTGTTGATGGACTGAAATATAATATGTTAAGTATTTCTCAATTATGTGACGATGGTTTCAATGTTAAATTTGAAAATGATTCTTGTAATGTTTTTAATTCTAAAAACGTTTCAGTCCATTCTGCTCTAATAAATGAAAATGTTTATGCTGTTGATTTAAATTCCTTAGCTAAGAAAAATGTTACCTGTATGAATGCTTTTCATAAAGAGTCTTGGTTATGGAATAGAAGACTAGGACACTGCAATTTACACTCACTTAGAAAACATACTAGGAAGAACTTGGTTACATACCTACCTAAACTTGAGTTTGCAAATGACAAAGTTTGTAATCCCTGTCAAAAGGGAAAGAAACATAAAGTTTCTTTTAAATCAAAGAAAGAAGTTTCAACTTCTCAACCTTTTGAGTTGGTTCACATGGATTTTTTTGGACCATCTAGTGTTTCTAGATTAAATGGGAAGCACTATGTCTGTGTCCTAGTAATGGATTTTTCTAGATATACTTGGGTATAATTCTTAGCTCACAAAAGTGAAGCTTGTTCTTACTTTGTTAAATACTCCAAATCTGTAGAAAATCATAGTGGACTTAAGATTAAAACCCAAAGAAGTGATCATGGCCATGAGTTTGAGAATCAAGAGTTTGAATCCTACTTCTCACACAATGGTTATAGTCACAATTTTTCTGCCCATAGGACACCTCAGCAAAATGATGTAGTAGAAAGGAGAAATATAACCCTGCAAGAAATTGCTAGAACTATGCTTAATGAATATGACCTGCCTATTTATTTCTGGGCTGAAGCTGCCAATAATGCTTGTTATATTATTAAGAGAGTCTTAATTAGACATGTTCTTAAGAAGACCCCATACGAGTTGTGGAACAATAGAAAACCTAAAGTTAGTTACTTTAGAGTATTTGGATGAAAAGTTTTTGTTCTCAATACAAAAGATAATCTTGATAAGTTTTCTTCTAAGAGTGATGAAGGAATATTTTTAGGATATTCTTTAACCAGGAAAGCCAATAGAGTCTTTAATAAGAGAACCAAGTGTGTGGAAGAATCTGTTCACATCAAATTTGATGAAACTGATCCACATGAGCCTAAAACCTCTCTTGAAAATCATGAAGAAGATTTATCTGTTCTGGACCTTAATGACAAATCTAATGAACCTGCTATAAAGACAACCAGTTCTCGACTTATTCCAGAATCTGTTCCTAATGAACCTGAACACAGAGAAGAACCTGAAATTTCTAGTCCCACTATTACTATATCAACTATAATTCTAAAGAATAATCCTTTAGATGTAGTTGTAGGAAATCTTGATAGAGGGACACAGACTAGAGATTTTCTTAGAAATCAGGTTGAACATCAATCCTTCTTGTCATAGCTTGAACCTAAAAACATTTATGATGCTATTAATGATGAATTTGGGTAGTTTCTATGCAATAAGAACTCAATCAATTTGAAAGAAATAATGTTTGGAATCTTATTGAAAGGCCTAAGGACACTTTCACAATAGGCACTAAATGGATGTTCAGAAATAAATTAGTTAAATCTGAAAACATAGTTAGAAATAAATCTAGGCTAGTTGCACAAGGCTATAGTCAAGAAGAAGGTTTTGACTATGAGGAGACATTTTCTCCAGTAGCCAGATTAGAAATTATTAGGATTTTACTTGCTTATGCTGCTCATCTAAATTTCAAACTATATGAAATGGATGTCAAGAGTGCATTCTTGAATGGATATATTACTGAGGATGTTTTTGTTGAACAACCACCTGGATTTTCAAACCCTAATTTTCCAAATCATATTTTCAAATTATCAAAAGCATTATATGGTTTAAATCAAGCTCCAAGAGCTTGGTATGATAGATTAAGTACTTTTCTAATTTCTAAAGGTTTTAAAAAAGGAATAGATTATCCTACTCTATTTATAAAACGAATTTCTAAAGATGTTTTAGTTGTACAAATTTTTGTAGATGATATTATTTTTTGATTTTCAAAAACTACATTATGTACTGATTTTTCTAAAATGATGCAAAATGAATTTGAAATGTGTTTAATGGGTGAACATAAATTCTTTCTTGGATTTCAAATCTTTCAAAATGATGATGGAATTATTTTAACTCAAAGTAAATATACTAGAGATCTTCTAAAACATCTTGGATTGGATAGCACAAAAAGTAGTGACACTCCCATGAGTACCACCTGTAAGATAGATCTTGATGAAAATGGTAAATCTGTTGATCACACCACTTATAGAGGAATGATTGGAAGTCTACTCTTCCTAACTGGTAGTCGTACTGACCTTATGTTTAGTGTGTGTATGTGTGCTCATTTTCAAGAAAACCCTAAAGAATCACATTTACATGCTGTAAAGAGAATTTTCAAATACCTCAAGAAAACTCCCAATTTAGGACTATTCTATCCCAAAGGAAAATCATTTGAATTAGTTATTTATTCTGATTCTGATTTTGCTGGATGTAAGCTAGATAGAAAAATAACCTCTAGAACATTTCACCTTTTAGGCAAGTCACTAGTATCATGGTGTAGTAAGAAACAAAATTTTGTTGCATTATCTACTGTAGAAGCTGAATACATAGCTGCTAGAAGTTGTTGTGCACAAATTTTGTGGATGAAACACACATTACTAGCCTATGGATATCAATTTAGACATGTCCCAATAAATTATGACCACACAAGTGCTATTAACATTTCTAAGAATCTTGTTTCTCATTCTAGGAAAAAAAATATTGATGTAAGACATCACTTTTTGAGGGATCATTATCAAAAAGGTGATATCACTTTGGAATTCACTGGTACTGAATATCAACTTGCTGATTTATTCACTAAACCATTAAATTTAGAAAGATTAGACTACATCATACATGATCTTGGTATGATTAATCATAATTAAATATCTTATCTTAATGTTTAATACTTTACTATATTTTACTTTACGGTTTCATAGTCACTGTTTCTAAGTTACCGTTTTATGTTCACGGTCTCACCATCAAGATTTTATGCTCATGGTCTGTCTACTTACTGTCTCACCATGACTGCACAGAATGCTCACTGTCTCATCGTGACGACTACCAACTATCTCACCGTGATGACTAGTTTTTATCACACCGTAATTCCTACTCATGGTCTCACCGTGAAGATTATTTTTATTTTTATTTTAACCCGTATCGCGTAATTTTTATTTTACTGCTATTTGATTTCCCGAATTTTTGTTTTTATGATTTTTGACATTCCCAAATGATAAAACATAAGGGTTTCATTCGATTCCTTTCCCAAACTCTCTCCTGAACCTTCTCTTCCTTCTCACCCGAACCTTCAGTGGATGCCATGGATGAAGCGTCCATCTTCACCCTCGTCTGAGAAGCACCACACTAAGAAACAGAAGAGGATACCAAGGATAGCTCCCGAAGGACCACTAATCCCAAACCTGGTAAGCCGTACAGTTGTACCTGAAAAAGAGGTTTGTGAAGAGTGGTTGTTTTCTAGCAGATCTTTAGTTTTGAAAGCTTTAAGAGAACAAGGATGGCTTGGATGTTTCACTGGACCGGATAGACCAATTTACCCGAGATTGGTATCTCAATTTTATCAGTATGTGAAGTTTTCGTTTGAGTTTGGAGAAATATTTATGGTGACAAGATGGATAAATGGTCAAAAGTTCTCTTTCTCTTCGAGGCTGTGGGATGTATGCATAGGGATTCCCCATGAAGGAGTTTGTGAGGATTACCAGAGAGATCCTCCTCCAACAACCGACATCTTTGACCTGGAGACTGCTTTGGAAAACCTGACAGGAAATGGCACCAAGAGAAGGGCTATAACTGCTGAATTAGATGGGGAGACTAGACTTCTGTTCCAATTTGTTCAAAATTAGATTAGCCTGAGAAAAGGACATTTTGTTGTGATGAAGTTTCTGGATGTGTTCCCGATTCACCTGTTGAAGAATGTCCATAAGATGAAGCTATGCAAGTATGTTATCAATCATATCTGTGAGCTGGTCAATGTCACTTCCAAATCCACCTCCTTGTTTTACTCAAGGATGATTTCAGCTATGGTAGTTTCCAACGGGATGGTTGGAACAAATGATGAAAAGTTAGAGGACCTTGATTTCTGCCTATCGATGCCTATCATAAGAAATATGAAGATTAACTGGAACCCCAGGAAGAAGAAGTGGGTTGAGGATAATGATCAAGTGTATAAAAAGTTTAATCCTGTTGACTATCCAAGAAGGCCTAAAAATCTATCTGATCCTAGTTTAGAACCATATTAAGTGGCTGAGTATTCAGAAGAATAAGAATAAGAGTAAGTAACAGTTGTAGTATCTCCAAGAGAAGAGGTTGAAATACCACCAATGGAAATATATCCGGTTGAAAAAGAAAGGACTGTTGTCCCTACTGTTATCCCTACTGAAACACCTCAAAAGGAGGAAGTTGGTGTTAGTTTGAGAGAAGAGGATGCTTCTGTTCTTAGTGTGGATGTAAGTCCAGAAGCTCATCCTAATGCTGCAAGGATGTTGGTTTTTCCGGATTCATAACATCAAGTAACCTTAAAGGAAGATCCTGTTGAAGAGGATGCTTTTGTTGAAAAAGAAGCAAGTCTAGAAGTTCAACCACTGGAACAATGCATTCTTGAGATAATTCCCTCTGCTAGAGAGAGGATGGAAATTGACTTCTAGTTGGAAAGGAAAGAGTTTGCTGAAGAGATAACAGATGATCATATGGACATTGTTCATATTCTTGAGCCTCAAGAATCTGAAAGGGAAGCACAATTTGAGGTGGAGGAACCTCAAAACCTTGAGATTACAGAAGCTTGATCTGCTGAAGCTTCTCAACCTTCTGTCTCATACTCAGTGCACACCCTTTTTGTTTTCCCAAGCTTTTATGATGTGAACGAGTCAGAGAAAGTGTCTACAATTGGAATGGATCTTTATTCTCTATTTCAACTGAAGTCTATCACTCATCCAGAATCAGAACCAGAGCTCCAACCTCAATCCGAATCAGAATCTGAGTCTGAAGATGACTTTGAACCTCAACCAGAATCTGAACCACTACCTTTACCTTCACCCTTACCCGAGCATCACTCCTTTGTGACCAAAGATGATCTGAATGTTTTTGAGGAATCTTTGTTAGCTGGAGTTGAGAAAATTGTCTCCACTCAACCTCGTCCAGTAACTTAGTTAAGTCAAGAAGATGCATCAATTATCTTGGAAAATATTCTCTTGCATATTCAACCAAGGATGATCCGAGAAATTCAAGAAGTCAGAGATGAGAATAAGCTTCTGAGTGCCTACAGTAGCTTGGATCTATCTTCTTTGTCAGAAGTGGTTAAGAACAATGATAGAGAATTGGACTTGGTTAGGATTCACTCTAAGATAGCCAATGATTCCCAACAAGATATCACCAAGATAATAGATCTTTATCTCTCCCGGATTTTCTCTAAAAGTGATATGATAGATCACTTTAGATATTTTGTTGAAAATTGGAGAATCCATCCAGTGACTCAAGCTTATAAAGCCAAAGTTCAGAAACATACAGAGTTAACCAGATTGTTGGACAAGTTTATGGAGAATAAGGATGATTTTGAAATGTCTATGAAATATGGTGGTGAAATAATTACTGATTTCATCTATCTTTTGAAGCCGTGTCTTCATGTGCAGTGTACTGATATAGTTGCCCCAGCTGCTGCACCCCTTAGACCTGGCCTACCTGCCTTAGCCTCAACTGCCATGATAGTCAGCCAAGCTCTTTCTCAGATCCGACCAGTCATTCTTAACCAACCTAAGCCTAGATATTTTACTACTCCCACATTGACTCCATCTGTTTTTGAAGGTCTACCCTTACCCTCTTTGTCTACTTCATCTATGCATTCTTCTACTTCAGCACCAACTCCTACTGCTGATAAAGGCAAGTTAAAGATGGATCTCTAAAGAGTCTAGAGACTGTTTTCTTTTTGATGGGATGTCATTTCTTGTTTACTATTTGTACTTCTCCTGTATGGTGTATTCGGAACCATTTGTTTAATGAAAACTGCCGAGTTTCATTTCATTTTGTCTACTTTTTGATAATCCCAAAAGGGGTAGAAAACTATACAAGTATAAAAGGGGAGAAAAACTACAGGTGTCATTTCTATAATGCATTTTTCTATGCTAGTATCTTTAATGTTACATGTCATTTATACTCTGCCTATATCTAATTTTTGATCAGCAAAAAGGGGGAGATTGTTGGACTCCTTATGTTTTAATCATGTTTTAATGATCACAAATATTATTACTGTTAATTAATCTCGATCTTCAGTGCACATATTTCTAATGCTCTTCAATCTCTATAATAACTACTCATCATGTTTTAATAATAACAAATCATATGGATGATAATTACCCTCTTTATTATTTACAAGTCTCATGCATGATCACAAA